>CM076854.1:59192539-60654724 GCA_039519185.1 Astragalus membranaceus
ATAAGAACGAAAAGACAATATGGCAACGTTTATAAGCCGTGGGTTAGAGAAAGGAATGGATTTTCTATTTTTTTTTATTTTTTAATAATTTCCTCTATGGCAATGTTTATGAGCCGTTGCCTAAAGCTTAAACAAAAAACCGTTGCCGTAGACCATATGGCAACGTGTATGAGCCGTTGCCTAATGATTAAACAAAAACTCGTTGCTATAGACTATATGGCAACAGTTTTGAACCGTTGCCAATAAAAATATTTGAAAAAAAATTGAATCAGCAACGGGGTGAAAAAACCGTTGCCATTGATGTCTAAGGCAACGGTTTTTTTGGCGTTGAAAATTAGGCATTGCCGTAGGGTCCAAATGTTGTAGTGGTATATGCAACGTCACTGTATCTTGAAGGGCAATAGTGATTTGTATGGTTTCACTGACCCTCAACATTTTTTGTCTCCGGTGATTCCCAGCACCTTTTGACCCCAGCTAATTCCAAGGAGTTTTACCTAGCGCCTTATCTTCATATGTAAGTACATGTTTATCAATTATCTTAAAATTCTATGTGATTTGTCACTAATTGTTCCCCAATGTAGAAATCATTGGCAATTGTTGATCATTTGTCCTATGAGTAATGAAATCGTCTTCCTTTGCTCGCTTGGAAGGAAGACGACTGCATGCCTCAAGCAAAAAGTTAATATGTAAGCTCTTATTTATTATACATCATGTGTAGAAAAGTAACAACAAAGTTAGAGAGTTTGTATGATGTCTTTTTTTATTAGTGCTATGGAAGGATATCATAAGTTGACGGGGACTAGAAAGAAGACACCTATATGGATTTCCCCCGATGTAAATAGTTTAACTCTTGAGATTTAATTACAATTTTTATATTGTATTTTATTACTATATATAATAGTTACTATGACATATAATTTGTAGTCCCAAAAGCAAACTGGGAACACTGAGTGTGGATTTTATGTTATGAGACATATGTTCAACATTGTCTCTGCAAGTATTGTTGATTTATGGTTGGAGGTACGTAATAGAATTTTTTACAAGTTATATTAAAGATGTATTTTAGTTGATTAACTAATGTTTGGTCTTGTGTCATTTCATATCGTAGAGATTCAACAATGTAGGGAAGCTACTTCGAGGCCTTGGAAGTGAGTGAAATGCGACTTGCATGTTCTTTTGGGAAGCTGGGAACTCATTTGTGAAGATTGCATGTTGCATCAGAGACTTGAAAATTGGTTAGAAGGTTATCCTAGGGTGCTGGTGTGATAGATTGTGGCTTAGAAGCTTGATTGATTGTTTGGAGCTTCAAAGTTTCTACTCTTATGCAGTGACATTCATGTTTTCTTGATTGATTGATTGTTTCAAGTTGCATGACATTCATGTTTTCTTATGCAGTGGTTGTTCTGGACACGTTTGACTGCTGCAACTGCTTTCCATTTGAAGCAATTAGTCAATCCAACCCAGTGGATTACTCAGTTGGCTCCAGATGGATTTCGAAGTTGGTTGTGATAGTTGCGCGTATTGTTTTCACTTTTCACTATTTTGTTCCTTGTACCTGTAGTATTTGTACAGAGGCTTACCAACTTGTGTGTATTTCCCCTTCATGGTGTTGTTGTCTTTGTAGAAGCTAGCTTTATCCAATGATGAAATTTCTTTCTGTTAGGATGTTCTAATCACAGCATTTTGTGTTATGTCAAATATCTTCATGTGATTTTCCTTTTTGCATGCTAGCTTGTGCTGCTATATTCTTAATTTTATTCACACGCTAGCTTTGAGCAGAAACCATTTGTCCATGCAGCATCTCTGAGCAGAAACCAATTTTTTTTAAAAAAAACCTCCAGTTTTAACATCGATTCTTAATTCACCAGATGTTAAAAATCAGTATTTCATATCAGTTCTATAGAAAACCGATGTTAAAAATTAGTTTTCATATCGGTTCTATAGAAAACCGATGTTAAAAATTAGTATTCATATCAGTTCTATGGAAAACCGATGTTAAAAATTACTATTCATATCGGTTCCCATAAAAAACCGAAGTCAAATATACGCTTATATTTGATAAAAAACTGGCTTTTCATAACGGTTATAGAGCTAACCGATATAAAAACAAATTTTCATAACCGTTCAGCACCCGATATGAAATGTCCCTATTTTTTATATCTCCTTTTTCGGCATCTGTTCAGGAACGGATATGAAATGTCAATTTTAATTGATATGAAATGCCTTTTATCCATTAGTTGTCGCCTTGCTGGCTTGTAAGGTATTTGGAAAATAGTGGAATTCTCACTTAAGGTGAGGAGTGGATGTATCCCTCTACGATTAGGGTGAACCACTATAACTCTCATGTGTCATTTACTGTTTTCCTATATAGTTCACCCAACACGATAATCTACTTCATAAAGAAAAACCTTCTTACCACCATTGTAAAAGTTTTACACTTTTACTACAATCTCAAGTCTGTCATGATTGAGCTAATCTCTATCATCTACCTACAACTATCTTTTTTTCCCACTAACTAAGTCAAACTCAAATGTGTAAGACCATTGATCTTTCCCTTTCATAAAAACACTATCTTCCTTACACGATCCGTCATCTAAGAAGAAACTTAAGATTACAAGTTAAACTCTCTACAGTCTTCTTAAGTCATGACCTACTTTATTCAGCCTCATCTACATACATTCTGATGAATGATATACTCAGAAGATAGATTTTTTCTTCTGATGATCCTCAAGTGTTCTCTTAAGGAAGTACCACATTTCCTACTAACTTAAGAGATTTGGTAGATCTAAGTCAGTTTTAAAAAGGGTCCCAATTCAAACCCCCCTTCCTTGTGATTCCAGTTGACATTCATTGACTTCAATTGGTATCAAAACACTAAGCTCTTGGGGTTAAACACACTTAACAGTGTGAAGAGACAAAGATTCTGGATGAAATGATGATCAATCAAATGTCAACAGCATGTTTTAGAAGTCTGTATCAAAACTGTCTTATGTCTCTGGTATAAATTTCACGATGAGGTAGACTCAACAAAATTTTGACCAAAAAGGTCAACAAGGGCAGATTGAAAAGAACTGAACAAATTATTCAACAAAGCTGCAAAAATGTAAAATGGGCAAATCTTAAAGCAAGAGCTCAACATGAATCAAATGGAAAGTCAGAAGCTCTCTCTTTCACGATCTATCAAAAGACTTTCCATACTCATACCTTGCACAGATTGGTGATTTCAAAAGACATTAGAAAGGTAAATGAGGTAAAAAAGAAAAATCCTTCATCTAGGTGCATAATCATCTAACTGCATTTTTTTTATTCTATGCCAAGTTTTCGTTTAAAGACAAAAGTAGATTACACATGGTTCAAGAGCTACAATTTTCAAATCATTATTTGTCTAAAAATTCATTTAGAATACTCTGATCAAGAACCATAGCTCTCATACATTTTTACATGACATCAATACAGGTTTGTTAAAACCAAGATGATACTGACAGAACTTGTAAAGGTCTTATCTCTTGCAAAGTCTTTAGTAAACATCTTCTAAAGATTATACTTTAACTATTATACATGTATGATCAGGTTTTTTATGTACTAAGCATCTTAGATAATGTCTCCCCAATAAAAAACTTCTAAAAATGACAATTCATTCTTTTGAAAAACAAATTGAATTTATGATATTGAGTTGCATATAATCTTGGAAGTAAATATGATCATTGCGCTTAATTCTTCCAAAGTTATCACTATAGGTATTGAGAGTAAATGCAGACATACTTTCTTTCAATATTCATTCAAGAATCTTTGTCTTGCATCAAAAGACCAATAACGATGGTTCACATTATATATTTTTGATTGAGAACATATAAGGAAACTATATTCATCCTAAGAAGAGGTTCACTAAAGTTCAAGGACCCAATAAGTCTTGGGTACCTGAATTATTTGTCTCTTATCTTGAAGGATTGTCAATCAAAATCTTGAACAAAATGAGTCTAATCAACAATGTGATGAAAAGATGAATCATGAAGATCTAAGGAGTTGCTATGCTCCTAAAGAAAAGGAGAAACAAGCCAAAAAGAAGAGAAAGGGTTCATAAGTGGTCTTCAACACTGATCAAGACAAAACAGAGAAGCATCTTCACTCAGAATGTTGATCACTGAACCAGTTGAGGAGTCAAGATCAATTTCAAATCCTGCAAATCTACTTTGCCTAAGCTCCAGCTTTTTCTAAAAAATTATGACATTAAACTTCTAAGAAGATTACTGATCATCATCCGCAGATAATCAGGATCTACAAGGCATCTCTACAGATTCAACATGCAAGTATCAGCAAATTCTATCCTCTAAATGTCATAAACATCCACAAGGAAATTCTAAAAGCTATATATTCTAAACATCATGGATACTCTTCATCAAAGCCACCTAGTAGTAAGAAAGACTACTAACAGAGGTATATTCAAAATATTATCTTTATATCATTTGAAGTCTTCTGATCACTCTATATGATAAGATAAGATGATGTGGTCTCTACATCATGAATGCATGCTGATAAGTTCAAAATGATAAATCTATCAAAACTACATGCTTCATGTTACACACTTACACTCTAAAAATTACACATGTATATGCTGTGCTCTAATCAAAATCACCATGCACATCAATCATGCTGATATTTCTCTCAAAATAATACGATTAATCATAGGTGTTCAAGTAATACATGGGTAAAGACACTAAATAAAATAACTTTGGTGCATTATGTCTTTAGAACCTTTTAAATTTATAACTAAAGCTGATGTTAATCTTTATGCATCTGTTCTCAACATTGTCTGTTTCATATAATGTCTTACATGCTTATTTGTCATATTAGAATGATGGTGATATGTTTTCAAAATATAGAAAACGGATGAAGCTGGAAGTAAAAGTTTAGTCATCTAGAAGAGCTCATCATTGGATCACTGGAAGATATCTATCTAACTTCCTAAAGGATAGAGTGTTTAAAGCTTTAGAAGATATTTACCAGCTTCTGAGTAAACCAATCTTCTGAGAGGATATGGATATTGGTTGGAGAGAAGTAAGTCGCTATTCTTAGAAGATATAGATGCTCTGGCTGGCTCTAGTCAAAGTATCTCCTTGAAAGTTAGATAATGTAAGAAGATGGAATGATAGATATGTGAATTTATATTTTCTTGCACTAGTGATGATGTTATGTAAGGTGATGCTAATATTGATTACATCCACTCCTCACATCCAGTGAGTATTTCCATTATCTTCCAATAGTTTACACTTTACAACCCAGCTTAGGCTTAAAGCACATTATAATTTTCTTCTACAGCTCTAGCAACTGTAACTCCCCCTATGAGTAGCTTCTGATGTATTTTGTGATCTGCCTTCTGAAGAACTTTCTAAACAATCTTCTGAAGTGTCTTCTGAACCACTGAGCTTTTGATTTTATGATCTTCTAATGTGCCAATGCTTTTTTATGTGGATCGTGAATCAGTGATACACCTTGGCATGTCTCCTAATAATGTTATAGAACTATTTTAACTAGTCTCTTTGATATCCCCGCAAGTGCACGGGTCGTATCGCGTAATAAAAGAGTATCGGTCCACAGGGAGAGCCTAAGTGAATACCAATTTAATTTTTCAAAGTTTGATTAACTGAAAAGAAAGTGTTTTTCGAAAGAAGGAATATTTTAGTAAAGTCTACTCACTCATGATCATTGTAGACAAAAGAGGAGAAAAGAAAATAAAAGAAGAAAACATAAAATTAAATAGCGAGAAATAAAAGAAAGCGGTAAAGTGCAAAATCATAAATAGCGGAATTGTAAATGACAAGAAAGTAAATTGCTTGAAAAGTAAATTGCCAGTAATTTACTTGACTTGCCAGTAATTTACTTGACTTGCCAGTAGTTTACTTGACTTGGAAATTTAAAGGGCAAAAAAGAAAATAACAAGGAAAATAAAGGAGCGAAAAAGTAAAGAGCGAAAAGTAAAGAACGAGAAATTAAATAGCAATGAAAGTAAATGACTTGAAAAATAAAAGGGCAAGAAAGTAAATAGCAGGGAAAATAAAAGAGCGAAAAAGTAAAGAGCGAAAAGTAAAGAGCGAGAAAGTAAAGAGCGAGAATTTAAATAGCAATGAAAGTAAATGACTTGGAAAATAAATAGCAAGAATTTAAAGGGCAAGAAAGTAAATAAACAAGAATCATAAAAAGCATGAAGAGTAAATTGAAGTCATGAATAATTAGAGAGCCTTTGTCATTGATTTTCTAACAAAATTCAAGCTTAGGTACAAGTGAGGATCAAGCCTCTATTTATAGGAAAATATGAGGGGCAAAATGGTCCAAAAGAGGAAAAAGTGGCAAATCAAGTTGGCCAAGGTAGTCATCAAAGAGCCATCCTCAAGTGGACAATGCACATGAGCAAGTGGTCAAAGCACATGGTCATCAAAAAGTGGGCAAAAATATCCAACAACAAGTGGGCAAGGTAATATCCAACTCCCCTATGCTTGAACCTTTGCTTGTCCTCAAGCAAAAACAGTGTAAATCTTTAGGCCGATTCTGAAGGAAAATTATTTTCATATCGAAACCTTAAGTGAACTGTGGGGCAATTCTAACACTTTGGTTTGAGAGCTACTATTTTGGGCTTCTTGTGGAATTGGGAGACAAATTTAAAGTATCAATACATTAGAGAGGATATCCATGTTATCATAGAACCGGTTCCCCAACATTCTTAAGCTTGGGTCCTCCATTTACTAAGACCGGGTCTCAAAGGAGGGTCTTTATACGCTGGGTATTCAAGCATTTTTCTTTTCTTTTTGATTTTATATGCTAACCATTTATTTTGATATTTAAAATGCACTAACTTTTGCATTTTTGAATTGGTTTTTCATATATACATATGTAAATTTTTTTTTTTTTTTTTGAATACCTCAACTCAGACGTTTTTCTCCAGTAACCGCGCATCTAGTAAATGTCACCAAGAGAACCAGGTTACTAGTTTCTTTTCAGTCCTTCTAATTGTATTAACAACTGAAAACAGTCTCAGTAGTGTGTGTGTGAAAAAGCCCTATAAGTAGAAATCGAACCATGATACAATTTTTTTGTTGTTCCCAACCAGTCCACCTAGATGATTGCTAATGAAAAATTGAAAAATTATTTTTGTCCAGAAATGGCTTATCTAAAACATGCTTAGGGTTCACAAAGTTTCGTGATGGAGGGAGCAGATACAACTCAAAGTACAAAAAAAAAAAAGATAAAAACTTGGCAAAGCAATAAAGACATTCCTAATAAAAGCAATAAAATACCCCCCCATGCTTGGACTAGGCATTGTCCTCAATGATTTTTCAAATAAAACAAAAGGGGTTAGGAGAGCTCACCTGGCTGTCTGGTTCAGGATACTCGGCCTTGGGGTATTTTATTTTTCAACAAATCGAAAAATACATTAAGCCGTGGGTTGCCTCCCACGCAGCGCTCGTTTATGGTCATTAGCTTGACCTTTTCCCTTTATAAAGTTATTCCTGGGTCCCATTGCTTGAAGCATAGAGACCAAGTGACATATGAAGAATGAAAGCATACTCCTGGATCGCATGGCTTGTAAAATGGAAGTTGTGTAAGCAATAAGATCTTTTTTACAATTCCCCCCAGATCAAATGTTATTTTTTTCACAAAGGAAGGTGAAAAGTAAGATAAAGGAGATGGTTTGTATGGTGGTGGGGGGATGTATGGTTCTTCTCTTTCTTTTTCTGGTTTCTTCTCTTTTTCTTTTTCTGGTTCCTTCTTTTTTTTTCTCTTCTTGCTCACACGGTAAATTATGTTTGTCACTCACAATTTTTTCTTGGTTTGCTCTTGGTTTCTCTAATTGTTTTTCGCTTCTAAGGGTGACAGCATATATTTGGCCATTTAGATTTTGTTCAGGCTGTTCAGGAAATACCCCCGAAGATTTAGAGGATGAAGCCACCTGTGTTGCCACTTGAGTTATTTGATTTTCAAGCATCTTACTGTGAGTGGCAATAGAGTCGATTTTTGATTCTAATTTGATAAGTGTGTCATTCAAATAACAAGTATGATTTTTGAATTCTTCATTTTGTTTTGTTTGAGATGACACAAATTTTTCCATCAAAAATTCCAAGTTCGACTTTTGCGGGTTGTTTTGTGGGTTGTTAAAAACCCTTTGATTTTGAAAGACAGGAGGTGGTCTAGGTGCTGGATTGGGTGGAGGATTTTTATAAAAAAATTTGGATGATTCCTCCACCCAGAATTATAAGTATTTGAAAACGGATCTTCTTTTTGAGCATAGTTCATATGCTCATTTCCAGTACCAGATGCCTCAAGCTGGCATTTAGCTCCAATATGGCCAACAACCCCACATAATTCACATGGTGGAGTAATAGGAGAAGAAGTTTGTGAGACGACACTTACATTTAATTTTTCAAATTTTTGAAAAAGTGCGTCCACTTTTGAGGTAAGATGATCAACAACAGATATTTCATACTTACCTGGCTCTTTTGATGTGGCTGGTTTACTCGTTATGGCTCGTTCACTTGTCCACTGAGAATGGTTTTGAGCCATATCTTCAACGAGTGCATAAGCTTCGGTAAAATTTTTGTTCATTAAAGCTCCACCTGCAGCTGCATCAATAGTCATTCTTGTTGCATATTGTAATCCATTATAAAAAGTGTGAACAACAAGCCATTTCTCTAGTCCATGATGGGGGCATAGCCTTAACATTTCTTTGAAACGTTCCCAAGCATCATAAAGAGATTCCCCGTCGTTTTGAGAAAATCGAGTAATTTGATTTCTCATTTGAGCTGTCTTACTCGGGGGAAAGAATTTAGCAAGAAAAGCTTGTTTTAGCTGGTCCCAGCTGGTAATGGATTCCGAAGGCAAAGAATGTAGCCATGCTCTAGCTCTATCCCTTAATGAAAAAGGGAAGAGTTTTAGTCTTATGGCATCCGGAGGTACCCCGTTTAATTTGAGAGTTCCACAGTATTCAAGAAAAATTGAAATATGAAGATTTGGGTCCTCCGTGGGAGAACCAGAAAATTGGTTTTGTTGTACCATCGAAAGCAGAGATGTTTTGAGTTCAAAATTATTTGCTTCCACATTTGGATGTATAATGGCAGCCGATGGCTCTGCTGAAGGTGTTGCGTACTCTTTGAGAGCACGATTTTCATTAGCCGCCATTTGGTTATCGGGAATTTCTCTCCTCCTTCTATGTAAGAACCTTTCGATTTCGGGAATTTGTTGAACAGTTTCTCCGAAACTTCTGGTTCTTCGCATTCGAGGGACAAGAGAAGAAAAAAAAGTAAAAAATAAAGGAAATAAAATTTCAATCTAACCGGTTTCGAAAAAATTTAATCAATATCACTGCCTCCCCGGCAACGGCGCCAAAAACTTGATAGCCCCGCAAGTGCACGGGTCGTATCGCGTAATAAAAGAGTATCGGTCTACAGGGAGAGCCTAAGTGAATACCAATTTAATTTTTCAAAGTTTGATTAACTGAAAAGAAAGTGTTTTTCGAAAGAAGGAATATTTTAGTAAAGTCTACTCACTCATGATCATTGTAGACAAAAGAGGAGAAAAGAAAATAAAAGAAGAAAACATAAAATTAAATAGCGAGAAATAAAAGAAAGCGGTAAAGTGCAAAATCATAAATAGCGGAATTGTAAATGACAAGAAAGTAAATTGCTTGAAAAGTAAATTGCCAGTAATTTACTTGACTTGCCAGTAATTTACTTGACTTGCCAGTAGTTTACTTGACTTGGAAATTTAAAGGGCAAAAAAGTAAATAACAAGGAAAATAAATGAGCGAAAAAGTAAAGAGCGAAAAGTAAAGAGCGAGAAATTAAATAGCAATGAAAGTAAATGACTTGAAAAATAAAAGGGCAAGAAAGTAAATAGCAGGGAAAATAAAAGAGCGAAAAAGTAAAGAGCGAAAAGTAAAGAGCGAGAAAGTAAAGAGCGAGAATTTAAATAGCAATGAAAGTAAATGACTTGGAAAATAAATAGCAAGAATTTAAAGGGCAAGAAAGTAAATAAACAAGAATCATAAAAAGCATGAAGAGTAAATTGAAGTCATGAATAATTAGAGAGCCTTTGTCATTGATTTTCTAACAAAATTCAAGCTTAGGTACAAGTGAGGATCAAGCCTCTATTTATAGGAAAATATGAGGGGCAAAATGGTCCAAAAGAGGAAAAAGTGGCAAATCAAGTTGGCCAAGGTAGTCATCAAAGAGCCATCCTCAAGTGGACAATGCACATGAGCAAGTGGTCAAAGCACATGGTCATCAAAAAGTGGGCAAAAATATCCAACAACAAGTGGGCAAGGTAATTTCGACTAATGCAGCAGAAATCTGGATAGCAGAAGCAGGCACAGTCGAATCTGGATAGCAGAAGCAGGCACAGTCGAAATCTGGATAGCAGAAGCAGTCGAAATCTGGAAGACAGATGCAATCGAATTCTGACAGATGCAGTCGAAATCTGGAAGACAGATGCTGTCGAATTCTGGAAAATGCAGTCGAATTCTGGGAGATCCAGTCGAATTCTGGGAGATCCAGTCGAATTCTGGGAGATGCAGTCGAATTCTGGGAGATCCAGTCGAATTCTGACCTGCTGAGACTTTAAGTAGCCCAAATTTCTTTAAAATAAAACCTGAAGATAAAAAGTAAACATTTGTAGTAAAATAGAACAAAAATATAATTAAAATACTAAAAAGACTTAATAAAATAACTATTAAAAAGACTCTAAAAATAGACTTATCACTCTTCTTGTTATTATTGTTTTTTTCAATTTTTAACACTTTCTTTTCTTGCAGGCTGTATTAACAAAACACAGGGTTGCAAATAGTAAATGGCCCTCACTAAGGATCTCCATTCTGGTTTCCTTGACCTTCTAGTTTGCCCTGAAGTTCTTCTAACTTCAGGTCTTCACTCTTTGTAGTTTCCTCAATAGTGTTAGTTACCACATACCACTTCTTAGGCATTGACCTTAGTATCTTTTTGCATAGGGCAGTTTCTTCAAGCTTTTCACGTTGAAGGGCCATTTCATTTTTTATCTTCTTCACCCTGTTGAAGAAGTCAGTGACTTTTTCTTCCTTTTTCATCTTGAGGCTTTCATATAGAGCTCTCAAAGCTTGGAGTTTTTCTTCCTTAATTGGAGCATTCCCAGTATAGTAAGCTGCTAGAGCATCCCAGGCAGCCTTAGATGATTCACAGCCCCTTACTCTTTCAAAATCAGCCTCTCCACAGGCTCTATGAATGAGGGACAGACCTTTGAAGTCTTTTATCTCATTCTCCAGATATTCTTTCCTTTGAGCAGCATTTTCAGTTCCTGTTAGAGGTGTAAGGCCATGTCTTACCACATGCAGACACCCTTGAGCACCAAGAACAGGTCTCATCTGTATAGACCAAGTCTCATAGTCTTTCCCATTGAGTTTGGGAACATAGCTGTCTTGTCCTCCTGTATTAGCCATCCTGTAATACACTTAGAACACAAACTGAAAGATTAGTAAACACACACTTACACAATTTCTCACTGTGTAAGTTTTTTAGAGAGAAAAAATTAAAGAACAATCTAAAGAAAACAGTAGAGTAGAGTAGTTTTTGCCCTGGATCGTTTATTGCTCTGAATATACCATATTGTTTTTTTTCAATTGTTAACACTTTCTTTTCTTGCAGGCTATATTAACAAAACACAGCGTTGCAAATAGTAAATGGCCCAGCCCAACTTGTGAGAACCCGTGCGATCTGGAAATGGGTCACGAACTGGATCACTACAAAAGACTTTTCTGGAAAACCTAGCTCATTTTTCCAAAGAAATTCTCTCTCTCTTCTTGGACGATGCTCTGGTTCTCTTCGTCGTCTCCACTCAAACCCAACTGGGTTTCTTTATTCTTGATGATTGCTTGATGGAATCACGCCTAGAAACTCAGCGAAGCCTCACTTCAGTACAGCAAACAGGTATCTGCTTTCTTTTCTCTAAGACTCTTCTCTCTTCTCTTTAGTTTGAAACCCTAGTTTTCAAACTCTGGCTTACTTCTTTTCTCTTCTGTTTCTGGTTTTGATCCTTACGGATCTTGCTGCTATTGCACAAGGATCTACACACAGTAAGGTAGAACGCTGACTTTACCTTGCTGTTTCAGTTTCTTGTTTCTAGGTTTTGTTACTAATCACAAAACCCTAACTCTGAAACTGTTTCCTGGTTGCAGATCTATTGCATAGATCTTCAATAAGAGGTAAAGAACACTCCTCTGATCTTTTCTTGTTTACTGAGTTGTTGATGTGCTGAACAGTATTAACCTTCTGAATCTTGTGTTTTGCATGTACTGGAACTTCACGCTTTGAAGATCATCAACAGTTTGATTCTCACACTGAGAAACAAAGGTAATTTCTCACCCTCACTCTCTCTTTGTTTTCTTTTCTGAGATTTTTCAGTCACTGAAAATCTATACTAACCACTGTGCTCTTTCCTTTGTATGTGAGACTGAGATTAGCCACTTGCTGAAGGAAGATGGCTCACACACACTGAACAGAATGATGATTATGCAGAAGAAGAAACTGGGAGCAACAGAACTTAGGGTATAGAAACTTTTTAGTAAAATTTTCTCTCACACAGAACTGCTGTATCAAAAAAACTGATTCTTTTTGATTCATTGAGTGTGTTATAAGACTGTGTGTGCACATATATATATATATACAGGATGTATGGGTATAGCTGTTAGGCTTTTGGTTGTTTAGAAACAGCTAACTCAGTTTGTTATAATAACAAACTGTTAACAGTTTATTTTTTAATAACAAAACTGAATAGGCTTTAATTAACATAGGTGAAATTGATTACCAATCTCAATAGTTATGAGATGTTGTACTGACTTGAGTATTGTTTTGACTTGAGAAGCTCCTTGATCCGACACTTTTGTTTCGTACTTAAATTCCCTTGTAGAGACATAGTCTTTCTTTAAGAAGCTTTTAGTCTGTAACATCATCGGCTTGAGAAGATTCCTTATATTTTCTTACTCTGTTTGTGAAGCTTCTTGAAGTACATCTTCTCAACATATGGAATCACAAAAGCTATATTTTTTTATCCAAGGTTATTAATCACAACTAAATTGGGCAGAGTTGAATTAGGGGTTTCAAAAATTTGTGTAATTAATTTGCGAAAGTAAACCTAATAAGTTGAATTTGGAAGTAATTATAGTAATCAAAATCAAGTGATTAATGTGGAAATTACCGATGCTGAAGGTCATGGGCAAGTTAGCTTAACATTTGGCATTTGATGAAAAAAGCTTGACAGTGAAGTGTCAAAGCTAGAAGAATCTCTTCCAGGGATTGAACTTGTCAATAAAAGATGATGATTCAGAGTTTAAATAATATGCTAATAAATCATATGCTTCTAGAGGTTCAACATTTGGGGATAATGCAACGGGTGGTGAAGCATCTACTTCTGGAAACTTGACTCTAGAGAACAAGTCTCGTCATCCGGAGTAGCTCATCGTTGGAGAAACTGGTGACAGAGTCAAAACCAAAGTCCTCACTAGGAGATGTTGTAGATCTTGCACTGATGTCTGAGGTTGAGCTTAAGGGTATTGATGAAGATCTTAGCTATGAAAGAAGAGCTAACTCAATTCAAAAGGAATGATGTATGGTATCTTGTAACTCTACCAGAAGACTAGAAAGCTATCGAAACCAAGTGGGCTTTCAGAAACAAGCTTGATGAAAATGATAATGTAGTAAGAAACAAAGAAAGGTTAGTTGTTCAAGGTTACTCCCAAGAGGACCCCCAAGAATAAGACTGGTTGGACAAAAAAGGGAAACAAATACTTGTAGTTCTTGGGCTACAACTACAGAACTAATACCAAAGAAGTACTTACTACTTACTAAATAAGTAAATGAGGAAATCTCCATGCTCACTATTCTTGTCAAAGGCATAAACTAACTCAAGAAAGGTTATGTTAATAGCCGATTGAACCTCTTTGACCCAAGTGGGAGGCCAAGAATTGATGTCACATCAAGAAGAGTTGGGGCCGGTAAGCATCCCCCAAAGAAATATGAAGGCATTGACAGTAACTGACCAAAATCCCTTAAGGGGAATAAGAAGTGAGGGGTGGTATCAAAGACGGAAAAGGTAATCATGTCATTGAGACACCATGCTTTCCAAGGGTTCGATTTGGTAGCAACCGTTCTTGTTAACCAAGCAATTTAAGGGCGATTGGTTCTAGGCAATGTGCTAAGCTCTGTGGCCTTAGTATTGACAATGAACCAATCAAAGGCGATGGGAAACCTCTACATGCTTTCATGGCGAATATCAGAGGTGACAAATTACAAGCTGACATAATCTGGAACCTTCATGTGATTTGGCCACCTAAACTTCAAAAGCTTGAGTCAACTACATGAAAAGAAGATGGTTCATGAGTTGCCTGCAGTAAAGGTACCTGTCGAAGTATGTGAGAGTTGCTGCAAGTCGAAGCAACCAAGAAACTCATTTAATTCAGAAGTACCTAGCAGAGCAGAGAAGAAGTTAGAGGTGATATTTTCTGATGTTTGTGGCCCTTTCGAAGACAGTTCATTAGGAGGGAACAAGTACTTTGTCACCTTCATTGACGAATACACTAGAATGACCTGGGTGTATTTGATCAAAAGGAAGAGTGAAGTACTTGTAATATTCAAAAGGGTTAAGGTAATGATTGAGAAGCAGAGTGAATGTGCAATCAAAACCCTTAGAACGGATGGAGGTGGTGAGTACAATTCACATGAATTTGTAAGATTCTGTGAAAATGAAGGCATTGTAGATGAAGTCATTTCACCTTACACGCCTCAGCATAATGGAACAGCTGAGAGGAAAAACAGGACCATCCTCAACATGGTAAGAAGTATGTTGAAGGAGAAGAAGCTACCTCATAGTTTATGGGGAGAACTTGTAGCCACAGCAGTATACATTCTGAACAAATGCCCCACAAAGAGACTGATTGGGAAAACACCTGAGGAAGCTTGGTTAGGAAGAAAGCCAAGTGTCAAGCATCTCAGAATAATTGGCTCATTATGCTATAGACATGTCCCTGAGCAACTAAGAAGCAAGCTGGATGATAGAGCACAACAAATGATTCTTGTTGGCTATCATTCGACAGGAGCATACAAACTGTATGATCCTGTGCAGAAGAAAATGGTGAAAAGCAGAGATGTCGTAGTAGATGAGTCGAAGCATTGAAACTGGGAAGAAGGCTGTGAGAAACCTACAATAATGGACTTCGACGAAGTTCATGATCTGAATGATCAAAATGAAGAGGCTGAAACTGAAGAACCTGAAGAACCCATTGCTGTCGAACCTGTCAGAAGGTCACAGAGGGAAAGGCAGAGATCGGTGAGGCTAGAAGGATTCGACACATTCCCAGATTCTGCTATTACAGCAGAGGGAGACCTGACACACTTTGCATTAATGGCTGAAGCAGAACCAGTGAGCCTAGAAGAAGCTCTTAGTCACAAGCAGTGGAAGGAAGCAATGATTGATGAGCTGAAGTCAATCGAAAAGAATGGCACTTGGAAGCTAGTCGAACTTCCAAGGCAAAAGAAAGCTATAGGCGTGAAATGGGTCTACAAGACCAAAGTCAAGCCCAATGGAGAAGTGGCCAAGTACAAGGCCAGGCTAGTAGCCAAAGGTTTCCTGCAGAAACCTGGTTTGGATTTCAATGAGGTCTTTGCCCCAATAGCCAGGATCGAAACCATAAGATTGGTAGTAGCATTGGCAAGTCATAGAGGCTGCCCCCTACATCAACTAGATGTAAAGTCAGCATTTCTTAATGGACCTCTGGAGGAGGAAGTCTATGTTTGTCAACCACCTGGTTTTGAGTCGAAGGATCAAGAAGACATGGTTTTTAAGCTTGAGAAAGCCCTATATGGACTCAAGCAAGCCCCAAGAGCGTGGAACAAGAGAATTGATGATTTCTCTTGGCTCACAAGTTCATGAGATGCACCAATGAACATGGAGTATATGTGAAGAAGAATGGAACTTCGACTCAGTTGTTGTTGTGCCTGTATGTAGATGATCTACTAGTAACTGGCAGCAATGAAGTCGAAGTCGAAGCCTTTAAGAAAGTCATGATGCTTGAGTTCGAAATGAGTGATCTAGGACATCTATCATATTTCTTGGGAATGGAATTTACAAAGACAAGTAAGGGAATATTTCTGCATCAATCGAAGTATGCAGCTGATATCCTAAACCGATTCGACATGATCAATTGCAACGAGGTTTCGACACCAGCAGACACAAGCAGCAAGCTGTCGAAAGATGATGAAGTGATTGAAGTACATGACACCCTCTTCAAACAGATTGTGGGTTCCCTGAGGTACCTGTGCAACACTCGACCTGACATTGTGTTTAGTGTCGGAATGATCAGCAGATTCATGGAGAAGCCGAAAAATTCTCATCTAGTAGCTGCCAAAAGAGTACTAAGGTATATAAAGGGAACACAAAGTTATGGTATTCTATTCCCTAGCAAGTCTGAGTCGAAGAATGATGCTGGAGTGTTTGGTTACACTGACTCCGACTGGAGTGGAGACAAGAATGATCGAAAGAGTACAAGTGGGTATGTCTTCATGCATGGAACGACACCCATCTCATGGTGCTCGAAGAAGCAAAGCATTGTAGCACTATCCTCCTGTGAAGCAGAGTACGTGGCTGCTTCCTTTGCAGCATGTCAAGCATCATGGCTGAGCATGCTATTGGTCGAAATTGGAGTGCACATGGTCGAAGCAATCACTACAAGAAAAGAAGCCATTAGCGACGGAAATTAGTGAGGGACTAATGGTCCCTCGCAAAAATTGGAATTAGCGACGGAATTTGCGAGGGAATAGGGGTTGTCGTATTTTTGAGAATTAGCGACGGAATTTTAGACATTTGCGAGGGAATTTCCGTCGCTAATGGCAAAAGTAAAAATATTTGCGAGGGAATGTCAGTTCCGTCGCTAATTTTTTTACTTTTCAGATGATGAGACTCAGTTGCAGGGGTTGGTAAGTGCACAGGAATTAGCGAGGCATAGTTCCCTCGCTAACTCCCTCGCTAAATTTAACTTTTCAGATGATGGGACAGTTCCCTCGCAATTTTTTTTTCTTTTTTTCCTTAAATCCGTTTACACTCTTCTTTCTCATTCACTCACTCACTCTTCACCCTTCCTCTTCCCTTCCTCTTCCTCTACTCTCCACCACCACACAACAACCACACTCTCCTCTCTCTTCACTCTTCCAACACCACCACCACCACATACCTCCTACCACTCTCACTCACTCTCTCTTACTCTTCACCACCACCACCCCACCACCACCACTCTCACTCCTCTCTCTCTCTCTCTCTCTCTCTCTCTCTCTCTCTCTCTCTCTCTCTCTCTCTCTTTCTCCCTTACTCTTCTCCTTCTCTCTCTACTCTAAACCACCCATCACCACCACCACCACGCCACCACCACACCACCACCACGCCACCACCACCACCACACCACCACCACCCCACCACCACCACCACCACACCACCACCACCGTCACCACCACCACCACCACCACCACCACCACACATCACCACAAAATTAATAATATAATATAATATGCATTAATTAATAATAAATATATAAAAAAACAAGTCATTCAGCACTGGACACGTGTCATTTTTTTTTTGAAAAACTGCAGTCATTAGCGAGGGAAATATCCCTCGCTAATTCCTGCGCATTTACCAACCCCTGCAACTGAGTCCCATCACCTGAAAAGTTGCAGTCATTAGCGAGGGAATTAGCGAGGGAAAATTCCCTCGCTAATCCCATTAGCGAGGAGGGGTTTAGCGACAGAACTGGTCCCTCGCTAATTCCCTCGCAAATGACCATTAGCGACGGATTTTGGTCATTTTGCGAGGGAAATGTCCGTCGCTAATGACCAGTTTTTTTGTAGTGAATGAAGTTGTTGATCGACAACAAGTCAGCGATAGATCTCGCCAAGAATCCTGTCG
This sequence comes from Astragalus membranaceus, assembly GCA_039519185.1. Classification (NCBI taxonomy): domain Eukaryota; kingdom Viridiplantae; phylum Streptophyta; class Magnoliopsida; order Fabales; family Fabaceae; genus Astragalus; species Astragalus membranaceus. The sequence continues at coordinate 59,210,501 of CM076854.1, forward strand.
CACATGGTAGGTCGAAGCACATAGAGACTAGATATCACCTCCTGTGTGATCAAGTAAACAATGAGAAGCTGAATCTGGAATATTGCTATTCGGAACTTCAAGTAGCTGATGCAATGACCAAGCCATTGCAAAAGGGAAGATTCGAAGAACTGAGAACAATGCTTGGGATGATGTCACTCAGCAATGTGAATTAGGTGGGAATATTGAGATATACCTTGTAATTCTATTGCTTGTAATAAACATAGGTGTAGTTAGTAACCTAGTCGAAATGGGCTGGTCGAAATTATCGGCCTGGGCCTGTTTCATTGTATATATATAGACGCTAGTAGTATGTAATCTTTAACCTACTTTTATGAAATTTAGTGCAGCTTTTACTATTCCATTGATATTGCCCTAATCATTCTCTGACACCTTTGCACCGCCACTTCCTTTTCTTCTCCCTTTCACGTGTTTATCCCCAACAAGAAGTACTTACTACTTACTAAATAAGTAAATGAGGAAATCTCCATGCTCACCATTCTTGTCAAAGGCATAAACTAACTCAAGAAAGGTTATGCTAATAGCCGATTGAACCTCTTTGACCCAAGTGGGAGGCCAAGAATTGATGTCACATCAAGAAGAGTTGGGGCATCAAGAAGAGTTGGGGCCGGTAAGCATCCCCCAAAGAAATATGAAGGCATTGACAGTAACTGACCAAAATCCCTTAAGGGGAATAAGAAGTGAGGGGTGGTATCAAAGACGGAAAAGGTAATCATGTCATTGAGACACCATGCTTTCCAAGGGTTCGATTTGGTAGCAACCGTTCTTGTTAACCAAGCAATTTAAGGCCGATTGGTTCTAGGCAATGTGCTAAGCTCTGTGGCCTTAGTATTGACAATGAACCAATCAAAGGCGATGGGAAACCTCTACATGCTTTCATGGCGAATATCAAAGGTGACAAATTACAAGCTGACATAATTTGGAACCTCCACCAAGACATTAGTGTGCTCATAATTCTCTTAATCCGACCTCTGAACCTAAATAGGGATCTGATCATCCCCATAGTTGTGTTCTTGTTTTGGGAATTAGAAGCTGAAGTCATTACTAAGAAATGAAAGAACAGAGACTCATAGAGCATGACGAGAGATAGAAAGCAAGAAATGAAGTAAGGAGAAACCAAGGTTAGTGATCACAAATAAAACTAGGAAGATTTGAATGAGGAGTTTCAAAAAGTTGTGTAATTTGCGAAAGCAAACATAATAATTGAAATCAAGTGATTAAGGCAAATACTATCATTGCTGAAGGATTCAGCGATGGAAAAGTTAGTGGTTTAACATCTACTCAATAGTTTAACAGCTAGTTTGTTAATTATGATTGTCCGACTATTTTTACAGAAATAGTTTTTACGTCACCACAACTATTAGTCGAGCGAGCCATCACCCGAGGTGGAGGTACAATCGAGTCTAGGTGAGCCGAATGACTTAAATTCACGAAGAGAAGCTCCTAGATAGCCATTTAAGACTTTTGGCTTCTTAGTTCTTTCCTTTTCTTTTGAATTACTTCTAAAGTAGAACTTATAAAAAATCCATGGGAAGAAACCATTCGAAGGCAAATGAGTCAAGCGCGTAGGAAGTTGTGCATTGAAGATCAAAATGCAAAGCGTTGAAATGGTTAAAGACACGTCTAGGCGCCTAGAATGTAGGGAATAATGTCTAATTCCCATCAAACTCTTATTTTCAAGAATTTTACTTCTTCTCCCACGCCTAATCATAATACTCTTTGGAGAAGTTAGGAAACTCATAGTTGAGAGACAGAGTTCCTTCCTAAGTGTAGTTGCTTGAAGAAAGGAAATCACAAGGTTCAAGCTATCTAGCTGATCCTCGGCTAAATTTAAAGTTTGACAACAGTTTCATATAAGCAAAAGGTGAAAGATTCATTAGAAGCTTTCTCATACTTTGGTCTCATCTTTTAGTTTTGTTTTCCAAATTTTATGTATAAACTCTATGACTTAGTGGTTGTATTGCTTTAATTATTCCAAGCAAATGGTAACTATGCTCATGATTTATCCGCGACTAGATATTGACGAATGAATCACTTAACTTTTCAATTTAGTCGCTAAATTAGTCAGTAAAGACTAGTAATTAACTAGTGGTTTAGCGAGTTATTTCTAATTTCAATCTCTAAATCGATCACTACAAATGTCAAAAGTTCAAATTTGATCATTTTTTTTCATAAGTAATAAATTCATTGATGAATTCTAATTCCATGATTATTATGCAAACACTCAACCCTCATTTTAGGGAGGGAAATTGACAACTGATCTATAAGTCATACCAGGCCTCCACCCTACAGGAATAACATTGTTAGCCACAAGAGACTTGCCGGTCCCAAGTGTTGTTAACCTAATAGAAAATGGTGCTCTTAGTTGTGCGCCTTTATTTAGTTTCCAAACTGCACCCCATGATTGTTGCATAGCTTCCCAGGTGGGTGAGGATCCTTCCTTGAGTTCAACTCGGTTAAGATCACCATCCCCATCTTCGTATTCAATCAACGTAGCAAAATAATTTGGGTTGGATCCTGAGTCCACTCGAAAAGCTATTGTTCTACCTGGGTAGTTGCATTCAACTCTGCATATGAAAATATTAAATTTATTAGATACATGCCAAATTTATAAGGAACACAAATGAATTAGGGATCCATTAAAAAGAGTTTATTAAAGTGTGTTACTAATACATTTGTTAGTCATAATATTAAAGATAAAATTTTAAAAATTGTTGAATACAAATGATAATATAAAAAACTTAACTATAAACTGAAAGTGAAGAAAGTGGAAAGATTAATGGTAAAATAGTAAAAAAAAGTATGAATTTTGTGCCACTTTAGAAATTTGTAAATATTTACTTGAACAAATGGAATACTAGAATTAGTTTAAAGCTTAATTGGAACCTACCTTCTAAATTGAATATTTATTTTCCCAGCTGTGCGTAGCGCTCCATCTCGACCTGAAGTTGCCATTGAACCAAAAGCATGACCACTCAAATCAAAATGATATTGAGCATCTGCGCCACACTCAGGACACTCATCAGTAATGACTACCCTCACAGGGTTACCTGAGCATGCAGAATATCCTGTGCACCTCACCTGAAATTGGAACATTTTCAGATTCAAACATACTTTAATCTTTATAACCACTTTTAATTCCATGTGTTTATAACACTATTGGAAAAAAATTGAAATAACAACGGAAATTTAGAGACGGAAAAAGACAAAATATGAGACTATTGGAAAAAAACTGAAATAACAACGGAAATTTAGAGACGGAAAAAGACAAAATATGTTTCTAAGTGTTAGCCATGTGATATTTATAAAGACCATAGTTATTATTTTTGTCTCTAATTTTCGTCACTATTTTAACCTTCTCTATCATAAATAAATTTTATTAATGCGACAAGACAACAAAATATGCATTCATTTGAAACACCTCATAACAAGATCCACAGCCTTTGCCTGAGTTAAATACAAGAGGGTTTCCGGCTGATATCAATGATGAGAATGGAGGTTGACCAACAGCATTCCCATATCCACAAGCACCACCTACATATATAGTTAAAACATTTAATCACCGAAACTATTTGAGCAATAATTTAAGCATATTTGGTTACATCCTAAGTTTTTACAAAGGATAAACTATGTTTTATTTAGAATAGTAAACTATGTATACAGATGAATAAATATTTATTTTACCTTCACTTCCATCACCATTGGGAGGTCCATCACCATTAGAGGGGTAAACCCTAGTCACTCCTATTTCCACGGAGTCTTCTATTCGTTGACCTTAACCGCTCTAACGTTGTATGTCCACGTGCATCGAATACTTGCGCTCCAAACAAATATTCTTCACCTCGGCCATGTCTCACTATCGGCCTTCAGCCGTTGGCGCCATAGCTGACCAGTGGTCGAGGTACCCTCCAATCGAGTCTCACTATACCTTGGTTATTCTTCTCATTCCCTCGGGGCTTCAATCTCTCTAACTATTTGTCCTTATGTTTCCAGACTGAGCTTCCCGTGTTACGGCAAGTATTAGACTATCTCTGCCCTAGTGCTTTTATGGCTGCCTCGGCCTTGTCTCAGCCTTGAATTCCTCGTTTTCCCTCGGCCAACAACTTAATTTATTTTGGGTGTTAACAAATGCTCCCCTTTTTGCGTTGTTGTCCAACTGAGTGGCTAAGACTGACGGCGCAAAAATTGAAATGACAAGTTGTGCAGTTGCGGTAACTAGCCGTTACATCATTGATTGGACGTGTAACTGCTCGTTTTCCGTGAATCGTAGCAGCGAAGCAATGGTTCCCTAGGCATTTTGATCTTTGCATCCCATGGCTATAAATAGCCATCCTATCACCCATGCCAAGGTTATTGTTGCCTTTGCGAGTTTAGTCATTTTCCATTGCACAAACTACTCCTTTCATACTCTACCCTCAACAGCTATCATGTCCGACCATAACCAAGCCGCTTCTTCTTCTCACCACGGCCAACAAACCCCATCGACTTCCGTAGTTCCTTTCAGCCTCTTCTCTGAAGTGGACACTTGGACCGTCCTCCACTCCTGCACTTCCAATGCCGACTACGGCTAAAACACATTTGACAAACGCTTGGGCTTCGGCGGTATACCGATCACCGATTCCTGCTGTACTCTGGAAGCTAAACATCAACACTACAAAAAAATTGGTTATTAGCGACGGACATTTCCCTCGCAAAATGACCAAAACCCGTCGCTAATGACCGTTAGCGAGGGAATTAGCGAGGGACCTATTGCGTCGCTTAATTGCTCCTCGCTAATGGGATTAGCGAGGGAATCTGAGTCCGTCGCTAATTAGCGACGGTCCATTCCCTCGCTAATTCCCTCGCTAATGGCAGCCACGTGGGAAAATTCTGACAGCCACGCGTCCACTTTCCCTCGCTAATTCCCTCGCTAATGCCTAGCCACGTGTCCACTTTCCCTCGCTAATTCCCTCGCTAATTCCTAGCCACACGTCCAATTTCCCTCGCTAATTCCCTCACTAACGCCTAGCCATGCGTCCAATTTCCCTCGCTAATTCCCTCGCTAATGCCCTTCTGATTGTATTTTTTTTTATTAATCTGCTTTTATACCTGTTTATTTTATTAATAAATAATAAAATCTAAAATACATAAAACAGTTTAAAATTAAAATTATTCAATAAATAAAAATTACGAGAATAAAATTTGAATCCACAACACTTAATCTGAAATGTTATAACGAAAACGTTAATCAACAACACTAAAAGCTGCCACCATCAGACTCCTCAGCTTGCTCCTCATCTTGCTCATCATCTTCCACCTCATCTTCCTCCTCATCTTGCTGCTGATTTTGCTGCATATTCTTAAAATACTTTAACATCATCGCCTGCCTACGGCTCACCCTCTCAAAGTTTTGCTGCATCTTTTTCATCGCCGCAGAAGAGGTCCTGACCTCCTGTCGAGTATCATGCAGCTCCTGTCGAGTAGACTGTAGCTCTTGTCGAGTAGACTGCAGTTGCTGCTCCATCTGCCTCATATGCTCTGTATCTGTAGGAGTAGAAGCTGGTCGACTGCGTCTTCTGCTGCTCCCGGCCCCAGACTGGCCCCTACATGGAGCCAAGACCCCCGTACCATACAGGCGACCCTTAGACCAACCAACTGTCTTCTCCCAATGTTGATTTGCCAGATCTATCATCTCAGGAGTAAGTTGGCCAAATGATTCAGGGTGCCAGCTCCCCTGAGTTAGCTGAGTCATGAACTCATTTACTTGCTCCTGTTTTGAATAACCACAAATTAGCGCTCCATTCTGACAAAGCAACATTATATAATACAAATCAATTTGTATATAATACAAATCAATTTTTGAATAACCACAACGGTTTGTTTGAATCTCTTAACAAATTATAAAAATTTTGTGCTTCTTCATTTGGAAGTTCATCATGATCGTCATATTGAGGCTCGTCAAATGGCACATTCACCCTGAGACCATCACAAATCATGTTTTCCATCGACTCAAAAATTTCATTACGTGGAACATCAACACCAGAACTGCTTGAAGCCCCTACCTCAAAATTTTGACGTCGTTGTTCTCCATGGTCCACCCAAATCCAATAATTAGGCCTAAACCCCCATTGATACAAGTGCTCCCTGATTTCTTTATCAGTCCTAATAGGTACACCGTCGCATTTTAAGCATGGACATCTAACCCCCTTTTCCCGTTTAGCCAATTCATGTCGCCACGCTACCACAAGAAACTGTTCAACCCCAATTACAAAAGATTCCTTCAAACCCGCTCTTCTCGGATATAACCGATCATACACCCATTCACGATTAAATTCATACAATTCATCTACACCCATTTAAGAAAACGTGTTAGATTCCCTTAACATTCCCAATAATCTATCAAGTTAGTGGCATCGATATGATCTCATTGGAGACGACTTCGAACCGAATATGGGGGTTAAGGACAGATCAGGCAAAACCCTTTTCCATATAAGTAGTGAAGGATCGAAGTTATTTCTAACTCCCAACCTTAAAATTGTTAGTATCGCCTCGCAATTATCTCAATGGAGATGATTTCGAGCAAAATATGGGGGTGATGGACGACATCACCTCAGCCTTTTCCATCAACAACACACAGTCATCTAACTTAGGGTTCATGAAAACAACAATTAATTTATTTTGGAAACTAACCGTTATGAGATTGAGGTCCGGTGCGGTACATGGTTCGGTGACGGTGCGCACTCCGGTGCGGTTGTGAGACTTCAAACACCAACAATTTCAATCCTAAACCATTTCAACTTCAATTTCAATAACTAACTTCAATTTCAACTATTAATTTCAACAACAACTTCAATTTCAACTATTAATTTCAATTTCAAGTAAAAAACGTAAATCAATTCACTATGAATTTCAATTTCAATAAAACAACTTCAATTTCAACTTCAAATTTTTATCCTACACAATTTCTGTAAATCCTAAACCTAAAACACAATTTCAATTTCTACGCAATTTCAATTTCTAATTCTAAACACAATTTCAATTTCGACCCAAACCTAAAACCCTACCCAAAACAATATCACAAAACTAAATTCACTAAAATTACAAAACAACAATATCACAAAACTAAATTCACTAAAATTACCAAACAACAATATCACAAAACTAATTTTACAAATCCTAACAAAACAATATCAAAAAAATCTAAATCAGTTGGTCAAAAAAAAAGAAATCAAAATCAGTAAAAATCAAAACCTCCAAGATAGAGCTCCGGTGGTGAAGAAGGAGAACTCCGGTGGTGGTGAAGAAGGCGAGCTCCGGTGGTGGCGAAAAGGGAGAGCTCCGGTGAGAGAGAGGTTCGTGTAACACCCATTTCTACCTGGCAATTTAATAATAAAAATCAGAGTTTTCAAAAACAAAAGGATGTACATTTTCCGACTAAAACCACAAAATGAACATAGTTAAGTCATTGGAAAAAACGGATACATAGCACTTTAAAAATAAGTCAACTTCCATTACCACGCAGCGGATTTTCAAAAGGTTTTAACTCAAAATAATCACGGCCTCTTTATCCAACTTAAGACAACTCATAAAACAGCGACAAGCAACATTAAAATTCAGACAATAGGATAACAAAATAAAATAGTAATAATATGCGTTCATCCCCCCGAGTGCTACGTATCAGAGCGACGACACCGACTCGAACTAACGAAGGTACACAACCTTCATTAATGGTTACCTGCACGTTACCAACATAGGGGTAACATTCAAACAGAAGGGGTTAGATATCGAACCATATAATAGAATGTATGAAAAACAATATGTATCAGAATCAGGACATCTCAATTCATCACTTCACATCAATCAAATAACTGCAATCATCGCAATTCATCAAGATAACCACTCATCAAAATGCAAATGGGCCATCAGCGGTACCCTCAACAAAATACAATGGGCCATCAGCGGTACCCTCAACAAAATACAAATGGGCCATCAGCGGTACCCTCATCAAACTACAAATGGGCCATCAGCGGTACCCTCAACAAAATACAAATGGCCCATCAGCGGTACCCTTAACAAAATACAAATCAACCACTTAACCAACAATTATCAACTAGCAATTTCACACTTTACCAACAATTAGCAATTGACCAATTTAACCACTTAACCAACAATTAATCTTTTCAACAATTTAACAATTAATAATTGACAACGTAATCAACAATTAGCCAACCGGGGCCTAATGCGCCTAAAGCGCCCAACAACAGCAAACATGGCGCCCTATGCGCCCAGCAACAGTAAACATGAAAAAAACAACAGCAAACAGCAAACAGCAACAGCAAACAGCAAACAGCAGCAACAACAACAGGGCAAATATCCATCAAACATACCTCTACTTTGGTGAATTAATTAACCTATCAAACGGTATCGAAACTTAGCAAAGGACCCCTCTATGGAAAGCTAAGAATGTCTAGTTCCTGACTATAATTGTTATTTTGCAAAATAATGGTCCAATTCGTACAGTTTCAGTAAATAAGCAACAAGGTTCAGGAAAACAGGACAGCCACCATGACCTAGCTTGTGACACCTCTAAAATTATCAAAACTCAGTCAAATGACATGGGACTTGAGCCTAACCCGAAAAAAATTGAGTTTAGTTTTCAATGAATCAAAAATCATTCAAAAAGGAGTTCAAACGAAAACGTTATACACGAAATACCGAACCTATACCCAGATTGTTTCCAGAATTTTAACCTAACTTGTGACACCTATAACTCGAGCTATACAACTCCAAATGCAACCAAACTAGTTCCAAATTAACAAGAATTAAGTCTGGTTTCTGAAAAGGTAAACCACATAATTTTTGGACGGCTAGATTGTTCCCAGTTACTGTTTAACCGAACCTATACCCAGATCGTTTTCAGAATTTAAACCTAACTTGTGACACCTATAACTCGAGCTATACAACTCCAAATGCAACCAAACTAGTGCCAAATTAACAAGCATTAAGTATAGTTTCTAAAACGGTAAACCACATAATTTTTGGACCACTAGATTGTTCCCAGTTACTGTATATCCGAACCTATACCCAGATCGTTTCCAGAATTTTACCCTAACTTGTGACACCTATAACTCGAGCCATACAACTCCAAATGCAACCAAACTAGTGCCAAATTAACAAGCATTAGCTCAAGTTTCTAAAAAGTTAAACCACATAATTTTTGGACCACTAGATTGTTCCCAGTTACTGTATAAGCGAACCTATACCCAGATCGCCCCAAACAATGAGTTTAACAACAAACTTGGCATCAAACATTCATCAATTTCAATAATCAAACACATCGTCAACCCAATTCAGAGATACACATGTTTTTAAACTGAAAACCGAAGCAAATTCGTAGAACCCACATAATGCCCTTCATGTACCCTATTATAGAGTTAGAACCCCACCCTTTCCTTGGATTGAAGTTGAAACTCTTTGATTTTCCTCTCCTCTAGCTCTAGCCGTCGCCTCTCTCTAAGCCCTCTTCTAATCCTTATTTCTTTTTTTCTGTTCTAATGAGCAAACCCTAACCTAATATCACTTACTTATAATGCTTCATAAAATTTGACTAGACCATGGGTTTCTCTCCACACCCCCAATTTTACTAATTCTCACCTTAACACAAGCCCATATACAGTAATATATTAATACCCTAATATTTTCTACCACTTAATTCCTAATAATTAATTAAATGATTAATTAACTATTTTGGGGCGTTACAGTTCGCGTAGGAGAGAGAGAGGAGAGAGAGTGACGTTCGCACAGGAGAGAGAGAGGAGCGACGGCGACAGTGGGTTGTGGTGGTGTGGTGGCGGCGGTGTGGTGGTGGTGGTGTGGTGGTGCTGGAAATGGTGTGGTGGAGTTGAGGTTCTTGAGAGAGAAGAGCAAACAGAAGATAAAAATGGGATCTGATTCTATTAAATTGGGTTTAGCGACGAAATTTGCGGGGGATAACTCTGTCGCTAATCCCTGCACGTTAACCAAGGCTGGAACGGTTAAAATATTTAGCGAGGGACCAGTATTTTCGTCGCTAATTCTTTCAGTTTCCGTGCTGTTCTGAATTCAGTTTCCCTCCAAACAATTAGCGACGGGCTGTTCCGTCGCTAATGCCCACATATCCGTCGCTAATTATCAAAATAAACGAGGACCCTTATTCCCTCGCAAATTCCGTCGCTAATGTCATTTTTAGCGAGGGAATCGCATTCCCTCGCTAATGTCCGTCGCAAATGACCAATTTTTTTGTAGTGCAAGACCTTAGGGGATGGCCAAAATGTTCCGCCGGTTATTCCGAATGGGCCAAACGGGTATCTGACGCCAAAGGTGAACTCTGGAAGTCTTGGTGAATCTATGATATGATCCAGGTATCCATAGAGCTGGCAAAATGGGCCGGGCCCGCCGGGCCGGGCTGGGTTAGCCCGAAAAATGGGAGGGCTTGGGCCGAAGGAATTAAGCCTGTTTTTACATCCAGGCTTTTTAGCCCGGTCCGCAAAAGCCCGAGCCCGCGTCGGGCTAGCCCGACCGGGCCATGGGTAGCCCGCAAGCCCGTGAATAAAAAATTGGGATTACAGTAGATATATTGATATTTCTTAAGTGCATGTATATTGTGACAAATTTGTTTCCTTAGGCAATTTGTCCACGTTGATGTAGTGTTCTCGTCTCAGATTTATTGTGGTGGTTGATGTCATGTTGTGATTATGATCCTGTGAACCTTAGTTATCTCTATTCATTTATAGTAAATTAAAAATATCTTAATGACTGTCATTATTGTAATGTGTGGTTAAAGGTTTAGGTTCATACATGTTTGAGAGTTGAAAATCTATTCTAAGAATTGCAGATTTCTTTTATGGTGAAAACAGATGAGGAAGAGATTAATAAAGACAAACTTTGTTACTCATGAGATTACAGTTTCATTCTGCTGAAGTTTGGACAATGTGAATGTTGTAGGGTATGAGGATTGTGCACACTCCAGAAGAGTTTGCTGAGTCATTCCTTGCAGCACAACGTGAGGCAGCTGCTTCTTTCGGTGTCAACACGATCTTGCTGGAGAAGTATATTACACGGCCAAGGCACATAGAAGTCCAAGTATTTATATTGATTTTATCACTCACCCTGCTATCATATTTCATCCTAGAAGCTTCATTGGCTGCTTATCTATTTTTCTTCTGAAAAAATAAAAGTGCCTCATAGTGGATATTCTTTACTCCTGTGATTATGTTTTCAATTCTTTGGAATTTTTCTACAACAGTGGGATTGAAATAATAGCCATCATTAAAAAATTTCCAGGTGTCTTGGACTTGAGTTAATAATAGCTTATTTTTTATTTGTCATGGTAGGTATTTGGGGATAAGCTTGGAAATGTTCTGCATTTGTATGAGAAAGATTGCAGTGTGCAGAGAAGACACCAAAAAATAATTGAAGAAGCTCCAGCTGTAAAAACATGATAAGGTCGCTAAAAAATTGCGCATATTGCGGGCTAGCCCGAAAAGCCCGCAGCCCGCATAGGGCCGGGCTTGGGCCATAAAGGGTGATGATTCTACTTTTCTGATATAATAGTTGTATTAAAGTAGTTAATATGCTCTCCCTTAATTCATGCTATAGATTTTACTTTTAAACACTGATGATATTGCACAAGGACAATTGGGACCAGAACAGATTCATTTATTGTGAAGCAAAATGATACGTTTTTGGCTCACAGTTCTGGAGCATATAACATAAAAATTAAAAGGATACAACTAGTTAATAGGAAGCCTCAGCTTCGCAAAACAAGTGCTCTTTATAGCACACATATGCAATACAGAACATATACAAAATATTCTTATCCTATCCAACTTATAACCCACTAAGAAACCTATAAACATAATCTATCCGTCTCCCCCATTTTGTCATCAATCAAAAGATAGTTGGCAGAAACCAGATTAAGAAGCTACTTTGAAGGGGAAGAGTCATCAGAAGATGTGGAAGTAGCAGGCTTGGGGAAATCTTGGACAGGAGGAATGGGACCAAATTCTTGAATTTCAAGAGATGGACTAATTGCAGGTAAAGCTAGTGGTCAAAAGCAACTGTTGAATCTGATTATTTTTAGCAATTTGGGCACATTGACCTTCTTGAAGCAACCTTTTGCCTTCCAGAACTTGTTTGAGAATGGTTTTCACCTTTCTCAGTTGCTTTTCAACCTTGTTGGAGGAGGAAACACCTTCAGAAGGTGGGTTATCAGAGTAGAACGCGACAATACCACCAACATATAGTGGTTGAGCAACAATAAGAGGACTTTGTTGAGGATTTGATGGAGGAACAGATTGATCAAATATAAGAGGAGGGGTAACATTTCTCTGAAATCTGCAGATTGAAAGGTGCGTGGAGTGTTGGCTTCTGGGATTGAAAAAGGGAGTCAATGAACACACTTCTAGGCTGATGAATTGATTTCTCAAATGACTTCTCGACATTGGCCAGATCTTCATAAGCTACTTGGTTAGCAGAGGGCCAAGAGTTTTCAATAGATCATGCTCCACCTCAACGTATGGCTCACTAAGAGGTTTCTCAGTGAACCAGTTTTCTGGTAGCTTCTGAGGATATCAGTGTGACATTCTTAATATCCACATTGGTATCACTTTCCTTATTTCCTTCATCATGAACCACACATTTGAACGAACTTCAACATCTACATCTTGATTTGGCAACTCTTCTGTTGTGTTTGCTCATTGTTTGTACCAACCAAGGTTGGTGAGATGTTAAGTTCTTCTGTTCTTTCTAGAGTAGGCTCCTCAATAGTGACTTTCTTAGGTGATTTTCTAGGAGTCCTTTCCTTAGTAGGTTATTTAATGATGGACTTGAGTGGAGTTTGTTGTGCAGATGTTGGTTCAGAGGGTCCTTCACCGGATACTAGTCTAGGAGATTTCCTAAATGGTGTTCTTGAGGATTTCTTTCTCTTAGGCATTTTCTTTGATTTTCCTTTTGGGTCTGCACTTTTCTTATCTTGTAGTTGCAACACTTGTTTCACCACTTCTGTGGGCTTTCTTTCTTTTTCTTTTTCCTTGTCCTTTTGGTGTGGTTGATCCTCTTTTGGAGCCTCAGAAGCTTCAGAGCTTTCAAGAGTGGTTCCTTTACTACATGAAGCTTCTGACCTTCTTCTCTTCTTGCTCTTTTTAACTTTCTCAGATTTTCTGACAGATTCCTCTAATGCTTCTTCTTCTTCCATTGGCCTAAGTTCAATCTTCATTTGTTTTATATTCTTGGATGTGAACATTGTGCACGAATCTATGCTCTCATATTCTTCAAGAAATATTCCCTCAAAATGAAAATATTTGGTTAAGCATTTTCTTAGATAGCACAAATCATGTGTAGAGGTAACTTACTGGAGGTTACACTCATTCCATAGATAGAACAAATCATGTGTCTTAGTATTATGTAGGGAAGGTTTAAGCATTTTCTTTTGGCTAGGTGGTAGACGATGATTTGGTCTGTAGAGATAACTTTCTCATAAGTGCCTCCTCTTGGAGCAAGATTGTGAATGTTGCGTCAAAAACACACTAGAGCAAGTGTACTCTATCGCAGAAGTAGTATAAAAAATTATCGTCTCCATAGGGATTAATTAACAAGTACTAAACTAATCAAGATTTATTATTATTTAGATGAACGAACAATTGAGTTGTACGAAAACAAATAAAAAGAAATAAAGAACAATAATAAAATGCAAGATTTAATTCAATGGAGAGAAGCCTAGGGTCACGGTTTCACTTGCAAGCTTCGATTCCTCTATGTCTAATTCTACCTGAATTCCCTTATTTTATTCAATTACCAATCCCTTTACTAAAGCTATTAATCCGTTTGGTCATTCGCGATTAATATTCTTTTTCCTAAACTAACCATTGTTTGGTCATGCAAGAATTTAAATTTAAGAAAAGCATAAAGAGCAAAAAGGTTGAATGATTGGAAGACTAAATTAAAGTTTGGTCATGCATTAATTTTAGTCTCAATTATCCTATAGGTCCACCAACTAATTGCAGTACGGTCGCTGATCAACTAATTGATTATGAACATGCAAAGGGTTGTCAATCCTAATTATGTGATAAAGCAATATGATAATATTAATTGGAATAAAAATTAGGAATTCAAAGTATAAATTAAAACATAAAAAGGTCTCTAATCAAGCAAGATCCACCTAGACCCTAAAAGAAGATTTAGCTATTCATAGTGACTAAGAACAATGGAATAAAATTAGGAGTCATGAACTACAAAGATAAAAATAACCCGGAAGATGGAGGAATTTTTGATCTTGAGTATTCAGTCTCCTTCTCTGCTCCAAAGCTCTCTCACGTTCAAAAACGGTACCCAAAAACTCTTTTTCTCCTTTCTTGTGTGTTGCCGTCACTACGCTTCCAATCCTAATTCACGTGTGCGGCCTTCGTTTCTCTTCTCTACGTTCAGGCTCCTCTTGATTTTAATTATCAAAAATCTCTTTTAGTTGTGTGCGGCTACTGTTTCCCTTCTTGCGTCCAAATTCCCCTTTTTATATTGCAAAAGAAAACACCTAAGGTTCCGTGCTCACCAAGTTGAATTGTAATACCCTCACGTGTTTCCTTCTCTCACATCTGATCCACTGATTCTATTTTCTTTCCTTTCTATTGGGTTTGGGCCACTTAATTTCAATTCCCTTTGGTCATTTCTTTCATTCACATGACCTCATTATAATAATGGGCTAACTCACTTTAAATTTTGGGTTGAATATGGACCTTTTCTATTTGCTTTCTTTTCTTTTTATATTTGTTGCCTATGTGAATTTCCTTGCTCTCAATTCTCAGCAACTTGTAGTCTCCAACAAATAGGCTTTCCACTTAGGATGTTGGGATTATTTCTTTCTATTGCAACTTCATATATATATATTCTTTTTAGTATTTTATTTTTCTGCAAAATAAAGAGTAAAGTAAGTCACTTATTTACTTAATTGGTAATAACTACTCTAAAATGACTCAAAAATATATCTAAAAATGCATTAATTGGAGTTTATCAACTCCCCCACACTTAACTTTTGCTTGTCCTCAAGCAAATTTATTGGCTTAAAAAAGTTTTCAAATAAATAATAGAGACAGCCAAATACGGGACCCACAATTAGAAGTACAATGACAGACAATAGACAAAATAGCACAAATGAGGTGTCAAAAGGTTGCCCAATTAGAGACTCATGTCCCTGAAGAATACATTTCTGTGAACAGAGGTAGTCGCTCACAATCTCTCTAAGTGTTTAGGGACTAGGGAATTATACACTCAAGTTTCCACAAAATGCACATTACCATAAACTTGTAATTTGACCATATCTCCACTAAATAGTTCACATGCATGCAAAAGATGGGGTGTTATGGGTTGTAACGGGGCCATGGTGAATTCAAGTAGGGTAGGAAATAAGAAACAATGGATAATCAAAGGGCTAAAAACAAGAAATAAATAGTAACCTTTGAAACCAAATATGGAGCTCCTATCTATTTTACAATTTTTGTCCAAACTCCAAATTAATTTCACTTCCATTCTTCACTTTTCTTTTTCTATTGAGTAGGCTCTCTTTGATTTGCTTTTTGGTCTTTCATTCTTTTGATGTGTCTTTTCTTTTGAGTAGACACTTTTTGATTTGCCTTTTCCTCCCTCTTGCTTATTATTTTTTTACAATTTTTTTCCACTTTTCTTAGGAGGAAAAGGTAAGCACATAAGTCACACCTATTTTTTCAGTCATGACAAGATAGACAACTAACATAAAGGACAAAATTGTAATTTTCAATAGTTGCTCCAAATTTAATTTCAAATGGTTACCATAGAAAAAAGAAAAAATTATATCTAGGTACCAAGGAGAAAATATATAACAAATAGGCTCAAAGGGGGCAACTAATGGATAATTTCAACAAACAACTCTGAGGCCAGAAAAATACCTAAATTCCCCAAATCTTTTTACATGATGCAAATCAATATTCGTCTTGAAATGGTCAAAAGACAAATTCTAGAATGTAGCAAATTGGGAAACACACTCATAGAAAGAAAAGGGGTAAGAGTTTATGATTTAGTATCAATCCCCTTATGAAGGCTCAGATCTCACATTTAGAAGCTAGTTCACAAAAAGTACTCAACAGGCATAATGCTAATTATCAGCTTCCTAAGGACAACCCCACAGTTACAATTAAGCACAAGTCTGTCAAGTAAATTAATTATGGGATCCCTTAAAGGCAAAATCTCTAATTTTTTTTTCAACTTGAAGCATAAGTAATTCAAAACAAGCCAGAAAAAATGCTATCAACACATGTAGTGGGTATGTGCATTAATAGAGATGAATTGACAAAGTTAAACTCTCCTCTCCCGCACTAGCATAAAGCATGGTCCTCAATGCGAAATGATCAAATAGAAATCAAAAGAAAAAAATGAGAGAGAGAGTAATAGTGACTTCCCTGAGAGAGTTTGTAATCCGAGCTTATCCCTAAAACAAAACAAAACAAAAATGAGAGAAAATAAAACATAGGTTGCCTCCTGCAAAGCGCTTGTTTAATGTCCCGAGCCTGACGGTACTAGAGTCAACCCTTGAGGGCAGTGACATAGCTCACTTGACTCAACCCTTGCTCAAAGTGCTTCACACGCTGCCCATTGACCTTAAAAGTGGTACCATCTTCATGAGATACCTCAAGCACTCCATAAGGAAAAACTTGAATAACAGTGTAGGGTCCATACCACCTTGAGCGCAACTTTCCTGGGAAAAGACGCAAACGTGAGTTATATATTAAAACTTTTTCACCATCATGGAATTCACGCTGCTGGATGCGCTTATCATGCCGCTTTTTAGTCCGCTCCTTATATAACTTGGTATTCTCATAAGCTCCCAGACGGAGCTCATCCAGTTCATCGAGCTGCAGCAACCTATTTTCACCTGTAAGCTGAGCATCAAAGTTTAGAAATTTTAAAGCCCAAAGTGCTTAATGCTCTAATTCAACAGGCAAATGACATGATTTTCCAAAAACAAGACGGTAAGGAGACATCCCAATGGGGGTTTTAAAAGCAGTTCTATAGGCCCATAGTGCATCATCAAGTTTCAAAGACCAATCTTTTCTTGATGCACTAACTGTCTTCTCTAAAATCCTTTTCAACTCTCTGTTTGAAATTTCAACTTGCCCACTAGTTTGTGGGTGGTAAGGACTTGCTACCTTATGAGTGACACCATATTTGCTCAAAAGATTTTCAAATTGTTTATTACAAAAATAAGTGCCACCATCGCTAATAATGGCTCGGGGAGTGCCAAATCTGGAGAAAATTTTTTTCTTTAAAAATTTCACCACCACCCGAGCATCATTTGTGGGTAAGGCTACAACTTCCACCCACTTAGACACATAATCTACAGCAACAAAAATATATTGATTTGAAAAAGATTTAGGGAAGGGCCCCATAAAGTCAATACCCCATACATCAAATATCTCACAAACCAAAATGTTGTTTAAAGGCATCTCTTGACGCCTAGAAATATTGCCACTCCTTTGACAACTATCACAAACTTTCACAAATTCATGAGCATCTTTAAATATAGTAGGCCAATAAAAACCACATTGTAAAACTCTATATGCGGTTTTATTTGGGCCAAAGTGGCCACCTACCTCTCTAGAGTGACAATGCTCAAGGATAGAAGTTACCTCATCCATAGGAACACAACGCCTAATAACTTTGTCTCCACACACTTTAAATAGGTAAGGGTCATCCCACAAGTAGTGTCTAGCATCATAAATTAATTTCTTCTTTTGCTGAAAAGAAAAATCAGGGGGAACAACCTTACCCACCAAATAGTTGACAATGTCTGTAAACCAAGGAATAGTAGAAATAGCTAAAACTCCCTCATCAGGAAAAACCTCCTTGATCTCCCCATTATTTGAGGCCTGCATCACACTATGGTCGAGCCTTGAGAGGTGGTCAGCTACAAATTTCTCTGTGCCTTTCTTGTCTCTAATCTCCAAGTCAAACTCTTGTAGCAAAACAATCCACCTGATTAACCTGGGTTTAGCATCCTGTTTTCCAAGCAAATATCTAATGGCAGCATGGTCAGTGTAAACAATAACTTTAGAAAGAACAAGGTAATGACGAAACTTGTCAAAAGCAAACACTATAGCTAGCAACTCTTTCTCCGTGGTAGTATAATTTCTTTGAGCATTATCAAGAGTGCGACTAGCATAGTAAATGGTATAGAATACCTTATTCTTTCTTTGCCCCAAAACAGCCCCCACAGCAGTATCGCTAGCATCACACATAATTTCAAAGAGAAGCGACCAATCTAGGAAAACAACAACAGGGGCACTAATTAATTTTTCCTTTAAACAATTAAAAGCCTTCAAACAAGTGTCAGAAAAATCAAAAGTGGCCTCCTTAACCAAGAGGTCAGTCATAGGCTTTGTAGTTTTTGAGAAGTCTTTAACAAACCTCCTATAGAAGCCAGCATGGCCTAGAAAACTACGGACCCCCTTGACAGAAGTGGGTGGGGGTAACTTTGCAGTTACCTCAACCTTTGCAGGATCAACTTCAATGCCTCTAGTGGACACCTTATGTCATAGAATAATGCAATCTTGTACCATAAATTGGCATTTCTCCCAATTAAGCACTAAATTGGTATCCCTGCATCTCTGCAACACTGAATTCAAGTTATGTAAACAATCATCATAAGAGGATCCAAAGACAGTAAAATCATCCATAAATATCTCAATGCATTTTTCAACCAAGTCAAGGAAGATAGCCATCATGGATCTTTGGAAAGTGGCAGGGGCATTACATAAACCGAATGGCATCCTTTTATATGCAAATGTTCCATATGGGCATGTAAAAGTAGTTTTTTCTTGATCTTCAGAAGCCACTGGTATTTGCAAATAACCGGAATATCCATCCAAACAACAGTAATAATTATGACCTGCCACTCTCTCAAGCATTTGATCAATAAAGGGAAGGGGGAAGTGATCTTTCCGGGTGGCATCATTTAATTTTCTATAATCAATGCACATACGCCACCCGGTAGTTTTCCTAACTGCAATTAATTCATTTTTATCATTCTCCATCACAGTAGTACCTCCCTTTTTAGGAACACATTGAACAGGGCTTACCCACTTACTATCAGAGATAGGATAGATGATACCTGCATCAAGAAGCTTAATCACTTCCTTTTTGACCACCTCTTTCATGTTAGGATTGAGGCGGCGTTGAGGTAGTGCCCGGGGTTGGTAATCATCCTCCATGTAGATCTTGTGGGTGCAAATTGAGGGACTATTGTCTTTTATATCATGAATAGACCATCCAAAGGCTTCTTTGTTGGCCCTTAATACCCTCAAAATCTTATCCTCCATGGTATCTGTCAAATCTGCAGATATAATCACAGGCAAAGAGGAAGGGGGATGCAAGAAAGCATATTTTACATTTGAAGGAAGAGGCTTTAATTCAAGCTCAGGAGCCTCTTCAATTGAAGGTTTGGGATTTGGAGTATTACCCCATTCCAATTCCTCAAATCTATGGTTACTTTAATTTTTCTGAGGGTGGTGGGCCTGCAAAAACATTAATAACTCTTCTTCCTCACCACCCTGCAATATGCCAAGTCCCTGCATAGTAAGTACTTTTTCTAGAGGGTCCTGAATTCTAAAATCATCAAAACTTTCAGAGGTAACCACATCATTAATATCCATAGCTTGAATAAAATTACAAGAAGCAAATGAGGAAGGATTTTTTAATGAGTTCAAGACCTGAAATACAACTTCCTCATCTCCAAATCTCAAAGTCAATTTTCCCTGCTGAATATCAATTAAGCTTTTTCCTGTAGCTAAGAAAGGACGCCCCAAAATAATTGGGACTTCCTCGTCTTCTTCCATTTCCAATACAACAAAATCAGCAGGGAAAATAAACTTATCAACCTTAACTAAAACATCTTCCACCACTCCACGGGGGTGGGCAATGGATCTATCAGCTAGCTGCAAAGTGATGTTAGTAGGATGTGGTTCATGCAAACCAAGCTTTCTAAAAAAAGAAAAAGGCATCAAATATATACTTGCTCCTAAATCACATAAAGCCTTTTCAAAATGAGAGTTACCAATTGTACAAGGGATAGTAAAACTACCTGGATCTTTAAGCTTAGGTGGTAACTTTTTTAGAACTATATCAGAACCTTCCTCATTAAGCCTAACTGTCTCAAAGCCTTCTAACTTCCTTTTGTTAGAAATAATTTCTTTTAAAAATTTGGCATATTTAGGCATTTGAGCAATAGCTTCAGCAAATGGAATGTTGTGATGCAATTTTCTAAATATTTCAAGAAATTTGGCAAATTGCTTATCATGCTGCTCATTTTTAAGTCTTTGAGGATAAGGAACATTTACCTTTGCTTGCTCATATTTTTCCCTTTCCTTTTAGCATTCCTCAGAAGTGCTCCCCTCAGTAGGAGCTTGTATTTATTTCTCGGGCGCCCGCCCGTCTTGATTGTTTTCTTGAACCAGCTCCTTGCCACTCCTAAGAGTAACAGCCTTGCAATGCTCATTTCTTGATTAGGCTCAGTTTGGGTAGGCAGTGAGCCTTGAGTCCTTTGAGACAACACAGTAATGAGATTTGAGATTTGGCCCTCCAAGCTTCCAAAATTGTTGTTCATGGCTCCAATTTGGCCCTCCAAGCTTCCAAATTTTTCATTTGTCTGCTGCATAAACCTTGTCAACACATCATTGGTATCCAACATTTTCTCCTCTTGCCTTTGCACATGTGGAGGCTTATAGGAGTTCGAGCTTTGCTCCTTTTGTTGTCCTCCCCAAGAGAAATTAGGGTGATTTCTCCAACCCGGATTGTAAGTGTTTGAATAAGGGTCATTTTGGGTCCGGTTGGAATTCTGAACATAATTGGCCTCTTCAGTTGAAGTTGTTGACCGGCCCTGTGCTTTTATCAGTTCTTCAATGGATTGCAACCTCTCATCGGTCATGTCCATGTAATTGGCTAAAACACCCATGCACGGGTGTCCAACTTTTTCCATGTATCTAACTAAAGACTCTTGCATACCAGGCCTTAACTCACTTTTCTTCTGACCAAGATAGTTGACTTCTTCAGTTAGGCCTCCCCAGAGATTATTTGTGATGTCACTAGTAGAGGTAACTATTGGAGTAGATTGAGCTTGTACCTTCATCATAGATTGCACCTGTTTAGAGAGAGCATCCAGCTTTATGTTAACACTAGTGTCATCTTCAACCTTGTACATCCAAGCTGAATTCTTGATGTGTCTGTCACTTGTCTCCCATTGGGCATTATCGGCTGCTATCTCTGCAATTAAGTCATATACTATCGGCTGCTATCTCTGCAATTAAGTCTAATTCTACCTGAATTCCCTTATTTTATTCAATTACCAATCCCTTTACTAAAGCTATTAATCCGTTTGGTCATTCGCGATTAATATTCTTTTACCTAAACTAACCATTGTTTGGTCATGCAAGAATTTAAATTTAAGAAAAGCATAAAGAGCAAAAAGGTTGAATGATTGGAAGACTAAATTAAAGTTTGGTCATGCATTAATTTTAGTCTCAATTATCCTATAGGTCCACCAACTAATTGCAGTACGGTCGCTGATCAACTAATTGATTATGAACATGCAAAGGGTTGTCAATCCTAATTATGTGATACAGTAATAGGATAATATTAATTGGAATAAAAATTAGGAATTCAGTGTAAATTAAAACATAAAAAGGTCTCTAATCAAGCAAGATCCACCTAGACCCTAGAAGAAGATTTAGCTATTCACAGTGACTAAGAACAATGGAATAAAATTAGGAGTCATGAACTACAAAGATAAAAAAACACGGAAGATGGAGGAAATTTTGATCTTGAGTATTCAGTCTCCTTCTCTACTCCAAAGCACTCTCACGGTGTCAAAAACGGTACCCAAAAACTCTTTTTCTCCTTTCCTGTGCGTTGCCGTCACTACCGCTTCCAATCCTAATTCACGTGTGCGGCCTTCGTTTCTCTTCTCTACGTTCAGGCTCCTCTTGATTTTAATTATCAAAAATCTCTTTTAGTTGTGTGCGGCTACTGCTTCCCTCCTTGCGTCCAAATTCCCCTTTTTATATTGCAAAAGAAAACACCTAGGGTTCCGTGCTCACCAAGTTGAATTGTAATACCCTCACGTGTTTCCTTCTCTCACATCCGATCCACTGATTCTATTTTCTTTCCTTTCTATTGGGTTTGGGCCACTTAATTTCAATTCCCCTTGGTCATTTCTTTCAGGGTTTTTTTTTTGTACCCCCACCACCTCCCTATCTACCCCCATCGACCCTGCAAAAAGACGCAATTGCCCTTCACAAAAATTAAAAATCCCGAACGTATCCTGATTTCAATTTTTTTTTTTCGGAAATCGGATTTAGGTAAATCCGATTTCCACTAAAAAATTTAAAAAATTTAAATCGGATTTAGGTAAATCCGATTGCCACTAAAAAATTTAAAAAAATGAAATCGGATTTATTTAAGATGGGGTAGATCCGCTTTGAAAAATAACAAATCGGATTTACCTTAATTGGGGGTAAATCCGATTTGTTATTTTTAAAAGCGGATCTACCCCCATATAAGGTAAATCCGCTTTTAAAAATAACCAAAGCGGATTTACCTTATGTGGGGGTAAATCCGCTTTGTTAACCTAATTAATAAATAACTCAGTTAAAATTTTAGATACAAATTTCGACCGTCTTTTGGTTCTGTTTAGTGTGTGGTTCGTTAACACGTGACGATATTGTACGTCGGGAGAATAATTTAGGCTAAAAAATCAGTTTTCGGGCAACCTACTCAAATTGTAATGAAACCACATTCTTTAAATCGGAAAAATATCAAGGATCAATACTCCTCAAGAAGGGACTTCTTTCAGGACTGGGGACCTCAAAATCCCAAATTCCATCGTTTACTATTTTATATTAATTTTTTTAATTTTTCATAATCTCCAAAAAATCTGAAAAAATTTGCATAACCTTATTTTGGTTTTATTAGATTTTTAGTGGTGTTTTTATAATTTTTGGATTAGTTTTGGCTGTTTAACGGATTTTTAGTAGCATTTTATAACCTTTTTTAAAAAATTAAATAAAAAACAATTTTTTTTAATAACAAAATCGGATTTACCTTAGGTGGGGTAAATCCGATTTTCTTTTTTTAGGGAAATCAGATTTACCTTAGGTGGGATAAATCCGATTTTCTCTTTTTTTAGGGAAATCGGATTTATGTGCCCACCAGGTAAATCCGATTTCCAAAATAACAAAGCGGATTTACCTTCAGCTAAGGTAAATCCGCTTTGTTATTTTTGAAATCGGATTTACCCCCATCTGAGGTAAATCCGACTTTAAAAATAACAAAGCGGATTTACGTTAGATGAAGGTAAATCCGAGCGAATTGTAAGTTGGGCAGGGGTATTTTCGGGTTTTAGCAATTTGATGGGGATAGATGGGTTGTCAATCCTAATTGATTATGAACATGCAAAGGGTTGTCAATCCTAATTATGTGATAAAGCAATATGATAATATTAATTGGAATAAAAATTAGGAATTCAAAGTATAAATTAAAACATAAAAAGGTCTCTAATCAAGCAAGATCCACCTAGACCCTAGAAGAAGATTTAGCTATTCATAGTGACTAAGAACAATGGAATAAAATTAGGAGTCATGAACTACAAAGATAAAAATAACCCGGAAGATGGAGGAATTTTTGATCTTGAGTATTCAGTCTCCTTTTCTGCTCCAAAGCTCTCTCACGTTCAAAAACGGTACCCAAAAACTCTTTTTCTCCTTTCTTGTGTGTTGCCGTCACTACGCTTCCAATCCTAATTCACGTGTGCGGCCTTCGTTTCTCTTCTCTACGTTCAGGCTCCTCTTGATTTTAATTATCAAAAATCTCTTTTAGTTGTGTGCGGCTACTGTTTCCCTTCTTGCGTCCAAATTCCCCTTTTTATATTGCAAAAGAAAACACCTAAGGTTCCGTGCTCACCAAGTTGAATTGTAATACCCTCACGTGTTTCCTTCTCTCACATCTGATCCACTGATTCTATTTTCTTTCCTTTCTATTGGGTTTGGGCCACTTAATTTCAATTCCCTTTGGTCATTTCTTTCATGCACATGACCTCATTATAATAATGGGCTAACTCACTTTAAATTTTGGGCTGAATATGGACCTCTTCTATTTGCTTTCTTTTCTTTTTATATTTGTTGCCTATGTGAATTTCCTTGCTCTCAATTCTCGGCAACTTGTAGTCTCCAACAAATAGGCTTTCCACTTAGGAAGTTGGGATTATTTCTTTCTATTGCAACTCCATATATATTCTTTTTAGTATTTTATTTTTCTGCAAAATAAAGAATAAAGTAAGTCACTTATTTATTTAATTGGTAATAACTACTCTAAAAATGACTCAAAAATATCTCTAAAAATGCATTAAATTGGAGTTTATCAGTGAACACACGTCTTGTGAAGGATCCTTAAATGGTCTTGAAAGTTTCCAACATTGATCTCTTCAGTTCCTTCTTTCAATAGCATTCTTCTGACAAGCTCTTCAATGGTGTTTACCATAGTCATCCATTCTTCACCAAACACTCGCTTCTCTGTGGTGGGAATTTCCAATGCTTCTGATATGATTGCTTGAGTGAGATGTAGTTGCTTTCCACCTACTTTTCTTTTAATCCATTTGAGATCGTTGTCAGTTTAGGCATTCTCAAAGAATTCCTTTACTAAGTCTGGATAAAAACGCTCTTTACTTTTGCGTCTTAAGGCATGGAAGTAAATTTCAACCATTTTCCTTCAGATCATTGAGGTGGAAACACTTGCCAGACTAAATGGGTCTCCTTATGGCATATATGTTTCCTTTGGATGATGATGCTCTATTTTCTTTGAAGATGATGAAGTTTGACTCATGTCTGGTTCTATATTTTCTTTTGTGTGTCCAATAACAATGGGAGTTTCTGGAGTGTTTGTGAAGAGAGTGACTAGTTTTGCCAAATGAGGGGATTTTCGCTTTGGTGTGGTCATTTACGGGTTCTAGGTTGTTTTGAGAGAGGAGCGTGTGAGGGAAAGATTCGATGTAAGCATTGAAGATTGAACTATGAATGTCTTAAATTTAAGACATAAATAGGAACAGTTACAATCTTGTAACCGTTAGAAGGCACGAGAGAGAGAGAGAGAGAGAGAGAGAGAGCAGTTGGAGCTTGATATGAAGTGACTGCGGCACAACAGTCAATTCTGAGTGTCTTTGTTTTCTAATTTCTTCTAACCGTTTCTCTTGAACTTACTTGACTTTTTTTACTAAAAATATAACAAAAGAAAATAAGAGAATACAAACTACAAAAAAAGAAATTAATTTTGTCACGAACAATAGTGCCTTCTAAGCACTTCAGAAGACATGGGATGTGCCTTCTGAGCCCTGAGAATGCACTACTAAGGGCCTTCTAGACCAGATGGAGCCTTGACAATATGCAACATACCATTGATGAAATTAAAGCTTTCTTCTAAAAGATGTTTTGTGAAAATATCAGCTAATTGATGCTTGGTGTCAACAAAAAATTATTCAACATTTTTCTTTTGAACATGGTGTCTAATAAAATGATGCTTTATATCAATATGCTTTGACCTAGAATGGTGAATGGGGTTTTTGGACAGATTTATAGCACTAGTTTTATCACAAAATATCGGAATACCTGAATAGTTGAGAGAGAATTTTGGATCCATAGTATTTGAGAGCAGCAACTTGTTGCAACTACATATTCAGCTTCTGTTGTGTGTAAGGCTATTGTGATGGGCTTTCTGCAACTCCAAGATATTAGAGATTCTCCTAGGATTTGACACCATCCACTTGTGGTCTTTCTTTCAATTTTGTCACCAGCATAGTCAAAATCACCGTATCCAACTAGGTCAAAATGAGTATTCTTTCAATACCACACACCAATGTTAGGAGTACCCACAAGATATATAAAGATTCTTTTGACTGCTGTGTGATGAGATTCCTTAGGAGCAGATTGGAACCTAGCACATAAGCCTACTAAGAAGACTATATCTGGTCTACATGCAGTGAGATACAATAGGGAACTTATCATACCTCTATATTCCTTCTCAGATACAGGTGTGCCTTCTTCATCTTTTTCAAGACAAGAAGAAGGGTACATAGGTGTAGCTATTGCTTTGGCTTCACTCATATTATATTTCCTAAGAAGATCTCTAACATACTTCTCTTGGTAAATAAATATGCCTTTCTCCAATTGTTATTTGAAGACCAAGAAATCTTAGTTCCCCCATTAAACTCATTTCAAATTCACTCTTCATAAATTTTCCAAAATCAGTGCAAAGTTTTTCATTTGTTGCTCCAAAGATGATATCATCAACATAAATTTGCACAATCAAAAGTTCATCTTTGTAGTTTTTCTTGAAGAGTGTAACATCAATGTTGCCTCTTGAGAAACCATTTTTGATAAAAAAAATGAGCTAAGTCTCTCGTACCAAGCTCCGGGAGGTTTCTTAAGTCCATATAGAGCCTTGGTTAGTTTAAAAACATGGTCTGGCTTCTTTTGATCAATAAAACCAGGTTAGTGTACATACACCTCCTCATTTTGAACACCATTCAAGAAGGCACTCTTGGCATCCATTTGAAATAGTTTGAAGTTTTTGTGAGCAGCATAAGAGAGAAAAATTCTAATAGCTTCTAATCTAGCAACAGGTGCAAAAGTTTCATCATAGTCAATACCTTCTTGCTTATTATAACCGTAAGCTACAAGTCTTCCATACTTCATTCTTCTCAAACTGAGCAAGTTCTTCTTGCATAGCTTCAACCCAAGATTCATCACTTATTGCTTCCTTTCTAAAAGAGCTTCTGGTTCTAACTAGTTCAGATGTTTCACCAATGATTTGATCTTGTGGGTGATCTACAACCATTTTCCAGCTCCTTGTTAGTTCAGAGGCTTGTGTGGATTTGATTTGGGAATCCTTTTGCTGTTTAGAAGATTATGGAGTACAACATGTTTCTTGTTTCTCAGTAATCAATTTTCCTTTCTCTTTTTCTTTTTTCTGTCTCATTATCATCATCACCTCTATTATTTGCATGGTTAGCTTCAAGAAACACAACATGCATGACTTCTTCCACAACCTTAGTCCGAAGATTATAGACTCTATATGCTTTAGATGATGAGGAATAACCAAGAAATATAGGAGAATCAGATTTGGCATCAAATTTTCCTATGTTATCTTTGTTGTTTAGCACATAGCAAGCACAACCAAATACATGAAAGTAGGATATGATTGGGTTCTTTTGTTTCCAAAGTTCATATGGGGTTTTCCCAAGGATCTTTCTAATGGTGACTCTGTTAAGAATGTAGCATGCAGTATTAACTGCTTCTGCCAAATTTTTTTTTCAATCTCAGAGTCATTTAGCATGTTCCTAGCCATTTCATGCAGTGTTCTGTTTTTCCTCTCAACAACTACATTTTGTTGCGGAGTTCTTGGACAGGAGAAATTATGTGACATACGTGTTCTGTTTTCTCCCCCATGGTCACTTCTAACTGCAATAATGTTACAACCAGCTTTATTTTGGACTTTTTGGAAAAATGTTTTAAACTCAATGAAAGCATCATCTTTGTTTTTCAAAAATAGCACCCTTGTGTACCTTGAGTAATCATCAACAATCACAAAACCGTATCTTTTTCCACGTAGACTAGCATTTTTTGTTGGACCAAATAAATCCATATGGAGAAGTTCCAGAGGTCTATGAGAAGATATCATGTCTAGAGTTTTAAAAGATGATTTTACATGTTTCCCTTGAATACATGCTTCACATGACTTATCTTTCTCATACTTGATCTTTGGAAGCCCTCTTACAAGATTTAACTTACACAGCCTTGAGATTGTTCTCATACTAACATGACCAAGTTTTCTATGCCATATCCATTTATCATCTTCTTTTGAAATGAGACTGGTCATTAGGCAAATCATCAAGACACACACTATATATGTTATTTGTTCTATAACCTTCAAAAATAGTTTTATCAGAACCTAAAGTATTTATTTTGCTTGCATCATATTTAAAACATACTTCATTTCCAGCATCACACAATTGACTCACACTGAGAAGCCTTTTTCTTATAAATCCTAGCCTTCTAAGATGCAGTATTGCATTCTTGAGATTCTGGGCACATATAAGCAACTCATGTGTCAGATGTTTCACTTGCTCTTTCAAAACTTTGTTTTCACAAATAATCTCCAAATTGGGATCTTTTAACATTATCTCATTTTGAACTCTAAGCTCCTCATTTTCACTTTTTGACTCACACAAGTGTTGTTTGAAAAGCATGCATTTTTAAGATAAGATGTTTGAGTCATAAAGTAAACTATCAAAAGACCATTCAATTTCTACGCATGTATCACATCGAGAGATATGTTTGAGTCAGATACCTCATCTTGAGTTAAACCTGCCATGAGGCATAGGTTTGCTGCTTCTCCTTCTTCTTCTGAGGAGGAATCATCTGAGTCATCCCAAGTTGCCATAAATCCTTTCTGCTTCTCTAAAGACCTTCTGAATCCTTTCTTATTTCGAATAGATAACTCTTGTCTTATATGACCTGTTTTTCTGCATACAAAGCATGCGATTTTTGGTTTGTTTGAATCACTATTTGAAGTATCACTTTTGTACTGAGAGAATGCTTTTCCTTCTGAATAATGACCATTCTTCTTGATAATAATGACCATTTTTCTCCTTCTAAATCTTCTTCACTTTCTTCTTCATTCTCCTCATCAGTTTCTTGAGAGGATTTCAATGCAGCCCCTTTTCCTTTCTTAGAAGATGAGTTTCCTGTCTTCTGAGAGACTTTGAGAGCAATTCATTTGCCTTTCTTTGGGCGAAGGTTTTCTTTGATTACTTGCTCATGTACTTCCAGTGAGCCAAGTAGTTCATCAATTTTTAGAGTAGATAGGGTCTTGGCTTCTTGAATGGCTGTTACCTTAGGTCTCCAAGCCTTTGGTAGGCAACTTAACAATTTTCGTATCTTCTCTAGGTTTGTGTAATTCTTTCCAAGAGAGCTTAAGCCATTTATCATTGTGGTGAATCTAGCGGACATTTCATCAATTGATTCATCTTCACTCATAGTGAACATTTCAAATTCTCTGACTAGAATTCCCGTTTTGGCTTCCTTGATCTAATCTGTTCCTTCATGAGCTAGTTGTAGTGTATCCCATATTTCCTTGGCAGATTCTTTCCCAACCATTTTATCATATTCACTTCTACTTAAAGCACAAGTGAGATAGTACTTTGTCAGCAACTCTTCCATCGTCATAGGTAACCTTTGGAACATAAGGACCATTTTGAATGATGTCCCAGATGTATGTATCTTGGGATTCCATGTATAGCTTCATTTGATTCTTTCAGTAGTAGTAGTGTTCTCCATTTAAAGATCTTTCCTCTGACACTCTTTGAGTGTGTTCAACCAGAGGCCTTGCTCTGATGCCAACTGAAGTCAAATATAAGTCACAAAAAAGGGGATTGGAACTGTAACACATTTTAAAATCATTTTCTAGACACAATTTTTTTCAAAAACTTGTTTGGTTGATTTAAAGATGACTTTAAAAGTTATGTATTTGTTTGGAAGATATAATTTGTTTCTTAAAGAATTTGTTTAAGTTACTATTAGCTTTAGAAAACTTATGAGTGATAAAGACAGTAAAGAAGGCTGTAAAGATCACACAGAGATTTATAGTGGTTCACCCAACTCGCCAAGGGCTACATCCACTCGTCACACCCGGTGAGATTTTCACTATTTCACAAATAGTTTTACAAGCCAACAAATGGCTACACCTTGATAGTTTTCTTAACACAGCTCTATCAATTGTCCCACTAGTTTTTTCCAAGTCTAGCAACTTAACCTCTAAGAAAAACTTCTTAGCGCTCTTCCCCAGTAATACAACAACCTATGCTTATTTGTTAGAAGGTACAAACATAAATATATTTTAGTTCTGAACTGGGATAAAAGATAGTTTATGTAAAATACATTTGACTTTTGACACAAAGCTATGAACACACTCAACAAAGTCCCAGATATGTTGATTTGCAGTGAGTGTGTTTAGGAGAGTGTAGACTTACTCAGAAGTTGCTGAGAAGCTTCTGATGTCTTGACCAATTTTTGTGCAGTCTCCCTTGAGAAGTTCTGAGGTCTCAAAAGTGTATTTATAGCCCAATTGCTTCAAAAGAGTCGTTGGAATGCTTTAACAAAGAGAATTATATCTGTTGTACCTTTAGCGCCTAGACAGGTACCCTGAAGCAGGCTCTGTACACTACTGCAGGTGACCGTTGAGAGCTTCTGCGTCAAAACATGAACCGCTTTTGCGATGGCTTCTTTTACCATTGTTGATGTGTCATTTTGATCGTTGTTGTAGGCCCGGGACATTTTAATCTACGTGAGCTCTAGCCTGCTGAGGGCAGGCAATCTGTCATCGTCCACCGAGTCTAAGTCCATTAGCATAGTTTACTCGTATTCATCCAAGTTAAGTGAGTGTTGCCGAGCCACCCTTAGTCATGCAACGCTGATCTCGAGTGGCAACACCACATCCTGCTCGTACCCATGGGCATAGCTTCCACCCATTTGGTGAAATATTCTGTGGCTACAATAATGAAATTATGCCCCTTGGAGCTAGCCAAGGCATGAGAATTGGGTGGAGCTCGTCCGCGGGCACCCATTGGATGGGGCCGTGCAGCTGGCAAGCTTTGCATCCCTTGGCATACTGAAAATAATCGGCTGTGACAGCCGGCCAATAGTTTCCGTGTATGTAGATCAACCACTTCATGATGGGACCAGACCTGTGAGAACCACATGTCCCCTCATGAACCTTAAGTATGACCAAGTAGGAATCTTTTCTCTTGAGGCATCGCAAGAGTACCCCATTGGTTCTCTTTTTATACAGCTCATCGCCAACTAAGACTTATTTAAGGGCTCTCTGCTTAACCTTCAAATCAGCCCCATTAGCAGGGTTCCGCAAAAAGTACGCTAGCATCCTTATCCATGCATCGACTGGGTCTTGCTCGGCCGCCAATGCAGTGTCCTAATGCATGACTTCCATGACCACGTCTTTATATCTGGAAGCTTGCTGAGCGAGGTCATTTGCTTCCTAGTTTTCATCCCTAGGGACATACATATTGACGGCATCGACAAGCAGCTTCATTTGGCTATAAGTCGAGGCACGCAATTTATAACACCCCAAATTTAGAAATTGGGAAATAATGAATAAAAGAAAGTCTTCATTTTAGTAGTAAATCAGGGGGTGTTATTAGAAACCATACTTACTAGGTGAAAGATCTAAAACACTCCTTTAAACCCAGCCCACTTGTACCCATTACTTATATCAAATTAAAAAAAAATAAAAAAGAAATAAATATCTGAATAACTTGCTGTCACGTGTAGTAATAGAGAAGTCACTAGAATGAATTGCTCACAAATCAAAGAGAATATGTGGATCATAATTGTGGGACACCAAGTAATTACTTCGTTGGCAGCCACGTGTCTTATGGTAAGACCAAAATTTTTACTATAAATAGGAGGTGTACTAGTTGCCTTTCACGGCAACTACTCTCACATACCCCACCATCACACTTTTCTACTTTTTGTCCCTTTCTTTCTTTATATCCCTTTCACTCTCAATAACCCACGGTCCCCACCACCCTTTCTTTCTTTCCTTATCCAATCATCACCATTTCACTTTCACTTACCCCACCCCACTTACACACACTCACTATCTCTCACGACACTTTTCCTCTTTTCTCCTCAAATCACTCACAATACTTCAACCAGCAGATAAATAATATTAGAAGTATAAACGCCAACCAATTCTTCTCTCTCCACATTCCTAAGAAGTGCACTATACTGGAAGAAAAATAACAGGGTGACTGTAACACCCCGTATTTCTAAAACAAAGAAATACCTAAATATACAATTTGGTTTACATCAGAGTATAAAAATTCCTGCTTAGATATACATCGTTGGAAGAAAACAGGGAAAACTAAAACAAAACATAGCTCAAATTCGAGTCATGATATCAAATACAGAGACGACGGCAGAAAAATATAAACAGCTAGGAATGAGCCAATCTTCTATCTCCTCCTCGAGCGTGACAAGTGACCATCCCGTTTGCTTCTCTGTTTCCTGTTCTCTGTAAAAACAACAACAATGATAGGGTGAGACAACTTGTCTCAGTGAGCTCTACCGTGCCCCCTCACTAACACTCGGTTCAATTATTAAACCGTTACAACATATTTTTAATAGCCATCACAAGCTACAAATCGAAATGCCGACTGTACAATGACTACGAATCCCGGCAAATCTTGTTCTTAAATTCACTTAACATGAATCGGCTGTACAACGACTACGAATCCCGATAAATCATGTTCTTAACTGAGTTTAGCATAAATCGGCTGTACAACGACTACGAATCCCGATAACCCACGAAGTGACCACGCCAAAACGTATACAGGGCCTAGGTAAGGGGTCACCCAACGCGATACATATGACAATACGTATCAATTCTCGAGAGTTAGATAATTTATATCTTCTTTTTGATTTTGATCACCAAAGGATCAATCACATAAGCTTATTAGATAATTTATATCTATATCGATCTATAACCCGTTAAGATGAATTCAATAGTTAGACATCCTGGCGTTATAATCATACACAATGACATATATAGTTATATATATTTAGTCAATCCATCAGTCGGTGTACCCACACGTATACTAGGGTTTCGGTTTTTCAATCAAATAGGCTTTCAAAGCACTTTTTCAAAACCATAAGTTGAACAAGTTCAAAATAAGGTTTTCAGTAAGGCAATATCCTTAAATTTAGTTGGGAAGAAGATTAGAAGTGCTTTGGGATCGAAAGGAGCGACGAAATGAGAAATCGGGGTCCGGTAATAGAAGCTCACGCACGGTCCGTGCCCAGGGGCGCACGACCCGTGCGTGGTGCACTAAATTATAATACCCATCTGCGAAGTGGGTGCACGGTTCGTGCCCAGGGGCGCACGACCCGTGCGTCCGGTTCTGTTTCCCGATTCCAATTCGATTCTCATTCTGCTTTTCCGTTTCTCGCCCAAATCGAATTCGGATCGTAATCCAACCTAAAAATAGATTTAACAAGCCACATTCCAGACTATATTCCAGCGAAAGCGTTTAAATCACAATTTCATAAAATGCTCAACATTTCGATAAAAACCGTAAAAACGCGATATTGCTCAAAAACGGTTTTCGGTTCCAAAATCTTTCGAAAGCAAGATAACTGCCTTATGACTCAAAACAGACACATTTTCAGGACACACAAAAACATCCCTATCCGTGAGTAGAACTCACCCGGTTGACGATCACGCGAGAATTCACGTTGGAGCACGAACGATGGGACCGTAACCACTCGAACAATCCCCGTAATCACGAGCACGCTCCGAATGCCTCCGTATCTGAATTCAGCAACCAATACCCCTCTCGCCACTGACTTCATTTCCGGTGCATAGAATTGACATCTCGCGCGACTTGACAACTCGAATCCCAAATCCGACGAATCAACATTTCCAGCTTCGCTTCCATTTCCTAGCATCAGGATTCAGTTTTGCAACAGGCATAATTTGGTCAATCCGTGACCAAAACTATCCAAACCGGTGCTCATTGTGAAGGTAATTTTGTCTACTTTCAGATGGTCAAGGATTCACACGCATGCATCCAGTAGTTTGGGAGATATCACCATGACAAGGTGACTGGTCCAGGATAGTGGCTGATTCACAACTGGAACTTGTGGATTCAATATCTTCTTCATTTATAACTGGAACCCGATGGTTCTTGTGCCCAAAATGAAGAGATATTTGTCTAGTTTCCATAGGAACAAAAATCACGATCATCGGAGTTTTGTACATGGAGATATAGGGTAAACAATGAAGGTGGGTAAAACAGGTTTTGCCCCAGAAATTACTTTGAGTGGGTGTCTTTATCCACAATCATCATAAGTTGCGAAATTTGCTCCAAAACCGACCCCAATCAACTAGAGACGAACCCAGGAACTGAACTTCTTCAATTAATCCTTCAATCTCCACTGTAGCTAGCTCCATAGCTTCAAAATCGAACCTAGAACCTCCCACAAGCTTCCATTGCTACAAGACTCCATCATCTTCTCCATTTGAGCTTGAAACTCCTTCCATGGTGAGTAGAGTTAGAGATGGAATGAAGAGTGGAAAGTGGTCTCATTGTGTAGAGGAGGAGAAAAGAAAGAGAATGGTGAAGCTTTTATCCACATGCATGAACAATGGAGAACCATCCCTCCTCTCCATTTTCCTCCCTCTCTTCGTACTCTCCTCCCTCCCTTTCTATTCTTTCCCTTATTTTCTTTCCAAATTCTGGATATTGATAAAGTGAGGAGAAGGATAAGGTCAGCTGGTTATGTGCTTCTTAAGTGAGAGCAAAATTACCATTTTGCCCTTATAGCTAATTCTCACTTTAATTTTCATTTCTTTCACATTCACTTTTCCAATTTTATTTCCAATTTGTTGAATGAGAGGGAAAGGAGTAGGGTCAGGTGATGATATGAACTGAGGGCTATTTAGATGAGGCGAAATGACCAAAATGCCCTTGGTTCGTTAATATCCTCTTAGGTTCATTTTTAACCCAAATAACCGTATAGTTTGATCACTATAGTACTTTAACCCTATAGTCTTGCAATTATGCAAAGCTTCCTTGACTATCACATATTCGAAGCTCAATTTATCATTTAATCGAATTATAAATCACCGGTTAATTCGTAAACCGAAATTTGGGAAACAGGGATGTTACAGTGACCTTAGCCCTTTTATAATTTAAATATATTCTTCTCTCTCAACAGAAGAGTAAATACTAAATTATTGAGTCAAGGGTGACCCTAGCCCTTTTATAATTTAAATATATTCTTACTTAACATACTATTGAGTAATAAAATTATTGATACTAAATTTGTCTCTATAATTATTATTCTAGATAGAATATAATCTAATCTACCATTTGGACTGTTATTTATACTACTAACTGTTACTTGGACTGTGACTTGGACTGTAAATTGGCCTACTGACTGTGACTTGGACTATATTTTGGACTATTAACTAAGACTTGAACTGTGATTTAGACTACTAACTTTGACTTGACTATTAACTTGAACCATTATTATTTGATATTCTAATAGCGACCATAAATAAATAAAAAGGGATTCTAAGAATCAAGAGAGAACAAAATAGAATAATTTTATTCTTATTCGTTCTTCTACTATTATTATTACTTTTGTTATTCTTCTTATTTTTTTATTACTATTTTTATTATTATTGATGTTATGACCATCGCTATTGTATTGTTAATATTATTATTGTTATTATTATTATCATCATTATTGCTTTTATTACTACCTTTATTACTATTATTATTATTATTATTATTATTATTATTATTATTATTATTATGACCATCGTTGTTGTTGATATTTATTATTATTTGATTTGATTCCAAATTCTTTATTGTTATCCTATCTTAATCCTTTTTCCATTGTTACGTTTATTTTAAAAATTATAACTTTTACTTAGTATGATTTTTCTTGTTAGTCTCTCACACAAGATTACATTTTTATAGTTGTTTTAAGAACTTTTATTCAATACTTATGCCGCATAATTTTTTATTAAAAGTATTATAGTGCTATGTTACAAATTTATGAGTTAATTAGGAAAGAAATGGTTTTATTTTCAGAATTTTATGCTTAACAATGAATTCACATTGAGGATAGTTCATTTAATTCTTAAGGAAAGCATTTTTATGATTTTTGATCATTATAAAACGCATTAAAATATATAATATTTACTATAATACCTTTTAAGAAAGATGAAGAAATAATTAAACAACAAAAGAAATAAAATTTGAATCATTGATGTATAATTTTTAGAGTGAGCTACGCTTTGGTACACGCGTGAGTGCGCAAGTGAAGGTTGAGGAAAACCTTGGGGACATCACGGTGCGAGACTCCACAAGTGACCAGGTAGTAGCTCCCCTGTGTCGTGGTATTCGATTCCCCACTGTGATGATCCTGACGAGACACTACAAGAACTCAGGATCGGTGGTAGAGTGTTCCGTTATAAAATTGTGATATGAGAGTTGTACCAATGAAAATTTGAAACGGACCATGTCCTCCTGATCGCTCCTCTAATTCAGAATCTCTCCATGGAGTAGATATGGGCCCAACGCATATTTTTGTCTTGTTTTGTTTGATTGGTCATCTAAAATACTAAAGTTAATAGTTTTACTTAGTCACTTATTACTTTACTACATTAATTATTTTGTTTGGCTCTATATGTATTTTGTTAAGATGGCCAACCAAAATGAACCACGTACTAGGGTCGATGTGGAGTTCACAAACGGTTTTTGGACACCTGATTATGCAGACTCGACTGTTACGTATGATGGCGACGTCTCTATTTTTGCTACTACAGGAGTTTATCCCAACTTCGACACCCACACATATCACAGATATCTGATTGTTTCTTTTTATCTGCCACTAGAAGACATGGGGGTCGCGGCTGCACTGACACCTAATCGTCATTATATGGGACCCCCTCCTTACTTCCCGGGACGTTAGAAGGAATAGGATGATGTTTGTGAAACCGGTCATGAATAAAACAGTTTGAATATCTAATATATATGTATAATAAAGACCGGTTAGATTAGAGGTGATTGAAGTGTTGGGTGATGGATGACTGTAATAATTATGTGGAAGTGTTGTACTTTTGTGTTTTTGTCAGTGGTAATGTGATCTGGTGGTGTTAGCATAATAACTATAATATGTTTTAATAATATCGAATGTTTCTCTTTAAAAATGCAACAAAAAGAAAAAAATAAATATATATATATATATATGTGTGTGTGTGTGTGTGTGTGTTCATAACTATGCAAAAAAAATAATTTTATAATAATATTTAATGAAATAAACAACTATTTGAGAAAAACATATTATTGAACCGATATTTGAGAGTGTCTCATTTAGTGGTATCAGAGTCGTTCGAGCCTTATAAGACCATCGGTATGGACTGACTATGTTTTTGCTGTGAGTTAGTTAGTATAGTTTTTTTTTTTGATGAAAGGATATTTAAAAAACAACGATAAGATTGATGAAAAATTGAGCACAAAATCTTGAAATTTTGACTCTAATTTTGTAGGAAGTCATGACTCGAGGAAGTAATGGAGAAATTACAGATGTCATTCAAGCCACCGGAAATATGGCTGAAGCAATACCGCAACAGACTCAACAGAACCATGGGCGAAATGAAAGGACATCTGAATTTCAAGGCTTGACAGAAATCTGTCGTAATAAACCTTCACAATTTAATGGAGAATATGATCCGGATAAAGGTTACTTATGGCTCCAAGAAATGGAAAAGATATTTGAGGCAATGATGTGGCCACCAGAGCAACGAGTTAATTATGCAACTTTTATGCTCGTATGAGGAGCTGAATATTGGTGGAAAGCAAGCCGTTAACTTCAGGAGGCGGAAAGTCGAGAAATAACTTGGGAACTACTCCGTGACAAGTTCTTGGAAAAGTATTTTCCGATGGATATAAGACATGCTAGAGAAATGGAATTTCCGTAGTTGAAGCAAGGTGGAATGTCTGTAGGAGAATATGCAGCAAAATTTGAAGCATTGTCCAAATTTTCAATGTATTTCCAGCATCATCCAGATGAAAGCTGGAAGTGTCGGAAATTTCAAGAAGGGATGCGTTATGAGATGCAGGAAGCAATAGCTCCTTTAAATATACGAGAGTTTCCTGAGTTAGTAAATAGATGTAGAGGGATAGAGGATCTAAAGAAATCTAGAGAAAGGAAGTTTCATAATTCAGGACCCTCTCGATTTAAAGGAAATGAGGAATTCAAGAAGAAACCATATAGTCGTCCGCAGGGAAGCCAATTTCATGCTCCAAGCTATGGAGAAAAAGGAGGACCTTGTCAAGTGAAACCAACATTTCTGAAATGTTTCAAATGTGGAGGTTCTCACAATACCAAAGATTGTCTGAATAAGGAAGTGGTTTGCTTTAAATGTGGAAAACCAGGTCATTTCTCTCGAGATTGTCACCAGTTTAGAACAGAAACCCCCACCAACAATGTGGAGACGTCAAGGACAAAGACAAGAGGAAGGGTGTACACTATGAGTGGAGCTGAGGCCTCTCAGTCTGATGACCTTATACAAGGTAAGTGTCTCATAGCAAATAAACTTTTAAATGTACTGTATGATTCGGGTGCTACTCATTCTTTCATATCTCATGAATGTGCTTAACAACTAAACTTACCTATTTCACAACTCTCTTTTGATTTGATTGTTACCACCCCTACCCATGATCCGGTAGTAACTGCCTTAGCTTATTTAGATTGTCCCATCACCATTGAAAATAATAACTTTTTCATAACCTTAGTTTGTTTACCTTTAACCCAAATAGATGTCATAATAGGCATGGATTGGTTGTCGGCTAATCATGTCTTATTAGATTGTTCAAGCAAAACCTTGATTTTTCCCGACCCTAAGTGTTCTAGATCTCAATCTTCCAACCAAAGAATTACTTCACTCGAGAAGAAGCACAAGGATATATGTCACTATCTTCTCTAGAAGTAAAAGGGTAGGTGAATCTGAACAATATACCAATCGTTAAAGAATTTCCCGAGATATTTAGAGAAATCCCAAGATTACCACCCGATCGAGAGATTGAATTCTCCATCGATATACTCCCAGGAATTGGTCCTATCTCAATAGCTCCATATCGGATGTCACCATCCGAATTAGCTGAACTGAAGAAACAATTGGAGGTGTTTCCATTGCGCTAAGATCGGACATGAGGCGTCCGGGTGTGAGCTTAAGGAGGTGGTTTGTTTCAACTGTGGCGAAGGAGGGCACGTCAGTAGTCAGTGTCAGAAACCGAAGAAGGAACGAGCTAGTGGAAGAGTGTTCGCTTTGGTAGGGGCAGAAAATCCCGAGTTGTTCGAATCAGGTGAATTTTCGAGGTCGAAAATATTCTAAGTGGGGGAGAGTTGTAACGCCCCAAAATTTAATTAATTATTGTTTGGGAATTTAATTGGTAGAAAAATAATAAAATAATAATAATGCTAGTATATGTGGGCCTATTGTTAGGGTTGGGAGTAGTAAAATGAGTAGTGTTAAGCGAGGCCCATGATGTAATTCGCATAAGCTATAGAAAAGCCCATAAAATTAAATAAGTATAAATAAGAGGTATTTAGGGTTTGGCTCATTTAGAAGGAACAAAAAATAGAATTAGAGAGAAGAGAAGAGGGAGAGAGCGACGGCCAAGAGGAGAGAAGAAGGAGGGAGCGACGCCAAGAGGAGAGAGAAGGCTAGGGTTCGTGATCTCCTAAGGCTAAGGTAAGGGTGGGATTCAAGCTTTATAATGGGATATATGAGTTACTTTATGTGGGGGTTAGGGTTTGATGATTGTCATAGGTATGATCATGTATGTTTTGAATGCCTTGTTGAATAATTATGGTTGTGTGATTGATATTCCTATGCCCTAGAATTGTTATTGTATTTTATCCATGATCATGAGAACTTGAATTGGGTGGTGGAAGTGGCGCCCTAGGCGCCCTGCCACTGTTTCTGTTTTTGTCGTTGCTGGAAGTGGCGCCCTAGGCGCCCAATGCTGTTTTTGATATTGCTGAAAGTGGCGCCCTAGGCGCCCAGTATTGTTTTGTGTTGCTGAGAATGGCGCCCTAGGCGCCCAGTGCAATTTGTGTTGCCGAGAAAGGCGCCCTAGGCGCCCAGTGTTGTTCCCTGTTGCTGAAACTGGTGCCCTAGGCGCCCAGTGCCTCTGATGTTGCTGAAGTTGGCGCCCTAGGCTCCCAGTCCCTGTTCTTGTTGCTGAATATGGCGCCCTAGGCGCCCTGTGACTTATGTTTCGTTGCCCGCGGATGATGGCGCCCTATCCCTAGGCGCCATGCCCTAATTCTGTGTTGGTGGTGTTGGCGCCCTGCCCCTAGGCGCCACACCATACTTCTGTGCTGTTGGTGTTGGTGCCCTGTCCCCAGGCGCCACACCCTATTTTCTGCGTGGCTGATGATGGCGCCCTGTCCCTAGGCGCCATACCCTGGGTGCTGTGTTATTGTGCTATGTTGCTGCTGCTGTTGCTGTGCTGTGTTGCTGCTGCCGTTGCTGTGTTGCTGTGCTGTGTTGCTACTGCTGTTGCTGTGGTGTGTTGCTGTTCTGTGTTGCTGCTGCTGTTGCTGTGCTGTGTTGCTATTGCTGTGTTGCTGCTGTTGCTGCTGTTGCTGTGCTGTTGTTGCTGTGTTGCTGTTGCCGTTGTTGCCATTGTTGCTGCTGCCGTTATCGCTATTGTTGCTGTGGTCGCAATGTTGTTGTTGCTGTTGCCGTTGTTTGCTATTGTTGAAAGCTGCTAAAATATTGTGATGTTGCCAAAATGTTGAAAGTTGCTAAAATATTGCGATGTTGCCAAAATGTTGAAAGTTGCTAAAATATTGTGATGTTGCCAAAATGTTGAAAATTGCTAAGTTGTAAATTGTTGACGACGAAGGTTGTGCGAAGACGAATTTGCCTCTATTCATTGGCAGGTGATGTGTTGTAGGCCTACGGCCAATGTTGCTTTTCGATGTTATTGCGTTGCTATGTAACCGTTGTAATTTGTTTGTGCATTTACATAGCGTCGCATGCACAACATATTTTTACGATGGAGCAATGCTCAAACCACGACGACGATGTTGCGATGTTGATGCCCCTATTTACGGGTTTGATTTATGGTACCGCATGCATTATAGGGCGGTGGCCCTGAGTCGAGTCACATTCTGCATTCATGTTGCATATTTATGCGATCGGAATGATTTGACTGTCGTGACGTAATGACTTGACCGTTGTGATGTGATGATATTGACCGTTGTGATATGATGATATTGTCTGTTGTGAAATGATGATCTGATGTCCTGACCTGATATATATTGTCTTTCATATGATTCATTATATGGTTCGATATCTCACCCCTTCTGTTTGAATGTTACCCCTATGTTGGTAACGTGCAGGTAACCTCGAATGAATGCCGTTGTACCTTCATTTGATCGAGTCGGTGTCGTCGCTCTGATACGTAGCACTCGGGGGGATGAACGTTTATTTATGTTATTTATGTTGTTTACTGTTGGATTTTGAGTTATGAATTTCGCATAGTTGCCACGACTGTTTAGTTGGACCGTTTGAATTTTCGCTGCGTAGTTAAAAGAAGTTCGACTTGTTTTGAAATGTTGTTTTGTCGGTTCATCCGAAAGCGCTATGTATCTGTTTTCAAAGCGAATTAACCCGTCTATAGTTTTCACGAAGCAAATGTGGCACTCCATTGTTTGTTGAAAAAGATTTTTATGAACTCTGATATTTTTGCATTATTTTGTCTGGTAGAAACGGGGTGTTACAAAAGGCAGAAGACGTATAGAAAATTGTTTTTCGAACACGATACGGACACTATGAATACCTAGTAATGAATAATATTTTAGAATTATTAAATACATAAAATAAGTATAGTTTATCATGCAACTATTACTAAGTCATAAATAAAATTTTGTTACCTTGTAAATTATTCTAGGCCTTGTTATATAAAGAATAAAAGAAAGTCTTCATTTTAGTAGTAAATCAGGGGGTGTTATTAGAAACCAGACTTACTAGGTGAAAGATCCAAAACACTCCTTTAAACCCTGCCCACTTGTACCCATTACTTATATCAAATAAAAAAAAGAAAAAGATAAATAAATATCTTAATAACTTGTTGTCACGTGTAGTAATAGAGAAGTCACTAGAATGACTTGCTCACAAAGCAAAGAGAATATGTGGATTATAATTGTGGGACACCAAGTAATTATTTCTTTGGCAGCCACGTGTCTTATGGTAAGACCAAAAATTTTACTATAAATAGGAGGTGTACTAGTTGCCTTTCACGACATCTACTCTCAGATACACCGCCATCACACTTTTCTACCTTCTCTCTCTTTCTTTCTTTATATCCCTTTCACTCTCAATAACCCACGGTGCCCACCACCCATTCTTTCTTTCCCTATCCAATCATCACCATTTCACTTTCACTTACCCCACCCCACTTACACACACTCTCTATCTCTCACGACACTTTTCTTCTTTTATCCTCAAATCACTCACAATACTTCGACCAACAGATAAATAATAATAGAAGTATAAAAGCCAACCAATTCTTCTCTATCCACGTTCCTAAGGAGTGCACTGTACCAGAAGAAAAATAACAGGTAAGGGGGTGAGGAACTTCAACAGTAGTAGTAGTAAGGTAAATACTAAATTATTGAGTCAAAGGAGACCCTAGCCCTTTTATAGTTTAAATATATTCTTACTTAACATACTATTGAGTAATAAAATGATTGGTACTAAATTTGTCTCTATAATTATTATTCTAGATAGAATATAATCTAATCTACTATTTGGATTGTTATTTATACTACTAATTGTAACTTGGACTGTAAATTGGCCTACTGACTGTGACTTGGACTATATTTTGG
The DNA here is from genome assembly GCA_039519185.1 of Astragalus membranaceus. Lineage (NCBI taxonomy): Eukaryota > Viridiplantae > Streptophyta > Magnoliopsida > Fabales > Fabaceae > Astragalus > Astragalus membranaceus. The sequence continues at coordinate 59,253,115 of CM076854.1, forward strand.
ACTATTAACTAAGACTTGAACTGTGATTTGGACTACTAACTGTGCCTTGGACTATGACTGGGACTACTAACTTTGACTTGACTATTAACTTTAACCATTATTATTTGATATTCTAATAACGACCATAAATAAATAAATAAGGGATTCTAAGAATCAAGAGAGAACAAAATAGAATAATTTTATTCTTATTCTTTCTTCTACTATTATTGTTAATTTTGTTATTCTTATTATTTTTTTATTACTATTTGTATTATTATTGATGTTATGACCATCGCTATTGTATTGTTAATATTATTATTGTTATTATTATTATTATCATTATTGTTATTATTACTACTTTTATTATTATTATTATTATTATTATTATTATTATTATTATTATTATTATTATTATTATTATGACCATCGTAGTTGTTGATATTTATTATTATTATTTGATTTGATTTCAAATTCTTTATTGTGATCCTATCTTAATCATTTTTCCATTGTTACGTTTATTTCAAAAATTATAACTTTTTCTTAGTTTGATTTTTCTTGTCAGTCTCTCACACAAGATTACATTTTTAAAGTTGTTTTAAGAAATTTTATTCAGTACTTATGCCGCATATATTTTTATTAAAAATATTATAGTGCTATGTAACAAATTTATAAGTTAATTAGGAAAGAAACGGTTTTATTTTCAGAATGTTATGCTTAACAATGAATTCACATTGAGGATAGTTCATTTAATTCTTAAGGAAAACATTATTATGATTTTTATTCATTATAAAACGCATTAAAATATATAATATTTACTATAATACTGTAACATCCATATTTTTGTTAAATTCAATTTATGGAATTTACGAGTGATTTATTATTCGAATGAAAGATAAATCATGGCATTGATATGGAATAGCCGAGAAAGCAACGTTTAGTGGATAAACCATAAAAATTAAGGTGCAAGTTAGAGAGAGTTTGGGCAAAAAATAACGGTTTAGAATGAATTAAAGACCCAAAGGCGTTTTGGTAATTTCCATATCGTTCGAACCCCTAACCCAAATTACACAACACCAAACATACTCCTTGGCTCCATAAGACCACAACCACAATTTTTAAAAGTTAATTATGAGTTAGTGGTTAATTAGAGATAAACTAAGGTGATGAGCTAAGTGGAGGGCACTTTAGTCTTTTCCCACTCATTAAAGCCTTCAGCTGAGTCAACCTCACCAAACACTCTCACATTAACTTGCTGAAACCAAAAAGCTAAGAACTTCAGAATTTAGAAAGAAAGGAGAGAGAGAAGGAGAGAGGCGTGAAGAGAGGAGACAGAAGAAGGAGGGAGCACTTTCATGATTCTCAATGCATGTGACTGATTTTGGTGCCAATCTTCTCCTCTTGAAATTCTCTTTCCATTGATGCTAGTTTTATAAGCTCATTCACTATCCTTCCTTCTCCACCATTTTCGAATCATAGAGCTCCACTTAGCCAAAAATGGAGTTTTGAGCTCCTATGACCAAAGCTTGATGCCAACTTCATTGCATGTGTTAGGAATCGTTGAAATTCAGTGGGAAGAACCTTTAGCCACCACATCGTCGACTTCAATGAGGGATTGACTGAGGAAGCTACTGTTTTCGGAGTCCATAGTGAGTTGGTTTCATTTTGAAGCGGTTTGGACGATTACGGGGATTGTTCGAGTGGTCACCGTTCGGTTATTTCGCGTGAAGACTTGATTTTCGAATGAACTCTTCAAACCGGTGAGTTCTACTCACGTTTAGGGTTTTATGTTTGTTGTTGAAACGATTGGTTGAAATCGGTATTTGGATTTCGAAAGATTATTGAGTCGAATCCGTTTTTCGGAAAATAACATTTTACGGTTTTTATATAAAATTATATCGGTATTATGTGGATTTTGATTGTGCTAGAATGTGTTTGATTTCTTTTTGTATTGTTGGAATTTTGATTGGGTTACGGATTGGATACGATCGGAAAAGCGGAACGAAATAAACGAAGCGAAAGGTGAATCTGCACAGGACGCACGGACCGTGCGCCCCTTAGCACGGATCGTGCGCCCTCTTCGGTGTTTCCTGCAAAATAATTATGCTGCACGCACGGACCGTGTGCCCCTGGGCACAGGTCGTGCGCATGCTTCTCTTACCGGATGCCAAAAACTTCGTTTCACCGCTTCTTTCGATTCCAAACCTCTTCTAATCTTCTTCCCAACCATTTGTGATGATTCTTAACTTATAAGACATTTTTTTGACATGTTCAAGATGATTTTGGGAAATTGTCTACAAACCTATAAATACTTTGAAAAACTGAATTAGAACTTACGTGTGCGAATAAAGGTTTTCTAAAAGGAACGATCCAAAGGGTTTTCGTTTTCGAATCATAATTGATGTGGGATATTTGTAATCTCATCTAGACCGGTTTTGGTATCACAATATATAGATTATATCGAACATAGGAGTCGGCCCAATGCGGGTATGATATATAAATTATTTCTATGTCGGGTGATGATCCGACGATTAGCATACTAGGCGGGGAAGGTCATGAGCCCCTACCCTAGGCCCTGGGCGTTAGGTAAAGTACTAGCGGGCGTTTATCGGGATTGTGGCTGTTGCACGACCGATGATATGCTAGGTACAAGATTCGCCGAGATTGTGGTTGTTGCACGGTCGGTGTTTCGATTGGTAGGCTTGTAATTATAAATTAACTTACAAGGCTTGAAAATAATTGAATAGCACATTATATGCCGAGATTGTGGTTGTTGCACGGTCGGCATATAATGTGCTATGTTGCAACGGTTTTATAATTGAACCGAGTGACGGGGAGGGGTTACGGTAGAACTCACTGGAATATGTTATCTCACCCTATCATTATTGTGGTTTTACAGAGAAACAGGGTAAGAGGAAGACAAGGCAGTACGAGTAGCTGACGTGCTTTTGGAGATGCCGAAGACTTGTAGTCTTGAGTTTCCGATTATGTTCCCCTTGTTATTTTTCCGTTATGGTTATGTAACTTGTATTGATATGAGTTGTATAAACCTATTCCGCTTCTCTGGTTATGATATTGAACGATAGACTCTGTATTCCTCGTTAAGTTGAGAACCAAGTTAATTTTACGGACTTCAAGACAGGTTGATCCGAGACATTGTGTTTCATTATCGAAAAAAAGAAAAGAAAAAAATTAGTGTGTTCAATATCTAAACAGGGATTGTGTAACATCCCTAATTTTTAAAGGCTCGTACTATGATACCTAAGACCGATTAATTATTTGTGGGAATAATTGGTCGTGTCTCGGGGATTAATAGTCGAGAAATTTGTCAAGAAAACCTATTCTCCATTAAATAGTGGCTTATTCATAATTTTAAATGAGGAATTGGGGCTGAAGGGCAAATCTGTCTTTTAACATCCCGTTTGAAGAGGGAATTTAACCCGTAAATTACTTATGATTAATTTGTATATTTTTATAATACGACCAGTTTTCACACATATGGATTTGAGGCTAGCTTATGGGCTCAATATGTCTTAATAATATTCTAGAAGGTTATCATAGAATATTTAAGGATAATAGAACATGTTGAACAAGAGATTTTATTAGGTAAAACAGAAGGAGAGACATGTAGAAAACATATTAACATGATTCTAATATGACAAATAAACATGTAAGACGTTATATGAAACAGGCAATGTTCAGAACAAATGCATAAAGATTAACAACAGCTTTAGTTATGAGTTTAAAAGGTTCTTAAGACATAAAGCACTAAAGTTATTTCATTTAGTTTCTTTACCCATGTATTACTTGAACACCTATGATCAATCATATTATTTTGAGAGAAACTTCAGCATGAGTGATGTGCATGCCGATTTTGATTAGAGCACAACACTAGGGGTGTCAAAATGGATGGATTGGATGGATTGGATGAATTTGGACTTGGATTATAATGGATGGATTTGAGACAATCCATTTATCCATTTACATCCACTAAAATTAAACCAAAAATATCCGATTCAATCCATCCACGTACAAAATTGTCCATCCAATCCATCCATTATACATTTTTTTATGGATGGATATCCGATCCATCCATTAATAATGATTTAAAATTTTAAAAATAAATAATTTATTTTTACAAGAACCACTGTCAGCCCCTCCCACAGCCAGCCGCCGGCCGCCTCCCTCCGCCGTCGGCCGCTGCTGGTAATTTTTTTTCTGTTTTTTTCTCTCTTTTTCATTGCAAATTGAACTTCTTACATCATTGCTTATCCAATTAGACACAATATAGAAGGTATACATACACTATCACTGAACAATCATAAACTTGGACAAAAAAATTGCTTATCCAACAGCTGCAGAATACAATATTGAATACATATTACAAAAAAATATAAAAAACTGATATCAGAAACTTGATTTCCTTTGACAGCATTATAAAGAGTTCTACAAAGATAGGAATTTTCCACAACTGATATCTGACAACAACGTGGAGTGGCAGTATTTCTTCCTAGTGGCAACAACCACCTTAGGCTTCATCTCTCTATGCAAAGCTCTCATCCATTTCCTCAACTGGGTCTGGATAATGTTCAGAAGGCCACCAAAACATTAGCCTTTGAATTAGCATCAAGGCCATCTCTCTATGAATTTTGAACCATGCATAGAACAGAAAGTACTACATTTTTTTTGGCCAATCTTCTAATCATCAAATGTGCTCATGAATCCACCAATAAAGCCAGCCCCATTACAAGAACCACACAAAATATCCTTCTTACCCCTGAAAAAGAAACATATTTGTTGTAAGGGATTAAATTGAAGCTAACCAATAAGACACTGGCAATAAGACACAATATAGAAAGCTTACACACAACAAGACACCAAAAATTATTAGATAGTTTGTTTCTTCACACTGTTAAGTGTGTTTAACTCCAAGAGCATAGTGCTTTGATACCAATTGAAGTCAATGAATGTCAACTAGAGTCACAAGGAATGGGGGTTTCAATTGGGACCCTTTTTAAAATTGACTTAGTGTTTACTGTGATTTTTAGTAAACACCGCTAGTTTCACTACACGTGTTACTTGCGAGATCAACTAGGAATCTCAGGCCATTTGTGATCAAATTTTACTAAGAATTGTTGATATTTAATAGAAGTGTAGAAACTTACGATAAAGTACAAGAATTTGTAAATGTGAGACAAGTAATCAGAATGCAGTAAATTGCAGTAATTGTAAGCAAAGAAGATGACAAAGTGCAGAAATCTAAAGGAAATGAAAACAATTATATAAAGAAGTGGTACGCAGAATCATACATGAATTCCTGTTGACTCTGTTTTCTCTGTTTGCGGAAGTAGAGTGTTTTAGGAAAATATGTGTAATGAGTTTTGCGACCCCTTTTCCTCTCTACAGAACTTCTATTTATAATACAAATAAGACTATAACTGCCCAGCAGTTTTCTAAAACAAGATAAAGCAGAATAACTGCTACAAGATAAGGCAGAATAACTGCTATTTCGACGTGCTTCTACTTCGATTGTCTAACTGCTCTTTCTCTTCGATCAAAGAATCAAAGTCCCTTTCGACAGATCTCCATAGCTTTACTTGTTTCGCTGTCTATAATCTTCTCTCTGTCGAAGTGTGCCCTTTTTTTCCAAATTCGCTAAGTTATGCACTAAGCTGCTTTCCTTTGGTTATTGCCTCTTGAAGTCGAAATTATATCTGGGTGTCGAAATCTGCCTTCTTTCTGAAAATATTCAGTCAAACCCTGTTGACTGCATTTAATATTAGCCTGTCGAAAATGCAGGCTAACAAATTGCCCCCCCAAAAAGACGTTTTCGACTGAGTTCTTGAAGGAAAATAGAAAACGTCTTTTTTGAAACTTTTTCGACTATCCCATGAAATCTCATGCTATCATTGCATATCTTTTTTTAGAATACGAGGGGACGTTTCTGAGCAAAAACAGAGTTTGCTGGTGCCTTCTTCCAACGAGGATGCGCCACGTGCACAATTGACTGTCTCACGTTTCCCACTAACACCACGATTGCCAAAGCAATTTTTTATTATTTTATTTTTTAACGTGGTGAAACGGCTATAAAAGGGAAGTGGTACCCTTTCATTTCTTTTTTCTGAAAACTTCAACTTCTCCTTCTCTGCGCAAAAAATTCCATTAAAGCACCTTCAACTTCTCCTTCTGCATTTCTTTCCTCTTATTCGCCTTACGAAGCAAAGCGGATACTACTAAGCATCTCCATTTCTTCACTAACTTCCTGTTTCCAACAATGGCATCTTCTTCTACGGTAAAAACCCCTGCTGTAACTCTTGGGAAGAAAACCCTGGTTTCTGAACCTGCTCTTACTCTGGAAGAAACACAAATTTACAGGTCTCAGGTACTTATCCCCTTCTCTAAACCTTCAAATCATGCATTCTTAGGCCCTCTCCCTCTCGCTGACGATGATTCCTCTAGGATTAGAGACATTTTCCCTAGCTATCATAGACTCAGCCCTAGAATTTTCAGCGAAGGTCCACACGTGATGGATTTTATGAGTAACCCGAATAGGGTTTTTCGATCCTCGCCACCAACTGAGAAAAACATGCCTTACATCGACTGGCTCAACAAAATTGAGTCGAAAAAAGGAGATATCTGGAAGAGCCAGGGAATTTTTGATCTGATCCAAATCTCAAGGTATGGGCCTAAGTATCAAAGCCCAATGCTCCTTTCTGCTCTACATTTTTGGGATATTACTACCAACAGCCTTCATTTGAAATGTGGCATGCTTACCCCTACCCTGCTTGATGTGGCAGCTATAACAGGTTTAAAACCTTTAGGAGAGACTTTCGACCCTGCTATCCAAACTGATTTCGATTTTGACTTCAAAAAGGCTAGCTTTAAAGGTTATATTGAAGAGAAACACGTTACTGAGTCGAAGGATGTCTCTGATGAAGAGCATATTGCCTTTCTCACCTTCTGGTTATCCTTTTATGTCTTCTGTTCTTCGTCACTTCAAGTGGCTAAGATGTATATCCCTTTAGCCATTCAATTACATCAACGTCGAAATATCAACTTGGCTACCCTTATTTTAGGATCCCTTTTCGACAACTTGAAACAAGGGGCTCTTGATTTGAAAGGACTCAAACCAGAAGGGAAATATTTGGTCTCTGGACCAATTTGGCTGTTTCAATTGTGGCTTCTTGCCACTTTCAATTCAAAATTGATAATGTATACTCCTGATGAGTATCTTGACGTAATTTCTAACAGAGGGGTCGAAGGTGTGCGACTTGCTTTGTTGAAACCTAAACAAATAGGAGTATCTGTCGAAGATCTCTTTTCACAGGCTTTCAACATGTTTCTGAACTGTACAAAATTTTCTCCTTCTATGGCCCCTTTTGCTGGAAGAAATTACGGGCCACATTGGTTCACTAGGGAATTCCCTGCTACCAACCCTAATGAGGAGCAAGAAACCAATCAAATTTGGAGAGCATTTTTAACTCCTCAACTGCTGTCATCTCGAATTTCTCCTGGGAAGTCATCAAACCAATTTGGTTTATTCTCATATCATCCAAGTTTATATGCACGGCAATTTGGGTTGTGTCAAATTCGACCCAGCCCTTTTTTCCGGTCTAGAAGAGAACTGTTAGTCCCTGAGAATGAAGAAGAATGGATAAATCGTCTCAATGACTTTCCTGCTGATTCTTTTCGTCTTACTCCCCTCTCCTTTGAATCAACTTTCTCTTGTACCCACAAATTTTCTCAGTGGTGGACAGAGTATATCACCAGGAAATTCACTGGTGTCGAAGAGGCAAGTCTATTGGTCAAACTAATATCTGCTTTTCCTTCTTCGCAGAAAAAGAAGACCAAGTCGAAAGGTATACATATTCGAGAAATTCAAGCATTTCAACAATATTTCGAAACTGTATATGATCCGACTAATCTTCGTCGAACTGTTTCTCAAGCTGCAAAAGTTTTTAAACAAAAAATTCTTGATAAAATCCCGACTATAATTTTTCCACCTTATGTACCCGACAAATATTTTTTTGCTTTAACACAAAACAAAATTAGATTTCCACCCTTACCAACCAGTGAACTGGCTCTGGCATTTTGGTCACCCCTTCCAGAATGGTTCATATGTGGTTCGACCAGGGCACTATTTAATTTTTTGAACAACAAAACAGCTGAGAAAGTAGTTCCGACTAAGCAGGACATATACACTTTTGAGGGTCATCTTCATTTAGATATTCAACATATTCGAATCTTGTCCTCCATTAAAGAAGGTGATTCACAAGACTTTTTAGGAAAAATAAATTTCCTTTCTATGTATTTCATATTAACACTTGTTTGTCAAATATTTGTAGCCATTCCTATCACATCGTCTTCGACAGATGGCGCAGCAACAAAGACGAAGAAAAAAGATGTCGAGGCTTCGTCAAAAAGAAAACAACCTCTTCAAGAAGAAAAACAAAAAGTAAGTACTTATCTTTACTCATTGTATTATCTTCTTATACTCTTCGACTAATTAGTCATCCGTTTTGCAGAGTCGAAAAAGAACAAGCAACTCTTTAACATCCAATCCTAAGAAAGCAAGAAATGTCAAACCAAAAGTCATGAGCGATTCAGAGGTCGAAGTTCTCAAAACTTTGCCTCTTTATATTTGTTTTCTTTTTCTTATTCATGCTTATGTGATTGTTGTATTTTCAGTCTGATGAGACACCACTGCTTAGGACCAAACCCATCAAGGTTCAAGTCCCTGAAACAGAAAGAGAGAGAAAGACAAAACATTCTCAAGATGCCTCTAAAACTGTTTCCCAACAAACTTCTGTCGAAAGACAACAACAAGAAGAAAAAGTTCCGAAGAGGCTTATCAAGAAAACCCAGAGTGCACACTCTTTTGTTGAGGACATCATAGCTAAGGTGATCAAATTGAAGCCTATGTTTTTTGGAAACCCGAAAACTTTGTTTATGTGATAATACTTACTTTACTTCATTTTTTAGGAAACTGAAGTCCCAACAAAACAAGCTACGCCTTCCTCCACCCATTCCCCTTCAAAAATAAATGCTTCTGGAGAAGGTGTCGAAGAAAAAGATTTGCCTCAACATACACCTATTGTCGAAGATACACCGTTGGCCGAAAAGACTATTCTTGCTGAAACTGCCCAGGAAATTCCTGCTCATGGCCTGAAGCCTGCTGCTATGGATTTTGATGAAAATCCTGATGTTGGCCACAGTGGAGCTGAGATCAGTATATCTTCTTCTCCAAACATGGAAGAGCAAGGGTACGACGAAGAAGAAAGTGAAGACGATGGTGATAACGAGAGGAGTGAATCTCTTGAGATAGCTAATTCTCCACGTTCTGTGCCCTCAACACATGACACCGCTCTTAACCTTCAAGAACAAGAATTTTTGGACTTAAAACGCAAAGATCCTCTTGAAGCTTTCAAACGAATGGTGAGTGGTTTATCTACGACAGAAAGTAAGCCAAGTGCTTCGACTGCTTCTGTTGGCAATTCCTCTGAAGGTCCTAAAGGAAACCTGATTCGAGAGCTTCAAACAACCCTTTTTGAGATAGATCTCTTCGAGGCTATCGAAACAAATCATATGCTCTATTACAAACTCAAGTCTTTGCTCAATGAACTTAACAACTCTGGCTCCAGTGACTCTCTTTTATGCTTTATTGTTGAATTTGAGCCTTTACTAGAGCAAATTTCCAGAGATATTCAGAGAAAGAAGAGCACTATTGTGAGCAAAGAACGTGAGCTTGAGCTTCTGACAGAAGAAAGTGTCGCCTGTCGAAGCCTCAGAAAGCAAGATTTCAGCCTTGGAAATTCAAGCAGCAACTAATTCCAAGGAAATAGAAGACTGTGATGCAAACATTTCGACATACAAGGCTCAAATCAAGGAATTGCAATCGAAGATTGAAGCGGAAGAAAAGAAGAAAATCTCTGTTCAGCAGAAGTCTTCAATTTCTGTGGAGAACGCACTTCGCACTGAGGCAACCCTGGCTATCGAACACTTGGAGAAGGTTCAGAAACATGACGAAGCAGTTAAGAGGCTAACAGAAGAAGAAACTCTTTTAAATACCAGATTGAGGCATGCCAGAGCAGCCTTTGAGAGGCTTAAAGCTTCTTTTGTAATTTAACTTTCCATCTGTAATCTGACAGCATTTTACTCGATCTGTATTTTGACAATATTTTCTGGCATGGGTGCCATGTTTATATCTTCACATTCTCTTAATTTTACGTTATTTTGATTTCTTGCAACATTGGCTTATATCTCTTTAAATACTTGCCATTTATACGCAAAATTCGATTATCAACACTTAACTCTTCGACTTCATAAGCACCGTTTGAGAATACTTGTAAAATTTTAAATGGTCCTTCCCAATTTGGTGACCATTTTCCCAAGGCTCTATCTTTTTTGTCCATGGGTAATATCACTTTCCACACTAAGTCTCCTGTAACAAAAGCTTTGAATTTCACCTTTTTGTTATAAGCTTTAGCTACTCTTTCTTTTTGCCTTATAAGGATATCTAATGCAAGTAACCTTTCTTCATCTATGTCAACCAATTCATCTAAAATCATGTTCCAATAATGATCTGAAGGAATTTCAAATTGCCTTTGGATCCTGGTTGATTGTAAATAGATTTCGACTGGTAAAACTGCATCATGCCCAAAAGTGAGACGAAATGGAGTAGTGTTAATTGATTCTCTAGGAGAATTTCGACAAGCCCATAATGCTTGATCAAGGGTTTTGTGCCAATTCTTAGGCTTTTGCCCAATATGTTTTTTAATCAAATTAATGATAATTTTATTGGCTGCTTCGACACTGAACCTTGGTCTGTAGTGATGGTTTCTGGAACTCCAAACCTGCATAGAATATGGTTTTGGATAAAGGCTATTACTGCCTCTTGGTCTACATTAGCTAAAGGAATGGCTTCGACCCACTTAGTAAAGTAATCGATACCCACTAATATGTAGCGGTGACCTTTCGACGACGTTGGTTTAATTTCGCCAATTATGTCTAAAGCCCATCCTCTAAATGGCCAAGGCTTTATTATTGAGTGTAACTCATTTGCAGGTACATGCTGTATTCCTGCATGTTTTTGACATTCTTGACACCCTTTAGCAAAATCTATGCAATCTTTAAGCATAGTAGGCCAGTATACTCCTTGTCGAAATAACAGCCACTTCATTTTTTGCCCCGCTTGGTGAGATCCACAAGCTCCACTATGAGTATTGGAAATTGCTAAATATGCCTCACTCTCATTAAGGCATTTAAGTAGGACTCCTTCCGGGGTTTTCTTTAACAATTCGTTTCCAAGAATTACATAGCTTAGAGCTCTATATTTGGTTTTTCGATTTGTTGTCCCTATTGGATTTTCCAAGTATTCGACAATTGGTTTTCGCCAGTCATCATTCGACATATTGTCAATGGCAAAAATTTCGCCACTTTCAATTGGAGGAAGTAGTTCAACACTGTCTGCCCCCCCAAGTTTTGGCATTGACAATCCATCATCTTTACGATCTGTCGAAATCAATTTCTCTTTAATTTCGATTAACTCATTGAGTTTTGTTGGAGATACTTTATAACTTGAAGCAATTTGTGCCAAGTCATTTGCCTCTTGATTCTCAATTCGAGGTATATGCTCAATGTGAACATTGTCGAAACGTTTTAACAAAGTATTGGCAGTGACGAAATATAAGATTAAATTTTCTTTGATGCACTTATATTCTTTGGTTAACTGCTTCACCACTAATTCAGAATCACCTTTAATTTCGACAGCCTTTGCCCCTAATTCTAACAAGATTTCCAATCCTGCAATTAAGGCTTCATATTCAGCCTCATTGTTAGAACAACGCTCTTTGATTTTAAACTTATACTTTGTTGGTATGTTTACTGGTGAAACAATTAATATACCAATTCCAGAACCATTTTTATGGCTTGATCCATCGAAATAAAGTGTCCAAGGTCGATTATTCATTTGACTAACTGTCGCTTCGACCAATGAATGGTCAACAATAAAGTCAGCAACAATTTGTCCTTTGATAGCTTTCAAAGGCTGGTATGTTAATGAATACTCAGATAAAGCTAGTGCCCATTTACCAATTCTATTATGCAATATTGGTTTCGACAGCATGTGCTTAATAATATCGAAATGAGAATGCACATACACATCAACTGGTTTGATATATTGCTTTAGTTTAGTACAAGAAAAATACAAACAAAGGCACAATTTCTCCATTGGCTGATATCTAGTTTCAGCATCATTTAACACTCTACTTAGGTAATATATGGCTCTTTCGACACCATTATCATCCTCTTGTGCTAGCATACTACCTATTGTTAGCTCTGATGCTGCTATATACAATTTCATCACCTTATCTCTGATAGGTGGTAACAATATAGGCGGTTTAACTAAATAAGCCTTAATGTCGTCGAAGGCTTTCTGGTGTTCTGGATCCCACCTGAATAAGTCTTCTTTCTTCAGTCGAAGTAATGGCGAGAACACTTGAGTTTTGCCACTTAGGTTGGAGATGAACCTTCTGAGGAAATTAATCTTTCCTAATAATGACTGAAGCTCTTTTTTAGTCGAAGGGGCTTTCGTTTCCATGATTGCCTTCGTCTTGTTTTGATTAATTTCGATGCCTTTTTTGTGGACAACAAAGCCCAAGAAATCACCTGCACGTACACAAAAGGCACATTTGATTGGATTCATTTTCAATCCATATTTCCTCATTCTTTCGAATGATTGTCGAAGATGGTCTAAATGGCCATTTTCTGTTGAAGATTTGACAACAATATCATCTATGTATACTTGCATAAAATTTTCAATAAAATCATGAAACATAGAATTCATTGCTCTCTGGTATGTTGCACCAGCATTTTTCAAACCAAATGGCATTACTACCCATTCATAAACACCTAATGCCCCTGGGCATCGAAATGCTGTTTTTGACACATCTTCTTCGGCAATAAAAATTTGATTATATCCTGAATATCCATCAAGCATACTTAGATATTCAAATCCTGCTGCCGAATCAACTAGCATTTCTGCCACAGGCATAGGGTATTGATCTTTGGGTGTAGCATTATTTAAATCACGAAAATCTATACAAACTCGTAATGTTCCATTTTTCTTAATAACAGGAACAATGTTGGCTAGCCAATCAACATACCTGGCGGTCCTGATGAAGTTGCTCCTGAGTAATCTTTCGATTTCTTCTTTGATCTTCGACAGAACCTGTGGTGCGAACCTCCTTGGTGTTTGCTTTACTGGTTTTTTGTCTGGTCGAATGGGCAGTTTCAGTTCGACTACTTCTCGACGTAGACCAGGCATCTCATTGTAATCCCAGGCGAAGCAATCTTTATACTCTTTGAGTAACTTGACAGTTCGATCTTTCAAACCCTTGTCGATTTTAGCACTGATAAATGTTGGCCTTTTTATGGGGCCATCTGCTAAATCAATTTCTTCAAGAGGGTCTTGAGCCTGCATCTTCTTAGTCGAACCCATTGGGTCTTTTTCAAAACCTAAAGGCTCATCATCGTAGATGCAGTCAAGTCTCTGGCCCTTCGGCCATTTTGCCTTTATTGTTAACTTCTGGGTTAACTTTTATGGCTTGTTCAACCATATTTTGTTGCAATTTGGCCTCCAAAGCCATATTTTGTTTATTTTCGGCCACATAAGCCGTAATTCTTTCCCATACGGTAGGTATAGACATCATTACCGTTTAGGGACCATCCCACCCAGTAGGCTTGCAAAAGCCTATTGAAGGTGATGCCTCATCGATCACTTCCCTCTCCCATATGAATCCATGGTTAGGGTGGAGATCTAGGGATTCAAACACATTGTCCATAGGGACATATGCAGTGTCTGAAGGTGTGCATGGCGCAATAGTCGCCAATTGTTTGTCAAAGGTCCTCCTTGTAATATGGTCGACCTCTGCCAAGAAATAACTCTGGTCTGCTTCTATATTTTCGACCAGACCATCTTCTCTCCAAATAGAGAGTCTCTGGTGGAGTGTTGAGGGCACTGCTCCTACTCCATGGATCCACTCTCTGCCCAGGAGTAGATTGAAGTTTGCTCTGGTGGGTATGACTATGAACATAGTTTTTCTCTTCACACTCCCCACTGTTAACTCCACTTCTATGGCTCCCAATGAATAGCCAGATTTTCCCTCATAATTAGTGAGGACTACGTTATGTGGCCGTAAATCAGTCTCTGATTTGCCAACTTTTGCCAGCACATGTTGTGGCATCAGGTTAACCGCTGCACCCCCATCAACCAATATTTTATTGACACCCACATTGTCTACTTTTGCCTGTATAAACAATGGTTTTAGATGGTGTTTCATCCCTCCATCTGGCCTCTCGAAGACAGCCTCCTGCTCTTCTATGGAGCCATTATTTAGCACGTAATAACACATTGGCCTGTGCTTAGCCATATCTTGATCGAAATCTTGTTCGATCTCGGTCACTTCTGAAATGACGTCGAATTCAATTGGCAGAATTGAAACGACGCAGATGATGTCGAGGTCTGGTTCTGAATCTAAGAATTCAGAGTCCATATCATCATCTAACTGCAGGCCTTCTTCAGAGTCAAGACCTTTTTTGATGTCTGCAAGGGGAGGGAATATCCTCTCTTTTGCTGACTTTCTTGGGAATTCGACACTGGAAGCCAATTGCTTACCTTTGCTTGTGTCGATGTTCTCCTTTTTTTCAGCAGCAGTCAATTTCATCTGGCGTTGGTATCTTCGCCATTGCGTTCTTGTCATGGGGTTTTTCCCCTTGTAATTATTGCTGTAGGCGTATCTATTGGAATTAGGCGCCTTGTTTTGATTCATGGCATTGGAAGTCTCTCCTGCCATCTTTAGGTAACATTCCGTCTCCTTATTTCCTGGGTATACCCATCTTCCGACAGGGGCCCTTGCAGGTGGCACAAATGTTCTCCTTTGAGCCTTCGGAGCTTGTCTTGATGAAGATGTAACCTTATATGGCACACCTCTTGGGTTGAAGCTGAATTTGGGCCTATTATCGACCCATTTGTTTTTTCTCTTGAATTGAGGAGTGACACTCTCAAGGCTTTTAGCGGCCTCCTTGTCGAATACAGAACTGCACCGTGGGCATAACATCACCTCGGTGTTACTTATCTTGCATCTGTTGAGGAAGTCTACCAAGTCCTCTTCAGCTTGTGGATAAACCACCTGCATTTTTTCAGCATATTGGTCATCAGTGACCATTTTGATGTTCGCTTCGAAACTTTCAGCAACCACTTCATTGGTTTCGATCATCAAAATATCTACTTCAGTGTAGTTTGCTTCAGCTGTAGGCATAGGATTGCTGTCGATCTGCATTGATGACTTATTTTTGTCATCAAATTTCAGCCTTCCATCATTCAATGCTTTCTGAACTAGATCCCTGAAAAGTACACATCGGGAGGTGTTATGACCCAAGAAATTATGATATTTGCAATAACCTCTTTTCTTTTGTTGTTCTAATGGTGGTATTTTTAGACCTTTAGGTACTAAAATTTGACCATCAGTCACCAAAAGATCAAATATTTGGTCACATTTTGTGACGTCGAAGGTATATGTTTTTGCAACAAACTTATCATTTTTTGGTTCGACAGGGTTTTTTCCATTAGAAGGGTTTAACAATTTGCATGTATATGGAGGTCCAGGTTTTAATTCTGCAATGTCAACCTCTTCCTCGACATTTTCATAAGCTATGTCGAATTCTTGGCTATTGTTATCAACATTAACAAACGCCACTTTTTCTTTTTTATTGTTAAACTTGGTTGTCGAAGCTTTTTCTGCTTTAAGTCTTTCAACTTGTCGAACTCTATCAGCCAATTGAGCCATATCTCTTAGGTGTAAAGTATCCAGTTTTTTCCTGATGGAATAATCTAATCCACCAGCAGCCATTTCGACTAACTCATGCTCGGGCACTTGGGTGAAACATCTCGCCTTGAGTAGTCTAAATCTATTGAGATATTCATCAATAGATTCTGGCATTGTGCGTCGAACACTAGCCAATTCTTTAAGACTAATCTTTGATTGTCCCATGTAAAATTGTTCATGAAAGGCTTTTTCTAATTGGTTCCAATTAAACATGGAGTGTGGGGGTAATGTTGTAAACCAAGTAAATGCATTTTTCGTCAAAGAATTTGGGAAATATTTCATTTTCAAATTTTCGTTTAACGCAATGTCCCCAGCCTCAGTCAAATATCTTGCAATATGTTCGACAGTAGATTCACTGGTTTCTCCAGCAAATTTTGTGAACTTAGGAATTTTCCACCCTCTAGGCAAATCTGTTTGCATCACATATTCAGACAAGGGAGACACAAAATTAGGTCTATGTAAGCCTAAATTGAGACCATTTTGGGCTAGTATAGTTTCGACAAGATTAGCCAAATTATTTTGCATTCCGAGGTTATTTTGCTGGACTTGCCTAACTACCTCATCAGCGTTTTGATTTCTATTTACTAGCACCACTTCAGGTATAGGCTCTTCGACAAATTGCTGTGCTCTATTCACGGGGTTTGCATTATTAGGCCTTTCGACAGGTAAGTCAACAGGCCTGATGTTTTGTACTTGGGGAACTTGCTGGTTTTGTATTTGTGGAGTGCCAAAAAAGTCAGCAATTCGACCCATTTGTGTTGCTAACATTTGGTAACTATTATTTGTGTCCTGTATCAGGGGATTAAACACTGTACCTATTTGCTGTGTTAGCATATTTACCATATCATGGTTGCTATCATCCATTTGTTGTCTTAATGCCAATAATGACGAAGTGGTTATTGAAGGTTGTATATTTCGACTATACATATTCTCTGATGGGTTGTGCATAGGCGAAAAATTTGTATGGAGTCCTACCATCATGGCGGTTGGCATTCCAAAGGGGTAATTTCGACCATTTATGGGAAAATTATATGGCATATTTCCCACCATAGCATTGGGTATCCAGGGATTAGTTGAACCAAAGGTTGATGACTGGGGAATCATCATGTTCGACCCAGGAGTTATAGTGGGAGCGGTTACAGCGGTTATACCCATGTCTGTCGAAGATGATAATGGGGCGGTTACGCCAACCATGTTTGGAGCAGTTATGGGAGCGGTTACTCCTGGAGATGGTGCAGGAAGGGTTGTTCCCTGAGTGTTCGTGGCGTTGGTATCAGTAACTGACGCCTGGGAATGTCCATTCGATGTAGAAGCACCATTCATGTTTGAACGTGGCATTTGATGTAACTGTCTACCACTTCTTAAACGCATGCAACGTGCGATGTACTGGTTCTGTATTTAACAAACCCAGAATTATCTTAGTAAAAATTTTAATTAGTTAGCACAAATGTCCCACCAGGCGTGCCAATTTGTTTACTGTGATTTTTAGTAAACACCGCTAGTTTCACTACACGTGTTACTTGCGAGATCAACTAGGAATCTCAGGCCATTTGTGATCAAATTTTACTAAGAATTGTTGATATTTAATAGAAGTGTAGAAACTTACGATAAAGTACAAGAATTTGTAAATGTGAGACAAGTAAACAGAATGCAGTAAATTGCAGTAATTGTAAGCAAAGAAGATGACAAAGTGCAGAAATCTAAAGGAAATGAAAACAATTATATAAAGAAGTGGTACGCAGAATCATACATGAATTCCTGTTGACTCTGTTTTCTCTGTTTGCGGAAGTAGAGTGTTTTAGGAAAATATGTGTAATGAGTTTTGCGACCCCTTTTCCTCTCTACAGAACTTCTATTTATAATACAAATAAGACTATAACTGCCCAGCAGTTTTCTAAAACAAGATAAAGCAGAATAACTGCTACAAGATAAGGCAGAGTAACTGCTATTTCGACGTGCTTCTACTTCGATTGTCTAACTGCTCTTTCTCTTCGATCAAAGAATCAAAGTCCCTTTCGACAGATCTCCATAGCTTTACTTGTTTCGCTGTCTATAATCTTCTCTCTGTCGAAGTGTGCCCTTTTTTTCCAAATTCGCTAAGTTATGCACTAAGCTGCTTTCCTTTGGTTATTGCCTCTTGAAGTCGAAATTATATCTGGGTGTCGAAATCTGCCTTCTTTCTGAAAATATTCAGTCAAACCCTGTTGACTGCATTTAATATTAGCCTGTCGAAAATGCAGGCTAACACTTAGATCAACAAAATCTCTTAAGTTAGTAGGAAAGGTGGTACTTACTTAAGAGAACACCTGAGGATCATCAGAAGATATAATGGAGGAAGTGGAGCATCGCCATTTTGTAAAGATTGAAGATCTAGTCCACCAAGCCATTAAGGTGGAAACACAATTGCAAAGAAAGAAATTCTACAAAAGATCCTCTTCAAAATACCACTCTTCAAGTTGGAAGGTCAATTCCAAGAAGGAGGGGCCTACATCCAAAAGACATGATGTCACAACCTCCAAGAGTAAAGGTACAAATTCTAACTCTTCTTCTTTAAACCCTAAGTTAAGGAAGATGAAATGTTTTAAATGTTTGGAGTATGGGCATTGCTTTAAATTGCCCAACTAAGAGACTTTTGGTCCTAAGGAAAAATGGTTGCATTAGTTCAAATGAGAGTGAATGTAAGAAAAAACCTCAAAAGAGAGATTTGTTCATGGTTAATAATTTTGTTGGAGCCTATGATAAAAATGAGAATGATTCACAAAGAAATAACATTTTCCAAACTAGGTGTCTCATTCTAGGAAATGTATGTTCTTTGATAGTTGATGGAGGTAGTTGTGCAAATGTTGCAAGTACTAGGTTAGTGTCAAAGCTCAATCTTGAAACTACTCCACATCCTAGTCCATATAAAGTGCAATGATTAAGTGATCATGGAGAATTAGAGATAAATAGACAAGTCAAGATATCATTTTCCATTGATAAATATTGTGATGAGGTTTTATGTGATGTGTCACCCATGGAGGCTAGTCACATATTGCTAGGGAGACCTTGGCAGTTTGATAGGAAAGTTATCCATGATGGTGAATCCAACAAATACACTTTTTGTTCAAAATAGGATCAATTTCACTCTTCGCCCTCTTAGTCCAAATAAGGCTAAAGAGGACATGTTGGCTTTGAAACTTAAAATAGAAAAAGAAAAAGAAGAGTTGAAAGAAAATGAAAAGGAGTGTGGTAAAAGGGAAGCAAAGATAGACCATAAAAGGAATGAAAAGAAAGAAGTGAGGAAAAATAAAAATCTCTTAAAAAGGGGGGTTGAGGTCAATAGAGCATTGTTGGTAAGACCTATGCTTAAACTTGAAGGTCCATTTAATTGTTTGTCTTCTTATGCTAACAATTTCCCTAGTGTTGTTGATCTCTTTTTGAGCATGCATAGGGATGAATATTCAAGAAAAGGTACCCCATGGTTTGGTGCTTTATGGTGCTACTCCCAAGTTGCACGTTTCCAAGGAAAGCCATGTTCTTGAAGAAGTTAATCCCAATGAAGTTTCTTTTGGTTTGATTCCTTACACAAGTGTCAAATCAATTAAGCTTTATAAATTCATGACGAACAACTTCTGTCTTGCATTGCTTAAGTTTTACTTTTCCTGTGTGTTTGAAAATCTTGCAAATTTGATGATGGGATGGTCTAACTTGTGCCTATTGCCTAAGTTTGAAAATGAGAGTCCTCATGTGGGGTCAATTATTCCTCCAACCTTGAAAGGAGAAAGAAACAATGTTGTTATTTCAATGTTCAAGCAAACAAAGGTAAATTTGGTTATAGGTATCTACTCCAAAAAGGTATAAGTTGCTTCCTAACTTTCACTTTTCACTGATTACTATTGCATGGAGTTGGTTGTTGTTTATCTTCGTCAAATGTGTTGATTTTTCCCAATTTCAATTTGACCCCGGTGGTACGTTTGTATTTATTTGAGTTCTTTCTTTATGCAGGATACAACGGAGATCAAATTCGAGGTCGAATTTCTTCAAGAAGGAGGGAATGATGCGGACCACAAGAGCATCGAGATAATCTAATTTTTATTAAAAATAGGATTAACTTTATTTTATTTTAATTGTAATAGGCTATACTTTAAATTTGAAACTTGGGTTTTAAATATGTAGGCATGTGCTAAACTAGTGGGCCATGTTTTGGGCTTGTATGTGGGCCTTATTTTGCATGTGTTGCCATGGCCAAACCCTACCTATATAAGGGTTGGTGTTGTTTCATGTAACGGACCTTTGATCATTTTATGATATTGTGAGATTAGAGAGTGTTTCTCTAGGGTTCTTCTTAGAACCAAATTTGAGTCTTATCAAGAGCCTCTTACTCTTGTGGTGATTCCACCTTGATCTTATCATCCTCTTGGATGTGGCGATTTCTCCGTCTTTTTGCCTAATCTCATTTGTATGTTTCTTTTCCCCTTTATCTTTTAGTCTTACTTGATTCAAGAAATCACTTGGTTAGATCCTTTATTTGTTATGGAATCAATTAGATTCACATCAGTGACTATGCAATGTTTTCCAAAAGAAATTTAAAGTCAATTTTCTTTATAAAAGTGAACGCCACACTTAAATCGCATTTTGTTAAAGGGGATAGAGTGTGACCTTGGAAATGAAAAGCAGACAGAAAGAAAAAAACATTTGCGAAACTATATGAATGTTTTGAGCGAGTGAACTCATGATGACTTAGTACTTTGAAATTTGAGTTTTTGAACTAATAGAAATTTATCTATAGAAGTGAAAAGTTAGGGAAATTAGAGTGAGATTTTGAGAGAGACTTTAAGAGAAAATTTGTTGGTGGTGACTTGAGGTAGCTACTGAAGTGACTGGTGTGGGGTGAGAGATACTTACAGAGTTGTACGGTGTTGAATCGAAAGAAAAGTCGGTAAGGTCTCTTTCCTTTCTTTATAAGTATTATTTAAATTGTGAATGTTGTGATGGCGTGTCCTGGTTGATGTATGTGGTTTTAAGTTGTTTGTTTTGGTGTTGGTGTTAAGTCATTATTCGTGATCCATGTAATGATTGGTTGAATAATGATTGGTGTGGTGAAGTTATGCATGGGTGTTGATGTATATTCAAGCTTACATAGGCGGTGTTTTCGTTCATTGGATCTAACAAAATGGTGGTGTTCCGGAATGGCCAAAAACTTAGGCCCAATCTAATCTAAGCCCATGATCCATTAAGATTGATGGCGCATATGCTATTCCCAGATTAACAATTCAGGTGCATACATAGAAAGCACCAATAAAAGCAAGCCATGTGTAGGCACCAACCCTAATAAGAGCACTGACCATCAATGCTACTAGTACACATTTATTACCTCACATCACCTATTCCCAATGCTGACTTAGGCATCAGAGTACCACCCCCCTCGCAGGATCAACGCGAGTCGGATCACCTCAGACATCTCTCAAACACTCATCTCAACCATCATCTCGGAAGTAACTCGGAGCGAGCAAGCTTCTCATCTTGGTGAGCATCTCGGTCCTCTGCGCGATCGAAGCGTGCAGCCAAAACATATCAAGTGGTGTTTTCCTTCATTGGATCTCACAGATCACTACTAGAAAAATCGGAAATAGAGACGGACGGATTCCGTCTCTAAAAGTGGGAAATTCCGTCTGCAAGCCTTTTAGAGACAGAATTAGAGACGGAACTAGATCCGTAGCTGAAATTGCGGTCACAAATGCTTCAGAGACGGAATATGTCATACCGTCGCTAACCAGAGACGGCCTATTTCCGTCTCTAACATTAAATAATTCGTCGCTAACTTTCAGCTCACATAATTTACGTTGACCTAAAATCTGTCTCTGTAGAGACGGAAAATATCCGTCTCTAGTAGAGACGCAATTATTATTCCGTCGCCAAAATCAACATTTTACTTAGAGACGGATTTGTAATTCCGTCTCTAATGACTGTTTTTTTTTATTTTCTGCCTTTTTCCAAAACTAAATATATTTCCCTGCCTAAAATATCAAATTAATTCAGATTTCAATACACATTTCAAACAGCCTAAAATATCAAAATAATTCAGATTTCAATACACATTTCAAACAGTAAATTTATTAAATGTACTAAAAGTGTTTAAATAACTATATTGCAAAAAGTTACACCCAATACTAACTAAAACATTATCCAAAAGTTACACTTAATCAAACTAACATTAAATTTAGCAAAAGCATATATGTTGCTAAATCTAATCAAAAATCATCCATTCTAGCTTCAGCTATCTCCTCATTGTAATAGCCATCATCTTCTTCAGGTGCATCAAGTAAAGCTTTTAAATTTTTATTACGCGTAAGCCTCTCAAACATCTGCTCATATCGGTCTACTTTTCTCTTTATGTTTTCTTGTTCAATATTCTTCTCTCGAAGCTCTTGAAGCTCAACTGTTAATGTTTGAACCTTATCTTTCAATATAGAAACCTCTTCTGACGATGTTGCATCTTTATACCTCGAATCCTTCAAAGATTCTTTAACATCATACGCATGAGATCCTACTCAGATAATACGCCCCTTTTTGCTTATGCCACCAACAACTTCCAAAAATACATCATTATCAAACTTTTGTGCGGATTGCTCGCCCGTAACATCACTTTGAAGTTGTCTCTCAGTTAATTGTGATTGAAACATTTTCTGAAATTAGAGTTATTAGTCTATATTTACATTTAAAAAACCCAACTTTCAGAATTACAAATTACAAATAGTGGACACATACCGCTATTTTTGCTTGTTTCTCATTCAACCACTCATTCGGTTTTCCCTTCGGCCTATGCAGTCGCTCGTAAAGCTCATACATCGTTGGAGCTCTATTAAGTTCTACCTTCTACAAGAATAACAAGGAAAGGATAAATTAAAACAAATTTAATTAAATAGTCTTGCTTTCAATAAAAAAACACTAACCATTTTCTTTGCATGCTCCCTTGCAGATATGGAACCTCCAGAGTGCACATTATGTCCTTCTTGGGCCTGCCTATTTTGCTTATTAGTTTCTGAAATTCTTTACCATTTGCTCATAGCCACCTAAGTCTTCTCGAGCCCCAGTACTTCCATAATAGGAGTTGGTTGAAACCATTGGTGGAATAGGAGGCCTTTCTTCACCATGGTTAGTCCAGTAATAGTAACCATCCATAAACCCCTTCATACAAAGGTGTGTCATGACATCGGGAACTAAATGTTGTTTTCTACACTTGCATTTTTTACATGGGCATCTCAACTTTCCTTTTTTTTTGGTATGTTTCTTGTGCACAAGCAAGCTCAACAAACTCGACAACTCCCGCCATATATTCATCTGTAACTCTTCTTTTATCAGGACCGACCCTTTTAACCATCCATGTTCGGTGTACAGGAATTTCCATTTTTCTATATTAAATAACATGTATGAATTTAGAATCATTACCTCTACTAAACATAGACATGCATATTAAATTAAAGACACATTCAAAATGTAAAACAAATCTTGTAAATAAAAGGAAAATGAACATTTAGCAAATTCATCAAGCCATGATGTAAGGGAAATGACTGAATAGAAAGGCAATATGTTTGTGTCTATTCATGCACTTTAAAAGACAATCCATGTTAGAAAATTTAAATGTAGCAATCATGTGACTTGTAATACATAAAACACATTTTAATTTTAAAAATTGGTTGGCATTGTTTTAAATTAGACAACATGCATAATTAATAAGCATACTTGTTGTGTAAAAATACTATTAAAATTTATAGCATCTTATGCTTACCTTTAGATGTTAGAAGATGGTTACAGTTTAGGCCTATAAAACATGTGCAAGTATATAAACATTGTTTTGAAGTTTATAAGCATATTCAAATATAAGTTTCTTAATATAAATATCAGCTTTGATTTTATCTAAACTAACTCTAACTTTTGGAGGAGGATTCTGAATATAGTGAGAGAGATGCAATGATACGGCATAGTTAATAATGTTGATAAATGAATACTAAAAGTACCCGTGAGCTTCTCTAGTTTGGAGGTGAACACAAGCAATTAGAAAATGAAATTGGCAAGAAAAAATTGAAAGCAATATCACATCCAACTTAATTAAGCACCTATCTTTACCACAACAGAGACAACTACTATACTACACACAAACCACATAGACTTCAAATCAACTTTGAAGAGATTAGTCTGTAATCCACTAACGCAGTAAAGAATTGTGAAGCAGTTATTAATGGAAGTGATTTTGCAAGACTAGTATCCATGGAAATTTGACACATTATACCAAAGGCTAATCCTATTGGGATTGCTAATGTGAACACAAATACCTATAATTACTGCCTTTCTTTTTGTTCTCAACAATGTGGCTGAATCCATTTTCACACCTAGTATGAACAAGAAAAACATTACTCCAAAAACATCACAATGAACTAGCTAACAATATAACAACTTATCAATATGCAAATTAACATTCTCTACATGCAATCTTTCATAAGCAGCTTCCATCCTCTGCTTAACAACATAAACTTTAGCAAGTGCGTTATAGATTCAGCAGATGATCTCTCTACCTATAAAGAAAATAACAACAAAATTGAGAATGAAAAATGTAAATGCAAATTAACAGGTCCCAACGCACATTTAGATCTCAACATACATTTTAGAATCTCACTACATTCATTCACTAGCATATGGCATGGTTTATAATAATGTTTCATAAGTTATCAAACTCTACTTTCTATGGAAACCTATAACACATCATAATCAATAACAAAAGCAAGCAATTCAATGAGAGAGAGAATTTCAAGATCGAAATTGTAATAAACTGAAAGATGAAAACAAAAAACCTACTGTGATCCAAGATTTCTGCACAGATTAAGCTACAAATCGATGACAGTTATAAAATAGAAGCATGAATCTGAATCACTTAGATATAAAACCAATCAATTTTCACCTAAATAATTGATGCTTTCAGTCACTCATAACCCTATCAAAACTTATTTGGACTAACATTAGAGAAGACTAAAACTTTTTTTTTCACAACATTATGATCTAATTTAAGATTTTCTATTGTCTATATAGTTTCATCAAAATGCACAAAAGGCATTTGTCAACAAAAAGAATGCCACAGGGCAGAAAGATAATAATCTGATACTTAGGAAAAGGTGAAGTACATCATTACAGAACATAATCACTCATCATCCTTATATGGGTACTCTTCTGGAACTTGCTTGAGAAGTTTTACTTGCAACTCAAACAGATCATCACCTCGAAGAACATCACGTAACCAGATAGACGATTGGCAAATAAATCATCACCTCGAAGAACAAAACAACGATAGGAACAAACGATTATCTCTTTAGACTCAAACAGATCATCACCTCGAAGAACAAAACAAAAGCCATACAAAGAGAGGAGGAAGGAGGCAGGAGGAAGAAATATGTACCAGATAGACGATTGGGAAGGAGCGTCGTCGCCTAAGAAGCGGACAGAGACGAGATGCAGGAGCGCCGTGAGCGGAGAGAACGAGAAGCAGCAGCGTCGTGAGCGGAGAGAACGAGAAGCAGCGGCGTCGTGAGCGGAGAGAATGGCGTCGTGAGCGGAGAGAACGAGAACGAGAAGGGAGCGGCGGAGAGAACGAGACCGAGAAGGGAGCGACGGAGAGAACGATAACTGTTAGGGTCAGGAACGGAGAGAACGAGAACTGTTAGGGTGGAACGGTTCTGTTTTTATTTTTTCTAACTTTACTCTCTTTTTTTGTTTATTCTTTTTTTTTTGCTTATCCAGCTAACCCTGGAAAAAAAAGAAATTGAAATTGAGTGGGAAAAGAATTTATGAGAGGGAAAATGAAACTTTGAGTTTGACTTTGACTAATAGGTTAGAGATGGAATTAGAGACCGAATACACTAGAGAAGGATTTGTCTTCCGTCTCTAACGATATTTTGACTTTGACTAATCATTTAGAGACGGAATTTGAGACGGATTATGTTTGCTACAGATAATTCCGTCTCTATATTCCGTCTCTAAATGAAGGTTTAAGTTATAATAATTTATAACTAGTCACTGGAGACGGATTTAGAGACAGAATAGTTAGAGACAGGACATATTCTGTCTCTAATGTTTGTCTCAAATTCGTAAAATTCTAATTTCGTCTCTAACCAAAAAAATCCGTCTCTAAGGGTGTCTCTATTAGAGACGGAAAAAATTCCGTCTCTAAAATTCGTCGGTATTTGAGACTTTTCTAGTAGTGGATGGTGGTTTTTTCCTTCATTAGATATTACAAATGGTGGTGGTGTTCTTCATTGGACCTCACAAACCCCTACGAGGGAGGTGATATTACATAATCATGTGCATTGGCATATAGACTTTGCATTAGGATATATGGAGTGGTATGAACTATTGTTGGTATTGAGCGATTAAAGTATTATTTGAAATTTGTTAGTATTATGCTTATGCGAATCATTATGTATATGTGAGTCATTGTATATCTATGCAAACGTAATTCTAGAAGAGGACCCTTGCCTGTGGTTCTCCAACGCAATGGATGTCAACCCAGTTATTGGAGGACCATGATTCAATTTTTCACAGATAAAGTTGCAGATGTCCTTTCATAGTGGAGTTTGGTGGACTCATCGAGGCCCGAACCGAAAGTTAAGTATAGAATTCTTGATCAGCGTAGGTGTGTTCTTTTGTTGTTGCTTTGGGAGATTGTGTCCAACTGTACGGTTCATGAGTTGTTCCCTTGCATTTTTTGTCTTTGCAATGTAAAATTTTTAAATACGTGTACCATATTAAGAGATGCATCGCGTTTCAAAATGCTGCAATACTTTTATTGTTTTGAAAAGACTTTTAAAAGACAAAAATACATTTGTAATTCCATAAATGCAGAGAAAGTACTTTCTAAAATCAATTCATATTAAGAGCTGAGTTCACGTAATAAATCTCCAAAACTCTAGGTGTTACACTTCACGTCTCGAAACTCGGTATTCACGCATTCGGCTAAGATCTTAGCCCGAGATGCATTCAGTGGAGTGTGTCATGAGAAGCGGGCCATTCGAACACGAGGTTCAGGTGTCGTGTCCCCATGTTTCATCCCCGTAATCAGTAAACTTCTAGGAGCAGACGAGGAAAATTCCTCGAGATTGCTTGGCTGGTTGACGTCTATCTCAGTTTGGAATAGACTACCTTCATGGAGGCCTTCTTCCAGGAAATAAAATCTCATTTCATCAGCCACATCTCGGACGTTGATCGCCTCATTGTTTTGGGCCGAGAAGAACTCGGAAAGTTGGGGCCTTGAGGACCTTGAATGACTTCGGCTTGGATCATAAAGTCGTGAAATGGGCCGAGAAGAGCTCGGAAAGTTGGGCCCAAGAGGATTTTGAGCTCGGAAAGTTGGGACCCGAGGATTTTGGTTAACGATCCTCGCCGAGATGTGCTTGGGCGCTGAGATTGACCTTTAGGCAAAGGAAGGCATTGACTCACTCTGTGAAAAAATATTCAGTATCTTGTCTTGCCTCTCCTAGTCGTGTCAGGAGACCTCTCCTGACCTTGTGAACGACGCCGAGGGAGGATGGCGCAAGCAAGGACGTGTTCTCATGCGGCACCTATGGCTAGTAGTTAGGATCTTGGGGCATCAAAGGGAGTTTGACCCCTTCCTTCCAGCATGATGGACTGAATAATGCTCCAGCGTTTAGGGAGTCTAGTAGTTAGGGTTTAGGGAGTCTGACCCTCTCCTTCATTGATGACCTCTTGGTTTATTCTAAGAGTAAGGAAGAGCAAGAGCAACATTTGCGAATGGTATTACATACTTTAAGGGAGAATAAATTGTGTGCCAAATTCTCTAAATGTGATATTTGGCGTGACAGTATAACATTTTTGGGTAATGTAGTATTAGGTGATGGGATCCAGGTAGACCGAACAAAGGTGGAAGCAGTCAAGCAGTAAGAATTGTGTTTGACATCGGTGCCACTTTTAGCCTTGCCATCTAGATATGGTGGATACACAGTGTATTGTGATGCTTCTAGAGTTTGTTTGAGATGTCTTCTTATTCAACAAGGTCGAGTTATAGCTGATGCATTCTGACAACTTAAGAAGCATGAACCAAATTATCCCACCATTGACTTAGAGATGGTTGCAATAGTATTTGCTTGGTGTAACATCCCCAATTTTAAAAGACTCGAACTGTGAAACCTAAGACCGACTTGATTATTTGTGGGGATAACTGGTCGTGTCTCGGCGAGGATTAGTCGAGGAAAAAGTCGAAAGAAATCCTATCCTACATTAAAGTGTGACTCAGTCATGAATTAAATGAAAGTCTAAGATGAAGGGCAAAATCGTATTTTCACACCCTTCATGTAAATACCCTTATGTCTGAACCCATTCAACCACATCTCTCTCACTTAATCACTTTCCAAGAGTTTTGAAATTTGAAACTGAATACAGAAAAGGGAAAAGAAGAAGGAGGGGCGCGAAGGAGAAGGAAGGGAGGAGAAGGGATTCACAACAAAGCTGAATGCATGTAAGTGCTCTCACTCCCATTCTACTCCATTTTCGATTTCCAATCTATTGGTACCACTTTCAAGGCCTGATTCTCGCTATTTCTCTCTACTCCATTTCGGTCATGAAGCTCCAATGATGAAGATGGTGGAATTCTGAGTTTGTGGTGGCTTGCATGTTGTTGTTTTGACCTTCAAGAGGAAGGGTTGGTGTTGATTTTCGAATTTGGAGAGGAGAGTCAGTCACTAACTTGAAGATTACTGCTATTTCAAACAACTCACTAGAGCTAGTTGCTATTTCGGTATTGCTGGTGCCCGTTGGTGATTGTTCGTGCGTTTTAGTGTTCGGCCGTTTCACGCTTCGATCGTATCTCCTAGCGAAATCGTTATCACGGTGAGTTCTACTCACGGATTAGGGACATTTTCGTGTGTTCTGAAAACTGTGTCTGTTTTAAATACTAAGGCAATTATTCCGTTTCCGAAAGATTGTAGAACCGAGAAACGCTTTTGGGTCAAATTGACATTTTACGGTTTTATGAGAAAATGGTTGGAATTACAACATTAAAAAAATGATTTGTATACTGTCTGGAATATCTGGAAATCTTCTGAGTTTCAGGTGATTGGAATTAGAAATCGAATTGGGCGAAAACGGAGAGCGAAAATGAAGAAAACTGGGAAAATGGTAACAGACACAGGACGCACGGATCGTGCGTCCCAATCTGATGGGTCTTGTTGGCAAAGAAACGAGACCCACGGGTCGTGCGCCCCTGGGCACGGATCGTGCGTTTCTTTCTGATAGAAGGGTTCTATGTAGTGCACCACGCACGGGTCGTGCGCCCCTGGGCACGGGTCGTGCGTGAGGTTCTGGTGCCAGTTCCCGTTTTCTCGTTTTGTCGCTCTGTTTGATTCCGAACCTTTTCTAATCTCTTTCTCAATCATTTAAAAAGGAATTGCCTTACTGAAAACCGTATTTTGAACTTATTCAACTCATGATTTTGAAAAAGAGTTTCAAAAGCATATTTGATTGAAAAACCGAAACCCTAGTATACGTGTGGGTACACTGTCTGATGGACTGACTGAATATATATGTTTATACATGTCAAATGAATATGATTATAATGCCGGAGGTCTAATTTATGAATTCCTCAAAACGGATTGTAGATCGATATGGATATTGTTTATCCAATTACTATGTGAATGATCCTTTGGTGATCGAAAGATATAAATTATCTAATGAACTTTTATGACTGATCCTTTGGTGATCGAAAAGATATAAATTATCTAACTCTCGAGAATTTGATGCGTATTGTCATATGTATCGCGTTGGGTGACGACCCGACAAGTAGCATACTAGGAAGGGAAGTCATGAGCCCTCACCCTAGGCCCTGTATACGTTTTGGCGTGGTCAATTCGTGGGTTACCGGGATTAGTGGATACTTGCACAACCGGTTTATGCTAAGTAAGTACACAATTCGCCGGGATTAGTGGTTGTTGCACAGTCGGCGTTTCGATTAATAAAATAAGTAAGTGCACGATTCGCCGGGATTAGTGGTTGTTGCACAGTCGGCGTTTCGATTAGTAAAATAAGTTAAACACGAATTGCCGGGATTAGTGGTCGTTGCACAGTCGGCATTTCGATTAATCTATAAGACATTGTTATGTCAGGTTTTGTTGTAACGGTTTAATTAATTGAACCGAGTGTCAGTGAGGGGGCACGGTAGGACTCACTGAGATAATGTTATCTCACCCAATCCATATTTGTTGTTTTTCAGAGAAGCAAAGAAAAAGGAAGACTATTGTGCACGAGTAGTTGGTATACTCTCGGAGGTGCTGGAGACTTAGTCATATTATCCTTAGTTCTTTTGCCGTTCTTTTTGGTTGTATAACTTGTATTGGTTATGAGTTTTACGAACCTGTTTTTGTTTTTGTTTGGTATTTGGATTTGGATATTGAATTCCCGTTCGGTATGGAACCGATGAACTTCTATTTTATGAAGTAATGTTATTCCGATTATGTTTTTATTTCGAAAAAAGTTTGTATGTCCAATACTTAAACAGGAACTGTGTCCTCTGAACTTACGCATATGTGCATCTTCGGTCTCTCTAAATGTTAGAAATACCGGGGTGTTACACTTGGAAAATTTGGAGACATTATTTGTACGGGGAGACATGTGAGATTTACACATATCACAAAAGTTTGAAGTATATTTTCCAAAAGAGGGATTTAAATTTGAGGCAACATCGATGGATGGAGTTGTTGAAGGATTATGGTTGTACTATCTTATACTATCTTAAATTAATGCAGACGCTTTAAGTAGAAAATCTATGGGAAGTATAGCCCATATATGTGAAGCGAGAAGGCCTTTGATTGAAGAGATTCATCAGTTGAAAGCTAAGGGTGTAACATTTGTAATTAATGAGCCAAACTCATTTGTAGCAAATGTTGAACTTAAATCTAGAACGACATATATATATATATATATATATATATATATATATATATATATATATATATATATATATATATATATATATAATCAAACAATATCAAGGGGGAGATCCATCCTTACAGAAGATAATGCGAGAGGTGAACAGTGTGGAAGTGTCTGACTTTTCAGTTGCATCAGTTGGAGTTTTGTGGTTCGGTAAAATGTTCTGTATGCCAAATGTTAAAGAAATACGGAAGACTCTTCTTGATAATGCTCATCATTCTACCTACACAATACACCAACGAGCAACCAAAATGTATCAAGACTTAAAGCAGTTATACTGGTGGAATGGAATGAAGGGAGATGTGACAGATTTTGTACCTCGATGTTTAGTGTGTCAGCAGGTAAAAGCAAAACACCGAAGACCAGCAGTGTTGCACCAGCAAATAGAGCTACCGCAATGGAAGTGGGAAAGAATTACGATGGATATTGTTAACCTGTCGACCATTTGGGTGATAGTCGACAGGTAAACTAATCAGCGCATTTTCTTCCAATCAAGACCACTTTTGATGCGTCTAGATATGCGCAGATATATACATAGATGAGATTGTTAGGTTACATGCGATACCTATTTCCATCATTTCGGGGCGTGGTTCCCAATTAAATTCCCGATTTTGGAGAACATGTCAAGAGGCTTCAAGGACGAAACTAGATCTTAGTACGGCTTTCCATCTGCAAACTGGTGGTCAATCGGAGAGGACCATTCAAATATTGGAGGATATGTTACATGCATGTGTGTTGGATTTGGGGGTAGTTTGGACAAACATCTTCCCTTGATTGAATTTTCTTATAATAACAGCTATCAAGGAAGCATTCAAATGGCACCTTTTGAAGCGTTATATGGGAGACGAAGTAGATCACCTATTGGATGGTTTGAGTTGGCCGAAGCTAAGTTGTTGGGGCCATATTTGGTACAAGAGTCCGTGGGGAAGGATAAGGTGGTTCGAGAAAGATTATTAGCTGCACAGAGTAGGCAGAAGTCCTTTGTTGAACATCGTCGTCGGAAGTTAGAGTTTATCGCAGGTGACACTGTTTTATTGCGAGTTTCCCCAATGAAGGGAGTGATGAGGTTTGGTAAGCAGGGAAAGCTTAGTCCATGCTATGTTGGTCCATTTGAGATTCTTCAGCGAGTTGGTTCAGTGGCTTATTGATTAGCTCTTCCACCCAAATTCAGTTTCATTCACCCATTATTTCATGTATCTATGTTGAGGAAATATTTACCTGATCCATCTCATGTGCTCCAACCACAATCAATTCGGGTAGACAAAGATTTATCGTATGAGGAGGAGCCTATAGCTTTCGTAGATCGACAAGTGAAGAAACTTCGTAATAAGGAGGTAGCTTCTGTTAAGGCGATTTGGAGGAATCATTCGTACGAGGAGGCTACTTGGGAGCTAGAGGATGTTATGCAATCAAAATATCCACATTTGTTCGAATATTTAGGTAAGCATATTAAAATTCGTATACCGATTTTTTTTGTTAGGAGTGGAGAAATGTAACACTCTCAAATTTCAAATATGAATTCGGACTTCGAACAATTATCTTATCAAACGCCATATGACATTAATGTAGTATCCTAAGATTTAAAGAGTACCTAAATAAAAATAATAGGAATTTTATGTTATCCATATTAATTAATATATCAGTATTGAAATAATTTAGAGTACAAACAAAATTTTAAGATATAAAGATAGACTATATACAAATAATTAATATATAAAAGAAAATGAGGACTTTACGGTGTTTACAAGTCCGGAATGCATCTCATATACAAATCAATCAACTATAAATAAATAAAAATAATCCAAACAACCACTACCAAAAATGCCAAAATACTTCTCTAAAACTCACTTTTTAAGAACAATTATGTCATTCCCAATTATATTATCTCACTTTTTATATTGTGGGTCCCACTTTCCCACTTCTCCTCTTTAATCAACTATCAACTATACATTTAATCAAAACAACCACTACCCAAAATCAACTATACATTTAATCAAAACAACCACTACGAAAAATACCAAACTACAATTCTCCATACACGGATTAATTATTTATATTCTGCTTTTAAGTTACAATGGGAAAATGTTACATGTTATTGGTATAATTTAATTATTGATAAAATATATTCCGTGTATTTATTCGCCAAGGGGACCACATTGTTACTTTATGATTGATAATTACCTAACGATCAAAAATTTTAATTGAAGAAAATATTCTAAAGTTATGAAGCTTCATTTCTTACCAACTTAAAAGATTTATTGTAACTAAATTATATCTGAGTCTACTTATACAAAGAATACGATGTTACCCGTGTGTATGCACGGGTATACTGCTGGTATATTATTATAATGTAATTGTTGTTCTTCGTCAAACTCTTAGGTCCTAGCCGTGGATTCGGCCAGAGGTTTGGGAAGGTTTTTGATTCCTCTATTCTTCAAGCAATTGCGTCAAGGAGGGAACTCTGCTCCTTGACTGTGGGTTGGATTATACTACTGGCTAATGCATAAAAAGAAAGATAAAGTGCGATAAAAGCAAATAGATAAAATAAACGTAGAGTTTTTGATTGATTGGGTGTGTTCTGTACAATTTGATTGATTGGGTGTGTTCTGCACAATTACTCTTCTCCTATTTATATACATAGGCCCTCATCGGCCACTACTCGAGCCAACACCTGCCTACCGTTGGATTAGTCATGATCAACGCATTACATTACATCCAGGCCCTAAAAACTAGGAAGCACTCTTCCACTAGCACGGCGTTTCGATTAATAAAATAAGTGCAGGATTTGCCGGGATTAGTGGTTGTTGCACAGTCGGCGTTTCGATTAATAAAATAAGTTAAACACGAATTGCCGGGATTAGTGGTCGTTGCACAGTCGGCATTTCGATTAATCAATAAGACATTGTTATGTCAGCTTTTGTTGTAACGGTTTAATTAATTGAACCGAGTGTCAGTGAGGGGGCACGGTAGGACTCACTGAGATAATGTTATCTCACCCAATCCATATTTGTTGTTTTTCAGAGAAGCAGGGAAAAAGGAAGACTATTGTGCATGAGTAGTTGGTATACTCTCGGAGGTGCTGGAGACTTAGTCATATTATCCTTAGTTCTTTTGCCGTTCTTTTTGGTTGTATAACTTGTATTGGTTATGAGTTTTACGAACCTGTTTATGTTTTTGTTTGGTATTTGGACTTGGATATTGTATTCCGTTCGGTATGGAACCGATGAACTTCTATTTTATGAAGTAATGTTATTCCGATTATGTTTTTATTTCGGAAAAAGTTTGTATGTCCAATATTTAAACAGGAACTGTGTCCTCTGAACTTCCGCATCTGTGCATCTTCGGTCTCTCTATATGTTAGAAATACCGGGGTGTTACACTTGAAAAATTTGGAGACATTATTTGTACGGGGAGACATGTGAGATTTACACATATCACAAAAGTTTGAAGTATATTTTTCAAAAGAGGGATTTAAATATGAGGCAACATCGATGGATGGAGTTGTTGAAGGATTATGGTTGTACTATCTTATACTATCTTAAATTAATGCAGACGCTTTAAGTACAAAATCTCTGGGAAGTCTAGCCCGTATATGTGAAGCGAGAAGGCCTTTGATTGAAGAGATTCATCAGTTGAAAGCTAAGGGTGTAACATTTGTAATTAATGAGCCAAACTCATTTGTAGCAAATGTTCAACTTAAATCTAGAACGACATATATATATATATAAATATATATATATATATATATATATATATATATATATATATATATTATATAATCAAACAATATCAAGGGGGAGATCCATCCTTACAGAAGATAATGAGAGAGGTGAACAGTGTGGAAGTGTCTGACTTTTCAGTTGCATCAGTTGGAGTTTTGTGGTTCGGTAAAATGTTCTGTGTGCCAAATGTTAAAGAAATACGGAAGACTCTTCTTGATAATGCTCATCATTCTACCTACACAATACACCAACGAGCAACCAAAATGTATCAAGACTTGAAGCAGTGATACTGGTGGAATGGAATGAAGGGAGATGTGACAGATTTTGTACCTCGATGTTTAGTGTGTCTGCAGGTAAAAGCAAAACACCGAAGACCAGCAGTGTTGCACCAGCAAATAGAGCTACCGCAATGGAAGTGGGAAAGAATTACGATGGATATTGTTAACCTGTCGACCATTTGGGTGATAGTCGACAGGTAAACTAATCAGCGCATTTTCTTCCAATCAAGACCACTTTTGATGCGTCTAGATATGCACAGATATATACATAGATGAGATTTTTAGGTTACATGCGATACCTATTTCCATCGTTTCGGATCGTGGTTCCCAATTAAATTCCTGATTTTGGAGAACATGTCAAGAGGCTTTAAGGACGAAACTAGATCTTAGTACGGCTTTCCATCTGCAAACTGGTGGTCAATCGGAGAGGACCATTCAAATATTGGAGGATATGTTACATGCATGTGTGTTGGATTTGGGGGTAGTTTGGACAAACATCTTCCCTTGATTGAATTTTCTTACAATAACAGCTATCAAGGAAGCATTCAAATGGCACCTTTTGAAGCGTTATATGGGAGACGAAGTAGATCACCTATTGGATGGTTTGAGTTGGCCGAAGCTAAGTTGATGGGGCCATATTTGGTACAAGAGTCCGTGGGGAAGGTTAAGGTGGTTCGAGAAAGATTATTAGCTGCACATAGTAGGCAGAAGTCCTTTGTTAAACATCGTCGTCGGAAGTTAGAGTTTATCGCAGGTGACAATGTTTTTTTGCGAGTTTCCCCAATGAAGGGAGTGATGAGGTTTGGTAAGCAGGGAAAGCTTAGTCCACGCTATGTTGGTCCATTTGAGATTCTTCAGCGAGTTGGTTCAGTGGCTTATTGATTAGCTCTTCCACCCAAATTCAGTTTCATTCACCCATTATTTCATGTATCTATGTTGAGGAAATATTTACCTGATCCATCTCATGTGCTCCAACCACAATCAATTCGGGTAGACAAAGATTTATCGTATGAGGAGGAGCCTATAGCTTTCGTAGATCGACAAGTGAAGAAACTTCGTAATAAGGAGGTAGCTTCTGTTAAGGCGATTTGGAGAAATCATTCGTACGAGGAGGCTACTTGGGAGCTAGAGGATGTTATGCAATCAAAATATCCACATTTGTTCGAATATTTAGGTAAGCATATTTAAATTCGTAGACCGGTTTTTTTTGTTAGGAGTGGAGAAATGTAACACTCTCAAATTTCAAATATGAATTCGGACTTCGAACAATTATCTTATCAAACGCCATAAGACATTAATGTAGTATCCTAAGATTTAAAGAGTACCAAAATAAAAATAATAGGAATTTTATGTTATCCAAATTAATTAATATATCAGTATTGAAATAATTTAGAGTACAAACAAAATTTTAAGATATAAAGATAGACTATATACAAATAATTAATATATAAAAGAAAATGAGGACTTTACGGTGTTTAGAAGTCCGGAATGCATCTCATATACAAATCAATCAACTATAAATAAATAAAAATAATCCAAACAACCACTACCAAAAATGTCAAAATACTTCGCTAAAACCCACTTTTTAAGAACAATTATGTCATTCCCAATTATATTATCTCACTTTTTATATTGTGGGTCCCACTTTCTCACTTCTCTTCTTTAATCAACTATCAACTATACATTTAATCAAAACAACCGCTACCCAAAATCAACTATACATTTAATCAAAACAAGCACTACGAAAAATACCAAACTACAATTCTCCATACACGGATTAATTATTTATATTCTGCTTTTAAGTTACAACGGAAAAATGTTACATGTTATTGGTATAATTTAATTATTGATAAAATATATTCCGTGTATTTATTCGCCAAGGGGACCACATTGTTACTTTATGATTGATAATTACCTAACGATCAAAAATTTTAATTGAAGAAAATATTCTAAAGTTATGAAGCTTCATTTCTTATCACCTTAAAAGAATTATTGTAACTAAATTATATCTGAGTCTACTTATACAAAGAATACGATGTTACCCGTGTGTATGCACGGGTATACTGCTGGTATATTATTATAATGTAATTGTTGTTCTTCGTCAAACTATTAGGTCCTAGCCGTGGATTCGGCCAGAGGTTTGGGAAGGTTTTTGATTCCTCTATTCTTCAAGCAATTGCATCAAGGAGGGAACTCTGCTCCTTGACTGTGGGTTGGATTATACTACTGGCTAATGCATAAAAAGAAAGATAAAGTGCGATAAAAGCAAATAGATAAAATAAACGTAGAGTTTTTGATTGATTGGGTGTGATCTGTACAATTTGATTGATTGGGTGTGTTCTGTACAATTACTCTTCTCCTATTTATATACATAGGCCCTCATCGGCCACTACTCGAGCCAACACTTGCCTACCGTTGGATTAATCATGATCAACGCATTACATTACATCCAGGCCCTAAAAACTAGGAAGCACTCTTCGACTAGCACGGCGTTTTGATTAATAAAAAAAGTAAGTGCAGGATTTGCCGGGATTAGTGGTTTTTGCACAGTCGGCGTTTCAATTAATAAAATAAGTTAAACACGAATTGCCGGGATTAGTGGTCGTTGCACAATCGGCATTTCGATTAATCAATAAGACATTGTTATGTCAGCTTTTGTTGTAACGGTTTAATTAATTGAACCGAGTGTCAGTAAGGGGGCACGGTAGGACTCACTGAGATAATGTTATCTCACCCAATCCATATTTGTTGTTTTTCAGAGAAGCAGGGAAAAAGGAAGACTATTGTGCACGAGTAGTTGGTATACTCTCGGAGGTGCTGGAGACTTAGTCGTATTATCCTTAGTTCTTTTGTCGTTCTTTTTGGTTGTATAACTTGTATTGGTTATGAGTTTTACGAACCTGTTTATGTTTCTGTCTGGTATTTGGACTTGGATATTGTATTCTGTTCGGTATGGAACCGATGAACTTCTATTTTATGAAGTAATGTTATTTCGATTATGTTTTTATTTCGGAAAAAGTTTGTATGTCCAATACTTAAACAGGAACTGTGTCCTCTGAACTTCCGCATCTGTGTATCTTCAGTCTCTCTTCATGTTAGAAATACCGGGGTGTTACATTTGGTATCAGAGCGGTTCGACCTAGTCGGACTTAGATGTTAAGAGTCTTTTACGTCTTCTAAGTCTGATTTTTCTTAGTATGCTATTAGACATTGAGCCTGATCAACTTAATACTTTGTGCATACTTCGCAGAATCATGGCTGGAAGAGGTAGGAGAAACCCACCTGTTGATCCTCATCAATAATGGATGCAGAATGTCATCGAGACTCAGGAGAAAATGATGAATGACATGATGCTAATGCAACAGCAACAGATGGCTCAAATGGCTCAAATGCAGCAGATGCCTCAACCACAACCAGTTGAGCCAGTCAATGTGCCAACACCTGAGGATCCCAACAGGGTGTATTTCCGGTTTCTGAAGATGAAACCCCCAACCTTCAAAGGAGGATCCGAGGCAATGAAAGCCCATTTCTGGGTAGATGCCATGGAATGAATCTTTGATACTTTGCAATGCAATGAAGGAGAAAAAGTAACTTGTGCTGCTAACACTCTGGACGAGGATGCTCACACCTGGTGGGTTAACGCTCGTAGAATGCTACAAATTCAAGGAACTCCTCTTGAGTGGAATAATTTCAAGGAATTATTTTTGAGTCATTATTTCCCCGACTCTCAAAGACTTGCCAAGCAGATGGAATTTCTGAGTTTGAAACAGTGAGACATGACAGTTGGAGAATATGCTGCAAAATTTGAGAGGTTGTCACAATTCTATGAATTGGGGACCACCGCTCCTGATGATAAGTGGAAAATGGTGATGTTCAGACAATGCCTTAGAGGCGATGTGAATCAAGGTCTCAGTTCTTATTCCATGACCACTTATCCTGCTTTGGTTCAACAAGCTCATTCAGCTGAGAGCGATCTTAAAAGAATGTATGCCGATATGAAGGATTTCTGGAAGGACAAGCGCAGAGGAAATGATTCGACTTCTTCAAACCCTAGATATAGAGGGAAAAAGGATAAAGGGAAACAGATACAGTCAAGTGACTCTGCAAGGCTTAGCAAGTGCGACATCTGCAAGAAATTTCATAAAGGCAAATGCCAGGCGGGACCAAACCAGTGCTACCTTTGCAAAGAAGTGGGCCATTATGCTAATAATTGCCCGTCAAGGAAAGCTTTCTTAGAGTCTCCTGATGCTCCAAGGCAGGCTTGAGTCAACACTTTGGATGCTAAGACCATCAAACCAGCTGATAACCTTATAAGGGGTACAGGTTCTCTCTTTAATCAAACTGTTAATATTTTGTATGACTCTGGTGCTACTCATTGCTTTATCTCAGAAGCATGTGCTGAACGGTTAGGACTACTAGTATCTCCTATATCCGAGCCAATAACTATCCTTACTGCTGCAAAGGGTCGTGTGCGAACCCAATCATTATGCCTTAACTGTCTGCTCACGATAGGAGGCAAGGATTTTGTTGTTGATTTTATCTGTTTGCCTATGAGGGGAATGGAGATCGTTTTGGGAATGAATTGGATGACTTCCAATCACATTACTATTGACTGTTTCAATCGTGCAATTAATTTTCCTTCTGAAGTAGCGGAACATTCACTACCTGCAGATGATGGTGTTATTTCGTTCGCTTCAGCCAGCCAGTCTCTATTCCAAGGTGCGGAAGCTTTTGTTGTTATTTTGTCTGCATCAACTGAAGCTGATTTGGATTTACCGTCTATTCAAGTTGTTAATGAATTCTTAGATGTTTTTCCCGAGGAAGTCTCCTCTTTGCCTCCAGAACAAGAGGTAGAATTCTCTATAGATTTGGCGCCTGGTGCAGGACCAATATCCATAGCACCTTATAGGATGTCTCCTCTCGAATTGAAGGAATTGAAGTCCCAACTTGAGGAATTAATTTCCATGAAATTTAGTCGACCGAGTGCTTCTCCATGGGGTGCTCCGGTATTGCTACTCAAGAAGAAGGACGGAAGCATGAGATTATGCATAGACTACCGCCAGCTGAATAAAATTACTATCAAGAACAAGTATCCATTGCCAAGGATTGATGATCTACTTGACCAACTTCGAGGTGCTAAAGTTTTCTCCAAGATTGATCTAAGGTCAGGGTACCATCAAATCAGGGTAAGAGCCTTAGACATTCCGAAGATTGCTTTTCGTACGAGGTACGGACACTACGAGTTTGTGGTGATGCCCTTCGGATTGACTAACGTTCCAGCCGTATTCATGGATTATATGAATAGAGTATTCCATTCCTACCTAGATCAGTTTGTGGTCGTCTTTATTGATGATATCTTAGTTTACTCAAAGTCAGTTGAGGAGCATGCTCAGCATCTCCGCTTTGTCCTAGGAGTACTCCGAGAAAAGAAACTCTATGCTAAACCGTCGAACTGTGACTTTTGGATGTCCGAAGTAAAGTTCTTGGGTCATGTGATTTCCCAGGAAGGGGTTGCATCTGATCCTAGCAAGGTGGAAGCAGTGTTGAATTGGGAACGACCGACGTCAGTGACTGAGATCAGAAGCTTTCTGGGCCTAGCTGGTTACTATAGAAGATTCATTGAAGGTTTTTCACAATTGGTACTTCCGCTTACTCGACTGACTCGCAATGGTCAACCGTTTACTTGGGATGCCGATTGTAAAGAGTGTTTTCTTGGATTGAAAGAAAAGTTAACTTCTGCTCCGATCCTAATTCTTCCAGATCCATCATTGGGATTTCAGATCTACAGTGATGCTTCTGGGAAGGGTTTGGGATGTGTTCTCATGCAGAATCAACATGTTGTGGCCTACGCATCTAGGCAATTGAAGACTCACGAACGGAATTACCTAACTCATGACCTAGAGTTGGCGGCTATTGTGTTTGCACTGAAAATCTGGAGACATTATCTTTACGGTTCTCGTTTCGAAGTTCTTAGTGATCACAAGAGCTTGAAGTATCTGTTTGACCAAAAGGAGTTGAGTAACAGACAGAGAAGGTGGACTGAATTTTTGAAGGACTACGACTTCGAATTTAAATATCACCCTGGAAAAGCCAATGTGGTAGCAGATGCTCTGAGCAGGAAGTCTATCCACACGGCAAGGTTAATGGTTCACGAAATGGCTCTGTTGGAGTCATTCAGTGACTTGAAACTCAAGGTAGCAAGAAAAGGGACCGCATAGTGTTGCGACCTATTCGGATAGCCAGTGTGCTAAGGGAACAAATCTGTGTAGCTCAAGGAGATGATATGAAGTTATAGTCTCAGAGAGGATCACCAGATTTTACTGAGGATAGTGATGGCATGATTTGCTTTAATGGGAGGATTTGTGTTCCCAGTGATGATGATATCAAAAGGCAAGTAATGGAAGAAGCTCATAGGAGTCCGTACTCTGTACATCCGGGATCCACCAAGATGTACCGAGACTTGAAGTTAATGTATTGGTGGCCTGGGATGAAGGCCGAGGTTGCAGAATTTGTTTCTCGGTGCATAACTTGTCAGAAGGTTAAGGCGGAACACCGAAGACCGGGCAGTCAGTTACAACCGCTAGATTTACCAGTTTGGAAGTGGGAAGATATCTCAATGGACTTTGTTATTGGTTAGCCGAGGTCACAGGCCGGCAATGATTCTATTTGGGTAGTAGTGGACCGATTGACTAAATCCGCTCACTTTATTCCCGTTCGCTCGACTTATAAATTTTCCAAGTTAGCAGAAGAATATGTGAAGAACATTATCAGACTGCATGGAGTTCCAACGAGTATCGTGTCAGACCGAGATCCCAAGTTTACTTCTAGATTTTGGAAAGCATTGAATGAAGCTTTGGGAACTAGAGTGCTGGTTAGCACTGCTTATCATCCTCAGACTGATGGTCAGGCGGAGAGGACTATTCAGACTCTTGAGGACATGCTTCGGGCTTGTGTGCTCGATAGCGAGAGAAAATAGGAGGACCATCTTCCTGTGGATA
The DNA here is from genome assembly GCA_039519185.1 of Astragalus membranaceus. Lineage (NCBI taxonomy): Eukaryota > Viridiplantae > Streptophyta > Magnoliopsida > Fabales > Fabaceae > Astragalus > Astragalus membranaceus. Next base: position 59,294,940 of record CM076854.1, read on the forward strand.
CCTTGTATTGCATGTAAACTAATATTGCAGGATAAGTTTTGATGATGAAAAAGACAAACGCAAAGTTGATGGCCAAAGTGAATAAAAGTGACTAAACATCAAAGTCACAATCCGAGACAAACAAGCTCAAGAATTGAAGATTCAAGTTTAAGGGTAGTCCTTAAATATAAGGATAGTCCTTAGGGTTTGGGTGTGTCTTAGGAAAAAGTGTAAGCTCTTTCGAAGGTCAGCTCGTATCTCAAAGTCTCACACACTCACAAGTTTTCAAAGATGCATGCATACTTACGTAAACATACCTATCATCTTTAAAACATAGAAATCGATTTCATCTTGCAAATACATTCATCAAAATCGATTTTCAGGCCAATCAGAAAAGGAAGAATCGATTTTCATTTCATATATTTTTAGTGCATAAATAGATTCCTGAGCCAAACTTTTTTAAAGGAAGAATCGATTCCCACTCTTTTGCACTTAACTGAGAATCGATTCCTACATGTCTCAGGCAAGCTGAGAATCGATTCATACAAATTTTCACTAAGTACAGAATCGATTCCTAGCCCTCCATGGTTCTCAAGAATCGATTGTCCCTATTTTTCAAACAAGTCAAAATCGATTCCTCACTTAAATGAATCGATTCCTAGATCCAATGCTTTCAACAAAGAATCGATTCCTACATTATTTTCAACGTAAACTTGATTTCCTCATAGCCTATAAATAGGCACTGCATTACGTTCATTTTCAGACAACCCATTTCACGAATCAGAAAAACTTTTTTGAGAAAAACTCTTCACGCTTTTACTTTTGCTCGTCACGCACCGTTGGTCCGTTTGAGCTGATCTGTTGCTAAGAGTTAGTTGGGGTTGCATTCTTCAAGTTGTAATATCTGCCTTCATTAGAGGTATTTCTGTCTTTACATTTGTTATTATTATTTAATGGTTGTCATTTGTACTAGGGAGTGAGGTATCTCTCTAGGGTAGCTGTTTGTACTAGGAAGTGGGGTCTCTTTCTGGGGCAGCTGATTGTTACAGGGGTGGGGTATCTCTTGTTATTGTTATATTTGAGGGCTCTCCTTAGGTGGGATATCCTAGGAGGAGAGTGCCTGAGTCTGTAAAGGTTTTCCAAGGCACCTGTAAGCCTTGTTGGTTTGGTTAGTGGAAAATCTCACAAGGGTGTGAGGACTGGACATAGGTCACTAGGAGGTGACCGAACCAGGTTAAATCTCTGCGTGCTTTACTGCTTTCCTGCTTTACTGTTATACCGTTTTACTGCTTTATATTCTAATTCCTTCGCTTCCACTTAACCTGCGCGAAAATTGATCTAAGTCATTGAAAAGGGGAAAAACGTTTTCGAAAGATCTGAAAAGTTTTTAAATCTCACTTCACCCCCCCTCTTGAGACTGAAGCCACTTGGTAACAAGTGGTATCAGAGCTAGACTCTTGTATAAAGGGCCTAGCAGCTTCAAGAGAAATGGCTTCAGGTTGGTCTACGCAAGAGGGTGCTTCTCTTACCCGTCCTCCGGGATTCAACGGGAAAGATTATGCATATTGGAAAGAAAGAATGAGAATTTTTATTGAAGGGGACCCTATGTCCCCACGCACATAGTAGACGGTATTCTTACAATTAAAAGTAGAAATGAATGGTCTGATGATGAGAAAAGAAAAGTGCAACATAATTTACGTGCCAAAAATATTATTACTTCTGCTTTAAGTCCTGATGAATTTTTTCGAGTTTCAAACTGTAAATCTACCCAAGAAATGTGGGATAATCTCCAAGTTACTCATGAGGGTACAAGTGAAGTGAAAAGGGCAAGAACAAATACTCTTATCAGAGAGTACGAACTATTTAGAATAAATACAGGTGAAACAATACCAGAAATGCAGAAAAGGTTCACTCACATAGTGAATCAGTTAAGCTTGATGGGAAAGTCATTTCCTGCAGAGGATCTAATCAACAAAGTTCTGAGATGTATGAATAGAGAATGGCAACCCAAGGTTACTGCTATAGCTGAATCAAGAAATTTAGCTACTATGACTCTGGCTACTCTGTTGGGTAAACTTCAAGAGCATGAACTAGAACTCACTCGTCTAGCTGAGTACGAAAATACAGATAAGAAAAAGAAAAGCTTGGCTCTAAAAGCATCCAGTTCTAGTCGGCTTGATGATAGTGACGACTCAGATGATGAAATTGATGAAAGTGAAGAGAATATGGCTCTTATGCTTCGGAAGTTCAAAAGGTTCATGAAAGGAAACAACTATCCAAGGAAGAACTTCAAATCAAAAAAGTTCTCTAGCAAAGAAAACTCATCCGGTTCTCCTACTTGCGATGAATGCGGGAAACCCGGGCACATGAAAATGGAATGTCCTAATCTACAGAAAAAGGACTCCAAATTTGAAAAGAAGGCATTCAGGGATAACAAAGGAAGAAAAGCCTACATCGCATGGGAAGACAACTGCATGGATTCATCAGATGAATCAGAGGATGAAGAAGCTCAAGTTGCATTAATGGCTGATCATGAAAGCGAAAATGAAAACGAGGTAATATCTAACCCTGACTCTTTACAAAATGCATATGATGATTTATATGAAGCTTTCACTGAATTGCATGATGATTCTATGAAATTAACAAAAGCATTAGGTAAAGAAAAGAAAGTTATTAACCACCTTCAAAATGAAGTAATTACATTAACTAAAGAAAGGTTAGAACTTAGAAAGGCAAACTACAGCCTAGGTTACCTTAAAGCAAATTATGTCTGTGACAAATGTACTGAGTTTGAAAAGAAAGTCCATGAACTAGAATGGACAGTAGGAAAACTATCTAGCTTACAACAGGCACATCCTACACATCCTAGAAACAACTACACTAAAAGGCATATGCATCATAGAACTAGACCAAGCATCAGTTGTAGTTATTGTGGTAAAAATGGACATACAGCTTTTGTTTGCAGGGCTAGAGGAAGACAAAATGTGAAGAAAGTATGGATTCCCAAAGGGACCATACTAAGTACTAACCCACAAGGACCCAAAGAAATTTGGGTACCTAGAACCTTTGTTTAAATCACTGCAGGTACGCTTCAAGGTATAGGGGACAGATTGGTGCCTTGAAAGCAGAATCACAAAAGCTCATGACTGGGAAGAAACAGATCCTTAAACACTCCACCCCAGGTTAAGCAGTCATGTGACTTACATCAAAAATAAAACTGAGGAAAGAATCCTCAGGAAAGGTTAGTCCGCATTTATAAAACTATTAATTCATGAAAGTGGTCTATACGAGTGCGAAATTTTATTTCCAAATCCTATTCATTTTTTTTATAAAGGAACCATCATCTTAGAACTCATGACTCAAATGTGTGCATACATGATTAAAGTTAGTCGAGTCCTTTAAAATGGCCAGTCAAAATTATTGGAACCATTGCAAAAGAAACAATTTACTCTCCTTTTATAAGCTTCATAGAGCTTTCTTCTTGAGCATTATTTCATGGCATGAATCGATTTACAAGTCACTTCCAAGGCCTATCATTTAAAAAAAAAAATCGATTATATAGGATCTCTCTCTAAAAACCTCTCAATCGATTATGATCTTGCAAAATCTCCAACAAATCAATCCCTTCCTAAAACTTAGGAAAACTAGCGCTAATCTCTTATCCTCTCCAACAAGAAAAGCGCATAATCCTCCTATGTTATCTTATCATATCCAAACCAATTTTTTAGGGCGCATAAACCATCCAAAAATAAAATCACACACCTCCACGCCTTCCCTTAGAACAACTCATAGCAAAATTCACAACTCTCCAAAAATTCCCAATGTCTCCAAGAACCAATAACCTCTGTGTCAAAAGGAAAAGGGTACATGATGGTGAAAGCTCCTTCCACTCCAGATATTTCACCAGTTCTGAACAAGCTGACCTCTACTGCAAAAACTTCTCTCTTAGAGGATTAGGAACCACCTTTGCTCTGGACTTACCCTGGTTTCAAAGTCAAAAGGGATTTGAATTTATTGACTGGCTAGAGTACCATAAACTGCTAGTCTTTGCAACTGAAACAGGTCCAGTCGCCCCAGACATGGTTAGAGCCTTCTACACCACACTTAGCTACAACGATACAACTGAAACACTATCAGCTGAGCTAAAAGGAACCAAAATCCACCTCACCCTAGCTCAGTTCAGTAATCTCACCAACTTACCCTGTGATGGTGAGAAATTGATCCATATGAACCCTCCGGAATCTTGGCCCGAATTCGACCTAGGAGATACCTGTGTATCCATATGTCACGCTCTGGCTAAAGTTGGAAAGCGGCATATCCTAGCAAAATCCCTCACTACCCAAAACCGGCTTCTCCACTACACCATCACCCGAACAATCGTTCCCAAAACCTCAAACATCACTCAAGTAACCCAGGATGAAATTATCCTACTTTGGGGAATCAAACACCAGAAGAACATAAACTGGGCACATCTAATTGTGAGCCACATGGTCAAACATACAAAGTCAAGTGACAAACCTCTTCCATACTGTGTTCTCATTACAAAAATCCTCCAACATTTCAACATTCCATTCTTAGGGGAGAAAATCATAAAAGGAAAAGCAGCCTACCACATGATAAACACCTCCACCTTAAACCATATGCAATTCATCCAATCTGGAGATACATGGCATCACTCCTCCATAGGCATAGCATCCTCCCAAGAATATGATCCAAACAGGCCACCTGGTCCAAACACAAACTCCACCATACATGAGGAAGGTCAAACAGAACCAAACCAAACTGCTGCTGCCGCTACCCCATCCACAGCCCTCAATCACTTCTTGGTCGCACTCAACATCTTTCAAGAAGAACAACGCGAAATGCATGAAGATTTGAAACAAGAAATCATCCTTTCTAGAGAGACCCACAGTCGCGAAATTGTTGCTTTAAACAATCGGCTAACAGAATTTGAGGCTCGTAACAATTCCTTTTCGCATTGGATGCAAAATCCTTAGATAAAATTATGAGTCAGCATTTTTTTCTATGCCTTGTGCCCTGTTGGCACAACCCTTTTTTTTTTATATAGCCTATGACTATTAGCTCTTTTGTTGGTTACCAAACTTTTAATGCAATGATTAAATTATTTCTAAATTAAATGGCTGTGCTGTTAGATTCGCAACCTTTATTACATGTTGCCCTCTTTGATCATGACAAAAAGGGGGAGAAGAATAGAGTTTTAATATTCAGCATGCATGCATTTGCATTCATTCATACCACCTTGCATATAGTCAATAAAATAGGGGGAGCATCATGATAGGGGGGGTATCATATATACATTATCTATTTGAAACTAACCTCCCACCCTGAGATGAGTTAATGTTTTGTCATCATCAAAAAGGGGGAGAATGTGGATACCTTGTATTGCAGGTAAACTAATATTGCAGGATAAGTTTTGATGATGAAAAAGACAAAGGCAAAGTTGATGGCCAAAGTGAATAAAAGTGACTAAACATCAAAGTCACAATCCGAGACAAACAAGCTCAAGAATTGAAGATTCAAGTTTAAGGGTAGTCCTTAAATATAAGGGTAGTCCTTAGGGTTTGGGTGTGTCTTAGGAAAAAGTGTAAGCTCTTTCGAAGGTCAGCTCGTATCTCAAAGTCTCACACACTCACAAGTTTTCAAAGATGCATGCGTACTTACGTAAACATACCTATCATCTTTAAAACATAGAAATCGATTTCATCTTGCATATAAATTCATCAAAATCGATTTTCAGGCCAATCAGAAAAGGAAGAATCGATTTTCACTTCATATATTTTCAGTGCATAAATCGATTCCTGAGCCAAACTTTTTTAAAGAAAGAATCGATTCCCACTCTTTTGCACTTAACTGAGAATCGATTCCTACATGTCTCAGGCAAGCTGAGAATCGATTCATACAAGTTTTCACTAAGTACAAAATCGATTCCTAGCCCTCCATGGTTCTCAAGAATCGATTGTCCCTATTTCAAACAAGTCAAAATCGATTCCTCACTTAAATGAATCGATTCCTAGATCCAATGCTTTCAACAAAGAATCGATTCCTACCTTATTTTCAACGTAAACTTGATTTCCTCATAGCCTATAAATAGGCACTGCATTACGTTCATTTTCAGACAACCCATTTCACGAATCAGAAAAACTTTTTTGAGAAAAACTCTTCATGCTTTTACTTTTGCTCGTCACGCACCGTTGGTCCGTCAGAGCTGATCTGTTGCTAAGAGTTAGTTGGGGTTGCATTCTTCAAGTTGTAATATCTGCCTTCATTAGAGGTATTTCTGTCTTTACATTTGTTATTATTATTTAATTGTTGTCATTTGTACTAGGGAGTGGGGTATCTCTCTAGGGTAGCTGTTTGTACTAGTAAGTGGGGTATCTTTCTGGGGCAGCTGATTGTAACAGGGGTGGGGTATCTCTTGTTATTGTTATATTTGAGGGCTCTCCTTAGGTGGGGTATCCTAGGAGGAGAGTGCCTGAGTCTGTAAAGGTTTTCCAAGGCACCTGTAAGCCTTGTTGGTTTGGTTAGGGGATAATCTCACAAGGGTGTGAGGACTGGACGTAGGTCACTAGGAGGTGACCAAACCAGGATAAATCTCTGCGTGCTTTACTGCTTTCCTGCTTTACTGTTATACCGTTTTACTGCTTTATATTCTAATTCCTTCGCTTCCACTTAACCTGCGCGAAAATTGATCTAAGTCATTGAAAAGGGGAAAAACGTTTTCGAAAGATCTGAAAGGTTTTTAAATCTCAATTCACCACCCCTCTTGAGACTGAAGCCACTTGGTAACACTTCCATTAGTATAATTCTCCTACAACAACAGTTACCACTCCAGCATTGGAATGGCACCGTTTGAAGCACTTTATGGTAGGAAGTGTAGAACTCCGTTGTGTTGGTGGGAGATTGGTGAAGATAAGTTTTTGGGACCCGATATGGTTCGCGAGACTACTGAGAAGATAAAGTTAATTCGAGAAAGGATGAAGGTTGCTCAGAGTCGGCAAAAGAGCTACGCTGACAACCGAAGGAGACCGTTGGAGTTTGAGGTTGGTGATCATGTGTTCTTGAAAGTTTCTCCAACCATAGGCACCGGGAGAGCTTTGCGAGCGAAGAAGCTCAGTCCTCGATATGTTGGACCTTTCCAAATCATCGAGCGGATTGGGCCAGTTGCCTATCGCCTCGCATTGTCTCCTGCCCTATCAAATCTCCATGATGTGTTCCACGTGTCTCAGTTGAGGAAGTATGTTCCCGATCTGCATCAACCGTTGAGTGTTGATACGATTGACCTATGACCGGACTTGTCATTTCAACCTTATCCTTGTCATTTTAAAAGACTCGAATTGCGAAACCTAAGACCGACTTGATTATTTGTGGGGATAACTGGTCATGTCTCGGCGAGGATTAGTCGAGGAAAAAGGCGAAAGAAATCCTATCCTACATTAAAGTGTGACTAAGTCATGATTTAAATGAAAGTCTAAGATGAAGGGCAAAATAGTATTTTCACACCCTTCATGTAAATACCCTTATGTCTGAACCCATTCAACCACATCTCTCTCACTTAATCACTTTCCAAGAGTTCTGAAGTTTGAAACTGAAAACAGAAAAGGGAAAAGAAGAAGGAGGGGCGCGAAGGAGAAGGAAGGGAGGAGAAGGGATTCACCACAAAGCTGAATGCATGTAAGTGCTCTCACTCCCATTCTACTCCATTTTCGATTTCCAATCTATTGGTACCACTTTCAATGTAACACCCCGGTATTTCTAACGTGTAGAGAAACCGAAGATGCACAGATGCGAAAATTCAGAGGACACAGTTCCTGTTTAAGTATTGGACATACAAACTTTTTCCGAAATAAACACATAATCGGAAATAACATTACTTCATAAAATAGAAGTTCACCGGTTCCATACCAAACGGGATACAATATCCAAGTCCGAATACCAAACAGAAATATAAAGCGGTTCGTAAAACTCATAACCAATACAAGTTTATACAACCAAACGGAACCACAAAAGAACAAGGGAGAAATATGACTAAGTCTTCAGCACCTCCGAGAGTATACCAACTACTCGTGCACAATAGTCTTCCTTTTTCCCTGCTTCTCTGAAAAACAACAAATATGGATAGGGTGAGATAACATTATCTCTGTAACACCCTAAATATTTAATTAATTTATTTAATTAAGTATTTAGGAATTTATTTTAATTAATTGGATATAATTTAATTAATTGAAATTATATTAAAATGGTGTAGGTGGTATTAGAAGGTGGAGGCGCCAATTAGATGAACTTGGGCTTAAGTGAAAAGCCCAAGCCCATGATCCATGTAATATGCGAAGTTGCTAGGTCATTTGGGATTAGGGTGTTAGCTTAGGCATTTTGCGAATTGGAGAAAGAGAAAGAGAGAAGAGGCGCCGTGGAGAAGAGAGAAAGAAGGGAGAGGTCGGGAGCTCAAGGAGGAAGAGGAACGTGACCCGTTGCTGTGGTTCTGTTTGTGACTATCTCTAGGGCTCCTGTTCTTCAAATCCAAGGTAAGGGGAGTTCTATCTTTCTATATAATAGATGTTTATGATAGGTTTTAGGGTAGGGTTAGCCTAGATCTATCCATGATCATGAATGTGTATGTGATTTCATGTTTTGTTGATGATTTATGCGTTACTTTCATGATCGGCGTGTGATTTCATGTTGTCTTTATGATTTGTATGTGATTTGATGTATTCGTGTCGCTCGGAATCCGTTTGTTGGTGTTATGGGCGCATAGGGCGCCATAGGTGTGGTTGTGTGTTGCTGGATTTTGTTGCTGGAAGTGTTGCTGGGCACTGGGCGCCAGGCGCCAGGCGCTGGGCGCTGGGCGCCAAGGGCGCCGTGTGCGTGTGTGCTGTGTGCGTGTGTGTTGTGCTGCTGAGCGCTGGGCGCCAAGGGCGCTGTGTGCCCGTGTTGCGCGCCTGTTGCGCTGTGTTGCTTCTGGATGTCTAAGTTTGTGTCTTAGGCGCCCAGTGCCTGGGCGCCATTTCCAGGATGTTCCCAATTTCTAATAAAAACTGTTTTCGCCATATCTTTTGACTCGGGCATCCGTTTTAAACGTTTCAAAAAGTGTTGGGAAGCTTTTTCGCTTGTCTACCTGTGCGTCCTACTTTTAAAATAAAAACTTATTATTTTCTGGTGGTTTCTGGGCGCCCAAGTGGCTGTCCCCGGTGGTCATCCCAGTGACGTTGTAAAGCCGTATTGAGTCCTTTAAAAATCCTTTTTGCGTATAACCAACAGTTTTAACGCTTTAGTGTCAAAATGGGTGATTATGACGATGATACCCTTAGTGGCTAGTTAAATGACGTTTTTGCTCTTAGTGGCCAATATTATTGATGATGATGTGTAAATGACGACGATGCCCTTAGTGGCTAGTTAAATGACGTTTTTGCCCTTAGTGGCCAACATTATTGATGATGATGTGTAAATGACGATGATGCCCTTAGTGGCTAGTTAAATGACGTTTTTGCCCTTAGTGGCCAATATTATTGATGATGATGTGTAAATGACGATGATGCCCTTTGTGGCTAGTTAAATGACGTTTTTGCCCTTAGTGGCCAATATTATTGATGATGATGTGTAAATTGTAACACCCCGATAAATTCTAACATATAGAATCACCGAAATGCACTAAATGGCATACATCAGAGTAACTTCCTGTTATTGAAATATTGAACACATCTAAAACTTTCGATAATACATATCAAATGGTTCTCTGAACCTCATAAATTTCCTGAAAATGCTTAAGTTCAAAACTTAAGACTTGTACAAAATCCTGGTGTTCAATACTCAAAACATAAAGTAGCGGAAACGATTTTACAACTTAAACAACGAAAGTTATACAATCGGAACATAGAAACACTAGATGGGACAAAGGTCTAAAACATGAAATTAGGTCTTCAATGACTCCAAGAGTCGCACCAGCTAACCGTGCTTTGTCGCCTTTGCTTTCCCCTGTTTCTCTGTAAAAACCACAAATATGAAGGGTGAGATAAACATTATCTCAGTGAGTCCTATCGAGGCCCCTTGCTTTGAACTCGTGGTCCTAAAAAGCAACCACGTGGAAATACATTAAGTTCATGTAACCTTTATGCTCATGGCCCTCCTAAGCGACACATGAAGCATACAATCTTTTGTTCCATGTTTTTAGCATAACACATCAGTCTACCTATTTTATACGTACTTCTTTGACTTTGGTGAACCCATCCCGCTATTTCTAGTGGGGAAAACATTCTTGAGTCTAGGTTTTGGGGCTCATGACTTCCCCTCCCCTAGTATGCTAACCTCTAAGGGTCGTCACCCTTTTTCCTCTTGTATTTATTATACATTATAAATCCATGTACCCGCAATGGGCTGTTAGTCATTTCAGTCGAGTACCATATATCATATCAGTCAAGTACCGTGTATAGTTATAGACATGTGTTCTCTCGCGTTCTCTAAGTATGGTTTTCCATTTCGTTCATAATACACAAGTTTTCAATTAAACATGTTCAATCTCATGACATCGGTATCCTTACATTGTTGGGAGACCTTGGGGAAAGGATTAGAAGAGGATTGGAATCATTCGGAATGAACAAAAAGGTACTTTGAATTTGAAGGTCAGAAGGTCTCGCACGACACGTGCGTGTAGGCGCACGACCCGTGCGTTGTTGAACAATTTGCAGAAGATTTCCAAAAAGATACGCACGACCCGTGCGACTAAGCGCACGATCCGGGCGTTATCCAATAAAATTGTAGAAAGTTCCAGAAACATACGCACGACCCGTGCGTGTTTAAAAATCCAGTTCTTGTAGTGTCAGATGGGGGCGCACGACCCGTGCTCATAGGCACACGATCCGTGCGTCTCTATCAGTTTTCCAGAAAACAGACTTTTCATGCGTTAATCCATTCCATTCCGATTCCAGTTTTCTTTCCAATCGAGACCCAAACATAAACACACATTATAGCAATATAATACAACAGGCATATTCAATCCAATCCAGCACATTTCAACAATTAAGCACATCACTTATCGTTTAAAATCACTGTTTTAGAAAACGGTTTTCGAAAAGGTAGAGACTCCGAAAACACACACATTCCCTAAACGAGTTATAGAACTCACCCGAAGTGATGAAAATCACAAACAATCACGGCAACAACTTGACTTTAATGAAAACCGAAATTACACGAACTTGCTCCGTAACGGTCCTTCTCGTTCTCACGAACTCCACGCCCTCTCCAATTCGAATCCCAGCAATTTGAGCTACTGACCCTCTTCCCTCATTACTTCAAACAGCAAGGTGAGGTCTCCCAAGGTTCTATTCTAGCTCTAAGATGACATGCAAGCCACTAGAAGCACTACAACTTCATTTTTGCTCTATGAAGCTTTGGAGTGTGAAAATGGTGGATTGAGAAGGAGAAGGAGATCGGTTGCAACAGTGGTATCAATGGATGGAGAATAAGAAACTGAGTTTAATAGTGGAGAGAAACATGACATGCATCAAACTTTTGGTTCCCTCTCTTCTTCCTCCCCCTCGCGAGTTCTCTCCCTCTCTCTCAAGCTCCCTCTCTTCTATTCTTTCTTTCTTTTGCTGAAAACTAAAAATGAGGTGTGTTGTGGTGTTCAGCTGGGTTATCACAAGCTAGAAAAAAAAAGGTTGCAAAGACCAAAATACCCTTCAGAAATTTGTTTACTTCCCATACCATGACATTGTCTACTCTAATAACTTAGCCAAATTCTATTAACTTAACACAATTATTTTAACTATGCATTACTATAGTTTTTTATTTATTTCTACATCACATAATTAATGCAAACTAATCAACTTAACCTCGTGCTAATTTAATTAAATCTAATTAGCTAATTAGGGGATGTTACATAAATGACGGTGATACCCTTAGTGGCTATTGTTTGATTGATGACGTTTATGGATAAGTGACGATGAGGCCCAAAAGGCTAAGCGACGATGATAATAAGCGACGATGAAATATAGCGACGTTGTTGTGTGTAATTATAAAATGACAGGTGCTGTGCCTCTTATTTGGCAAATTGGTAAGTGACGGGTCACATAGTTGACTGTGATTGTGTGTTTGTGTGCGGTGCATGTCATAGTGTCTCATGTATTCCATGTGCATGAACCCAGCGACGATGAGGCCATAAAGGCTAAGCGACGATGAGGCCATGAAGGCTAAGCGACGATGATGAAAGGTACCTCATGCATATACCCGCGAGTGGGTTGCATTTCATATAGTTACATGACATCGTGATGGGTTGTTGTAATGACGTAATTGATGACTGTGATGTGGTTACTCTAGTGCTGTGACTTTGACTTATTGCTTATCATATGATTTATTATATGGATCGAATTGGACTCACCCTTCTGTTTGAATGTTACCCCTATGCGGTAACGTGCAGGTGATCACGAGTGAAGACCTACGTATCTTCACTAATTTGAGTCGGGTCGTCATGCTCTGATACGTAGCACTCAGGGGGGAAACGAACTCGATTTTTTATGACCATTTTGGTTGTTATATGTTATTTGATGGTTTCTCTTTATTTTACTTTCCGCTGCGTAGTTGGTTTTATTGATGTCAAGGTCGTGGTGACGATGACTGATGCTTGAGGTTTTCCCCATTGGGGGCGTGCTACGTATTGCACAATTATTTGATGTTGAATTATTTATTTGAAGTACGACGTTTCGATTTGAGTATGTGTAACATTCCTTGCGATGAAAGAAATTTTGAACTCTGATTTTTTTTACAAACAAATTAACGGGTAGAAAAGGGGTGTTACATTAGTGGTATCAGAGCAGTTCGGTCTGTCCGGCCAATGTTGTCCTGTAGAAAAGGGGTGTTACATTAGTTCTAAATTTTTGGTTTGTGCTGTAGTGATAATTTGAAATGGCTAGGAGAAACGATGCTGCTCTTGCTGCTGCGCTGCAAGCTATGGCTCAGGCTGTGCAGAATCAGCAGAATGCTGGGGAGAACGCTGGTTTTCGGAGTCTGACTACTTTCCAGAGAGAGAATCCGCCCACTTTTAAGGGTAAATATGATCCAGATGGTGCTATGGCTTGGTTGAAAGAGATCGAGAGGATTTTCAGGGTGATGGACTGCACTGTTGAGCAGAAGGTCCATTTTGGTACTCACATGTTAGCTGAAGAGGCCGACGACTGGTGGTTGGTTACTAGGCAGAGGTTAGAGACTGTGCAGGAAGAGATTACCTGGGAGGTATTCAGCAGAGAATTTCTGAGAAGGTATTTTCCTGAAGATGTCCGAGGAAAGAAAGAAATAGAGTTCCTAGAACTGAAGCAGGGTGGTATGTCTGTGACTGAGTATGCGGCGAAGTTTGTGGAATTGGCAAAATTCTATCTGCACTATAGTGAGGCTACAACTGAGTTCTCGAAATGCATCAAGTTCGAGAATGGTTTGAGGTCTGATATCAAAAAGGCAATTGGCTACCAGAAGATCCGGGTGTTCGCTGATCTGGTTGATAGTTGTAGGATCTTTGAGGAGGACAGTACTGCACATTACAAAGCTGTGTCTGAAAAAAAGGGTAAGTTTCCGAGTCGAAGCAAGCCGTATGAGGTTCCTGCGGGTAAGAGTTATCAGAGGGCTGCTGGAGGTAAGAGGGCTAGTGGGGGAGATGCTCCTGCTAGCATTGTCTGTTTTAAGTGTGGCAAACCTGGCCACAACAGTACTACATGCGGGTCTGATGAGAGAGTTTGCAACCGTTGTGGTAAAAAGGGTCATATGGCGGCCGAGTGTAGGGTCAAGGATGTAATGTGTTTCAACTGTGGTGAGTCTGGGCATATCAGTGCAAAATGTACAAAGCCGAAGAAAGAAAGGTCTAGTGGGAAAGTGTTCGCATTGGCAGGAGAGGAGCCTGCTGAGAGGGATGGTCTTATTAGAGGTACGTGTTTCATTAACGGTACTTCTCTGAAATCTCTTATTGATACTGGTGCTACCCATTGCTTTATATCTGTTGATTGTTGTAAAAGATTGGGTCTTGTTTTATCTGCTATGTATGGGGATATGGTTGTCGATACTCTTGCGAAGGGGTCGGTGATTACTTCCCAGATGTGTTCTCAGTGTCCCATGTCGATCTTCGGCAGGGACTTTGTTGTGAATTTTGTTTGCTTGCCGTTGAGAGGACTGGATGTAATCTTGGGCATGGACTGGTTAGAGAATAACCACGTCCATATCAACTGTCGTAGCAAGTCGGTTAGTTTCGGGGAAGAAGATTCTGTTTTGGTATCCGCTAGTCAGTTGAAGAAGTTGAGGAAAGAAGGAGTTCAGCTATTTTCGTTGATGGCATCGTTGTCTGCTGAGAGTCAAGCTGTTATTGAAGAACTGCAAGTGGTACGCGAGTTTCCTGAGGTTTTTCCTGACGAAATTCCGGGTGTGCCGCCGGAGAGGGAAGTTGAGTTCTCGATTGATCTTGTACCTGGTACGAGGTCTGTGTCTATGGCACCATACAGGATGTCGGCGTCGGAATTGTCTGAGTTGAAGACGCAACTCGAAGAATTGCTTGAGAAAAAGTTTGTGAGACCGAGTGTATCACCGTGGGGAGCTCCGGTATTGTTAGTAAAGAAGAAAGATGGGAGTATGAGGTTATGTGTGGACTATCGTCAGTTGAATAAGGTAACTATCAAGAACAAGTATCCGCTTCCGAGGATCGACGATTTGATGGATCAGTTGGTGGGTGCCCGTTGTCGTACCCTAATTTTGTCCGCCTAGGTCGAAACCCTAATTTTCAAACAAAAAATAAGTAAGTTAAGGTTTAGCATTCATTCATAATGTCATGAAGACCATCATTCATGCATTTCAAAGTTTTGAAAGTCATCTTAGGATTAGGGATGCATTGCATTGCCTTTTATAGCATTTTCAGAGTTTTTCAAGACCAAGGGCATTTTGGTCATTTTCGAAAAATGAGACATTTCTCAGCAAAAAAAATCATTTCTTGCATACATTTTAGATTTTAGGGCCATTTTAGAGTTTTGAAGTAATTCTTGAAAAGAAAATGCATTTTGAACAAGGATTAGGGTTCTAATGATCAAAAGGGCATTTTGGTCATTTTTCGCAAAAGATGATTTTCTCGCCAAAAATGCACATCATCAAAAAGTACATTTTTATTCTATCAAGGATAATTTTTGTACAATTTTTTAGGAAGAAAACCCTAGTCAAAATAATTAAAAATGTATTTTTTCATTTTTAGTGCATAGAAAAATAAAAAGGGACCATTAAATATTCCTCAATTTTTAAGTGACAATTTTTATTGTCATAGGTGACTAGAGGGAATATTTTATGTTGCCCAAAAGCATGTGACACATTTTCAATAGTTGCATTCCCATTATTTCCCATGCCCAAAAATTTCAATTTCAAAAACAAAAAAGGGAAGTGTCTTCAATAAGACAAAATACCAAAAAAACAAGTTTTTTTTTTCTCCTTATCCCCCCACCTACGAATTCTCTCTCTCTCTCTCCAATTTCTTCCACACTCTTCCATTATACCCTCTTTGGTAAATTACTCCACTCACTTACACTAACCTATTCATAAGAAAACCCAAAGTTCCCTCTTTGGTAACAATTCTCCCCCAAAATGCCCTTAACCCTACTTCACATAAAATATCTCTTCTAAAATAAGAAATTCATTTTTCTTTTCCTTTTTCTTTCCTCTAAATTTCGCCCCCCACTCTCCATATCTCTCACATTTTTGTGTTTCTTCAACACCCTCAATCCATGTGATGATGCATCTCCACCCTCCATTCAAAATCAAAACTCAATCCTAGAGCACATCAAAATCACAAAGACTAAACTACCCTTAGACCTAATTTCATCCTATAAATACTCCCTCATTCCCACACCTAAGGTCATTCTCTTTTTGCTTCTCATAAGCCTCTCATTCTCCTACACAAAACCCTAGCACATCTCCTCTCCCTCTCTCACCCCCCAAAACCGTAGCCACCTAACCATACCTCTCCTTCATCCTTCAATTTTTCACCATCAATCATCCATTTTCTTGTTAGATCACCATCTTTCCTTCCATTCTCTTCAAGGTTGCATCATCAAATTGCTAAGGGCTAGTAGTTTTTGAGTTTATCATCTCCTTCTTCATTTCATTGTAGCTTTGAGGTAATCCTTGAAGCTTTGCACCTCATATTTAATTTTCTTGCATAATTTCTCCTCTACTCCAAACTCCTTCTTGATTGTTGTTTGCTTTGAGGATCCATTTCAAACATTTTGACAAAGACTTAGGGAGCTTTGGGTGTTTGAGATGGGTCCTTGGCCTTGAAGGAGTTATTCTTGCATCCTTACATATTATGCACTAGATTTCATAAATAAATTGTTGTCTATGGGCTCTAGCATTTTCGCATATCATGAAAAAATTAGGGTTGATATGATTTTGTTGTGCTTCCTTGCTTAATCATATAAATCCTTGCAAAAAAAAAAATAGATCTATGTTGCTTTGTGTTAATTTTGTTATTTTCTTTATTAAATAAAATGTGGATCTATGTTTCCTTTGGTTCACATGCTTATAGATCTAAAAATATTTCTAAGTTGATTTTGTTGTTGTTCTTTGTTTAGTGATGTTTAATCTTGTTATTAGTATTTCATTTTTAGTGTTAAACGTTACTTTTGTTGTTTGATGATTTAGCAATATGATTCC
Source organism: Astragalus membranaceus (assembly GCA_039519185.1). Classification (NCBI taxonomy): domain Eukaryota; kingdom Viridiplantae; phylum Streptophyta; class Magnoliopsida; order Fabales; family Fabaceae; genus Astragalus; species Astragalus membranaceus. Next base: position 59,311,599 of record CM076854.1, read on the forward strand.
CACCAGTGCCTAGTGCACCTTAACCTAAGTGGTGAAGATTGCTAGAAATGACTAAATTTAGTTTATGTGTCCATTCATTTTTGTGTCTTAATTTGCTTGTTGTAAATTGTTGATGATAGGCAAGTTGATTCCCACTAGTGCCTAGTGCACTTTGCTTAAAGTGGGAGGATTGCTCTAGGTGATTCAACTTATTTGTGTGTTTATTTAATCTTTGCATTTTCATTTGCTTATTGTTCATTGTTGATGATAGGCAAGTTGATTCCCACTAGTGCCTAGTGCACTTTGCTCAAAGTGGGAGGATTGCTCTAGGTGATTCAACTTATTTGTGTGTTTATTTAATCTTTGCATTTTCATTTGCTTATTGTTCATTGTTGATGATAGGCAAGTTGATTCCCACTAGTGCCTAGTGCACTTTGCTCAAAGTGGGAGGATTGCTCTAGGTGATTCAACTTATTTGTGTGTTTAGTTAATCTTTGCATTTTCATTTGCTTATTGTTCATTGTTGATGATAGGCAAGTTGGTTCCCACTAGTGCCTAGTGCACTTTGCTTAAAGTGGGAGGATTGCTCTAGGTGATTCAACTTATTTGTGTGTTTTTTTTAACCATTTACCAATGTACTTTACTATTCACTTAAAAAAATTACCAAAAAGTTGAAAACATTTTCATTCTTACTTTTCACTTCTTACCACAAGTTTTTACCTCATTCATTAACTCTTTACTCAAAAATACAAAAAGATTTTACCATTCACTTTTTACCATTCACCTTTCACCTCTCATTAAAATATTTTCACTTGCATTCACACTTGTTTCACTATTTGCATATCACATCATGTTTAATCACTTACCTCTTGTTGATGATTGGGTGATGTGATCCAAATGCTTATGCCTAGTGCATATCCCAAGTAGGGGAGATCACCCAAAATGAATCAATCCCTTTGTGTTTCATTTGCATAGTTAATTACTTGTCTCTTGTTGATGATTTAGTAATGTGATTCAACACTAATGCCTAGTGCATGCCCCAAGCGTTGAAGATTACTTGAAAGTGATTCAACTACTTGCATCATTTACTTACATGCTTTGCATTCATTACTTGTGTGCTCATTGTGCTTGAAAGTGTTGAATTGGTGTTCACAACTTGTTTGTTTTGATTTTCGCCAAGACTTTGTAAAGTCATAGACTTATTGCTGCTCGATAGTAACACTTCAAACCTCAAAACCATGTTGTATGTGAAAAACAATTTGTTACTCGTTAGTAACATCTACAGTTTCAAAACTCTTAGCACTCAAGTTCAAGAACAAGTTTGTCACTCATTAGTAACAACTTCAATTTTAAAAAAAAAACCTTTCCATTCATAATTAAAAACAGTTTTTGCATTTGCACTCAATCAATTTCAAACTCATAAAAACAATGTGAGCAAGTAATGATCACCCATAGCCTTAGCTAGTTTGATCATGAAAGCTCTCCCTTTTTCAAAAGCCATGTGAACTAGTAAGGATCACCCATAGCCTTAGCTAGTTTGATCATGAAAGTTCCTTCCTTGTTCAAACACCTTCTTCAAGGCTTCCTTTTTCTCGCTCCAAGAACTACGTTGCTTTGATTCCCACTTGGGATACGTAGGAGCGAGACATGTTCTCGTCAAGCACATCAAAAAAAATCTTCACTTTCACAACAATAAAAAACCTCCATTTTCAAAACAAACAAAAAATGTTTTCAAACCCATTGTTGTTAGTAGCTAATCAGAACCATAGTTCGTCTAGCTATTGACATCGATGTCCTTTCTCCAAAAAGAACAATAAGCGATGACCACCCATAGCCTTTGCTAGTTTGGTCATCAAACAAATCAATCCTTTTCAAAAAAAGCTTTCAAAAAGAAAATAAAAACAAGTTGTTACCAACGGTCACCCAGAACCTTAGTTCGTTTGACTAGCGGTAGCGACTCCTTTTGAGTACTTAGCGGTGATTACCCATAGCCTTAGCTAGTTTAATCACTCGCTAGTACTCGTCCTATTTCGAAAACTCACCTAAAAAGTTAAAAAACAAAAACCAAGGCAGAACTACGTAGCTCTGAGTTCTCCATTGTACCGGGAGATACGTAGGAGCGGGTCGTTACCCCCGTCGAGCTCTTTTTCTAAAAAACTCTCTTTTTCCCCCTCTTTACATAAGTTTGCCATTAATTTCCCATCCATCTTCAAATAAGAATAAAATAGGCAAATCTAGGTGTTCTTCAAATCAAACATTAAAACCACACAATTTAATTAGAGGTTCCCTTTCAGTAGAAAGGAGGAATGGGGTGCTAATACCTTCCCCATTCCTAACCGACCCCCGAACCCATATCTCTAGTTTTCAAAAGACCACCCGCCTTGTAAAAAAGACCTTTTTTCAATGTTTTGGTCTAAAAACTAAAATATTGGTGGCGGCTTCAAAATTTTCCACGTTGTACATTGAGAAACCCAAACCGGATTTTTCGGGGTGCAACAGCTGGCGACTTCACTGGGGACATTTTTTTTTAAAAGACGAGGGTCAAGCCTAACTAATTAAAATGTGTGGTTTAATGTATTGTTGATCTGATTAAAACCTTGTTTGCCTTTCTTTCTTATCATCGATTGTAGGCGTATGCATTTGCGTTCTTCTATGATTCCCTGTCTCATCTTTTATTCCCTTTCTTTTATCGCTTATGCCCATGCATTCTTCCAATCCCCATGTTCCCTTCTTCTCAGCTCCCTTTCTGAAATAAGTAATGTGTGTGTTGTTGGTACCCTAGGCTGGTTGTATTTGAATGATATTGAACCCTAGGGTAGACGACATGCTATTATCTGGACTATCTGGATTTTCATCTGCAGGTGGGGTAGTTTTGAGGAAATGCCCTTCGCACACACCACTTGTATCCCGAGATTTTATGAATAGAGAAAGAGACCATAACCCAGGTCTGTTAGGGTATCTTAGGATGAGTGGATTCGAGTAGTGGGAGCCCATCAGGACCTTTGTCCGTTTGGCTACTCGCGAAAGTTTCAATCAGAGTTGTGCTCTTCCATGATACCTTGTACCTAGCAGTTTGCTGCATTTACAAGGAATTTCGTGAAAGAGACTGTGGCTCTGATGACCTTTGTGAGGGTGTGAATAGAGCTACATGAGAAGATTATCCCTAAAGTGTCTTAGATCATAGGTTCTACCCCATTTTAGGTCACAAGGGCTTTCCAAATTGTGTGCTGCATCGTTGCATTCAGTTCAATCAATTTTTCCTTCAAAATTTTTGAAAATCAAAAAAGATATGCTTTCCCTTTTCAATAAACGCCTATATGAGGTGGCATATAGTGTGAAGATTTTCAAATCACCACCTGTAAATATCCTCTTTCTGGAAAAACACAAAAAAAGCATCCTTGCATCATCACATCATTGCATCATTACGTCATTGCGTCATTTGCATTAAATAAAGTCCCAATTTTGAAAAAAAATCATTCATCTTGCATTCCCTTTCATCACATAAAGATAAAACAAAAACAATTATCATCTGCATAGCATAAGCATTTCATTTATAATCATGCAAAAAATCCTCGTCGAGTTCATCCAAAACATGGCATTCATGCATAAGCATTATTTCAAAAAAAAAGACCCAGTAGAACTACGTAAGCTTTGATTCCTCATTACAATGGGGATACGTAGGAACGGGTCATACCCCGTCAAGCACATTTTTCTAAAACCTCTTTTTTCCAGTAAATCATTTGCATCTCCAAATAATTTTCAAAATCATGTTCCAAAACTAAAAATCAAAAAAAAAATGAAGAGTTTCCAATGCATGCATCTTCTCTAAACAAAGAAAAAAATAGAAAAGCTCTTCATGTAAAAGCTCAATGAGTAAAAGTGCACCTTCGAATGACGAAGGGTAATATCTCAAATTTGTTTGTGCACTACAAATTTGAGATGTTACTCCACGATATCGGGGCACTTTGACCCTATCAAGTGAGGTTTGTTTTCAAATAAGAGAATAAGTTTGAGTTAACCCAATGTCGAAGCATTTCAGTATATTGCGTGAAGTATTGAGTCAGGATCCACTCAATGTTTCATGCAAGTTACTCAGAGTAACGACAATTGGTTGCCTCACGCCATCATTTTTTTTTTAAAAAAAGAAGATTTTGAAAGAAGAAAAGAAGAAAGGGTTACCGTTGTAGCCTTTCTCTTACTGATTCATACGGAATAACGTAAGGCCCGCATTTTCCAAAAAAAAAAAGAGCTTGAATTATTGGCAATAAAAACCCTTTCATTTATCCTGCATACACGTAGAGCATCATCATCATACATAAAACAAAATTTTCAAAAAAAAGGGCAAAAAGCAAAACTTTCAAAAAATCATCATAGTCTTTTCTTTTACCAGGCTACATGAGGTGATGTTCCCAAAATTTCAGTCACCAAACTCGAAAAAATGCTTTCATCTTATTTTTCATATGCATGTCAAGTCGCATTATCGCCGTCATTTTCATATAAAGACATCATTTGCATGGCATAAAACAAAAACTTGATAAAATTCATACATGCATTTCTCGAAAGATCCAAAAATCGTGTCTTATTAGAAGCGCGTCTTATGCATTATTGTTGTCCTTTTTCACACATCATGAAAAAATAATACATTAACCTCTCACCTTGCATGCATTTCCATTCAATAAAAATCATGTCTTCCCATGCATTTTTTTTTAATAAAAAAAAATCATTGTGAGTATCATGCATTTCATTGCACAAAAAAAATGAAAACAAGAAAGCATCTCATTCATAATCATGAACAAAAGTCATCATCAAATTTATTCAAAATGTAACATTCATGCATCATTTCATTAACCTCATCACTTTAGTTCAAATACGTCATTCCTCCATACATGCATCTTTCAAAAAAAGGAAGGGGCATTGGCATTTCATACTTTGCCTTGCCTCTAAAAAAAAAATCATCATTAAAAAAAAGCATCACTCCTGCATCTTTCATCATTCAAAAGAAAAAAGGGGCATCGGCATTTCATATCTTGTCTTGCCTCTATAAAGATCATCATTCTTGCATCATTCATTATCCAAAGATGCATTGGCATTTCATATCTCGTCTTGCATAAAAAGAAAACATCAAAAAGAAAATACTTTTAGAATAACCACATTTTTCAAGTTCATCCATGCATGGCATACAACAAAAATGTTGTGATGAGAGACGAGATGTTCTTGCAAAGTAATCTTTCTTTTTTGGAAAAGTTTACCCTCACTCATTTGCAAACTCAAGGTGTTCCAAAGCACTCAGTTTTTCACATCAGTAGCTCATTTGTATTCCCTTCAAAAAAAAAAACATTACATCTCATCCATTCCATGATAAAAGACCGAAACAGTTCATCAAAAAAGTTTTTATATCATGTTTTAACCAAAGTTAACTCTCTGTGAAGCGTTCTTCTAGTAAGCATGCATGCCAGGTGCAGTTTCTCTTGTTTGAGTCAGTCAGTTTCCTTCCTTGTCATCATCACCATCCAAGTCTAACCCCGCCCCGTCCACCCATAAAGCGCTCCCCTATCAGTGCATACTTGACTTTTTGGTTCATTTTAACACTTTAAGTCCTCCATGCTGGGGCAAGTCTGTGATCACTAAGTTTCCTTGTCGATGTCATATACCTTGAGTGCAAGTCTTCCAAAAATAATATAAGCTCGCTAGGTTGAAAACCCACAAAGGGCGGCCTAGGCAAAATCAGAGCGACCTGGTGGATTGAAAACTCGCAAAGAGCGGTCCAGGCAAAAGTTAGGGCATAAAAAAAAAAAAGAAAAATGCAAAGAAAAGTGCAAGCACATGAAGGTAGATAAATCATTGTTCCAAAGTGAAGTCTTACAGAAATAAGCAATCGGGATTTGAAATGAAGTTTGGCCATACCCTCAAAAACCCAAAATCCCAGAAAATCCCTTTCCTACCCACCTTAAGCCAAGAAAATCCCAAAGAGAAAAACAAAATCCTCTCCTACCCACCGTAAGCCAAAAAAAGAGAGCCAAAAATCCAAAAGTCACCTTAGACAAGGATCACCAAAAAAAGAAAAAACAGTGCATCGTTCTTTATCAGTTCACCCAAGCTCAAAAAAAAAAAAAAAAAAATTCAAAAAGGGAAAATCCCAAAATCAAAAGAAAAATACAACAGAAATGTAAGTAGTGAGTTGATACAAAACCCAAGAGATCCTCGTCTCAATAAACCTTCAAACGCTGTATCATTCCCATACCTCTCATAAACCGCAAACACTCTCCTTTTGACCGCGATAGCCCACCCCTCACAAACCCTTAGCCAGGAATAAAATTTCCAAACACCCTATCAAGCCATTTAACCCTCATAGACCATTAACCGTCAAATCAATGCCGAACAAAACTCATCCTCCCATCAACCTCAAACACTTCGATAAGCCCAATTATCCCTCCTCCACGAAACACCACAATCCTGAAATGTCCAATCCGATCAATGACCGGTTGCTTTCGTTTTCTCATGTTTTAATCTTAGGACAACTAAGTTTATCTGTCTACAATGTGTTTGCTCAAAAAAAAAACGATCAGAAAAAAGAAAGCTGATCAAACAGAAAAAAAAAAAAAAAAACCCTCAGGAAAAAGAAATGAGGGAGCAAAAACAAACAGTCAGAAAAAAAGAAAGCTGACAAAATAAAAGAGGGACCTGCACTCCAAAACAGCTTCAAATTGCATTAAAACAAGGTTTAGTGATCACCAAGTGAGGCTTCTTTCACACCAAAAGTCAAGACATCAGTAGAGAACCAAATATTTGCACTGAGAACGTCACTCAGATTCAAAGTTGGGGCATTCTCTTCACCACCCACCCACCCTGGTCTTGGGAAAGTCTGTTCAAATGCCCATCCCATGTCACTCCAATTGTCAATACTTCCAAAGTGAGGGCAAGTACATTCCCATTCCTTCACCTCATTCATTCCCATAAAAAAATCTCACCGGGGCAATCTCTCAAACAAAGCCTTGTTATTCTAACTGGGGCAGCTTTGTCCTTGTTATGACTGGGGCAACATCAAACTTTGTGGGGTGAGACAAAATCTCTTTTGCACCTTTCATTTCAAAAGCCGAAGCATTCCCAATTCATCATCTTCTACACCCCTAGTTGTCGTCACCACTAGACAGGGGCAAGTTATTCATTCGTCAGAGACATGAATTGGGGCAATCTTGTATCTCTTGATCCCTCATAAGCTTCAGCAATAACCATGTCTGTCATTTCTTCACTTGCCATAAACATCCATACCCTAAACCAATTCCAAGTTAACTGACTCATTCATTCACATTTGCACTCCTATGCATGCTTACTAGACAATGCTTCAAAGAGAGAGAACACAAGTTAGTCATGCGATATCTCAGATTCAGTCGTCATTGGAAGGAAGAGAAAACAAGTGAGCTTGTTTGTAAATAAACACCTTGAGAACACCAGAGTTTTAAGCAAAACTAGTTTTTTCAAAAAGAATGATCCAGATTCACCTCCACTTTTGTTTTGCATCCAAAGTCTCGCGTCTCATCATCTCAAAAATGTTTAATCATGCATATCGTATTTTTCGCCCCATGCATTTGGGCGTTCCATTTTGTTTATCATAGTGTCTCATTTGCATCGTGCCAACATCATCATTTTAGGGAAGGCAACAAAAAAAGAAACAACGGATGAAAAAAATCATTCCATCAAGCATCAAAGCATTGCATCAAAAAGAAAGAAAAAGCAAAACACGTCATCTCATGTCATAACATTCGCATCCAAGCATTTCATTCAAATCATATTCACATTTGCATTTCATGCACTCATCGCATCCCATCATTACAAAAATGTTTCTGTATCCCAGCCACTAATGTTGTCACACTATGCATCATAACATTTGCATCCAAATATCTCATTTGCATTTACATTTCATGCATTCATCGCGTGCCATCCAAAATCCTAATGTTTCCCAATCAACCATTTCATATTATTGCTACATGTACCATAGCAGTTGGACTCAAACATTTCATTTGCATCATCTTAATGTTTGCATTTCATAAAAGGAAAAGAACAACAAAAAATCTTGCATCAAAGCATTGCATTTGCATCGTACATTTCATAGAAAAATAAAAGCAAAAATCTTCCATCTCAATCCATCAAGCATCAAAGCATTGCATCATAAAAGCAAAAACACGTCATCCCATGTCATAACATTTGCATCCAAGCATTTCATTCACATCATATTCACCTTCGCATTTCATGCTTTCATTGCATATCATCCAAAATGCCTGTGTTTCCCAATCAATCATTTCATATCATTACACTATGCATCATAACATTAGCATCCAAACATTTCATTTGCATTCGCATTTAATGCATTCATCCAAAATGCCTATGTTTCCCAATCAACTATTTCATATCATGCATCAAAGTATTGCATTTGCATCCTCGCATAGCAAAAAAAAAAAAAAAACAAATAAGCAGAAAACAGAAAGCTGCTCAAAGCAAACAGAATAAACAAAAAAATAAACAAGCAGAAAAAAGAAAGCTGCTTAAAGAAAACAAACAGCATAAACAAAGACAGAAGAATTGCAGAAAACAGAACATAAAAAGAACACACCATCTTCATATCATTCATCATTCTCATACCATTCATACCATTCATCGCTTCATGGCATCAAACAGTAATGCATTACACTTTCAATTTGTATCTCAGAAGAGCGAAGAAATAACAGAAAAAGCATTCCACCAAAGTCAATCATTGCAGTCATATGCATTCAAGTGCATGCATTTCATGTACCAGTCAAGATAGAAGTTACCTCAGACTAGATAGTCTCAACCCAGAGTTAGTAAACTCCATCAACCCAGAGTTAGTGAACTCCATCAATCCAGATCACAACATCGTGTACGAGCACGCGATGGATCCATCCGACTTCGTCAAGTCCTTCGGATTAGTTATGTCAACCTAAGGCATAATGGACATCCTTGATCAAATCAGTTCCGGACCTGATGTTGATCGGCCGCTCGAGAAGGCCACCCCTAAGCTCGGACTCAACAAGAGTCCGTTAGAAGGTTTTTAGGCAACCTCCGAATTCAGGACCCCAGCGTCCCTTCAGAACCCCAGTGTTCATTCAGGATCCAAGCATCCCTTCAGGACCCAAGTGTCCATCCAGGTTACTTTCTTTACTGCTTTCTTTATAGCTTTATTTCCTGCTTTTTGAGGGCGGGCATTTCATTTAAGTAAAAAAAAAGGAGAGAAAATTCGGGTTTTCCCAAGCAGACAAAATCAGTATAATTTCTGAATTCTTTATTTCTATTTTGCCTCGGAATATGTTTCGGCCAATTCATATTCCTTGTCAAAATCCAAATAAAGAGGGGCAGCTGTCATACCCTAATTTTGTCCGCCTAGGTCGAAACCCTAATTTTCAAACAAAAAATAAGTAAGTTAAGGTTTAGCATTCATTCATAATGTCATGAAGACCATCATTCATGCATTTCAAAGTTTCGAAAGTCATCTTAGGATTAGGGATGCATTGCATTGCCTTTTATAGCATTTTCAGAGTTTTTCAAGACCAAGGGCATTTTGGTCATTTTCGAAAAATGAGACATTTCTCAGCAAAACAAATCATTTCTTGTATACATTTTAGATTTTAGGGCCATTTTAGAGTTTTGAAGTAATTCTTGAAAAGAAAATGCATTTTGAACAAGGATTAGGGTTCTAATGATCAAAAGGGCATTTTGGTCATTTTTCGCAAAAGATGATTTTCTCGCCAAAAATGCACATCATCAAAAAGTACATTTTTATTCTATCAAGGATAATTTTTGTACAATTTTTTAGGAAGAAAACCCTAGTCAAAATAATTAAAAATGTATTTTTTCATTTTTAGTGCATAGAAAAATAAAAAGGGACCATTAAATATTCCTCAATTTTTAAGTGACAATTTTTATTGTCATAGGTGACTAGAGGGAATATTTTATGTTGCCCAAAAGCATGTGACACATTTTCAATAGTTGCATTCCCATTATTTCCCATGCCCAAAAATTTCAATTTCAAAAACAAAAAAGGGAAGTGTCTTCAATAAGACAAAATACCAAAAAAACAAGTTTTTTTTTTCTCCTTATCCCCCCACCTACGAATTCTCTCTCTCTCTCTCCAATTTCTTCCACACTCTTCCATTATACCCTCTTTGGTAAATTACTCCACTCACTTACACTAACCTATTCATAAGAAAACCCAAAGTTCCCTCTTTGGTAACAATTCTCCCCCAAAATGCCCTTAACCCTACTTCACATAAAATATCTCTTCTAAAATAAGAAATTCATTTTTCTTTTCCTTTTTCTTTCCTCTAAATTTCGCCCCCCACTCTCCATATCTCTCACATTTTTGTGTTTCTTCAACACCCTCAATCCATGTGATGATGCATCTCCACCCTCCATTCAAAATCAAAACTCAATCCTAGAGCACATCAAAATCACAAAGACTAAACTACCCTTAGACCTAATTTCATCCTATAAATACTCCCTCATTCCCACACCTAAGGTCATTCTCTTTTTGCTTCTCATAAGCCTCTCATTCTCCTACACAAAACCCTAGCACATCTCCTCTCCCTCTCTCACCCCCCAAAACCGTAGCCACCTAACCATACCTCTCCTTCATCCTTCAATTTTTCACCATCAATCATCCATTTTCTTGTTAGATCACCATCTTTCCTTCCATTCTCTTCAAGGTTGCATCATCAAATTGCTAAGGGCTAGTAGTTTTTGAGTTTATCATCTCCTTCTTCATTTCATTGTAGCTTTGAGGTAATCCTTGAAGCTTTGCACCTCATATTTAATTTTCTTGCATAATTTCTCCTCTACTCCAAACTCCTTCTTGATTGTTGTTTGCTTTGAGGATCCATTTCAAACATTTTGACAAAGACTTAGGGAGCTTTGGGTGTTTGAGATGGGTCCTTGGCCTTGAAGGAGTTATTCTTGCATCCTTACATATTATGCACTAGATTTCATAAATAAATTGTTGTCTATGGGCTCTAGCATTTTCGCATATCATGAAAAAATTAGGGTTGATATGATTTTGTTGTGCTTCCTTGCTTAATCATATAAATCCTTGCAAAAAAAAAATAGATCTATGTTGCTTTGTGTTAATTTTGTTATTTTCTTTATTAAATAAAACGTGGATCTATGTTTCCTTTGGTTCACATGCTTATAGATCTAAAAATATTTCTAAGTTGATTTTGTTGTTGTTCTTTGTTTAGTGATGTTTAATCTTGTTATTAGTATTTCATTTTTAGTGTTAAACGTTACTTTTGTTGTTTGATGATTTAGCAATATGATTCCCACTAGTGCCTAGTGCACCTTAACCTAAGTGGTGAAGATTGCTAGAAATGACTAAATTTAGTTTATGTGTCCATTCATTTTTGTGTCTTAATTTGCTTGTTGTAAATTGTTGATGATAGGCAAGTTGATTCCCACTAGTGCCTAGTGCACTTTGCTTAAAGTGGGAGGATTGCTCTAGGTGATTCAACTTATTTGTGTGTTTATTTAATCTTTGCATTTTCATTTGCTTATTGTTCATTGTTGATGATAGGCAAGTTGATTCCCACTAGTGCCTAGTGCACTTTGCTCAAAGTGGGAGGATTGCTCTAGGTGATTCAACTTATTTGTGTGTTTATTTAATCTTTGCATTTTCATTTGCTTATTGTTCATTGTTGATGATAGGCAAGTTGATTCCCACTAGTGCCTAGTGCACTTTGCTCAAAGTGGGAGGATTGCTCTAGGTGATTCAACTTATTTGTGTGTTTAGTTAATCTTTGCATTTTCATTTGCTTATTGTTCATTGTTGATGATAGGCAAGTTGGTTCCCACTAGTGCCTAGTGCACTTTGCTTAAAGTGGGAGGATTGCTCTAGGTGATTCAACTTATTTGTGTGTTTTTTTTAACCATTTACCAATGTACTTTACTATTCACTTAAAAAAATTACCAAAAAGTTGAAAACATTTTCATTCTTACTTTTCACTTCTTACCACAAGTTTTTACCTCATTCATTAACTCTTTACTCAAAAATACAAAAAGATTTTACCATTCACTTTTTACCATTCACCTTTCACCTCTCATTAAAATATTTTCACTTGCATTCACACTTGTTTCACTATTTGCATATCACATCATGTTTAATCACTTACCTCTTGTTGATGATTGGGTGATGTGATCCAAATGCTTATGCCTAGTGCATATCCCAAGTAGGGGAGATCACCCAAAATGAATCAATCCCTTTGTGTTTCATTTGCATAGTTAATTACTTGTCTCTTGTTGATGATTTAGTAATGTGATTCAACACTAATGCCTAGTGCATGCCCCAAGCGTTGAAGATTACTTGAAAGTGATTCAACTACTTGCATCATTTACTTACATGCTTTGCATTCATTACTTGTGTGCTCATTGTGCTTGAAAGTGTTGAATTGGTGTTCACAACTTGTTTGTTTTGATTTTCGCCAAGACTTTGTAAAGTCATAGACTTATTGCTGCTCGATAGTAACACTTCAAACCTCAAAACCATGTTGTATGTGAAAAACAATTTGTTACTCGTTAGTAACATCTACAGTTTCAAAACTCTTAGCACTCAAGTTCAAGAACAAGTTTGTCACTCATTAGTAACAACTTCAATTTTAAAAAAAAAACCTTTGCATTCATAATTAAAAACAGTTTTTGCATTTGCACTCAATCAATTTCAAACTCATAAAAACAATGTGAGCAAGTAATGATCACCCATAGCCTTAGCTAGTTTGATCATGAAAGCTCTCCCTTTTTCAAAAGCCATGTGAACTAGTAAGGATCACCCATAGCCTTAGCTAGTTTGATCATGAAAGTTCCTTCCTTGTTCAAACACCTTCTTCAAGGCTTCCTTTTTCTCGCTCCAAGAACTACGTTGCTTTGATTCCCACTTGGGATACGTAGGAGCGAGACATGTTCTCGTCAAGCACATCAAAAAAAATCTTCACTTTCACAACAATAAAAAACCTCCATTTTCAAAACAAACAAAAAATGTTTTCAAACCCATTGTTGTTAGTAGCTAATCAGAACCATAGTTCGTCTAGCTATTGACATCGATGTCCTTTCTCCAAAAAGAACAATAAGCGATGACCACCCATAGCCTTTGCTAGTTTGGTCATCAAACAAATCAATCCTTTTCAAAAAAAGCTTTCAAAAAGAAAATAAAAACAAGTTGTTACCAACGGTCACCCAGAACCTTAGTTCGTTTGACTAGCGGTAGCGACTCCTTTTGAGTACTTAGCGGTGATTACCCATAGCCTTAGCTAGTTTAATCACTCGCTAGTACTCGTCCTATTTCGAAAACTCACCTAAAAAGTTAAAAAACAAAAACCAAGGCAGAACTACGTAGCTCTGAGTTCTCCATTGTACCGGGAGATACGTAGGAGCGGGTCGTTACCCCCGTCGAGCTCTTTTTCTAAAAAACTCTCTTTTTCCCCCTCTTTACATAAGTTTGCCATTAATTTCCCATCCATCTTCAAATAAGAATAAAATAGGCAAATCTAGGTGTTCTTCAAATCAAACATTAAAACCACACAATTTAATTAGAGGTTCCCTTTCAGTAGAAAGGAGGAATGGGGTGCTAATACCTTCCCCATTCCTAACCGACCCCCGAACCCATATCTCTAGTTTTCAAAAGACCACCCGCCTTGTAAAAAAGACCTTTTTTCAATGTTTTGGTCTAAAAACTAAAATATTGGTGGCGGCTTCAAAATTTTCCACGTTGTACATTGAGAAACCCAAACCGGATTTTTCGGGGTGCAACACCCGTGTTTTCAACAAAATTGATTTGAGGTCCGGATATCATCAGATTAAGGTGAAGGACGAAGATGTTCAGAAGACAGCTTTCAGGACAAGGTATGGGCATTATGAGTATTCAGTGATGTCGTTCGGTGTGACCAATGCACCTGGTGTATTTATGGAATATATGAATCGTATTTTCCATAATTACCTAGATCGGTTTGTGGTGGTCTTCATAGATGACATTCTAGTTTATTCTAAGTCGGAGGAAGAGCATGCTGAGCACCTGAAGTCAGTATTGGAAGTTCTGAAAGAGAAAAAGTTGTATGGTAAGTTATCGAAGTGTGAGTTCTGGCTGAAAGAGGTGAGTTTCCTTGGGCACGTGATTTCTGGTAATGGTATTGTGATTTCTGGATGGAGTTGTTGTAGGATTATGGTTGTACTATCTTATACTATCTTAAATTAATGCAGACGCTTTGAGTAGAAAATCTATGGGAAGTCTAGCCCGTATATGTGAAGCGAGAAGGCCTTTGATTGAAGAGATTCATCAGTTGAAAGCTAACGGTGTAACATTTGTAATTAATGAGCCAAACTCATTTGTAGCAAATGTTCAACTTAAATCTAGAACGACATATATATATATATATATATATATATATATATATATATATATATATATAATCAAACAATATCAAGGGGGAGATCTATCCTTAGAGAAGATAATGAGAGAGGTGAACAGTGTGGAAGTGTCTGACTTTTCAGTTGCATCAGTTGGAGTTTTGTGGTTCGGTAAAATGTTCTGTGTGCCAAATGTTAAAGAAATACGGAAGACTCTTCTTGATAATGCTCATCATTCTACCTACACAATACACCAACGAGCAACCAAAATGTATCAAGACTTGAAGCAGTTATACTGGTGGAATGGAATGAAGGGAGATGTGACAGATTTTGTACCTTGATGTTTAGTGTGTCAGCAGGTAAAAGCAAAACACCGAAGACCAGCAGTGTTGCACCAGCAAATAGAGATACCGCAATGGAAGTGGGAAAGAATTACGATGGATATTGTTAACCTGTCGACCATTTGAGTGATAGTCGACAGGTAAACTAATCAGCGCATTTTCTTCCAATCAAGACCACTTTTGATGCGTCTAGATATGCACAGATATATACATAGATGAGATTATTAGGTTACATGCGATACCTATTTCCATCATTTCGGATCGTGGTTCCCAGTTAAATTCCCGATTTTGGAGAACATGTCAAGAGGCTTTAAGGACGAAACTAGATCTTAGTACGGCTTTCCATCTGCAAACTGGTGGTCAATCGGAGAGGACCATTCAAATGTTGGAGGATATGTTACATGCATGTGTGTTGGATTTGGGGGTAGTTTGGACAAACATCTTCCCTTGACTGAATTTTCTTATAATAACAGCTATCAAGGAATCATTCAAATGGCACCTTTTGAAGCGTTATATGGGAGAAGAAGTAGATCACCTATTGGATGGTTTGAGTTGGCCGAAGCTAAGTTTTTGGGGCCATATTTGGTACAAGAGTCCGTGGGGAAGGTTAAGGTGGTTCGAGAAAGATTATTAGCTGCTCAGAGTAGGCAGAAGTCCTTTGTTGAACATCGTCGTCGGAAGTTAGAGTTTATCGCAGGTGACAATGTTTTTTGCGAGTTTCCCCAATGAAGGGAGTGATGAGGTTTGGTAAGCAGGGAAAGCTTAGTCCATGCTATGTTGGTCCATTTGAGATTCTTCAGCGAGTTGGTTCAGTGGCTTATTGATTAGCTCTTCCACCCAAATTCAGTTTCATTCACCCATTATTTTATGTATCTATGTTGAGGAAATATTTACCTGATCCGTCTCATGTGCTCCAACCACAATCAATTCGGGTAGACAAAGATTTATCGTATGAGGAGGAGCCTATAGCTTTCGTAGATCGACAAGTGAAGAAACTTCGTAATAAGGAGGTAGCTTTTGTTAAGGCGATTTGGGGGAATCATTCGTACGAGGAGGCTACTTGGGAGTTAGAGGATGTTATGCAATCAAAATATCCACATTTGTTTGAATCTTTAGGTAAGCATATTTAAATTCGTAGACCGATTTTTTTTGTTAGGAGTGGAGAAATGTAACACTCTCAAATTTCAAATATGAATTCGGACTTCCAACAATTATCTTATCAAACGCCATATGACATTAATGTAGTATCCTAAGATTTAAAGAGTACCTAAATAAAAATAATAGGAATTTTATGTTATCCAAATTAATTAATATATCAGTATTGAAATAATTTAGAGTACAAACAAAATTTTAAGATATAAAGATAGACTATATACAAATAATTAATATATAAAAGAAAATGAGGACTTTACGGTGTTTAGAAGTCCGGAATGCATCTCATATACAAATCAATCAACTATAAATAAATAAAAATAATCCAAACAACCACTACCAAAAATGCCAAAATACTTCTCTAAAACCCACTTTTTAAGAACAATTATGTCATTCCCAATTTTATTATCTCACTTTTTATATTGTGGGTCCCACTTTCTCACTTCTCCTCTTTAATCAACTGTCAACTATACATTTAATCAAAACAACCACTACCCAAAATCAACTATACATTTAATCAAAACAAGCACTACGAAAAATACCAAACTACAATTCTCCATACACGGATTAATTATTTATATTCTGCTTTTAAGTTACATTGGGAAAATGTTACATGTTATTGGTATAATTTAATTATTGATAAAATATATTCCGTGTATTTATTCGCCAAGGGGACCACATTGTTACTTTATGATTGATAATTACCTAACGATCAAAAATTTTAATTGAAGAAAATATTCTAAAGTTATGAAGCTTCATTTCTTATCAAGTTAAAAGATTTATTGTAACTAAATTATAACTGAGTCTACTTATACAAAGAATACGATGTTACCTGTGTGTATGCATGGGTATACTGCTGGTATATTATTATAATGTAATTGTTGTTTTTCGTCAAACTCTTAGGTCCTAGCCGTGGATTCGGCCAGAGGTTTGCGTCAAGGAGGGAACTCTGCTCCTTGACTGTGGGTTGGATTATACTACTGGCTAATGCATAAAAAGAAAGATAAAGTGCGATAAAAGCAAATAGATAAAATAAACGTAGAGTTTTTGATTGATTGGGTGTGTTCTGTACAATTTGATTGATTGGGTGTGTTCTGTACAATTACTCTTCTCCTATTTATATACATAGGCCCTCATCGGCCACTACTCGAGCCAACACTTGCCTACCGTTGGATTAATCATGATTAACGCATTACATTACATCCAGGCCCTAAAAACTAGGAAGCACTCTTCCACTAGCACGGGTAGCGGGTCAAATTATCTCCGCTTCCACTTCTACGGCGCTTCTCCACGTTGGCTTAACCGCTCCAACGTCTAAATGTGTCCACGTGTGTTGACTCATTGCTCTCCAAAGCAAGACCCTCTAACTCGGCCAACTCCTCATGCCCAGTTCCCATAAACTTAGGAAGGTGGTTAACGTAGTTTGGCTTGGCCTTTTCCCATTATATTTAATCGGATAATTATTTAATATATAATTATATGAACATATTAAGACCAAGTATTAGCCTCCAAGTCTATATAAACTTAGTAGCCACGTCAAGCTGATTTGTCTCGGCCGAGTCTAACCTCGGCCAATCAGGCGTCAGCCGAGGAGGCACCTCAGATGTTTATATTAGCCATGTGGTCATGTATAGTCAATTTAGACCCCAAGCATCTAAAATTTCTATTTTTGCCGACGGGAATCAGCCTTCGGCCCTCGGCTAGCCGATTCTACGCCAGCCGAGTTGCCCTCGGCGAAAACGGGTGTCAACAGTAATTATATAATATTTTGTGATGTGTGTAATAATACTCTACTGCATTTTAAAATATATTAATAATAAACAAAAGAAGAAAGTAGCATTAAAATAAGTCAAGCAAAATGGGTAATCGAGAACCTTCTTGTTCACAATTACCTAACTATTAGGATTAGGATAAAAGAAAAGGAGGGAGTGGGGAGCTGGCAAGAAAGTGGTCCGCTACGATGAAGATAGACAATTGCGTAGGAGGAGAAAATGGCACAACTGATGTTGCCATAGTGAACTAGAGCAGTTCCCTGCTGTATTAAGAGGTACAGAGAGTTAAAGTTTCTGGTGGAACTGAGGAAAGTTGAGAAAGTGAGTGATAGTAAGAGACTAAAAGTAGAAGAAAGTGATCAACACAACTACATTCTATTTGCGGTAAAAGAATATTCATGTCTTTGTTTTTAGAAATTTTGAAGTTAGGGTTTGATTTTAGGAAACTTCGAATATTATATAAATTTTATATGAGTAGAGTAATTAATTTGGGATACTTAATATCTTGTAGGCATAAGATTCAGGTAGAGAAGTTTTCAATTTTATTGATATTATTAACTTAGAGGTTGACTGTTGACTCATGGTCATATGTATACCGTTGCTCAGTTTTACAGTCATAAAGTGAGTGTTTATGTGTTTTTAGTTACTTTTCATGGGGAAATAGCTTAGATTGCAATTGATGTCATTAGGATTGATTTGTAAGTTGTTACCCTCTTTTCAAATGGTTGTAGTAAGACAAATTCTTCAATTTGATGTTTCGTTGGCTGGCGAACCAGACAGCTTGCCTAGCAACGCAGCAGAAAAAAGAAGAAAAGTTTCTGGTCCCTTTCGCCTCGCGACCAACATTCATCGCCTTGCGATCAAGGCAAAAATCTGTCCATCGCGTCGCGACAGAATTGCATCGCCTCGCGATGGACTGCAGATTTCAGTATTTAAGCCCAAAAATCAGAAAATTAGGGCACTTTTTCTCTTGGTTGCGAAAAGGGGGTTTAGAGCTGCGAAAAAGGAGAAGAATTGGAGCTTCTCTACGCTTGGGAACAAGGAATTGAAGGATCCAATGTACTCATCTTTGTGTAACTTATCTTTTACCTTTTCTTTCAATCCTTTAAACATGAGTAGCTAAATTTCTTATGGTTAGGAGGAGTTGAATCTCTCCAAAACTATCATGTGATTCCGTTGTTATGATCAATACAATTTAGTTGTCCTTTTAAATTTTCCTTTTACTCCGTTCTTATTGCTTTACAATAATTATTGTTGTTGTAATGAATTAGGGTTTACTGTCACCATTGGGAGATGAGTCATCTGTTCCGGATATTGGGGTTTAAGGTCATGAGTGTGATAAGTAACGGCCAAATAATTTAATTATTTATTTAATTAAATTATTTAGGTATTTTATTAGTATAGTTGTATTAAAATAATTATACGGTGTTTTATTTAAATCAGGGAGTGGTGCTTAGTAATTAGCTGAGTAGTAGACGGGGGCCCGTGATCCAAGAGCCCAAGGCCTAGGCGCGTGAAGGAGAGTGTTGGCTAGGGTTTAGTCATTTCGCATTTTTGGAGAAAAAGAAAGAAAGAAAAGCGAAGAGAGGGGAGGAGAAAGGGGCGCGGCGAAACCAAGAGAAAGAGGAGAGGAGCTTTGTTGCTGTGGTTCTTTGGAGTCTTCGTCCAAGAGGATCACGTATTCGGCAAACCTAAGGTAAGGGTGGGTTCTACTTTATAATAGGGTGTATGATGGGGGTTATGTGGGAGATAGGACCTATGATGCCTATTTGATCTTGTTGATGTTGATTTCGTGATGTTTGAATGTACTCATGTTGATTGATCATGGTGAAAATTTGGTGTTTGGTGTTTGGTGCGATTTGGTGTTGTGTTTTGGTTGCTGGAATTGGCGCCCTGTTGCTGGGCGCCGTGACTGTGTTGCGTTTGGTCCCTGCTGGAGGCGCCCTGTTGCTGGGCGCCAAGCCAGTGTTGCTTCTGTTGCTGATTTTGGCGCCCTGGGCGCCCAGTCATGATGTCCTGTTGTTGTTGTTGCTGGAAGTGGCGCCCTAGGCGCCCAGTGATGCTGTCTTGGTTGCTAGAGTTGGCGCCCTAGGCGCCCAGTGTGGTCTGGGGCGGTTCTGTGTTTTTGTGAAGGGCGCCCTAGGCGCCCAGTGATGTCCCATGTTCTGCTGTTGCTGTTTGCCTGCCTGTGTTGTTGATGTCCTAAGCGCCCTGTTGCTGGGCGCCAAGTCTGCTGTTGCCATTGTTGCGCTAGGCGCCCTGTCCCTCGGCGCCATGTCTGATCTTGTTGCTGCTGTGCTAGGCGCCCTGCCCCTGGGCGCCATGTCTGGTTGTGTCGCTGTTGCACTAGGCGCCCTGTTGCTGGGCGCCAGTTTCTGTTCTGTTGCTGATGCTCTTGGCGCCCTGTTGCTGGGCGCCAGTTTCTGTTGGTGTTGTTGCCTGCTAGGCGCCCTGTTGCTGGGCGCCACTTTCTGTTCTGTTGCTGATGCTCTTGGCGCCCTGTTGCTGGGCGCCAGTTTCTGTTGGTGTTGTTGCCTGCTAGGCGCCCTGCGGCTGGGCGCCGGTTCCTTGTTGTGCTGCTGTCTCACTTGGCGCCCTGTTGCTGGGCGCCAGTTTCTGTCTTGTTGCTGTTGCTGTTTTCTAAAATAATGTTGCTGTCACAGTGAACAAAATGTTGCTGTTTTTCACAAATATAGTTGCTGTCACAGTGAACAAAATGTTGCTGTTTTTCACAAATAATGTTGCTGTCACCATTTTCGTGTTGCTGTTTTGCTGGAAAATCACTGTTGCTGTCACCATTTCCATGTTGCTGTTTTTACGAAAATTCATTGTTGCCGTCTCCATTTTAAGTTGCTGTTTTTAAAAGCTATTATCGCTGTTTATTGTAAGTCGGTATTGTTCCTGGTGTCGTAAATTGTCGTTGTCCCCGGTGTTGTAAAATTGATGTTGCCATTGATGTGGGACTGTCCTATAGGTGATGTCTTAGAGGTGTAAGTGTTATTGGTGATGATTGGTGTTATTGGTGATGATATAACAGGTGATGTGCCGATTTTGTTGGCTAAGGTGATAGGTGATGGGTCTATGACCACTTATTGATATTGGTGATGTTGTGTCAATTAAATGTCTGATGTTGTTAATTGTCTCTGTGCATTGTTCATGGTGTCGCATATATTGCATATGCATTATTTTGGTGATGATGGCTTCGGCCGTTGGAGCTATAGGTGATGATGGTGATGCTCATATAGGTGATTTTGCCCTTATTGGCTATTTTATTGCTGATGATTGGTACCACATGCATATACCCGTTGGTGTGGGTTGCATCTCATTCATTTACTCATGATATTAGTGATGATTCTTGGTGATTGTAATTTGGTGTTGTTGTGAAGTGGTAGATATAGCTGTCGTAACTCTAGCATATTGCCTATCATATATGCTATTATAATGTTAGATATCTCACCCTTCTGTTTGAATGTTACCCCTATGTTGGTAACGTGCAGGTGATTGCGAGTGAAGGCATGTCTACCTTCGCTAGTAGAGTCGGTGTCGTCGCTCTGATACGTAGCACTCGGGGGGATGAACGCTAGGCCTTATTATTGTCTCTATTGTTTTAATTTTTGAAGTTTTATGGTGATGTTAAGATTACTGTTGAATCCTATATTTTATTCCGCTGCTTGGTGATGGAGTTACATTTATATGTCGTACTGTCAAATGGTGAATTTTATTTATTGACGTGTGGTGTTTTAACGGTGTAAGTGTAGCATCCCTTGCGGGTGTATTGAAAAATGTTTTTGAAAACTCTGATTTTTGTCAAAAATTTTCTGGGTAGAAAAGGGGTGTTACATTTGTGGTATCAGAGCAGTTTCGGTCTGTCTGGCCAAGTTGTCGAGTTATTGTGTCATTGACGATCAAGTATTGTCAATTAGTTCTAATACGTTGCTTATGATTGTAGTGATTAGTTGAGATGGCTGGAAGGAACGATGCTGCTATTGCTGCTGCGTTGGCTGCTATGGCTCAGGCTGTGGAGGGTCAACAGAATGCTGGTGAGAATGCTGGGTCTCGTAGTTTGGCTACATTTCAGAGAGAAAATCCGCCTACCTTCAAGGGCAAGTATGATCCCGATGGGGCTTTAGCTTGGCTGAAAGAGATGGAGAGGATCTTTCGTGTGATGGACTGCACTCCAGCGCAGAAGGTCTGTTATGGTACGCATATGCTGGCAGAGGAGGCCGATGACTGGTGGTTAGAGGCTACGCAGAGATTGGAGACTGCAAACGAAGAGATCACTTGGGCGGTGTTCCGCAGGGAGTTTATGAGAAAATATTATCCGGAGGATGTCCGAGGTAAGAAAGAGATTGAGTTCCTGGAGCTGAAACAAAGGAATATGTCCGTGACTAAGTATGCTGCTAAGTTCGTGGAATTAGCAAAGTTTTACCCGCATTACAGTGAAGCAACTGCTGAGTTTTCCAAGTGCATTAAGTTTGAGAATGGGCTGCGGCCTGAGATTAAGAAGGCGATTGGTTACCAGAAGAACCGTGTTTTCTCCGACTTGATTGATAGCTGCAGAATTTATGAGGAAGACAACAATGCTCACTACAAGATTATGAATGAGAAGAGGAGCAAATTTCAAAGTCGTGGTAAGCCGTATGATGTTCCTCCTAGTAAAGGTAAACAGAAAGCTGCTGTGGGCAAGGGGACTAGTGGGGGAGATGCTCCTGCTAGCATTGTATGTTACAAATGTGGCAGAGCTGGTCACAAGAGTAACGTGTGCAAAGCTGAAGTGAAGAAGTGTTACCGTTGTGGTAAGGAGGGTCATGTGGTGGCTGAGTGTGAGCGTAAGGAGGTGGTCTGCTACAACTGTGGTGAAGGAGGGCACATTAGTACGCAGTGTCCGAAGCCGAAGAAAGAAAGGTCCAGTTGAAAAGTGTTTGCTTTGGCAGGTGAAGAGCCTACTGAAGATGATGGACTTATTAGAGGTACGTGCTTCATTAATGATACTCCTCTAAAATCTGTTGTTGATACTGGTGCTACTCATTGCTTTATTGCTGCTGATTATTGTAAGAGATTGGGTCTTGTATTGTCTGCTATGAATGGAGAGATGGTTGTCGACACTCCAGCTAAGGGGTCAGTAACTACTTCTCTGGTGTGTTCTCAGTGTCCCTTGTCGATCTTCGACACAGACTTTGTTGTGGATTTTGTTTGTTTGCCGTTGAGCGGATTGGATGTAATCTTGGGTATGAACTGGTTAGAGCGTAACCATGTCCATATTAATTGTCGTAGCAAGTCGGTGAGTTTTGGAGGAGAGGATCCTGCTCTGTTATCCGCTAGTCAGTTGCGGAAGTTGATGAAGGAAGGAGTTCAGTTATTCTCGCTAATGGCATCGTTGTCTGTTGAGAATCAAGCTATCATTGAATTCTCTATTGATCTTGTAGTTGGTACCAGATCTGTTTCCATGGCACCGTACAGGATGTCCGCATCCGAATTGTCTGAGTTGAAAAGCAAGTTGAGGATCTGCTCGAGAAGAAGTTTGTGAGGTCGAAAGAGAGTCACAGAAGTAAATCCGGGAGCTACAAAGATGTATCAAGACCTGAAGAAGATGTTTTTGTGGCCTGGTATGAAGCGAGATGTGCCGTAGTTCGTTTATGCATGTTTGACTTGCCAGAAGTCAAAGGTTGAGCGCCAGAAGCCTGCTGGACTGTGCAACCTGTTAGAAATTCTAGAGTGGAAATGGGATAGCATTTCGATGGACTTTGTGACGGGATTGCCTAATACTGCGAAAGGGTATGATGCAATTTGGGTGATTGTTGACAGGTTAACAAAATCGTCTCATTTTGTTCCTATCAGCATCACGTATCCGGTGTCGAAGTTGGCGGAGATTTATATCCGGGAGATTGTGAAGGTTCATGGAGTTCCTATGAGTATTGTTTCGGATAGAGAACCGAGGTTCGCTTCAAATTTCTGGAAGAGTTTGCAAGAGAAGTTGGGGTCTAAGTTGAGGTTGCATATCATCCTCAGACAGATGGTCAGTCAGAGAGGACAATTCAGTCATTAGAAGATTTGTTGAGGGCTTGTGTTTTGGAACAAGGAGGTTCGTGGGATTCCTACCTTCCACTGATAGAGTTCACGTATAACAACAGTTACCATTCTAGTATTGGGATGGCACCTTTTGAAGCATTATATGGTCGGAAGTGTAGAACCCCGCTGTGTTGGTATGAGTCTGGAGAGAGTGTGGTGCTTGGACCGGAGATTGTTCGAGAGACAACTGAAAAGGTGAAGTTGATTCGTGAGAAGATGAAGGCGTCGCAGAGTCGACAGAAGAGTTATCACGACAAGAGGAGGAAAGATTTAGAGTTTCAAGCGGGTGAGCATGTATTTTTGAGAGTCACTCCAGTGACCGGTGTTGGACGCGCTTTGAAGTCGAAGAAGCTCACTCGTCGTTTTATTGGTCCTTATCAGATTTCAGAGACAGTCGGAAATGTTCCATCTCATGTGATCCGCATGGATGATGTGGAGTTACGGGATAATCTCACGGTGGAGACGATGCATGTACGGATCGAAGGTCATGAGGTGAAAGTTTTAAGAGGCAAGGAGATTGCGCTGGTGAAAGTAGTCTGGGGGAGAGTTGTAACGCCCAAATAATTTAATTATTTATTTAATTAAATTAATTAGGTATTTTATTAGTATAGTTGTATTAAAATAATTATACGGTGTTTTATTTAAATCAGGGAGTGGTGCTTAGTAATTAGCTGAGTAGTAGACGGGGGCCCGTGATCCAAGAGCCCAAGGCCTAGGCGCATGAAGGAGAGTGTTGGCTAGGGTTTAGTCATTTCGCATTTTTGGAGAAAAAGAAAGAAAGAATTGCGAAGAGAGGAGAGGAGAAAGGGGCGCGGCGAAACCAAGAGAAAGAGGAGAGGAGCTTTGTTGCTGTGGTTCTTTGGAGTCTTCGTGCAAGAGGATCACGTATTCGGCAAACCTAAGGTAAGGGTGGGTTCTACTTTATAATAGGGTGTATGATGGGGGTTATGTGGGAGATAGGTCCTATGATGCCTCTTTGATCTTGTTGATGTTGATTTCGTGATGTTGGAATGTACTCATGTTGATTGATCATGGTGAAAATTTGGTGTTTGGTGTTTGATGCGATTTGGTGTTGTGTTTTGGTTGCTGGAATTGGCGCCCTGTTGCTGGGCGCCGTGACTGTGTTGCGTTTGGTCCCTGCTGGAGGCGCCCTGTTGCTGGGCGCCAAGCCAGTGTTGCTTCTGTTGCTGATTTTGGCGCCCTGGGCGCCCAGTCATGATGTCCTGTTGTTGTTGTTGCTGGAAGTGGCGCCCTAGGCGCCCAATGATGCTGTCTTGGTTGCTGGAGTTGGCACCCTAGGCGCCCAGTGTGTTCCTGTGTTGCTGAAAGTGGCAGTGTGGTCTGGTGCGGTTCTGTGTTGCTGTGAAGGGCGCCCTAGGCGCCCAGTGATGTCCCATGTTATGCTGTTGCTGTTTTCCTGCTTGTGTTGCTGATGTCCCAGGCGCCCTGTTGCTGGGCGCCAAGTCTGCTGTTGCCATTGATGCGCTAGGCGCCCTGTCCCTGGGCACCATGTCTGATCTTGTTGCTGCTGTGCTAGGCGCCCTGCCCCTGGGCGCCATGTCTAGTTGTGTCGCTGTTGCACTAGGCGCCCTGTTCCTGGGCACCAGTTTCTGTTCTGTTGCTGATGCTCTTGGCGCCTTGTTGCTGGGCGCCAGTTTCTGTTGGTGTTGTTGCCTGCCAGGCGCCCTGTTGCTGGGCGCCAGTTTCTGTTCTGTTGCTGATGCTCTTGGCGCCCTGTTGCTGGGCGCCAGTTTCTGTCTTGTTGCTGTTGCTGTTTTCTAAAATAATGTTGCCGTCACAGTGAACAAAATGTTGCTGTTTTTCACAAATAATGTTGCTGTCACAGTGAACAAAATGTTGCTGTTTTTCACAAATAATGTTGTTGTCACAGTGAACAAAATGTTGCTGTTTTTCACAAATAATGTTGCTGTCACAGTGAACAAATGTTGCTGTTTTTCTTTCTAAAAATGATGTTGCTGTTTTTCTGAAAATTCACTATTGCTGTCACATTTTTATGTTGCTGTTTTGCTGGAAAATCACTGTTGCTGTCACCATTTTCGTGTTGCTGTTTTGCTGGAAAATCACCGTTGCTATCACCATTTCCATGTTGCTGTTTTTACGAAAATTCACTATTGCCGTCTCCATTTTAAGTTGCTATTTTTAAAAGCTATTGTCGCTGTTTATTGTAAGTCGGTATTGTTACCGGTGTCGTAAATTGTCGTTGTCCCCGGTGTTGTAAAATTGATGTTGCCATTGATGTGGGAAATTTATTGGTGTCTTTGGGGTCGGTGATTGTCGGTCAAGTTGTTGGACTGTCCTATAGGTGTAAGTGTTATTGGTGATGATTGGTGTTATTGGTGATGATATAACAGGTGATGTGCCGATTTTGTTGGCTAAGGTGATAGGTGATGGGTCTATGACCACTTATTGATATTGGTGATGTTGTGTCAATTAAATGTCTGATGTTGTTAATTGTCTCTGTGCATTGTTCATGGTGTCGCATATATTGCATATGCATTATTTTGGTGATGATGGCTTCGGCCGTTGGAGCTATAGGTGATGATGGTGATGCTCATATAGGTGATGTTGCCCTTATTGGATATTTTATTGGTGATGATTGGTACCACATGCATATACCCGTTGGTGTGGGTTGCATCTCATTCATTTACTCATGATATTAGTGATGATTCTTGGTGATTGTAATTTGGTTTGTGAAGTGGTAGATATAGCTGTCGTAACTCTAGCATATTGCCTATCATATATGCTATTATAATGTTAGATATCTTAGCCTTCTGTTTGAATGTTACCCCTATATTGGTAACGTGCAGGTGATTGCGAGTGAAGGCATGTCTACCTTCGCTAGTACAGTCGGTGTCGTCGCTCTGATACGTAGCACTCAGGGGGTGAACGCTAGGCCTTATTAGTGTCTCTATTGTTTTAATTTTTGAAGTTTTATGGTGATGTTAAGATTACTGTTGAATCCTATATTTTATTCCGCTGCACGGTGATGGAGTTACATTTATATGTCGTACTATTAAATGGTGAATTTTATTTATTGACGTGTGGTGTTTTAACGGTGTAAGTGTAGCATCCCTTCCGGGTGTATTGAAAAATGTTTTTGAAAACTCTGATTTTTGTCAAAAATTTTCTGGGTAGAAAAGGGGTGTTACATTTGTGGTATCAGAGCAGTTTCGGTCTGTCCGGCCAAGTTGTCGAGTTATTGTGTCATTGACGATCAAGTATTGTCAATTAGTTCTAATACGTTGCTTATGATTGTAGTGATTAGTTGAGATGGCTGGAAGGAACGATGCTGCTATTGCTGCTGCGTTGGCTGCTATGGCTCAGGCCGTGGAGGGTCAACAGAATGCTGGTGAGAATGCTGGGTCTCGTAGTTTGGCTACATTTCAGAGAGAAAATCCGCCTACCTTCAAGGGCAAGTATGATCCCGATGGGGCTTTAGCTTGGTTGAAAGAGATGGAGAGGATCTTTCGTGTGATGGACTGCACTCCAGCGCAGAAGGTCCGTTATGGTACGCATATGCTGGCAGAGGAGGCCGATGACTGGTGGTTAGAGGCTACGCAGAGATTGGAGACCGCAAACGAAGAGATCACTTGGGCGGTGTTCCGCAGGGAGTTTATGAGAAAATATTATCCGGAGGATGTCCGAGGTAAGAAAGAGATTGAGTTCCTGGAGCTGAAACAAGGGAATATGTCCGTGACTAAGTATGCTGCTAAGTTCGTGGAATTAGCAAAGTTTTACCCGCATTACAGTGAAGCAACTGCTGAGTTTTCCAAGTGCATTAAGTTTGAGAATGGGCTGCGGCCTGAGATTAAGAAGGCGATTGGTTACCAGAAGGCGATTGCGGGTGTATTGAAAAATGTTTTTGAAAACTCTGATTTTTGTCAAAAATTTTCCGGGTAGAAAAGGGGTTTTACATGATGATTATAGGAATATGGCGTTACTATCATGAATTCCGTTAATTCTTCGTGTTTAATGTTTTGTTTAGTGGTGATTCACTTAAGGAATTAGGGTTTCCCAATAGATAAAAGGGGTTTTGTGGCAAGCGAATATTGTCCTAAATCTTTAATAATTGAATTGAATCTTTTAATTGGGTAATTAAATTAGAAATGAAAGTGTAGGATTCAATGGTGAATTTTATTTACTGTTGAATCCACTTTTATTTCTGAATTTTATTCTCATATACTCTATTTTCGGTTACTATCAATTACCAAATATTTAATCTTATTATAACTAAGAATTATTTAACTTGCTTAGCGGAATAACTCTCAATCCCTGTGGAGACGACTAGTGGTTCTTACTATTTTAATATTACTTGCAACGATTCGGTACACTTGCCGAAATCTTAACAAGTTTTTGGCGTCGTTGCCTGGGATTGTTCATTTCATTATTAACATGGAAAATGAGTTAATTCTTAGATATTTTTTTTTACGGTTTTGTTGTTTCTATTTATTTCGTTTTTGTTTTTTCTACCCAGTTATTTGTGTTGGACTTGTTGACGGTTTGCTTAGTGTTTCAGAGATTTGTTTATGCGGGGCAAGAATTCGCAAGATTTGTTGTTTGATCCAGAGATTGAAATATTGGCAAAGGCAAATCAGAAGAAAATTAAGCTAGCAAAGCAACAGACCCAGAGAGAGTAATTGGCGAAAATCTACCTCCAAGGCACACTCTCAGTGACTTTGGGAGGGGAAATCAAGGCGTTCAAGCCTACACCTTTCAACCAGTGGGAGCTGCTTCATTTGACATCAAGTATTCTGTTAATAGTGCCTTGAAATCAGAGCAGTTTTCAGGGTCTGATGCTGAAGACCCCAACCAACACTTGTTCCAAGTCTATGAGATTTGTGGAACCCCAAATCCCGAGGAAGTCAATGAAGATTCCAAGAAGATGAGCCCATTTCAATTTACCTTAACGGGTAGGGCAAATGATTGGCTAAATACTCTCCCAATTTCAAAGTTCATCAAGAAATGGGCAGAAATCTCAAACTTTGAGCACGGGGATGCAGAATCTCTATATGATGCATGGGAAAGATTCAAATTGTTGTTAAAAAAATGTCCAGGCCATGGTATTGATGATTTTCTACAGTTGCAAACCTTCTGTCATGGTTTACGACCTCAGACAAGGATGTTGTTAGATGCCTCAGCAAGAGGGTCTTTAGGCACTAAAACCTGGGAGGAAGCAAAACAGTTGGTGGAGGATATGGCTTCAAATGAGTACAGAATTCAAAATGACCGGGGAGCTGTAGCTAAAAAGGGTATGTTGGAGTTGGACTCTAACAGTGCGGTGTTGGCTCAACAAAAGCTAATGTCTCTTCAAATTGAATCTCTTACTAAACAATTAGCTGCTGCTTTTGAAGTTGGTTCTAAAACTCAAGCAACTGCTCAAGCTGTGCAAGTTGGTAGGTGCAACTATTGTGGTAGAGAAGCACATGAGGATGACTGTGCAATTCATGGAGAAGCTATTGAGCAGGCCAGTTATATGGGGAACTTTCAAAAACAAGGCGGGAACCCGTATTCTAAAACCTATAATCCGGGGTGGAAGAATCATCCCAACTTCTCTTGGAGAAATAATGATGCCTCATGTTCAAGTCAACAACAACAGTCTCAGACACCTGCTCAACATCAAAAGAAACCTTCCCATTTGGAAGATGCTCTGACCCAATTCATGCAAATGACCAAGACGACTTTCCAATGTCAAGAGCAAGCTATGAAAAATATGGAGAAAAACCATGAAGCTTCTATGAAGAACATGGAGATTCAAATTGGCCAGTTGTCGAAGCAGCTTGCTGAAACATTTAATAGTGGCTTTCCTGCTAGTACTATTGATAACCCTAAGAATGAAAGTTGCAAGGCTATTTCATTGAGAAGTGGTAAGGAGTTGAACCCCGTTGAAGTGACCAAACCCAAGCCTAGAGAGGAAAGTAGTGAAAATGAGGTGTTGAGTGAGGAGTTGAATAAAAAATATGAAGAAGTTGAAAATGAGTTGAGTGAAAAAGAAAAATGAAAAAAGTGTGAACAACATAAAAGTGAGATGGGAGAGAAGCCCCAAGTGAGCCCACCTTATGTGAAGTTGCCCTATCCAAATTTGAATAAGAAGAAAGAGAAAGAGGAGCAATTCACTAAGATCATGGAGATTTTTTCTCGTCTCCAAATCAACATTCCTTTTGCAGAAGCCTTAGAGCAAATGCCCACTTATGCAAAATTTATGAAGGAATTGTTGACAAAGAAGAGGAGATTCAAAGAAGATGAAATAGTAGCTTTAACTGAGGAGTGTAGTACCATTATTCAAAGAAAACTTCCTCCAAAGTTGAAAGATCCCGGGAGTTTCACCATACCTTGCACAATTGGTAACTTAACTATTGGCAAAGCTCTTTGTGATTTGGGAGCAAGCATTTATTTGATGC
Source organism: Astragalus membranaceus (assembly GCA_039519185.1). Lineage (NCBI taxonomy): Eukaryota > Viridiplantae > Streptophyta > Magnoliopsida > Fabales > Fabaceae > Astragalus > Astragalus membranaceus. The sequence goes on from CM076854.1 coordinate 59,341,725, forward strand.
CATTGTCTATGTTGAAGAGGCTTCGAGGAGGTGAGGTGAAACCAACTAGCTAGGATGTCTTTGCAACTTGCTGATAGATCTATAAAGCACCCTTATGGAGTCTTAGAAGATGTTTTGGTAAGAGTTGACAAATTTCTATTTCCAGTTGATTTTGTGATTCTCGACATAGAGGAACATGCAGAGGTACCACTACTTAGGGTTGTTCATGGTTACTAAAAAACTGAACCGAACTGATCGTAACAGTTTAGAACCGAACTGTTAATTTAACTTCAGTTCAGTAACCGAACTGTTAGGTAGGTTCAGTTCAGTAACTGAACTGAACTATTAAGAACATAAAAAATTAATTTCAGCGCCTCCCTTCCTCTCCAAACCATTCCGAACTGTTAAGGTATTTTTTTCTTCAGAATAAGCAACATTATTGGCAACACTGTTTCTACGTTGCATCATGACATAGATAACAACTTGTTCGTGGCTTTACATCATGATAAACATTACTGGTTGAACATAGTATGGGTTTTTGAGTTTCATAACAGGTTTTATTAGAAACAATGAGGGTGAAAGTAATTACAATCACAACTATTGTATTCAGTGTTCATGGTATCTAATATCTAATATAATATCAAAAAACTCATGGTCAAAACATGTAAATAACGAAAACAGGTACAATGGGATATCACCTGTTAAACAGCAACTAGGAATGCTATTTAGCACATAGGCAATATAGGCAATGAGTCACAATTGCAAGAAATTGCTCCCTCGATGAAGGGATATATACTCTATTATTAACAGTGAGGAATCGAAGGCAAAAATAAAATAGCTTGCATTCTCAAAACTTTATTATCTGATCTACAAGAGAGTGTGTATCAATATATACACATAGTGATTTACAAGAGAGGTTCAAGACTCTCTAACAAATTCTCAACAACCCAAAACTAATCTAACAATCTTGAAACTAATCTAGAGGAATTAACCAATCTAATCATGGTAACCTTACAATGGTAAAAGAGATAAAGTAAAACAGTAAAAGACTAAATCCTAATATGCTAATATTCTAATCGGTAATATTTTAAACGCCCCCTCAAGTTGGGAGGTAGATATTGTGGAGTCCCCACTTGGAGATGAGGGACTGAAACAGAGGGCGAGGAAGAGCCTTGGTGAGAGGATCTGCGAGTTGTTCTTGAGAGGGAACATGAATCAGTTTGAGGAAGCTAGCTTGAACGTTCTCACGGATGAAGTGATAGTCAATGTCAATGTGCTTTGAGCGTTCATTGCAAGTAGGATTATTGGCAAGCTGAATAGCAGACTTACTATCACAATATATCATAGAGGAGTCAATGGAAATAGCAAGTGATCTAAGGAGTTGACGAATCCATAACAGTTCTGAAGTGAGAGTGGCTAAGGCCCTATACTCAGCCTCTGCAGAGGATCTAGAAACAGTAGTTTGCTTTTTTGACTTCCAAGTGATGAGAGCAGAACCAAGAAAGACACAGAAGCCCATAGTGGATTTCCTAGAGGTTGTGCAGCTACCCCAATCAGCGTCACAATGGGGATGGAGACGAAGGGAGGAAACCGCAGGGAAGAGAAGCCCTTGACCGGGAGCCTGCTTGAGGTACCCAAGAAGGTGATGAACAGCCTGCAAATGTGGGGTGCGGGGATGAGTCATAAATTGACTTAATTTGTTGACAGCATATGCCACATCAGGTCTGGAAATAGTTAGGTAGATGAGGCGACCAAGCAATCGTCTGTAGTGTGTAGGATCAGCAAGAGGGCTGCCATCAGTATCATTAAGAACAACATGAGAATCCATGGGAGTGGGCAAAGGCTTGGCAGCAAGGAATCCAGTATCATCAAGGAGCTGCAAAGTGTACTTTCTTTGGCACAAGGAGATGCCTTGAGGAGAATGGGCAATCTCAAGGCCAAGAAAGTAGTGTAGGTCACCAATGACTCTCAGCTTGAACTGATCTTCCAGCAGCTGTCTGGTGGCGGAAATGAGAGTAGAGTTGGGGCCAGCAAGTAGGATATCGTCAACATAGACAATTAGTATTACCAAGTGGTCACCACTTCCTTTAAGGAATAGAGAATTATCAGCAGAGCTGTGATGGAAACCTTGTTGTATAAGGACAGTAGAAAATTTTGTGTACCACTATCTGGATGCCTGCCTAAGCCCATAGAGGGACTTGTTGAGTTTGCAGACTAATTTCTCCCTCGTAGTAGGATAGCCCAAGGGGAGTTGCATGTAAACTTCTTCATCATGATCACCATGTAAAAAGGCATTATGGATGTCCAATTGCAGTAAATGACAGTGTTTCTGGGCTGCGACACCAAGAAGTATCCGGCCAGTGGCCAGCTTTGCCACAAGAGAAAACGTCTCAGTGAAATCTATACCAGCTTGTTGTGTATATCCCTTAGCAACCAGGCGGGCTTTGTACTTGTCAATGCTACCATCAGCCTTGTACTTGACCTTGTATAACCATCTGCAGCCAATGGGCTATTTGCCTGGGGGTAAATGTTGAACAGTCCAAGTATTATTTAATTCCAGAGCAGTGAGTTCAGTGGCCATAGCGGCACGCCATTCAGGTATCTTGACAGGCTGGTGGTAGTAAGTTGGCTCATAAATGGTGGTCATGTGCATGATGTAGTGCCTGTAAGTAGGAGACAAGTGCCTGTAGATGATGTAGTTTTGGTTAGGGTAGGCAGCATTGCATTGGTAGTCATTCAAGTAAGTAGGAGGGTGATGAACTCTAGATGATCTTCTAGGAAGTATGGCAGGTGGCTCCAATTCATTGGTGCTATCAGGTGAGTTGGGGTGGTTATCGGGGGTGGTGGAGGTGGAGCTGTCAGTGGGATGCTCAGGTGGTGACGGAGCAGGGGTGGGTGATGAAGGAGAACTTGGCTCAGGGGCAGGGCCTGGTGTGGGAGGATATTCAATGTCTTCAGGTGAAGAGAAGTGGTTGGGAAGGCTAGTCATGTCAAGGTCATTATTTGGGAGGCCATAGGATGAAGCAAGTTTGAAAGGGAAGATTGACTCTTGGAATGTGACATCTCTAGATATAATGAATTTTTGATTTTGAAAGTTAAAGAGTTTGTATCCTTTGTAACCTTAAGGGTATCCCATGAAGACACAGGGGATGGCACGAGGGCTGAATTTATGTCTTTGAGAAATGAGCGTTGAAGCATGACTAAGGCATCCAAAGACACGAATTTGGGAGTAATCAGGAGGTTTGTTGAATAACAGCTCATAAGGTGATTTGTCTTGTAAATGGTGGGAAGGGGTTCTATTGATGAGGTAGGTGGCAGTGGAGATACATTCTCCCCAATAGATGAGGGGGATGGCTGCCTTAAACACAAGAGAACGGGCCACATTCAACAAATGCTGATGTTTTCTCTCCACAACAGCATTTTGTTGTGGCTTATAAGAGCAGGAGAACTGGTGGGAGGAGCCCAAATTCTGCAAAAAATCAGTTAGAGCAAACTCACGAGCATTGTCAGTTCTTATAGACTTTATAGTTTTGCCAAACTGAGTGTTAACATAAGCAAAAAATAGTTTGAGTAAGGGAGGTGCATCATATTTGTGTTTCATGAGGTGTATCCAAGTGAATCTAGAGTGGTCAACAACAATAGTGAGGAAATATTGATGTCCATCATGTGTAGGTGTGGCAAAAGGTCCCCATGTGTCACAGTGAATTAGGTCAAAAATATTTGGGGAAAAATTGTTATGTGCAATGAAAGGTAATCTCTTTTGTTTGCCAATAGGACACACAGTGCAACTAGAGGAAGTATACTTCGAATCTAAAGAAAAGGGAATTTTATTGCTTAAAGAATGGAGTACAGAATCAGACAAATGTCCCATACGGGCATGCCATAAACTTGTAAAATCATGGGTTTTGTCAACAACATTACATGAAATGTGATTAGCAAGATAACAAGAATTGGAAAAACAAGAAACAGGCAATGCAATAGCAGGAGTATCATGAGGTGGAAGGCAAGCAGTGAATGGAAAAAGACCATTAGTGAGATCACATCTTCCAATTACCTTCTTTTGAGGACGATCCTGTATTAAGAAAGACTTATCAATAAAGAAAACATCAAATAATTGAGTGGAAAGTAATGCTCCTACAGAGATGAGATTGACAGTGAAGTCAGGAATATGTAAAACATGAGTAATGGTAAAAAAGGGACTTAAGGTGATAGTGCCAATGTCAGCAACACGTATCTTCTGTTTATTTGGAAGAATGACAAAAGTGTGTGTAAGTGCAGTGTATTCAGTAAACAGGTTGATGTCAATGCATATGTGTGCTGAGGCACCAGAGTCAACAAGTCAAGTGATAGCATATGAACTAGGTAAGTTGTCAAGAATGGAGAAACTGATACCAATACATAGTTCACCTGGTTGGTCAGTGTCCGTGATTGAGGAATTTGCCATCTGAGCTTGAATGTATGTCATCATTTGTTGATATTGTTCAGCAGAAGGCATGGTTGTGGAGGAAGGAGCCTGAACCAGATTGGCAGTGGCCTTGAATTTCTTGTGACTAGGGGGGTAACCGTGGAGCTTGAAACATTTGTCCTTCACATGACCAAGAATGCCACAGTGACTGCAGAGAGGGCGATCTTTCTTGGCAAGACCAGAGGAAGGAGCAGGATTAGGAGTTGCAGAACCTTGAATAGCAAAGGCCATTGGAGTGGCTGCTTGGAGGGGAAGCGTGCCGACTGCACGTTGAGTTTCTTCTTGAATCACAAGGGCGAAGACTTGCTTAATGGTGGGCAAAGGACTCATGAGAAGGACTTGGCCACGCACCTGATTGTAGCTTTCATTGAGCCCCATTGGAAAGGTGAGCACATACTCAGAGGGAATATGAGTCACGAGAGGCAGAGCTCCGCCGCAGTTGCAGTCGTTGTGAGGCACAAATTCACTGAGTTGTTCCCAAAGAGTTTTGAGTTTGTTGTAATATGCGTTGACCGATGAAGAACCCTGAGAACAGCTAACGAATTCACGACGAAGTTGGAGCATACGGGGACCGTTCTGTTGCTTGAAGCGCGTTTCAAGGTCGAGCCAAATGTCACGGGCCGTGGAGGAGTAGACGATGCTGACGGCTAGTTCCTTACAGACCGAGTTCAAGATCCACGACGCAACAACATTGTTGCATCATAGCCAAAGAGGGAATTGAGGATCGAAGTCTGGTGGAGGAAGAATCGTACCGTCGATGAAGCCCATATTGTTCTTTGAGCTAAGCGCCCAGATCATAGCGCGTTTCCACGAGTTGTAGTTCTCGCCGTTGGACGCAAGCACGTGAGTAGCCTGGATCTGACCAGGGTTATCTGAATGGTGAAGGAAGAAAGGATTAGTGTGATCGGGGACGATCGCCATGGAAGGAGGTGAACCAAAGAAAGAGATGAATCAGAGAAGGGGATAAAGCGATAGAACCCTAATTTCTAACTGATACCATATTAATATTGAGGAATCGAAGGCAAAAAAAAAACAGCTTGCATTCTCAAAACTTTATTATCTGATCTACAAGAGAGTGTGTATCAATATATACACATAGTGATTTACAAGAGAGGTTCAAGACTCTCTAACTAATTCTCAACAACCCAAAACTAATCTAACAATCTTGAAACTAATCTAGAGGGATTAACCAATCTAATCATGGTAACCTTACAATGGTAAAAGAGATAAAGTAAAATAGTAAGACTAAATCCTAATATGCTACTATTCTAATAGCTAATATTTTAATATCTATCAATCGTTGATAGATGTACCATTAAAAGCAAAGCCAACACCCATTCAAACCTACCAGACATGACAAAGCATATCTTCCTCTACATAGTTCTTAGACAGATGCGCATAAGTAGACATTTCCGTTTTTTTATTGTATTTTGTTATGAATTTTCTAAGTAGAACGTAGATAAAAAAACTGAACAGAGGAAAAAATGAGTTTAGAGTAGCTAATATTAAACCGTTTTCTTTCTTAACGAGCTCTGATCCTCCCGAAACGCAGGCAATACTTAATCCATGACAAATCATAAAAATTCGCAATACACCAGATTTTTACCAATCCATACTAACATCTACCAAAACTGAAGCATAAACTACTAGAAAGTAGGATAAATAAAATTGAACTATCCGAAAGGCAAGGCAAATTTGGTTAACAGTTCGGTACGGTTCGGGCCCAAAAGTTAGGACAAAATAGCTAATAAAAGTTAGGTTTTTAAAAAGTTCAGTTCAGAAATAAAAAACTATGAACCGAACTGAACCGAACTATTAATATAGTTCAGTTCAGTTCGGCGAACTATTATTGCAGTTCGGTTTAGTTCTCTGAACTGTTTCAACTAGTTTGGTTCGGTTCAGTTCAGTTCTTGTAACACCCCTTTTCTACCCGGTAATTATTTAATAAAAATAAGAGTTACAAAAATTTATTTCATACTTCGAAAAGAGATGTCACACATTCATCTTTAAATAAAACGTCTCATACGATATAAATAACTTTGTCAAAATACATCACCACGCAGCGGAAAGAAATAAGTTCTAAAACATAAAATATTAACGTTCTGAATGGACTCCAAATAATAAAATATAACAACCAAAGTTTAGCGTTTATCCCCCCCTTGAGTGTTACACATCAAAGCAAAGGACACCGACGACACCGACTCAGAATAGCGAAGGTACCTAAGCCTTCACTTGCAATCACCTGCACGTTACCGCATAGGGGTAACATTCAAACAGAAGGGGTGAGATATCTTCAATATAATAGCGTAAAATGATAGGAATTATGCTAGAATATGACAACTATATCTACCACTCCACTACACACATCAAATTATAAACACACGTCAAATTATAAACATTACAACCAGCCACCAATGTCATGATAATGCATGAATGCAACCCACACCAACGGGCATATGCATGTGGTACCAAATCACCAAAAGTCTTGCCCGTAAATAGGGGCGTCACCAAAATTGAGAGCTTTCACGCCCAGCTCACCAATTCACCAAAAATTGAGCTTTCACACCAAGCTCACTAGTTTTATAAAAATTGAGCTTTCACACCCAGCTCCAAGACCAAAGGCCTTCACCAAAATAAATGCATATGCTGTATGCGACACCATGAATGCACACATACAATCACCAAACTAGTCACAACGTGACACCAAAAATTAATCACCGAATATCACCAAAGTTTGGCTTTTACACCTAGCCACAACGACACCGAAACACTAAGACTACCCAACACAACGGAACACCAAGACTTGGAACTTTCACACCTAGTTCCAACAACACCAAGGTTTGAGCCTTCACACCTAGCTCAAACAGCACCAAGACACCAAGAGGACAACAATTTCCAAAACAGCACCAAGACACCAAGATGACAACAATATTCCTAAACATTTGAGACGCGAGGCTTTTTCCCAACACCGGATACAAACGACAATTTTTCCAAAGTATTTGAGACATGACAGCTTTCTTTTCAAAACATCACTATTTAACGACTACACAAACGATTAACAACTTTTCCAGAAAAATGGACTACATTGCCTCAAAATAGAATATTCATCTAGGCCTCTGAATAAGCTTTCCAAAACATTTTGAAACGTCTAAATCGGACTTCCGAGTCAAAAGATATGTCAAAAACAAAATAAGAACAAAACTGAGACATATGCTGAAAATGGAGCCCAGGCACTGGGCGCCTAGGAGCAACACGCAAAATCTGGCCAACACACAGAAAACTGGCGCCCTTGGCGCCCAGACAACTCAGGAACACAGAATAGCAATGCAACACAATGTGGAACACACTCCAGACACGGCGCCCATGCACAGGGCGCCTAGCAGGGAACAACCACACAGAAAACTGGCGCCCAGGAGCAGGGCGCCCAGCAACAAGCAACACACTGAATCTGGCGCCCAGGAGCAGGGCGCCTAGCAACACTACAGGAGATGGCGCCATTGGCGCCCAGACCACCTGAAACACAGCAAAAACGCAACATGGCACAGGAATTGGCGCCCTTGGCGCCCAGACAGCCTACAGCACAACAGAAAACGCAACATGGCACAGGGAACACGCACCAGGCACGGCGCCCAGGCACAGGGCGCCAAAAACTGCAACACGCACAGGGAACACAACAACAGCAACTCTGGCGCCCATGGCGCCCATGACTCAAAACACAACAGCAACAACCATCCTGGCACACGAGACACACACAAACACGGCACCCATGCACAGGGCGCCAAAATCAGCAACAGACACCAAAGCAACGAGACCAAGGATGGCGCCCAGGCACAGGGCGCCGTTTCCATCAACAGGGACAGCAACAACACTTGGCGCCCATGGCGCCCTAGGGACCCAAAATTTCAGAATTTCACCTCGTTAAACCACCAATTCGATTTACTCACCAATTTAGTTCATCAATTCTTAATTACCAATGCCAATCATCATAATTTGTCACTCACAACACCAATCAATAATATAATCGAACACCTAGCATGCAATTAATTATAACAACAATGAATCACCAATGTTTAGGGTCACAACAATCACCAACAAGCAAGTATTTTCAATCAACCTAGTTACGATTCACCTACCATCAAACTACACATCAAAATCAAACCCTAGGCATCATAGGATCTATTCCCACATAACCCCATCATGAAACCCCATTATAAGGAAGAACCCCACCCTTACCTTATAGTAGGAGAGCACCAATTCTCTTGATCGAGTCACCAACAAAACCTCAGCAACACAGCTCCTCTCCGCTCCCTTGAATTCGCGAATTCCTCTTCTCCCTCTCCCTTGGATATGCGCGCCGTACACTTTCTCACTTCTCCTCTCTCTATTTCGCAAGTTTCCTCTCCTTTTTCTCAAACAATTCGCCTAAGTGAGCCAAACCCTAGCCTAGGCGCTTCACCTATGCGCCTAGCTAGTGGACTTGGATCACGGGCTTTCCTCCAGCTTAAGCACGATCACTAACGCCATCCCTTAATATTCAATTACACACCTCTTAATTCAACGTTAATATAATTACACCAACTAAAATAAATAAATAAATAATTGAATACCTAAATATTTAATTAAATAATTTAATTAAATATTTGGGCGTTACAGTTCTCCTCTTAAACTGAACCATGAACAGTCCTACCACTACTCATTGGTAGACCATTTTTAGCCACTGGGCGAGCCTTGATAGATGTGCAACAAGGTAAGCTAATTTTAAGGTTCCAAGATGAGAAGGTGACTTTTAATGTTTTTGAAGCTATGCGCCATCTGGATGACGAAGGGCAATGTTTTAGGGTAGATGTGATTGAAAACTCGGTGCAAGAAACCTTTAGACATGAATTACCTTCTCCTCCATTAGAGAAGGTAATTGTGAACTCTATTGAGGAATTAGATGAGAACTTGGGAAGTCTAATAGAAGACTGCATTTTACAATTTGAAGCTTCCCAAGTAGAGAGAGTTTTCAAGAAAAAAGAAGAGTTGACTAGGGGGGAGAGTCCAGAATAAAGAACTCTAGAATTGAAACAACTCCCTTCTCATTTGAAGTATGTCTTCCTTGGGAATGATGATCTATATCCAACTATCATTAGTTGTTCCTTAACCAAGTTGGAAGAGGAAAAAACTGATGAGGGTGCTAAGAAGTATCAAAACTGCTTTAGGTTGGACTATCTCCGACCTTAAGGGGATTAGTCCGGTATTTTGCATGCATAATTTCAAACTCGAGGAAGAATTCAAGCCGGTGATTCAACCACAACGAAGATTAAAACCTACCATGAAATAGGTGGTGAGGAAGGAAGTCTTAAAGCTCTTAGATGCCGGGATGATTTATCCCATTTCAGATAGCTCGTGGGTGAGTCCGGTTCATATGGTTCCCAAGAAGGGTGGTATGAGAGTTTTCAGAAATGAAAGGAATGAGCTAATTTCTACTTGCACAGTCACAGGCTAGAGGATGTGCATTGACTACCGGAGGCAAAACCAAGCCACCCGGAAGGACCACTTCCTATTACCATTCATGGATCAGATGCTGGAGAGGTTGGCTGGACAAGCTTTTTATTGCTTCCTGGATGGATACTCTGGATACAACCAAATAGCAGTTGATCCTGAAGATCAAGAGAAGACCGCTTTTACATGTCCTTTTAATGTGTTTGCATATCGGAGGATGCCCTTCGGTTTATGCAACGCTCCGGCAACTTTTCAAAGGTGCATGCTTTCTATATTCTCTGATATGATGGAAAATTCTATTGAGGTATTTATGGATGACTTTTCTATTTTTGGACTTTGATATGATTCATGTTTATCTAATCTTGATGGAGTTTTGAAGAGGTGCACTGAAACCAATTTAGTTTTGAATTGGGAAAAGTGTCACTTTATGGTCCAAGAGGGCATTGTGCTTGGCCATAAAATCTCTACAAAAGGCATTGAGGTTGACCAAGCAAAAATTGAAGTAATAGAAAAGTTACCCCCTCCTCTGAATGTAAAAGGAGTGAGAAGTTTTTTAGGACACACCGGATTTTATCGACGTTCCATAAAAGACTTCTCTAAGATTGCAAAATTTTTATGTAATCTATTTGTTAAGGAGACTGATTTTGTTTTTGATAATGATTGTCTTTGTGCTTTTAACGTGTTGAAGGGAAAACTTATCTCTGCTCCAGTCATTGTAGCTCCCAATTGGGATATTCCCTTTGAGCTTATGTATGATCCTAGTGACTATGCAGTGGGTGCTCTGTTGGGGCAAGGATCAGAGAAATTTTTTCATGCTATATATTATGCTAGCAAGGTTTTAAAAGAGAATCAAGTAAATTATGCAACAACAGAAAAATAATTGCTAGCCATAGTGTTTGCATGGGAAAAATTTCGTTCCTATTTGGTTGGATCTAAAGTGATTGTTTTCACTGACCATACTGCAATAAAATATATGCTAACCAAGACCTCCCAGACTAAGGGAAGAAGGTCTCAGATGGATTTTGCTTTTGCAGGAATTTGACTTGGAGATCAAGGACAAAAAGGGGAGTGAGAATGTGGTAGCAGATCATTTGTCTAGACTGGATAACAAGGAAGTGACTGCTCGGGAAAATGAAATCATTGAAGAGTTCCAAGATGAGAAGTTGTTTGCAATTGAAGAAAGATCGTGGTTTGCCGGAATAGCAAATTATAAGGCGGTCGGAATGGAACCAGAAGACTTCACATGACAACAAAACAAGAAGTTCCTCCGAGATGCCCAACATTACCTTTGGGATGATCCCTTTCTCTTTAAAATTGGGACGGACAGACTTCTTAGAAGATGTATTTCTGGTGTTGAAAGTCAGAAGATTCTTTGGCATTGTCCTGATTCTCCTTGTGGAGGTCACTATAATGGAGAACGCACAGCTGCTAAGGTACTCCAATCTGGTTTTTATTCGCCATCCATCTTCAAGGATGCGCAGAATTATGTGCCAGAGGATTGGCAATATTTCACAAAAAGGGGAGATGCCATTGAACCCCATAGTTGAAGTGGAAGTGTTTGATTGTTGGGGCATTGATTTCATGGGACCATTCCCCCCATCTCACTCTTTTCAATATATTTTGGTGGAGGTTGACTATGTTTCCAAATTGGTAGAAGCCATTGCCACTTCAAAGAATGATTCTCAAACTGTGGTGAAGTTTGTTAAGAAAAACATTTTCTTAAGATTTGGTGTTCCAAGAGTCTTGATAAGTGATGGGGGTAGCCATTTTTGCAACACTCAGCTCAACAATGTACTATCCAAGTATAGTGTAAAGCATAAAGTGGCAACTCCTTATCATCCTCAATGTAATGGTCAAATGGAGGTGTCAAAAAGAGAAATTGTAACACCCTAAATATTTAATTAATTTATTTAATTAAGTATTTAGGAATTTATTTTAATTTAGTGAATATAATTTAATTAATTAGAATTATATTAATTTTATGTTGGTGGTATTAGGAAAAGCAGGCGCCACTTGAGTGAACTTGGGCTTAAGTGAAAAGCCCAAGCCCATGATCCATGTCATATGCGAATTGGCTAAGTCTTCTGGGGTTAGGATTTTGGCTAGGCATTTGCGAATTGAGAATACAGAAAAGAGAGAGGGAGAGCGCCGTAGGGAGAGGAGAGGGAGAAGAAGAGGTCGCGAAGTCAAGGAGCTAAGGGACGTGATTTTGTTGCTGTGGTTTTGTTCGTGATTGTCTCTGGGGCTTCCGTTCTTCAAATCAAAGGTAAGGGGAGTACTATCTTTCTATATAATAGATGTTCATGATAGGTTGTAGGTTAGGTTTACCCTCGATCTATTCATGTCCTTGATTTGTGTGTAATTTCATGTTTGGTTAGTGATATATATATGATCTTCATGATTTGTGGCTGAAAATCCATTTTTGGTTGTGGCATGGGCGCCTAGGGCGCCATATGTTTGATTTGTGTTGCTGGAATTGTTGCTGGATTTCTGTTGCTGCAGGTGTGTTGGGCGCTGGACGCCAAGGGCGCCGGTGTGTGCTGTGTGCGTGTGTTGCATGTGTGTTGTGTGCACATATGGGGTGCTTTTAGTGAAACTTCAAATTCTGGGCATATTTTACCGTGCCATATTTTGTATTTACGTGCCCAAATTCAATTTTAAGCATTTTGGCTCGAGTGGTTTTATCTTTGCACGCGTCATTTTGGAGTTGTCTCGGTGGATGTTGCTTGTGTGCGCATATGGGGTGCTTTTAGTGAAACTTCAAATTCTGGGCATATTTTACCGTGCCATCTTTTGTATTTACGTGCCCAAATTCAATTTTAAGCATTTTGGCTCGAGTGGTTTTATCTTTGCACGTGTCATTTTGGAGTTGTCTCGGTGGATGTTGCTTGTGTGCTCATATGGGGTGCTTTTAGTGAAACTTCAAATTCTGGGAATATTTTACCGTGCCATCTTTTGTGTTTACGTGCCCAAATTCAATTTTAAACATTTTGGCTCGAGTGGTTTTATTTTGGCACGTGTCATTTTGGAGTTGTCTCGGTGGGTGTTGCTTATGTGCGCTAGTGTGCGTGTGTCTGTGTTGCTTGCTGGGCGCTGGGCGCCAAGGGCGCCAGTGTGCGTGTGTCTGTGTTGTCTGCTGGGCGCTGGGCGCCAAGTGCCAGGCGCTGGGCGCCAAGGGCGCCATTTTCAGGATGTCCCCAATTTTTTTATAAAAACTGTTTTCGCCATATCTTTTGACTCGGGCATCCGTTTTAAACGTTTCAAAAAGTGTTGGGAAGCTTTTTCGATTATCTACCTGCGTGTCTTATTTTTAAAAATAAAAACTTATTATTTTCTGGTGGTTTCTGGGCGCCCAAGTGGCTGTCCCCGGTGGTCATTACGGTGACGTTGTAAAGCCGTGTTGAGTTCTTTAAAAATCCTTTTTACCTATAATCAACAGTTTTAACGCTTTAGTGTCAAAATGGATGATTATGACGATGATTCCCTTAATGGCTAGTTAAATGACGTTTTTGCCCTTAGTGGCTAATATTATTGATGATGATGTGCAAATGACTGTTTTGCCCTTAGTGGCTATTGTTGTTTGATGACGTTTATGGATAAGCGACGATGAGGCCATAAAGGCTAAGCGACGATGATAATAAGCGACGATGAAATATAGCGACGTTGTTGTGTGTAATTATAAATGGACAGGTGCTGTGCCTCTTATTTGGCAAATTGGTAAGTGACGTTGACTGTGATTGTGTGTTTGTGTGTGGTGCATGTCATAGTGTCTCATGTATTCGATGTGCATGAACCCAGCGACGATGAGGCCATAAAGGCTAAGCGACGATGAGGCCATAAAGGCTAAGCGACGAGGATGAAAGGTACCTCATGCATATGCCCGCGAGTGGGTTGCATTTCATATAGTCACATGACATCGTGATGAGTTGTTGTAATGACGTGATAGCTGATTGTGATGTGGTTGCTCTAGTGCTGTGACTTTGACTTATTTCTTATCATGTGATTTATTATATGGATTGAATTGGACTCACCCTTCTGTTTGAATGTTACCCCTATGCGGTAACGTGCAGGTGATCAAGAGTGAAGACCTAGGTATCTTCACTAATTATGAGTCGGGTCGTCATGCTCTGATACGTAGCACTCAGGGGGGAAACGAACTCGATGCTTTAAGACTATTTTGGTTGTTATTTGTTATTTGATGGTGTTCTCTTATTTATATTTTCCGCTGCGTAGTTGGTCTTATTGATGTCACGGTTGTGGTGACGATGACTGATGTTTGAGTTTTTCCCCATTGGGGGCGTGCTACGTATTGCACAATTATTTGACGTTGAACTATTTATTTGAAGTACGACGTTTTGATTTGAGTATGTGTAACATTCCTTGCGATGAAAAGAAATTTTGAAACTCTGATTTTTCAATTAAATTAACGGGTAGAAAAGGGGTGTTACATTAGTGGTATCAGAGCAGTTCGGTCTGTCCGGCCAATGTTGTCCAGTCATAGTGTCTTATGACAATTAAGAAATTGTTAGATTAGTTCTGAATTTTTGGTTTGTGCTGCAGTGATAGTTTGAAATGGCTGGGAGAAACGATGCTGCTCTTGCTGCTGCACTGCAAGCTATGGCTCAGGCTGTGCAGGGTCAGCAGAATGCTGGGGAGAACGCTGGTTTTCGGAGTCTGACTACTTTCCAGAGAGAGAATCCGCCCACTTTTAAGGGCAAATATGATCCAGATGGTGCTATGGCTTGGTTGAAAGAGATCGAGAGGATTTTCAGGGTGATGGACTGCACTGTTGAGCAGAAGGTCCGTTTTGGTACTCACATGTTCTGATACGTAGCACTCAGGGGGGAAACGAACTCGATGTTTTAAGACTATTTTGGTTGTTATTTGTTATTTGATGGTGTTCTCTTATTTATATTTTCCGCTGCGTAGTTGGTCTTATTGATGTCACGGTTGTGGTGACGATGACTGATGTTTGAGTTTTTCCCAATTGGGGGCGTGCTACGTATTGCACAATTATTTGACGTTGAACTATTTATTTGAAGTACGACGTTTTGATTTGAGTATGTGTAACATTCCTTGCGATGAAAAGAAATTTTGAAACTCTGATTTTTCAATTAAATTAACGGGTAGAAAATGGGTGTTACATTAGTGGTATCAGAGCAGTTCGGTCTGTCCGGCCAATGTTGTCCTGTCATAGTGTCTTATGACAAATAAGAAATTGTTAGATTAGTTCTGAATTTTTGGTTTGTGCTGCAGTGATAATTTGAAATGGCTGGGAGAAACGATGCTGCTCTTGCTGCTGCACTGCAAGCTATGGCTCAGGCTGTGCAGGGTCAGCAGAATGCTGGGGAGAACCCTGGTTTTCGGAGTCTGACTACTTTCCAGAGAGAGAATCCGCCCACTTTTAAGGGCAAATATGATCCAGATGGTGCTATGGCTTGGTTGAAAGAGATCGAGAGGATTTTCAGGGTGATGGACTGCACTGTTGAGCAGAAGGTCCGTTTTGGTACTCACATGTTGGCTGAGGAGGCCGACGACTGGTGGTTGGCTACTAGGCAGAGGTTGGAGGCTGTGCAGGAAGAGATTACCTGGGAGGTATTCAACAGAGAATTTCTGAGAAAATATTTTCCTGAAGATGTCCGAGGAAAGAAAGAGATAGAGTTCCTGGAATTGAAGCTGGGTGGTATGTCTGTTGTAACACCCTAAATATTTAATTAATTTATTTAATTAAGTATTTAGGCATTTATTTAATTTACGGGGTATAATTTAATTAATTAGAATTTATACTAATATGTGTAGGAAGTATTAGAAAGTGGAGGTGCCAAACTAAATGGACTTGGGCCTAAGTGAGAAGCCCAAGCCCATTATTCTTGTCATACGCGAAGTGGCTAGGCTAGTTGGGGGCTAGAGTTTTGTGGCAATTCGCGAATTGGAGAGCTAGAGAGTGAGGGAAAGGGCGCCGTAAGGAGAGGAGAAGAAGAGGAGAGAAGTCGCAACCAAGGAAGAGCAAAGAACGTGATCTTGTTGCTGTGGTCCTGTACGTGACTATCCCCGGAGCCTCCGTTCTTCAATTTCGAGGTTAGGGGAGCTCTATCCTTCCATCTAATAGATCTCATGATAGGTCCTAGATCTAGGGTTATTACTAGATCCATGTTGTTTCTTGATGTTATTTGATGTTTCTTGATGTTCTTGGTTTGCCTATGATGATGATTTTCATATATATATATATACATGTGTATGCCATATGCGAATTGACTTTAGTATTCGAACCTTGAGGTGATGCGACCTAGGTGTGTGTTTTGATGATTTTGGCACTTGTGTGTTCATGAGATTATGATTTGGTATGTTGGAATGCTTGAGGTTTCGCAAATTGGGTGAATGTGTGCATAGGCGCCTAGGGCGCCAAGGTGATGGTGATGATGGTGCTCAAAGGAATTTTGTTAATTGATTAAATTAATTGTCATTCTGAGTGCTGAAAAATATAAGATTTTGATGTGTTAAATTGCTAAAAAATCAGTTTTAGGTGTTTTGAAAGTTGCTGGAAAAATAGTGATTTTTGGTTGCCGCAAGGGCGCCCAAGGCGCCTTGTGTGTGTTGCTGAGTGTTGCCAGATTCTGTGTGGCTGGGCGCTGGGCGCTGGGTGCCAGCGCTGGGCGCTGAGTGCCCATGCGCGTGTGTGAGTGTTGCGCCAAGGCGCTGGGCGCCAGGCGCTGGGCGCTGAGCGCCCGGTGTGTGTTGCTTGCGTGTTGCGCTGAGGCGCTGGGTGCCAGCGCTGGGCGCTGAGCGCCCGTGTGTTGTGTCTGGCGCGCTGCGTGTTGCACCTGGGCGCTGGGCGCCTGTTGTGCGTGCGTGTGTGCGTGTGTTGCGCGCCTGGGCGCTGGGCGCCAGTGCGCGTGTTGCCTGGTGCCTGGGCGCCTAAGGCGCCAATTTCAGGATGTTGCCTAATTTTTCTCAAACTTATTTTTAACATAACTATTGACTCAGACATCCGTTTTGAACGATTCGAAAAGTGTCGTGAAGCTTTTTACGTTGTCTATCTGTGGGTCCAATTTTTAAAATGAAAATTTATTATTTTTTGATGGTTTGTGGGCCCCCAAGTGGCTGTCCCCGGTGGTCGTCCCAGTGACATTGAAGAATTATATGGAGCTCTTTAAAAATCCTTTTTGGTGTATAAACAACAGTTTTAACGTGGTAGTGTCAAAAATGATGATTTTGACGAGGATGCCCTTGGTGGCTAGTCAAATGACTGTTTTGCCCTTAGTGGCTAATATTCTTTCTAATGACGAGTAAATGACGGTTTTGCCCTTAGTGGCCAATATTATTGATAATGAGGTGTAAATGACGATGATGCCCTTAGTGGCTAGTTAAATGACTGTTTTGCCCTTAGTGGCTAACATTATTTATAATGACGTGTAAATGACTATTTTGCCCTTAGCGGCTATTATTATTTAAAGTGACGTGTAAATGACGATGATGCCCCTGGTGGCTAGTGAATGACGTTTTTGCCCTCAGTGGCTATTGTGTGAGTTGATGACATCTGTGTAAGAGTGATGATGAAACCCAGTGACGTTTGAGGCCTGAGTGGCTAAGTGATGTTAAGGCCTAAAAGGCTAAGTGATGTTGTTGCTGTGTAAATTGTGAGTTTGCAGGTGCTGTGCCTCTTATTTGGCAAACCGGTAAGTGACGGGTCACATAGTTGACTGCGAATTTGTGCATTTGAGTATTTGTGTGTTTGTGAGTGGTGCATGTCATAGTGTCTCATGCCCCATATGCATAAACCCAGTGACGTTTTTGAGGCCTGAGTGGCTAAGTGACGATGAGGCCTTAAGGGCTAAGCGACGTTTGTGAAAAGGTACCTCATGCATATGCCCGCGAGTGGGTTGCATTTCATAAGCCTACATGACATGAGATGAGTTATTGTAAGTGATGTGAATGATGATTGTGATGTGAATATTTAGTGTTTTGGATGCTGATTGCTCTAGTGCGTAGCCTACGATTAGTACTTATCATATTTTCTATTATATGGATTGAAATGATGCTCACCCTTTCCTGTTTGAATGTTACCCCCGTGTTGGTAACGTGCAGGTGATTCTCAGTGAAGGTCTTAGCTTCACTCCTTGGGTCGAGTCGTCATGCTCTGATACGTAGCACCTGGGGGGAATGTATTTGATGTTTTGCTGATGTACTTAGATTTTTATACCGTTGATGGGTTGATTTATTTTCCGCTGCGTTGTCGTTGGATTTTATGACATAGTTTTCGATGTTTTGAGTTTCCCCTATTGTGGAGTGCTATGTATTGCACCTTTGACGACGTACCATTTTATTTGAGACTTGAGATTTTATTTTGACGTATGTGTGACACCCTCGTGGTGAAATCGAAAATGATTTTTGAACTCTGATTTTCTAAATTAAAATAAAAGGGTAGAAAGGGGGTGTTACATCTGTGACAGCGTATGCGGCGAAGTTTGTGGAATTGGCAAAATTCTATCCACACTATAGTGAGGCTACAGCTGAGTTCTCAAAATGCATCAAGTTCGAGAATGGTTTGAGGCCTGATATCAAAAAGGCCATTGGTTACCAGAAGATCCGTGTGTTCGCTGATCTGGTTGATAGTTGTAGAATCTTTGAGGAGGACAGTACTGCACATTACAAAGCTTTGTCTGAGAAAAAGGGTAAGTTTCTGAGTCGAAGCAAGCAGTACGAGGTTCCTGCGGGTAAGAGTTATCAGAGGGCTGCTGGAGGTAAGAAGACTAGTGGGGGAGATGCCCCTGCTAGCATTGTCTGTTTTAAGTGTGGCAAGCCTGGCCACAAGAGTACTACATGCGGGTCTGATGAGAGGGTTTGCTACCGTTGTGGTAAAAAGGGTCATATGGCGGCCGAGTGTAAGGTCAAGAATGTGGTGTGTTTCAACTGTGGTGAGTCTGGGCATATCAGTGCAAAATGCACAAAGCCGAAGAAAGAAAGGTCTAGTGGGAAAGTGTTCGCATTGGCAGGAGAGGAGCCTGATGAGCAGGATGGTCTTATTAGAGGTACGTGTTTCATTAACGGTACTTCTCTGAAATCTCTTATTGATACTCGTGCTACCCATTGCTTTATATCTGTTGATTGTTGTAAAAGATTGGGTCTTGTTTTATCTGCTATGTATGGGGATATGGTTGTCGATACTCCTGCGAAGGGGTCGGTGATTACGTCCCAGGTGTGTTCTCAGTGTCCCGTGTCGATCTTCGGCAGGGACTTTATTGTGAATTTTGTTTGCTTTCCGTTGAGGGGTCTGGATGTAATCTTGGGCATGGACTGGTTAGAGGATAACCACGTCCATATCAACTGTCGTAGCAAGCCGGTTAGTTTCAGGGAAGAAGATTCTGTTTTGGTATCCGCTGGTCAGTTGAAGAAGTTGAGGAAAGAAGGAGTTCAGCTATTTTTGTTGATGGCATCGTTGTCTGCTGAGAGTCAGGCTGCTATTGAAGAACTGCAAGTGGTACGCGTATTTCCTGAGGTTTTTCCTGACGAAATTCTGGGTGTGCCGCCGGAGAGGGAAGTTGAGTTTTCGATTGATCTTGTACCTGGTACGAGGCCTGTGTCTATGGCACCGTACAGGATGTCGGCGTCTGAATTGTCTGAGTTGAAGACGCAACTCGAAGAATTGCTTGAGAAAAAGTTCGTTAGACCGAGTGTATCACCGTGGGGAGCTCCGGTATTGTTAGTGAAGAAGAAAGATGGGAGCATGAGGTTGTGTGTGGACTATCGTCGGTTGAATAAGGTAACTATCAAGAACAAGTATCCGCTTCCGAGGATCGACGATTTGATGGATCAGTTAGTGGGTGCCCGTGTTTTCAGCAAAATTGATTTGAGGTCCGGATATCATCAGATTAAATTGAAGGATGAAGATGTTCAGAAGACAGCGTTCAGGACAAGGTATGGGCATTATGAGTATTCAGTGATGCCGTTCGGTGTGACCAATGCACCCGGTGTATTTATGGAATATATGAATCGTATTTTCCATAATTACCTAGATCGGTTTGTGGTGATCTTCATAGATGACATTCTAGTTTATTCTAAGTCGGAGGAAGAGCATGCTGAGCACCTGAAGTCAGTATTGGAAGTTCTGAAAGAGAAAAAGCTGTATGCTAAGTTATCAAAGTGTGAGTTCTGGCTGAAAGAGGTGAGTTTTCTTGGGCACGTGATTTCTGGTAATGGTATTGCAGTTGATCCAGCAAAAATAGAAGCAGTGTTGGAGTGGGAGGCTCCGAAATCCGCAACAGAGATCAAAAGCTTTTTGGGTTTGGCTGGGTACTACAGGAGGTTCATCGAGGGTTTTTCCAAGTTGGCCCTTCCGTTGACTCAGTTGACTTGTAAGGGTAAAGTTTTCGTTTGGGATGCTCGGTGTGAGGAAAGTTTTATGGAACTGAAAAAGAGATTGACAACGTCGCCTGTTTTGACGTTGCCTAATCCGGAGGAACCGTTTGTTGTATATTGTGACGCTTCGAAGATGGGTCTTGGTGGTGTGCTGATGCAAGATGGGAAAGTCGTAGCGTATGCGTCGAGGCAGTTGCGGGTTCATGAGAAAAATTACCCTACGCATGATTTGGAATTGGCTGTTGTGGTATTTGTGCTTAAGATTTGGAGGCACTATCTTTATGGTTCGAGGTTTGAGGTGTTCAGTGATCATAAGAGTCTGAAGTATCTGTTCGACCAGAAGGAGTTGAATATGAGACAGCGTCGGTGGTTAGAGCGCTTGAAGGATTACGATTTTGGTTTGAATTATCATCCCGGCAAAGCTAATGTCGTGGCTGATGCTTTAAGCCGGAAGTCTTTGCATATGTCGGCAATGATGGTGAAAGAATTAGAGTTGATCGAGGAATTCCGAGATTTGAGTTTGGTTTGTAAAATGACACCTCGTAGTGTCAAGCTGGGAATGTTAAAGATCGATAATGACTTTTTGGGCAGCATCAGAGAGGCTCAGAAGTCAGATGTCAAGTTGGTAGATTTAATGAATGGGGTTGGTCAATCTGAAGATGGAGATTTCAAATTGGATTCTCGTGATGTGTTGAGGTTCCGGGGTAGGATCTGTGTTCCGGATGATGCAGAGATGAGAAAGGCAATTTTGGAGGAGGGCCACCGTAGCAAGTTGAGTATCCATCCTGGAGCGACGAAAATGTATCAAGATCTGAAAAAGATGTTTTGGTGGTATGGTATGAAGAGAGATGTGGCGCAGTTTGTGTATGCCTGTTTGACCTGTCAAAAGTCGAAGGTTGAACACCAGAAGCCTGCAGGGTTAATGCAACCGTTGGAAGTTCCAGAGTGGAAGTGGGATAGCATTGCGATGGATTTTGTGACGGGATTGCCGAATACAGTTAGCGGTCATGACGCTATTTGGGTGATCGTTGATAGGTTAACGAAGTCTGCTCACTTTATTCCTATTAATGCCACTTATCCGGTGTCGAGGTTGGCAGAGGTCTATGTCAAAGAAATTCTGAAGTTGCACGGTGTTCTGAAGAGTATTGTGTCAAATAGGTATCCGAGGTTCACTTCTGAGTTTTGGACGGGTTTGCAAAAGGAATTGGGTTCAAAGTTGAAAATGAGTTCGGCATATCATCCTCAGACAGATGGTCAGTCAGAGAGAACAATTCAGTCGTTAGAAGATTTGTTCAGAGCTTGTGTCTTGGAACAAAGGGGTTCATGGGATTCCTACCTTGCGTTGATTGAGTTTACCTATAACAACAGTTACCATTCCAGTATCAGGATGGCACCGTTTGAAGCATTATATGGTCGAAAGTGTAGAACGCCGTTGTGTTGGTATGAGTCGGGGGAGAGTGTAGTGTTGGGACCGTAGATTGTCCGGGAGACTACAGAGAAAATCAAGATGATCCGTGAAAAGATGAAGGCTTCGCAGAGTCGTCAGAAGAGCTATCATGACAAGCGGAGGAAAGATTTAGAGTTTCAGGAGGGTGAGCATGTGTTCTTGAGGGTTTCTCCTATTACCGGTGTTGGTCGAGCGTTGAAATCGAAGAAGCTCACTCCTCGCTTTGTTGGTCCTTATCAGATTTCTGAGAGAATTGGAAATGTGGCTTATAGGGTGGCGTTACCGCTAAGTCTTTCGAATTTGCACGACGTGTTTCATGTGTCGCAACTTCGGAAGTATGTTTCGGATCCATCTCATGTGATCCATATGGATGATGTAGAGGTGCGGGATAATCTCACTGTGGAGACGATGCCCGTACGGATTGAGGATCGTGAAGTGAAAGTGCTTAGAGGCAAAGAGATTGCATTGGTGAAAGTGGTTTGGCTAGGAGCTGCCGGTGAGAGTATGACTTGGGAGTTAGAAACCAAGATGCGGGAGTCCTACCCAGAGTTGTTTGATCAGGTACATTTCGAGGACGAAATATTCTAAGTGGGGGAGAGTTGTAACACCCTAAATATTTAATTAATTTATTTAATTAAGTATTTAGGAATTTATTTTAATTTAGTGAATATAATTTAATTAATTAGAATTATATTAATTTTATGTTGGTGGTATTAGGAAAAAGAGGCGCCACTTGAGTGAACTTGGGCTTAAGTGAAAAGCCCAAGCCCATGATCCATGTCATATGCGAATTGGCTAAGTCTTTTGGGGTTAGGGTTTTGGCTAGGCATTTGCGAATTGAGAATACAGAAAAGAGAGAGGGAGAGCGCCGTAGGGAGAGGAGAAGGAGAAGAAGAGGTCGCGAAAGTCAAGGAGCTAAGGGACGTGATTTTGTTGCTGTGGTTTTGTTCGTGATTGTCTCCAGGGCTTCCGTTCTTCAAATCAAAGGTAAGGGGAGTTCTATCTTTCTATATAATAGATGTTCATGATAGGTTGTAGGTTAGGTTTACCCTAGATCTATTCATGTCCTTGATTTGTGTGTAATTTCATGTTTGGTTAGTGATATATATATGATCTTCATGATTTGTGGCTGAAAATCCATTTTTGGTTGTGGCATGGGCGCCTAGGGCGCCATATGTTTGATTTTGTGTTGCTGGAATTGTTGCTGGATTTCTGTTGCTGTAGGTGTGTTGGGCGCTGGGCGCCAGGCGCCAGGCGCTGGGCGCCAAGGGCGCCGGTGTGAGCTGTGTGCGTGTGTTGTGTGCACATATCGGGTGCTTTTAGTGAAACTTCAAATTCTGGGCATATTTTACCGTGCCATATTTTGTATTTACGTGCCCAAACTCAATTTTAAGCATTTTGGCTCGAGTGGTTTTATCTTTGCACGCGTCATTTTGTAGTTATCTCGGTGGATGTTGCTTGTGTGCGCATATGGGGTGCTTTTAGTGAAACTTCAAATTCTGGGCATATTTTACCGTGCCATCTTTTGTATTTACGTGCCCAAATTCAATTTTAAGCATTTTAGCTCGAGTGGTTTTATCTTTGCACGCGTCATTTTGGAGTTGTCTCGGTGGACGTTGCTTGTGTGCGCATATGGGGTGTTTTTAGTGAAACTTCAAATTCTGGGCATATTTTACCGTGCCATCTTTTGTATTTACGTGCCCAAATTCAATTTTAAACATTTTGGCTCGAGTGGTTTTATTTTTGCACGTGTCATTTTGGAGTTGTCTCGGTGGGTGTTGCTTATGTGCGCTAGTGTGCGTGTGTCTGTGTTGCTTGCTGGGCGCCAGGTGCCAGGCGCTGGGCGCCAAGGGCGCCAGTGTGCGTGTGTCTGTGTTGTCTGCAGGGCGCTGGGCGCCAGGTGCCAGGCGCTGGGCGCTAAGGGCGCCATTTTCAGGATGTCCCCAACTTTTTTATAAAAACTGTTTTCGCCATATCTTTTGACTCGGACATCCGTTTTAAACGTTTCAAAAAGTGTTGGGAAGCTTTTTCGATTATCTACCTGCGTGTCTTATTTTTAAAAATAAAAACTTATTATTTTCTGGTGGTTTCTGGGCGCCCAAGTGGCTGTCCCCAGTGGTCATTACGGTGACGTTGTAAAGCCGTGTTGAGTTCTTTAAAAATCCTTTTTGCCTATAACCAACAGTTTTAACGCTTTAGTGTCAAAATGGATGATTATGACGATGATGCCCTTAGTGGCTAGTTAAATGACGTTTTTGCCCTTAGTGGCTAATATTATTGATGATGATGTGCAAATGACTGTTTTGCCCTTAGTGGCTATTGTTGTTTGATGACGTTTATGGATAAGCGACGATGAGGCCATAAAGGCTAAGCGACGATGATAATAAGCGACGATGAAATATAGCGACGTTGTTGTGTGTAATTATAAATGGACAGGTGCTGTGCCTCTTATTTGGCAAATTGGTAAGTGACGTTGACTGTGATTGTGTGTTTGTGTGTGTTTCATGTCATAGTGTCTCATGTATTCCATGTGCATGAACCCAGCGATGATGAGGCCATAAAGGCTAAGCGACGATGAGGCCATAAAGGCTAAGCGACGAGGATGAAAGGTACCTCATGCATATGCCCGCGAGTGGGTTGCATTTCATATAGTCACATGACATCGTGATGAGTTGTTGTAATGACGTGATAGCTGATTGTGATGTGGTTGCTCTAGTGCTGTGACTTTGACTTATTTCTTATCATGTGATTTATTATATGGATTGAATTGGACTCACCCTTCTGTTTGAATGTTACCCCTATGCGGTAACGTGCAGGTGATCACGAGTGAAGACCTAGGTATCTTCACTAATTATGAGTCGGGTCGTCATGCTCTGATACGTAGCACTCAGGGGGGAAACGAACTTGATGTTTTAAGACTATTTGGGTTGTTATTTGTTATTTGATGGTGTTCTCTTATTTATATTTTCCGCTGCGTAGTTGGTCTTATTGATGTCACGGTTGTGGTGACGATGACAGATGTTTGAGTTTTTCCCCATTGGGGGCGTGCTACGTATTGCACAATTATTTGATGTTGAACTATTTATTTGAAGTACGGCGTTTTGATTTGAGTATGTGTAACATTCCTTGCGATGAAAAGAAATTTTGAAACTCTGATTTTTCAATTAAATTAACGGGTAGAAAAGGGGTGTTACAGAAATCAAGAGTATCTTAGAGAAAACAGTGGGGAACTCAAGAAAGGATTGGGCAATAAAAGTAGATGATGCACTTTGGGCATATAGAACAGCCTATAAGACACCTTTAGGCTTATCACCTTACCAATTGGTTTATGGTAAATCTTGCTATTTGCCGGTTGAACTTGAGCACAAAGCATATTGGGCACTAAAATTCTTGAATTTTGACCCCACATTGAGTGGAGAAAATAGGATCCTACAACTTCATGGGTTAGATAAGATGCGTCTGCATGCATATGAGAACAATAGGATCTACAAAGAAAAAATGAAGGCGTACACTACAGCAAAAAATAGTTTAGGCGACAACAAAAAATCGTGGCCAGAAGTGACAAAACGGTGGCCAGAAGCGAAAAAACCGTGGCCTGAACTTGAGGCCACGGGTTTGCCACGGTTTTTTAGGCGCTGTCTAGGCGGCCGTCGCCTATTCCTTTAGTCCACGGTTTTGGCACATTAGGCCACGAATTATTAAAACCGTGGCTAGAGTTATTAAAACAGGCCACGGTTTATTAGTCTAGTTTCCGGCCACGGTTTTGAATTGGCCACACATAAATAACCGTGGCCTATAAGTTTAAGCCACGATTTTCAAATGGCCACACATAAATAACCGTGGCCTATAAGTTTAAGTCCAATTTTTTTCAAATATCAACAATTAGTCACCATGAAATAGAAGCAAACTCAATTCAAAACTATTGCAGGTTTATAAATCAAATTTAAATCAATAGTTTTAAAAATAAGAATCCAACTTCATAAGGATATGAACATTTAAACACACATAAAATAACTATACTAAACTACCATAATTCATATGCACTTACGGCCATCTCCAACAGATTTTTGAAAGATGTCCCTTCAGACCACACATATAACCGTATGCTCTTTCAATGGGTGTAACTCATTCCTTTTGCATACTTGGGGGCATATTGTCAGCCACTTAGTACCCCTTTATTGGCATTGAAACCCGAGACTGCCAAATTCTGCTTTCCGCCAGCCTCTTTGAGGATACAAACCTATTATTTTAAAAGCAAAGAAAAGTTATTAATAAATCTGGACATCAGTTCTTTAATTAGTGCCTAAAGATTTCAATTTAACAAGCTATCTTCACCTTTTTAACATCCTACCTAGACTTTTCTTCCTTAAAAGCTTTTCCAAAATTACCCTTGCAACAGATTCTCAACCATAAATTTTCACTGCTAATAAACAATGCCTATGTTTTCCAATTTTTAGTGAAGTTTTTATAAGGTAATTACGGTACAAGAAAGTGTACCCCATAAAAGGAGAGCTATTAAGTACTAACTCAACATTTGGCCTAAGTAAATGAGAAAAGTTCAATGCAGACAAATAAGGCATCAATTCCAAAGAACAGTGGTTAAGTAGAGAATCAATGCATTACTTAACTTTTCTGACACTGCTCCAATTACAAGATTCTTCATACTTTGACTAAGAACCAAATCACCAATTCCATTTTTGACTTGGTCAGCTTCAGTACCAATGTTTGCCTTAACATGCCAAGAAATTTGTATTAACACAATCAGATCAACAATTCCTTTTTTGACTTAGTCAGCTTCAGATTTAAAGGGAATGAACCACATACATTGGCAGCTCGGCAAATTGCAAAATTGCTATCTAGGAGCCTCATGGTTTGTTCTCTTTGCTCTCTTCTATGAGCAGACAACACTTCAGAATTTGAACACAAATGGTATCATATAACTCCCAAAATTATTGATCAGATCTTGTATCTATATGGAAGAGAGGAACACCAATCAGACTAAAAAAAGCTAAAATTTCAATTAACCCCAATCAGACTAGAAAACTTTAAAAACATGTACAACAGAAATTTGACAAATGCAGTCAATTAGTAGCTCAGAAATAGTAAAAGGTGAAAACAAAAAGAAAAAACAAAAGAAAACAAACACTAGTATCTAGCAAAAGGGCCATGACATCAACAAGCAAAATAAGCACCATCTCAAAAGGAACTACATTGATAGACCAAAGAATTTTACAAGATAAGTGCAAGTTAAAAATCCACAAGTGGAAATAAAACAGTTTCAATAGCAGATGAACATAGTCAATGATAAAGCAAGAAAAGATTTCAACAAAAAATGACTCCATAAATCAGAAGTCCTTACAAAATCAAAGCAGAACTCACTCCCCATTAAAGAATAAAAAAGGAGCATACTTGCATAAAAGAATGAAACCTGCAAGTAATTTAGATAATTAAAGACACGCATTCCAAATACAACGCATACTAACAAATTAAAAGAGGACAAGCTAGCATTTATGTAGAAGGTGAAAGTGGAAAAAAACCAATCAAATGAACTTCAAATATCAATCATGTGAAGAAGCTGTGACAGTGGAAAATACTATGTTCTACCTGCAAAAGTGGAGACGATATAGGTGGCTGAACTGTAAAAAAAGGGGGAATATAAAGAAAAGTAGGGAAATCAATAAAGAACAAAGAGATAGGATAAAACAAAGAAAATAGCATTAAAATGAAAGTCAATTAACAAAACCCCAATTCAGCTTGAAAAGATCTTAATGGCAATTCCTGTATAGAATCGGTGCCGAGGTATGAAATCGCACAGAGGAGAAGTGGTGATGCACAGAACTTGCGTGCACTGAAAAGGTGAAAAGGCATAGAAAAATCGCGTGAAATTAGGAAGAGGGTGAACTGGAGAAATCGCACGGAGAAATCGATGAACGAGTTAGGGCTCAAAATCGATGCAGAGATGAATAGGATGACCGTTGAAGAGGGAAGTGAAGAACAAAAGATCTGGAAAGAAGAACGGAATGAACCTGTCAACGTACTGTTCGCAGAGGCTGGTGGTCCTTCGGTGGCGTTCACTGTGAACGATGAAGAAGAAGGGTTACTGGCTTTGTTTGAAGAGGCCAATTAATGTTTCTGCGGTGAAGATTTTAGGGGAGAAAGGGTTTCGGCTTTGATGTGCAGATTTGGGGAAGAAGAAGGGTTTTTGGGTTGAATATTAAGCGGTGAAAATTTTAGACAGAAATAGTTAAAGGAGAAAGGTTTGGCGTGGTCGAGATTTTTAGAAATTAGAAAAGTGAAAAGTTTAGCACAGAGGTTTTGGGCGTAATTGGGCGAAAATTTGAGCACCTCAGTTTTCGGGTGATATTTGATTTGAAGTGTGTGAGCAATGTTATGTTTTTAGTCCACAGTTTTTTATTCGTTGTCTATTGAGTAAAAAAATAACTAATAACCGTGGCTTAACAGTATCTAAGTGGAAATGTGACCCAATACTTATCTCATTTCCAACGGTTGTAAAACTGTGGCCTCTTCGATGTATAAGCCACGCATTTTTAGACGTGGTAATGATTGGCGTGGCCTAAAGTCAAAAATGTTGTAGTGGTACCATGATAAGAATATTTCAAGAAAAGAATTTCATCCCGGACAACAAGTACTACTTTTTAACTCTCGGCTCCAGTTGTTTCCCAGGAAGTTGAAATCCAAGTGGTCGGGGCCCTTTGTGGTCAAGGAAGTGACACCGTATGGAGCAATAGAAGTGGAAGAGCCAAAATCCAAAAGATCTTGTAAGGTCAATGGACAAAGACTCAAGGCATACCTGGGTGATGCGGTGGAAAAAGCTCAAAAGGTTCTCATCTTGAGAGACCCATGAGTACCTAAAAGACGTCAAGCTAGTGACGTTAAAGAAGCGCTGAGTGGGAGGCAACCCATGGTAGAGGTAACAAGTCTTTATTTTATTTTTTTATTATTTAATTATATGTTTTGTTTTTATTAAAATAAAATAAAAAAAGAAGAAAAAAAAGAAAAAGAGAAAAGAGAAGGGAATAGATTGATGGTGAGTAAAAAAACGGACCAAGTCTAATCCTTATCGCCTCGCGACCTGAGACTCAACTTTCCCCCAAACATACTGTACAATATCGCGACGCGGTGGGAAACTACCGCGAGGTGATGCAAATTTTTGAAACACCGCAGCTAGGGTTGTAGCGCTCCATTCTTGCCTTTCCTTCTTCCTTGTTGCGCCGCGAATCCCTTCCCTTGTCACCCCTCCTCTGTTTTCGTCCCAATTCGTGGTGGATTGACGCAATATTGAGTGGGATTCTTCTTTGTTCAACATCTCCAGGTAATTCTAATCTTTAATTTCATGTATTAATAGAATGAATTTTCTGGTTATGTGACTAATGGGAATGGCGAATTTTGTTGTAAAATGGGGACGACTTTTTGGGTTCTAGAGGGGTGACATGGTTTTTGATTTTACTTTCTAAAAGAGATTGAATGTTGTTCTAGTAATTTCAATGACTTTGGAACCACCCTAAGTTAGATGATTTTATGATGAAGTTGATTTTTGATTTGTGAGTAGGAGGCGAAATTTCTTGGTATTGTAGGTGAAGTGTTTGTTGAAATTACCCAATGAATTCTTGTTGTTTGAAGGTTGTTTTAGGTTCGGGGATTCTTGTGATGTATTTCTAAACTTGTGAAGTTGAAGATTGATGTTGAATTTGGGGCTGATTTGTTGTTGGTTTTTACTCCATGAAACTAGTGATTCAATACATAATTTCCTCAATGTTGTTGGCAACCTTTATGAAAGTGTTGATTTTAAGTCTCTATTATGAGTAGATGCTTGCACATGGATATTTCTAACTAGGGACTAACATGTGGAATTATATACTTTATTTGGGAAACACAAATAAGTTCATCTTTGTTAGACTCATTTTAGGTAGAATGGTAATGATTTGGGAATTGTTTCAAAAATTAAACACATGATGTGTATCTTTTGTTAGTCTAAGAAAGAATGATACCGTTTTATTTGTCTGCTTTGTCTCTCAACCACATGTTTCATTTGTTTGAGTGGAACCTATTTCAATGGGTTCCCCGAGAACTAACTAAAATGTTGCAGGAATTCTTTACAGGTGTGAAAATGGGAAGAGCAACCAAAGTCGGGCCTTCTAAGATAATGCGGTAAGAGCCGACAAATGAAGAGCCGCCTCTTGATCTCACTAAATTAAAATCCACCAAGCATGCAAAGTGGTACCAAGATGTGGTGAAGGACAATGAGTTCAACCCAGAGCGAGCTTCTGATCTCAACACTAATGAATTCCCTGTAATAACTTCAATGCTACGGGATAAGGGTTGGCTACCTTTCAACTCTTTGATCAAGAAAGCTAACCAGAGCTTGGTAAGGGAGTTCTATGCTAATCCTTACAAGGCACCTGATTAAAACAAGAGTTGGTATATTCTTTGGTTCGAGGAAAAAGAGTTTTCTACTCATCAGAGGATATTAATGAACTGTTGGGTCTATCTAAGAATCGACCATGCGGAATGAGATATAGGAATCTTGTATCCAAGAGCCACATTGATTATGAGCAGATACTTAGAGAATTGTGCCGTCCTGGAGCACAATGGATCAACTCTTCTGATGGCTTTCCCAGCCGGCTTCGCAACAAGGATCTGCAACCATTAGCAAATCTTGGAGTTCCTTCTTTCATCAAAACATTGACTATGTGGGCATTCCTTACATGTATTATTCTGCAGAACTTGAACTTGTGCTTAATTGTCTTACATTTGATTTTCACACACACTGAGGCAGTTTTTCTTGAAAACCTAGAGCCTTTCAAACCACCTCATAATTGTTTATCCTTTGCTAGCCCCTTTGAGCCTATATATTTTTTTTGTTTTGTTTTGACATAGACCGTACCGTTCAAACTAAATTCATAGTTTGTTCTCTTGACTTGGAGTTAGGTCGAAAAATGTATGCAAGTGTGGGAAATATGTAAGTTTGGGGTTGCTCATGGAATAGCAACAATTAAGTTTGGGGTGGTATATACAAGAGAAATGAAAAATAAAAAATAAAAATTCATATATATACATACAAAAAAAAAATGAAGAAAAAAAAAATATAAAAAAAAATCCTTCATTTGTGAAATTTTGTTGGGGAAAAATTGTGAGTAGTGAGATTGTTAAAGTGTGAGAATGAAGGGAATTGCACCTAACTCCAAGTTTTTAACCTAATTACCCAAATAATATCCACCCTTACCTAAGCCCCATTACAACCCTTAAGTCCTCGAATAGTGTGTGTGCATATCATTTTGTGTAGACTTTTCTGAAACTTGTTCAAGCCTATGAAATGATGATGCATGTACTGTGACTTGAGTGTTAACTTATACAGTTCAGAGAAAAGAGGCAAATTAATGAGATGCGTGAAAAGAGGGAACTTGAGAATGCTTGCCTCTATATGATCTTGTGTTTTCCAATTCGATTTGTCTTGCTAATCAATGGACACCATGCTAGATGATGACTTTTGATGTATTGAAGTGTCTAATGGTAAGTGTGAAAAGTGTGAAATCTGAATAAAAAAAATTGCCACAGCCTGAATTGAATGATTACCTGAGGACAAGCAAAACTCCAAGTTTGGGGTTGTGTTGACTCATGGTCATATGTATACCGTTGCTCAGTTTTACTGTCCTAATGCGAGTGTTTGTGTGTTTTTAGTTAATTTCCATGGGGAAATAGCTTAGATTGCAATTGATGTCATTAGGATTAATTTGTAAGTTGTTACCCTCTTTTAAAATGGTTTTAGTAAGACAAAATCATCAATTTGATGTTTCGTTGGCTAGCGAACCAGAATGCTTGCCTAGCAACGCAGCAGAAATTTTCCTTTTACTCCGTTCTTATTGCTTTACAATAATTATTGTTGTTGTACTGAATTAGGGTTTACATTCACCATTGGGAGATGGGTTATGTTTTCCGGATATTGGGGTTTAAGGTCATGAGTGTGATGATTATAGGAATATGGCGTTACTATCATGAATTCCGTTAATTCTTCGTGTTTAATGCTTTGTTTAGTGGTGATACACTTAAGGAATTAGGGTTTCCCATTAGATAAAAGGGGTTTTGAGGCAAGGGATTGTCCTAAATCTTTAATAATTGAATTGAATCTTTTAATTGGGTAATTAAATTGGAATTGATCAATGGTATAGTGCATGATAGTGTAGGGGAGAGGATTCGATTCCTAGCCACTTTTATTTATGAATTTTATTCTCATATACTGTATTTTCGGTTACTTTCAATTACCAAATATTTAATCTTATTATAACTAAGAATTATTTAACTTGCTTAGCGGATAATAACTCTCAATCCCTGTGGATACGACCAGTGGTTCTTACTATTTTAATATTACTTGCAACGATTCGGTACACTTGCCGAAATCTTAACATTGACACTAAATGGTTAGTGAGCTAGAATTCGTAGAGTTAGCTTAAGTAAGGTAGTAAGAAGCTTTAAAGTTTATGAATAAAATTTATTAGTGATCAGTACCGTATCTCCTGTCTTGTGTCCGATCCGAGATAGTTGGTATAAATGTTCTTGGTCAATCCGAGTTACGCTCCGATCCGTGGTGGGGTGTTACCTGCAATGATATTCCGTCGCTCAAGTCAGCAAGTGAATCAATTGCAAGTTAGAGAATTGGAAAATGTGTACCTTAAATGCTAGCATTGAATGCTTATTTGTAGGTTTTGGGGAGCAATGGGAACCATTGAATCTAGGTCTTTGATCTCCACCATTGGCTTATGGATCTGCCCTTTGGTATTGGGCCTTAGTAAAAACTGTAAAAAGGCCCAATCCTTAACGGTTGCTCCCCAAGTCGGGTTGCCTTGGGGCGAGCCTGACTAGATACCTTATGAGGCCGGGCTTGTTCCCTCGTTATCCGGGTTGAATATGATGGTTAGGAGACCATTGCGAGCTTCCGAGGCCGGGCTTATACTCAGGTTAGTGTTTTGCTCCCAGCCTTAGAGTGCTCATTATTCAGGTCATGTGCTCGTTTTTAGAAGAACGAGATTACAATGCGCTTTATAACTGCGGCGACCTTCCGAGGCACGAGCTCGGATTTGGGTGCTTTGATAACTGCGGCGACCTTCCGAGGCCGGGCTTGTACTCACCTGAGTGTTTGCCCACAGCCCTGGAATGATCATTGTAGGAGGACCGAGTGACTCGAGGTATCCTATTTATGGCACCCCTTTGATTCCAGCGCCTGACATCAATGTTATTGATGGGGTGCATCATTCGGAGGTGACTGGAGTAATGATGGTGCTTCGTTTCACGGGCGTGTCACAGAGGCTAGCGATTGGACGCGTCACCTAGGCCCAGGCCCAATTCGTAGCCCTTGGTTCCCTATATATATATATATATATATATATATATATATATATATATGGGTGAGAACATCCTTCATTTTCACTGGTCTTTGCAAACTACTCTGAGTACCGATCCTAACATCGTCACTTAGTGCTTTCTTCTTCCGAACTTCTGATCCAACATATCATGGCGAGAGCCTCAGCCCTTCGGTTCAGCAAAATTGTCGAACCACGCGATCAAGTTCAGCTACGCCGAGCTTCCGACTTTCGAGGTTAGTGCCTTTTTATTTTCTCATTTTTCGCCTTATGCTCTAGCCGGGACTTCTCCAAGCCCGCATCTATTTATACAGAGTGGTGGTCGTCAGGTCGGGTTCCGACTTGGTTGTGGACCCACTGTTTAGCATTCAACTTGACTTGGCATACCCCCATTTATGCAGGTCCGATCTGGCTAGGACAAAACAAACCCGCAGGGTTGTCAGCACAGATCGTCCACACATAGCCAAACTGATGGCTTCTGATCCTAGAAACCCGGATGAAGAACGCACTGAAAACTCCGGATCGGCTGGTCTTGACGTTCAGAAGGGACTTGATTCAGCTCCCAACAGCTTTCAAGTGGAAGATCGCTCTTCTGCGGTCCCCAGCAATGAGCTGCTGGAGGAAGGTCAAGCAAGTGAGCGCCGCCCTAGGGATGTAGTGGTCCTTGAGTCGAATGAGTCTGACGCTGAGCGGAACCTAGAAGAGCAGAGAAGTACAAGCTGGAGGTCGGTGTGGAGGGCTTTGCTGAAAGTCGAATGAGACCGAAGCCGAGGTCAGTGTGGAGGGCTTTGCTGAAAGCCGGAACAATGAAGGCGATATAGGAAATAGTGGAGGTAATCCTGGGAACGAGGGAGATCCCAGACGCAATGAGGGTCATTCTGATTCTGATGAGTAATCCTTGAGCGGCATTCTTTAAGCCGACGTCGTCTCTCCGAAGCACCAAATCGCCGACCTCGAAATCCCTCAATTTGATGTTTCGTTGGCTAGGAAACCAAATAGCTTGCCTAGCAACGCAGCAGAAATTTTCCTTTTACTCCGTTCTTATTGATTTACAATAATTATTGTTGTTGTAATGAATTAGGGTTTACTTTCACCATTGGGAGATGGGTTATGTTTTCCGGATATTGGGTTTTAAGGTCATGAGTGTGATGATTATAGGAATATGGCGTTACTATCATGAATTCCGTTAATTCTTCGTGTTTAATGCTTTGTTTAGTGGTGATACACTTAAGGAATTAGGGTTTCCCATTAGATAAAAGGGGTTTTGAGGCAAGGGATTGTCCTAAATCTTTAATAATTGAATTGAATCTTTTAATTGGGTAATTAAATTGGAATTGATCAATGGTATCGTGCATGATAGTGTAGGGGAGAGGACTCGATTCCTAGCCACTTTTATTTCTGAATTTTATTCTCATATACTCTATTTTCGGTTACTATCAATTACCAAATATTTAATCTTATTATAACTAAGAATTATTTAACTTGCTTAGCGGATAATAACTCTCAATCCTTGTGGATACGACCAGTGGTTCTTACTATTTTAATATTACTTCCAACGATTCGGTACACTTGCCGAAATCTTAACATTGACACTAAATGGTTAGTGAGCTAGAATTCGTAGAGTTAGCTTAAGTAAGGTAGTAAGAAGCTTTAAAGTTTATGAATAAAATTTATTAGTGATCAGTACCGTATCTCCTGTCTTGTGTCCGATCTTAGATACAAGGTCCGATCTGAGATAGTTGTAATAAATGTTCTTCGTCAATCCGAGTTACGCTCCGATCCGTGGTGGGGTGTTACCTGCAATGATATTCCGACGCTCAAGTCAGCAAGTGAATCAATTGCAAGTAAGAGAATTGGAAAATGTGTACCTTAAAAGCTAGCATTGAATGCTTATTTGTAGGTTTTGGGGAGCAATGGGAACCATTGAATCTAGGTCTTTGATATCCACCATTGGCTTATGGATCTGCCCTTTGGTATTGGGCCTTAGTAAAAACTGTAAAAAGGCCCAATCCTTAACAGTTGCTCCCCAAGTCGGGTTCCCTTGGGGAGAGCCTGACTTGATTCCTTATGAGGCCGGGCTTGTGCCCTCGTTATCTGGGTTGAATATGATGGTTAGGAGACCATTTCGAGCTTCCGAGGCCGGGCTTATACTCAGGTTATTGTTTTTCTCCCAGCCTTAGAGTGCTCATTATTCAGGTCATGTGCTCGGTTTTAGAAGAACGAGCTTATAATGCGCTTGATAACTGCGGCGACCTTCCGAGGCACGAGCTCGGATTTGGGTGCTTTGATAACTGCGGCGACCTTCCGAGGCCGGGCTTGTACTCACCTGAGTGTTTGCCATCATCCCTGGAATGATCATTGTAGGAGGATCGAGTGACTCGAGGTATCCTATTTATGGAACCCCTTTGATTCTAGCGCCTGACATCAATGTTATTGATGGGGTGCATCGATCGGAGGTGACTGGAATAATGATGGTGCTTCGTTTCACGCGCGTGTCACAGAGGCTAGCGATTGGACGCGTCCGCCTAGGCCCAGGCCCAATTCGTTGCCCTTGGTTCCCTATATATATATGGGTGAGAACCCCCTTCATTTGCACTAGTCTTTGCAAACTGCTCTGAGTACCGATCCTAACATCGTCACTTAGTGCTTTCTTTTTCCGAACTTCTGATCCAACATATCATGGCGAGAGCCTCAGCCCTTCGGTTCAGCAAAATTGTCGAAGCACACGATCAAGTTCAGCTACGCCGAGCTTCCAACTTTCGAGATTAGTGCCTTTTTATTTTCTCATTTTTCGCCTTATGCTCTAGCCGAGACTTCTCCAAGCCCGCATCTATTTATACACAGTGGTGGTCGTCAGGTCGGGTTCCGACTTGGTTGTGGACCCACTGTTTAGCACTCAACTTGACTTGGCATACCCCCATTTATGCAGGTCCCATCTGGATAGGACAAAACAAACCCGCAGGGTTGTCAACACAGATCGTCCACACATAGCCAAACTGATGGCTTTTGATCCTAGAAACCCAGATGAAGTACGCACTGAAAACTCCGGATCGGCTGGTCCTGACGTTCAGAAGGGACTTGATTCAGCTCCCAACAGCTTTCAAGTGGAAGATCGCTTTCCTACGGTCCCCAGCAATGAGCTGCTGGAGGAAGGTCAAGCAAGTGAGCGCCGCCCTAGGGATGTAGTGGTCCTTGAGTCGAATGAGTCCGACGCTGAGCGGAATCTAGAAGAGCAGAGAAGCACAAGCTGGAGCTCTGATGACAGCGAGACCGAAGCCCAGGTCGGTGTGGAGGGCTTTGCTGAAAGCCGGAACAATGAAGGCGATATAGGAAACAGTGGAGGTAATCCTGGGAACGAGGGAGATCCCGGACGCAATGAGGGTGATTCTGATTCTGATGAGTAATCCTTGAGCGGCATTACTTAAGCCGACGTCGGCTCTCTGGAGCACCAAATCGCCGACCTCGAAATCCCTCAATTTGATGTTTCGTTGGCTAGGGAACCAGACAGCTTGCCTAGCAACACCGCAGAAATTTTCCTTTTACTCTGTTCTTATTGATTTATGATAAGTCTATTTTTAGAGTCTTTTTAATAGTTATTTTATTAAGTCTTTTTAGTATTTTAATTATATTTTTGTTCTATTTTACTGCAAATGTTTACTTTTTATCTTCAGGTTTTATTTTGAAGCAATTTGGGCTGCTTAAGTCTCAGCAGGTCAGAATTCGACTGGATCTCCCAGAATTCGACTGCATCTTCCAGATTTCGACTGGATCTCCCAGAATTCGACTGGATCTCCCAGAATTCGACTAGATCTCTCAGAATTCGACTGGATCTCCTAGAATTCGACTGCATCTTCCATAATTCGACAGCATCTGTCTCAGCAGGCCAGAATTCGACAGCATCTGTCTCAGCAGGCCAGAATTCGACTGCTTTTATCTCAGCAGGCCAGAATTCGAATGGATCTCCCAGAAATCTGCTGCATCAGTCGAAATTAGCTATGCCCACTTGTTGATGGATATTTTTGCCCACTTGTTGATGGCTTTGCCTTGCCCACTTGTTGATGGATATTTTTGCCCACTTTTTGATGACCATGTGCTTTGACCACTTGCTCATGTGCATTGTCCACTTGAGGATGGCTCTGTGATGACTACCTTGGCCAACTTGATTTGCCACTTCTTCCTCTTTTGGACCATTTTGCCCCTCATATTTTCCTATAAATAGAGGCTTGATCCTCACTTGTAACTAAGCTTGAATTTTGTTAGAAAATCAATGACAAAGGCTCTCTAATTATTCATGACTTCAATTTACTCTTCATGCTTTTTATGATTCTTGTTTATTTACTTTCTTGCCCTTTAAATTCTTGCTATTTATTTTCCAAGTCATTTACTTTCATTGCCCTTTAATTTCTCGCTCTTTACTTTCTCGCTCTTTACTTTTCGCTCTTTACTTTTCCGCTCTTTTATTTTCCCTGCTATTTACTTTTTCACCCTTTTACTTTCCAAGTCATTTACTTTCATTGCTATTTAAATTCTCGCTCTTTACTTTCTCGCTCTTTACTTTTCCGCTCTTTTATTTTCCTTGTTATTTACTTTTTTGCCCTTTAAATTTCCAAGTCAAGTAAACTACTGGCAAGTCAAGTAAATTACTGGCAAGTCAAGTAAATTACTGGCAAGTCAAGTAAATTACTGGCAATTTACTTTTCAAGCAATTTACTTTCTTGTCATTTACAATTCCGCTATTTATGATTTTTGCACTTTACCGCGTTCTTTTATTTCTCGCTATTTAACTTTATGTCTTCTTCTTTTTTTTTCTTTTCTCCTCTTTTGTCTACAATGATCATGAGTGAGTAGACTTTGCTAAAATATTCCTTCTTTCCAAAAACACTTTCTTTTCAGTTAATCAACTTTGAAAAATTAAATTGGTATTCACTTAGGCTCTCCCTGTGGACCGATACTCTTTTATTACGCGATACGACCCGTGCACTTGCGGGGCTATCAAGTTTTTGGCGCCGTTGCCGGGGAGGCAGTGATATTAATTAAGTTTTTCGAAACCGGTTAGACTGGAATTTTATTTTCTTTGTTTTTTCTTCTCTTGTCTCTCGAATGCGAAGAACTAGAAGTTTCGGAGAACTTGTTCAACAAATTCCCGAAATCGAAAGGTTCTTACATAGAAGGAGGAGAGAAATTCCCGATAACCAAATGGCGGCTAATGAAAATCGTGCTCTCAAAGAGTACGCAACACCTTCAGCAGAACCATCGGCTGCCATTGTACATCCAAATGTGGAAGCAAATAATTTTGAACTCAAATCATCTCTGCTTTCAATGGTTCAACAAAACCAATTTTCTGGTTCTCCCACAGAGGACCTAAATCTTCATATTTCAATTTTTCTGGAATACTGTGGGACTCTCAAATTAAACGGGGTACCTCAAGATGCCATAAGACTAAAGCTCTTCCCTTTTTCATTAAGGGATAGAGCAAGAGCATGGCTACATTCTTTGCCTTCGAAATCCATTACCAGCTGGGGCCAATTAAAACAAACTTTTCTTGCTAAGTTCTTTCCCCCGAGTAAAACAGCTCAAATGAGAAATCAAATTACTCGATTTTCTCAAAACGACGGGGAATCTCTTTATGATGCTTGGGAACGTTTCAAAGAAATGTTAAGGCTATGCCCCCATCATGGACTAGAGAAATGGCTCATTGTTCACACTTTTTATAATGGATTACAATATGCAACAAGAATGACTGTTGATGCAGCTGCAGGTGGAGCTTTGATGAACAAAAATTTTACTGAAGCTTATGCACTCATTGAAGATATGGCTCAAAACCATTGTCAATGGGCAAGTGAGCGAGCCATAGCAGATAAACCAGCATCGTCAAAAGAGCCAGGTAAGTATGAAATATCCAATGTTGATCATCTTGCCTCAAAAGTGGACGCACTTTTTCAAAAATTTGAAAAATTAAATGTAAGTGCCGTTTCACAAACTTTTTCTCCTACTACTCCACCATGTGAATTATGTGGGGTTGTTGGCCATATTGGAGCTAAATGCCAGCTTGAGGCATCTAGTACTGGAAATGAGCATATAAACTATGCTCAAAAAGAAGATCCGTTTTCAAATACTTATAATTCTGGGTGGAGAAATCATCCAAATTTTTCTTATAAAAATCCTCCACCCAATCCAGCACCTAGACCACCTCCTGTCTTTCAAAATCAAAGCATTTTTAACAACCCACAAAACAGCCCGCAAAAGTCGAACTTAGAATTTTTGATGGAAAAATTTGTGTCATCTCAAACAAAACAAAATGAAGAATTCAAAAATCATACTTGTTATTTGAATGACACACTTATCAAATTAGAATCAAAAATCGACTCTATTGCCACTCACAGTAAGATGCTTGAAAATCAAATAACTCAAGTGGCAACACAGGTGGCTTCATCCTCTAAATCTTCGGGGGTATTTCCTGAACAGCCTGAACAAAATCTAAATGGCCAAATATATGCTGTCACCCTTAGAAGCGAAAAACAATTAGAGGACCCAAGAGCAAACAAAGAAAAAATTGTGAGTGACAAACATAATTTACCGTGTGAGCAAGAAGAGAAAGAAAAAGAGAAGGAACCAGAAAAAGAAAAAGAGAAGGAACCAGAAAAAGAAAGAGAAAAACCATACATCCCCCCACCACCATACAAACCATCTCCTTTATCTTACTTTTCACCTTCCTTTGTGAAAAAAATAACATTTGATCTGGGGGGAATTGTAAAAAAGATCTTATTGCTTACACAACTTCCATTTTACAAGCCATACGATCCAGGAGTATGCTTTCATTCTTCATATGTCACTTGGTCTCTATGCTTCAAGCGATGGGACCCAGGAATAACTGTATAAAGGGAAAAGGTCAAGCTAATGACCATAAACGAGCGCTGCGTGGGAGGCAACCCACGGCTTAATGTATTTTTTGATTTATTGAAAAATAAAATACCCCAGGGCCGAGTTTCCTGAACCAGACAGCCAGGTGAGCTCTCCTAACCCCTTTTGTTTTATTTGAAAAATCATTGAGGACAATGCCTAGTCCAAGCATGGGGGGGTATTTTATTACTTTTATTAAGAATGTCTTTATTGCTTTGCCAAGTTTTTATTTTTTTTACTTTGAGTTGTATCTACTCCCCCCATCACGAAACTTTGTGAACCCTAAAGCATGTTTTAGATAAGCCTTTTCTAGACAAAAATAATTTTTCAATTTTTCATTAAGCAATCATCTAGGTGGACTGGTTGGGAACAACAAAAATTGTATCATGGTTCGATTTCTACTTCTAGGGCTTTTTCACACACACACTACTGAGACTGTTTTCAGTTGTTAATACAATTAGAAGGACTGAAAAGAAACTAGTAACCTGGTTCTCTTGGTGACATTCACTGGATGCGCGGTTACTGGAGAAAAACGTCTGAGTTGGGGTATTCAAAAAAAAAAAAAAACAAAAAAAAAAATAAATAAATTGCAAAACCAATTCAAAATGCAAAAAAATGGTGCATTTTAAATGTCAAAATGAATGGTTAGCATATAAAATCAAAAAGAAAAGAAAAAAATGCTTGAATACCCAACGTATAAAGACCCTCCTTTGAGACCCGGTCTTAGTGAATGGAGGACCCAAACTTAAGAATGCTGGGGAACCGGTTCTATGATGACATGGATATCCTCTCTAATGTATTGATACTTTAAATTTGTCTCCCAATTCCACAAAGAGCCCAAAAATAGTAGCTCTCAAACCAAAGTGTTAGAATTGCCCCACAGTTCACTTAAGGTTTCGATATGAAAATAATTTTCCTTCAGAATGGGCCTAAAGATTTACACTGTTTTTGCTTGAGGACAAGCAAAGGTTCAAGCATAGGGGAGTTTGATAAGTCTATTTTTAGAGTCTTTTTAATAGTTATTTTATTAAGTCTTTTTAGTATTTTAATTATATTTTTGTTCTATTTTACTGCAAATGTTTACTTTTTATCTTCAGGTTTTATTTTGAAGCAATTTGGGCTGCTTAAGTCTCAGCAGGTCAGAATTCGACTGGATCTCCCAGAATTCGACTGCATCTTCCAGATTTCGACTGGATCTCCCAGAATTCGACTGGATCTCCCAGAATTCGACTAGATCTCTCAAAATTCGACTGGATCTCCTAGAATTCGACTGCATCTTCCAGAATTCGACAGCATCTGTCTCAGCAGGCCAGAATTCGACAGCATCTGTCTCAGCAGGCCAGAATTCGACTGCTTTTATCTCAGCAGGCCAGAATTCGACTGGATCTCCCAGAAATCTGCTGCATCAGTCGAAATTAGCTATGCCCACTTGTTGATGGATATTTTTGCCCACTTGTTGATGGCTTTGCCTTGCCCACTTGTTGATGGATATTTTTGCCCACTTTTTGATGACCATGTGCTTTGACCACTTGCTCATGTGCATTGTCCACTTGAGGATGGCTCTTTGATGACTACCTTGGCCAACTTGATTTGCCACTTTTTCCTCTTTTGGACCATTTTGCCCCTCATATTTTCCTATAAATAGAGGCTTGATCCTCACTTGTAACTAAGCTTGAATTTTGTTAGAAAATCAATGACAAAGGCTCTCTAATTATTCATGACTTCAATTTACTCTTCATGCTTTTTATGATTCTTGTTTATTTACTTTCTTGCCCTTTAAATTCTTGCTATTTATTTTCCAAGTCATTTACTTTCATTGCCCTTTAATTTCTCGCTCTTTACTTTCTCGCTCTTTACTTTTCGCTCTTTACTTTTCCGCTCTTTTATTTTCCCTGCTATTTACTTTTTCACCCTTTTACTTTCCAAGTCATTTACTTTCATTGCTATTTAAATTCTCGCTCTTTACTTTCTCGCTCTTTACTTTTCCTTGTTATTTACTTTTTTGCCCTTTAAATTTCCAAGTCAAGTAAACTACTGGCAAGTCAAGTAAATTACTGGCAAGTCAAGTAAATTACTGGCAATTTACTTTTCAAGCAATTTACTTTCTTGTCATTTACAATTCCGCTATTTATGATTTTTGCACTTTACCGCTTTCTTTTATTTCTCGCTATTTAACTTTATGTCTTCTTCTTTTATTTTCTTTTCTCCTCTTTTGTCTACAATGATCATGAGTGAGTAGACTTTGCTAAAATATTCCTTCTTTCCAAAAACACTTTCTTTTCAGTTAATCAACTTTG
The DNA here is from genome assembly GCA_039519185.1 of Astragalus membranaceus. Lineage (NCBI taxonomy): Eukaryota > Viridiplantae > Streptophyta > Magnoliopsida > Fabales > Fabaceae > Astragalus > Astragalus membranaceus. Next base: position 59,384,028 of record CM076854.1, read on the forward strand.
AAAAAATAAATTGGTATTCACTTAGGCTCTCCCTGTGGACCGATACTCTTTTATTACGCGATACGACCCGTGCACTTGCGGGGCTATCAATTTACAATAATTATTGTTGTTGTAATGAAATAGGGTTTACTTTCACCATTGGGAGATGGGTTATGTTTTTCGGATATTGGGGTTTAAGGTCATGAGTGTGATGATTATAGGAATATGGCGTTACTATCATGAATTCCGTTAACTCTTCGTGTTTAATGTATTGTTTAGTGGTGATACACTTAAGGAATTAGGGTTTCCCATTAGATATAAGGGGTTTTGAGGCAAGGGATTGTCCTAAATCTTTAATAATTGATTTGAATCATTTAATTGGGTAATTAAATTGGAATTGATCAATGGTATAGTGCATGATAGTGTAGGGGAGAGGATTCGATTCCTAGCCACTTTTATTTCTGAATTTTATTCTCATATACTCCATTTTCGGTTACTATCAATTACCAAATATTTATTCTTATTATAACTAATAATTATTTGACTTGCTTAGCGGATAATAACTCTCAATCCCTGTGGATACGACCAGTGGTTCTTACTATTTTAATATTACTTGCAACGATTCGGTACACTTGCCGAAATCTTAACATTGTCACTAAATGGTTAGTGAGCTAGAATTCGTAGAGTTAGCTTAAGTAAGGTAGTAAGAAGCTTTAAAGTTTATGAATAAAATTTATTAGTGATCAGTACCGTATCTCCTGTCTTGTGTCCGATCTTAGATACAAGGTCCGATTCGAGATAGTTGGTATAAATGTTCTTGGTCATTCCGAGTTACGCTCCGATCCGTGGTGGGGTGTTACCTGCAATGATATTCCGACGCTCAAGTCAGCAAGTGAATCAATTGCAAGTAAGAGAATTTTAAAATGTGTACCTTAAATGCTAGCATTGAATGCTTATTTGTAGGTTTTGGGGAGCAATGGGAACCATTGAATCTAGGTCTTTGATCTCCACCATTGGCTTATGGATCTGCCCTTTGGTATTGGGCCTTAGTAAAAACTGTAAAAAGGCCCAATCTTTAACAGTTTCTCCCCAAGTCGGGTTGCCTTGGGGCGAGCCAGACTTCATACCTTATGAGGCCGGGCTTGTGCCCTCGTTATCCGGGTTGAATATGATGGTTAGGAGACCATGGCGAGCTTCCGAGGCCGGGCTTATACTCAGGTTAGTGTTTTGCCCCCAGCCTTAGAGTGCTCATTATTCAGGTCATGTGCTCATTTTTAGAAGAACGAGCTTACAATGCGCTTGATAACTGCGGCGACCTTACGAGGCCGGGTTTGTACTCACCTGAGTGTTTGCCGTCAGCCCTGGAATGATCAATGTAGGAGGACCGAGTGACTCGAGGTATCCTATTTATGGCACCGCTTTGATTCCAGCGTCTGACAACAATGTTATTGATGGGGTGCATCGTTCGGAGGTGACTGGAGTAATGATGGTGCTTCGTTTCACGCACGTGTCAGAGAGGCTAGCGATTGGCCACGTCGCCTAGGCCCAGGCCCAATTCGTAGCCCTTGGTTCCCTATATATATGGGTGAGAACCTCCTTCATTTCCACTAGCTGTTAAAATTTACCAATTATTAATAAATATATCAAATGATTCATTTATAATAGTGAAAGTTGAAATAAATGATGTGTCTACCATTTTTTCTTCAATGTCTTGATAACCCTTAACACCGCCTCTATAAGGGAAATCAGGACTTCTTGCTCTCTCTCGATTTTCATTGCATAATGTCTATATAGAAACATAAATATACATTAATGCATAATAATTGTCAAATATAGTTAAGTTAAAAGGTAATTGTACAAACCAAGAAGTCATCATCTTCGGTGCGTCTGGTTATAAAGGCATTCCAATCCTCCTGTGTTATAATCCCACAATATAGTGGTGGTGGATGGTGTATGAGGTTCCCTTCATCATCTGTCATCCATTTACTTTTTAGGATAGTTCTGAACTTCCTATGTAACTTTCCGGCTTTCATAAGACAGAATTCTTTGCGAGACTCATCCACATCAAAATAAGTCTGCTTACACACAAACAAGGAAAAAAACCAAAATTTTACTACTTTCTGACACCATCTTTATAGCATTAGTGTTTTTATTTCCTTGTATTGGTCACACTTAAAAAAGTTTCAATAAGTCTAGATGTCCACTAAGTCTAGATTTATTTGAAGATCCAGTTACTTTATGCACAGGCCAAACATATGATAGATCAAGCATAGATCATGTCTCTATATGTTCCTTTCTTATGACCTTGTCTCTATAATGAATCATGCTAGATATGTTTTGAAAATTAGGAAGCAGATCGACATAACTAAAGGTGGTATTGTCAATAGACATTATCCAATATAGAAAATTAAAAAAAGAAAGATGATCACACATACCCAAAGAGTTTCATTTGTTAGTCTGAGAGACTTGACATTACTAAGTCCACTCAATAGCTGAAATGCACATTCAGCAGCATATAGTACATTTTGTGGATTTTCAATCATAAGATCAATGTATGTGTCTACTACTGAGGTCAAGTTAACCGGTAAAAGCTCCACAATTATATGACTTGTGTAGCTTAATGACACAAGATTCACAGCATCAACCTTGAGAATACAATCTTCATCATAATTATTTATATAAATACAATCAGGATTAGAGTGGAAGGTCAAGATCCTTAGTGTGGAAATTGCAATAGTGATCTGCTGAATGGTATTTAGAGTGTGTAATCAAGAATGTAGTGAAAGTGCTATTGGAATGCAAACAGAAGGGTAAACAGTTTCATAAGATTACACATTAAATTGGCTCCACTCACAGAAGAATTTGGCTCCACTCACAATCTCTTTTTTTTACCAAAACACTCACATCAAAATCACACATTAAATTGTTTCATAAGATTTTGTACAACAAAGCAAACAGAAGGAAGTCAGTTTGTAAACAGTTTGTATACCTGGATCAAACACCATAGCTCCTCTTTGAGTCTCTCCAAAGCGAGATTACGTCTATCATGCCATCTAGTTATTGTAATCGGTATCGTTTGCTTCACTTTAGTACCAACGAAGCTAGTCAGCTGTTTACCATTTGGACCAAATGGTTGGCCTTTAACATTCCATTGGACCTGCATTATTACTTATGTAAATTAGATATAACAAACAATTTAAACTAAGTAATAAATTTAGTTAATTAGTAAGTATCTTACTTGAAGTTTAGGAAGTCCTTTACTCGCCCGATTGATTATATTCTTTTTAACAGTCATTCCACGGCGAGAGGCCTTTTTTGGGGGCTCATGATCACCCTCATGAGCATTATCATACCCACTATCATGACTATGCGATGTCATCTGACCTGCAATAAAACATAGTCAGTGTTATTGTTATATTTATACAGTTTAGATTACCTAAAAGATGAATAAATAAGAGACAAGCAAAAAATGCCTAAAAGTAAGTTTAGATTACCTTTTCCTTTTCCTCGATACAATTTTATTTACAATTTGCTTATTCGTACTTTTTCCTCTTCGCTTCTTGGTACTTTGTTTTCGACGAAACGTAATTCCATCGCTATGATCATTTCTAATATACACAACATCCTCTTTAGAAGTACTTTCCCCTAGTATTGGTTGTGATGTCCCGAATGAAAATACACGTTGTTTAAGTTTCAACTAGCTCACAAGTTACAGTCACAGAATTATTGGAACACAACATCAATGTATAATACTAATGCATCATAACCAGTCAGCCAACAAAATTGAGTTATTCTAAATTTGTATTTTATAAAGCATAGTGATTGCTAACCTTTATAAGTGGGACAAGAGGAAGCTGAATGGAAGTTGGATAACAACCACGGTTTGCGACAAGGCGTGCAGTCTTTATTTCCGCTTTGTCAATCTATGTACAGCTTCTTCCTGTTACATATAACTAGATAAACTCAGCATGAAGAATTTTAATAGTACATCCATGGTGGACCAAAATATAACCAGAATTTTAATAGTACATCTTTTATGGTATTTATTGAGCAAGAAGAATACTAGTCTGTCTAGAGGCAGCAGAGTTAGGATCAGAACCAGAATTTTAATAGTACATCTTTTATGGTACATGTTTAGATTATACTATTACAGACATTAATAAAAGACTTACTACTCTTGAATATCAAAAGAGAAATAGAACCATGGCACATATAAACATCATTTAAGGGAAGTGCCTTAGCTAAGTTCACAGAAAACACTGGCTTCGTCTGCTGCACATCAAATTATTGATTCCAAACTACTACATATATGCATGTCAAGGGTACATATAACTGTTTCAAGTGGAAAATCCCAAAACTATTGCAAACATAAATCTATTGGTGTCAACAATGTGGCTATGTGTGCAGAGAGCTTGTCATTATTGTTGTTATTTTCCTCTCTAGAATCCTGTTGTAATCTTCAGCACCAGCACTTGAATTTTACCCTAGTGATTTTATAAGTGGTCCAAGCATGCTGGGATCGAGTATATTTTCTTGAACCTAATCTTCATTGTTAAAGTAAAACGCTTGTTTTGTTACCAAAAAGAAAAAAGAAAATGCTTGTTATGCTGGTTTGATTGAATTGTCTACATTTCAGAACCTCTACCAACACTAACCATCTACAAACATACATTTCAGAACCGCTTGTTTTGTAAACTTTTAATAATTTGTAATTAAATCCCTAAACATTACAAACTATTTAAAAGTTCAGATACCTAATTAAAAAGTCTACATCTACTTTTATAAAATTATAATAAGATCAGAAATAAATAAAGAAGTGAAACGCATAAGATAAAGCAGTCCTGATCAGAATTTGAGTACTAGCAATTAGTATAGTGCTCATTTGTGTAGTTTTTTTTTTATTGATAATGCATGATTTGTGTAGGTGTTTGGAAAATGTAGGTAAGGTTGATTAGATTAGGATTAGGGTATGATCCTCCTCCGATGGATCGTTTGAAAAAGCTTAGAGGGCTAAGTAAGACTAGGACGGGTCACAGTCACAAGAAGAGGCGTCAAATACTACTGATACTGTAACACCCCGGTATTTTTATCGAGTAAAAATACCCAAGTGTACCATCATAAAATAATCAGAGATATCTTTTCCTGTTTTAGATATTGAACATAAATAAAAACAACTCATAACTTAGTGTCCAATATCCAAATACCAAGAAATAGCGGAAACGATTTTACAACTTTTACTGATACAAGTTATACAATCGAAAATACAAAATCCCGAGGGAAAGACAATAACAATGAAAACTAAGTCTTCACCGTCTTCATATGCACACCACCTAGCTGTGTTTCTTCACCTTTCCTTTTCCCCTGCTTCTCTGTAAAACCACAAAAGATAAACAGTGAGATACAATCTCAGTGAGTTCTACCGAGACCCCTACTAGCACTCTCGGTTCATTTTTAAAACGTTTTTATGATTCGACACAACACCGACCGCAATCCGCTTGCTAATCTCGGTGGACCATACAATAAGGCTTCGATCTAGTAAGACACCGGCTGCAATCTTTTTGCGTCTCCCGATGAACTAGCATCCTAGGCCCTTCTACGTAACACCGGCTGCAGCACATCTGCGTCTCCCGGTATTCATAGTACAATACTTTTAACATAACACCGGCTGCAGCACATCTGCGTCTCCCGGCGAACCCCTATCCAATAACAGTTCCGCTATTGGCCTCAGAGCCTAGGGTAAGGGATCATGACTTCCCCGCCTAGTATGTTAACATGGGTCGTCACCCAAACTCGATATAATATATATATCTATAATCATATGAACATTTAGTTCATTTACATTCAGACCTATAACTGAACATAACACCCGCATCGGGCCATTTCCCATAGTCGATATAATTTATATATCGTGAATCGTAGACCGGTTTAGACAATAAATAATAATCGTCCCGCGTCAGTTATACCTTACTACGTAGGACTCGTAGTCCACTTTATTATTAATAAAACATATTCGCACACGTGTACTATTACTCGGCTTTTCGAAACAATTTCAACTTCGAAAGTATTTTATAAAACCCTTTTGAAACATACCCAAAATCATGGCATTATAAGCCTAATATCATTATAGAAGGGTTAGAAAAGGATTAGGAGAGGATTGGAATCGATCGGGATCGTTTCCAGCAAGTTGTAAATTTGGACAGAACACGGCGCACGGTTCGTGCTCCCACACGCACGGGTCGTGCGCCCTGTAGTGCATTTTTGAAAACAAAACAGAATGACACGCACGGTCCGTGCGCCTGGGACGCACGGGTCGTGCGCTTTTGACAGCATTGTATTTTGTCCCGTTTTCGCAATTTTCGTCGTTCCGATCAATTCCGATACCTGTTCCAGTCCAGTCCTAACACCAAAATAGTACAAAAACATATCCAACGTCCTCACTCGATCAACCAAACCAATCAATGACTCAGCACATTCGATTTTCATCAAAATTCGACATATTTAAAAATAATGGTTTTTGACTCAAAATCTTCCGAAATTAAATCACTAAAAATTCCATTTTCAACACGACTCAACCCGAGACTCGCTCCGATCGATTCCTAACCCGAAACAGACAATATCCAGAAATATTCCAGTCCAGCGAAAGCGATAAAACAGTTAATTAATTAATTCGAAACATAAAATCCTAAACGTGAGTAGAACTCACCCTTGAAGCGTGAACCGACTCCGAGACTTCAAAATCACCGAGTAACCACACGTACGTTCCCCGAATCCATTCCACGCTCCGGCGACGTCCGCAACCGCTTTCAATCTTTCCGCTCAATCCCGAGACCTCCAAAATGCACTATTCATCTTCTTCAACCCCCAATTTACTATTCATCCATAACCCAAAATCTTGATTTCTCTAACCCTAACTCTTGAAACCTTTGATTCTTCATTCCAAGCTAGCAACCAACCACATATTCGACTTCCCTAACATCTAGGACAGTTGATGAAGAAGACAACACAACATTTCTTCTCCTCCCTCTCCAAATCCGAAAATGGTGAAATGGAGGATAAAGAATGGATGATGAAGATCTTGGCGTCAAAATGAAGAGAAGGATGTGGGGAACATTTTTGGTGAAGGAAGCTTGAGGTTTGGGTGAGGTCTTCTCTCTCCCTCTTCTCTTCTTCCTCTACGTTTCCTCCCTTTCTCACTTTCTCCATTCTTTCTTTTCTTTCATTCTTTTCCTCTCTGTTTCTCGCATTCTTTCTTTAATTCTTTCCTTTCTTTATTAACCCACACACACACTTATATTTATTTATTTAATTAATTCATTCTCTCTTCACTCACACACACCCACGTATACATATATATATTTATTTAATATATTTGTTGTAACGCGGTCAAATTACCATATTGATCGAAATCTCCTATTTCGATTCCAAAACTTCCTTGGTCCGTATTATCCGGTTAACGATCCGATGGCAACCAATAATTAATTTTAGCACTCAGTAAATTTACCAGTTAAGTACTAAATTAATTCAATTGGGTTAACACCCAAATAATTCGGTTAATTATTTTGAGGGTGTTACATTCTCCCCAACTTGAAAGAATTTTGTCCTCAAAATTTCGTCAAGTCTTTCATCTGACTAACCGAGAATCGACATTCTCAGAAAGGTCAAAATTTGCTGGAAAACAATCTCGAACTAACGAAATTAGGGTAGAAAACCTTCCCAAGTTGGCACATCAATCTCCAGGTATGATCTACTACTACCCCAGAACGCTTCTAAGATTACAGTCCGAACTCTCTTACTACGAATCGACACGAGAGACTCTTCTTTCGCCTACATAAGCTCGGCACCGCATTTGAAAACACTTCTGAAGCTTCATTCTAGTTATCCCCGCTTGCTCCCCAACTTTGATTAATCTAAATCAAAGGGTTTAATACAGACACTTGATAGACATACAGGTTGAAAACGAGATCCACAAACTGGTACTCCTCGGCAAAGGTAAAAACAAACACAATTTCTTCGAAGGGAATAAACACGTTCTCAACAAACCTTCTAAAATCCATAACAGTTCTCGTACACACCGACAATGTGACGAAAAAGTCACTTGTGAAACTCCTTGACTCGCCCCCAAGAATTCGAGATAATACTTTTTAAAAGGAGATGAAATGAGGATTTACCAGAAACGTTTATCTTAAACGTAGAAGTAAACCACGGAGACATCAAATAAAAATGAACGTAATGAAATCACCTCAGTTGTTCTCCAAACAACTATCAAACAGAACTCAGAGCTCCTTTCCGAATTAGTCAATAGCGTTGAGAGCTTCCCCTCAACCTAAGTAATCCTCCTAGGATTTTCCTCCCCAATCATATCCTATTAGCCTCTTAATTCGTTCCAAAATTAACTTTAGCATGCGGGTTTTCACAAAAACGATTTTTCAAAACTGTTACACCGCACGCCAAGCTTCACTTCGGAAATTTAAGTCACCTACATATTCGCGTTCGCGTTCGACTTGTCAAACGGAATCATATAATACCATCTTATTGTTAACTTTCACAAAGGAGAGGTTAACAAACTAATACTTCTGCTTTATATTCTGTACACCCTGGAACAGAATATAAACTTCGGTGTGCTTCCTCTAACACTTGCCTTTTATTGTTCGCATCATCGGCCGCACAGATTCTACCGTTGAAACAACTGACTCCATCACGATCCATGGTAAAATCTGGAAATACCTTTTGTGATTGTAGCTTCACATCAACTTCCTGTGCTAAGCGTATAGAATCCCTTAGGGAACTAGAGATCCTCATATGGCTCGACACTAACCGGATTCTCCTTGATCTTGAACTCAGATTTAAGTCTCTATCAGACTCTAATAATTCCATCTAATGCATCATAATACTGCCGTGTGTAGCGATTTCCTATTACTCGCATCAGCTACAACATTGGAATTTCCTGGATGATACTTTAACCCGAAGTCATAATCCTTCAGAAATTCTACACACTCCTCTGCCTGCTATTCAGTTCTTTCTGATCAACAGATACCTTAAACTCTTGTGACCATTAAAAACTTCAAAACGAGACCCATACAGGTAACGTCTCCAAATCTTCAGTGCATACACAATAGCTATTAACTCCAATTCATGAGTTGGATAACTCTTCTCATGAGACCTTAATTGTCTGAATGCATAAGCTACCACTTGTTGATTTTGCATAAAAATACATCCTAAACCCTTCCCTGAAGCGTCATCGAAAAATTAAAATTCCAATGACGGATCCGGAAGAATCAGGATTGGAGCAGAAGTCAAAATCTTCGACTCTTGAAAACATTCTTCACAATCGGCATCCCACGTAAACGGATGACCCTTACGAGTTAACCGAGTTAGTGGAAAACTAACTGTGAGAACCCTTTAACAAATCTCTGATAGTAACCGGCTAGACCCAGAAACTTTTGATCTCTGCGGCTGACGTCGGTCACTCCCATTCAACACCGCTTCCTTCTTACTGGGATCTACAGAAACTCCCGTCTTGGGAAAATCACATGTCCCAAAGACTTTACCTCTGACACCCAAAAATCACACTTCGAAGGTTTCAAGTACAACTCCTTTTCTCGGAGTACTTTCAGAACAATGCGGAGATGTTGGACATGCTCCTCAATGGTCTTCGAGTACATCAAGATACCATCAATGAAAATGACTACAACTTGATCTAGGTAATTGAGGAAAAACTAGGTTCAGGTAATCCATGAATACCGCTGGAGCATTAGTCAAACCGAAGGGCATCACTACAAACACATAATGTCCATACCTAGTACGGAAGGCTGTCTTCGGAATGTCTAAGGCTCTAACTTTCATTTGATGATATCCTGACCTCAGATCAATTTTTAGAAAACACTGCAGCACCTCAAATTGCTCAAGCAAATCGTCTATCCTTGGTAAGGGATATTTATTCCTGATCGTCACTTTGTTGAGTTGTCGATAACCGATGTACAATCTCATGCTACTATATATCTCCTTTTGACTAGTCACACCAGAGTACTCCCTAGAACAGCACTCAGTCGAATAAATTCTTTAACACCGACTCTTCAAGTCGAGACTCCATTTCCTTTAATTCTCAAGAAACCTTCAATAAGAAAAAATAGATATTGATCACGTGCCAGGAATCAATTCTACAGTAAACTCTACTTCTCGCTCTGGAGGTTCAGAAGAAACTTCATTGTGAAGACATCCTGAAAGTCATTCACAACCTGAATATTCGCCAAATCTAAACTAGTTTCAGTGGATGCAGATTACATACTAACCTGTGCTCCCGCACCTTGGAATGAAGATTGACCGTCTAAGGTGAACTGGGTAACCGCTTCAGAATTTGTCCTAGACAATTCAACTGATTCTGCAGCGAAGCTGATAGTTGATTAACACAGTCGATTGCAACATGATTTACAGTCATCCAATTCATACCCAAAATGGTGTCCACCCTTCTCATAGGCAAACAATAAATTCTACAACGAAATTCCTGCCTCCCATGACAAGTAGACAATTCTATACAAAGATTATGTCTGGACACGACCCTTAGCAGCAGTTAAAATAGTTATCGGCTCGGATAGCGATGGTAAGGCTGATCCCAACCGATTCACATGCGATCGGGATATACAACAATAGGTTGCACCCGAATCATATAATATACTGACGGAGTTATTGAAAGGAGATCCCATACCCCTCAGTACCCGGTCAGCAGTTGTAACTATCTGAGCATCCAAAGTGTTGACTCGTCCTTGCCTTGGAGCTGCTTGTGACTCCTTGGAACTTTTCCTTACGGGGCACTTTTTACCATAGTGACCCTCTTCATTATAATAGTAGCACCGATTGATCAGTGCTAACGATCACCCTGGTGATGTCTTCCATAGTTAGAACATCTTCTGACTTTTGAGGAACCAAAGAATCGCATCTACTTTTCCTTTGATGAAATTATCTTAGGACTTTGCATTCGGAGTTGATATTTCAACTACCTCTTTTCCTTTCCCATATTTCCTATGAGATCATCCTCGGCGACATAGGTTGATTGCACTAAGGCAACATAATTGGTAGCAGTATAAGAACTGGGACCATAAATCATAAAAGCACTTATGCGCTGCATTCTCCGTTCGTCATCCGAAGCTTACTTTACAACTTGGTAAAACTGAGACAACTTCTCAAACTTAGCGGTGTATTCTCCCACCGTCATGTCACCTTTCCTGAGGATGCACCGGTTGGAGATTCCGATTGTGGTCGAGGATTGCATCTTGATCATCCTACCATAATTCCGCTTATGATGCACTAAGTATTAAGTTGATCAGGCTCAATGTCTCTTAGCATCACAAGTGTAATTACAACCAGGACTAACAAGGAATCGACTCAACCCTAAGCTAAGTCCGACTAGGTCGAACTGCTCTGATACCAACTGTAACACCCCGGTATTTTTATCGAGTAAAAATACCCAAGTGTACCATCATAAAATAATCAGAGATATCTTTTCCTGTTTTAGATATTGAACATAAATAAAAACAACTCATAACTTAGTGTCCAATATCCAAATACCAAGAAATAGCGGAAACGATTTTACAACTTTTACTGATACAAGTTATACAATCGAAAATACAAAATCCCGAGGGAAAGACAATAACAATGAAAACTAAGTCTTCACCGTCTTCATATGCACACCACCTAGCTGTGTTTCTTCACCTTTCCTTTTCCCCTGCTTCTCTGTAAAACCACAAAAGATAAACAGTGAGATACAATCTCAGTGAGTTCTACCGAGACCCCTACTAGCACTCTCGGTTCATTTTTAAAACGTTTTTATGATTCGACACAACACCGACCGCAATCCGCTTGCTAATCTCGGTGGACCATACAATAAGGCTTCGATCTAGTAAGACACCGGCTGCAATCTTTTTGCGTCTCCCGATGAACTAGCATCCTAGGCCCTTCTACGTAACACCGGCTGCAGCACATCTGCGTCTCCCGGTATTCATAGTACAATACTTTTAACATAACACCGGCTGCAGCACATCTGCGTCTCCCGGCGAACCCCTATCCAATAACAGTTCCGCTATTGGCCTCAGAGCCTAGGGTAAGGGATCATGACTTCCCCGCCTAGTATGTTAACATGGGTCGTCACCCAAACTCGATATAATATATATATCTATAATCATATGAACATTTAGTTCATTTACATTCAGACCTATAACTGAACATAACACCCGCATCGGGCCATTTCCCATAGTCGATATAATTTATATATCGTGAATCGTAGACCGGTTTAGACAATAAATAATAATCGTCCCGCGTCAGTTATACCTTACTACGTAGGACTCGTAGTCCACTTTATTATTAATAAAACATATTCGCACACGTGTACTATTACTCGGCTTTTCGAAACAATTTCAACTTCGAAAGTATTTTATAAAACCCTTTTGAAACATACCCAAAATCATGGCATTATAAGCCTAATATCATTATAGAAGGGTTAGAAAAGGATTAGGAGAGGATTGGAATCGATCGGGATCGTTTCCAGCAAGTTGTAAATTTGGACAGAACACGGCGCACGGTTCGTGCTCCCACACGCACGGGTCGTGCACCCTGTAGTGCATTTTTGAAAACAAAACAGAATGGAGAGGATTGGAATCGATCGAGATCCGAAATTCACTTCTCGATTTTGGAAAGCTCTGAATGAAGCATTGGGAACTAAAGTACTTCTTAGTACCGCTTATCACCCGCAGACCGATGGCCAGACCGAGAGAACTATCCAGACATTAGAGGATATGCTTAGGGCTTCGGTACTCGATAACGGGAAGAAGTGGGAGGATCATCTTCCGTTGGTTGAATTCTCATATAACAACAGTTATCATTCCAGTATCGGAATGGCACCTTTTGAAGCCTTGTATGGTAGGAAATGCAGGACTCCATTGTGTTGGTGGGAAGTAGGTGAGAACCGATTATTAGGGCCCGAAATGATTCACGACACTACTGAAAAGATCCGCCAGATCAGGGATAGAATGAAAGCTGCTCAGAGTAGGCAAAAGAGCTATGCTGATAAAAGAAGAAGGCCGTTGGAATTTGAGTCGGGCGATCATGTATTTTTGAGATTATCACCAACAATTGGCACAGGTAGGGCATTACGGGTGAAGAAACTCAGTCCTCGGTATATTGGACCTTTCCAGATTAACGAGCGAATAGGGCCTCTTGCATACCGTATTGCTTTGCCTCCACCATTGTCAAATCTGCATGATGTATTCCATGTGTCTCAGCTGCGGAAGTACATTTCCGATCCTAGTCAACCGTTAGATTTTGAAACGATCGACCTTCGACCGGACTTGTCCTTCCAACCTAATCCGAATTACATCATGGAAAGTGGCGAGAGGACGCTACGGACAAAGTCAATTCCAATCGTTAAGGTAGTTTGGGATGGTTTTTCCGCCGAGGAAGCTACTTGGGAGTTGGAGGACGATATGCGGACTCGGTATCCGTATTTGTTCTCTTGAGGTATGTTGTGTTTAATTTTGAGGACAAAATTCTTTCAAGTTGGGGAGAATGTAACATCCTCAAAATAATTAATCGAATTATTTGGATGTTAACCCAATTGAATTAATTTGGTACTTAATTGGTAAAATTATTGAGTGCTAAAATTAATTATTGGCTGTCACAGGATCGTTGACCGAATAATACGGGTCAAGGAAGTTTTGGAATCGAAATAAGGAATCAAGATCAATATGGTATTTGGACCACGCTACCACTCATTTATTAATTAAATGAGTGTGTGTGAGTGTGTGTTAAATAAAAAGAAAAAGAGGGTCCACGAGAGAGAGAAAAAGAAACAGAGAAAAGAAGAGAAAGAAGAGAAAGAAGAGAAAGAAGAAGAAGGAGAAAGGAGAAGAGAAAGGAAGAAGAAGAGGTGAGCCAACTCCTCCAAAAATTCATCATCTTCATCATCTCATCACCATTACCATAACCCAATAACTTGGTGAGTTTTCCTCCATTTTTCCCCCTTCCTTTTGATTTCGAAAATTGGGGGTTTGTGGGGAAAATTTGTTGAAATCATGGATTAATAGGTTGTGTTGATGATTGGGTTATGCTTAGGATCGAAGCTAGGAGCGGACTGATCGCGTTGTGAAGTTCGAATCGAAGTTTGGAGCGATTTGGTGAAATAGGGTTCCGTTCGAGAGTTTTTCAAGTCTCGGCAAATTCGGTTCGATATCGGCTCTCGCTTCAAGGGTGAGTTTTACTCACGCTTAGGATGTGTTTATGCCTCGTTAGTTTTTACGTTAATTGATTTCGAGAGATTTTGGAACGAAAACCGTTATTTGAAAATATATCGCGTTTTAATACAATTCGTTTTGATTGAGTTTTTGGATTGGATTGATTGATTGTGTGGGTTGTATTGGATTCATTTTACTGGTTGTAAAATCTGTTTTCGATCGGAACAAAAATCGGAATTGAGCGAAATAGCGGATTTCGCGAAAATCGCAAAAATTCTGCACTTGACAGGACCCCTGTTCTGCCAGTCCACGCGCCGTTTGCGCGCCGCGCGTGACTCGCGCGCTACTGGACAGAAGTTGGCTGTCAACTCGCGCGCCGTTTGCGCGCCATTCGCGCGCCAGTTGGCAGAATTTTCAGCAACCAAACACTGTTTTTCGTTTCGCGATATCTTTTGATCCGGGAACCCGATTGAGGTGTTCTAAAGTGCGTTGGAAAGCTTATTCAGAGGCCTAACTGGATATTCTAGTTTTAAGGCAAAATAAACTGTTTTTGATATTGAAAATTGTGTCGAAAAGTGGTCAACTAGAGTGTGAGTGTGAACTTGGATTTTATAAAAGGTGGATTAAAGTGTTTCATTGATTGTCTGATTTGATGGACCGTGGGTTCATAGTATTGTAGATATACGTATATAGTATATCGAGTTGGGTGACGACCCATGTATAACATACTAGGCGGGGCAGTCATGATCCCTTACCCTAGGCTCCATGCCAATAGGAGAATGTACTATTGGTAGGGGGGTTCACCGGGGTTTAGCGGTTACGCAGTCGGTGTTATGTTAAAAGATTGTTGTGCGATACACCGGGGTTTAGCAGTCATGCAGTCGGTGCCGCACTTTGTTTGTTGTGCGATACATCGGGGTTTAGCAGTCATGCAGTCGATGCCGCACTCTGTGGTAACACGTTTACCGGGGTTAGCAGTCATGCAGTCGGTGCCGTGTTAAGTTAAAACGAATTTATTAATTGAACCGAGAGAGTTAGTAGGGGTCTCGGTAGAACTCGCTGAGATTGTATCTCACTGTTTAAAATGTTGTTGTTTTACAGATAAACAGGGACAGAAGAAAACTCAGAGGCACGAGTAGGTGGCCCCGAGAGATGGACGATGACTTAGTTTTACGTTTAAGTTTATTTTCCTTCTGTTGCCCATGTATCACAATGCTATGGCATTGTATTATGTTAACTTTCATTCCGCTTTCCTGTATGACTCTGACTACCATAGTTGCTGACAGGTTATGGTCTGAGTACCGTATGGTCTTGTTTGTATATAAGACTGTTTTGTTTTATTCAGCGAAAAATTTATAATGGTATTCAGTGTCTGAGCAGGAAATAATATCTCTGATGTATGTTTAATGTGCACTTGGGTGTTTTTAACAAATAAAAATACCGGGGTGTTACAATTGGTATCAGAGCGGTTCGACCTAGTCGGACTTAGCTTATAGGGTCTTTGCTTTTTCCAGTCGTGATTTTCTTAGTATGCTATTAGACATTGAGCCTGATCAACCTAATACTTTGTGCATATTTCGCAGAATCATGGCCAGAAGAGGTAGAGGCGTTCCTCCTCCTGTTGATCCAAATTTTGAGTGGATGCAGAATGTCATTGAGAACCAGCAGAAAATGATGCAAGACATGATGCTTATGCATCAGCAGCAACAAATCCTACAGCAAAATGCTCAGCAGCATCAAGCCCCAGAGCCACAAGTGAACCCAAGGAGAATTTTCACGGAGTTCCTGAAAATGAAGCCCTCCGAGTTTAGAGGTGGGCCGGATGTCATGAGAGCACAACATTGGCTGGATGACATTGAAAAGATCTTTGCAACAATGCAAGTGACCGATGAAGATAAGTTGAGGTTGGCTTCCCATATGTTGAAGGGAGAGGCCAATAACTGGTGGACAAATGCTACGGCCATGATGGAGACAATGGGAACTCCCCCGACTTGGGAAAATTTCCGAACATCATTTTTGGAACAATTCTTCCCCACGGCTATGAGGTTTGATAAGGAAAATGAGTTTTTGGCTCTTACACAAGGAGGCTTGACCGTGGGCCAATACACGGCTAAATTTGAAGAGTTGTATCAATTCTTCGGTTTAGCTGGGTATGCCCCCAATGACCAATGGAAAACTGACAGGTACAAATATGGGTTGAGAGAGGATATTGCTCAAAGTCTTAGTTCTTTTCCGAGAACCAACTATGCAGCCATGGTACAACAAGCTTATATCGCCGAAAGTGATTTGTCGAGGTTGTATGCAAGCAGAAAGGCATTCCATCAGAGCAAGAGGAACACTGGGTCATCTAGTTCTCAGATGGGTCCTAAACATGACTCAGGCAGGGGTGGTAATTATAAAGGGAAGCAGGTGCAAACGGCCGACCATGCGAGGTTTAAAAATTGTCATAAGTGCGGAAGGTATCACCGTGGCGAGTGCCCATCAAGATCTGATCGGTGTTATGTCTGTAATGAAGAGGGTCACTATGCAAATCAGTGCCCAACAAAGAAGAATTTACAAAGAGCACCAAACGCTCCTGGTCAGGGGCGGATCAACACATTGGATGCTCGGACCATCACACCTACCGATAATCTTCTGAGGGGTACGGGATCTCTTTTTAATAATTCAGTCAATATCTTATATGATTCTGGTGCAACTCACTGTTTTATCTCACAAGCATGTGTGGATCGGTTGGGATTAGCATTGTCTGAGCTATCCGAACCGATAACTATTTTAACTGCTGCCAAGGGTCGTGTCCAGACCCAATCATTATGTGAAAATTGCCTACTTGTCATAGGCGACAGACAGTTTGTTGTGAAATTTATTTGCTTGCCTATGAGAAGCATGGACATTGTTATGGGTATGAATTGGATGGCTGAAAATCATGTAACAATCAACTGTGCCGATCGAACTATTGGCTTAGCCTCCGAATCCGTAGGATTGACACAGGCAGATTCTGAAGCGACGATCTCTTACACCGAAGCAAGCCGGTCATTATTCCAAGGTGCGGAAGCTATTCTTATTATGTTGTCTGCATCTACTGAAACGGGTTTAGATTTGTCATCTGTGCAAGTGGTAAATGAATTTCTAGATGTCTTTCCAGAAGAAGTTTCATCCTTACCTCCTGACCGAGAGGTAGAATTCTCAATAGAATTGATTCCTGGTACAGGATCAATCTCTATTGCTCCTTATAGAATGTCTCCTTTAGAGTTGAAGGAACTGAAGTCTCAACTTGAGGAATTAATATCGAAAAGGTTTATCCGACCGAGTGCTTCTCCATGGGGTGCTCCGGTGTTGCTAGTCAAAAAGAAGGATGGTAGCATGAGATTGTGCATAGATTATCGACAACTCAACAAAGTGACGATCAAGAATAAATATCCATTGCCAAGGATAGACGATCTGCTCGACCAACTTCGGGGTGCCGTGGTATTTTCAAAAATTGATCTAAGGTCGGGCTATCATCAAATAAAGGTACGGGCCTTAGATATTCCGAAGACAGCTTTCCGTACTAGGTATGGACATTACGAGTTCGTAGTGATGCCCTTCGGTTTGACTAATGCTCCAGCGGTATTCATGGATTACATGAACCGAGTGTTTCACACGTACCTTGATCAGTTTGTGGTAGTTTTTATTGATGATATCTTGGTGTACTCTAAGACCATTGAGGACCATGTTCAACATCTCCGCATTGTTCTGAACGTACTCCGAGAAAAGAAATTGTATGCCAAACCGTCGAAGTGTGACTTCTGGATGCCGGAAGTGAAGTTTTTAGGACACGTGATTTCCCAATCGGGAGTTGCGGTAGATCCGAGTAAAGTAGAAGCGGTGTTGAACTGGGAACGACCAACATCCGTCACCGAAATAAGAAGTTTCTTGGGTCTAGCCGGTTACTACAGAAGGTTTATCCAAGGTTTTTCACAATTGGTTCTCCCACTTACTCGGTTGACTCGCAAGGCCCAACCGTTTATATGGAATGCCGATTGTGAGGAATGTTTTCAAGAGTTGAAGGTTAGGTTGACTTCTGCTCCAATCCTAATTCTTCCAGATCCGTCTTTGGATTTTCAAATTTACAGCGATGCTTCTGGAAAGGGTTTGGGGTGTGTTCTCATGCAGAACCAACAAGTTGTAGCTTATGCCTCCAGACAGTTGAAGACTCATGAAGAGAATTATCCGACTCATGATTTGGAGTTGGCAGCTATTGTGTACGCACTAAAGATTTGGAGACATTACTTGTATGGGTCTCGTTTTGAAGTCTTTAGTGATCACAAAAGCTTGAAATATTTGTTTGACCAGAAGGAGTTGAATAACAGGCAGAGAAGATGGGTGGAATTTCTGAAGGATTATGACTTCGAATTGAAGTATCATCCGGGAAAAGCTAATGTTGTGGCTGATGCACTAAGTAGGAAATCCATTCATATAGCAGGATTAATGATGCATGAAATGGAATTGTTGGAGTCTTTCCGGGACTTAAATGTGGACTCAAAGCCAACAAGGAACCGGTTGGTGTTGAGCCACATGAGGATCTCTAGTTCCCTAAGGGATTCTATTCGCTTAGCACAGGGAGTTGATGTGAAACTGCAATCACAGAAAGTGTTGCCAGATTTTACCGAGGATAGTGATGGGGTCATTTGTTTCAACGGTAGGATTTGCGTACCCGATAATGAAGATATTAAAAAGCTAGTGCTAGAGGAAGCACACCGAAGTTTATTTTCTGTACATCCTGGATCCACCAAGATGTATAGAGACTTAAAGCAGATGTATTGGTGGCATGGAATGAAGTTAGAGATTGCTGAATTTGTATCAAAATGCTTAACTTGCCAAAGAGTTAAGATAGAGCACCAGAAGCCTGCTGGTCTGCTACGGCCACTTGATGTGCCAGTGTGGAAATGGGAAGACATTTCCATGGATTTTGTAATGGCGTTGCCAAAGTCTCAAGCCGGTAACGACTCCATTTGGGTAGTTGTAGATCGGTTAACCAAATCAGCTCATTTTATTCCGGTCCGTTCTAGCAGTAAAGTATCCAAGTTAGCTGAGGTGTACTTGAAGAGCATAGTAAGGTTACATGGGGTTCCTACCAGTATAGTGTCGGATCGAGATCCGAAATTCACTTCTCGATTTTGGAAAGCTCTGAATGAAGCATTGGGAACTAAAGTACTTCTTAGTACCGCTTATCACCCGCAGACCGATGGCGAGACCGAGAGAACTATCCAGACATTAGAGGATATGCTTAGGGCTTCGGTACTCGATAACGGGAAGAAGTGGGAGGATCATCTTCCGTTGGTTGAATTCTCATATAACAACAGTTATCATTCCAGTATCGGAATGGCACCTTTTGAAGCCTTGTATGGTAGGAAATGCAGGACTCCATTGTGTTGGTGGGAAGTAGGTGAGAACCGATTATTAGGGCCCGAAATGATTCACGACACTACTGAAAAGATCCGCCAGATCAGGGATAGAATGAAAGCTGCTCAGAGTAGGCAAAAGAGCTATGCTGATAAAAGAAGAAGGCCGTTGGAATTTGAGTCGGGCAATCATGTATTTTTGAGATTATCACCAACAATTGGCACAGGTAGGGCATTACGGGTGAAGAAACTCAGTCCTCGGTATATTGGACCTTTCCAGATTAACGAGCGAATAGGGCCTCTTGCATACCGTATTGCTTTGCCTCCACCATTGTCAAATCTGCATGATGTATTCCATGTGTCTCAGCTGCGGAAGTACATTTCCGATCCTAGTCAACCGTTAGATTTTGAAACGATCGACCTTCGACCGGACTTGTCCTTCCAACCTAATCCGAATTACATCATGGAAAGTGGCGAGAGGACGCTACGGACAAAGTCAATTCCAATCGTTAAGGTAGTTTGGGATGGTTTTTCCGCCGAGGAAGCTACTTGAGAGTTGGAGGACGATATGCGGACTCGGTATCCGTATTTGTTCTCTTGAGGTATGTTGTGTTTAATTTTGAGGACAAAATTCTTTCAAGTTGGGGAGAATGTAACATCCTCAAAATAATTAATCGAATTATTTGGATGTTAACCCAATTGAATTAATTTGGTACTTAATTGGTAAAATTATTGAGTGCTAAAATTAATTATTGGCTGTCACAGGATCGTTGACCGAATAATACGGGTCAAGGAAGTTTTGGAATCGAAATAAGGAATCAAGATCAATATGGTATTTGGACCACGCTACCACTCATTTATTAATTAAATGAGTGTGTGTGAGTGTGTGTTAAATAAAAAGAAAAAGAGGGTCCACGAGAGAGAGAAAAAGAAACAGAGAAAAGAAGAGAAAGAAGAGAAAGAAGAGAAAGAAGAAGAAGGAGAAAGGAGAAGAGAAAGGAAGAAGAAGAGGTGAGCCAACTCCTCCAAAAATTCATCATCTTCATCATCTCATCACCATTACCATAACCCAATAACTTGGTGAGTTTTCCTCCATTTTTCCCCCTTCCTTTTGATTTCGAAAATTGGGGGTTTGTGGGGAAAATTTGTTGAAATCATGGATTAATAGGTTGTGTTGATGATTGGGTTATGCTTAGGATCGAAGCTAGGAGCGGATTGATCGCGTTGTGAAGTTCGAATCGAAGTTTGGAGCGATTTGGTGAAATAGGGTTCCGTTCGAGAGTTTTTCAAGTCTCGGCAAATTCGGTTCGATATCGGCTCTCGCTTCAAGGGTGAGTTTTACTCACGCTTAGGATGTGTTTATGCCTCGTTAGTTTTTACGTTAATTGATTTCGAGAGATTTTGGAACGAAAACCGTTATTTGAAAATATATCGCGTTTTAATACAATTCGTTTTGATTGAGTTTTTGGATTGGATTGATTGATTGTGTGGGTTGTATTGGATTCATTTTACTGGTTGTAAAATCTGTTTTCGATCGGAACAAAAATCGGAATTGAGCGAAATAGCGGATTTCGCGAAAATCGCAAAAATTCTGCACTTGACAGGACCCCTGTTCTGCCAGTCCACGCGCCGTTTGCGCGCCGCGCGTGACTCGCGCGCTACTGGACAGAAGTTGGCTGTCAACTCGCGCGCCGTTTGCGCGCCACGCGCCATTCGCGCGCCAGTTGGCAGAATTTTCAGCAACCAAACACTGTTTTTCGTTTCGCGATATCTTTTGATCCGGGAACCCGATTGAGGTGTTCTAAAGTGCGTTGGAAAGCTTATTCAGAGGCCTAACTGGATATTCTAGTTTTAAGGCAAAATAAACTGTTTTTGATATTGAAAATTGTGTCGAAAAGTGGTCAACTAGAGTGCGAGTGTGAACTTGGATTTTATAAAAGGTGGATTAAAGTGTTTCATTGATTGTCTGATTTGATGGACCGTGGGTTCATAGTATTGTAGATATACGTATATAGTATATCGAGTTGGGTGACGACCCATGTATAACATACTAGGCGGGGCAGTCATGATCCCTTACCCTAGGCTCCATGCCAATAGGAGAATGTACTATTGGTAGGGGGGTTCACCGGGGTTTAGCGGTTACGCAGTCGGTGTTATGTTAAAAGATTGTTGTGCGATACACCGGGGTTTAGCAGTCATGCAGTCGGTGCCGCACTTTGTTTGTTGTGCGATACATCGGGGTTTAGCAGTCATGCAGTCGATGCCGCACTCTGTGATAACACGTTTACCGGGGTTAGCAGTCATGCAGTCGGTGCCGTGTTAAGTTAA
Source organism: Astragalus membranaceus (assembly GCA_039519185.1). Taxonomy (NCBI): domain Eukaryota; kingdom Viridiplantae; phylum Streptophyta; class Magnoliopsida; order Fabales; family Fabaceae; genus Astragalus; species Astragalus membranaceus. Next base: position 59,405,935 of record CM076854.1, read on the forward strand.
AACGAATTTATTAATTGAACCGAGAGAGTTAGTAGGGGTCTCGGTAGAACTCACTGAAATTGTATCTCACTGTTTAAAATGTTGTTGTTTTACAGATAAACAGGGACAGAAGAAAACTCAGAGGCACGAGTAGGTGGCCCCGAGAGATGGACGATGACTTAGTTTTACGTTTAAGTTTATTTTCCTTCTGTTGCCCATGTATCACAATGCTATGGCATTGTATTATGTTAACTTTCATTCCGCTTTCCTGTATGACTCTGACTACCATAGTTGCTGACAGGTTATGGTCTGAGTACCGTATGGTCTTGTTTGTATATAAGACTGTTTTGTTTTATTCAGCGAAAAATTTATAATGGTATTCAGTGTCTGAGCAGGAAATAATATCTCTGATGTATGTTTAATGTGCACTTGGGTGTTTTTAACAAATAAAAATACCGGGGTGTTACACCAACTATTTTTTTGTTTTCTTTTCCCGTCCAGATACAATTCCAATTTATTATTCTCTTTATATTCAACAATTGTTTTTCTTGTCTTTTTTACTGAAATTGAACCAACACTTCACTTATCACCAACTTTGCAATACAATCCCACCTATAATCAATTTCAAATTTAAGGAAACTCGTTTGACCTATAAGTAATTTTTTTAGAGTGAGATTTTAGGATTAAGTAACATTAAAACAAAATTTGAAAGCATTTCTACATAAATCATTATATTGCTACTCAACAACAAACATCATAGAACTCAATAAAACATCCTTTAAAAACGAATAAACCTAGGAGACATAATGAACATCTAGTTAAACAATTAATCAATTAAAGGAAACAATTAATCAATAAGCAGAAAAATAAACAACACTATAACAAATAAAACATGAACAAGATCCACACTCACTCCCTGACCAACACAAAGAAGAAGCAATAATCAATTAAAGAAAATGGAGAGAAGAATCAAGAGGCTAACCGCATGTAGAGTCCCAAATGGTTTAGGTTTTATAGAATTCAAGTCAGCTAATTTGTCTTTCAGAAGCAGTCCTCCTTAAAGCTTCTTTCTTTTCCTCTTTAAAGCTTCTTCAAACAAAGAAAAAAAATAAGTAAGAAAGCAGAATGGAAGAAAAAGAAATACGCTCCTGATGGAAGAAAAAGAAAGCAACGGAACGAAAAAGAAACATGCCTCCTCAGGAACGCTTTCTTAACAAAATGGAAGAAAAAGAAGAACAGGAAGAAAGCAACTAACCCACAGGGAGTGCGTGGTGGAGGCGTGGTTGAATAAGGCAGGACGGCGGAGGGAGGAAGAAACACGGAACGACGGCAGGGAGGAGAGGCGAGGGTGGAGGCGTGGTCGAAGGAGAGGAGGCGCAGGGTTGAGGAGGCGTGGTCGAAGGAGAGGCGAGCGTATACTGTGTACTGGCGGCGGCGCAGGGTTGAGGAAGCGCAGGGTTGAGGTGGCGGTCGAAGGAGAGGAGAGGAAGAGCGTAAATGTGTACTGGAAGGGTAACATGTGTACTGGAAGGGTTTTTGGGTTTTAGAAAAGGAAATGGAGAATAGGTAGCGCTTTCTACAAAAAGCGCTCCTGATAGGGCTATGCGAAATTTTAAATGAGGAGAGCTTTTTAGCAAGCGCTCCTGATGGGGTATACGAGATCAAGAATATGGAGCGCTTTTTAGAAAGCGCTCCTGATGGGGTATGCGAGATTTTGAATGAGGAGCGCTTTTTTGGAAAGCGCTACTCATGGCGCTAGATAGGGAGCGCTTTTTAAAAAGCGTTCCTGATGGGTGCGCTCTTTTTTGGTGTTTTTGGCGTAGTGGTTGTAACGCCCCAAAATAGTTAATTAATCATTTAATGAATTATTAGGAATTAAGTGGTAGAAAAATAATAGAATAAAAATAATGCTAGTGTATATGGACCTATTATTAGTGTTAGGATTAGTAAAGGAGAGGTGTTAGGGAAAAAGTCCATGATGTAATTCGCATAAGCTATAGAAAAGCCCATAAAATTAAATAAGTATAAATAAGAGGTATTTAGGGTTTGGCTCATTTAAAAAGAACAAAAAAAATAGAATTAGAGAGAAGAGAAGAGGGAGAGAGCGACGGCCAAGGGGAGAGAAGAAGGAGGGAGCGACGCCAAGAGGAGACAGAAGGCTAGGTTTCGTGATCTTCTAAGGCTAAGGTAAGGGTGGGGTTCTAGCTCTATAATGGGTCCTATGAATGGCTTTATGTAGGGTTGGGGTTTGATAAGTTGTCACCATGTATGATCATATGTTTTTGTTGCCTTGTTGAACAATTGTTGTGTGATTGGTGTTCTATGTTATTAGCCCTAGAATTATATTTGTGCTTGCCATGTTCATAAGGGAAGCGATCTGGACATAGGTTCGGTTATACAGTAACTGGGAACAATCTAGCGGTCCAACTATTATGTGGTTTACCGTTTCAGAAACTAGACTTAATGCTTGTTAATTTGGCACAAGTTTGGTTGCATTTGGAGTTGTATAGCTCGAGTTATAGGTGTCACAAGTTAGGTTAAAAGTCTGGAAACGATCTGGGTATAGGTTCGGTTATACAGTAACTGGGAACAATCTAGCGGTCCAACAATTATGTGGTTTACCTTTTCAGAAACTAGACTTAATGCTTGTTAATTTGGCACTAGTTGGGTTGCATTTGGAGTTGTATAGCTCGAGTTATAAGTGTCACAAGAAAGGTTAAAATTCTGGAAACAATTTGGGTATAGGTTCGGTATTTCGTGTATAACGTTTTCGTTTGAACTCCTTTTTGAATGATTTATGATTCATTGGAAACTACACTCAATTTGTTCGGGTTAGGCTCAAGTTCCATGTCATTTGACTGAGTTTTGATAATTTTAGAGGTGTCACAAGCTAGGTCATGGTGGCTGTCCTGTTTTCTGAACCTTGTTGCTTATTTACTGAAACTGTATGAATTGGACCACTATTTTGCAAAATAACAATTATAGTCAGGAACTAGACATTCTTAGCTTTCCATAGAGGGGTCCTTTGCTAAGTTTCGATACCGTTTGATAGGTTAATTAATTCACCGAAGTAGAGGTATGTTTGATGGAGACTCGCCCTGTGCCTTGTGTTTGTTGCTTGCGGATGATGGCGCCCTATCCCTAGGCGCCATGCTCTATATTCTGTGTTGTTGGTGTTGGCGCCCTCTCCCCAGGCGCCACACCCTATTTTCTGTGTGGCTGATGATAGCGCCCTGTCCCTAGGCGCCATGCTCTATTTTGTTGTTGCTGGTTTGGCCCCATGTCCCTAGGCGCCACACCCTAATTCTGTGTCGCTGGTGTTGGCGCCCCGTCCCTAAGCGCCATACCCTGGGTGCTGTGTTGCTGGGCTGTGTTGCTGTGCTGTGTTGCTGCCGCTGTTGCTGTGCTGTGTTGCTGTGCTGTGTTGCGGTGTTGTGTTGCTGCTACTGTTGTTGTGCTGTATTGCTGTGCTGTGTTGCTGTGCTCTGTTGCTGCTGCTGTCGCCGTTGTTGCTATTGTTGCTGTTGCCGTTGTTGCTGTGGCTGCCCAAATGTGAGTCTCACGATTGTTATTTAAAATGATGTTGAATATGTGATTAGGCCCAAAGTTGCCAAAATGTTGAAAGTTGCTAAAATATTGCGATGTTGCCAAAATGTTGAAAATTGCTAAGTAGTAAGTTGTTGACGATGAAGGTTGTACGAAGACGAAGTTGCCTCTATTCATTGGAAGGTGATGTGATGTAGGCTTACGGCCAATGTTGCTTTCCGATGTTGTTGCGTTGCTATGTAACCGTTGTTATTTGTTTGTGCATTTACATAGCGTCGCATACATAGCATATTTTTACGATGGAGCTATGCTCAAACCACGACGACGATGTTGCGATGTTGATGCCCCTATTTACGGGTTTGAATTATGGTACCACATGCATTATAGGGCGGTGGCCCTGAGTCGAGTCACGTTCTGTATTTATGTTGCATATTTATGCGATTGAAATGATTTTGACTGTCGTGACGTGATGATATTGACCGCTGTGATATGATGATATTGACCGTTGTGATATGATGACATTGACCGTTGTGATATGATGATAGTGACCGTTGTGATATGATGATATTGACCGTTATGATATGATGATATTGACTGTTGTGAAATGATGATCTGATGTCCTGACCTGATATATATTGTCTTTCATATGATTCATTATATGGTTCGATATCTCACCCCTTCTGTTTGAATGTTACCCCTATGTTGGTAACGTGCAGGTAACCTCGAATGAATGCCGTTGTACCTTCATTCGATCGAGTCGGTGTTGTCGCTCTGATACGTAGCACTCGGGGGGAATGAACGTTTATTTATGTTATTTAAGTTGTTTACTGTTGGATTTTGAGTTATGAATCTTGCATAGTTGCCACGATTGTTTAGTTGAACCATTTGAATTTCCGCTGCGTAGTTAAAAGAAGTTTGACTTGTTTTGAGACGCCGTTTTATCGGTTCATCTGAAAGCGCTATGTATCTGTTTTCCAAAAGCGAATTAAACTGTTTATTGTTTCCACGAAGCAAATGTGGCACGCCATTGTTTGTTGAAAAAGGATTTTTATGAACTCTGATATTTTTGCATTATTTTGCCGGGTAGAAATGGGGTGTTACATTAGTGGTATCAGAGGAGTTTCGGTCTGTCCGGCCAAGTTGTCAAGTGATTGTGTCATTGACGATCAAGCATTGTCAATTAGTTCAAACTGTTGTTTATGTTGAAGTGATTAGGGGAGATGACTGGAAGGAACGATGCTGCTATCGCTGCTGCTTTGGCTGCTATGGCTCAGGCCGTGGAGGGTCAGCAGAATGCTGATGAGAATGTTGGGTCTCGTAGTTTGGCGACCTTTCAAAGAGAGAATCCGCCTACTTTCAAAGGCAAGTATAATCCTGAAGGAGCGTTGGCCTGGCTGAAGGAGATGAAGAGGATCTTCCGTGTGATGGACTGCACTCCAGCGCAGAAGGTTCGTTATGGTACTCATATGTTGGCAGAGGAGGCTGATGACTGGTGGCTAGAGACTAGTCAAAGGTTGGTAGCTGCAAGTGAAGAGGTCACTTGGGTTGTGTTCCGCAGGGAGTTTATGAGGAAGTATTATCCGGAGGATGTTCGTGTTAGACTATAGTATAACCTTAGAGGGGGGGTGAATAAGGTTATGTGTAATTCTTGGATTCTTTTCAAAATAAATGATAAGTTTGTTTAAATCAAATGCGGAAAAAGAGACTTGAACTTATCAGATATATGCAAGTAGGCAGATTAGGCACAATGAGATATTATTCTATATTCAATATTTACAATAAGGTTGTTTTATAAGTAATGCAATGATATTGAATATAGCAGATCTACAGTAGTGATAGAGAAGATGATAGATAAACAGATCTGTAATACAGCGAGTATAACTATAACCAGATTAACAGATTCAGATCAGAGTAGGGATATAGTTATACAACCAGATTAACAGATTCAGATCAGAGTAGTGATATTATAAACAGATATAAACAGTAAATAAAGTAAAGAGAGAGGGATAGAGATACACCAGGAATTTTACGAGGTTCGGGATAAAAGCCCTACGTCCTCGGCCTCAGGCTTTGCAACCCTTGGACTTGATGATAACCACTATATGAAGAACAAATGTTTTACAAACAATCAACTCCAAATAGCAAATCCCAATTCCCCCGAACTAAGAACCCGAGCACACAACTAAGGATTTCAACACCGCTTCAATCTCCTGATTGAACGACCCAAGAGCAGCTCCCAGGATTTCAATACCACTTCAATCTTCCCCGATTGAACGACCCAAGATCACCTCCCAGGATTTCAAACCAACTCAATCTCCTGATTGAGAGACCCAAGAAAAATTCCCAGGATTTCAAACCAACTCAATCTCCTGATTGAGAGACCCAAGAAAACTTCCCAGGATTTCAGAGTGACCCCACTTAAAATAACGAATACAACTTTGAGATCTATGATCCAATCACTTCGGACAGTATGACAGTATAGCAACTTAGAGAGACGAGTGATTTGGAAAATAGAAAAGCTTTATAAAATATATGACAATGAAAAGCTTATTTTCTCAGATCTAGAAAGTGTATGTGAGACGTATAGTAATTTGTGAAAAGTGGTGTGTCTTGAATTGTGAAACACACTTGCCTATTTATAGGCGTAGGAAAATATGAAAATACATTTAGTACTTGATATAATCGATTATGGCCTTTATGTTTTTCAAGTGCATAATCGATTATAGATGTATAAGGAAACATTTTGAAAGCTTGATAATCGATTATTGATATTAGTTCAAATATATAATCGATTATTGTTGTCAAGGATGGCTTCATAATCGATTATATAACTTGGTTAAATGATGATATAATCGATTAGAGTTGTCAAGAAAGGAAGGAAGCAAGCTTGATAATCGATTATGTGATATAGTGTAAGGAAGCCCATAATCGATTATGTTGTTTAAAAAGGAAACTTTCTTTTGCTTCATAATCGATTATGTGTGATGTGTAAATGAAGGCTAATCGATTATTTGCTTCCTAATTGATTAGGATAATCGATTTATTGTTGTAAATAAGGAAACAATCGATTATTTGTTTTAGTAAAAATAGGAGAGTAATCGATTATGTGCTCTGAAAACATTCAGGCACATAATCTATTACCATAATCTATTATCTTTGTAAAAGAATAGGATTTTGATTTCAAGCCTTCAACAAAACTATTTTTAGGGTTTTAATCTTTCAACAAAAAATAGTTTTGGGGTTTTTGTTGCCACCTTATGCATGCATGCAATTTTATAAAATATTTTTCAAAACTATTTTGATGCACCATGCATGTTTTGAAAAACTCATCTCTCAGCTACTAAAAGTCATAGACCTTCAGTGATAGGACCTTACACAGTGTCCTAAAGAAAGCGGATAAATAATTAGGTCTTTAACTGCTGAGGTGGCTTCTTCTCCAAGCTGCTCCACTTTAATATCTCCCGCTCTTTGATTCATGTCCTGTACTTTATTTTGTCCCTGCACTTTTATACACTGCAACCATTAGTAGACTAAATGTAATTTGTTATCATACAAAACAAAGAATGTTTGTCCTTGATTCAACAAACTCCCCCTTTTTGATGATAACAAATTACATTATGCATAGGGAGGCCATAATAGAGAAACAATTGCAGAAGCTCCCCCTAAGCATAAGCATAAGAAAATAAGCAGTATGACAACAGGATAGCAGCAATTATTTTCTCCCCCATTAAATAATAACATGCATATTCTCTCCCTTTTGCATACAATTTCTCCCCCTTTGTTTTCATCAAAAAGGAGGTGGGGTGAATACATACAACATAAGCACTTTATAAATTTGCATAATAAATAAGCAGCATTGCATAGCATATGATATATCAAAAACAGTAGTTCATGCTATGCTCCCCCTTACTTGGTGATCCCCCTGATTAATTTTAGAATACAAAGCTTAGTCAAAAGAGGGTGGACCATCACAGTTTAAAAAAAGATATTTAGAAAAAATAGGATACCCAAGATAATATGCCATACTTGGTTCAACAATATAGGTATCATATTTAACTTAAAAATATGTTGCATCAAAGATCCATCACAATAGAGAGAAGAAAAAAGACTTTGATGCACAAAAAAAATTTTATTTCACAAAAGTGATAAATTATTCTTAAGGTGAGTAGAACTTTTCCAATCTAACCTTCACCGGTGATTCTTCCTCTATTATTGATATTACTATTCACATGACTGCTGTTTCTGAGTATTAAGGATCTTTTTCAAAATAGGGGAGGTGGAATTACCTTCATACCCAAGACCTCTCCTATCAACATATTCATGTTGGGAGTGCAGTATCTTGGTTAAGGTATTTTCACCAACCTCAAACCTTTTTAAAGTTTCTTTCAAAATTTCATTTTCAACCTTGGCTTTTTCAAAATTTTGTTTAAGCTCAAGAAACTCAAGGTTGAAAGGTTTTATTTCATGTAGCTCATTCTTCAACTTAGCTACTTCATTTTCTAGAGTCTCAATTTGAGTGAGCATTCTTTTGTTACTCTTTGCCAATTTCTTAGATTTTAACAAAAGAGTTTCATGTTCAAAATAGAGAGCATCAAAAGCCTCACTCAAATCTTGACTACTACAACCATCATCAAGTAAATCATCATGCATAAAGGAATCAGAAAGACTAGAAGAGTTAAGGCTTACCTTAGATGAGTCATTTGCCATATGACAAACACCATTTGCAATTTGCTCTTCTTCGTCTGTGTCACTATCAGTGCCAAGACAATCCCATATAGTAGCCTTAGGTGTTTCACATGTCGTGAGACAAATGGCATTTGCAACCTCCTCTTCTTCACTGTCAGTATAGTTGTTCCATGTAGCCTTCTTAGCTTTCTTGGATTTCTTTGAGTTATTTCTCTTTTCAAGTTTGTTGAATTTCATGAATTCTTCAAATAATTCAGCCATGTCTTCATCATCAGATTCTTCATCAGACTCAACCACTTTCCTTGCTACTTTAGGAGTTTTAGCAGCAAGGGCAGGAGATTTCTTTTCTTTCACCACTTCCTTTTCTTGATTCTTTTTGGCAGCCAATACTACCTCAAAGGCCAGAAGTGACCCAATAAGGTCTTCTTGGGGTAGAGTGCCAATATCTTTGGCTTCAATGATTGCACAAGTTTTTGGAAAGAACTCACCAGTCAGAGATGCAAGAATCTTCCCATTTATATCTTTTGTAGAATACCTTTTTCCCAGAGCCCTCAGGTTGTTTATAATCAGATTCAGTCTCTGGTGCATAGCTGCAACAGATTCACCTTCCTTCATTTTGAATGACTCATACTCAGAAGTTAGGATTCTGATTTTTGTATCCTTTACTTGGCTTGTACCGACATGTGTAGCTTCCAGACAATCCCAGATTTCTTTTGCTGTTTGATGTAACACCCCCTTTTACTAAATATAATTAAACACGCAATTATCAGAGTCACCGCGAGGGTGCTGCATTTTTCACCACATAAAAACTCCAATTGATTTAAAATTAATCCTCAAACATATAAATAATTAATCTCTAAGCAGCGGAATCATAGACTCATTTAACATCTCCAAAAATAAATAAACATTAAGCCAAAACTCCAAAAAGAACAGTAATAGTTCGAAAGCGGTAACTAAAACCCTCCCCGGTGCTACGCATCAGAGCTGACACAGACCCAACGAGAAGGAAACTACACCTAGCAATCCTCCACGAGTGCTAACGGTCACCTGCAGCGTTGCCACATAAGAGCAACATTCCAAGCAGAAGGGGTGAGCTTAACAGAAATAATGAGTAAATGATAGCAGTATATAAGCAGCGGGTAAATTACGGTAACACAGCAAATCAACACATCATAGCTCCAACAGTATATTTATATATATATATATATATATATATATATATATGTGTGTGTCTTTATTCACGTAACAATCTTAACAGCATTTATATATATATGAATTATGCATATAATAACATACAGCAACTTATTTATTTATATAGCAACATACAACAACTTCCACAATATATAGTTATATGCATACATATACACATGTACATCAACATCCACACACGGCACAAATTCCATCAGAATAGGACACCAAAACACGTTACATATGTATATATGGACCATGCAACAATGCAACCCCTCTGGGCATATGCATGCGGTACCGATCTCGTAAAATAAGCCACAACGGACAAGAGGCTGAAGCCTATACCACCCAAAAATAGTCTCAAAGAGGCCGAAGCCTATACCACCAAGAAAATGCATATGACAATGCGACTCATGACTCATGCACCAGTTACACAAACTCCAAGCATTTAATTAATAAACACTATACCATCATGTCTCGTTATAATTCATTTCATAAAAATACCACGGGTTGTAGCATCACAGCTACCTCGTAATTCTCACCTGTTCCCAGCATCATAGCTGCCACATTTCACACTTAAGAAGCAACACCTTTAAATTTGAGAAAAACAGCACACTTAAATTTAAGAGAACAACACACTTAAACTTGAGAAAACAACACACTTTAATTTGAGAAAACAGCACACTTAAATTGAGAAAACAGCACACTTAAATTTGAGAAAACAGCACACTTTAATTTGAGAAAACAGCACACTTAAATTGTAGAAAACAGCACCTTAAATTGAAGAAAAACAGCACCTTAAATTGTAGAAAAACAGCACATTAAATTGAAGAAAAACAGCACACTTTATGCGCTAAAAACAGCAGTAAAACAACCTAAAAACAGTAGTGTTTATGCGCCAAAAACAGCAGCAGACAACATAAAAACAGCAGCATTTTATGCGCTGAAAACAGCAGCGAATACAACATAAAAACAGCAGCATTTTATACGCTAAAACAGCAGCAAAAACAGCATAAAAAAACAGCAGCATTTTTATACTAAAACAGCAGCAAAAACAGCACAAAAACAGCGACATTATTCGAGTAAAGACAGCAGCATTAGCTCTACGAAAACAGCATCCTTTTCGTGGGAAAAATAACAACTTTGATTTCTTGAAGAACCACAACACCAATTTCGATTCACACCTATATACACACCAATCAACATCTCACCAATCACACCTAGTGCACGTTTCAATCACTTAATTTCATCTCCAAGATAATTATGCAACATCACAATATAACAATTAAATTCAATATAACAATTAAGATGAGAATGATATCTCAATTCGAACAACATCACCACAATTAAATCAACAACACAACAATTCAATGAACAATTCATTCCTAACATCTAATCACTATGATTGCTAATCAAATAGGATATTAAGTACAAAAGGAGAGCCCCTAACTACCCCTAAGCAGCCATCATAACCCATTATAAATGTTAAAACCCACCCTTACCTGGTGATAGAAACTTCTGCAGCCACCCCCTTTCCCTAGATGAAGTCGCGCCGCCACCCTCCTAAGTTGTGTGAGTTTCGCAGCCTAATAGATTCCAAGTTATAATTCCCACGGGTAAATCTTGCCTCCAAATTTCGACATGACATGAACAACTAAAATCCTAATGGCCAACAATCAAACTTGTCTTATTGGAGATGATTGAATTGAAATTCTCAGGAATTATACCAAAGATTTATAGGATTCCAAAAATGATTGAATTGACACAGGTGGCTTTTTGGTAAGGAAAGAAATTGTCCATGGTAGGCAATCATTAAAAATAAAAGAAAGGTCAAACAAGAGTTAAATGAGAAGAAGTGGAATCTTCTGAAAATCAATCGTGGAAAATACATCGATGCGAATGTACATGCCTAGTTTTGAGAGAATAACAAAGAGGAGGTTAGTGTTGCGGCTGATTTTTTTTTTTTTGAAGAAACAAAGATAGGGTTAAATTTCAAGGAATCGGCTTTATCCATAGAAACTACATAACATAACCGAATTCACTTGGGTGCACAAAGTAGAGCAAGGCGTAGAAAATGTTCAAAACTCTTTTGTTATTTTCAAAGTATTTTATTAAACACTAAAGCTAATTTTTAACACTTCTACAATGAACAAGATTTTATAAGGTACTCATATTTATTGGAATAATGATTTATAGCATAAATAATCAAAATAAGAAATAGTTAGAAGAAATTAAAATGCAACTAGTAATATATTATATATTAATTTACAAACTGAATGTACTACATTATCACAATAATTACTATGACACATATACATGTAAAATCATCGAAAAATAATAGGGTGTAGAAATTGGGGTGTTACAATTCAACCCCCCTTAAAAGAAATTTCGTCCTCGAAATTTCATAAGCTCGAGACCAAAATAAAAGGGTGAACACTTTAAGAGTAACAGGGGAGAATAATCAAAACTAGGTCGGAATCAGGGAAGAGAAAATGTCAACGACAGCTAGAGTGAGGGATGGAAGGTATTAGCAAGGACAAGCATAGACTTGCGCACAATTAAAATTTTATAAATAGGAATAGTGAACACTCAATATACAAAGTTCGCGCAAAAGGTCAATCACATAATCAACATATTTGAGGGTGTAAGGATAAATTCAGATAGAGCTCTTACAAACTCCATGACAAAACAATTAAAAGTAACAAGGAAATGGAAATTATGGGATAAATCTGGTAAAATTAAGACACTATGGTAGAACCAAATTGATGGCAAATTCTGGAACTTTAAATAATTTTAGACAATGCATGAAGAAGCAACTTTTGAACACCTCCACTTCATGCATATGTTATGCAAACTTTAAGACAATAATAATAATAATAATAATAATAATAATAATAATAATAATAATAATAATAATAATAATAATAATAATAATAATAATAATAATAATAATAAATAACAAGAAGGTAGGAGTCATGCAAGCAGAATGATTTATACATAAGTTGTTCAAACACAAGGAATACATTAACACAGATGTTATTATAAGACAAAATGAAATAAAAAGGTTGCAAGAGTACATAGACAATAGTAGCAATCCAAGAACAATAATAGTAACTCAACCAAGCAAACACACCATGGATATATGCAAAAATTTAATCTAAACAGTCAATCTTAGTTCTCCAAACACAGTCGCATAGTGTAACTTTCAATATATCATATGCAATATAAAGGAGAGTGCAATACAAGGATAAAGACTAACACTTACACAACATAAATTTTTTGACAAAAACAAACAGTATAGGAACCTAAACTATACATTTCCCAAAAACTAAGCATTTTCCATATAGGCAAAAAAAATCAAGTTCAATGATACTAGTCGACAGTCACTTAAAAAAAAATAGCTAAACAAGAGCTAATTATTTAGGCATAACCACCAATATAGTTTGATATAGAGAAAATAATTTAAATAGTGGGTAAAGAAATGGAAGATATAATACTAATAAGAGCAAAAAAAAAATTTTCTCACATAATCATATATAATTACAACCAACGCACAAACCTCCTAAATGGTCTCATTTAACGAGGTTTACATATAAGGTCAATTTTTTTTTGGAAAATCGCAATAGCCTCTATACACATTTTATTAGAAAATAATAAATAATGCAATGGACCAACTAGACTAAATCAACTCACATTGAAACTTCGCACAATTAATCAAGTCATTCATTAGTACATGTTATATCATAGTTAGGGGAACTCACAGTATTGTGGAGGAAGAGCAAATAAGCAAATAGAACAACGAGACTAACCAAGTTAACACAATGCTAATAATAATAACATAAAAGTATAGTCTACAATTAAACCAATCACTACACGCGGATGCAATTATAAGTAAAAGAAGGTAAAATTAAAACATTTAAGTGAGGAAGCTATTACTTACAATGATCAAAATATTACCGCATTTTATAGTGAAGTGAAAACTTAAAATACTCAAGATAGTAATTCCACAACGCACCTAGTTTGAAGCATCAATACACAGCAACAAAGCATGCTACAACAACTGATTTAATACAAGACTTAACATTAATTTAACCAAATTAAATTAAATAGCTACGTGAATATCTACAAATAAAAACGAATTCAATTTCAATAGAAGTGCACAAGTAGACTAAGTACACATATCAATCTTAGCTCACCAAGTCACACAACGTAAATAATATTATAAAACTACAAAGTCAAATCATTGAAGCTCAGACTAATGAAGTCAGAATTCAGAGAACAACAAATACAAAATAAAAGGAAAATCACAGAGTTCACACAGAGAAAACAGAATAGACACATAACACACGGTCTGAGCCGTAGCCGCCAAAGCAGCAGCAATAGCAGCATCGTTCCTCCCAGCCATTTCAACTCACTTGCTACCAAACAAACAACAGTTAGATATAATCGACAACACACCATTGTCAATTGACACGACGACTGGACAACTTGGCCAGACAGACCGAACTTTTGCTCTGTAACAGCCCAGGTCCAACGCATTGGCCACCCCGGCACTATTACCTCACGGTCTTCTCTACCCCTCTTGTAGAATTTTTGCCTTCCGTGGGAATCGAACCTTGCACCTGAGGCATAAGTGCAAGTTAAACACACCTCCCACTACCAATTGAACCTTGCACCTGAGGCATAAGTGCCTTTCGTGTATAACGTTTTCGTTTGAACTCCTTTTTGAATGATTCTTGATTCATTGGAAACTACACTCAATTTTTTTCGGGTTAGGCTCAAGTCCCATATCATTTGACTGAGTTTTGATAATTTTAGAGGTGTCACAAGCTAGGTCATGGTGGTTGTCCAGTTTTCTGAACCTTGTTGCTTATTTACTGAAACTGTACGAATTGGACTATTATTTTTCAAAATAACAATTATAGTCAGGAACTAGACATTCTTAGCTTTCCATAGAGGGGTCCTTTGCTAAGTTTCGATACCGTTTGATAGGTTAATTAATTCACCGAAGTAGAGGTATGTTTGATGGAGACTCGCCCTGTGACTTGTGTTTGTTGCTTGCGGATGATGGCGCCCTATCCCTACGCGCCAAGCTCTATTTTCTGTGCTGTTGGTGTTGGCGCCCTGTCCTCAGGCGCCACACCCTATTTTCTTTGTGGCTGATGATGGCGCCCTGTCCCTAGGCGCCATGCTCTATTTTGTTGTTGCTGGTTTGGCGCCCTGTCCCTAGGCGCCACACCCTAATTCTGTGTCGCTGGTGTTGGCGCCCCGTCCCTAGGCCCCATACCATGGGTGCTGTGTTGCTGCCGCTGTTGTTGTGCTGTGTTGCTGTGCTGTGTTGCGGTGCTGTGTTGCGGTGCTGTGTTGCTGTGCTGTGTTGCTGTGCTGTGTTGCTGCTGCTGTTGCTGTGCTCTGTTGCTGCTGCTGTCGTTGTCGCCGTTGTTGCTATTGTTGTTGTTGCCGTTGTTGCCGTTATTGCTGTGGCTGCCCAAATGTTAATCTCACGATTGTTATTTAAAATGATGTTGAATATGTGATTAGGCCCAAAGTTGCCAAAATGTTGAAAGTTGCTAAAATATTGCGATGTTGCCAAAATGTTGTAAATTGCTAAGTAGTAAATTGTTGACGACGAAGGTTGTACGAAGACGAAGTTGCCTCTATTCATTGGCAGGTGATGTGATGTAGGCCTACGGCCAATGTTGCTTTCCGATGTTGTTGCGCTGCTATGTAACCGTTGTTATTTGTTTGTGCATTTACATAGCGTCGCATACATAGCATATTTTTGCGATGGAGCTATGTTCAAACCACGACGACGATGTTGCGATGTTGATGCCCCTATTTACGGGCTTGAATTATGGTACCACATGCATCATAGGGCGGTGGCCCTGAGTGGAGTCACATTCTGCATTCATGTTGCATATTTATGCGATTGAAATGATTTTGACTGTCGTGACGTGATGATATTGACCGCTGTGATATGATGATATTGACCGTTGTGATATGATGACATTGACCGTTGTGATATGATGATAGTGACCGTTGTGATATGATGATATTGACCGTTATGATATGATGATAGTGACTGTTGTGAAATGATGATCTGATGTCCTGACCTAATATATATTGTCTTTCATATGACTCATTATATGGTTCGATATCTCACCCCTTCTGTTTGAATGTTACCCCTATGTTGGTAACGTGCAGGTAACCTCGAATGAATGCCGTTGTACCTTCATTCGATCGAGTCGGTGTTGTCGCTCTGATACGTAGCACTCGGGGGGAATGAACGTTTATTTATGTTATTTAAGTTGTTTACTGTTGGATTTTGAGTTATGAATCTTGCATAGTTGCCACGATTGTTTAGTTGAACCATTTGAATTTCCGCTGCGTAGTTAAAAGAAGTTTGACTTGTTTTGAGACGTCGTTTTATCGGTTCATCTGAAAGCGCTATGTATCTGTTTTCCAAAAGCGAATTAAACCGTTTATTGTTTCCACGAAGCAAATGTGGCACTCCATTGTTTGTTGAAAAAGGATTTTTAGAACTCTGATATTTTTGCATTATTTTGCCGGGTAGAAATGGGGTGTTACACCAAGCACTAACCCACAAGGACCCAAAGAGATTTGGGTACCTAGAACCTTGTTTTAGATCATTGCAGGTATGCTTCAAGGTATGGGGGCAGATTGATACCTTGACAGCAAAGACTCAAAGCGCATGACCGGAGACGCAACAAAGCTCTTAATACTCACCCCCGGAAAAAGCCGTCATGTGACTTGTGATAAATAGAGGAAGAATCACCGGTAAAGGTTAGATTGATAAAGTATTATTCACCTCTAGTAAAATTGTGCTTAAAGTATATTAAGTCAAATATGTGACTAAAAGTAATCCCTGAATCTTATGGTAAGAAGAAAGAACATTCGTCAAGGTTAGTCCTTATAATCGATCCATTCATTATGATTGGCATGTATGCGAGATAATAAATGATTGAGTTTTATATCATGCATCATCAAAGAACAATGTTAGAATAACAAGAAAAGTATTCTGGTCAACCCTCTAGGACTAAGCATATAAAAATTACAGATCACCTTCTTAGAGGTTATGGTTAGATAGGCGACAGTATGATTGAGTCAGTTGAGTCGTCACAATCAGCTAGTTGATGTTTTCACAAATACATTGCAAAAGAAAACCTGGTTCCTCAAATGATTTTTCAATTAAATGTTTCTCAAGTGATTTTATAAAATGTGAATTTAAATTGTGACTTGTGAATTTCTGTGTGCTCCAAAAGCGTTTTCTAAAGCAGTTGAAGTACTACCTTTTCTTGAAATCTATTTTCTCCCGTCACAATCAATTGCTAGCTCTGGTATTAATTTTCAGAATTCATACTCACAATCGTTATTTACCTAAAATAATTTTTCCCAAAACTCTACTTCCCACCTTCTAGCTGCCGTCACCAACTCTCAAAAACTAAGCAGCATGAAACGTGCGAAGGCTAAACAACTGCTTCACAGATTTTTGAGACTCATAATTAGCTTTTACCTGTTTTGATGAAATATTCTCTTCATGGTTTCAAAAATGATTTTCCTTTGGTTTTGATGATCACTTATAAATCTGCAATGGTTCTTTTACCTTGTCAAATAGCTGTGACATTCGATTCGCAAACTTTATCATATATCGACCCTTTTGATCATGACAAAAAGGGGGAGAGAAATATAGGGTTGCATAAAGCATATAGATCTATCATAGCATTGTCACTATGCATATAGTCAATAAAACAGGGGGAGCATCATGATAGGGGGAGTATCATATATATGCATTATCTGTTTGAACTAACCTCCCACCTTGAGATGAGTTAATGTTTTGTCATCATCAAAAAGGGGGAGAATGTGGATACCTTGTATTGCAGGTAACCTAATATTGCAGGTCAAGTTTTGATGATGAAAAAGACAGAGCCAAAGTGTGGCCCAAGTGAATGAAAGTGACAAAGCCAGACCCAATAAAAAGTGACATGTAATCAAAGTCACAATCCAAGACAATCAAGCTCAAGAGTCGAAGTTTCAAGTTTAAGGGTAGTCCTTAAATACAAGGGTAGTCCTTAGGGTTTGGGTGTGTCTTAGGAAAAAGTGTAAGCTCTTCCGAAGGTCAGCTCATCTCTCAAAGTCCCACGTTTTTCAAAATGCATGCATGCACACGTAAACACAAAAAGCATTTTTGAAAAACCCTAAAATCGATTTCTAACTAATTGTGAAAGTCCACAATCGATTTCTAAACTAAATGAGAAAGTGCATAATTGATTTTGCTAAGCATAAAATCGATTCACAATTGTTTTCAAAAGTAAAGAATCGACTCCTAGTATTTCTCTAAAGCACATAATCGATTCCTTGCTTCCTTATTTAAATGAAAATCGATTTCAAACCTTTTCCTTTAAACTACATAATCGATTCCTTGCTTCCTTATTTAAATGAAAATCGATTTCAAACCTTTTCCTTTAAACTACATAATCGATTCCTTGCTTCCTTATTTAAATGAAAATCGATTTCAAACCTTTTCCTTTAAACTACATAACTGATTCCTTGATTTCTTATTTAAATGAAAATCGATTTCAGACCTTTTCCTTTAAACTACATAATCGATTCCTAGCCCTCCTAAATCATAAGAATCGATTGTTACTCTTTCTCAAGTAAAGTAAAATCGATTCTCACCTTAAGGAAGTCACACATAAGAATCGATTCTCAGATCCAATACATTTAAGCTATAATCGATTCTTACATTATTTTCAACGTAAACTTCTTTTTCTCATAGCCAATAAATAGGCACCTCATTGTGTTCATTTCTCACACAATCCATTTCACGAATCAGAGCACATTTTGAGAAAAACTCTTTGCATTTTATTCTTTGCTCTTCTCGCACCGCTGGTCCGTCAGAGCTGATCTTTCGCAAAGAGTTAGTTGGGGTTGCATTCTTCAAGTTGTATTATCTGCCTATATTAAGAGGTATTTCGGTCTTTAAATTTGTTATTGTTTATTGGTTGTATTTTGTACTAGGGAGTGGGGTATCTCTCTAGGGTAGCTGTTTGTACTAGGAAGTGGGGTATCTTTCTGGGGCAGCTGGTTGTAACAGGGGTGGGGTATCTCTTGTTATTGTTGTAATAGATTTGAGGGCTCTTTATAGGTGGGGTATCCTAGTAGAAGAGTGCGTGAGTCTGTAAAGGTTTTCCAACCTGTAAGCCTTGTTGTTTTGGTTAGTGGAAAATCTCACAAGGGCGTGAGGACTGGACGTAGGTCACTAGGAGGTGACTGAACTAGGATAAATCTCTGTGTTCTTTATTGCATTATTTTCTAATTCCTTCACTTCCATTTAACCTGCGCGAAAATTGATCTAAGTCATTGAAAAGGGGAAAAACGTTTTCGAAAGTTATCAAAAGTTTTTAAATCTCAATTCACCCCCCCTCTTGAGACTGAAGCCACTTGGTAACACTATGAAGCATTGCATGTGCTCTTTGGAACCTTGGGAGTGACCTAAGCTACTTGGTGAAGCTACACTTCGAAAGTTGGAATCTAACGGAGGGTGTGAAGTTGCTGTTTCAGTTTGGGCACAAGAGAGTTACTGTTATTGAAGCGATTGAATCGTTACGAGCGGTTTCGGTTGGGTCGTTTCGAGTAGGACGATATTTCTGGGGGATTCGTCAAACCGGTGAGTTTTACTCACGATTAGGGCGAAGTTATTAGCAAGTTCTGGTTTGTGGCTTAAATTTGATATTCGAAAGATTTTCGAGTCGAAAACCGTTTTTCGGAAAAATTAACATTTTTCGGTTTCTACAAAATATATGCATTCTATATGAATTTTGATTGAATGTTTGGACTGTATTTTCTAGATATATTATCTGTTTTGAGGTTGGAATTTGATCGGAATTCGGATTGGACGCGAACGGAGAAGCGAAACGAGAGAATCAGATGGAATTTCAGAAACAGAACAGGACGCACGGGTCGTGCGCCCCTGGGAAAGAACCGTGCACCCACTACGCAGATGGCCCTTTAATTTGGCACATCACGCACGGGTCGTGCGCCCCTAGGGCACAGACCGTGCGTGTGGTTCTGTTTCCGGGTGCAAATTTCTCGTTTCGTCGCTCCTTTCGATTCCAAACCTCTTCTAATCTTCTTCCCAACTAATTATGTTGATACTGCCCTAATAAAATCAATGTTTTGAGTGTGTTCAACTTGATTATGAGAAAAGGGTTTTGAAGGTTATAATTGTTCGAAAAATTGAAAAGTAGACCGCGTGTGAGTTCACGTTTTGAATAACAAACCGGATTATATGTCCAATTTTGTACTGTGATTATAACGCCGGATGACTTGTATATTATTCATCAAAACGGGTTATAGACAATGTTATATATATATATATATATATATATTGAATATGAAAGTCGGCCCAATGCGGGTGTGATATATAGATTATATCTAGTTGGGTGACGACCCAACGAATAGCATACTAGGAAGGGAAGGTCATGAGCCCTCACCCTAGGCCCGGACAACATTATGGAATAGACTAACGTGGGATCATCGAGATTGTGGCTGTTGCACGGTCGATTGTTTGCTAAGTTAAGAACACGATTCCCCGAGAATGTGGCTGTTGCAAGGTCGGTGTTTCGATTATTAAGCTTGTAATTGTATTGTAACTTACAAGGCTTAGAAACAAATAATTAGCGCATTAGATACTGGGATTGTGGCTATTGCACGGTCGGTAAATGGCTAAGTATACATTTGAGCAAGTAATTTATAAACTTAACTATGTTGCAATGGTTTTATAAATGAACCGAGTGATAGTGAGGGGGCACGGTAGAACTCACTGAGATATGTTATCTCACCCTATCATTATTGTGGTTTTTACAGAGAAACAGGGGAAGCGAAAGACAAGGCGACACGAGTAGGTGACGCGCTTACGGAGATGCAAGAGACTTGTAGTCTTGATGTTTTCCGATCGTTCTTCTTTTATTGTCTCTGTTTTGGTTATGTAACTTATACTTGATATGAGTTGTATGAACCCTTTTATTTCACTGTTTATGGTATTGAACAATTGGGTCTGTATTCCTTTTGAGTTGTGAAAACAGTGAACCTTTATGGAATTTAAGACGGATGTCTCGAGATATTATGTTATATTGTCGGAAAAAGTTTGTACGTTCAATATCTAAGTAATGATTGTGTCATCTGATTATTGCTAAGCAGTGCATTTCAATGTATCCACACGTTAGAAATATTGGGGTGCTACATAACACATCCAATTAAGAACACCTAAATCTGAGTTCCAGATCAAAAGTTACGAATAAAACATAGCGAGAAAATCTGACAGGTAGAAACTAGCACGACCCAGAAAATCTGTTTTTAAGTGTTTTTAAGTATCCCTTAGGTACCAGAACCATTCCAAACTCCCAACCAACCTAAAACATAATCATTCCACATAAACATACAATCATAAACATTACAACTCACTCAATTACCACGCATACAAGCATAAATTTCTATCTCACACAAGTGACCATACATTACATAATGAATCATGACATCAAACATACAACCATTATTACCAATTCAGCAATTCATACAACTTTAACATATCTACTTGTAATATAAGAGCATGCATATTCTTATTTCATGATTTCAATACATCAATTAGACAAACAACACTAAAATAGCTAGGTGAAAAGGAGAGGAACTCACATGCAAGATGAAGTTCTTTGACAAGCACACAAGTGCTCTCCAAGAATAAGGAATGGAGTCTCAAAACCCCCAAATCAGAATTGCAACTATAAAAACTCTTTGATGGTTCTAATCTTCAAAATCAACTCAAATACTCTTTTTTCTCAGATCCTATTGCACATGCAACAACTCCTAACTTTTATCTCTATTTCCTCCTTCAATTTGAAATGTGAAACCCCAATGACCAACAAAACATAAAAGAGAAGTGATTCTTAAGATGAATTGAAGGAAACCAGAATAAATTGGAACGAAAGAATCACAGGTTTTGTATAGAAAGTGAGACAATGAAGCTCAACATTTCCTAGCTCCCACTTCCTCTTCGTAGCCCCCTCTCCCCCGTTCAATAATCTAACATTTTAAACTCAAATATCAATAAATGAAGTGGAAAGAGTGTTTTTGCTATCTTTATACCTCCAGCTGGGTATTTGAGAATGAATGGGCTGATGTATATTTGGGGTTGGGTTTGTGAAAGTAAAAATCTGTTTTCTGTTTACACCCCCCTTTTTACTATACTCTATAAAACAGTAAAACTCACAATTATGTATTCAAATAAATAACAACCAGATCAATCAAGTATCTAAACATCCAATTTTGTAAAATAAGAACAAAATCAAGTAATTACCAAGCATATTTGAGTTATGCAAACAACAACCAATGTGATATCCAACACTAGATCACTCAAGAAAACCATTAGATCCATAATGGATCAGATAACTTAAACACTTATCAAAATAGTTTGTTTCCATCAAAATTGATACAAGAGATTTTGCCTCAACAAGGAAGAAAGTCTAGTTATTCTTTATCGTCATGGTGGAATAACGCTTTTCTTTGTATTAACATTTTCTGATTCGCTTTGTAATGAGTTTTGTATTGTTGTTTGAGAGGTTGTTTTGGTCGTGTTGTTGATGAGCTGCTGTTGTGATCTGGGTTGGCTGAGTTGGTATTTGCAGGTAACGCAACATTGCTGTTGCTATTGGCTGTTTGGTTGTGGTGGTTGCTGCTGTTATCTGTGTTGCTGTTTGTTGTTTCCTGTGTTGCTGTTCCGTTGTTTGCTCTCGCTGGTTGACCTTGTTGTTGTTCTACTGTTTGTTGTCGTTGATTGCGTTGCTTGTTGTTGTTTGATGTCTGTTGTTTGTTGTGTTGTTGTCTGTGGCTGCGGTGCTACTGTTCAATGGTTTGTTGCTGCTGGTTGTTGTTTTGATGTCTGTTGTTGCTGTTCCTTATCTTTGAGCGTTGGTTTTGTGGTGTTTGCTAGAATTTTGTTGTTGTTGTTGTTTTTGTGTTTTTGGTCACCTGTGTAATTGACTTTGTTGCTTTGTTCTCTTTGGGGTACTCGTTTTCTTCCTTGGGTCTTTTTCCCACAGGGTTTTGGCTTAGGGGGTTTTAAGGAGGCCTAAAGGTAATTGTACGGGTTAGGGTACCCCTTGTAGTCCCATTAATACAATCAATTGCTTATCGGAAAAAAATTAGGTGTAAAAAATAGCGAAAATCATATGATGTAGATGGTCTATCATCCAGATTAAGTGGGACTGCCGACTTCAACTGTAATTAAAAATAATTCACAATTGATAGTACTGTAGGTTAAAAATAATGCAATTTTGTACGTTTAACCAACATTGTTGACTCAATGGCTTGAGCAACCCTAGGACATGAGGGTCGACCTAGTGCTCCTAAATTTGATTCCGTCGGTGAGAACTAAGTGTTGGCTAGTGTGAGTTTGCTTCTAAGCATAGACAAAAAATAATTTTTCGTTGAAAGTGTTACGGTACTCTTTGAGTAGCCAACATTAGTCCAAACCAAAAGAAACTCTATGTGACGAGTTTAGATAGTGAAGTCTGTGAAGCAAAATTCATAACAAAGTCAACGTATCATCCATATTGAGTTGAAACAAGTAAAAACTAATACACTATTGGCTTACTATAAGTTATTACTTATACTTTCATATCATAAATATAAATTATGAGACATTACAAGCAACAATCAAAACAATCTCCCAACAAACAAGCAATTCAATTAATTTGTATCTCCAAGGACATCTTGAGGACCAACAGATGGTGGATCAAATACACTAAAAGCTCTAAATGCTGAAATCACAGCTAAAACAAAGAAGCAACATAGAGTAATTGAATGAAGGATCAAAGCCAACTCCACTTTGCTGCAAAACTTTCCATAGGAACTGCATGCTTGACTCCAAGAACTTTCCTTTGCACCATAATAAGCCAGGTAATATATCTCCATTGTTGCTGCAACTGATGTCATCATTAAATAGGCTACAACCTGTAAACTCAAGAATTAAAAATTTGGATATAGGTTAAAAGATCCAAAAAGGTAAACGCTATTGTTATTGTCATAAAAAAGAATTAAAAAATATTGAGTAAACTTTTCTATTAGTTACAATAGGAATAAAAATGAGAACAGTCTAGGAGCTTCTCTCTAGTGGAATAATGTAGAATGAGACCAATTGAAGATCAATTTCATAATCCATAATTCATAAGTAGAAATTTAAACTTACTATCAATTTCACAAACTTATCCACAAATGCTATAATTAAAGAGTTATAAGTAGGTAGCTCAACTGGCAAGCTAAGAAACACCGAAAGAGTATAAGAAAGAGGTCCAGCACTTTGCAAACGTATTGCAATCGTTACGTAAAGATTGCATGGCGCATATTTCTTACTTCATTAAACTAATTTCAGTTTCAAACTTCAAATACGAACCATTTGATTTTAATTCAACAATCGAAATGTGCTGATTCAGTGCATTTTGATTGTAACTAATCCAAATCCTAGAACTAATGGTGAGGCAGAAACATCAAACCTGATCAGAGATAAAGAAAATCCATGCTTTGGATACAAGACATTTAACCCATAAGCAAGCTGCAGCAATAAGAGCATAACAACCACAGAGGACGCTCACAAAAACCATATACCTGTAAATAAATTAAAATTCAACAAATAATTCTCAGTTTATGGTCTCCAAAGGTGTTTTTGATTCCCTTTTTAAAATCCATTTCACTTTTTAAATCATAAACTGAAAAACATATTTTGTCAACTAAAACCGTTTCTTATTTTATGGTTTTTATAACTAAAAATTCAAGAAATATAATACGTGTTTTAAAAAACATTCTTGCAAAACTACTTTATAAATTAAATTTTTAAAAACTAAGAAGCAAAACACAATCAAACAAAATAATATCGTTAATTTTCTTACTTGAGACCCGAAAGGTTGCTATATTTCAGCATTCCATAGCTACTGTTGTCTTCCTTGTTAGTGATAGTAATCCAAATGGTTGCAACAGACAGGGGAACCGCACAGAGCCTCAGAGACGAATCAAAAATCTTAAGCTTGTGAAGATTGTTTTTCCCTGAAGCACTATCCTCACTATATGTTCTCATAATTTTAACTGGATAGAGGGATCTCTCGATTTTTCAGATAGAGAGTATTGAAGTTTAGTTGGTAATGTGATATACCACTCTTTATATAAGGAGAGAGTGTGTGTTTGTGTCCTCAAGTTAAGTGTGAATGATATGTTGAAAAAGATAGATCTCACTATAGAGTCATTTTAGTGGGGCTGGTGAGAATAGTGGATTACACTTTTTCAGGGTATCGTAATGATACTTTTGGTTGGTAAGTTTTATCGTGTACAACAAATAGCATCATTGGTTCCACTTGTCAATGTGGCCTTCTCTCCTTTTTTCATGTTAATATAATCATATCTATCTTAATTTTTCACAATAGAATGAAAATAAAAGTTAATGAGTTGATACATGCTCGTGTTAGAAGAACATATACTTAGTACGCTACAGATACGATACAACACGGATACTGGGATACCAAAATTTTTTTAAAATCAAGATACGACACAGCCAAGATACGTATAAGTAGTCGAAACATGACTAGCACAATCTAGAAAAAAATTACTTTGCAATCATAACAAGTGGGCAGTTAGATATATTTTCCCCGCACTTACTAGAATATATCACTTCTACTATGAATGTGTCAACAAATTTCATGTTTTTAGTAAGAGATATTGAAGATATATATATCGTATCAAGGTGATATATAATCATATTTTTAGTTGGTCAGATATGCATTGAAGAAATATTTGAGAAGTATCGGGTGCGCATCATATCGGATACGTATCGGACAAGATACATCTCCATTTTTTAAGTATCGAGGTTTCATAGATGCTCCTATGTTATATAATAGGCTTAATTACACTTTTAGTCCCTTATTATCACTCACTCACAATTTTAGTCTCTCAATTTTGGTCCCCCTATTATAACTAAAATTTGAGCTACCACGTTAGTCTTTAACTAAGTTAGAAAACTCCATGAGAGTTGTTACCAACGGAATCAAACGAACTCGTAGGGTATGTTTGATTTGCTAAAAAGCAGGGGACTGGACTGGACAACTCCTGTTGTACCTTGTTTGATACTTTGATTTGAAAAACTGTTCATGGTACTTGACAGCAGTGGCAGCAATTAACTGGACAAAAACCAAAATTCTTGTCCCTCTCAAAACCACAGTTCAACTTTTTGTCCCATAGTACAACATTTAGTCCACCCAAAAATTACAAAAATACTATTTTTATTTCATACTGATTTTCTCATATCATTATCCCTCTCTTCGTCTCTCTCTCTCCTCTATCCTCTCCCTCTCCAGCCTCTCTCCTATCTCATTCTTAGATCTTTTTTTCCCTCACTCCCTCTACCCCACATCTCTCTTCTATATATCTTCTTATATCATGACCTCTCTTTCCCTCTCCCTCTTACCCTCTCCCCTTCTCTTATCCTCTTTTTCCTATGTTCTCGCTCATATTATATTCACTATAATTTTCTAATTATATTATAATTTATGTTATATAAAATAATGATAAACCGCATAAAGAGAATTATAGTAAATTTTACATTTTTTTTCTTGTGTTGTCCAGTGTTCACCAAACAGTGTAGTAGACAACATACTGTCCAGTCCTGTACTGCCGAGTATTGTACTGTCTAGTCCAGTACTTACCTATTTGTGAAACAAACGAACCCGTTGAGAGAAATAGAATAACTGAAACATAGTGATGGCAAATTCCAGTCACTGGAAAGGGTATATGGAAGTGTACCTATAGTGGAAACTAGGTTCGTAGTTAGTGAACTTAGTTACCTCATGGGAAAAATCCAAAACCAAAAATGATCAATGTTCAATTTTCCAAACGACGATCGAGGGGGCCGGAATCTCAGATATTTAGTACAATATACTATGCGATTTCTTTCTATGTTAATTTGTATAGGAATGTAATGTTTAGTAACTTTTTGAGACCAAATAAGAGAGAACGTGGTAGAGAAGAAATCGGAACGGTGAATTTCTTGATTGCTGGCGGCAATCACAAGAAAGAGTGCCGACGCAAAACAGTGTGCATGAAATAAAATGAATCGGGTGGTGCACGCATAAAAATGACATGGTGTCACAAGTAATTCTATCCCTGATGTGAGATAGACAACTTCATCGGCCAGAGCCCTGATACTACGGCAACAACATTATCACAAGGATATTGCTTTCCCCACACCCCCTCCTACTCTTCGCACACTCCCGAACTTATTTTTCCCCAAAATGACCTCGCGTGAGACGCTCGTGTAACACGGGTTAAGTGACTGTTCGAACGAGGTTATGCGAACCAGTTCGAACGACGTTGTGCGTGTTAAGGAATTGGTATTGTTCGCATGACATCGTTCGAACCTGTTCGAATAATGTCATCCGTGTTAAGATGACTAGAGGTGTCAATTTGCCCCATGCCCAAACCCAGCTCCATTGGCTCCCAATGAAGCCCCATAAAATTGAAGCCCATTATTAATGGGGCTTTTTTTTGCCCCATCCCACACTTTTAAATTTTTTAGTGGGTTAGGGCCAGGGCTTTGTGGGCTGGCCTCCAAATTTTATTTTCATTTTTTTCCCACTATTTACACCTCCACTTTCATTCCTTCACCCCCTTCACTACAAGAATAATTGGATTTTTCGGCCAGGACTTTTCGGCGGATTCGTATCTGCCGGAACATTTCCGGCGGATTTTATCCGCCGAAACATTACCGGCGGATTTGTGGGATTTTCCAGTGGATTTATTTCCTCCAGAAATTTTCCGGCTGATTATTAGGTATTTCCGGCGGATTATTGTGGACGAAATATAATTTTAAAAAAAATAACAAAATTCGCCGATAAGGTAATTTCCAGCGGATCATTAAAAACAGTGGGAATTTTAAATTTTGAAAATCCACCGGAAATGACAGAACGACCAAAATCCGCCGGAAACGTCATTTTCCGGGGAATATTTTTGAAAATGCGGGAGTTTTAAAATTTAAAAAATCCGCCGGTAATACATCCAAATCCGCCGGAAATGACACAACGGCCAAAATCCGCTGGAAACGTCATTTCCGGCAGATATTCTTGAAACTACGCGAGATTTAAAATTTAAAATTTAAAAATCCTCCGGAAATCCCCTAATCCGCCGAAAATATATTAAATCCGCCGGTAGGTGACATTTTCGGCGGATTGTTGAAAGAGCGAACGTTGACTCTTCTTCCTATATATATAACTTCTTCACATTTCTTCTCCACATTTCTTCTTCACATCCAAATTCTCTTCTTGACATTCCTCTCTTCCTCCCTACGAATTCTCTTCTTCTCTCTACTAAATCTCTTCCTCTGTTTGGAAAATTTCTTCAATCTAAGGTATCTTTGTAACATGAGTTAATAGTTTTAGTTTATGAATTATTTTATAATATGAGTTAGTTACTAATTGTGGTGTTGTTTGTTTAGGTATAATTTGAGTTTGGTTTCCTCTTTTTTCCACTTTGTTTGAGTTGAGATTCGCATCAAGTCAGAGCCTTCTCTTCACTACGGTTAGTTATCAAAATCATTAGTTGGTATAAAACGTTATTTGATTTTATTAGTTTGAATTTCTTTATTAAGTAAATATCAAATATTATAATATATTAATATTAATATTATAATATATTAGTTTATAAAAAATAAAGTAATTAATATATCAATATATATCAAAAAGTAATATTTGATAGTTTATTTCATTTACTTTGTTAAAAAATAAAGTCAATGTAATTATTAATTTCTATTTTTTGTAATTTTGAGATAAATACGAAATATTATTAATTTCTGTTGATGTTAATTACTATATCAATATATATCAAAAAGCAATATTTGATAGTTTATTTCATTTACTTTGAATAGTTATGATATTTAATTTATTGAGAATCAAAAATTGGATAGTTTGTTTAAAACCTAGTAATTTATAGTTATTATTTAGTCAAAATGTTATTTATGTTGTTAGTACATAGATCCCAAAATTATGATAATGATAATATTTATTGTAGTGTAGTACATAGATCCTGAAATTATGGATCGTAGTTGGATGTATGATCGATTATTTCCTGGAAGATCCGGTTTAAAGCGACGTTTTGTAGAAGGAGTAGAAGAGTTTATTTTTTGTGCTAAGCATCATGAAGAATTTGCGCGACAAGGCGGAATTAGATGCCCATGCTTGAAATGTTCATTTCGATTTATAAAAAATGAAGAAGAAGTTAGAGTTGATTTGTACAATAATGGGTTTAGGCCAAATTATTGGATATGGAGTCGCCACGGGGGAGTAGGACTAGGGGTAGCTGCAGTTCCTGCGGTTAATGTTCTGGTTAATGTTCTGTTACCCCATACAACCTTCCTCCAGAAATGTGTATGTCTAAACCACACATGTTTTTAAATTCTATTATTCCAGGGCCAAGTAATCCAACAGCTGGTATTGACATATATTTGCAACCTTTGATTGATGACCTAAAAAGGTTGTGGAATGGTGTTTTAACTTTTGATGCAGCACGCAAACAAAATTTTGTGATGAGGGCGGCTTTGATGTGGACCATTAATGACTTCCCTGCCTATGGAATGTTGTCTGGATGGGGGACACATGGTAAGATGACGTGTCCGATTTGCATGGTTGACACAAATGCTTTTACTCTTAAATACGGAGGAAAAACTTCATGGTTTGACTCGCACCATAGGTTCTTACCTATGGATCACTCATTTAGAAAGCAGAAATATGCGTTCATCAAGGGAAATGTTGAAACAGCTGGACCTCCTCGTAGGTTGACACCAGAGGAAGTTTAGAATAATAGTGTTAGGGATATCCCTCCTGTGGAAGTTGTAGCGGGTGTTGTTTCTCGTCCAGATGGCTATGGACAATGGCACAATTGGAGAAAAAAAAGTATTTTTTGGGAACTTCCATATTGGAAAGATAATCTATTGAGACACAATCTCGATGTAATGCATATAGAGAAGAATTTTTTTGACAACATATTTAACACTGTCATGAACGTGAAAGGCAAAACGAAAGACAATGAGAAAGCTAGGAAGGATATAGATCATTACTGTAGACGAAAGGATTTGTTGTTGGTTGAGCAAGGTACTAGGACTCTGAAACCCAAAGTCAATTATACTTTATCTACCGAACAAGCGAAAGCAGTTTATCAGTGGATAAAAGAGTTGAAAACGCCAGATGGTTATTCTTCCAATTTATCTAGATGTCCGGATGTGGATAATGGGAGGTTGCATGGGATGAAGAGCCATGATTGTCATGTATTCATGGAGTGCTTACTTCCTATCACTTTTAGTTCGTTGCCAACACACGTTTTGAATCCGCTCATTAAAATAAGTCAATACTTTAAGAATTTGTGTTCTGCAACGCTAAAACCTGATGATCTTTCAAAAATGGAACAAGACATCCCACTTATCTTATGCAAGTTGGAGAGAGTATTTCCGCCTGGTTTCTTTGATTCTACGGAGCATCTACCGGTGCATCTCGCATATGAAGCTAAACTTGGCGGACCTGTCCAATACAGATGGATGTATCAGTTTGAAAGGTCAGTTAATTTTTATAATGTAAGAAATAAGTTTAAAATAGATGATTATTATGTTAATTATTATCATTTTCTCTAGGTTCATGGGTGATTCAAAAAGATCGGTGAAAAACAAAGCTAGAATTGAAGGATCGATATGTTCTTCTTACTTACACCGTGAAACAACCCATTTTTGTTCTTATTATTTCAAGAATGAGTTTGCTCCTGGAAGCAGTCGAAATGAAATGGATACTGAATGTCCTAGACATCATTTAGCTTTGTCTGTCTTTTGTCTACCTGGTCGTCCATCTGGGAAGGAGTCAATTCACTAGCTAACAGATGAAGAGCTAAGTTCAGCACATGTTCATGTGTTGATAAACTGTACTGAGGTGCAACCATTTGTTGAGTATGTTCCTCAACATTAACTATCGATCTCAATTAGTTAATATAAAGTAGACAAATGTGTAACAATTAATTATTTCTTTTTAGGGAATTCTTGTCATCAGAGGACGTAAGTGAGCAACAATTTTCTGCTTATATTAAAGCACATTTTCCAACGTGGTTTAGGAAAAATGTTTATGTCCTCCCACCAACTCCTACCAACCAACACTTGACGAACATATCAGACGGTCCTCGAAGATGTGTTAAAGAATGGCACACATACTTTGTCAATGGATACAAATTTCACACCAATGAATGGACACATAGCAGAGAAACAACCAATAGTGGAGTTTGCATGAAGGGTGTCACTGGAGGAGGTGAAGATGATTTTTATGGTGTGGTTCAACACATATATGAACTTTCGTACCCCCATCTAGATTTTAGTCTGAAGGTAGTGGTTTTTTATTGTAATTGGTTTGATCCATCTGCTTGAGGAACAAAGGTGAATCCAAAGTCAAATACAGTGGACATTAAAATGAATAGTAGATATCGACTATATGATCCGTTCGTCATTGCACAAAATGTGAGACAAGTCTATTATGTCCCTTATCCATCAATGCGGACTGATAGGCGTGGTTGGTGTGTCGCAATTAAAACAAAACCAAGAGGTCGCATTGAGACAAATGATGACACGGTGGAAGATGTGTGCCATATCAAATGGAAGATATGTCTAATGTAAATGAAGTGCTTCAAGTTGAACCCATTACTCATTTATGTGATGAGCCAAACACCGGCGATGAAGTTGATGACGAAGAACATGTTGATGAAGATGCAACAGACCACATTGGTGTATCAATAATTCACTCCTCTGATGATGATGATTTTGAGAATGAATGGGATTCCAATTAATTAGTTATTTTATGTTTCAACAATATAAGTTAACCTATTTTTTAATCAAGGATGTAATTTATGTTTGTTTAATTAGTATGTTTATATATTTTGGTTTAGTATGTTTATGTTAACCTTGTTTAATATATGTTTGATTGTTTAAATGTATATGTCTAGATACGGTCATGGCATCGTCTCACTCAGGATCCGATCATGACGACACATATGTTCCTCCACCTGTCATGGGTGATGGCGCCAGCACTACCAGGAGGAAGACTTCTACTCACCTAGGGCGTTGTCGTCAGCCTGCTCGTGTTGTTGTTGCTGGTGGCAGATATTTGCCACCACCTAGGTCTGAGGGTGCTAGTAGTAGTACTGCAGGTGAGTCAGTGATTCCTGATGGTACGGAGGGCTTAGCCTCAACAGATGTTGATGCAGATGGGGTACGCACATTTACTGTTAACCAGGAGGTGGTGAGGTATACAGCTGATGGTTGTATCATATTGGAGACTGCTGGCGATTCGTAAGTGTCATACCCCAATTTTGTCCATCCAAAATAATAATGATTTTCTTATTTGTCGTTATATGTCTTATTTTGTAAAAGTCGAAAAACATAAATTCATTTTCAAGTTATACTTTACTTCCTATTTAGCAATGTTTTAAAAAAAAACTGGACCGGAGATCGAACCGGCGGGACCTCTGGTTCATGGTTCAATCGGTTCAACCGGTTCAACCATGGTTGAACCGGATTAGTAATTTATTAAATAAAAAATAAAAAATATTAAATTTTGAAAAAATACATTTAAAAATAAAAATTGTATTCCGGCCGGTCCGGTCCGGCTTTTAAAACATTGCTATTTAGTTAGTGAATATATTTAAGGCTTAAAGGTACTTTTAGTCCCTGCAAATGTCAAGAAAATCCAGTTTAGTCCCTGCAATTCCAAAACTTTTAAAATAGTCCCTGCAATTACTAAACGTTACTACTTTTAGTCCCTGCTGTTAGTTAAGGGTTAACACTGTTAGCTTTTGATGATGTGGCAGCCAACAGAGATGCCAACATGGAATAAAAGGGCTTCAGAAACGATCTTCTCTCTGCTTCTTCTTCTTCCATCTTCTCTCTGCTGCTTCTTCTTCTTCTTCCATCTTCTCTCTTCTTCCATCTTCTCTCTTCTTTTCGAATCTTCTCCCTTTAAGCAGAAACGATATTCTCCAATGGCAACAAGCAGCAACGCATCTTCCAATGGTGGTTCAAGGCAAGGGCGACTGCCAAAAGGGCAGCAATTGCATGCCTACAAGGTATACCTACTAGCTGCCAAAAGTTACAACTGCATTCATGTTTGCCCACATCAACAATAAATGCCCTATCACCATATATGCTCACAACCTGCCATTCAAGAGCAACTGACCATGTAGCAAGCCAATTCGCACTACCCTCAATCTCCTTATCCAATCTCTTTCTAGGCAAAGGCATAATTCTATGTGGCCATCTATCTAGTTTTAACCTCTGCTTACCATTCCTATCCATTAAATATTCCCTAATATGCTCACACATTGAGATAATTGGTTTATCTCTAGCAGGTATTACTGTGCTGTTAAATGCTTCAGCCAAGTTGCTCATCACCATATCACACTTAGAATAGAAAGGAAAAGCATGCTTACACCAATATTTTGTTGGAACACCCATCAGCCACTCCCAACACTTGGAATCCACTCTCTTCAATGCATTCATCTTAGCCTCCCATGCTTGGTAGTAGGTTGCCTTTGATGCCCCCATCAGTTAACAACTTCCTCTTCTTCTTTGCATCGTCACTGCAGTTAACAACTTCGTCTTCTTCCAACTTCGTCTTCTTCCAACTTCGTCTTCTACGCTTCGTCGCTTCTTCAACAAACTCACTCAACCTCTCAACTTCTTGTTCTTCTTCGTTTCGTCTTCTTCTTCGATTGCTTACATTCGCAACTTCGTCTTCTTCTTTGCTTCGTCACTGCAGTTTCACTGCAGTTAACAACTTCCTCTTCTTCCAACTTCGTCTTCTTCGCTTCGTCGCTTCTTCAACAAACTCACTCAACCTCTCAACTTCTTGTTCTTCTTCGTTTCGTCTTCTTCTTCGATTTCTTACATTCGCAACTTCGTCTTCTTCTTCTTCGCTTCGTCTTCTTCTCACATGAACTGAAAGTGACAGAGTGAAAGCGAGGAAGTGAGAGAGTGAAAGTGAGAAAGTGAAATTGAGAGAGTAATGACACATCACCAACTACAAAACACGTGTCTGCATACGTGTAATGACACATCACCTACAAATGCTGCCACATCATCAAAAGCTAACAGTGTTAACCCTTAACTAACAGCAGGGACTAAAAGTAGTAACGTTTAGTAATTGCAGGGACTATTTTAAAAGTTTTGGAATTGCAGGGACTAAACTGGATTTTCTTGACATTTGCAGGGACTAAAAGTACCTTTAAGCCTATATTTAATAGTATAAAAAAAAGAAAATAAAAGAAAAACAAGAAAAGAGAAAGAGAGATGCGTATGGGATTAGTAGGAGGCGGCAAAGGCAAAGTCACAGGGACCCGACCTATCCATTCATTATCATCTCACATCTAGTAATCTACCTACTGCTGTGGTGTACTATGGTAACATTTTATATCTTTTTATTAAAACAAGGGGAACACTACTGCTGTGGTGTACTATAGTAACATTTTCCGTCCTTTTATTGAAACAAGGCAATTGATATAGAGAGTACAGTGCGCTGCGCCTATGCTATGTGAGAGGGCAGTGCACTGTTGCACGCAAAAGGCACTGATAAAGCATCTCTGCTTCCTCTACCTCCACAGCCCCCCACATCTCCATTGCTACACGAAATCACCATTTTTGGTACCCCCTTTCTCTCCTCTCTCACACGAAATCACCATTTTTGGTGCCTCTTTCTCTCCTCTCACGCGAAACCTCCATCTTCACACGTTTTTTCTTCTCCTCTCACGCGAAATCTCCTTTTTCTGTCGCCAACATTCGAAGAACCAGCGGTCTCCATAGGTCGCACGTTTTTTGATCTCAGTTTTCATGGAAGGTTCTGGTTTCAAGGCGAAACCGCATTGATTTACATAGATCTGCATATATGAGTGCAAGCTCAATGAAGAAACCGAAGGGAAAAACGCAAATCCGCAAGTTCAGTTTTTAGTATAAATACAGGTAATGTTTGAAACAAGGAAGGAACAATTTTTTTTTCGGGAGAGAAAAGGGGGGGGGGGGCAGAGGTCGAAATCTTGAAGGATCCAGGAGCAAGAGGAAGCAAAAAAAAAACGGATCTGGAGAAGTTTCAGTGAGAGAGAGATCTTTCGTTTCTTTTTTTTTCTTCCCTAAAATTTTTATAGTTTTTTTTTTATTCTGTTGTTGTTGGTGAGATCTGAGGGAAGAACTCTTTGTTCAGAGTTTCTGGAATTTGAAGGTACTGTTAATGCCTTTCTCTTTTGCTCATCTCTGTGTATGTAATGTTTCTGCAATTTGGGATTTGATCAGTTAATGTTTTGTTTTATCGATTAAAGATATGAATGCACCGATTATGCCTGTTTGGTTTCTGTTCTGCGATTTCAACCTTATGAAACAATTATGTTCTGCGATTTCAACCTTATGAAACGACTAGATTTTGAAACTATTCTGCTCTGTAGATCCGGTTTTGTTTTTTTTTCGGTTCCAACCTTATTCTTCTCACTTCCAGATCAGAACTTATCATCTTTTCAGTAACATAACAATAATGTTGGTCATAGCAATACCTTCCTTTTTAAAAAAAAAAAAACTAAAATTCGATTCAATTAAAGGCTTATAAATAAATATGGGTCATAGCAATAATTTCCTTTTTTAAACCCAAAATCCATTTCAATTAAATGCTTATAAATGAATATTGATGCCATCAAGGGAATGTTTCTTTAATACAAAAAGAATTTAGGGCTAAGACTTTTCACTCTTTGTTAGTGAGTCTTTTTAGTTTCTTAAATCGATCACTCATAAAAAAATCATTCTTGGTTCTTTTAAATCAAATTTCATAC
Source organism: Astragalus membranaceus (assembly GCA_039519185.1). NCBI lineage: Eukaryota > Viridiplantae > Streptophyta > Magnoliopsida > Fabales > Fabaceae > Astragalus > Astragalus membranaceus. The sequence continues at coordinate 59,441,272 of CM076854.1, forward strand.
TAAAAAATGTTTCTTTTAACACAAAAAAGATTTCCAAACAAAGGTATCTCTTTAGATAATCAAACAAAAAAAAACATTGTCAACAAGTAGTTTAGCGTTCTCGTCAAGCGCAATCATAAAAGATTCTAGCATTAGCATAACAAAAATAAAAAGAATTATTTTCATAAAAAAAAGAGAGAATCATTTTCAAACCCATTGTTGCTAGTAGCTCATCAGAACCTTTGTTCGTTTAGCTATTAGTGGCAATGTCCTTTTCTCATAAGAATAATACCCGATGATCCATTATAACTTTTGTTAGTTTGATCATCGTGCAAATCAATCTCTTTCGAAAATCGCTTTCACAAAAGATAATAAAAACGAGTTGTTATCAATAGTTTATCAGAACCTTTGTTCGCTCGACTAGTGGTACAACTCTCTTTTTGAGTATTTAGTGGTGATTCATTATAGCCTCTGCTAGTTTAATCATTCGCAAATGCTCGTCCTATTTCAAAAACTCACTAAAAAAGGATAAAAAACAAAAACTTTTCAAAAGAACAAAGAAGAACTACGTAGCTTTGAGTTCTCCATCGCACCGGGAGATACATAGGAGCGGGCCACGTCCCGTCAAACGCTTTTTCTAAAAAAAAACATTTTCCCCCTTTTGTTCATAATAAATAAAGATTTTCATTAAGAATTTTTCAATAAGAAGTAGAGAGGCAAAACTAAGTATTTTCAAGTCAACACACTAAAACCACACATTTAATTAAAGGTTCCCTCTCAGTAGAGAGGACGTGCGGGGTGCTAACACCTTCCCTACGCGTAACCGACCCCCGAACCCTATTCTCTAGTTTCGCGAGACCAATCGCTTTCCAAAAAAAGGTTTTCCTAATATTTTCCTTAATAAATATTGGTGGCGGCTTCATTGACTTTAAGAAAAGTTGTGAACGAGGAAGGTTCTCCCTCGGGGACTTTTTCGGGCGCAACAGCTGGCGACTTCACTGGGGACTAAAAAGAAAAACATTTTTTTAAAAAAAGTGGGTCAAGCCTAATTAATTAAGTGTGTGATTTGTGTGATTGATTTGAATATCTCGTTTTGCCGCTATCCTTTCTTCTTTTTCATACTTTCATGTTGCATTCCTGTGCATTCTTCTTCTTCTCTTCTATGTTTGCTTTTGTTTAAAGTAATAGATGGTTGCTTCTTTGCTTATATGCTTAGTTCCCTCATGCATTTCCCCAATCATATCATGTTCCCTTTTTCTTTGCTCCCTTTCTAAGGTAAGTTCATATATTCCCCAATTCCCTCATGATCCCCTCTTCTCAGCTCCCTTTCTGAGGTAAGTAATGTGTTTGTTGTTGGTACCCTAGGCTAGTTGTATTTGAGTGATATTGAACCCTAGGGTAGACGACATGCTATTGTCTGGACTGTCTGGATTTTCATTTGCAGGTGGGGTAGTTTTGAGGAAATGCCCTTCGCACACACACACACTTATACCTTGAGATGATATCTGTTGATAGAAAAGGCCATAACCCAGGTCTGTTAGGGTTTCTTAGGATGAGTGGATTCGAGTAGTGGGAGCCCATCAGGACCTTTGTCCGTTTGGCTACTCGCGAAAGTTTCAATCAGAGTTGTGCTCTTTCATGACGCTTCGTATCTAGCAGTTTGCTGAATTTACGGGGATTTTCATGAGAGGGGCTGTGGCTCTGATGACCTTTGTGAGGGTGTGAATAGAGCTACATGAGAAGATTACCCCTAAATGCATTAGATCATAGGTTCTACCCCCTTTTAGGTCAGAAGGGCTTTCCAAATTGTGTGTTGCATCGTTGCATTCAGTTCAATCAATGTTTCCTTCAGAATTTTCGAAAATCAAAAAAGATGTGCTTTTCCTTTTCAATAAACGCCTATATGAGGTGGCATATAATGTGAAAATTTTCAAATCACCACCTGTAAATGTCCTCTTTCTGCAAAAACACGAAAAGGAGCATCATTGCATCATGCATCATGGCATCATTGCATCATTACGTCATTTGCACCATTTGCATTAAATAAAACCCAATTTTGAAAATCATTCGTCACGCATCTAAGCTGCTTGCCGGGATTGTAAAGCAACTTGGAATCTTGTCTTAGGTGGGAAAGATAAAGCAACATGGGATCAAGAAGCGAGATCGTACTTAATTCGAGGTTCCCGGTTGTCAGGAGAATAGATGTAGAGGGTTTGATAGAGTTTGTTTCCTTGATGGAGTCAGAAGAGAGGGATCTATTCGGGAAGGCTTATGGTAACCTCTTCAGATTGTTACAATTAGATGTCCAAGAGAGTGCTATTATGGCCCTGAGCCGGTTCTATGATCTGGACATTCGATGCTTCCTCTTCAAAGACTTTCAGTTATCACCAACTCTCGAGGAGTATGAACAGATTCCGGGGTTCTCAAAGTCAGAGTTAGCACCTTACCAATATCAGAAACATCGGTATTCAGACCAGAGACTCTCTTTGTTGTTGCAAGTCAGTGTGAAGGAATTAGAGCTTCATAAGGAAAAGAAGAACCGTATCAGGGGTTTCCCGCTAAGTTATCTCGAAGGTTTATTGAAGCTTTATGCCCAGAATAAGAAGTGGGGTCCTTTCAAGCAGCTGTTAGCCCTAACTATTTTCGGGATCGTCCTTTTCCCTTAGGTCGAGAAGTTCATTGATGAGACCGCTATTGGGCTTTTTCTAGCATTCATAAGTAAAGAAAATCCGATTAACCCTATACCAGCAATCCTTGCCGATACCTACTATTCCTTCACTCATCACCGTGTGTTAGGAAAGAAGAAGGTTGCTTGCTCTTTCCATGTTCTCTAAACCTGGTTCCTCAACCATGTTGTCACTCATAAGACGAAAGCTGCAGACTTAGTAGAATATGCCCTGTGTTGTGATGTAGAAGCCAGAAGTGCACAAGAATGGGTGCATACTTTAGAGAATCTCAGTGCTCTCAAAGTCTGTTGGTTCAATCATCCGTGTTGGAAAGATAGGCCTTCAATACTGTTCCAGTGCGGCGATTTCCAGAATGTACCCTTAATGGGAACCCAAGGCTGCATCAATTACAATCCTTCTCTCACCATCAGACAGCTTGGGTATCCTATGAAGAATGCACCCACTAAAGACATGTTGGCGCCAATCTTTCTCGATAAAGAAGATCCAAAGAACCAAGGCTTGCTTCAGAAAATTTCAAAGGCTTGGGAGGGTGTAGTTTACAAGGATAAAGTGGAGATCACAAGGAAAACGGGTGATGTTACTTTCTACCAATGGCTTCACCAAAGAATTCAAAATGTTGGCCCGCCTCGTCAGAATTCATCGTCAGTTGGGAAAGAAGTCCTAAAGCTTCACGTTCCAAGTCTCAAAGAACTAAGTGAGGTCAAGTCTGCTTTGTTCAAGGTAGAAGAAGAAAAGAAAGCTTTACAAGATGAGTTGGGGAAAGTAATTTCTGGGAAGAGAAAGTTAGAGAACGAGAACGAACGCAGGGCCGAAGCTCTTAAAGAAAGCAGCAAGAAGCTTAAGAAAGAAGAGGAAAGTAATCAAAAAATGAAGGAATATCTGAAAGGTGCCAAAGATGAGTTGAAAAGATCGAATGCCAAGGTGGGTGAGGCCATGGTTAGAGCAAACGAATGGAGGAAGTTGTTCAAGAAGTCTGCGCAAAGTGAGAGAGCTACAAAGGAATCACTAGAGGAATTCAAGAAAAAGTCTCAGTCCGTGACGTGTGAGCTTGAAAGTCAAATAGGGTGCATCAGACAGGATAGAGATGCAATTGTGAACATCCTTAGAGAGTATCAGCAGGCTTTAAGGATGGAGCAAGAGAATTCAGATGAGCTAAGGAGGAATTTGAGTCACATCAGTGATGCTTACCGACAGGTAAGAGAGGAGAGCCAGTACTGGGAATACCGTCTTCTCAAGCTAATGGGTAGAATTGAAAAGCAAGAGATCATAGTTGAGATGAGGGCAGAAATTCAACAGTGGAAGAACAAGTTCTCCAAATTGGCATGGATGGCTAACCAGGCGGTGAGGGATGTTCCCAAGAGGTTGAGAAAGGCAGAAGCTGAGATGCTGCCTTACAACACTCCGGTGCGAGTATATGAATTCGTGGAGTACTGCAGATGAAAGCAATAGGCTTTTAGATTTAAATTTTCCCTCTTTTAGAATGTTCACTAGGAAATTGTAATTTTTCTTTTCTTAAAGAATGTTGTGTTATTGTATCTTGTTCTTGGAATGATATGATGCTTGAATTAAGTACATTTATCTCACTTGTTGATCCCAGCCGCGTTATGTTCTTGAAAATATTTGAATATACAACTACGACAAGAGCAAGTTGCACTGTGATTCCCGGCAATAAACAACAAATAACAAAAAATAATAAGAAAAATCATGTGCATTACATTGCATTCATTAACTTGCTCCTTTGCTTATAAAAATGTTTTCTACTCAAACAGAAGATAAGGCAAGCTGGTGCGACCACATCCGTATTGGACACGTTCACAAGCCAGAAGAATGGCAATCTTAAGTGACCCCGATCAACCTCAACCAGAGAATCAGAATCCTCCAGCTTCGGGCTCAGAGAATGGAAATGGAACAGGCCAGGGCCCCGAGGTACAGAATCAAAACCATTCAGCTCCTGGTAGCTCCAGTCAAGGTGATCCTGAATTGAGAAATGAAATGAATGCCATGAAGGCACAGATGAGCGAGATGATGAGACTCCTGTTGTCTTTGAAGAATGGAAATGACTTTCAAGCTGCTCAGTGGCCTCCTTATGGCCTTCCTTTGGGTTATAGTCCTCCAAATCAAGGGGCTAACCCAGGAGCTAGTCCCGGGGCGATAGCTGAGAATGTACAGCCAACGCCTGTCGGATCAGAAGGAATGACTGGTGAACCCCAGGTTCAGATCCCGCATTCAATTGTTATACCTCAGCCTACTCCTCAGAACCTCACTCCACAGCCAGCTGCCTTTCCACAGACTCAAGGCTTTGTGTCCAGGAACTCCGTTTACCCTCAGGTTCAGCACTCAATGCCTCCACCTCCTTATGGTGTAATTCATTCCCCTCAAGTCTATTCCGCTGAGCACCAACAGACCAAAGAGCAGTTCCAGATGTTAGAAGAAAGACTAAGAATGATTGAAGGCTTTGGCTCCAGGGATAGGGAGGCCAGAGACTTGTGCCTTATTCCTGATGTGGTGTTGCCTCCAAAATTCAAGGTCCCCGATTTTGACAAGTACAGAGGTGCGACCTGCCCAAAGAGTCACTTGACGATGTATTGTAGGAAGATGTCTACATACTCCCGTGATGACAAATTGCTTCCAAGATAGCCTTGTCGGGGCATCCCTTAATTGGTATATGAAGTTAGAGCCATCCCAAGTCCGCTGCTGGAAGGATTTAGCAGATGCATTCCTCAAGCAATATCAATACAATACGGACATGGCGCCAGACCGAACACAGCTGCAGAATATGAGCAAGAAGGAAAATGAATCATTCAAGGAGTACGCCCAGCGATGGAGGGCTTTGGCCGCACAAGTCACACCTCTTCTTTTAGACAAAGAATTGGTTTCTATGTTCATGGAAACCTTACCACCGCTATATTATGATCGTCTGATCAGCAGTGCATCATCCAATTTTTCAGATGTGGTGATTGTGGGAGAGAGATTGGAGAACGGATTGAGAAGTGGAAAGATTGCACAGGGGTCCACAAGTAGCACAAGTTCCCAAAGGAAGCCATTCTCCGGCTTTCCCAGAAAGAAAGAGGGGGAAACTAATGCCATCACTATCAGCCCACCATACCAGCCACCCAACATCCCAGTCCCCACTCCCACACAAACAGCCCATCCATTCCAAAACAACAACCAAAGCAACCACCAAAGGGCCTATCAAAACAGAACAACCTTTGACCCAATTCCCATGTCGTACACAGACCTGTTCAACTACCTCATCACTAATAAGCTCATCAATACAAGACCCATGAAACCTGTTCAACCACCTTACTTTAGAGGATACAACCCCAGTAGTACCTGTGCTTTCCACGAAGGGGCAGTTGGGCATGTTGTGGAGGATTGCAAAGCCTTCAAGATAGTGGTGCAGGACTTGATAGACAAAAAAGGCATAACTTTCAAGCAGGAGGATCCAAATATCACGACTAACCCGCTGCCTGGTCATGGGAAGCATGCAACTAATGCAATCATGGATATGCAAGAGCAGTCCCTAATCAGGTCAGTAGAAGATATTCAGACTCCCCTAGGAATCATTCATGCAGAATTGTGCCAATGCGGGGTTATCAGGATGGGTTGTGTTCAGAAAGGAGTTTGTGCCAATGTCAGCTGTGTGGGAGCATGTGAAGCATTCAAGGTGGTGTTACAGGATCTGATGGACCGCCACATCATCCAGGTGGGTATACAGGGGAGAGAGGAGGATGTTCTGACCCTCCAATCAGAAGGGGGCAGAGATGTGCAGAGACCTATCGAGGTGCCATACAGTCGGAATTCGGCTGTGGCAAGACCAAAGACTGTTGTGATCCCAGTTCCAGCTCCTAGCCAGAAGAACACTAATGTCCCATGGGGCTACAATGTGCCAATTCCAGCTCCGAGATCTCAAGCTGCTCTTGACATCACCACTATTGCAGGAAGTGGTGGGGTAACTAGAAGTGGGCGTGTGTATATTCCCCAAGCTCAAGAAGAGGGTCCTTCTAAGGCAACAGAAGAGAGAATCCGAAAAGGAAAGAATGTAGAGCCGGAGCCTATGATAAATAGGAAGGTGTCAGACCCGGATGTTGCTGAATTCTTGAAGATAATGCGGCAGAGCGACTACAAAGTGGTGGATCAGCTACACCACACCCCAGCCAAAATTTCCATCATGTCCCTACTACTAAACTCAGAAGCCCACCGTGACGCCTTGGTTAAAGTACTGAACGAGGCCCATGTCGCCCAAGATATTACTGTCAATCAGTTGGATGGTATAGTTGGGAACATCGTTGCATCTAATTACATTACTTTCACTGATGATGAGCTCACCCCAGAGGGGAAGGGACACAATAAGGCGTTGCATATCTCAGTGAAGTGCGGTGAATATACACTCTCCAGGGTTCTCATTGACAATGGATCCTCATTGAATGTTATGCCCAGATCAACAATGAACAAGTTAGAGGTGGATTGTTCCTACATGAAACCCAGCTCAACCCTGGTCAGAGCCTTTGATGGGTCTAAGAAAGAAGTCATAGGGGAAATGGAGTTCCCAATGCAAATAGGGCCTGAGGTGTTCTATGTGACTTTTCAAATTATGGATGTTGAATCCTCATACAGCTGTCTCTTGGGGAGACCTTGGATCCATGCAGCAAGCGCTATCCCTTCAACACTTCACCAAAAACTCAAGTTTATAGTCGACGATAAGCTTGTAGTTGTCTGTGGGGAGGAAGAGTTCACAGTCAGCAAACCTGTCCCCTCTCATTATATTGAAGCTGCAGAGGAATCCCTCGAATCCGCCTTTCAATCCTTAGAAATTGCGAACGCTGTGTTCGTAAGTGAAGAATCCCCAGTACCGGTACCCAAGTGGTCCAATACTGATATTATGGTAGCAAAAGTTATGCTGAAGAGTGGCTATCAGATTGGGAAGGGGCTAGGAAGATCTAAGCAAGAAATTCTGTCACCTGTGCATCTGCGAGAATACAAGGACAGATGTGGGTTAGGTTACTGGCCCACTCCAGCTGATAAGAAAAGAATGGCTGAGGAAAAGCGTGAGAAGAGATTGGCTAGGCTTCAGGGGAGAGAGCCCCGATTGATGATGGTCCCCATAGATGACCTCAAACGGAATTCCAGGACTGCTGGCATGCTGAACCCTAATCAGATAGCTGTCATCGAGGAAGAGTTAGTGGAAGAGGGCGTGGATCGAGGCCTGGTTCGTCGCGATGTTGCAGGAGAAGAAATTGGCAACTGGAAGATCGTTGATTTCCCTGTTGTTTTCATTTCAAAGTAATGATCTTTGTAATGCAAATCCTTTGGCTCTGCCCAAGGCCTTAGGACATTCTCATAGGGGCATGCATGTTTTCTTTTAGATATCATCTATCAATAAAATGTAGTTTTGAATTCTCAAATGAATAAAAATAGCTTTTTTGCATCTTCATTTTGTGTCTCTATTTTTGCTCGTTCATTGCTTATCTATTCCCGCAAATGCAGATCTAAAATGAATACCTCTAAAAATAGTGATGCCGGCGGTTCGTATGTTAATTTTGATTACCCCGTTAATCAAGCTGAGGAGGATGCTGAAGATGACTGGGAAACTCCTCCGGAATTGATGAGAATGGTTGAGCAAGAAGAAAAGGTTATTCAGCCACATGGGGAAACTATTGAGATCATCAATTTAGGCACAGAGGGCGAAAAGAAAGAAGTCAAGGTTGGCACTTCAATGAAAAAGAGTGAGCATGAGAAGTTGGTTCAACTCATGCGTGACTACATTGATGTCTTTGCATGGTCGTATGAAGATATGCCCGGGTTAGATACTGATATAGTGATGCACAAGCTGCCAGTCAAGCCTGAATGCCCTCCGGTTAAACAGAAGTTAAGGAGGATGAAGCCCGAGATGTCTTTAAAGATCAGAGACGAAGTGAAGAAACAGTTTGGCGCTGGTTTCCTAGCCGTAGCCAAGTATCCACAGTGGGTTGCTAACATTGTGCCAGTGCCCAAAAAGGATGGAAAAGTTAGAATGTGTGTTGATTACAGAGATCTGAATCGTGCCAGTCCCAAAGACGATTTTCCCTTGCCTCATATTGATGTCCTAGTAGACAGCACAGCACTCCCTTTTCTCCTTCATGGACGGGTATTCGGGGTATAATCAGATTAAAATGGCTCCTGAGGATATGGAGAAGACTACTTTCACAACTCTCTGGGGAACGTTCTGCTATCAGGTCATGCCGTTTGGGTTGAAGAATTCCGGCGCTACTTACCAAAGAGCTATGGTCACGTTATTCCACGATATGATGCACAAAGAGATCGAGGTGTACGTGGACGATATGATCGCAAAGTCCAGAACAGATGAAGAGCACGTTGTTAATTTGCGGAAGCTCTTTGAACGGTTGAGAAAGTTCAAGCTCAGGTTAAATCCGGCTAAATGCACCTTTGGGGTGAGATCGGGAAAACTATTGGGGTTCATTGTCAGTCAAAAAGGGATAGAGGTTGACCCAGATAAAGTGCGTGCAATTCTCGAGATGCCTACTCCTAAGACCGAAAAAGAAATTCGGGGTTTTCTCGGAAGACTGAACTACATTTCCAGGTTTATCTTCCAGTTAACTGCCACATGCGAGCCGATTTTCAAATTGCTGTGCAAGAATCGAGAGACTAGGTGGAATGATGATTGCCAAGAAGCTTTCGAGAAGATTAAGAAATACCTGCAAGATCCGCCTGTTTTAATGCCTCCGGTGCATGGCAGACCTTTGATCCTGTACCTGACCGTGCTAGAAAATTCAATGGGTTGTGTGTTAGGACAACATGACGAAACTGGCAAGAAAGAGCACGCAATTTATTATCTGAGCAAGAAGTTCACCAATTGTGAGACGAGGTACTCGTTACTAGAAAAGACTTGTTGCGCCTTGGCTTGGGCTGCTCATCGCTTGAGGCAATACATGTTAAGTCACACCACCTGGTTGGTGTCAAAGATGGATCCCATCAAGTATATCTTCGAGAAGCCTGCGCTTACAGGAAGAATTGCGAGATGGCAGATGCAGTTGTCAGAATATGATCTTCTTTGTCACTCAAAGGGCCATTAAAGGTAGTGCGCTAGCTGAGTACCTGGCACATCAGCCTATTGAAGATTACCAGTCGATGCAGTGTGATTTCCCAGATGAGGACATTATGGCTTTATTTGAAGAAGGAAGGTCCCCAGAGAATGAAAGGTGGAGAGTAGTGTTCGACGGTGCTTCCAACAGCTATGGGCACGGGGCTGGGGCAGTGCTGGTGTCCCCTGACAATCGCTTCATACCATTCACTACTAGATTGAGCTTCTATGTCACAAATAATATTGCGGAGTACGAGGCATGTATTCTGGGTATTCAGGCAGCTCTAGACTGAAAAGTTAAAAGATTAGATGTGTATGGAGACTCGGCCCTAGTTATCCATCAAGTGAACGGAGATTGGGAAGCCAGAGATCCTGAGTTGATACTGTACAGAGACTACATCCGAGAATTGGTTGAGTCCTTCGAAGAAATCACGTTTCAACATCTTCCTCGCAGAGAGAATCAGTTGGCTGATGCACTGGCCACTTTAGCTTCAATGTTTAATATCAATTGTGATAAGAACTTGACCCAGATCAGAATCCAGCATCGAGGTTTGCCGGCACACTCCTACTCCTGCGCAGCAATTGAAGATAGCGGAGATGATAAACCTTGGTATCATGACATCAAGCAGTATATCCTGAACAGAGAGTATCCTCCAGGGGCATCGGAAAATGATAAAAGAACGCTTAGAAGACTGTCAATGAATTTCTTCCTGAGTGGAGAGGTGCTTTACAAGAGGAATCATGATAAGGTACTCCTTAGGTGTGTGGCAAAGGAGGAAACAGAAAGGATCATGAGAGAGGTGCATGAGGGCTCGTTCGGAACTCATTCCAACGGGCATACTATGGCAAGGAAGATATTAAGGGCTGGCTACTATTGGCTGCAGATGGAGGCAGACTGCTACATTTTTGTAAGAAAGTGCCACAAATGCCAGATTTATGTCGATCACATACACATGCCACCGGCTTCATTAAATGTCATGACTGCACCCTGGCCATTTTCAATGTGGGGCATGGATGTCATTGGTCCCATAGAGCCCAAGGCGTCAAACGGACACCGCTTCATCCTAGTTGCAATTGATTACTTCACCAAATGGGTTGAAGCTGCTTCATATTCCAGCATAACCAGTTCTATGGTCGCCAAGTTTGTAAAGAAGGACCTCGTGTGTCGCTATGGTCTCCCGGATAAAATCATCACGGACAATGGTAGCAATCTGAATAGTAAAATGATGAAAGAATTGTGCACAGAGTTTAAGATCAAACATCATAACTCTTCTCCATATCGTCCTAAGATGAATGGGGCAGTCGAAGCAGCCAATAAGAATATTAAGAGGATTGTGCAAAAGATGGTAGTAACCTACAAAGATTGGCACGAGATGCTTCCTTTTTCTTTGCACGGGTATCGTACTTCAGTGCGTACCTCAACCGGGGCAACTCCCTTCTCTTTGGTGTATTGGTCGGAAGCAGTCCTCCCTATTGAAGTCGAGATACCCTCCCTACGGGTGCTAATGGAAACAAAATTAGAAGAAGCAGAATGGGTTCAAGCTCGTCTAGATCAGTTGAATCTCATTGAAGAAAAGAGAGTAGTCGCTCTGTGCCATGGGCAGTTGTACCAGCAAAGAATGAGGAAGGCTTTTGAGAAGAACGTTCGTCCTCGACAGTTTCAGGAGGGAGACCTAGTGCTCAAGAAAATCCTGCCTATCCAAAAAGATTCCCGAGGAAAATGGACCCCTAATTATGAAGGACCTTATGTGGTGGAGAAAGCATTCTATGGAGGGGCATTAATCCTCACAAAAATGGATGGTGAAGACCTCCCACTCCCAGTGAACTCAGATGCAGTCAAGAAGTACTATGCCTAAAAGAAATATATAGAAAAAAGAGAAAGGTGATCCAAGCAAGAATCAGCTCGCTAGGTTGAAAACCCGAAAGGGCGGCCTAGGCAAAATTGAGCGACCCGGTGGATTGAAAACCCAAAAGGGCGATCCAGGCAAAAATTAGGGTCAGAAAAGTTGGACATAAAAAGAAAAGGGGCAAGCAGTGCTTCCAAAAGCTTGGATAAAAGGGTGATTAAGGCTATAAGTATGAGCGGTTGGCATCGAACGCTCCAGAGACAAAGAATATTCATAAGATCTGCTGCGTCCATTCTCCTTTTTCTTTCTCTTAGTTTCGAGAAAATTTCCAATGTACCCTTTTCAGTCAGCGTGACATTCTGCGCGTCTGACTCCTGTATGAATAAAAGTCCAAATTTTTCACTCTATCAGTTTGCTGTCTTATCACTGCTTTCTTTTCATTTCTGATTTTAAACTACGTTTTATGGTGGATGATAAATAAATCATGGAAATATGCATAAGTCATGGCGTTAAGGTCATTGCGAAATTTTTGAAAATGACAACAAAAAGAGATGATCTTTCAGTCAAGTAAGCTCACAAAAATCAACTAAGAAGCGCTGATTGCATTAAAACAAGAGGGCGAAGCTCGGCTCCCGAATAATTATCGTAAATAATCATGGTGTCTCATAACGCAAGTCCCGCGAGTAGGTCGGACCAGCAAAGGAAAAGCCAAAAGAGCGAAAGAGCACAAAAGAAAAATATATATGAAAAAATAAAAAAAGAAGAGAAAAGAAATGGTTGAAAAAGCAAAAGAGCAATAAATAAATAAGGTCATGCATTACATTCACCAAACATAAAATCATGCACTCATCAGACATGGAAAATAATAATAATAAAGTAAAGAAAAGAGAAGTTCAGACATTTGCATTACATTTATCATGAGAAAAAAAAGAAAATGGCAATCATGGCATTTGCATTGCAGGTATGGGCTCATTTTTTTTTCAGCTGCAGACAAGTGAGAGAGGATAAACACCACAGTGTTAATGCTCGCCTTCAGATCCCAGAAAATGCTTCCCCAAGTTGGGAGTTCAAAAAAAAAAAGAAAAGAAAAAAGAGAAAAGAAAGGAGAGCGCTCAGACGCACATTGCGGATTGGAGCCCAGAGAGATCATCGCTCCCTTTTGCCCAGGTCTCACATCGTGTACGAGCAACGCGATGGACCGCAGCCGCAGGTGAGGTTCAACGAAATAGTTGTATCGGCCTAAGATACAGTGGACGCCGTGCATTGATCTGTATCAGTTCCGGACCTGATAACGATCCCCCCGGTCGCTCGAAAAGGCCAACCGGAAGCGTGCTCCTCAAAGCCACGTGCAAACTCGGATTCGTCAAGGGTTCATTTAAGGATTACAGGTTTTAGGCAGCCTGGGCATTTTAACGTTTTCTTTATCGCTTTCTTCATTTAGCGCTTTCGCTGTAGCGACCGAAAAATCCGGAGGAGCGGATTCTTCGTTGTTTTTGAACAATGGAGTCGCCATCAATATTTATTTTTAGGGAAAACATTGAAAAAAACCTTTGTTTTGGGTTCGGGGGTCGATTAAGTGCGGGGAAGGTACTAGCACCCCGCAACATCCTAAAAAGGTTACCTTTTAATCTAATGTGTAGAAAAATTAGTTTAAAGAAAACATTTTAATTTACCCTTTTTATTATTTGCAAAAAAAACGGAAAGGAAAACTTAATAAAACTTTAGTTTTTTGCGCTTGACAGGAGTGGGCCCCCGCTCCTACGTATCTCCGGGTGCGATGGAGAAATCAAAGCTACGTAGTTCTCGGGTAGAAAATATTTGTGTGTTGGTATTTTTTATTTTTGAAAAGTTTGCGAAAACTAGAGGCCGTTCATGGTGACCAAACAGATAAATCCAGAGTGGTCACCATTAATGGCTTATTCGAAAAAGAAGGTGTTTACAACGTTCAAACGAGCGGGGCCCAGAGTGACCGCTATAAATACCCGGTTTGCGATCGAGCGTTTTGTTTGAAAAATACTTACCGGGAAGCGTGACTTTTTTTTAAGAAAGGGAGTTGAGATTACGTTTGTATTCTATTAACTGAAAATTTCTTGAAGTTTAGGCGGGTGTTTGCGATGATCAAACGAATAAGTTCAGAGTGATCACCGCTACTAATCTGCTTTGAAAAAAGAAGGTTAGCCCTATCGGTCAAACAAGCTAAGCTCAGAGTGACCATTAGTAACAACCTATTTTTTTTTACGCGAGTTTGATTGTCTGAAAGAAAGAAAAAAAACGGTTTGGAAACATTATGGTGTAAATAAAAACGGAGTGAGTTATAATTAAAAGGTGGGTGCAATTAACAGAGGTGTTGTATTAAATGGAAATGGGTGGTGGGCTTAGTAGCAGCCCAAAACTGAGTATTTGGGTCGTTGGACCCTTGCGCGAAAATTGGGCTGAAAGCGGGGAGTGCTGTATTACTAAAATGTGGGGGGTGCAAATAGCGATTTGACGCTAAAGAAAAAAACGATTGCTTAATTTCTTTTTGACTGATTGGTTCGCTAGTTTATTTCAAAAAAAATCGGTTTTGATGGATTTGAATACTACCTACGTTAGAAGAAAACATTCGGTGAGAAAAAGTTTTGCGAATTTATAAAGAAATATTCTCCCCTTTTTTTTTGAGATAATTGTCATGGTTATGATTTTAAAAGGTGCCTTTTGCTGTTTTTTTGTTTAAATAAATATTGTTATTATTCCTTTTTTTTACGAAGGTAGTGGTATTAGTAACCATTTATTTTGGAAGAAAAAAAACATTTTTTTAAAAGAATTTTATTTTAATCCGAAAAATACAACAACAATTTAAAAAAAACAGCAACAATTAAATAAAGAAATACAACAATAAATATATAAAGAACAAACGATTTAATAGAAAAACAGTAACAAATTAATTAGAAAAAAAACAGCAACAAATTAATAAAAAAACAGCGACAAAAAAAAATAAAAACAGCAACAAATATATACAAAAACGATTTACCAAAAAAGCAGCAAATTAATAGAAGAAAAAAAAACAGCAACAAATATATACAAGAAAAAAACGATTTAATGGAAAAACGGCAACAATTTTAAAAATAAAAAAAATAAAAAACAGCAACAATAATATCTAAAAAAAACATGACAGCAACGATTTTAAAAATAAACAAAACAGCAACAGTGTATACGATTTTACATTACAGCAACTACAAAAATAATAAAAGAAACAGCAACAATATTTACATGAACAAAATTATAGCAACTAAAAAAAATAAAACAGCAATAATTAAATAAAATGTCACATTACAATACCTTAAACAAAAATCCGGAAATGTTGAAGGAGAAGTTTTCTTCTTCGGATTTCCTCAATACAAACAGAATTTGAAACTAAAAAAAAATAAAATTTGTGAAAGGGAGAAAAAGAATAACAGTGAGCAAAAACTCTCAAACTCTCTTTTCTAAACAAAACCTAGACTCTCCTTTTTTCTTTTTTTTTCGAAAATTATCTTCCTCCCCTTCAAAACCGTGGTCATGGCCCCTATTTATACAAAAAAAAGGGCTCTTTTTTTTCTTCTGACTGCTTCCACTCCTTGTACAGTGTTTCTCCTTTTTTGACTTGAGAAAAAACTTGATATGATGGAGAGATGTAGAGATTTCGTGATGGTTGGTGAAGTTTTGTGAGAGGAGGGGTTATGATGGTTTGTGTGAGGGGTATGGGCACAGCAGAGGAGAGAATGATGGCCTTTTTTTTGTGTGAGAGAGAGGGGGACCCGTGAGTGTGTGAGGAGTGATGTGAGGGAAAGAAAAAAGATGGAGTTTAAGGGTTTGGTGGGAGGGGTGTGCGTGGAGATGGGAGAGTGGGGAAATGGGAGGATGAGTGAAAGAGGAAGAGAAGTGTGTGTGAGAGGAAAGAGAGAGATGGGGGGCCGTAGGGATGGGGAGAGAGAGGAAATGGGAGGATGAGTGAAAGAGAAAGAGAAGTGTGTGTGAGTAGGAGAAATGATGAGAGGAAGCGTGAGATTGAGGAGAGAGAGAGATGGGAGCCGTTGGGAAGAGAAGAGAGAGGGGAGAGGCGTGTATGGGGAAGTGGAGAGTTGAGAGAAAAGAGGAAAGGTGGAGTGTGGGAAAGGAAAAAATGCAATTTCCAAGGAGGGAAAAGAGGGAGTGGGGTCGAATTTTTAGGAGGGGAAAGGTGAGTGAATGTGGCCGAATTTTTGGGTTAAGGGGGGGATTGAATGTGGATGATTTTTAGGGTAAAGGGGGGAAGTTAAAATTTTTAGGGTTTTTTGAGTGGGGTGGCCGAATTAGGGTTTTGGTGGAGGGGAAATGGGTATGGGTTGGATAGTAATTAGGGTTAGGAGGAGTTGGGTTATGGGTTGGACGAATTGGGCTAGTTTTTTTTTGTTGGGTTGGGTTTCTGATGGCCCAATCCTTATTGCACCTCATCCTTTTTTTTTAACAGACCCCCCTCCATTTCCTCCTTTGCTTATTTTTGTTTCTTCATTTCTAATTAATATATTTTTTGGTTAAAAACTTGTGGCAACTAAAATAAAATAATACATGACATAAAAATAAAAATTATTATTATTTTTATTAAAAATAAAATCTCTCATTTTTGATCAGACAAAATTAGGGTATTACAGCTTTCCTTGCCTTTCGCAGTTAGCGTGCATGTTGTTAACCACTTCGTTTATGGTTTCCTCATCGACACTCCAAGTGGTGATTCAAAAAGGAAAACTCAGGTTTCTCTAAGTAGATAAAATTGGTACGATTTCTAAATTCTTTATTTCAATTTTGCCTCGGAATATGTTTCGGCCAATTCATATTCCTTGTCAAAATCCAAATAAAGAGGGGCAGCTGTCATACCCCAATTTTGTCTGTCCAAAATAATAATGATTTTCTTATTTGTCGTTATATGTCTTATTTTATAAAAGTCGAAAAACATAAATTCATTTTCAAGTTATACTTTACTTCCTATTTAGCAATGTTTTAAAAAAAACCGGACCGGAGATCGAACCGGCGGGACCTCTGGTTCATGGTTCAATCGGTTCAACCGGTTCAACCATGGTTGAACCGGATTAGTAATTTATTAAATAAAAAATAAAAAATATTAAATTTTGAAAAAATACATTTAAAAATAAAAATTGTATTCCGGCCGGTCCGGTCCGGCTTTTAAAACATTGCTATTTAGTTAGTGAATATATTTAATAGTATGAAAAAAAGAAAATAAAAGAAAAACAAGAAAAGAGAAAGAGAGATGCGTATGGGATTAGTAGGAGGCGGCAAAGGCAAAGTCACAGGGACCCGACCTATCCATTCATTATCATCTCACATCTAGTAATCTACCTACTGCTGTGGTGTACTATGGTAACATTTTATATCTTTTTATTAAAACAAGGGGAACACTACAGCTGTGGTGTACTATAGTAACATTTTCCGTCATTTTATTGAAACAAGGCAATTGATACAGAGAGTACAGTGCGCTGCGCCTATGCTATGTGAGAGGGCAGTGCACTGTTGCACGCAAAAGGCACTGATAAAGCATCTCTGCTTCCTCTACCTCCACAGCCCCCCACATCTCCATTGCTACACGAAATCACCATTTTTGGTACCCCATTTCTCTCCTCTCTCACACGAAATCACCATTTTTGGTGCCTCTTTCGCTCCTCTCACGTGAAACCTCCATCTTCACACGTTTTTTCTTCTCCTCTCACGCGAAATCTCCTTTTTCTGTCGCCAACATTCGAAGAACCAGCGGTCTCCATAGGTCGCACGTTTTTTGATCTCAGTTTTCATGGAAGGTTCTGGTTTCAAGGAGAAACCGCATTGATTTACATAGATCTGCATTTATGAGTGCAAGCTCAATGAAGAAACCGAACGGAAAAACGCAAATCCGCAAGTTCAGTTTTTAGTATAAATACAGGTAATGTTTGAAACAAGGAAGGAAAATTTTTTTTTTTTGGAGAGAAATGGGGGGGCAAAGGTCGAAATCTTGAAGGATCCAGGAGCAAGAGGAAGCAAAAAAAACGGATCTGGAGAAGTTTCAGTGAGAGAGAGATCTTTCGTTTCTTTTTTTTTCTTCCCTAAAAATTTTATAGTTTTTTTTTTATTCTGTTGTTGTTGGTGAGATCTGAGGGAAGAACTCTTTGTTCAGAGTTTCTGGAATTTGAAGGTACTGTTAATGCCTTTCTCTTTTGCTCATCTCTGTGTATGTAATGTTTCTGCAATTTGGGATTTGATCTGTTAATGTTTTGTTTTATCGATTAAAGATATGAATGCACCGATTATGCCTGTTTGGTTTCTGTTCTGCGATTTCAACCTTATGAAACAATTATGTTCTGCGATTTCAACCTTATGAAATGACTAGATTTCGAAACTATTCTGCTCTGTAGATCCGGTTTTGTTTTTTTTTCGGTTCCAACCTTATTCTTCTCACTTCCAGATCAGAACTTATCATCTTTTCAGTAACATCACAATAATGTTGGTCATAGCAATACCTTCCTTTTTAAAAAAAAAAACTAAAATTCGATTCAATTAAAGGCTTATAAATAAATATGGGTCATAGCAATAATTTCCTTTTTTAAACCCAAAATCCATTTCAATTAAATGCTTATAAATGAATATTGATGCCATCAAGGGAATGTTTCTTTTATACAAAAAGAATTTAGGGCTAAGACTTTTCACTCTTTGTTAGCGAGTCTTTTTAGTTTCTTAAATCGATCACTCATAAAAAATTCATACTTGGTTCTTTTAAATCAAATTTCATACTAAAAAATGTTTCTTTTAACACAAAAAAGATTTCCAAACAAAGGTATCTCTTTAGATAATCAAACAAAAAAAACATTGTCAACAAGTAGTTTAGCGTTCTCGTCAAGCGCAATCATAAAAGATTCTAGCATTAGCATAACAAAAAGAAAAAGAATTATTTTCATAAAAAAAAGAGAGAATCATTTTCAAACCCATTGTTGCTAGTAGCTCATCAGAACCTTTGTTCGTTTAGCTATTAGTGGCAATGTCCTTTTCTCATAAGAATAATACACGATGATCCATCATAACTTTTGTTAGTTTGATCATCGTGCAAATCAATCTTCCGAAAATTGCTTTCACAAAATATAATAAAAACGAGTTGTTATCAATAGTTTATCAGAACCTTTGTTCGCTCGACTAGTGGTACAACTCTCTTTTTGAGTAATTAGTGGTGATTCATCATAGCCTCTGCTAGTTTAATCATTCGCAAATGCTCGTCCTATTTCAAAAACTCACTAAAAAAGGATAAAAAACAAAAACTTTTCAAAAGAACAAAGAAGAACTACGTAGCTTTGAGTTCTCCATCGCACCGGGAGATACGTAGGAGCGGGCCACGTCCCGTCAAGCACTTTTTCTAAAAAAAACCATTTTCCCCCTTTTGTTCATAATAAATAAAGATTTTCATTAAGAATTTTTCAATAAGAAGTAGAGAGGCAAAACTAAGTATTTTCAAGTCAACACACTAAAACCACACATTTAATTAAAGGTTCCCTCTCAGTAGAGAGGACGTGCAGGGTGCTAACACCTTCCCTATGCGTAACCGACCCCCGAACCCTATTCTCTAGTTTCGCGAGACCAATCGCTTTCCAAAAAAAGGTTTTCCTAATATTTTCCTTAATAAATATTGGTGGCGGCTTCATTGACTTTAAGAAAAGTTGTGAACGAGGAAGGTTCTCCCTCGGGGACTTTTTCGGGCGCAACAGTAAGTATTATATATTATTATTTATTAAGTTATTTTTGTTGCCTTTTATATAACTTATATAATTTATTTTTGTTGCCTTTTATATAACTTATATAACTTTTATATAACTTATATAATAAGGTTTCTTCCTTCGAAGGCTACAGCTACAGCCATCACAAAAACAATTAAGGAGAATTTCACTGGCAGTTGGAAGAATTGGACGGCGGTTAGAAAAGATAAAGAGGCAATTGCGAGGATGTTAAAATCATTCTTGGTAAGTTGTTCTACGAAATAATTAATTTAGTGTATTATATTATTGACTTGATTAATTAATTTGTCTTATTAACAACATTATTGTAAATTTCTTAAATAGGAAAAATGTACGTGGTTACCAGAGCAGCAAAAAGAAGTTGAGAGAGTGTTCCATAAGAGATGTTCCCATCGCTATTCTGAATTACTGCGGGATGCGTGTAATAAGAATGCGAAGCCATCTTATATGGGAGGCTCACAACTTGGGCTTCATTCAGGGAGTATTGGGAGACACCAGAATTTAAGAATTATTGTGAGAAAGCCAAGAAGAACCGTGGTTCTGAAAAAGGTGGCTGCATACACATAGGGGGGAGTGTTAATACTGCAACCCATCATAGGCGTTTGGTATATTTATTACTTTATTACTTGATTAATTAATTATTTATAATTAACTAGTCATTTTCATGTGAATTAATTAATAACACTATATGTATATATATAGGAGGCGATGCATCAAAGGCCAATCAATTTGCCTGAGTTGCATCGCTACCTTTATATGCGAGAGGACACTGGTGAGTTTGCTACAGATTGAGCGAGGAATATTCAGGTAAAACTACTTTTACAATTATATGTTAATTTTTATTATTTATATATATCTTTATATATATATATTGTTTTTATTATATTATATATTATTAATAATTAGTTATTTATTTCTTTGTTGGGTTATTTTTTCAGGAGAGCTTCCAGGATGGGCTGGCTGAGTACCATGAGTCACAGAAGAGCAGTGGGACAGATATCGATCCTGTGGAGGAGGCTAGAGTAGCTCGTGATATTTGGGAGAGAGCAGTTTGTAACAGCCCAAAATAATTGATTAATTTATTTAATTAATTATTTAGGATTTATGTGGTAGAAATAATAGAAATAATTATTTATTAGTATATGTGGACCTAATTATTAGTGTTAGTATTAGTAAAATAGAAGTGTTAAGTGGAGGCCCATGATTAGATCACATAAGATAAGAAAAAGCCCATGAGGTTAAGTGAGTTTATAAAAGGGCTAGGTTAGGGTTTTGTTGTCATTAGAAGGAAAAAGAAAAATAAGGATTAGAGAAGTGAGAAGAGGAGAGGGAAGGCGTGATCCACAAGCTAGAAGAGAGAGAGAGGCGTGATCTACAACCAAGGAGAGAGAGAAGGAAAGCTAGGGTTTCACACTCCTCCTAATCTAAGGTTTCGTTTTCTCCAATCTAAGGTAAGGGTGGGGTTCTATCTATCTAATGGGTTATATGAATGTCTCTATGTGGGGTGGTTAATGGAACCCTAGGTGATTAAGATTAGAGAACCTTAGTTTTAAGGATTGATTATGTTTGATGATGAATATATGTGCTTAAAAGTGTTTAAACATGAATTGACGATGTCCAAGCATGATTGATGATGATTGTATGTGATTGGTGATGATTAAATGTGTTTTGACGGTGATTAAATGTGATTAATGGTGTTTAGACATGATTGATGATGATTAACATGTTTGATGATGATTTGTATGTGATTGTTGGTGTTTGGTGTTGTGTGTTGTTGATTTTAAACAAAATTTCTGGTTGTAGGGCGCATAGGGCGCATTCTGCGTGTATTCTGGAAACAAGCTAGCAGTCCGAAAATTATGTGGTTTACCTTTTTAGAAACTAGACTTAATGCTTGTTAATTTGGCACTAGTTTGGTTGCATTTGGAGTTGTATAGCTCGAGTTATAGGTGTTGCAATTTAGGTTAAAATTCTGGAAACGATCTGAGTATAGGTTCGGTTATACAGTAACTGGGAACAATCTAGTTGTCTAAAAATTATGTGGTTTGTTTTTCTGGAAACTAGACACAATTTTCTACAAATTAGGCACTGAGTTTACTCAATTTGGATAAGTATAATGGGAGAATTTTTGGTTTCAAATTGGGTCAAAAATCTGGGACGGTTTGGGATATAGGTTCAGTTTTTGTCTAATTGTGAATGCCCTGATCCTCCAAATTTCGTGGGGTTTGTTTTGTTGGAAAGTAGACTTAATTTCCTACTGAATAGGCACTGATTTCGCTAAATTTCGTTGAGAATTGAGGGAGAAGATTTGATTTCAAAATGACTAATAATTTTGTCCGAATTTTGTGGGGTTTGTTGCTCCGAATTTTGTGGGGTTTGTTGCTCCAATTAAGTTGTCAATTATTAATTGTTAATTTGCTAAATTAGTTGGTTGATAATTGTTGGTTGTTGGGCGCCATGTGTGGCTGCCCTAAATTGATTGGTTAAGTTGTTGGTTACTAAACGTTGTTAATGATTGAGGGGGCTGAGTGCCGAGTTGTTGATTGTTCTCTTAGCGAAGAGGGAGTTCTGCTCCATAGCGACGATATTAATTGTTGCGACGTGATTGTGTTGGCGGTTGTGACGTGCTGTTTGTTGTCTGTTGTTTGTTGTGATGTTGCAAATTGTGGTGATGTGGCCAAAGCGCTATAAATTGTTAAGTTGTAATTGTTGACGACGATGTTTATATGACGACGACGAGTTGCCTCTATTTATGGGCAGGTGATGTGATGTAGGCCTATGGCCATTGTTGTTTTGATGTTGTTGCGTGCTATGCAGTTGTTGTTGTTTGTTTGTGCATTTGCATAGTGTCGCATGCATAGCATATTTACGACGAGGAGCTATGCTCAAACACGACGAGTTATGATTACGACGACAACGAGATGCCTCTATTTATGGGCTTGATTTTGGTACCACATGCATTTAGGGGCGGTGTGCCGTGCATTTGAGTCTCATCCGCATTGTGAGCATAACTGTGTGTTTATAATGATGTTGATTGTTGTATGTTGCTGAATGGATACCATGACGTGCCTTTGTATACTGATTTTCATGTATCCTATTATATAGTGTGATATCTCACCCCTTCTGTTTGAATGTTACCCCTATGTTGGTAACGTGCAGGTAACCGTGAATGAAGGCAGTTCACCTTCATGTAATCGAGTCGGGTCGTGTCGCTCTGATATGTAACACTTGGGGATGGGGAAACGCTTATTTATGGCTATGACTTCCGATGTTGTTATTTTATTGAACTGGAGTTATGGTTGTTCGATTATTCCGCTGTGAACCATTTTTGAAGTTACTGTTGTCGAAGTTGAAAACCCCTTTATTTTCCGCTGCTTATTGAATGAAAGATAATTATTTTTACAGTATGTTTTCGTGGTGATTTTCAAGATGTAAATGTGGCACTCGTTTAATTGTTTTAAAAACTCTGATATTTTTACCAATAATATGATGGGTAGAAACGGGTGTTACACAGTTGGTCCCCAAAAGAGTAATCGTATGGTAGGATCTGGTGGTATTGGACTGGCTACTTTCTGAACAAGCATTATTCCGAGTCTATCTTCTTCACATTCTGGATCAAAGAGTACTGGTCGCTCTGATGTTCCTAATTCTAGTGAGTTGAATGTTGTTACGCAATTGACCCAGCAACTGACCGAGACCCATCGTCAGTTTGCCGAGCGGCAGGAGGAAAATGAACGGGAAGTGCAGGCGCTTCGGGAGAAAGCTAGGATAGCTGAGGAGCGCATGGAGGAGCAGGCTAGGATAGCTACGGAGCAGGCTAGGATAAATGAGGAGCGCTCGAAGCTCTTGCAGGATCAGCTGATGTCTCAGCACTCGAGGCCATCATCATCACGTATGTCATCCTACCTGCCGCAGCAGCATTTCGGCGGTGCATTTTTAGCTGTGGCCTCAGCCCCAGTATTCCCAGCAGTATCCACGCAGCAGGTTCCGCATCGCCAGCAGCAGTCATACCAGTACCCCCAGCAGCCATACCAACACCCCCAGCAGTAGTCACCCCACCAGCCCAACTCAAACATCGATTTTAATATCAATACGATTAGTGCTTTTCTTGCATTAGATGATACCTATTATCATGATGATGAGTCAGGCCAGCAGCCACCCAATACCTTTGAATTGTTTTATTTTGTTGTATAGATATTTAAGTTTTCATTTGTATTTGTTATGGATATTTGCGTACTTTGTTCGATTTAAAATTTGAATTAAATTAAATCATCTTCAGTTCAGACCTATTATTGTTTTTCATTTCGTATATTTTTAAGATCGATATTATTAATTTTAATTACTCTTTTTTATTTTAAAAAAATAAATTTAAATTTTTTTAATTAATTTAATTAATTATTTAAAATTAATTACTATATTAAATTAATTATTAATTTTCATTCCTAATTTTTATTTTTTTAATAAATAAATAAATTAATAATTAAAGTTTGTAATAAATCAATATTAATTTTTTAAAGAAAACAAAAATTAATTTCCGGCAGATTTAACGGGTTTCCTGGGGATTTTTTTTTAAAAAAAAAACATGTTTTTCCGGCAGATTTAACGGCATTTCCGGCGGTTTTTTATTTTTTTTTAAAAAAGTATTTTTTCCAGCGGATTTAGCAGCATGTCCGGCGGATATTTCGGCGGAATTTCCGGCAGATAATCCGCCGGTCATGTTATGCGATTTTTTTGGGGGTTTCCGACGGATTTCGTGCCGCCGATATCCGCCGGAAATTTTCGGTGGATAATCCGGCGGAAACCGTTTCCTGGGACCTGGCTACCGGCGCGAAAAATCCGCCGGAAAGTCCAATTTTTCGGCTGATTTTTGGCTTTTCCGGCGGATTTTGCGTGCCGAAAAAACCAACTTTTCTTGTAGTGCTTCTTCTTCTCCCTCCTTCTTACCACCACCTTCTTCTCTCTCTCATCACAACCACCACAAACATCTCCCACTCACCGCCACCACCACCACCTTCTTTTCCCTCTCACCACCACCACCTCCTTATCCCTCTCGCCACCACCACCCTACCTCTTTTTCCACTATTTATACCTCTACTTTTATTCTTTCACCCCCTTCCTCTTCTCCCTCACTCCACCACCATCACCTTCTTGTACTCACCACCACCACCACCATCCTCCACTCACCACCACCACCACCACCACCACCTCCTTTTCCCTCTCACCAGCACCACCACCACCACCACCACCACCACCTATTTTTCCACTATTTACACCTCTACTTTCATTCTTTCACCCTCTTCCTCTTCTCCTTCACTCTCACCACAACCTCCTTTTTCCTTTCACCACAACCACCACCACCATCACCATCTTCCACTCACCACCACCTCCTTTTCCCACTCACCACCACCACACAACAACCCCCACATCCTTTTTCCTCTCACCACCACCACCACCACCACCTATTTTCACACTATTTACACCTCCACTTGCATTCTTTCACCCCCTTCCTCTTCTCCCTCACTCACCACCACCTCCTTCTCCCTCTCACCACAACCACCATCATCACTATCTCACACTCACCGCTTATCTAAAAAAAAAACTATCTCACACTCACCACCACCACCACCAATACCAAGAGTGGGTCATTTTTTGCAAAATAAATATTCAGGGCGCATGGGCTGAACTAGGCCATTAAAGTTGAGTGGATGTTTTTTTGCAAAATAAATATTCAGGGCCTATGGACTGGGCTGGGCCCACATTGGCCTTATCGGCTCGGGGCCTATGCGGGCCTTAGGATGGTGGGTTTTTGGGTCCATGGGCTTGTTGGCCCATGGGCCACATGGGCCTAGGGTGGGCTGGCCCAAGTGGGCCAAATTGACAGCTCTAAAGTTGACCCAGAAGAACTAACAGAGCTACTCATCCTGCACATACAGAAAGTATTTCTTTATACAGAAGATCTTGGAAGAGTTCTAACAAGTAAACTACTTAACAAGAGTGCCGTGAAGGATATTTTAACAAAACTTTGGACCATCTATGAAGGTCTTCATATTGCTGATTTAGGGTTCAACAAATACCTATTCAAATTTCTTAAGAGACACATGCTAAATAAGTCTTTCAAAAATCTCCATGGTATGTTATGAATCACCTTCTTTGTCTACAATATTGGATACTCGAAGCTTCTAGTGTTGAACTTGACTTTACCTTAAATTTATTTTGGACTCAAGTCTATAACTTACCATTAGAATGTGGGCAAAGTACTTGAGATAGAGGATCCAATTCATGAGGGTAAAATTATCAGAAACTTTATTAGGACATTTAGCATCGGTTATCAAAAAGAGCTGATTTTAAATGTATATATAAAAAGACTTTTAGCATCGGTTGTTTAAAAGAACTGATGCTAAATGTCCTGAAAAATGACATTTAACATCGGGTGTTAAAACAACCGATGCTAAATGTCCTTCTCTGATACATTTAGCGTCGATTAACTCAATGTTGCAAAAAAGATGTTGCATAAAACACATTTTATGGCAACAATTCTAGAACGTTGTCTAATATCTCTTAGGCAACATTTTTTACCTGTTGGGAAAACATGTGTTGCCAAAGACCACAAATATTGTAGTGTGAATAAACCTTTTCCAGCTGGTTGCTGGATACCTAGGGTGGATCTCCCAAAATATCGATTGCTTATAAATATAAACGGCTACGGGATTTGTGTTTCAATTGTGGCATCATGTGCCATGATAAAAAAAGATGCAGAGAAAGACTGATCGTAGGGCATTAGACTCTAAAGGTACAAATGCAGCTATTGACTTCCTCATCTCAAATTGGATTTTTACTGTTTTTACTGTTGTGAGTACTTTTACCTTTTACTATGGTTAATTGTATTTCTACCATAGTTAGTTTGTTTCTTACTTAGTTAGGTGGTTAGCCAACTGATTTGGTTTTGCTATTAAGTAAACCTATTTTGTAGATATCAATATGCTTGTAACACACATTGAGGAGAGAAATAAAGAGATTCATCAGTTTCATCTCCTTCTCTGCGAGTCTTTCTTGTTCTTGCTTTCTGCAACTATGTGTGTCAACTTGGTGTTCCAATTCTTACCCACCAAAGTCAATATGGTATCAGGAGCAAGATCTTCGTTGCGTGTCTGATCGTCATCTTCTCCTCCTCGTTTCTTCGATCGATCGGTTTCTTTCGATCGAATTTCTTGCTGTTTTTTTTCTCAATTGATCGGTTTCTATTTGATCAATTTCTTCTTCCTTTCGGTTCCTTTCTTCCTCGCGGTGCTTGCATCCCCAGATTCAATGGCCACCGATGCAATTTCCCCCTCGAGCCCCTTTTATATCCATCCTTCAGATAACCCAGGAGCTGTTCTCGTCTCGCATCTACTATCGGACTCAGGCAACAATTATGGTTCGTGGTCACGAGCGATGACAATTGCGCTCGGAGCGAAGAACAAATTGGGATTCATAGATGGGTCAATCAATAAACCGAAAGAAG
The DNA here is from genome assembly GCA_039519185.1 of Astragalus membranaceus. Lineage (NCBI taxonomy): Eukaryota > Viridiplantae > Streptophyta > Magnoliopsida > Fabales > Fabaceae > Astragalus > Astragalus membranaceus. The sequence goes on from CM076854.1 coordinate 59,468,130, forward strand.
GTACTGCGAATCACGCTGCGTGGATTAGGAGTAACCACATGACCACTTCATGGATCCTTAATTCGATTGCCAAAGAGCTTCATTGCAGCGTCATCTACGCAGACTCTGCTTCTGCAATCTGGAAGGGTTTGAAGACTCGGTTCGAGCAAAGTAATGGTCCCAGGCTCTTCCAAATGAACAAGGAAATCCTCAACTGCACTCAGGGTAATCTTTCAGTTGCTGCTTACTTTAGTAAATTCAAAGGATTGTGGGATTCCCTTGCTGAGTTTACACCCCCAAATACCTGTACATGTGGTGGTTCCACCGCCTTGGTAGATTCCCTTGAACGACAACACGTTATGATCTTCTTGATGGGCCTTAACGATTGCTTCAGCCACACCAGAGGGCAAATCTTGCTCATGGAACCAATGCCAGACATAGATAGAGTCTTTGCTCTCATTGTTCAAGAAGAAAAGCAACGTGAGATTGGTTTGACCACCACTGATGCTGCTTCCCAACTAACGTGTGCTGTGAATACTCAGTCAAAGGGTGCCAAACGTGATAGGCCTCAGTGCTCTCATTGCGGTATGATGGGTCATATCAAAGAAAAATGTTTCAAGCTGAATGGCTACCCGCCTGGTTTCAAGAAATCCAAACCCTCTCAAGGCCAGAAACAAGTGATGCAGGTTACTGCAGGGAGCACAACTGATAATCCCTTGGCTCCACATCAATATCAGCAACTGATAGAGTACATGCAAGCCCAGATGGCCAAAGCATCTCTCACTCCTCAAGCACCTGTTGAATTGGGTACGTTGCATTTTGCAAATTTTGCATATTTTTGCCATTTTCTATTTGATTTGCATAAATGGATAATTGATTCGGGTGCCACAGCACATATTTGCACTGCTTTATCTCTATTTTCCTCATACACAAAACTACACAATACCTTTGTCACCTTACCAAATAATCTAAAAGTGCCTGTTGTTGCTTGTGGCAAAGTTGCCATTAGTTCTTCCTTAGTCTTGCATAATGTGCTGTGTATTCCAAAATTTCATGTTAACATCATTTCTGTTGGATGCCTCTATCAAGATCCCAATTATCAAATCTCATTGACTGATAATGTGTTCTTGATACAGGACAAGCTCCAACAGAGGGTGATTGGAAAGAGTGACTATCATCATGGACTCTATTTTTACATTCCAAGCAGTCATGTCTGTGATTCAGATTCTGTTCAAAATCTTGTAAATAATTCTATTTCTGTTCAACCTCTTGCAAACAATTGTATTCCTTGTGTTGCAAATAATAACTGTGTTTGTTCTTTTCATCTATGGCACTATAGATTAGGCCATACATATGATCTTGTATTGAAAGCATTGTGTAAACAACTATCCATTTCTGAATCAAAAGAATGCAATAATAGTTCTTGCAATATTTGTCCAATTTCCAAAATGCATCGTTTAAGTTTTCAATCTAACAATAATCACTGTATTTCTGCTTTTGATCTTGTCCACTGTGATGTTTGGGGGCCCTTCCACAAGCCAACCATTGAAGGGCATCAATATTTTCTGACCATAGTGGATGATGCCACAAGATTCACATGGGTGCATTTATTGAAGAACAAAGCTGCTGCCCCTTCACTAATTCAACATTTCTTCAAGTATGTGAAGACTCGGTTCAACAAATCCATCAAAGCAATCAGAACAGACAATGCAAAGGAGCTGGCACTCACTGCATTTCTTCAAGCTGAAGGTACAGTTCATCAATTGTCTTGCCCACACAGGCCCCAGCAAAATTCAGTTGTGGAGCGTAAACACCAGCACTTGCTCAATGTGGCGCGTGCCCTCTTCTTTCAGTCCAAAGTGCCCCTTCATTTTTGGGGGGAATGTGTTGCAGCTTCTGTGCATATCATCAATCAGTTACCTTCAGCCTCCCTCAAAGGTAAATCACCCTTTGAACTTCTCTACAATGTCAAACCAAACTACCTTTCCCTTAGAGTATTTGGATGTTTAGCCTTTGCCTCAACAATACCGTCACAGAGACACAAATTCTCCCCACGGGCCACTCCTTGTATCTTCATGGGTTACCCCTTGGGGATCAAAGGCTACAAACTCTTTGATCCTCAATCAAATAAATTTATCATTTCTAGGGATGTACAATTTTTTGAAACCACATTTCCCTATCACCAGATCACCAATGATTCCCCCACCTTGAATCCTTTTTCTGACTCTCTCCTACCATCTGTAACCTCACCAGAATCATCACATTCTGACATCTCACCACCCACCACTACAATTCCCTTGCCTGCCCAAGACACCACTCAACCAGATGTTATACCAGATGCCACACCTACTGTCGCATCTGATAGTGAGCCAAATTCCACACCAGAGGGCACACCAGATACTGCACCAGATAATACACCAGATAGTGCTGCCCTTCCCTCTCCAAATGTAGCCACTAGAAAATCCACAAGAACCATCAAACCCCCTGCTCATTTGCAAAACTATGAATGCAACTCAGTTTTGTATCCCTTGCAATCCCATTTCTCATTTGATCACTTATCCACACCATACAAGACCTTCATACACAATGTTTCCTCTGTCTATGAACCACAACATTATCATCAAGCTGTGAGGTTACCTGAATGGCAAGAAGCAATGGCTACTGAGTTAGCAGCTTTAGAAGCTAATGATACTTGGACAATCATGCCTCTTCCTCATGGAAAGAAAGCCGTGGGCTGCAAATGGGTATATAGGGTGAAGTACAATGCTGATGGCACTTTAAATAAATGCAAAGCAAGGCTGGTGGCTCAAGGTTTTACACAACAGGCAGGCATTGATTTCTTAGATACCTTTTCTCCGGTAGCTAAGCTGACCTCAGTTAGGGTGTTGCTCTGTTTAGCTGCCAAATTCAATTGGTACATTCTACAGCTAGACATCAATAACGCCTTCCTCAATGGAGACCTCCATGAGGAAGTGTACATGCATCTCCCCCTTGGACATCCAAGTAAGGGGGAGCACAATGTTTGTAAGCTGAATAAATCATTATATGGTCTTAGACAAGCTTCAAGACAATGGTTTGAAAAATTTAGTTCCACAATTATGGCCATAGGCTTTTCAAAGAGTTCTGCTGACCACTCTTTATTCACCATGGGGTCTGGTTCCAATTTTATTGCCTTGTTGGTCTATGTTGATGATATAATAGTGGCTGGGCCAAATAAGTACAAAGTGGCTGCCATTGAAACTCTTTTACAGAAGCATTTCAAGTTGAAAGTTATAGGGGATCTCAAGTACTTCTAAGGTCTAGAAATTGCTAGATCTAGCAAGGGTATTCACGTGTGCCAACGAAAATATGCCTTACAATTGCTAATAGACACAGGAATGACTTCTGCAAAGCCTGTTGGCATGCCTATGGAACCTGGTATGCACCTCAATGAGATAGATGGTGAGCCACTTGAAGATAGCTCACAGTACAGAAGATTGGTAGGGAGACTGATCTATTTGACCATTTCCAGGCCTGATATTACCTACTCTGTAAATAGGCTCAGTCAGTTTATGAATAAGCCACGCACTTGTCACTTGCAAGCAGAACAATTTCTGTTACAGTATATCAAAGGGACTGCAGGGCAAGGTCTTTTGTTCCCATCTGATAATGATTTGAAGTTGACAGCATATGTGGATGCTGACTGGGGGAGCTGCTTAGTGACCAGAAAGTCCACTACAGGCTTTGCCGTCTTCTTAGGCAACTCCTTGATTGCGTGGAAATCAAAGAAACAAGCAACAATTGCTCGGTCTTCTGCAGAGGCAGAATACAGAGCCATGGCAGCTATGACAAGTGAACTGCTCTGGGTTAAACAATTACTTAGATCTTTCCATATCTCAGCTAAGACAGCTTTGGTTCTGTGTGACAGCAAGTCAGCCATCCAATTGGCTCAAAATCCAACCACCCATGAGCGAACGAAGCACATAGATATAGATTGCCACTTTATCCGAGAGCATGTGCAAACTGGTTTTCTCAACTTGATCCATGTCAAATCCCATCAGCAACTTGCTGATGTACTCACAAAAGCATTGCCAAAGTCTCTGTTCCAGGATCTGGTCTCCAAGTTGGGCATGAAGAATCTATATTTGCCAACTTGAGGGGGAGTATTGACTTCCTCATCTCAAATTGGATTTTTACTGTTTTTACTGTTGTGAGTACTTTTACCTTTTACTATGGTTAATTGTATTTCTACCATAGTTAGTTTGTTGCTTACTTAGTTAGGTGGTTAGCCAACTGATTTGGTTTTGCTATTAAGTAAACCTATTTTGTAGATATCAATATATTTGTAACACACATTGAAGAGAGAAATAAAGAGATTCATCAGTTTCATCTCCTTCTCTGCGAGTCTTTCTTGTTCTTGCTTTCTGCAACTATGTGTGTCAACTTGGTGTTCCAATTCTTACCCACCAAAGTCAATAGCAGCAAGTAAAGAAACAGATCCTAGAGAAATCCCTAAGGATCCTCTACTAGGGAATGAGTTCCCTCATGTTAATGTTAAAGAGATGATAATAAAGAAACTCCAAGCCTCTGTCATTGATGGAGATGAAATGGTGGCATATTTCTCCTATAGCTATAAGCCACCAGTGACACATTGTGGATCCTCGAAGGACACTGCTCTAATCTTATTAGAAAACTCACCACATTCTCCCCATAACCAGAATAAGGTCCCCTAGAGGGAAATGACTCAAGAATATGTCACCACAAATATTCCTCCCTTGTCAAAGGAAGCCTGTATGAAGGCTGTTGATACTGAAAGGGAGGACTATGGAAGAAATGAGCAACTATTATCTACAAGAAAATATTTGAATGCTGACTCAACCTACCCAGGGTTGGATCCTGCATATGTTGATGATATAAAAATAGTGAAAGAAGACCCTGGACTTGCAGATCCATTTGTTACTAGAGATTACCCAAGTCCTAAAGAAGACATGTTAAGATATGGAGGAGCTGATATATCCTTTCCGGAGGAAATAAGAATCGAGTGGAAACTGAAGAATACAAAATGGTCTATCAAGGAAGACTCTGCCAACAAACAAGTGGAGAATTCTAAAGCAACCTTCAAATGGAAGAGAAATGACCCTAACTGTCCTTACTTTTTTTCGCCTATATGGAACAATGGTGAGAACCTGCCAAGCTCATTACCCCATCCCCCATTTGTATTTTGTTGAGTTACAACCAGATGAATCCAATGTCTTGTATAATGAATCTTCTATCAAATCCCAAGAGGAGAACTCTCTTGCCCAAACTTTGGATGTTGGACTGACTGACTATTAAGAAGAGAGGCTTTGAGGACTGTTTTTATGATGGAGAGTACAACACTAATGAAGGTAATTCTAAGAAAAATAAAATGATAGACCACCAATATGTTTATGGGAATTTTATTCCTTACCACCTTTGGAAGGTGAGGTCCCATGGGAACTTTGCAAGGAATGCTCAGGTTGTCTTCTCCTGGAGCATTGAAATTAAGGTCCTCCAAAACTACATCAGCAGCCTCTTTGATGTTGTTGTCTTTGTCTTTTGAAACCACCAATTGTTATGTCTCTCAATGTATCACTGCCAATGTTTTCGATATCAACAGCAAGTTCATTGGTAGCAATCCTTTCTGTCATGTGAGCTACCAGTTTCGAGGGAGGAGTAGCAGCTTTGGCAGCATTAAGTCGCATGGCCTCCTCGAAAACCTCCAAAAGTGGTTCGTTAAGACCTTTTTTTTGGGGAAGTACCATTTCGAGCGGCTCCGTATTCACAGTGTTGATAAGTTCTTCTCCCTACTAGAGATATTCGAATGTTAGTTCTGAGACATATTGATTGAAATGGTACGAAGTTAATACTAAGACTAAGTGAAGCAAATACCTTCTTGGCAACGTTAAGTGGAGGAGGGTTAGGAAAATTTTGTTTTGAACTATTTTGTTTTGAGACTGCCTCAGTCATTGTTACATCGTTGTCTTTTGTGGTGCTCTTTTTTCTCTTTGGGGTATCCTCCTTCATGGGATAAGAAAATTAAAATTAAAGATAACAATCAAATAAATTCGAAATTTGTGGTAAGAATAAGAATGGATAAGTGCAAGAGTGAACTTACCTTGGTTAGGCCTTTGGTTTATCACTCTTACTAATTTCACTTTGCTCTCCTTTAGTGGTCTGTTTAGATTCAGCAGCTGGAGTAATAAACAAATAAAGGTTACCTCCGATTAAAGAGAATCACAAGAGATTTCAAATACGGTTAAAGGATCTAAGAGAACATCTTACCTTTATTCTTCTTTTCAAGAACACTATCATGTGTAACACCCCGATTTTCGCGCACCATAACTCTTTTATTATGTGCTTGTTTTATGTATTAGTTTGAAGTGATAAGATTAAATTATTTCAATTTATTGTGTGTTTGAGTTATTAAAATTAGTTGAAATCATATTTAATTATATTTTTATATGGTATTGGTAATATATAATTGTTATTATATATATATTTTATTGTTATAAATATTAGTATTTTAAATGTTATTTATTTTAGAAATTCTTTTGAGTTAAAGAGGTGTTACAATGAGTGTACTCATTAAAAAGGGCTTTAAAATGGATTAAAATGAGTATTTAGACATTTTTACTTATACAACCACTCTTTCTTGCTTCTTGCACCCCTATTTTTAAACCAATTCTTCCCAGACCAGCGCTCAGCCCAGTTCACGTACAGCCCACACGAGCTGGATTCCTAACCCGACCCGGCCCACACGTATTCTCCTCCTTCCTCAACAAACAAACGCTGTTTCACACTGAAGAGGAGAAAACCCCAATGGCTTCCCTTCTCCTCTTCGTCCTCCATCTCTAAGCCGCAGCCAACGCCCAAACCTCACATGGCCACTCGAAATTTAGCAAGGAATCCATTAACGTCGTTTGTTTGAGCGATTGCAGCCTCCATCTCGCGATATAATTCCTCCTCCCCATTCGCGAGATCCATCCCTTATCTACCTCCGATTGCAACCACAACCAACCCAATCACCACCACACCGGAGCTATCCCTATCTTCCTAAGACAGTGCTGCATTTTCTTCTACAACCCACACATGTAGTGTGGGTGGAAGGCACCCTCTTGGTCAGTTTTACTCTTTTATGCTTTCATTTATTATAGTTTGATCATGTAAAAGATAAATTGATGCGAAATATGTATAATCTTGATTACTGTGTGTACTTGGATTTCAAAAAAAAATGATAATTTCTTGTCAGGCCATTAATTTTCAAGCTAAAAACACTTTCGGAATTCCGTACCAAAGATTATTAAAAATGCCAATTTCAATAGCCTTATACCATAACCTCAACATGTTTCATTGTAAATCATTAAACTAAATTATGTTTTTAAATGGTGTTTGTTAAACTAAGTTATATATAAGCTTTTCTGAAATATCTAATACGTATAAATTAGTGACCTTCTTATTACAAGAATTTAAAGTTAAGCTATGATAGTGAATAGTCTACTATTTAAGTTTCCAAACTATTCAGAGTTTATCTTAGTTTAAATTACTAATATGTTTTTGACAACAAATTACAAATATGTTAGTATATTCTTTTCTAAACTATTTTGACAATGAAAAAGGAATTTTACAGTTAATTTGTTAAATGAGTGGTTATTGTATTTAATATTTTTAGTGTATGACTTTTGGACGGCCCTTGTTGTTACATAATCCTACGCGTTCGACTACAAGAAAAGCCTTGTTTTCCTACAAAAATTACCGACGGACGCATATCCGTCGCTATTTGTGACGGATTTCCGATGGAATTTTTCCTCGGTAAGCATTTGCACAGTTTTTAAGGTTTTTTCGGCTTCATTTGCGACGAAATTTGGTTCAGACGGAAAGTTCCGACGACTTTTTCCGTCGGTATTCCGTCGGAAACCTCAATTAGATTATTAAGTTACTTCCAGTCACTTGACATTCATTATTTCTTTTCCTCTCTCGCGCTCTCTTTTCCTCTCCCTCCCCTTGCTGCCCTAGTTCCTCTCTTTGGCTGGCTCTCTTCCTCTCCCTGGCTGGCTCTCTTCCTCCACTTTGGCTTTTTTCCTCCACTCTGGCTCTCTTCCTCTCACTCACTAGCTTGAAGTCCCCTCGCGCTCTGGCTTTCTTTCTAGGGTTTTTGTTTTCTCCTTAAAATCCCCAGAGAGAGACGCAGAGAAGAGAGAGAAAGGCATGATGCAAACTCGAAGATCTCCGCGATTTCCATATCTCCTAGCCTTGATCTCTTTACATCTGCAATTTCTTTCAGGTACCTCTTTAACTTTACCTTCAATTTTCAATCTTTCGGTTTTTTCATTCGTCTTTTGAGAATTTCGTGGGATAGGTCACACAATGAATGTCGATTTTAGGGTATTTTTTAGGGGAATTTTTCTTTTCATTTTTGTTTAAAATGCTGTATGAAAGATTCTTGGGGTAGAGGGCATGAGAGATTGAGAGGCATATATTCTAGCTTAGGAAATTTCTTCATTTTGGCAAGTTAGTGAAAACTATGTCTCACAGTTGCTTTGATATAAATCACGACCCACAACAAGAATCTAGATCCAACTCCCCCTCCAACGCACACACAATTCCTCTTTGGTGATGTATGTTTGTTCAGTTGATTTCATAGATAGCTCAAACTTTCTGGTGATGCATGTTTATTGTCTTTGAATTTGAAGCATTCCATTGTTGACCTTAATTAGTTACTAGCCGATGTTTTCTTTTTCCAGTGATATATTTGGTTTTAGTTGGGGCTGAGATGTGTTGTTTTCCCCCATTTTGAATATATATACCATGTGTCTTGTTTATGTTCATTTCAATGCCATGTACTGCTATTGCCATATCTTCATGATTTATATAGTTTAAATTCGAGGTACTTGATAAAATCCCTTAAAGTTCTAATTATTTCATATTTATTTTTTTGCTCGGGTTTTGGTCCCCATGCTATTGTTTATTTTTCCTTTTTTATCAAGAAATTTGTGGCTTATAAAAAATATATCAGATATGGAACCATTGATGAACTGAAAGATGTGATGAAAGTGTTTCATAAAGTTGGAATGAAAGTGCTGGGAGATACTGTTTTGAATCACCGTTGTGCCCAATTTCAGAAGAATGGTATTTGGAATATATTTGGAGGTCGTCTCAACTGGGACGATCTAGCTGTTGTAGCTGATGATCCACATTTTCAGGTCTGTTATTGATGGTTTAGGATATGTACTCTGCTCTTTGTTCTTTACACCCTATTAATAATCATCATAAAAGGAATCAGATAGAGTTTTTTTTTTAATATTCTCAGCATGTCTAGTTCCTTTATGTGGCTGACGATTGATGCCTTTCGGTTGAGAACCATTGATAATTTATGTCAAAACGCATGACGTGTTTGCAGGGAAGAAGATATATTATGTGCTTTAGACAACAATAATTGAAAGTGCCTTTTGTTTTTCACATGACATACTATGGTATTGTTGTCTTTCTGGGTGAATCTGATATGGATAATTAATATTGTTTTTGCTATACAGGGGTGGGGAAACAAGAGTAGTGGAGATAATTTCCATGCTGCTCCAAACATTGATCATTCACAGGATTGTGTGAGAAAGGATATTAAAGAATGGTTATGCTGGTTAAGATTTATATTCCAAATCATAATTTTCATCTATTTACTATTAGCCCAAAATGTCATCAAAGGAAATTATATACATTCAACTTATTAGTAGTACATACATTAAAATGATATTGTATTCTTTGTCATGATTTCATTGCCAAATTGGCTATGCTGGAGAACTAAGACAACCTGTCATTCAAAATGATGTTAGAATCATCATCTCAATCGTTTCAAACTTTTCTATTGGTAGCTTCTTATATCTTTTCTATTGGTAGTATCTGTTACATTGAAGTATTTAAAGAGTTGCATCTTTTTTCTAATTCTGTGTAATTTCCAGGGACGAAATTGGGTATGATGGGCGGAGACTTGACTTTATACTTTCATCGACATGGACACCAAGGGAAGTGAATGAAAGAACATGGTTATAGCTTCTTATATGTTTCCTAAGCCATTCGCTAAGTATACTTCCAAATTTTGCAGCATATCACCACAACTGACTGCCATGTCGGATGAGGGATCGCAGTCGTCCGATCTTCATCTTTCTTCAAGGTGCTGCTACGGTGTGGTTTCTTTTCTTTTTGGGCTTTATTACTCGGTGGGGGCTGCAGTGATTTGCGCTGCGGCAACAGTGTTGTGTGCTGCCGCATGAAAGTTCCAGAACATGAGATGAACTTTTAGAGATAATGCTGGTCAGCCTATCTTAAACTGGGTTGTTTACATGGTTTCAGTTTTCTTTGATGTTTTGTTTTTATTGTGTTTGTCATGATTATAATTTCTTTGATGTTGTTCTTGTAGGGTATTATCGGGCAAGGTATCCCGTTCGGACAAGGTATCCCGTTCCTCATAGTCCTCTTCCTGCGGTTCTTCGTAGGGCGCTATCGGGCAAGGTATCCCGGTCCTATTGATGTTGTTCTTTGTAGGGCGTTATCGGGCAAGTTACGTATCCCGTTCAGGCAAGGTATCATGGTCCTATTGTTGTTGTTCGTCGTAGGGCATTATCGGGCAAGGTATCCCATTCGGGCAAGGTATTCCGGTCCTATTGTTGTTGTTGTTGATGATAAATGTAAGGCAGTATCTGGCAAGGTATCCTGATCTTATTGTTGTTGTTGTTGCTGCTTGTAGTCCTAGGACCCTACGTGAGGTCGAGACACTAGGATTAGCTGAAGATTAGTTAAGGATTGTTTGTGCATCCGTGTTATGAAAGTTGTATCCACTACTGTTGATTGTTTCCTTGTTTTGTGGTAGTCTTGCTGTTTTAGTTTCGGTCTTATATTCCTTATATGGTTTGGACGCTCTTTCTCACCCATTCACCATTTTTTTAGATTGAATTGCAGGTGTCGTTGGAGTGACCTTCTACGATCGTGCAGCGGTGGTGATGTGATCACTACGGATCACCCAGCGACTTGCAAAATGATACTACACGTTGATGTATTTCTTCTTATTTAAGTGATTAAAGGTTTATTGCTCTGATCATGTGACATCGAGATTCGGGTTGTATTTTCAAAGTTATATTTAAAATCAATCTTATTACCGTATTGAAAGAAATGCTTCAACGTTTTAGTCTTTAATATTATTATGATCGTTTATATATGATTTAAAGAGTTGGACGATATCTTTTACTTGCGAAAACCATTTCAAAAAATGAATTGTTAGTTTTATTTGAAAAACAAATTTACTCATTTTTCGTACTCTTTCTTTTATAATTACTTTCGGGGTAAAGGGTGTCACATCATGCGCTAGTTTGCGACTACTAGGAGGTTCAGACAAGCACTCTATGAAGTATTTGCACCACCAAGACTCAAAATGCCAAGTAGTTAAGTGGGAGATTTTGAATTCGAAGAAAGTAAGTGTAGGATTCAGGAGTGGAAGCTCTTCTTTCGATTTCTTTAAGATCTCCCTAGGGAACAAGTGAGAATCCATGAGGTTTCTTTAGGAAAGAGAAATCAGGGCATGGAAGTACTTGTGAAAGCCCAAATTTCCTGGCCACTAAGATCGGCTGACAGGGCACGATAGTAGCCGTGTTGGTTTGAAGAAAAGAGTAGAGCACTTTACAAGTTAAGTAGTTTCTCTGAATTTTGAGAGCTTCTATCTGTTGGTCTGGATCAATACATGGGACCTTTCTGGTAAACCTCTCAGGACCATCCCTTCGAAGAGACAGGAAAGTGAAGTTTGGTTGAAAGGACCTAAGGCTAAAAAACCAGTTGAAGTAAGCACGGAATGCCTTGAGAGAATCTTCCTTCTCGATAAATTTGTTGAAAGGAGAAAATGTTAGGCCATAAGGAGGGTCAGAATCAGGCAGAGAAGGAGGAGAATAGTAGGTTGGGGTGTAGATGTTGATCAACCATAGTTGGAGAAGCCATAATGGGCCTACCATATTGGTTGGGATCGTACCAGAATCGAAAAGTTCCTCATAAGTGTTCCCCACAGACTCATAAAGGCTTGTAAGGAGAACCTTACTCAGACTAACTTCCTTGCCTTCGTGCAACAAATTTGCTAAATAGTGGTAACTACTACCTATCGAAAGAGATTTGCTGCAGAGGAAAGAGTGGTGAAGCCAAAAGAGAAGGAACGCTACATGCTCTTCATCAGAAACAATAGCAGATGTTTTCATGTTGTCTTTTATAAATTTTCCATACCTGGTTGAAGACATGTTAGGTGAGATTGGGTGATTTGGTTGGAAGTCTAGGGTGAGAAGTTTGTCTGTATGTTTTAAACCCACGAGCCCCGCTACATATAAAAGGGTAGGGGATATCATGGCACAAGGGAAGTGGAAGGAAGAAGTGATAGGGTTCCAGAAAAAGATTGAACTCGCTAGTTGGGCGATGTTATAAAGTAATTCAACTTGTGTTAGAATAGAGAATATTTTATTGTATAGCTCATTTTTTTGCTTATTAGATATTATTGTAAATAGTCTAACTAGTTAAGTAGACTGAGTTCGGTTGCTTAGTCATGTTAGAATTGTTAAATCTGAACTTGATATTATTTCTCACTCAACTGAGTATATATACAATTGGTAGGATACCTAACTAACTATTAACAAGAAAATTACCGAACTAACTAATAATAACTAAGCAACCGGACAAAGTCTACTTAACTAGTTAGACTAATTACAATAATAACTAATAAGCAACAAAATGAGCTATACAATAAAATATTCCCTATTCTAACAACTTGCTCAGTTGAACAGCTTCATAGATGCCGAAATCCTTTCATCGTTATACCTTTTGAGATTCCATTCTCTTAAACCATACGAGGAACTGATTTCGAACAGAGTTCTTAGTAGAGGTGAGTTCCCCAGGCATAGAACGCCAGGCATTGGCGTAGGAATCGAGCAGAAAATCAAGATTGATTGGGTTTCTAAAAGCTATATGGGGATTAAATGCGAGGAAAGTTTCTCTATACTGTATAAAAGTGAGTAAATTGGAGCTAAAAAGGCATGTACTTTTTGAGAATTATAGAAAGGAATCAGTGTCTGGGTTTGCCAGATAGCTGGTTCTCCGCAGTTCCTATTGGATTAGGTGCAAATTCTTTGCCACCGCGTTTGATGGTAGCCACTTGTTTCGTAAAGAAAGCAAGAAGAAGTTTGTTTTTGCAGAGAATTGTAAATAAGCAAGAGAGCATAAAGTATCATTTTCTGAATTCGAAAATTGGCAAATACAAAAGGAAATAAAACATAAAGAAATTTGCATAGCTCTTCTTGCATATTCTCCATGCTTCTTTCCAAACAAGTATTTTACAATTTATCAACAATCCAACTATTATATTCACCATTCAATACAAATATAGCCCAGTTATAACATCACTTTTTTTAAAAAAAAATGAACCGAATTAGACGTAAAAGAGGAAAATAAGAAAGTAAGTTAATATATAGTCCATATGATTTAAGACTAGGACACATTGCCAAAGGATTGTGGTTGCCCTTATATAGATCATGGTTGCCTATCACCTAACTTAAACTACCATCATCGCTTTCGCTTCCTTGGCTGTCATCCTTGATGTAAACACCTTCCCTGATTCTGACCTTGATACTCATATTGACGTTGACTTGGCTGGCTGAAACTGGAAACCTGGCTGATGAGAGTAAGTACTATATGATATCTAGAGACTGAACTGAAGACTCTCCTCTCTTCTGTTGAGGCCTTAATATGGTGCTGTGTGAGAGAAGAGCTATAGTTCTTATTACTTAGTGGGTGCGGCGGAAAGTTGAGGAATTAAGGGATCTTCTGCGACACACTTTGTTTTCCCTTATTTTGATCAGCTTTTTTAAGCACATCATGTGACATTTTGCACTTACGGAATCCACATATTTGTCACATTTCTTTCTCCGCTTATTTTTAAAATTAATCAACTCTGAAGTATGTGTGTGCTGTGCCTCAAGTTTAATAATTTCTCACCATGTACCAAAAAGAGAAAAATTTCTCACCAATAATACATCATTTTTTATTCCTTAGGTTGGTAGTCACTTTAATATCCTTTTTTAATCTTCCTGGTACATCCTAAGAAAAACTTTTTCATGCACATCATGACACATTTCGCATTTACGGAGTCTACAATCTACATTAGTAACATTTCGTTGTGCGCTTCATTTTAAAAATTGGTCAACTTTGAATTGTGTGGCTGAAGTTTAATCGTTTCTCACCAATATTCTCTCTTTTCTTATATTTTTTAACACCCTTTTTGGGTCGCATTAGGGAGAGAGCAAACAAAATGAATTAAATGACACAAAACTACATATGTACTTGAATAAACTTTTATTGATAAAGTCGGAATATTACAAAGGTGGTCGGACCTCCGAGTCTATAGGGAAGGTAGACTCGGGAGTCGTTTATGCATAGGGAATGTATTAGCACCCTACGACATCCTTCCGAAGGAAAGCTACCTTTTAACTAAACGCGTAAAAATTATTAATCTAATATATTTTATTTACCCTTATTTACAAATAAAAAAGACTTATACATGGTTAGTTATTTTTTGTACTTTTTGAGAAATAGGAGAGAAATAAATTAAAAGGAAAAAAAGGTTTTTTTATTAATCACTACAACAGATTTCTTAATAAGTAGCGCTTTTTTTTGCCCATAAGTAGCGCTTCCGGGCGCTACTGATGTTAGCGCTACCAAACCTCTTGGCTGTTTCTCTTTGGTAGCGCTCAGGAAGCGCTCCTGAATATTACGCATGAGTAGCGCTTCTTAAATAAAGCGCTACTTATAGTCCTCAGCGCATTACGCATGAGGAGCGCTTTTTATACAAAGCGCTCCTCATGTCTAATGCGCTGAGGAATATCAGTAGCGCTTTATTTAAGAAGTGCTCCTCATTCATTTTAAATAAGTAGCGCTTATGTAATTAAAGCGCTCCCTATTCCTAATTTTGTTCCAAATAAGTAGCGCTTATTCTCTTCAAGCGCTCCCTATTCCTAAGTTTTTTTCAAAAAAAAGTTTTGCTTGTTTCTTCTAATGCCAGTATTACCAATTACCAATTCTCAGCTTCCCTGCAACCAGCAACCAGTTTTCCAGCATACAGATATCTATCCAACATATGTTTCAAACCAAATTCTATAAAGAAGGGATGTCAAGTACCAAAATTCAACAAAATGCCCATGTACCAAAATATCAACAAAATTTACAACATATCCAATGAGGTACTATAAAATTTACATCAATTTCGATTTGCATGAATCAAATTGATAACATGACGACACCACTCTCCTCTGACCTCGGTGATTTCCTCACCAGACATTGGAGCTCCAGACACATATTCAGAAAAATACTGAAAAAAGAAAATAAACTTAAAATTAGTTAAATATCAATTAAATATTTAATTACTTGTTAAAAAAAATTATCAAATTACATACATTGTTTGGGATTGTCATTTGTTGGCGAGTGATGATATCCTTCACAAATTTCATTACATGGTACCCGCAATCATCGCCATTTGATTGTTTGGGACCCTATGAAACAAAACATTAGTTATTAAATTTAATTAAATAACATATGCATAAGAATATTAATTATAAACTTACTCTTATTGCTTTCCATTTTGTAGAAGATGTTGATTTTCTGTACGAAGTCCTGACATTACGCAATCCCCAATAAGTTGCTAAAGCACTGAAACAACATCATATATATATATATATATATATATATATATATATATATATATATATATATTAATCGAAATACATAGATAAACTAAAATATGAAATATGCGAAGGATCTAATAACAAACCTATTAAATACTCCCACCAACTTGGGGTAGTTGTTGTAATGTCCCAGCAGTGAATCCAAATAGCAAACCAGGTCTTTTTTGGGATCAATCACCAACAATATCCAATGATTCCTATAAAATTTTTGAATAATCAAATTAATAACAAGGATTATTTCACAAATACATATTATATACTACTGATATAGATTAAATCACTCACCCTAAGTTTATGGGTGCCAAAAACAAAGAATCACATTTTAATTCATGCGATAGCGCCAAGCGTCGATCGATATTGGCTTTCACTTCTACCTTGTTTCTTTCCATTTGTTCCTTGCACTTGTCTATATAGTCTTGTGACATTGTTTTATCCAGAGGGATGTTAAGTAGAAAAGTAGTCTCAGGGCATATGAACACAAATCTTTGTGTTTGTTCCGTTGGGACCAATATCTCATAGTACAAATACCTTTAATAAAAATGTATACAAATTAAAATAATAATAATAATAATAATAATAATAATAATAATAATAATAATAATAATAATAATAATAATAACAATAAAAACATCAATAGATAAGTACCTGATATATGCTCTAATACTAGTCGCACTTGCCCACTCATGATCATATACCGCCTTGAGTTCCTCTTGATTCAAAGTTAACACTTGCTCCTCTCCAAAAATCCCTCTATCCATAAATGTCTCGATCATGCCGTCACTATCCAAGTGGTTTAACGCATGAATTTTTAAGTAACTGATAAAGTCCATGGCATTGCTAGAAGATCTGCCAGCAATAGACTGGGAAGGTCGGGATTCAATCTCTTTCCCAGAGGCTTTAGATTTGCCAACATTCCCACTAACTTTTGACTTGCCAGCAATAGAAGGGGGTTGGGATTTACCAAGATTCCCACTAACTTTGTCACCATTTCCGGCAGTAGAAGAGAAAGGTCGAGATCTTTCAACATTCCCACTAACTTTAGATTTTGTCCATTGAGATACCTATATTTTTGAAAAAACAACTATTTAGTAACAAGTATAGTTGGAAATAAATATATTTGTTAATAAATTACTAACAAATATACTGTCACTTACATTAATAAGGTTTACTGGCCATGCCACGAAAGTACCAATTGCATCATCCACAGTCATGATCCCTATACTGTTTACTGGTACAGGCAAGTTTGCATCCCCCACAATTGCAACGTCAACTCTGACTCTTACATGATTTTCGGGAATGGGTAGATTGTGCAATAAGGTGCCCAGTTCATTACAAATTAAACCCCTTGCAACTAATTTAGGAGGGTTTGATATATATAGTTTACAATCATTATTGTTACCCTAAATCAATGATAAACAAAAATTAGAATATGAATAAATTGATGTAATATGTACAAAGAAAAGAGAATTTAAAGATAAATACCTCATTAGACGCAATGGTACAACTATCTCTGAAGCTAACTAGCTTAGGGGATGGTTGATCAATCCTTGGTCCAACTCTATCTCTTAAATCGGCAACTTCATCCATTAGCTTGAACACCAATTGCTCCAACTGTCTTTCTTTAGTTTCTTTTTTTTAGGCCTATTTGGACCCCAAAAAGATGTCGGAGTAACACCAAATCCAATACCCCTCACACGACCCGAATACTCTTCAAGTTCCAAAGCACGGCTAAGGATGTCATTCCCACCATCAAAATCAGTTGTTTGTCCTTGTTCTACTGATTGTAATATGGTCTCCTAATTCACAATAAGTATTAAACATTATTAGACATTATAACTATAATCAAAATTACGAAACAATTTTAATTTTATCGTACTTACAATTCTTTGAGACACCTCTTTCGTTTTTGGATCTTTAATCACACCATCTTTGCTTACTCGGGCTTCTAGCCACAAAACATGCCGGTCAACGGATTCTTCAGTTGGATCTTTCCCCACCTCCACTAGCTGTTAAAATTTACCAATTGTTAATAAATATATCAAAAGATTGATTAATAATAGTGAAAGTTGAAATAAAGGATGTTGTCCTTACCATTCTTTCTTCAATGTCTTGATGACCCTTAACACCGCCTCTATAAGGGTAATCAGGACTTTTTTCTCTCTCTCGATTTTCATTGCATAATGTCTGTATAGACACATAAATATACATTAATTAATGCATAATAATTGTCAAATATAGTTAAGTTAAAAGGTAATTGTACAAACCAAGAAGTCTTCATCTTCGGTGCGTTTGGTTATAAAGACATTCCAATCCTCCTGTTTTATAATCTCACTATATAGTGGTGGGGGATGGTGTAAGAGGTTCCCTTCATCATCTGTCATCCATTTATTCTTTAGAGTAGTTCTGAACTTCCTATGTAACTTTCCAGCTCTCATAAGACAGAATCCTTTCCGAGACTCATCAACATCAAAATAAGTCTGATTACACACAACAATGAAAATATTATCAATATATGGTTACATAATTATATAAGAAGATAACTATATATATTCAAAATTATATACCTGAATCATACACCATAGCTCCTCTTTGAGTCTTTCCAAAGCGAGATTACGTTTATCATTCCATGTATTGATTGTAATCAGTACCGTTTGCTTCACTTTAGTACCAATGAAAGTACTCAACTGTTTACCATTTCGACCAATTGGTTGGCCTTTAACATTCCATTGGACCTACATTATTACTTACGTAAATTAGATAACAAATAGTTTAAACTGAGTTATAAATTTAGTTAATTAGTATATATCTTACCGGAAGTTTTGGAAGTCCTTTACTTTGCCGGTTGATGATATTCTTTTTTACGGTCATTCCACGGCGAGTGGCCTTTTTTGGGGGCTCATGATCACTCTCATCAGCACTATCATGCCCACTATCATGGCTATGAAATGTCATCTGATCTGCGATATATTAATAAAAAAGTAACTTAATATATACAATTTGAAGATGAATAAAGAAGAGACAAGCAAAATAAGTCTAAAAGTAAGTTAGATTACCTTAGTATCAAATAAGTTTATTTCAGAAGCAGTACTTTGTATCACTGTATGTACTCTGCAATTCCATATATGCAAAAATGGCATAGCAAATTCAAATTAAAATCATGATAAAAGAAAAGTGTAACTGAGAGGTTGATTTTTAATTTCTAGTTGGTAGGGCTAAACCGGACTAATCATAATACTGTGGCACTATTATTTGTCTACAACATTCTATTAAATTAAGCTAAACAAATGTCTACAATAATCAAACTTAGGGTCCACCACATATTCCTCACTATTTCACAAAAAAAAACTTTCATTTTCATACAAGGGCTTCTAACTTTTATTACACATAACATGAGACACATGACATGAGGCAATAGGGATATATAAATAAATATTAAGGGGTATGGTTAAAACTTAAAAGATAGTGTCTGCAAATATATTTTGGTAATGTTTTGGATTTAAAGATGGTGACAATTTTCAAGTGGATGGTAGCGAAGGCATAGACATACATACAGTGATACAAAGTACACACATTACAGTTGCACTGAGAAAATAAAAGAAAAATTATCAAAATAATGTGAAAGCTAAGAGTAACTTACGAGACAGCAAGGGAGGACGAGCTAGGCACGAAGGTGCAGCAAGGGGCGTCGTTGGCTTGCTGCGTTGTTCAAGGAGAAACAGAAGCAGCAAACGAGATAGAGTGAGTGAACTGGGGAGGGAGGCGTCGTTGGCTTGGTCGACGACGCTGTTGACGGCGGCGAAGAGGAGGCGATGAGAGTGAGCGAACAAAGGAGGGAGGCGCGCGACGTTCAAGGAGAAACCGTAGCAGCAAACGAGAACGAGTGAATTGGGGAGGGAGGCGTCGTTGCTTGGTCGACAGCACTGTTAACGGCGGCGAAGGTGAGGTGATGAGAGTGAGTGAACAGGGAAGGGAGGCGCGCGACGAGAACAATGAAATTAGGTTTCAACGGGAAGGAGGAAAAATAAGGAGGAAAGGGAAATTATATTTTAGACATAGGGAGCGCTCGCAAAACAAGGCGCTACTTATTGTGGAGGACGCGTTAGACATAGGGAGCGCTTAAACCACGAAGCGCCACTCATTGTGGAGGACGCGTAAGACATAGGGAGCGCTCAGTAAAAAAGCGCTCCTCATTGAGTTTTCTTCAAGTTATAGGGAGCGCTCCGTGTTAGAAAAGCGCTCAATACAAAAGCGCTCCTCATTTGGCTTCCGTGTTAGAAATATGGAGCGCTCAACATAAAAGCGCTTCTCATTTGGCGCTTTTTTTAATCTATTCTGTTGTAGTGAATGCACTTGACAGAGGTGGGCCCTCCTCTGCTCCTACGTATCTCCTGGTAGAGAATCAAAGGCTACGTAGTTCTTGGGTAGAAAACATTTGTGTGTTTGGTATTTTTTATTTAATATTTTTAATGAAAATGGTTTTGATGAGTAATAAAAAAAAATGGGTGAGGAGAGACAAATTACAAAAAACAGAATAGGTTGTAAAACAGTAATGAGTTGGGGTGCAATTAGCAATAGAGGTGTTGTATTAATAACTAAAGGGGTGCAGTTAGAAGAGCTCGGGTCAGTCCACGCTTTTTTCGGTTAGCAGGCTGACATGCGACTTGGGCTTATTGCAGGGGGTGTACGAATTAAAAATAGGGGTGTAAAAAGTAACAGTCCAGTTAATAATTTTTTGGGCTGATGGCCTGCGAATTGAGGCTTATATGCAGGAGGTTCTATGAACTGTAACACAGGGGTGCAGGTGTGAATATGATGATTTTTATTTTATTTTTAAATTAAAACATAAAATAAAGGAAAGGAGAGGGGGAAGCAGCCGGAGGGGAACAACCACGGTGGTGCTGTGGTGGTGCCGGCGGTGCGAAAGACATGAATCTAAAAATACATTAAGGAGACTAGCTAGGGGAACCAACCTTGTTTTCCAGCTTCTGAATGTTCTTTTCTTTGGATTGCTTCTACTCCTCTTGCCACTATGCAACTCTTAAGATTTATAGTGGTGAATGATGTGGTTTTTGGAGCGGAGCGGGCATCAAGGTTACGATCTTTATTTGCTCTCTGTTGAATTTTTGTGAGTTTCTATTTTCTTTTGATCTTGTAAATTAATTTTTTGTATTTTGACTTTTCTTATTGTATTTTTTAATTTTTGTAAAACAACTTTTATTTTTGATATTTTATTATTTTTGGTCAAGCAAACAAAAAGCTAAGTTGGGCCAAACCCATCCAAGAGTAAACCTAAAATTAGGCCCAATCAAACAAAATGTTAACAAAATGCTAAAGTAGTCCCAAAATGACAAACGCTATGATCAGGCCCGATCAACAATCGTTAAAATCAGGCCCAAATTGTTAGGCAGGCCCATGTAAGAAGTGTAGGCCCAAATAATCTCGGAACTAGCTTGCGGTAAATTAAACGAGTAAATTAGACGAGTAGTAAGAAAAGAAGCGGACAAAATTGGGGTATGACAGCTGCCTCTCTTTATTTATATTCTGTTGAAAAAATGAGGGGTTTTCAAGATTTCGTAGTAGGAATAGAAATAAAGATAAAACAGATGCTAATTTTGTCCGATTAGCAGGAAAGTTAGGGGTTGTGAGGATTTACAGGTAGTGGTTAACCCTTGGCGTGTTAACGAGAAAGTAATAAATAAGGATCACTGGGGATCTGAAGGAGCACTGGGGCTCTGAAGGAGCACTGGGGCTCTGAAGGACCACTGAGTGTCTGAAGGAGCACTTGAGCTCTAAATGACCACTGGGGATATGAAGGAGCACTGGGGCTCTGAAGGACCAACTGGGGGTCTGAAGGATCACTGGGGATCCGATCTATGGACTGAAATAAGTCTGATTTATGGACCACAATTGGTCTGGTTTATGGACCGACACGTCTGAATTATGGACCAACAAGTGTCTGCATATTGGTCTGTATTGATCTGATTTATGGACCTATAATAGGTCTTATTTATGGACCAATAATAGGTCTGAAGGATCAACAGGGTGATCAGGTTTATGGACTGACATAAGTATGATTTAAGGACCACAATTGGTTTGATTTATGGACCGACATGTCCGAATTATGGGCCACATGTGTCTGCATATTGGTCTGATTTAGGGACCTATAATAGGTCAGAAGGATCAACAGGGTGATCGGGTTTATGGACTGACATAAGTCTGATTTAAGGACCACAATTGGTCTGAATTATGGACCGACATGTCTAAATTATGGGCCACATGTGTCTGCATATTGGTCTGATTTATGGACCTATAATAGGTCAGAAGAATCAACACGATGATCGGGTTTATGGACCAATAATAGGTCTGAAGGATCAACAGGGTGATCAGGTTTATGGACCAATAATAGGTCTGAAGGATCAACAGGGTGATCAGGTTTATGGACCACTGGGGTCTGAAGGATCTATGCTAGACTCTGTGCTAACATTGCGATCTGGTGTGTGATATAGAATTCAACGCTTGCCGCGTTGGCTTAAGAATTGAAATTAGATTAGGATTGACACTTTGGGTCGATAAGCACAAATGTTATGCATATGACATGCATGTAATGTATGCATCGATAATGACTGATTTTAAGTGGAGTGGTGAATGAATGAATGAATGAATGAATGAAATGTAATGGATGACTTTTTTCTTTGGGTTCTTTTCTTGGTATATGATGAATGCATGAAATGCGAATGTGAACATGTTGCAGATGTAATGCTTTGATACAAATGCTAGGGTGAATAAAAGAAAGTGCATGAATGCTCGGTACAATGATAGGATTAGTGACGTAGAAAGATTGATGAGACCGACATTTGGCACTTTTATCTAAGCAATAAATGTTATGCATAGGCATGAATGTATGCATATGCAATGCGTAATGCGAAAGAAGCAAGGCGCGAAAGCTAATAAATTGTGTAAGCAAAAAACAAGTAGAATGTGAATGCATGGTTCAATTCTAGAATAAGGAGGACATGTGTAATGCATGATTTGTTGGTGACGACATGTATTCTTGCAATGTTTTTTTTTGGTAAGGATACAATAATGTTTGATAGGAAACAAAACTTTTGATGCTAGACTCAGAGATCTGAATATTTTGAATTGATCATCCATTGAAAAAAATTTGATGGCTTGAACTCGAACTCTGGTAAACTCGACGTTGTCGTCTTTCAAGACTATGGCTTGTAACAATGTATTAGTGATATGCATTTGTAGACATGTTCGAATGGTTTTTCATTTGGTTATGATGACCCATGATGTCTAAGCTTTCGAGTCTAAGATGTTAACTTGGAGGAATTATCAATAACACGTCATTAACGCGTATTTCTCTCTTTGAAGCATTGTTTAATAAACATAAATAACAGTGTGAATACAAATGAATGCGTCAATTGGCTCAGAGTTCTAAAAATATTGGGTAAGAAAAAATGTAACATGTGAGTGGAATGAAGGATGGGGTTATTTGCGCAAGCCTATGAGAGATGGGCATGCCCCAAAGTAGGAAATATTTGACTGCCCCAATTTTTACTTCAAATAGTGGGGAGTGAAATAGTCTACCTTTGTCTAGGGAGGACAATGACAACTAAGGGTATAGGTTGACTGAAAGATTGAGAAATATGCTGGTATTGGAGTTACAAGTGGCTAAGGATGAATGGAATGAGAGAGGCAAGAATTCTGTTGGGAAAAGAGATGTGATGTTGCCCCAATCCATAAAAGATAAGGTTGCCCCAATTTGAGTGAGGTTGTGAATGTTCGCAGAGTTAGGGTAATGAGTAGGGAACTAGTCTGGTCTGGCTATATAGATGTGGGTGTAGTATAGGAATGAGAAGGACGATGGAAAAATTAAAGTGAGGATAATACCTCCATCTTGAGATGGTAAGTCAAGTAATTGTCTTAGTAGAGATTTGTGGATTTCTTTTGGGAAGATTCCACAAACTATGACAGTCCAGAGTCTTAAGATTTCACTTTGTTGATGATCACTAATTAGTTCTTGTATGAACTTTGAGCGTGCAAGCCCCTTTGAGTTTTTTTTATTTTTATTTTTTTAATTTTTTTTTTGTGACCAAATAAATTATTCACATATTTTGCTTAGAATTAAAACTTTGAGAAAAATGGACGCAAACTGTCATTGATCAGAATGGACTTTAGGATTGTAATGTGGCCAATGGTTTATGAAGAATGTAACACCCCGTTAATTTCTATCTTGTAGAAATTACCGAAGCGCACTACTGGCATACATCAGAGTGACTTTCCTTTTAACATATTGAACACATACTAAACTTCGATGAATCACTCATCAAACGTGCTTAAAAATAACTAAACTGTCTATAAATAGAGTCGGTCCTTACACCCTCAACTAGTGTTCAATACTCAAAACCGAAAGTCTGTGGAAGCGATTTACAACTTGAAATACATAAGTCGTACAATCGAGTAGTCTTAAGATACTGAATACAAAATACAGAGATACAAGGGAAACTGAAATATGAGACATAAAGAAATAAAGATAGCGGCTGCTCCTCAAGCATCTTCATAGCCGTGCCTCACGGTCTTCAACTTTCCCTGCTTAACTGAAAAACAACAACAATGGATTGGGTGAGACAACTTGTCTCAGTGAGTTCTATCGCGACCCCTTACTAATTCTCTCGGTTCAATTATGCTTGATTCATTATCTAAAACTCATAGTCCTCAAAGTTGACTATGTGGCTGAACTATGCTCAATCACTGAGCCTAACAAAGAACTATGCTCAATCACTGAGCCTAACAATGAACTATGCTCAATCACTGAGCCTAACAATGATTCTTAGCGTGTCACCGGTCACTTGGCATAATAAGCTTCCGGTGAACCCGTCCCCACTAATCACTAGTGGGTCCCTAAAGGAGCCTAGGTTCATAAGGATCATGACTTCCTCTCCCCCAGCACACTAATCTGAAATAGGGTCGTCACCCTAACAATGAACTATGCTCAATCACTGAGCCTAAACAATAATGCATATACAATATACAATAACAATGAACAATGAAAACTGCTCAATCACTGAGCCTAACCTGAAAGCATACTCATTCACTGAGCCTTATCATGACCTAATCTTATTCGGAACATTAGGTGATCTAGTTATTAACTTAACCTCATTATTTAGTGATCTCACATGGATTACTAATGTTTGCTAACTTAACTTAATAACCTTACTCAATGAGTCAGTCTAACACATATATCAATCACACAGTCATAACATGAAACCAATGGTCAATCACAAGAGCATTCACTGCACCTGAACATAATCCAAACATAACCAATCACATGGCACTAATATAACCTGGATCCAATCACAGTCAATTTCCACTCAATTCAGGGCAATTCAGTTATAGTATCATTGGGGAAGGTGGAAGAAAGGATTGGAATGCAATTGGAATCGTTCGGAATGATTTAAAACACTTTTTAAAAGGGGCAACCCGAAGACCACTTTTCGACACAATTTTCAATATCAAAAACGGTTCATTTTGCCTTAAAAATAGAATATTCAGTTAGGCCTCTGAATAAGCTTTCCAACGCATCTTAGAACACCTCAATCGGGTTCCCGGATCAAAAGTTATCGCGAAACGAAAAACAGTGTTTGGTTGCTGAAAATCTGTAAAGTGGCGCGCGAGTGGCGCGTGGCGCGCAAGTGGCGCGCGAGCTGACAGTAGGATCTGTCAAGTGGCGCGCGAGTGGCGCGCGGCGCGCAAGTGGCGCGTGGACTGACAGTGAGGGGGGGGGTCTGTCAAATGCAGAATTTGGCGGTTTCGCGCGAAAACCGCGATTCCGCTTAATTCCGGTTCTCGTTCCGATTGAAACTTCCACTTTACCAGCCCATAAAACACAGTCAAACAAGTTAACAATCAACACACATCAATCAATAATCATGATATGCCAATTCATAAGTTTCAGTCCAACAATTCATCAATCTCATGATTCACACGATATTTTCGCAAAACGGTTTCGCACCGGATTTTCGTAAACGCGAGACTCGATCCAGAATTCGCAACACATACAATTTTAATCCTAGTGAGTATAGAACTCACCTTTTGGCGATGACAATCGCTCCCAACGCCGAAGCTTCGCAAACTCGAACGAACGGTAATTCCACGAATCTTCCCGAACTCGCTCCTGCTACTTCCAGCAACAAACCGCCAGTTTGCAACGAGCATAACTCACTCAAATCTCAACCAAACTTAGCAAAAAAAGGTGTCCCTTGCGAAGGGAATTTTGTCTACTTTCTGATGGACGAAGTTTCAAGCACATGCAACCAGTATCCTGGGAGATATAACGGAAACAAGGTGACTGGGTCCAGACTGTGTCCAAATTCAAAACTGAAACTTGTAATTTATTGTTCTCCCCCCACACTCAATGAAATCAGTCCATTCTTGTGCCTAATTTGAAGCATTTTGTGTCTAATTTCAGAATAACCAAAAATCACGTTGATAGGAGTTGTGTACAGAGAGATAGAAGGTAAACACCGAAGGTCGTTCACCCAGTTTTTCCTGTAGAAATTTCTGATGAACTTGTATCTACAGCCCCAACCTTCAAACTCGAATCCAGCAACACTACAACGCTCTAACCACTACTCCAACGATCTGAGCAACCATGAGGCTAGTTCAAAACACTTCAGCAACAGATTATGAGCTTCCTTCAACCACATGCAAGCCTCGCAATGTGTCAAGACTCCATTGTTCTTATTTGAAGCTCTAAGGTTCATCCATGGTAATCTGAGTTATGATAGGAATGAGGAGATGAAACTATGCTCATTGAGAAGAGCTCGAAAAATCAAAGAGAAAGGTGGAAAGGTTACTCACATGCAAGAGGTTTTGAAGGTGGTGAGGGTTGCTCATTCTTCCTTCCTCTTCTTCTCCTACCTCCTTCTCTCCTCCCTTAGTTTTCTGTTTTTAATTCTTTTGATTCCAGCTGAAAGAGATAAGGGAAAAGAGTGAGGGTGAGTTCAGTTGGGTGGAGTGTAATGGGCTGAGGGGTGTAAGTGGTGGTAAAAGGACCAAAATGCCCTTGGCCCATTAACTCATGTCTTGGTGCTCAAACCCCTAAATTTCAATGGTTATTCACTCGACATAAAATTTCTCGACTAACCCGGTTCCGAATCGTGAATCATTTTATCCCCCGACTCGGAATTATTTACAATCCACGAAAATTATATTTTAAAAATTAGGGATGTTACAAAGAAAGGATAATCAGGACCCAAAAGCGTTTGAGGGTTTAACGAGACAATGATCTCTGATGCGCTTTATGATATGATATATCAGCTCACAATCTCTACTATTTTGTTTCTTCAAGACTGTTGATTTTCAGTCCTTTTTTTTTGTCTTTTTAACTTTTTCTTTTTTCATTTTTTTTTCATTTTCACCTTCTCTTTTTTTTTGGAGCTGAGTAGACTGACAACAACACCTTCTCTACATGTGAAATTGATCCTTGTCTTTGGTGATCGAAAGGAAATATATTTCGGCTCAATGTGGCCAACAAAGGCTAATTCATTTTTTTAGGGATGTGGGAAAGTGGCCAAACTTCACTTCAAATCATGATCGCTTATTTTCTCAAAATTTTAACTATAGGACAAAACTTCATGTTAAACATATTTTCTCTTTTTTTATTTATTTATTTTTGTGCCCTAATTTTTACTTAGGTTGCCCTTGCGAGTTTTCAACCTAACGGGCTTTTCTTTTTTGGATTTCTTCTGTGTTTTTTTTAACTCAAAGGACTTGCACAAGCGTTTAGAATGTCAACATGAAATCTTAGTGATCACAACTCTGCCCCAGTATGGAGCGTTCAAATTGTTTTTCGTGAATTTTCATCATTGGGAAACAGTGAACTAAGTACTCTTGTGGGAACTAGGCATTCTATGGACAGTTGGGATTGGTTTTGAAAATGAATGAAGGATAATAGTTGAGTGGCGAAGAAGGGGATAGTATAACTGACTTAAACAAGAGTAAATACACAAGTCATCTTAGTTTATCCTGAAAATGCTTCATAGAGAGCTAACATCAGTTAAAACAATTTTATTGTCAAAAACCACACAAATTAACAAAATAGACATTTGGGCCTTTTATCACATGAGGGTTAAATATATTGCTTAGCTAACCTACAATGGACGGGTAACCTTTGGTGAGGCACGCCTTTGAGGCTAAGGGTCAAACCTACGGGGAAGGGTTGAAGTGGTCGAGTCAATGCGGAGTGAGCTTGATGGTAAGTAGGTGATTGGTGAATGCCTTTGAAGACAATACCTTTGGGGTTAGAAAGACAAATTCCACAAAGGTGGTGGGTTTAGATAGGATGTATATGGGATGAAGAGTGACATGCTTGATATTGGTGGATCAAGGTATGCAGTTAGACAAAGGATATGACAACTTTTCCAAGTGAGAATAATCAATTCAAATATAATTTTCAAGAATGCATCGTTTCTCATCAAACAGTGTTTCCTAAAAATAGTCTCATGAGTTTTATTTTTTTTGGATATTTTTTGAATGTAATGCATGAGTTTATGCAGGTTGCTAGATTTGGATAAAAATGCAGATGAATCAAATGCGTAATGATTGCTTGAATTTGATAAAATAATATCTTAATATGATGCCGGAAAAAAAATTATTGGATGATGAATGATGCAAGAATAGAAGAAAAAGAAGCAATTTCTAATTTTTGTTTTGATGCATGCAGGAGGCTATATAAGAATATGAGATGCGTGTGAGGGGAATAAAGAACTTTTGTTTTTGTTTTTTTATGCATGAAGGGGAGTAATGTATTTAAGTGAAATAATGAATGTATATTTTTCTTTTTATAATATCAAGGTGATATTATTTTCTTTTTTGGTCTATGGGTATGCAAGATGATGCAATTTGGCCAAAACGATATATATGATATCTTTGTTATTTTCTATATGATGAGATGCATGGTAGTGCGATGATAATGAGATGCATATGAAAAGAATGATTTTATTTTATTATGAATGCATGATGATTTTGTTTTTTGTAGAATGATGTGGTCTCATGTGCATGCAAACAAAAGAAAGAAGCATGAAAAAGGTTTTATCGTATTTTTTTGGGAAACACTAACCATGTTGATACAGAGAATAAGTATAATGCCCTTGTGTCCTAGGCGGGTCATGTCTAAATTGGGAATTTCAACATGATCTCGGGTCACTTTTGTGATCATTCTTCCGGGTGGCTCTAATCACGTCCTCACAAAGGTTTCCAGAGCTTAAGTCCTCTTTACAATATTATCCACAACGATAGAGAGCTACCAGGTGTGGGATATCATAAAGAGGCGCACTCTGGTTGAGACTTTCGTGAGAGTCAGACAGAAAATCCAGAATGACTGTCACTAATCAAAGATGTGTGCAATTGTATAGGTGACGTGTGTGAAAAGGGCAAAATACCAAACTACCCAAGCTGCAAAAAAATACAAATACAACAATAAAATAAAGCCGTCTACCCTAAGGTTCAATAAGGAAATGTTCATAAATAAATAACTAAATGAACTAAATTAATTAAATAAAACAAACATAGGAGAGAAATAAATTAAAAGAAAAAAAGGTTTTTTATTAATGCACTTGATAGAGGTGGCCCCCCTCTGCTCCTACGTATCTCCTGGTAGAGAATCAAATGCTACGTAGTTCTTGGGTAGAAAACATTTGTGTTTTTGGTATTTTTATTTAGTATTTTTAATGAAAATGATTTTGATGAGTAATAAAAAAAATGGGTGAGGAGAGACAAATTACAAAAAAACAGAATAGGTTGTAAAACAGTAATGATTTGGGTGCAATTAGCATTAGAGGTGTACGAATTAAAAACAGGGGTGTAAAAATTAAGAGTCCAGTTTATAATTTTTTGGGCTGTTGGGCTGAGCCTGCGAATTGTGGCTTATATGCAGGGGGTTGTATGAACTGAAACACAGGGTTGCAAGTGTGAATTTGATGATTTTATTTTATTTTTAAATTAAAACATAAAATAAAGGAAAGGAGAGGGGGAAGCAGTTGGAGGGGAACAACCACGGTGGTGCTGTGGTGGTGCCGGCGGTGCGAAAGTCATGAATCTAAAAATACATTAAGGAGACTAGGGGAACCAACCTTGGTTTCCAGCTTCTGAAAGTTCTTTTCTTTTGATTGCTTCTACTCCTCCTGCCACTATGCAACTCTTAAGATTTATAGTGGTGAATGATGTGGTTTTTGGAGAGGATTGGGCATCGAGGTTATGATCCTCCTCTCCAAAGTTGTATTTTATTCTTTGCTGTCTGTTGATTTTTTGTGATTTTCTATTTTCTTTTGATCTTGTAAATTAATTTTTTGTAATTTGACTTTTGTTATTATATTTTTTAATTTTTATAAAACAACTTTTATTTTTGATATTTTATTATTTTTGGTCAAGCAAACAAAAAGCTAAGTTGGGCCAAACCCATCCAAGAGGAAACCTAATATTAGGCCCAATCAAACAAAATGGTAACAAAATGCTAAAGTAGTCCCAAAATGACAAACGCTAAGATTAGGCCCGATCAACAATCGCTAAAATCAGGCCCAAATTGTTAGGCAGGCCCATGTAAGAAGTGTAGGCCCAAATAAGCTCGGAACTAGCTCGCGGTAAATTAAACAAGTAAATTAGATGAGTAGTAAAAAAAGAAGCGGACAAAATTGGGGTATAACAATTTGGCAATCCCGCTAGATATTGGCTTCGGCTTGTTCGAAGCGCCTGTTCTGCCACAGTGGCGTGTGTCTGAGTTAGGTCGAACATTTGAATTTGAGTGGATCACAACTGTTGTGCCAATCCGACTTTGCGTCTTCTGATATTCGTCGGCGGATTGCATCCTGAACCCCCTATTGTCCAAGCATGATACATTTATATTTGTTTTGTTTTCATTTTGACTGGGTTGCTTCGGCTCCTTTCGTGTGGGTTCACCTCGTGGGGGGTTTGGCCATTGCGGTGACTCACCTCAGGCAGGTCTGACCTTTGACTCGACTCACCAAGTGGAGGTTTGGCCTTTGGTTAAGCTCACCTCGCGGATGTTTGGCCATTGTGGTGGCTGACCTCAGGTGAGCCTGGCCTTTAGTTTGGCTAACCTTATGAAGGTTTGGCCTTTTGGTCTTCAGGAGACTCATTTTATTCCTGACGAGATCACGTGGGCCCTCCCCGTGGGGTTCGGCCTTGTTTCCTCATGAAGGCTTGTATCGTTTCTGGATGAGGCTAGCCTCAAGTGGCCCCTTGCTTTAGCTAAACCAGCAAAAATGGAAACTTTAAAGGGAAAATTCTACTGATCAAACCTCCTGTTGAAACCCCCTTTTTTTGGAAGCCAGAGACTTTCCACGCGAATTTCATTAGTGATAGAAGAAAAGAGTGCCTCGTTAAAACTCTGGGAGAAAAGAGTGCACCTCTATTGTGTTTGTCGGTCGGCAAGTCAGCTGAAGTAGTGACACAGGTTGACTGCGTTCCAAGTTCTTCGCAACGACTTCCCTTGGAGATCCTCCAGCTTATACGCCTCTGCTGAGAGGCATTCTTTGATGCGGTAAGACCCCTCCCGTTTCGGGGAGAGCTTCCCTGCCCCGTCTAGACTAACCATCTTTCTGAGGACTGGGTTGCCTTGCTTCATCTCTCTGGAGACCGTTGTGTTGTATCATTGAGATGCATGCTCTCTTTTTGGTGGCAAATTCACGTAGATGGGTGATTTCTCTGGCCTCATCCAGCAGGTCTAGATTGGTTCTTAGTTCATCCATGTTGGTTTGTTCCAACGCATGCTCCCTCATGTGGCTTAGTTCACCCAACTCGACGGGAATCATAGCGTCAGCTCCAAATGTGAGCCTGAACAGCGACTCACTGGTGGAGGAATGGGGTGTAGTATGGTACGACTATCGGACTTCGCAGAGGCTCTTGGCCCACAGCCCTTTTGAGGTGTCAAGTTTCTTCTTTAGTCCGGATAGGATAACATTGTTGGCCGATTGGGCTTGTCCGTTAGCTTGGGGGTGCTTAACCGATATGAAGATGTTCCTGATCCCCATTTCTTTACAAAAATCTGTGACTTGGGAGCTTGTAAACTTAGTCCCATTGTCGGATACGATCACTGCTGGCAGGACGAACCTGCATATTATGTTCTTCCAGTAGAACCTTTTGGCTTTGGCTGCAGTGATGAAGGCTACCGGTTCGGCCTCCATCCACTTTGTGAAATAATCTACAGCAACGATCAGGAACTTGACCAGGACCAGTGCAATCAGAAAAGGTCCCAAGATGTTTGTGCCCCACTTATTGAAGGTGGAATGCAAATCTTTTGCCAACGCATGATGTAGGTTGAAAAACCTTTGACATTTGTCGCATTTTTTAACGAAATCCATATAGTCTTTGTTGAGATGCGGCCAATAGTTACCACCCTTTATAATTTTGTTAGCTAAGGACCGACCACCTATGTGACTGCCACATACCCCTTGGTGAAATTCCTTCATCATGTACTATGCCTCCTCTGGAGTTACAGAGCATAGCACTGGTGTGGCGAAGCCTCTTTTGTATAGCTTCCCTGCCACGAAACCTTCTTGGCTTCGGCCTCATCTGGAGGAAGTTCATTGTTCTGCATGAATTTCAACAAAGGGGTCATCCGGGTGTTGCTTTCTCCAACGGCATTTAACTCGTCGGCTTCATTGCAGGGCTTGTAGAGGGCTTTCTGAATAACTGTGATTGTTTCCTGGCTTTTTTGTACTAGCTAAATTGGATAAGATGTCGTCTCGCGCATTCTGTTCCTTGGGTACGTATGATAACTCGAAAGAATCGAACAGGCCAGTCATGGATTGTACTTTTTGCAAATACCTGGCTAGATGAAGGCCTTTTGTTTGGATGTTTCCAAAAACTTAGCGAGTCACCAATTGAGTATTGCTCTTGACCCTAAGGTGTCAGACTCCAATCTCTCGAGCTAGGAGCATTCCTACTACTAGGGCCTCGTACTTAGCCTGATTGTTCTGTCCCTAAATTCGAACCAGGGGGATTATTCGATCGGGTGCCATCAGGACCCTCCAGATTTATCCCTGCTCCGCTCTCTTTCAAGTTATATGTGCCATCCACCGAAAGTCTCCATTTATGGGGGGCGGAATCTTCTGGAGGGTGCGTGGTTAATTCAACCACGAAATCTGTCAGCACTTGTGCTTTGATTCCGCCTCTGGGGGTGAATGTGATGTCGTACTCGGACAACTCGATGGACCAAGCTACCATCTTCCCAACGAAATCCGGTTTTCTTAGCAGATTCTTAATGGAATTATCGATTCAGACTATGATCTTATGACTGTGGAAGTAAGGCCTTAAACGCCTGCCTAACGTTATCAGGGCGAGGGCCAACTTCACAATCTTCTGGTATCTGAGTTTGGCTTGTGTACCCTGCTGCAAAAGTACACCGGTTTTTGGGACCGGTATTCTTCAATGACCAAAAATGAACTCAAGGCTTGCTCGGATATGGCCAAGTATGGGTGGAAGGGTTTGTTGCGTCCGAAAAAGTCCCCGAGGGCCGGTCCACAACTTTTCCTAAGACAATGAAGCCGCCACCAATATTTATTAAGGAAAATATTAGGAAAACCTTTTTTGGAAAGCGATTGGTCTTGCGAAAACTGAGAGGTTTGGGTTCGGGGGCCGGTTACGTGCGGGGAAGGTGTTAGCACCCCACACGTCCTCTCTACTGAGAGGGAACCTTTAATTAAATGTGTGGTTTTAGTGTGTTGACTTGAAAATACTTAATTTTGCCTCTCTACTTCTTATTGAAAAAATTCTTAATGAAAATCTTTATTTATTATGAAAAAGGAAAAAGGGGAAGAATGGGTTCTTAGAAAAAAACGACGCTTGACGGGACAAGGCCCGCTCCTACGTATCTCCTGGTGCGATGGAGAACTCAAAGCTACGTAGTTCTTTTTTATCCCAAAAAAAAGGTTTTTGTCTTTTATCTTTTTAGTGAGTTTTCGAAATAGGACGAGCATTTAGTGAATGATTAAACTAACCAAGGTTATGGGCAATCACTGCTAAGTACTCTTGAAAACGAGAGTCACCATCACCAGCCAGACGAACAAAGGTTCTGATTGACTATTAGTAGCAACCCGTTTTTTATTTGCCTTTTTGAAAGTGGTTTTTGAAAGAGATTGATTGGCACGAATGATCAAACTAACAAAGGTTATGAGTGATCATCGCTTGTTGTTCTTTGGGGAAAAAGATATCGCCACCAACGGCTAGACGAACAAAGGTTCTGATTAACCACTAGCGACGATGGGTTGAAAATGGTTTTAGAAAGGAAAAGGTTTTTGTTCTAAAAATGATATTGGTTTGCGAAAGTGATTCTTTTCTGTTACGAAAATAACTTTTTTCTTTTCGTTATGCAAATGCTAAACTTTCTATGGTTGCGCTTGACGAGAATGTGACTCGCTCCTACGTATCCCAAATGGGAATCAACGCGACGTAGTTCTAAGTGTAAAAAAAGTTTTGTTGATTTGTGTTTTTTAATATAGGGGTTTTAGGACTTTGGAGCTGTACAGCTCATTCGTCCTAGAACGATGACTAACCCGACTGTACAGTCGACTTAATCCCCTATTTTTTGAAGATTTAATTTTTTTTAGGAGAAAGAATGATTTGTATATTCGTATTATTTCTTTTCAATAGGTATTTTAGGACTCTTGAGCCGTACGGCTTATTCATCCTAAAACGACGACTAACACGACCGTACGGCCGACTTAGTCTCCTAAAAAAAGAAATAACGAGGTGGGTTGTAAAAATAAAAGAAAGGGGTGCAATTAGAAACAGGGTTTAAATAGCAAAAGCAAACAGATTTAAAAAAGAAAGACAACTAGTTATTATTATTTAATAAAACAAAAGTAAAAGGAAAATAACAAGAATGGGGAGGGGGACCCTCGATGCAAAGCAAGGTCAGAAAAAAGGTTATATATAAAAAAAAAAGCAATTAAACACTAATTTATTATTGTAATAATTTAATAATATAATAAGTAAGGTGTTATAAAAGAGGAAAAATTAGCATTTCAACACCCTAGCTTTGGAGGCACCAGCCGCACACATTTCTGAGAGAGAAATAAAAGTGAGAAAAGAAACAAGAGAGAATAAAAGCACAGAGGAAGAAAGAACCAGCGAGAGATAGAGATAACAGGGAACATGGGTTGAAGCTCAGAAGTGTCCGACGGTGAGGCGATGAACGGTGGTCGCCGGCAACGGTTGGTTTGGCCGGAAATGGTGCTGGTTATGGAGATGGTGATGGGTTTCCTCTTTCTCTCTCTTGATTCCGTTTTCTCACTTCTATTTTGAATGGATACTAAATGTTTTTTTGTTGGTTTGGTGTGGTTGTTGTAGTGGTGATGGTTGTTGAGGTGAGATTTTCCGGTGGTGGGTGGAGATGAGATTTTCCGGTGGTGGGTGGAGATGAGATTTTCCGGTGGTGGTGTTCACGGCAAAGGGGAGGTGGCCGTGAGAGAGGAAGTTTGGGGCTGTTTGGAGTGAGGTGGACGGTGGAGAGAGAGAGGGGTTGTCACGGTGGTCCGGTGGTGACACGGCGGTGGTTGTGGGGTGGTGTACGGTGGCCGGAGGGTTGGACATGGTGGTGGTGTTGGGTGTTGTTTGTTTATGAAGTGGTGTTGGTGTTTGTGAAGAAGGAATGATGGAGGTGAGTGTGGTTGTTTTTTTTCTTCTTCATCTTATTTTCTGTCTCCTCTCTTATTTTGGTTTCCTCTTGCATTCAGCTTCTGGCTTCTCTCATATAGAGGCATTTTGCTTGTCTGTTGCTAAGGCCAGCTATTGGCTCCTCATATGTCCCTTTCACATTTCTTGTTCTATGATACTGTTTGTTCTGATTTTCCAACTGACTTCTTATTTATTTCTGTTTTATGTTTGCTGGCTGATGCATCAGGAGCAGTGTGTGCAGTTTTGTAGTCAATAGCTGAAAATGGGATAAGCTAGAAACATGTAGAAAGTGGGTTGAGCTTGCAACTCAAAATGAAAGAAGCAAGGCTGGAGCGCATGGGGCTGTTATATATGCCTCTCCATATCTTGTTTTACTTTATTATTGTTACACTATACTATTTGTACTGTAACAAATTAAAAAACTGTTTATAATAATTAAAACAATTTTGAAATCTGATTTTATTTTTTTATATAAAAATAATGATTTGATAAACTAATAAAAAATATATGGATAACAATAATAAGTAACGAAACAAATATGCGTACACGACGAGACGCGAGTGTGCGTGCACAACGAGTATCACAACGCGCACACTACTAGAAATAATACATACAACGAACGAGAACAAAAGTAGTGCGAGATACATATTTTGAACTCTTTTGAAAACAAGAAAAATACCCGCTAAAATTGGGCATTCACAAAAATACAATTTTTCAATTAGGCGGACAAAATTGGGGTATGACAGGGTTCTCTTACCTTTGCCTTGGTGAGGATGGGTGGCGATGTCAGGAGTTTCTTCAGGCTGTTGAAAGAGGCTTCGCACTCCGACGTCCATTTGAATTTGCCTCCTTTGCGGAGAGTTGCAAAGAAGTGAAAAGCTTGGTCACCTGCACACGACAAAAAACGAGATAGGGCCACTAAGCGGCTTGTTATTTGTTGGACTTCTTTGGGGCATGTTGGACTCTTCATCTCTATTATAGTATTGCACATGTCCTGGTTGGCCTCTATGCCTCTGCTTGACATCATGAAGCCCAGGAATTTGCTTTCCTGCACTCCGAAAGAGCATTTTGCTGGGTTGAGCCTCATGTCGTGCTTCCTGATCAAAGTTAGAACGTCCTGCAGGTCCTCTGTATGCTCCTTCCCTTCCTCGGACTTGATGACCATGTCCTCGATGTGGACCTCCCAATTCCTGTCAATCTGCCTCCTGAAGACCCGCTCCATGAGACGCTGATATGTAGCGTCGGCGTTCTTGAGGCCGAAAGGCATCAAAGTGTAGTGATAGTTGCATGAATCTGTCATGAAGGCTGTCATTTTTGCGTCGTTTGGGTCCATTTTGATTTTGTTGTACCCTTAGTAGGCGTCCATGAAACTCAACGTCCTATTTCCTAAGGCACTGTCGATAAATTTGTCAATACTCGGCAATGGGTATGGATGCTTTGGACAGGCTGCGTTGAGGTCCATGAAATCCACAAAAATACCCATTTTCTGTTGGCCTTCCGCACCAGGACCACATTGAACAACCAAGTCGGATATTGGATCTACTTGATGAATGAGGCGTCTAACAATTCCTCGGTTTCTTCATCCAGCCTCTAAAGTCGCTCCGGGCCTAACTTCCTTTTTCTCTGTGAGAGGAGCTTGAAAGTCGGATTTACCGAGAGGAGATGGCAAATAAATGAAGGGTCGATGCCCGGCATATCAGTC
This sequence comes from Astragalus membranaceus, assembly GCA_039519185.1. Lineage (NCBI taxonomy): Eukaryota > Viridiplantae > Streptophyta > Magnoliopsida > Fabales > Fabaceae > Astragalus > Astragalus membranaceus. Next base: position 59,505,261 of record CM076854.1, read on the forward strand.
GGCGTCCATGCGAATAGGTTGATATTTTCCTTCATGATTTTTACGATATGATCTTGTTCTTGTTGGCGCAGGTGTGTGCCCATGTTGGTGGTTTGGTTGGGTTCCGAACCAATTTGAACTTGTTTTACATTTTTGATTGGCTCGATCCTCTGGTCGGAGAAGTCCTCTCGTGGGTCCAAATCAGCAAAATTGACGTCTTGAGCGATCGCAACGAGGGGAGGTTCACGGTTGTTCTTCCTCTTGGTTTTGAGGTTGTCGTTGTAGCATTTTCTCGCGGCCTCTTGATCTGCCTTGAGGTCCCTGATGCCTCTGTCATCGAAGGGGTATTTAAGAGTCAAATGAAGGGTCGATAGGGCGGCCCGCAGCGAATTCAAGGTCGGACGTCCTATGATGATTTTGTAGGACTAAGGGGCGTTGGTCTCCAAATAACGAACATTGATCTCCCTAGCGTTCCTAGGAGAAGCCTATTAAAGTTCTGAAATGGGGTTGTATTTGTTCGGTAGAAAGGAGCATGTTTTCGAAAACCTGCCAATATAAGATGTCTGCCGAATTGTTGGGGTCACTTAAGACATGTCGAACATCGAAGTTCATGATTTGTAGCACTACAACCATTGGGTCATATTCGTGAGGCGCTATCCCCTCAAAATCCTGGGGTGCGAAACAAGTTTATCTACTTGGCTAACCGAGCTTAAATTAAAAGAAGTCGTTCTATAGAACGACCACTCAAAAGTCAAAAGGTTAAGCAAACAAGTCTATCTACTTGGCTAACCGAGCTAAAGAATCTGAAGTCGTCCTAAAAGAACAAGAGGTCAAAAAGCGAAAGTATGGTCACTAGTAAGCCAAGATTAGCAACAAGTCATTATTCGGCTAAACAAGCTAGAAGGGATTAGAGCTTTCCTAAAAATGAAATATGACAACTCAGAAGACGATTAAGAAAGCAGGACGGTCGAATATAACTAAATAAACATGAAAAACAACGAAAATAGGGAATCAACATTCAAATTTCGGCCGAGCTAAAAACAGCAGTCAAATACCAAGTTCAAAACCCAAGGGGGCAAGTTAATCGTCATCAAACATCAAAGCCTGAAAGGTATCACCAGAATACAAAAGAAATCAAAGATTCTCCACATCAATGTCAGTATTCCCATCAGCATATCCCTCAAGCGTCATCTCGACCATCTTCCCTCTGACTACATGCATAAGGATATTCATACCCTCAGTTTTAATTGATGTCCAGGTCCGGGTTCAGAAAGCGATTTTGATCAATGGCTTTGCTGAAGCATTCCTCACCAACAAACTTAGCCAAAGACGCGGTATCCTCTTCGCTTTGCAAAGCTTTATCTCGCTCTTGCGTCAAGCGGCTTATGGGAGACTCCGACTCAGAGATCACCTTTGACAACTCAACCTCCTTCGACTTAAGGGAAGAAGCCAGCTCGGCAACCTTACCGTCAGCAGCCTTCTTTTCAGCAGAAAGGCGAGTAACTTTTCCAACAGCCTTATCCCGAGCAGCGCGAAGAGAGCCCACTTCCTTACGAAGATCCTCGACAGACTTGGCAAGATCCTGATTTTTCCATTCCAAAGACACAACAGAACCCTTCAAGGTGTTGAGTTCTCCCAAGGCATTGTCTCGCCCCTTCTTCAGAACAAAATACTCTGCAGAATCAAAATTCCATGAGTCAAAATCAGAATCCTTTAGAAGGTCGGATTCTAACCAAGACGAAAAAACAGAAGTGTTACCTTCTAACCTCTTATTCCTCTCTGCTTCTCTCTCTAACAGCCAGGTTCCCAACTCACATATCTTCGGAAGATAAGCAAAAGGATTCCTTTTGAGGGTATCTAGGTCGGCCGCACTAAATTCTATCACCAAACCCTCAGGAACTTAATCCTTGTGACTCTTCTTGCTCTTTTTTGATTTCTTCTGGCGACAATGACCATCACTTTCCTCCGACCGACACTTGCTCACTCAGTCATCAGTCTGATCTCGCTGCTTCTGAAGGGATGGGTTGGGGTACCCTTGGCCGAAGAAGGATTAGCAGTAGCAGCAGTAGCACCCTTTCAGAGATTGTGCTGCATCACCACACTAACTGGAGAAGCAGGAATGATAGTTGAATTGACCGGGATGGATGTATCATTGATCGGAGTCCGGGGAGCAAAGGAAGGTCCGCCTTTCTTAGCTGGAGTTTTCTTCAACATAGCGAGGTAAGCTGACGTCGACAACATAGTGCCTGCAAAAAGACCGAAATGGAGTTAGCCAAAGAAGCAAATTCACAAGACATAAATCTAAACGGTCAACCGAAGCCATACTCCAAACTTGTTGAAGAGAAGCAAAAGAATCCGCAGTCACCAAAGTCTTAGTGTTAATAAGACCATTCTTGCCACGAGATGCTACTTCTCCAATCAACCTCAAAGTCTCATGATCCTCAACATCCAAATTGTCGGTGGAAGTAAAGAAACGGGATGGACGAAGATCATAGTGACGTTCATCCCAAAATAAAGGGAACTTCAGACAAACGATCTCTCCTCCCCGGGTTCTGGATAAGCTCTTCTTAGCAGCCGAATTCTTAGCAATGACACAAGCATAGTGATCCTTAAAGGCTTTATAGGAGTCCAAGTAAAGATTGAAGTAACTTCTTCTTAGAGCTCAGAAAGACACCCAACCCATCTTCTTCATCCGAACAAAAGTAACATTGAATAAAACAATGGAATTGAAAGAGGTCGGTCCAACAGGTCCTAGACAATTTGATAAGCACGAAGGAAAGCCCAACTATTGGGATGAAGTTTAGTGGGGCGACAAGGAGTTCCCTCTAGATTTTCTGTTCGAAATGAGTAAAAGGGGACGAGCATGGATCGCTACCAAAGTTTCGTAATAGACATAGAAAGCATATTTCTTAGGGGGTATTTGACAAGCTCGCTCTTCACTGGAAACCCCCCGAATCACCCATTCCTCTCCAGCAATGCGGCCCAGCTCGATGGCAAGAATATCCAAAAATTCACTCTCTGGGCCGATCTTATTGACGACTCTACAGACTTCTACGTTCACCTAGGCGTAATCCTCCAGAATCGGCATCTCCTCTTGAATTTCAAAAAATCCCACGGAAGGCGATTCAGGACGGTTGGTATCTGAGGAGTTCTCCCCCGACAAACTATTCCAGGACTCCAAATCCGAGCCAAGATCTTCAATATTTTCCAAATCGACAACAGGATCCTCCTCACCTCGTCCTGAATGAACTGAAATATTGCCTTGAGAAGCATCCATCAAATCAAGGGCATAATCTTCATCCTCTCCGTAAGGCGCGAGGCGCAGACACCTTCCGCGGAGTGTTCTTACCCACAACCATAGTTAAACCTACATGGAGGGAGTTCACTCAGCAAAAATAATTACTGATCCTTCAAACAACTCCATTAGAACGAATGGAATCCGATCTCAAGGGATACACGACAGCCCAGAAGAAGTTTGAAGTTATAGAACCCCCTCCTCCTAAGAGGGATCCCGCCAAAAAACGAAGCTCCGATCTACAAAGGGACGACCGACATCTAGGCGACCTAGAGTGTAGGGTCTAAGAAGGGAGATAAACAAAATAAAAAAGAAATATACCTGGTCAAGTCCGCTACAGCAAATACGAAGAAAATTGATGGAGATCTTAGAGCATGTCGACGTCGGACCAATAAAGAGGCAAGTCAGAAAACATCCAAATAAGGCAATTATATGGCCATTTATACTAAGGAGGAGGAAACGAAGCGACGATCTCCCAAACGCCGCCGCCGTAATAAACAGCCATAATGACGCACTGGAAACGAGAAGCCACCCTAAATGACCTTAATGACAAGACGCCTCGAGAAAGAAAAAGATCATCCACCACGTGGCAGAAGGAACAGCAAATAAATCATCCATTATATCAACAAAACCCATCCAACGTTTGAAGAAGCATTCGAATAGATCCGTTAAGAAATTGATACAACAAAGCATTCAGGAGACTAACTCAGCCACTTCGGATCAAAATCAAGTAAAGGATCTCTCATTTCCTTCCGACGTTCCTGACCCAAACTCAACCCGGTTATGAAGAAGATACTTGCACTTCGAGACAACTGAGCGCCAAGGTTACCATTTCGTGTAAGGAGATGGCGTCGAAAACCGAACTCTCGACGTCGGACCGAACAGCTGACGAACAAATCAGTCAATATTCGGACTAGATTCAGAACGGCATGAACGAAATCATTTTGAGCCGACCTACAATCATCAAGCCGAGGAAACTCTATCAAGTAACCTCGACTTGTGGGGCAACTGTTCCGGATCAGTCCAAATAATAGGCCCAATTCGACAAAGCCCGTGATCCATTTTCAATGGACGGTGCAAATGCGTCCGCATCATCCAACGGCCTATGCTTATATATCAAGCCCCATTCAGGACAAGCCACGTGTAGGCACTGATCCCTATAAAAGCACTGTCAAATCACTGCTACAGGTACGCATTTATTACCTCGCATCACCTATTCCCATTGCTGACTTAAGCAACGGAGTGTGTGCAGGTACCACCCCCCTCGCTGGATCAACGCGAGCCAAGTCATTTCGGAAATCATCTTTCCACTTCAGCAACTACATCCCGCGAAGTAACTCAGAGTGACCTAGCTACTCGATTTGGTGAGCACCTCGATCTCAACTCGGTCGAAGCCTGCAGCCAGAACAGTTCAAATTGGTTACTACCTACTTATTAATAAACTAGTTTACATCTAGTTTAGATTTAGATATCTAGCCTTAAACTTACTCACACTTTACTCTGAATATGCTCTCGCTAACTCAAATCTCCACAACTTCAAACAACATGAATTAACAAACAAATCATTTTTTTTTGTTAAAAAAATAGAGTACTTAGACATATTCATACAAGCAACTAATCAACCAATTAAACATAAGGCATGTTGCACATATACGAATATTAACAATTCTTTACTATTCTAATTTGATCCTCTACTCCACATATAGAATACAAACACATTCCCACCATACTTTATTCCATTGAAAACCATGAATCTTTAAAAGGCATAAGACTCTCTAACGAGTTACGAAACTCAACAGCAACCAATAGGTTCAGATCTACTCCACATATAGAATACAAACACATTCCCACCATACTTTATTCCATTGAAAACCATGAATCTTTAAAAGGCATAAGACTCTCTAACGAGTTACGAAACTCAACAGCAACCAATAGGTTCAGAAGGGCGGTGACAGCGACCCGTTTTTGTAACGTCTGGGTTTACGAATCTGACTGGATAAAATGAAATAATTTTCTTCGATGAGTCTAAAGAAAGTCTTTGTTCTTCAAGATTGTTGTCAGTGTGATGTAAAACGAGGCGGGAGGTTGCAGTCACAGGCAAAACAAGAAAGGCAGTATTGCTTCTTGAAGGTTTTGGACAAGAGGAATCCAAAAACAATGTCCATTTTTCGAATTGAGAATTTTGGTTGCCGGAATCGCAAAATAATGGGTGATTTTTGTCTAGGATGACCAAAATAATGTCATAAACGGATTCAATGGGTGATTTTTTGGACCAAATAAAAGAGAACGAGACAGAGAAGAAACAAGAAGTGTGAATTTCTTGGCTATTGGCGGCGCTCACAAGGAAGAGTGCGGACACGGAACAGTGCGTTGGGAAAACAATGAATTAGGGGGTGTACTTATAAAATAAAGAGAGTGCCATAAGTAATGTTGTTAAGGTCCTGCAGAGTTTTTTCCTTTGGTAATAGGGTAGGTAACGTTTTTTAGAAGCCTAAGTCGAATTCTTGCATTTTAAACTTGGCTCATACTTCTTACAACCCCCTCTAACCCCCTCTAATCACTGGACACCCCCATTCCATCAATATTGTGACACTTATGTGGGCTTTTTTGGTGTGGTGTGGTTTGGTTACTGAATGTGGGCTGGTTAACTTTATTATTTGCACACCCCTACTAGCAACTTCGCATTTAGATTAGCTTCTGGACCCAGCAAAAAAGGACCTGGGCATTAACTACTGCTTTGATTTCAGTTCATTCTGTTCCATAATTTTTTTTCTTTGATTTTGGTTTTATATACCTCTAGATTATTCATTTTGAATCTTGAGACTCCATGGTTTTTTTTCTTTCATGAAAAGAAATTCTCACAGATTCTGTTCAAATACGTGTATGTAATTTGTAGATTGCATGCTCATCATAAAAACATGGTGTTGCACACTTGTGGATACTACAATTATGTTCGTGTTTTTAATACCTTTACGCAAACTCATATATGATCTATGATTATATATCGTACGGTACCGTACCTGTTAAAAATTCAACACAGAGGGTGTTTGGCAAGACATAACGCACAACACTTTGGAAACGGATGAGTACGGTACTATAGTATCGTACCTGCGTAATCCCAGAAAACAAATGGACGCGCTGGGAACTAATTCTTTCATTAGTAGCAATTTGGTCTTTTCACAGGGTTAGAAGATGTGCGGTGAGTAGAGGGGCCGTTGCCCATTTTCCTTAGTAAATCAAGAATAACTTTTTTTTATACCCCCACCACTATACACTATACCACCGCACCCACGGTGAAATACCAAAATTACCCTCAAGACTAACAAGAACCCTCAACCCCTATCCCATTTTCACAGATACATTCGTTTGAGAGAGAGAGAGAGAGAGAGAGAGAGAGAGAGAGAGAGAGAGAGAGAGAGAGTAACTCTGAAATCCTCTCTCTACGGATTTACCTTAAATCCGTTTTGTCGGATTTACCTTAAATCCGTTTTGGGGTCTTCTGATGATGAGGAGGAGGAGCAGTAGCCTGGTCAGGCGGACCAGCCGTATGTTGGACCTATCATTGGTTCACTGCTTACACAATTTGATGCTCACGTAGCATCAATAATTCTTAGAGGACAAGTAAAAGCTATATAATAGTTAAATTAATTTTTTCTTATATAAATTTAATTTACTCTAATAATTGTTTTCCTTTTAATATATTCAGTTGTGCAAAAAATTGAAAATACCTGCAATTGGTAACAAAATCAAAAAATACTTGGCCCCTCTAGCACAGTCTATTGGTTTTTACGTTGTTTATATTGATCAATCTGGTATTTTCAGCTGTCCCCACTGTTGACCACGAGCTGACCTTTGCTTTTGTTGAGAGATGGCACCAAGATACAAGTTCATTTCACATACCATTGGGTGAAATGACAATTACTTTGGATGATGTGTCATGTCTTCTTCATTTACCCTTGATGTCAGGGAGTTCTTATTGTTTTTATTGGGGATGAGCATATTTTGTAGCAAGACTGGAAATAGAGTGGAGGCCAAGTGGTTGTTATTACTTGAGGACATAAACAAAATTGGTTCATGGCGTGGGTTCAGCTTCCTTAGCATATTTGTATCACCAGTTGAACTATAGATGTCTAGAGGATAGCCGCCAGTTAGGGGGGACGCATTCCTCAAGGCTGTCCGGAGTACACGCTTATCTGAGGCATGATTGACTTGGCCCGGAGAGGGGAGCCTTGATTTATTTTTGTAGTATTGTTTGTTTTGAACTATTGTGGATTATATCTTTCTTTGTGGTTGTTTTTAGTGTTTGTTATCCCAAAGCGGATTACATTGAAACAACATCACAAACAATCATAAAATGTAAAACATAATAGAAACCAATACAGCTATTAGAAAACGATCCACTGGCGACAAGTTTCATCCACTGTGACGGTCCTCCCTAATAACAATGGCGTATAATACCGATGACACCCCGTTTGATTTCCACGTAAAGCTCCAAAGGACTAAGATTTTGAAACATGTCATAGAAGTTCAACATAGCTCATACATCATCGTCGATCTTAACACTCATGGAGGACCAGTAAACACGACCAACATCTCCAACACTGGGTTTGCGAAAAGTGATATTACTAACCTCTCGATCATCACCCTGCTCTTGAACCTTACGCTCTACTTTATCTTTCAAAGCAGCGAAGATGATGTCGTTCTTGAGCATGCATAAAACAGGATCTGGACAGAAGAAAAAGACACCATATCGTTCTTGATAAAGATTTGCGTCAAGATTAGGAACAAGCAGATTGTCAATTGCTCTCTCTTTTGTGGCAAACCATTGAACCCTCCTTGCTGGTCCATTATCGCGCATACACCACTTGTTATGATATTTGGCATAAGGCTAAGAATGTGTATTCTAATGATATCCAACGTCTCTATGGCGTTATTCATAATTTAGCCACTCTTCAAATGACAGAAGACAATATCATGACTTATGCTAATAAGGCTCAGTCAGCTGTAAACGAGTTTAAGCTCCTTGTGACCGACAATGATTCGAAGAAGATGCTTGAGAAACTAGATTATGTGTGCATGATTTATGTCCTTCATGGCCTTCATCAAAAGTATGAGTTAGTACGGAGCAACATTCTTTCTGCATTAGATATTCCCTCACTAGAGGATTTTATCAGACGCCTCATTCGTCTTCCTGGATTAGAAGGATTTGGGGGGAATGGATCTCAAACGAACATAGAATCTTCTGCTCTTGTCTCAAATTTTGCAGGTCGTGGGGGACGCAGTCGTGGTCGTGGGGGTGGCCGAGGAGGTAGTGGTGGAGGCCGTCCTTAGTGCACTTATTGTAAGAGACTTGGTCATACTGAAGACAAGTGTTATTCCCTTAACGGTTTTCCAGAGAAACCAGTCAATGTGACTCGGTTTATTGATTCTGAATAGAGACAATCACAAATTCATACTAAACAAAATGTTTTATCTTATGAGGAGTATAAGGCATTCCTACAGTATAGGGCTTCCCAGGCTTCATCATCGGCGACAATTGCTCATTCTGATAATTCTACAGTCTATTTCTCTCAATCATCGCATGTTGACTCTTGGATTATGGACTCTAGAGATTCCGATCACGTGGCTGGTAATCCATCTCTTTTATCGAAAATATCCCAACCTAACACCCCACATCACATTACCGTTCCCGACGGATCAAAAGCTAAAGCTAGTGGCATTGGTGAAGCCACTCCTCTTCCATCCTTACCCCTTGACCATGTTCTTCATGTTTCCAATTGTCCATTTAATTTAATTTCAGTTAGTTGTCTGACTCGAAGTCTAAAATGTTCTATAACTTTTGATGATGATTATTTTGTTATACAGGACTGGAGTACGAAGCGGATGATTGGTACAGGATATGAGTCACATGGACTTTACTACCTCCAGCCTTCATCTACAATTGCCTCCACTTCTACTACAGAGTCTCCAGGTCTTCTTCATCGTCGGTTAAGTCATCCAAGTCTCAAGAAGTTCAAAGTTATGGTTCCTCATTTGTCTCACTTGCAGTCTTTAGATTGTGAATCCCGTCATATTGGGAAACATGTTCGATCTTCCTTCCCTAACAGTACTCAGTCACAAGCTCGTTCTCCTTTTAATGTTGTCCACTCAGATGTATGGGGACCAAGTCGAGTCACTTCAGTTGTAGGACATAGATATTTTGTCACTTTTATTGATGTGTTTTTTAAATGTACGTGGTTCTACCTACTTAAGGATAGATCTAAACTTCTAGGTGTTTTTCAAAATTTCTTCAAGGAAATCAAAAATTAGTTTGGTTGTTCTCTTCACCCTTTACGCAGTGATAATCCAAAAGATCGCTTTTCTACATCCTTTAATTCTTTTATGGTTGAAAATGGCGCCATACACCAATCATCTTGTCCCCATACCCCACAACAAAATGGTATTGCTGAACGTAAGAACCGTTATATTGATGAAACAGCACGCACTTTGCTTATTCATGGTAATGATCCTTTGAAGTTTTGGGGGATGTTGTCCTCACTGCAAGGCACTTGATTAATAAAATGCCATCCTCTGCTATCCAGAATAGGGTTCCTCATTCCATATTGTTCCCTGATGAACCCTTATTCCGTATCTCTCCTCGAGTCTTCGGATTCACTTGTTTTATTCATGATCTTACTCTGGGACTTGATAAATTGTCTGCTCGTGCAGTTAAGTGTGTCTTCCTTGGCTATTCAAGAGTTCAAAAAGGGTATCGATGCTACTGTCCCTCCACACATCGCTTCTACATGTCTGCTGAAGTAACACCCCGATAAATTCTAACTTGTAGAATCACCGAAATGCACTAAATGGCATACATCAGAGTAACTTCCTGTTATTGAAATATTGAACACAACTAAAACTTTCGATAATACATATCAAATGGTTCTCTGAACCTCATAAACTTCCTGAAAATGCTTAAGTTTCAAAACTTAAGACTTGTACATAATCCTGGTGTTCAATACTCAAAACATAAAGTAGCGGAAACGATTTTACAACTTAAACAATGAAAGTTATACAATCGGTGACATAACTAAATAAAATACAAAGAGCTAAGCGGAAATCCAATTTCCAATAGTTCCATGAGTCGCACCGGCTAACCGTGCTTTGTCGTCTTTGCTTTCCCCTGCTTCTCTGTAAAAACCACAAATATGAAGGGTGAGATAAACATTATCTCAGTGAGTCCTATCGAGACCCCTTACTAACTCTAGCGGTTCATTATACTTTACTTTGAACTCGTGGCCCTAAAAAGCAACCACGTGGAAATATATTAAGTTCATGAATCCTCTATGCTCATGGCCCTCCTAAGCGACACATGAAGCATACAATATTTTACCTCTTGTAATTTGTAGCCCTACTAAGCAACTACGCATTACATTTTGTTCCATGATTTTAGCATAACACCTCAGCCTACCTATTTTATAGGCACTTCTTTGGCTTTGGTGAACCCATCCCGCTATTTATAGTGGGGGAAACATTCTTGAGTCTAGGTTTTGGGGCTCGTGACTTCCCCTCCCCTAGTATGCTAATCCTCTAAGGGTCGTCATCCTTATCCTCTTGTATTTATTATACATTATATATCCATGTACCCGCAATGGGCCGTCAATGATTTCAGTTATGTACCATCTATGATTTCAGTCATGTACCGTCTATCCTCCCACGAGGGAAGGCATTTTACCATGAATTAACATTTCTTGTCTTATGTTCTCTCGCGTTCTCTAAGTACGGTTTTCCGTTACATTCATAACACACCAGTTTTCTATCAAACATGTTCAATTCCATGATATCAGTATCTTTACGTTGTTGGGGAACCATGAGGAATGGATTAGAAGAGGATTGAAATCATTTGGAATGGATAAAAAGTTACTTTGAATTTGAGGATCAGAAGGTCTCACACGACCCGTGCGTGTAGGTGAACGATCCGTGCGCTATTGAACAAAATTGTAGAAAGTTTCAGAAAGATACGCACGACCCGTGCGACTAGGCGCACGATCCGTGCGTTTTTAAAAATTAATTTCGTGCAGCATCAGATGGGGGCGCACGACCCGTGCACAGAGGCACACGATCCGTGCGTCTCCATCACTTTTCCAGAAAACAGACTTTTCATGAGTAAATTCCATTCCGTCCCGATTCCAATTTCGTTCCGATCGATATCCTAACATAACAGTTATTATTCCAGACCAGCGAAAGCGATTAAACAGTCAAACAACATATATCATAAATCAACAATCCAATCAATTCGAGCAATTATGCGATTTACAGTTTTTCGATAAAAACATTTTCGTTAAGTTTTCGCAAAGCGGTTTTCCATATTATCGTTTCAGAAAATAACATGACTCAACAACAAAACGTCCTTAAGCGAGTATAGAACTCACCGATTTGACGACCTCGCGAGAAATCACGTCCTCACACGAAACGACCGAACTGTAACACCCCGGTATTTCTATTGACTAAAAATACCCAAGTGCACATTAGTAACACATCAGAGATATATTTCCTGCTTAGACACTGAATATCACTATAAATTTTTCGCTGAATAAAACCCAAACAGTCTTATTTACAACAAGACAATATGGTTCTCAGACCATATACCATCAGCATCTATAGTATTCAGTATCATACAAGAAAGCGGAAGAAAGATATACATTAAATACATAATGTTTCAGTATACAGACAACAAAAGGGAAATAAGCTTAAACATAAAGCTAGGCTATCAGCAACCAGTCCGAGCTCAACCTACTCGTGCCTCTTGGATTTCCGCTGTCCCTGTGTCTCTGTAAAACAACAACATTTAAACAGTGAGATACAATCTCAGTGAGTTCTACCGAGACCCCTACTAACACTCTCGGTTCAATTATGAGTTCTCATACATTCGTAGTTTACTTTATAAATTACATTCTTTTAATTTAGCACGACACCGACCCCAGCTTTGGTAATCCCGGTGACTCGTACTAGCCAACATAGTATGATACCAGCCCCAGCTTTGGTAATCCCGGTAACCATACTATTGATATCTTTAGAATGACACCGACCCCAACTTTGGTAATCCCGGTGACCATTCTTTCTAACTTTAACACGGTACCGGCCCCAGCTTTGGTAATCCCGGTAACCCGCTTCATAACTTTATTACATCACCGACCCCAGCTTTGGTAATCCCGGTGAACTGTTTTATAACTGTGACATAACACCGACCCCAGCTTTGGTAATCCCGGTGAACCCCTTTACCAATAGTACTTTCCCTAATGGCTTACGGGCCTAGGGTAAGGGATCATGACTTCCCCGCCTAGTATGTCAACCTCATGGGTCGTCACCCAAACTCGATCTAGTATATATATATATCCACCCGCATTTGGGCTAACTCCTATATTCGATATAATTTATATATCGTGAATCATAGACCGTTTTAGATGATTTAAATAATAATCATCCCGCGTCAGTTACATAGTTCAATAAATAGAACGTACCATAGACCGGTTTAGATGATTTAACAATCATCCCGCGTCATTTATACAATATCACATAGGACTCATAGTCCGCTTTCTTTTCGATAAAAACATTATGTCCACATTCGCTCTCGCATACTAACTCGACACTTTTCAACATAATTTTCAATATCAAAAACAGTTCATTTTGCCTTAAAAATAGAATATTCAGTTAGGCATCTGAATAAGCTTTCCAACGCATCTTAGAACACCTCAACAGTGTTTGGTTGCTGAAAATCTGCAAAGTGACGCGCGAGTGGCGCGTGGCGCGCAAGCGGCGCGCGAACTGGCAGTAAAACCTGTCAACTGGCGCGCGAGTGGCGCGCGGCGCGCAAGTGGCGCGTGGACTGACAGTAGGGGGTCTGTCAAGTGCAGAATTTGGCGGTTTCGCGCGAAAACCGCGATTCCGCTTAATTCCGATTCTCGTTTCGATTGAAAACAGTTTTGACAACTATAAAAACAGTCTCAATCAAAGTCACACCATCATTCAAATCAATCAATGTCTCATTTTAAACGAATTGTATCAAAACGCGACATATTTTCCAATTAACGGTTTTTAAGTCAAAATCTTTCGAAATCAAATCGCCAAAATTCTATTTCAACACGACACAACTCGAGACTCGCTCCGATCGATTCCTAACCCGAAACAGACAATATCCAGTAATATTCCAGTCCAGCGAAAGCGATAAAACAGTTAATTAATTAATTCGAAACGTAAAATCCTAAGCGTGAGTAAAACTCACCCTTGAAGCGTGAACCACGAGCGAGCCGAAATCACCGAGTAGCCACACGAACGCTCCCCGCTCCGGCGACACCCAATCCGCTTCCAAAGCTTCCCACTCGATCACGAAAACCGCTTTTGACCGAAATGCCGAATTCCTCGAAATCTTCCACGAACACTATTCATCGTCTTCAACCTCCAATCACCACTATTCACACATAAACCCAATTTTGAACCCTAACCTTCAATTCTTCAAAAACTCCTAATCGGACTTCAATATTCGCGTATTCCACCTTGAGCTCGCTCCTCACCACCATTCTAGGCTTTCCTTTGAGCTTGAACCACAAAACCTCCATTTTCCTCTCAAATTCGAAAATGGCAAAGTGAGAGAGAGTGAGTTGATGATGAAGATCTTGGTACCAAATCGAAGAGGAAGTAACGCTGAGCATTTTTCGTGTCGGAAGGAAGTCGTTTTGACGAACCGAAACCTTCCCTTTTTCCTCTTCTTCCTCCTCCCCCTTTCTTTCTCTTTTCTCTCCTTTCCTTCTCTGTTTCTCTTCTCTCGCTGTTTCCTTTTCTTTTCTTTCTTTCAATTCATTCCTTTTCTTTCTTTTAACACACACACACACGTATATATATATATATATATATATATATATATATATATATATATATATATATATATATATATATATATATATATATATATATATATTTATTTAATATATAATTGGTAACGTGGTCCAATTACCATATTGATCTAAATCTCCTATTTCGATTCCGAAACTTCCTGGATCCGTATTATCCGGTTAACGACTCGATGACAACCAATAAATAATTTTAGCACTCAGTAAATTTACCAGTCAAGTACTAAAATAATTCAATTGGGTTAGCATCCAAATAATTCGGCTAATTATTTTCGAGGATGTTACATTCTCCCCAACTTGAAAGAATTTTGTCCTCAAAATTTCGCTAAGTCTTTCATCCGACTAACCGAGAATCGACATTCTCAGAAAGGTCTAAATCTGCTGGAACACAATCTTGAATCAACGAAATGAGTGTAGAAAATCTTCCCAAGTTGGCACGCCCATCTTTAAGTATGTTCGACCACTACCCTAGAACGCTTCTAAGATTTCAGTCCGAACTCCCTTGTTACGAATCAACACGAGAAACTCCTCTTTCGCCTACATAGACTCAGCCCCGCGTTCGAAAACACTCCCGAAACTTCATCCCAATTATCCTCGTTTACTCCCCAACTTTGATTAATCTAAATCGAAGGGTTTAATACAAGACATTTGATAGAGCTACAGGTTGAAAATGAGATTCACAAATTGGTACTCCACGGCAGAGATAAGAACAAACACGATTTCCTCGAAGGGTGTAAACACGTTCTCCGCAAATTCTCTAAAAATCCATAACTGTTCCCATACACATTGAAAAAAACGTGACGGAAAGGTCATCTGTGAAACTTCCTGACTCACCCTTGGGATTTCGAGATAGAACTTTTCAAAAAGATGGAATGAGGATTTACCAGAAACGTTTATCTTAAACGTAGAAGTAAACCGTGGGAACATCAATTAATTTCGGAAGTAATGAAAATCATATCAGTTGTTCTCAAAACAACTATCAGACAGAACGCAAAACCCCTCTTCCTTTATTGTAACTTTCCACACAATATATTCATCTACGACGTACCCCATTCCTTTCCAAATTAGTCAATAGCGTTGAGAGTTTTCCCTCAACCTAAGTAATCCTCTTGATTCATTCCCAAAATTAACTTTAGCATGCGGGTTTTCACAAAAATGATTTTTCAAAACTATCACGCCGCACACCAAGCTTCATTCCGGAAATTTCACTCACTTGCAAGCGGATCCATCAATTATTCCTTTGATGGCTATTCGCAACGTGAAAACAGTCAGCAGTTACCTCACTTACATATCCGTATTCACGTTCGACTTGCCAAACGAAATCTCATAATACTATCTCATGCATCAATAAACTCGGCCATGTGGATGGACTTCCTACTCAGTGCATCAGTCACAACACTGGTCCTCTCTTGAATGCTACATCAACACGAATTTATAATCCTTCAGGAATTCAACACACTTCTCTGCCTGCTATTCAGTTCTTTCCGATCAAACAGATACCCAAAACTCTTGTGATCACTAAAGACATCGAAACGAGACCCATACAGGTAATGTAACACCCCGGTATTTCTATTGACTAAAAATACCCAGGTGCACCTTAGTAACACATCAGAGATATTTTTCCTGCTTAGACACTGAATATCACTATAAATTTTTCGCTGAATATAACCCAAACAGTCTTATATACAACAAGACAATATGGTTCTCAGACCATATACCATCAGCAATTATAGTATTCAGTATCATACAAGAAAGCGGAAGAAAGATATACACTAAATACATAATGTTTTAGTATACAGACAACAAAAGGGAAATAAGCTTAAACATAAAGCTAAGCTATCAGCAACCAGTCCGAGCCCAACCTACTCATGCTTCTTGGATTTCCACTGCCCCTGTGTCTCTGTAAAACAACAACATTTAAACAGTGAGATACAATCTCAGTGAGTTCTACCGTAACCCCTACTAGCTCTCTCGGTATTAGTTTAAAACATTTTTCAATCTCAACACGGCATCGACTGTGTAACCGCTACTCCCGATGAACCGCATTATTTTACACATAGCATTCCACCGACTGCGTAACCGCTACTCCCGGGGAATTTGCTATAACTTAGTACGACACCGACTGCGTAACCGCTACTCCCGGTGAACCGTACTACAATTAATTTAACATAACACCGACTGCGTAACCGCTACTCCCGGTGAACCCCCCTACCAATAGTACATTCTCCCATTGGCATGGAGCCTAGGGTAAGGGATCATGACTGCCCTGCCTAGTATGTTACACATGGGTCGTCACCCAACTCGATACATATACACACACAGGTCTGTAATCATATGAACTCAGGGTCCATCACCTCAAATAACCAGTTGAACACTTAACCCACGCTTTTATAAAACCAAGTTCACACTCGCACTCTAATTTACCTCTTTTCGACACAATTTTCAACTTCGAAAACAGTTTATTTTGCCTTAAAACTAGAATATTCAGTTAGGCCTCTGAATAAGCTTTCCAACGCATCTTGGAACACCTCAATCGGGTTCCCGGATCGAAAGTTATCGCGAAACGAAAAACAGTGTTTGGTTGCTGAAAATTCTGCCAACTGGCGCGCGAGTGGCGCGTGGCGCGCAAACGGCGCGCGAGTTGACAGTCAAGTCCTGTCCAGTGGCGCGCGAGTGACGCGCGGCGCGCAAACGGCGTGTGGACTGGCAGAAAGGGGGCCTGTCAAGTGCAGAATTTTGCGATTTTCGCGAAATCCGCTATTCCGCTCAATTCCGATTTTTGTTCCGATCGAAAACAGATTTTACAACCAGTAAAATGAATCCAATATAAACCACACAATCAATCAAGTCAATCAAAAACTCATTCAAAACGGATTTTATCAAAACGCGACATATTTCCCAATTAACGGTTTTTAAGTCAAAATCTTTCGAAATCAAATCACCGAAAATTTCATTTCAACGCGACACAACTCGAGACTCGCTCCGATCGATTCCTAATCCGAAACAGACAATATCCAGAAATATTCCAGTCCAGCGAAAGCGATAAAACAATTAATTAATAATTCGAAACATAAAATCCTAAACGTGAGTAGAACTCACCCTTGAAGCGTGAACCACGATCGAGCCGAAATCACCGAGTAGCCACACGAACGCTCCCCGCTCCGGCGACACCCAATCCGCTTCCAAAGCTTCCCACTCGATCACGAAACCGCTTTTGACCGAAATACCGAATCCCACGAAATCTTCCACGAACACTATTCATCATCCCTAACCTCCAAAAGCTACTATTCACCAAAAACCCCAATCTTTGATTTTCAATTCCAAATCGCCCAATCGATCTTCAATACTCGAGTAATCCACCTCGTGCTCGCTCCTAAACATCGTCTTTAGCTTTCCCTTGAGCCATAACCATCGAAACTCCGATTTTCCCTCTCAAGTTCGAAAATGGCAAAGTGAGAGAGAGAGGGTTGATGATGAAAATCTTGGTACCAAATCGAAGAGGAAGTAACGCTGAGCATTTTTCGTGTTGGACGGAAGTCATTTTGATGAGCGGAATTGCCCCCTTTTTCCCCTTCTTCTTCCTCCCCCTTTCTTTCTCTCTTCTTTTCTTTTTCTCTGTTTCTCCCTCTGTCTCGTGCTTCCTTTCTTCTTTCTTTCTTTCCTTTTAATTAATTCTTCTCTTCTCCTCTCACATGCACACACGTATACACATATATATATATATTTATTTATTATATAAGTTGTAACGCGGTCAAATTACCATATCGAACGAAATCTCCTATGTCGATTCCAAAACTTCCTTGGTCCGTATTATCCGGTTAACGATCCGATGGCAACCGATAATTAATTTTAGCACTCAGTAAATTTACCAGTTAAGTACTAAATTAGTTTAATTAGGCTAACATCCAAATAATTCCATTAATTATTTTGGGGATGTTACATTCTCCCCAACTTGAAAGAATTTTGTCCTCAAAATTTTGCTAAGTCTTTCATCCGACTAACCGAGGATCGACATTCTCAGAAAGGTCTAAATTTGCGAGAAAACAATCTTAAATTAACGAAATGAGTGTAAAAATCTTCCCCAGTTGGCACGTCAATCTTTAAGTATGTTCGACTACTACCCAAGAACGCTTATAAGATTACAGTCCGAACTCTCTTGTTACGAATCAACACGAGAAACTCCTCTTTCGCCTACATAGGCTCGGCACCGCGTTCGAAAACACTTCCGATTCTTCATTCCTCACTTGCTCCCCAACTTTGATTAATCCAAACCAAAGCACTCCTCGGTAGACGTAAAAACAAACACGATTCCCTCGAAAGGTGTAAACACTTTCTCAACAAATCCTCTAATATCCTTAATGGTTCTCGTACACACCAACAATGTGACGAAAAAGTCACTGGTGAAACTTCTTGACTCGCCCCCAAGATTTCGAGATAATACCTTTCGAAAGAAGATGAAATGAGGATTTACCAGAAACGTTTATCTTAAACGTAGAAATAAACCGCGGGGACATCAAATAAACTTGAAAACAATGAAAATCACCTCTGTTGTTCTCAAAACAACTTTCAAACAGAACTCAGAGCTCTTTTTCCTCTATTGCAACTTCATCACGAGGTTTTTATCAACGACGCACTGGATCCCTTTCCAAATTAGTCAATAGCGTTGAGAGCTTCCCCTCAACCTAAGTAATCCTCCTAGGATTTTTCCTCCTCAATCATATTCTATTAGCCTCTTAATTCGTTCCCAAAATTAACTTTAGCATGCGGGTTTTCACAAAAACGATTTTTCAAAACTATTACACCGCACGCCAAGCTTCACTTTGGAAATTTCTGTCACTTATAAGCAGATCCATCAATTAATCCTTTGATGGTTATTCGCAACGTGAAAACAGTCAGCAGTTACCTCATTTACATATTCGTATTCACGTTCGACTTGTCAAACGGAATCTCATAATACTATCTCATTGTTAACCTTCGCAAAGGAGAGGTTAACAAACTAATACCTCGCCACTAATACATCTGCTTTATATTCTGTACATCCAGGAACAGAATATAAACTTCGGTATGCTTCCCCTAACACTTGCCTTTTATCGTTCTCATCATCGGGCGCACAGATTCTACCGTTGAAACAACTGACTCCATCACTATCGATGGTAAAATCTGGAAATACCTTTTGTGATTGTAGCTTCACATCAACTTCCTGTGCTAAGCGTATAGAATCCCTTAGGGAACTATAGACCCTCATATGGCTCAACACTAACAGGTTCCTCTCGATCTTGAATTCAGATTTAAGTCTCTAAAAGACTCCGATGATTCCATCTCATGCATCAATAAACTCAGCCATGTGGATGGACTTCCTACTCAGTGCATCAGTTACAACACTGACCTCTCTTGAATGCTACATCAGCACAAAATTCATAATCTTCCAGAAACTCAACACACTTCTCTGCCTGCTATTCAGTTCTTTCTGATCAAACAGATTCTTTAAACTTTTGCGATCACTAAAGACTTCGAAACGAGACCCATACAAGTAACGTCTCCAAATCTTCAGTGCATACACAATAGATGCCAATTACAAAGCATGAGTTGGATAATTCTCCTCATGAGTCTTCAATTGTCTGGACGCATAAGCTACCTCTTGTTGATTCTGCACAAGGACACCGCCTAAACCCTTCCCAGAAACATCGCCGTAAGTTTGGAATTTCAAAGACGGATCCGGAAGAATCAGGAATGGAGCAGAAGTCAACCAAACCTTCAATTCTTGAAAACATTCTTCACAATCAGCATCCCACGTAAACGGATGACCCTTACGAGTTAACCGAGTAAGTGGACAACTAACTGTGAGAACCCTTTAACAAACCTCTCACAGTAACCGGCTAGATCCAGAAACTTTTGATCTCTGCGACTGATGTGGGTCACTCCCATTCAACACCGCTTCCTTCTTACTGGGATCTACAGAAACTCCCGACTTGGGGAATCAACTGTCCCAAAGACTTTACCTCTGACACTCAAGAATCACACTTCGAAGGTTTCAAGTACAACTCCTTTTCTCGGAGTACTTTCAGAACAATGCGGAGATGTTGAACATGCTCCTCAATGGTCTTCGAGCACATCAAGATATCATCGATGAAAACGACTTCAAACTGATCCTAATACGTATGAAAAACTCGGTTCATGTAGTCCATGAATACCGCCGGAGCGTTAGTCAAACCGAAGGGCACCACTACTAATACATAATGTCCATACTTAGTACAGAAAGCTGTCTTCGGAATTTCTAAGGCTCTAACTTTTATTTAATGATATCCTGACCTCAGGTCAACTTTAGAAACACTGCAGCGCCTCAAATTGTTCAAGCAATTCGTCTATCCTTTGTAAGGGATATTTATTCTTGATCGTCACTTGTTGAGTTGTCGATAATCATTGCACAATCTCATGCTACCATTTTTCCTTTTGACTAACCACACCAGAGCACTCCTTAGAAAAGCACTCAGTCGAATAA
The DNA here is from genome assembly GCA_039519185.1 of Astragalus membranaceus. Classification (NCBI taxonomy): domain Eukaryota; kingdom Viridiplantae; phylum Streptophyta; class Magnoliopsida; order Fabales; family Fabaceae; genus Astragalus; species Astragalus membranaceus. The sequence continues at coordinate 59,525,920 of CM076854.1, forward strand.
ATTTCCTTAACATCGACTCTTCCAGTTGAGACTCCATTTCCTTTAACTCGGAAGAAACCTTCAATAAGAAACAGTAGATATTGATCCTGTACCGGAATCAATTCTATAGAAAACTCTACCTCTCTCTCTGGATGTACGGAAGAAACTTCATCCAGCAAAACATCCAGAGAACATCCAAAAAGTCATTCACAACTTGAATATTCGCCAAATCTAAACTAGCTTCAGTGGATGCAGATAACATACTAACATGTGCTTCCGCACCTTGAATTGAAGATTGACCGTCTAAGGTGAATTAGGTAACCGCTTCAGAATTTGTCCTAGACAATTCAACTGATCCTGAAGCGAAGCTGATAGCTGATTAATACAGTCGATTGCAACATGATTTGCAGTCATCCAATTCATACCCAAAATGGTGTCCACACTTCTCACAGGCAAACAAATAATCCTTCTACGAAAGTTCTGTCTCCTATAACACGTAGACAATTCTGACACAAAGATTGGGTCTGGACACGACCCTTAGCCGCAGTTCAGATAGTTATCAGCTCGGATAGCGAAGATAAGGTTAATCCCAACCGATTCACATGCGATCGGGATATACAGCAATAGGTTGCACCCGAACCATATAACATACTGATCGAGTTATTGAAAACTGATCCCATACCCCTCAGTAGATTGTCTGCAGTTGTAACTGCCTAAACATCCAGAATGTTGACTCGTCCTTGCCTTAGAGCCGCTTGTAACTCCTTGAAACTCTTCCTTACGGGGCACTCTTTACCATAGTGACCCTCTACATTTATATAATAGCACCGATTAGGTCTTCACTTGCAATAACCGCTGTGAGGCTTTCCACAGTTAGAACATCTTCTGACCTTTGAAGAATCAAAGAATTGCATCTGCTTTTCCATTGATGAAATTATCTTAGGACTTTGCAGTCGGAATTGATATTTCAACTACCTTCTTTCCTTTCCCATATTTCCTATGAGATCATCCTCGGCGACATAGGCTGATTGTACCTAGGCAACATAATTGGTAATAGTATAAGAACTCAGACCCTAAGTCATAAAAACACTAAGGCCCTTCTTATACATCTGCATTCTCCATTCTCCTTTCGGAGCATGCTTTACCACTTGGTAACACTGAGACAACTTCTCGAACTTAGCGGTGCATTCTTCCACCATCATGCCACCTTTCCTGAGGATGCACCGGTTGGAGATTCCGGTCTTGGTCGAGGACTGCGTCTTGATCATCCAGTCATAATTCCGCTTATGATGCACTAAGTATTAAGTTGATCAGGCTCAATGTCTCTTAGCATCACAAGTGTAATTACAAAAAGGACTAGCAAGGAATCGACTCAACCCTAAACTAAGTCCGACTAGGTCGAACTGCTCCGATACCAACTGTAACACCCCGGTATTTCTATTGACTAAAAATACCCAGGTGCGCCTTAGTAACACATCAGAGATATTTTTCCTGCTTAGACACTGAATATCACTATAAATTTTTCGCTGAATATAACCCAAACAGTCTTATATACAACAAGACAATATGGTTCTCAGACCATATACCATCAGCAATTATAGTATTCAGTATCATACAAGAAAGCGGAAGAAAGATATACACTAAATACATAATGTTTTAGTATACAGACAACAAAAGGGAAATAAGCTTAAACATAAAGCTAAGCTATCAGCAACCAGTCCGAGCCCAACCTACTCATGCTTCTTGGATTTCCACTGCCCCTGTGTCTCTGTAAAACAACAACATTTAAACAGTGAGATACAATCTCAGTGAGTTCTACCGTAACCCCTACTAGCTCTCTCGGTATTAGTTTAAAACATTTTTCAATCTCAACACGGCATCGACTGCGTAACCGCTACTCCCGATGAACCACATTATTTTACACATAGCATTCCACCGACTGCGTAACCGCTACTCCCGGGGAATTTGCTATAACTTAGTACGACACCGACTGCGTAACCGCTACTCCCGGTGAACCGTACTACAATTAATTTAACATAACACCGACTGCGTAACCGCTACTCCCGGTGAACCCCCCTACCAATAGTACATTCTCCCATTGGCATGGAGCCTAGGGTAAGGGATCATGACTGCCCTGGCTAGTATGTTACACATGGGTCGTCACCCAACTCGATACATATACACACACAGGTCTGTAATCATATGAACTCAGGGTCCATCACCTCAAATAACCAGTTGAACACTTAACCCACGCTTTTATAAAACCAGGTTCACACTCGCACTCTAATTTACCTCTTTTCGACACAATTTTCAACTTCGAAAACAGTTTATTTTGCCTTAAAACTAGAATATTCAGTTAGGCCTCTGAATAAGCTTTCCAACGCATCTTGGAACACCTCAATCGGGTTCCCGGATCGAAAGTTATCGCGAAACGAAAAACAGTGTTTGGTTGCTGAAAATTCTGCCAACTGGCGCGCGAGTGGCGCGTGGCGCGCAAACGGCGCGCGAGTTGACAGTCAAGTCCTGTCCAGTGGCGCGCGAGTGACGCGCGGCGCGCAAACGGCGCGTGGACTGGCAGAAAGGGGGCCTGTCAAGTGCAGAATTTTGCGATTTTCGCGAAATCCGCTATTCCGCTCAATTCCGATTTTTGTTCCGATCGAAAACAGATTTTACAACCAGTAAAATGAATCCAATATAAACCACACAATCAATCAAGTCAATCAAAAACTCATTCAAAACGGATTTTATCAAAACGCGACATATTTCCCAATTAACGGTTTTTAAGTCAAAATCTTTCGAAATCAAATCACCGAAAATTTCATTTCAACGCGACACAACTAGAGACTCGCTCCGATCGATTCCTAATCCGAAACAGACAATATCCAGAAATATTCCAGTCCAGCGAAAGCGATAAAACAGTTAATTGATAATTCGAAACATAAAATCCTAAACGTGAGTAGAACTCACCCTTGAAGCGTGAACCACGATCGAGCCGAAATCACGAGTAGCCACACGAACGCTCCCCGCTCCGGCGACACCCAATCCGCTTCCAAAGCTTCCCACTCGATCACGAAACCGCTTTTGACCGAAATACCGAATCCCACGAAATCTTCCACGAACACTATTCATCATCCCTAACCTCCAAAAGCTACTATTCACCAAAAACCCCAATCTTTGATTTTCAATTCCAAATCACCCAATCGATCTTCAATACTCGAGTAATCCACCTCGTGCTCGCTCCTAAACATCGTCCTTAGCTTTCCCTTGAGCCATAACCATCGAAACTCCGATTTTCCCTCTCAAGTTCGAAAATGGCAAAGTGAGAGAGAGAGGGTTGATGATGAAAATCTTGGTACCAAATCGAAGAGGAAGTAACGCTGAGCATTTTTCGTGTTGGACGGAAGTCGTTTTGATGAGCGGAATTGCCCCCTTTTTCCCCTTCTTCTTCCTCCCCCTTTCTTTCTCTCTTCTTTTCTTTTTCTCTGTTTCTCCCTCTGTGTTATACCCCAATTTTGTCCGATCATTTATCGCAATTGTTTTAGCCCCCGTGTCACAAGTCCATTACGAGAACGACATTTCGAGCGTTGTCTTGTTTTAGTTTAGACCGGATTGTCTAATTGGGCCAATTTTTAGTAAATGGGCCTATGTTCGGTATTTTGGACTTAATTTAGTCCTTTTGATCAAAAAGCCATAAAAATAATAATGAAATAAAATCAGAAAATAAAAAATATATATTACAATAAAGTGTCCAAATAATACAAAAAGCCCAAAAATACAAAAATAAGAATAATCCAAAAAAATAGAGAAGAACGAAAATAATAAAAAGGGGGTGTCAGTAGCATTAACCTTCGGCCCAACAAGCTTGCCCAACAAGTCGACTTGCCCAACAAGTTAACTTGTCCAGCAAGTCTCTTCACCTAACCCTTCACCTATAAAAGGAGGCCCTGTGCACGGTGAAAAAGACACCACAGTGATTCAACAAGAACACTGAACACATTCTCTCCCTCTCCTAGCGAAGCTCTCGCTCTCTCTCTCTCCCCCTCCCTTTTTTATTTTTTTAGTTTTATTTTTCTTTTAATTAGTTTATTTTTAAATATTCATGATAAATACTTTTCACTAGTTGCACTTTTCATTTTTTTTTTTTGTTAACTTTTCGTTCATATTCAAAACAAAAACAAAATATTCTTTTTCCTCTCATAAATAAAGAAATATTTTTAAGAACAAAATAGGGGACTAAGTCGACTGTACAGTCGGGTTAGTCTGCTTTTTAGGTCACTAATGAACCGTTACGGATCATGGCCTAAAATCCCTATTTAAAACAAACAAATTTCTAAATTAAAATAAACACAAACACATTTCTTCCCACAAATCAAATTTTTAAAATAGGGAATTAAGTTGGCCGTACGGCCGGGTTAGTCACCGTTCTAGGACGAATGAACCGTACGGATCAAGAGTCCTAAAACCCCTATTCAAATAAAATCAAACCACCACACATCAAACTATCTTCCAAACTTCAAAAAACTCCATTTTCACAAAGTAGGGGACTAAGCCGACTGTACAGTCGGGTTAGTCATCATTTTAGGACAAATGAACTGATCACTCAGGAGTCCTAAAATCCCTAAATAAAATACACCAACAAATAAAGTTTTCTACCAAGAACTACGTGTGATTTGATTCTCTACCCAGAGATACGTAGGAGCAGAGGGCGGCCGACCTCTGTCAATTGCACTAATAAAAAACCTTTTTAGTCTTCTAATAAATAATCCTTTTTCTTCGATTCAAAAAATATCAAGTCTCTTTTCTTTCTCTTGGTTTCCTTTAATTCACAATAAAAGGGTAAAAATAAATGTTTTCAAAATTAACTTTCGCTTCTACAACTAAGTAGCAGGTAACCTTCCTTAGGAAGGATGTCGTGGGGTGCTAATACCTTCCCCACGCATAACCGACTCCCGAACCCATATCTGGTCTCAAGGGCCCTTATCCAAACTCAAAGGGATTTTCCAATATTTGCCCTTAAACTAAACTTTGGTGGCGGCTTCATTTTTGAACCTTCGAGGAATCCTCACCCGGATTTTTCGGTCGCTACAGCTGGCGACTTCACTGGGGATCATTTAGAGAGTCAAACCTAGTCTAATTAGTTGTAGAATTAGTTGTTAATTTAATGTTTATTTTTACCCTTCCCCTTTTGTCTTTTATTTTTTATTATTCTTTTGTGATATGAAAACCCTAGGATAGAAGACCATTTTTTGTATATATGTTTGTTTGTTTTGCAGCGTGGGGGGTATTCTTGATATTATGCTCCTTCACACACTCCACTATCACACTTTTGCACACACGTGAGAATAGTCCTGTACCCGGACTGGAGAATAACCTAAGTTAGAACGAGACTGCGTAGTGATGGCCTACTGGATGTGCGTCCTATTGGGTGGTCACGAAAGTCTCACCTAGAGTTTGGTCCCTCTTGAGAATGCTGACACTCCTAATAGCTTGCCTATTGTTGTTGATCAGTGTTCTTAACTGGGGTCGTTGGCTCTAGGAACCTTATGTAGGACTCTTTAGAGCTACCCTTTGAAAGGTTCACTTAACAGACAAGCCCTAGACCTATTCTCTAAGGAACCCTTGTAGGACACAAATGAGCCTTATACCCCTGCATTCAAATAAACACTGATACATTTTTCCGGTCTTCTAAAAAGAAAAAATTCAAAAAAATCATATTTTATTTTTGCAAGTTATTTTTTTAGAAACATATCTCATGCATTTGCATTTTCATCATTCATATCCATCATCATGTGTTATTCATCCATTACATTTTATTTCATAATTTAAAAAAAACATGAGCATACTTTTTGAAAAAAAAATTGATGAGAGATGAGGCGTTCTTACAAATACATTTTAATTGATTGTTCTTCCTTGAAAAAGTTTAACCTACTAAATTTCAAACGAGGTCGAACTTAGCTGCAAACTCAAGTTGTTTTCAGACACTCAATCTTCAAAAAAGAATAAGTTATTGACCATTAGCAGCTCGTCCAAATTTTTGTCAGCAAAGCGTTGCATCTCATCCATCCCATGATAAACGATCAAAATAGTCCATTTTGTTAACTAATGTGTTATCAAAAATTCTTCTATCATGTCTCTAACTATGTTAACTCTCTGTGAAGCATTCGTATAGTGAACTTGTATGCGATGTGCATTTGCTCTTATTTGAGTCAGTTAGTGTCCACACCTTTCCATCCTATCATCATCCATTGTTCATGTCCAGTCTCACCCCGACCACTCTATAAAGTGCATATTCTCCACACAAGTTCTTAGTTGACTCTTTGGTTTTGTCCCCAATGATGAAATTTCATAAACTAACACTTGGATCCTCCAAACAGGGGCAAATTTGTGATCACTAGATATCTTGTCAACATTGTATTCCCTTGGTGCAAGTCCTTTACAAAAAAATAATCAAAAAAAAGTCTGTTAGGTTGAAAACTCGCGAGAGCAGCCTAAGCAAAAATTAGGGCATATAAAAAGAAATAAAGAAAAAGAGCAGATATATAAAAATAAATAATTTTTTGTCCTTGAGTTAGTTTTTGAGAAAACAAGCAATCATGATTTGAAATGAAGTTTGGTCATCTTCTCACAAAAAGCATAAAAAAAATACCCTTTGCAACCCACTTTGAGCCAAAAAAAAAAAAAAAAAAATCTTTCAATCACCCTAGACAATGATCTGTTCCCCATTCAAAGATGGTGCACTACTTTCTTCAGTTTATTCAACTCAAGAGAAATAGGCCGTCAAAGAATGAGAATCATATTTAAAAAAAAAACAGAGACAAAAGTCTTGAATAAAAATACGACATAAATCTTTGAGCTGATACATCATATCATGAAGTGCACCACTAAATAAAAAGATCATTTGTCTCATCAATCCCCACACACTTTGAGCCCAATCACCCATTCTTTCATAAATTATCAACCACTAGCCACATTGCACCGCAAATAAAAAGCTCATTGTCTAAAGCCCTCAAACACCTTATTGTGCCAAATTAGCACTTCTTTCACGAAACTCAAAAATGGACCTCAAACACTCCTTTGGGCCTACTTATCCTTTCTTTCATGAAAGATCATTGTCTAAACCCCCAAACACTTCTTTGGGCCCAATTATCATTTCTTTTCATAAATCCCTAACCGTTGGTACATTACCCCCAACCATTGGCCCCATTACAAACCTTTTCTTTCATGAATCCCTAACCATTGGCCCCATTACAAACCTTTTCTTTCATGAATCCCTAACCATTGGCCACATTACCAACCCCTTCTTACATAAACCCCTAACCGTTGGCCACGTTACAACCCTAAACAAGTCCATTCTGATCGATAACTGATTGCTTTCGTTTTTTTAAGGTTTTAATTTTAGGACAATTGAGTTTATTTATTTACAGTATGTTTGCTAAAAAAAAATATGACAAAAAATAAAGCTAAAAAGGGCAAAAAAAAAAGAAAAAAAAAGAAAAAGAAAAAAGGCTTGCGCTCCAAGAAAAAAGGCCTGCACTGATACCAAGACAAGGTTTAGTGATCACCAAGTGAAATTTTCATCATCAGGACTATCATAGTCCATGGGAGTCATCTTAAAAGAACCAAAAGTTTATACTAGGACCATCACCTAGATCCCAAAGTGGGGCAGTCCCTTCACCTTTCATGCTTCTCAAACTTGGGGAAATTTTCCAGCGTCCGTCTCATTCATATACCACATCCAATCCATATAGCCATACGACCAACTCACAAACCCATTACCCTAACTCTGTCACCTTTCCCCTACCTCACTCGAACTAGAAATATCATTCCAAAGTGGGGCAATCCTGTCACCATTAACCCCTCACTCCGCTCAAAATTGGGGAAATTCGCTCTGCACTCATCTCATCCCCTTGTCATATTCACATTCATAAAACCATACCGGGGCAATTTCTCAACCCACCATCCTAATTACAACTTTTCGCAAACTCTAGTTAGGGCAACATTGTCCTTGTCATAGGTGGGGCAACACCAAACGCCATGGGTTGAGACAAAATCTTTTGCGTTCCACCCCTCATTCCAAAGTCACAGCATTACCAATTCATAATTTCCTCTACACCCCTAGTTGTTGTCACCACTAGACAGGGGAAAGTTATGCATTCACCGTCATCAACTATGAATTAGGGCAGTCCCACATTTCTAGAGTTGGGGAGAACATACCTTTCATGACTTTGGCAAAAACCTACCATTCATCCCCTCACGTGTCATATCTGTCCATACCCCGAGTCAACTAGCTCATTCATCTGTATTTGCACTACTCTACATGTTCATTAAAACAATGCTTCAAAGAGAGAGAACACAAGTTACTAATATGAAGTTGGAAACTCACTCAGTTAACTTTGTGGACCTAAAATTCAATCGTCATGGGACATCATAATCAAATGGAAGAACAATGTGAACGAGCTTGCAAATCCAATCAAATACTTTTGTGCATCAGCGCATGTGAATCACAACCTTGAGGTTGCCACATCTGAGTTCAAACCTTTTTCCAAGAAATAATTACTTCTCTGCCTCTCGCATCAAAAGTCTCATTTCTCATCATTACAAAAAAAAAATCTGCATCATCAATAAATCATAGCATAAATCATTCCATCATGCAATCATGCATCTACCATAGCACCTGCATCTAAGCAATACATTTGCATTCACCTGTTATCTGCATTCACATATATGGCTGATCAATTTTTGTTTCCGATCAGCTCTAGCATCCACAATTCACGGGCTTTGGTAGTTTATCTGCTTTCACATTGCACATTCATCACATTACACGCATGCACACATAACAGTTTGCTTCGATAGACGTACCAAGTGTCGGTCTCATCATTGCCAAAAACTTTCAACATCACTAATCATATCATTGAACCATGCATTCGTGTGCTTCCTTTCATTCATCATTGCCAAAACCTTCTTTACATCACTAATCATATCATCATACCATGCACGACATTCGCGTCAAAGCATTACATTTGCGTCACATTCGCACTTTGCATTTCATACACCCATCATATACTAAGAAAAAAAGGAAATGCAAAAAGCAAAAAGAGGAAAAATCGCTCATTCCATTACATTCATCATTAATCAGCACAATCACATTCACATGTTATCTGCATTCACATACGTTGTTTGTCAACCTCCATGTTCCACCAACTTTGACTCACATCATCCGCCACGTTTCATTCATCCCATCGGACACCTACCATTTCGCATACCCATATTGCACACATGCATCATCCATCGCATTTTTAGACATGCAAAATTTAGATAGCTTTTCCCTTCTCAGGTAAATGCATTCATTAGGTATGTCCTAGGCAACTACGCCATGTGTCAATCCCAATACTTTGTTTCCTCAAAGTCAGTGCTACAAGCACTGGTCTCATATCACAATTCAGAGTATCGAACCCCCGGCGGTTCCTCAAAGCCTCAGTGCACCTTCAGACCCCCAGAGGTCCAATCCAGATCGCACGTCGGCATCGAGCACCGACGGATCATCCGGCCCCAGGCCCTTCAGACTAGCTGTGTCAGCCTAAGACATAGTGGACGTCATTCGTGATCAGTTCTAGACCTGATCTTATTAACGGCCGCTCGAAAAAGGCCACCCCCGGACCCCGGCAGTCCTTCAAAGCCCCAGTGCACCTTCGGACCCCAAATGGTCCTTCAGGGTTTAGGCAACCCCTTGGAGCCCCAGTGCTCCCTTAGAGCCCAAATGCTCTTTTAGAGCCCCAGAGCCCCAGTGATCATTTCTTTATTGTTCTCGGTTAACACGCCAAGTGTTAATCGTCCCTATTTTCCCTAACTCATCTTCCCCCTAAGCGGACAAAATTAGTGTCTATTCTATCTTTATTTTTATTTCTACTACGAAAATCGGAAAGCCATTCACCTTTTCTAGTAAAATATAAATAAAGAGGGGCAGCTGTTATACCCCAATTTTGTCCGATCATTTATCGCAATTGTTTTAGCCCCCGTGTCACAAGTCCATTACGAGAACGACATTTCGAGCGTTGTCTTGTTTTAGTTTAGACCGGATTGTCTAATTGGGCCAATTTTTAGTAAATGGGCCTATGTTCGGTATTTTGGACTTAATTTAGTCCTTTTGATCAAAAAGCCATAAAAATAATAATGAAATAAAATCAGAAAATAAAAAATATATATTACAATAAAGTGTCCAAATAATACAAAAAGCCCAAAAATACAAAAATAAGAATAATCCAAAAAAATAGAGAAGAACGAAAATAATAAAAAGGGGGTGTCAGTAGCATTAACCTTCGGCCCAACAAGCTTGCCCAACAAGTCGACTTGCCCAACAAGTTAACTTGTCCAGCAAGTCTCTTCACCTAACCCTTCACCTATAAAAGGAGGCCCTGTGCACGGTGAAAAAGACACCACAGTGATTCAACAAGAACACTGAACACATTCTCTCCCTCTCCTAGCGAAGCTCTCGCTCTCTCTCTCTCCCCCTCCCTTTTTTATTTTTTTAGTTTTATTTTTCTTTTAATTAGTTTATTTTTAAATATTCATGATAAATACTTTTCACTAGTTGCACTTTTCATTTTTTTTTTTTGTTAACTTTTCGTTCATATTCAAAACAAAAACAAAATATTCTTTTTCCTCTCATAAATAAAGAAATATTTTTAAGAACAAAATAGGGGACTAAGTCGACTGTACAGTCGGGTTAGTCTGCTTTTTAGGTCACTAATGAACCGTTACGGATCATGGCCTAAAATCCCTATTTAAAACAAACAAATTTCTAAATTAAAATAAACACAAACACATTTCTTCCCACAAATCAAATTTTTAAAATAGGGAATTAAGTTGGCCGTACGGCCGGGTTAGTCACCGTTCTAGGACGAATGAACCGTACGGATCAAGAGTCCTAAAACCCCTATTCAAATAAAATCAAACCACCACACATCAAACTATCTTCCAAACTTCAAAAAACTCCATTTTCACAAAGTAGGGGACTAAGCCGACTGTACAGTCGGGTTAGTCATCATTTTAGGACAAATGAACTGATCACTCAGGAGTCCTAAAATCCCTAAATAAAATACACCAACAAATAAAGTTTTCTACCAAGAACTACGTGTGATTTGATTCTCTACCCAGAGATACGTAGGAGCAGAGGGCGGCCGACCTCTGTCAATTGCACTAATAAAAAACCTTTTTAGTCTTCTAATAAATAATCCTTTTTCTTCGATTCAAAAAATATCAAGTCTCTTTTCTTTCTCTTGGTTTCCTTTAATTCACAATAAAAGGGTAAAAATAAATGTTTTCAAAATTAACTTTCGCTTCTACAACTAAGTAGCAGGTAACCTTCCTTAGGAAGGATGTCGTGGGGTGCTAATACCTTCCCCACGCATAACCGACTCCCGAACCCAAATCTGATCTCAAGGACCCTTATCCATTCCAAAAGGGATTTTCCAATGTTTACCCTTAAACTAAACTTTGGTGGCGGCTTCATTTTAGAACCTTCGAGGAATCCTCGCCCGGATTTTTCGGTCGCTACACTCTGTCTCGTGCTTCCTTTCTTCTTTCTTTCTTTCCTTTTAATTAATTCTTCTCTTCTCCTCTCACATGCACACACGTATACACATATAAATTTATTTATTATATAAGTTGTAACGCGGTCAAATTACCATATCGATCGAAATCTCCTATGTCGATTCCAAAACTTCCTTGGTCCGTATTATCCGGTTAACGATCCGATGGCAACCAATAATTAATTTTAGCACTCAGTAAATTTACCAGTTAAGTACTAAATTAGTTTAATTAGGCTAACATCCAAATAATTCCATTAATTATTTTGGGGATGTTACAGGTACCGTCTCCAAATCTTCAGTGCATACACAATAGCTGCCAATTCCAAATCATGAGTTGGATAATTCTCCTCATGAATCTTCAACTCTTGAAAACATTCTTCACAATCGGCATCCCACGTAAACGGATGACCCTTACGAGTTAACCGAGTAAGTGGAAAAACTAAGTGTGAGAACCCTTGAACAAATCTCTTATAGTAACCGGCTAGACCCAAAAACTTCTGATCTCTTTGACTGAGGTCGGTCTTTCCCAATTCAACACAGCTTCTATTTTATTGGGATCTACTGCAACTCCTGATTGGGAAATCGCATATCCCAGAAACTTTACCTCAGGCATCCAGAAATCACACTTCGAAGGCTTCACATACAACTTCTTTCCTCGGGGTACTTTCAGAACAATGCGGAGATGTTGGACATGCTCCTCAATGGTCTTCGAGCACATCGAGATACCATCAATGAAAACGACTACAAATTGATCTAGGTATTCGAGGAAAAACTCGGTTTCGGTAATCCATGAATACCGCCGGAGCATTAGTTAAACCGAAGGGCGTCATCACGAACTCGTAATGTCCATACCTAGTACGGAAAGCTGTCTTCGGAATATCTAAGGCTCTAACTTTTAATTGATGATATCCTGACCTCAGATCAATTTTTTGAAAACACCTCTGCACCTCGAAGTTGATCCAGCAATTCGTGTATCCTTAGAAAAGGATATTTGTTCTTGATCGTCACTTTGTTGAGTTGTCGATAATTAATGCACAATCTCATGCTACCATTTTTCCTTTCGACTAACCACACCAGAGCACTCCTTAGAGAAGCACTCGGTCGAATGAATTTCTTTAACGTCGACTCTTCAAGTTGAGACTCCATTTCCTTTAATTCTAAAGGTACATTCAATAAGAAACAATAGATATTGATCCCGTGCCAGGAACCAATTCTACAGTAACTCTACCTCTCGCTCTGGAGGTTCAGAAGAAACTTCATCGTGAAAACATCCAGAAAGTCATTCACGGCCTGAATGTTCGCCAAATCTAAACTAATTTCAGTGGATGCAGATTACATACTAACATGTGCTTCCGCACCTTGGAATGAAGATTGACCGTCTAAGGTGAACTAGGTAACCGCTTCAGAATTTGTCCTAGACAATTCAACTGATTCTGAAGCGAAGCTGATAGTTGATTAACACAGTCGATTGTAACATGATTTGCAGTCATCCAGTTCACACCCAAAATGGTGTCCACACTTCTCATAGGCAAACAAATAATCCTTCTACGAAATTTCTGTCTCCTATAACACGTAGACAATTCTGACACAAAGATTGGGTCTGGACACGACCCTTAGCCGCAGTTAAGACAGTTATCGGCTCGGATAGCGGAGACAATGCTAATTCCAACCGATCTACACATGCTTGTGCTATAAAACAATGGGTTGCACCCGCATCGTATAATATACTGACGGAGTGATTGAAAACTGATCTCTTACCCCTCAGTAATTTGTCTGCAATTGTAACTGTCTGACCATCCAGAGTGTTGACTCGTCCTTGCCTTAGAGTTACTTGTAATTCCTTGGAACTCTTCCTTGCAGGGCACTAAGGCAACATAATTGGTAATAGTATAAGAACTGAGACCCTAAGTCATAAAAGCACTAAGGCCCCTCTTATACTTCTGCGTTCTCCATTCGTCATTCGAATCTTACTTTACCCCTTGGTAAAACTGAGACAACTCCTCGAACTTAGCGGCGTATTCTTCCACCGTCATGCCACCTTTCCTGAGGATGCACCGGTTGGAGACTCCGGTCTTGGTCGAGGATTGCGTCTTGATCATCCTACCATAATTCCGCTTATGATGCACTAAGTATTAAGTTGATCAGGCTCAATGTCTCTTAGCATCACAAGTGTAATTACAACCAGGACTAACAAGGAATCGACTCAACCCTAAACTAAGTCCGACTAGGTCGAACTGCTCTGATACCAACTGTAACACCCCGGTATTTCTATTGACTAAAAATACCCAAGTGCACATTAGTAACACATCAGAGATATATTTCCTGCTTAGACACTGAATATCACTATAAATTTTTCGCTGAATAAAACCCAAACAGTCTTATTTACAACAAGACAATATGGTTCTCAGACCATATACCATCAGCATCTATAGTATTCAGTATCATACAAGAAAGCGGAAGAAAGATATACATTAAATACATAATGTTTCAGTATACAGACAACAAAAGGGAAATAAGCTTAAACATAAAGCTAGGCTATCAGCAACCAGTCCGAGCTCAACCTACTCGTGCCTCTTGGATTTCCGCTGTCCCTGTGTCTCTGTAAAACAACAACATTTAAACAGTGAGATACAATCTCAGTGAGTTCTACCGAGACCCCTACTAACACTCTCGGTTCAATTATGAGTTCTCATACATTCGTAGTTTACTTTATAAATTACATTCTTTTAATTTAGCACGACACCGACCCCAGCTTTGGTAATCCCGGTGACTCGTACTAGCCAACATAGTATGATACCAGCCCCAGCTTTGGTAATCCCGGTAACCATACTATTGATATCTTTAGAATGACACCGACCCCAACTTTGGTAATCCCGGTGACCATTCTTTCTAACTTTAACACGGTACCGGCCCCAGCTTTGGTAATCCCGGTAACCCGCTTCATAACTTTATTACAGCACCGACCCCAACTTTGGTAATCCCGGTGAACTGTTTTATAACTGTGACATAACACCGACCCCAGCTTTGGTAATCCCGGTGAACCCCTTTACCAATAGTACTTTCCCTAATGGCTTACGGGCCTAGGGTAAGGGATCATGACTTCCCCGCCTAGTATGTCAACCTCATGGGTCGTCACCCAAACTCGATCTAGTATATATATATATCCACCCGCATTTGGGCTAACTCCTATATTCGATATAATTTATATATCGTGAATCATAGACCGTTTTAGATGATTTAAATAATAATCATCCCGCGTCAGTTACATAGTTCAATAAATAGAACGTACCATAGACCGGTTTAGATGATTTAACAATCATCCCGCGTCATTTATACAATATCACATAGGACTCATAGTCCGCTTTCTTTTCGATAAAAACATTAAGTCCACATTCGCTCTCGCATACTAACTCGACACTTTTCAACATAATTTTCAATATCAAAAACAGTTCATTTTGCCTTAAAAATAGAATATTCAGTTAGGCCTCTGAATAAGCTTTCCAACGCATCTTAGAACACCTCAATCGGGTTCCCGGATCAAAAGTTATCGCGAAACGAAAAACAGTGTTTGGTTGTTGAAAATCTGCAAAGTGACGCGCGAGTGGCGCGTGGCGCGCAAGCGGCGCGCGAACTGGCAGTAAAACCTGTCAACTGGCGCGCGAGTGGCGCGCGGCACGCAAGTGGTGCGTGGACTGACAGTTGGGGGGTCTGTCAAGTGCAGAATTTGGCGGTTTCGCGCGAAAACCGCGATTCCGCTTAATTCCGATTCTCGTTCCGATTGAAAACAGTTTTGACAACTATAAAAACAGTCTCAATCAAAGTCACACCATCATTCAAATCAATCAATCTCTCATTTTAAACGAATTGTATCAAAACGCGACATATTTTCCAATTAACGGTTTTTAAGTCAAAATCTTTCGAAATCAAATCGCCAAAATTCTATTTCAACACGACACAACTCGAGACTCGCTCCGATCGATTCCTAACCCGAAACAGACAATATCCAGTAATATTCCAGTCCAGCGAAAGCGATAAAACAGTTAATTAATTAATTCGAAACGTAAAATCCTAAGCGTGAGTAAAACTCACCCTTGAAGCGTGAACCACGAGCGAGCCGAAATCACCGAGTAGCCACACGAACGCTCCCCGCTCCGGCGACACCCAATCCGCTTCCAAAGCTTCCCACTCGATCACGAAAACCGCTTTTGACCGAAATGCCGAATTCCTCGAAATCTTCCACGAACACTATTCATCGTCTTCAACCTCCAATCACCACTATTCACACATAAACCCAATTTTGAACCCTAACCTTCAATTCTTCAAAAACTCCTAATCGGACTTCAATATTCGCGTATTCCACCTTGAGCTCGCTCCTCACCACCATTCTAGGCTTTCCTTTGAGCTTGAACCACAAAACCTCCATTTTTCCTCTCAAATTCGAAAATGGCAAAGTGAGAGAGAGTGAGTTGATGATGAAGATCTTGGTACCAAATCGAAGAGGAAGTAACGCTGAGCATTTTTCGTGTTGGAAGGAAGTCGTTTTGACGAACCGAAACCTTCCCTTTTTCCTCTTCTTCCTCCTCCCCCTTTCTTTCTCTTTTCTCTCCTTTCCTTCTCTGTTTCTCTTCTCTCGCTGTTTCCTTTTCTTTTCTTTCTTTCAATTCATTCCTTTTCTTTCTTTTAACACACACACACACGTGTATATATATATATATATATATATATATATATATATATATTTATTTAATATATAATTGGTAACGTGGTCCAATTACCATATTGATCTAAATCTCCTATTTCGATTCCGAAACTTCCTGGATCCGTATTATCCGGTTAACGACTCGATGACAACCAATAAATAATTTTAGCACTCAGTAAATTTACCAGTCAAGTACTAAAATTATTCAATTGGGTTAACATCCAAATAATTCGGCTAATTATTTTTGAGGATGTTACACGAACCGTAACCTCTGGAACGATCCCCGTAATCACGTACTCGCACCGAACTCGTCCGATATTCGAAACTGAACTTCGGAACAGCAACCAACACAAATCCAGCTACTGAACTTCCTCCTTGACTACGGAATTGGCGTCTCTCGAACTTTGGCGATTCGATCCGAAATTTGAGGAACCAACATTTCCAATTCCACATCCGTTTTCCAGCATCAGCGAGCAGTTTCGTAACACGCGTATCGTGGTCAAATCGTGGCCAAAACCCTTCAAACCAGTGCCCATTGTGTAGATAATCTTGTCTACTTTCTGATGGTCAAAGGTTCATACGCATGCATCTAGTAGATTGGGAGATATACCCGAAACAAGGTGACTGGTCCAGGACAGTGCTTGATTCCGAATCCAAAACTTGGGGACATGATATCTCCTTCATTTCTCCATGAAATCATACGGTTCTTGTGCCCAAAGTGAATATCTTTGTGTCTAGGTTCCAGAGGGACAAGAATCACGATCATCAGAGTAGTGTACCGCGAGATACGATGAAAACAATGAAGAGGGTTCCTACGGGTTTCAAGTAGGATCTTCCTTGAGTTGGTATTCTTCAATCCTAACCATCAAGGACCACAAATTTTAGCTCCAATCCGAATCCCCAGCTCTTCTTAATTCGAACCCAGAACTGAATCACTTCAAACTTGTTCTCAATCAACAATTTTGGTGTTCAATCCTTCTAATACTTCTCTAAGTTGACATGCAAGGCTTCAGAAGACCATTTCACCTACTTTGAGCTTGGAGGTTCCACAATGGTGTCTTGATGAAGATGGAAGTGTTGTTGATGATTCTGGTATCAGATTGAAGAGGAGGATGCAGGGGTCACATTGGTGTGGTTGGATGAAACATGCATGAGAAATCTCCTCTCCTTCTTTCCTTCTCCTCTCTCACGCCCTCTCCCCCTTTTCTCTCTATTCTATCTCTTTTCTTTCTTAATTCTGGTTCAGCATCTAGGAGTGAGGGAGTGAGTGTGTTGCTGTTTTTGTTTGGTGAGGGTGTGGGTCAGACTTGGGACCATCAAGTGGGCTGAAGCAAAATAACTAGGGATTTGACCAATATGCCCTCATGTTCTAATTTTCACTCACTAGTGGAAAAAATGCTTTTTATAACTGTAATTTATATCGGTTAAAAACAGTCCGATATTAAAAGTGACGCGGTGGCAGTTTTGTAATTAAAATTATAATTTTTATATCGGTTTCACCAGGAACCGATATAGAAAATGCAAAAATCATCTTTCATATCGGTTCCATGGATAACCGTTATAGAAAGTGAAAAAAATTAAGGCTTCCATAACGGGTCAAAACACCACCCGTTATAGAAACTAAAAATTTGGCTTTTCACATACGCTCCCTCTCAGCGTACTCTCATATTCTGTTCGTTCTCTCCCTCTCTTCCACGCGTTCCACCACGTCGCTCCCTCCCTCTCTTCCACGCGTTCCACCACGTCGCTCCCTCATCTCCTCCACGTTCCACCACCGTTCGCTCCCTCCTCCACCACTGTTGGCACCTCCCTCATCTCTTCCACCACCGTTCGCACCTCCGTTGCTCCGTTGTGTCTCTCACTCTTGCTGCGCGGAGAACCACCATCGCCACAGCGCGCACAACCGCCGCGTCTCCCTTCGCGCTGCGTCTCCCACCGTCGCCACAGCGCGCGCTACTCCTCCTCTTGCTGGTACGTCTTCCCTTTCTTGATTTCGTTTTTTAGGGTTTGTGTGATTTGGGAATTGGGAAAGTGACCAGTGTTACTATTGATATGGGGTTTGTTGTGGAGGCACAGACGGAGGAGGAGTTGCCGGAGAAATTGATTGGTGCTGTTAGGGTTTCTCAGATGGAAATGTCATCCGCTACGGTTGTTGATGCTCCCCCCAAAATTGGACTCGCCAAGGTCAACCATCACCGTAGTGAGTGAGTTCTGATAGTAAGTAGAAATAAAGATTTTAGGGATTTAGAGATAATAAATAAACAAGTAAATAAATATTCACCTAAATTTAGGTTACATTCGAATTATTTTCATGTAATTTTTTGATTCTAATTTGACAATTTGATGTACTATGTGAAGGAAACGAGTTAAAAGATGAGATATTCTCGCCGAATTTGGGTTCTATTGGAATGTTGTAGTTGTATAATTTTGTATTTGTGTATTGTTTGTGAATCTTCACTTGACAGCGTATTAATGTTGTTAATTGTATGAGGAGGAACAGTTGGTGGTGGTCGGTGGATCTTTTTGGTTGATGGAGTGAATGAATCACACTTGTGTGCTTTGAAAAAGTAGAGCATAAAAAGAGCACAGTTTGATCTTAAGACTTGAAGGCCGCAAGCCATGTTGGACATTTGACTTGTTTTGTTGTTTTAAAATGTAAATGTAGGTTCTGTTTGGTTGATGAAAAATTCACTTGTTCTTGGTTTTTTTTGAAGGATTATGTGCCTACAGTTTTTGACAACTTCAGTGCAAATGTTGTGGTTGATGGCAGCACAGTTAACCTGGGATTATGGGACACTGCTGGTAAGCATTTTTCTTATTGTGCATGTTATTATAGTAGTGGAAAAAGAAAAAAATAATGCTTCTATCTCTAAAACTGAATATAATTGAAATTGAAGTTGTTAATTATAGTTTTGACATTTATTGTGGCTTGATAAATTCAGGACAGGAGGATTACAACAGGCTGAGGCCTTTGAGCTACAGAGGAGCAGATGTGTTCTTGCTAGCCTTTTCCCTCCTCAGCAGAGCCAGCTATGAGAATATCTCTAAGAAGGTTCTTCCAACCTCTCTCTCTCTCTCTCTCTATCTATCTATCTATCTATCTATCTATCTATCTATCTATCTATCTATCTATCTATCTATCTATCTATCTATCTATCTATCTATCTATCTATCTATCTATCTATCTATCTATCTATCTCTATATTTTGTTTATATGTGAAATGGTATAATTCCATTCAACAGAATCTAACACTAGGCTAATTTTATGCAGTGGATTCCTGAACTGAGACATTATGCCCCAACTGTGGCAATTGTACTGGTGGGAACCAAACTTGGTATGAACTGAAAGTACATAACTTACATAGCAATTTGGAGTTACTTATGCTAATTTTAAGTGTTAGTGGTCAATTAATAATTACTTGGAATTTTTTTATTTAAATTGGCTTGCAGATTTGAGGGAAGTCACTTCTAAACATATGCTCATGTACTATCCATTTCAATTTCAACTTTCCTGCTTTACTTCTTTGGACAGTACCCATGTACTATCCATTAGAAAAAGACAGCAACTCACTTTAATACTCATTAGAAAAAGACAGCAACCAACTCTATTACCCATTAGTTTTTTCCATAATCTCCTAAAACAAACTTTATCCAGCTGCTAGCTAACAAGCGAAAGTACTACAAGGAGCAACAACTCATAGGAGACCAAATCTGTGTCACCAAAGGTGCCTGAGTTCAAGTAAGTATCCTTTTTGTTGACAGTATCCTCCATTTCTAAAGGTACCATAATAGCAACATATATTTTTGGTGCTTTTAATCTTTGAGTGTTGTCATTTGCATTGTTGTTGACTATTTTTCATTCACCTTCGATTCTTTCCTAACTAAAAAGCTTAATGTTTAACATATCTCCTCTTTAAGAGCTTTTCATTTCTTTGTTAAAACCGCAAAATTTAAGTTTGCATCCAAAAAATTTGAAATTTGATTTCAGCTCAAAAAATGTGAGATACATTTTCACCATATCTTTAAATAATGAATAAAAGACAAGAAGTGTGTGGGATAAATTTAATTTGGCTCTGCCGCTATTTTCTATTCCCATATCACTTATGCTCAATCTCCATTTTGTTTTGCAGTCATGCTATAGATGCAAAGACAAGGTCTATAATTTGGCTCTGCTGCTATTTTCTATTCCCATATTACCTCCTCTTTAGAGTTTTCTATGACATTTATGCTACTTTTTTGAATGACCATGGAGTAGCAAACAATGACTGAGAGTGGCTCCATATAGTCTAATGTCTCTAATTTGTTTCTTTTGATTTCAAAGGTTTTTCATATAATTCACATCTGGCGATGGATATTTTTGATATGGATTGAAACCATGACAAACGTTTTTCCCTAAAGAAAACTGGAAAGTGGAGCAGAAGAACAAATTACTCTGCCATTAATGAAGGTAACTATATAATAATTATTATCTGCTAATTTATTCAAATATTTAACCAATGATTCTGCCTGACCCAGTAAATAGGATGTTGAACCAACTTCATTACTTTATTTGCTACTATTTTCTATGGTGATATTTGTTGTGTAAACTATTTAGTATTTCTATATTTGCAATTTTTTTCGTTTATAGCCAGTACAAGCTTAAAATTACCATCATAAAAGATGAGTTACCAATAGATGTGTTGATATTTGAGTATCTGAAAAAAGTGGAGTTAATAGTGGAGTTAGCAGTATGTTTAACCAATTTTACTATTTAATATGGTGATATTTTTGACACTTCAAGACCCTTGGTTTAAGTTAGTCTTAATGTTGTTTTGTTCTGAACCATTTATTTTGAAAGGTATTTTTCGTGTAAGATGCAGTAGGCTATTCCTTATTTGGAAAGTGCTGCTGAAAGATTGAAAGATAGCTATGACCAAAGCCTTTTGGATTGGGTTATATTTACAACAATTTGGGGGCAGCATATTTAGAGTTGAATACACTCCAGTCAGCAGTGCAGATGTTTGCAGTAGCAAAGGATATCATGAATGTTTCCAATTGAGTTTTCTCAGCAAGTTATTGATGCTTGAGAAAGTCATGGAACAAGTGCAACCATCTTGACTAATTTGTGGGGGGTATGAAACATCTCTTAAAGAACACTGATACATTAGCATCAAACATCTTTTTATGTTTTATATGGAGCTATATGCATGACAAGAAATTGATTATGCATTTGACTAGCCAAATTTTGTTGTGGTACTTCTTTTTCAGTCTGACACAGTAAGTTTGAACTCATGATTCAACAAGTAGCGAAGTGTTTGTCAATTTTGTTCTTCATAACTGCAGAAACGGCTGATATGAAGTACAAATCAGCTGATCTGTATGACCTCAACAGCAAGTATGTGTAAACACTGTGCTTACTTGATGTATCAATTTACGCCCTTAATTTGTTTTAGATGGATTACTATTTTACATTGGGCTTACTTGATGTATCACTCAAGTTCTACCTCTTATGCATTCTTTAGTAACCCAAATCAACATGGCATAGTGAAGAAGAACATGGCAGAGTCTTACAAATTTCTGTGCAATTTTGCAGGTTGGCTAGATTACCGAATATTAAGGTACCTGAATGAAAGTTCTCATATATACAATAAACTACTCATTCTTTTCTTCCCTTTATAACTTTATTTTGTACCTACTATAACAGTTCTAGTAATTTTCTTATGCATATAATCTGATAGGTTGCAACTGTCCTCCTTTGTTGCGCCTTTGTCTACGACATTTTTTGGGTGTTCATATCTCCATTGATATTCAAGGAAAGTGTCATGATTACAGTAAGTGTTTACTTTTATGAGTAGTACTTTAGTTCTTTTAGTTGGATGGTCTCATTTCAGTTTGCTACTTCCAAGATTTTGCAGAGACTAACATAGACAGCTTTAGCTATTGCCTTTCAAATTCAATAATTTTTTTGCTTTCATGTTCAAGATTGCTTGGTTTTGCTAATTCTGTCAAAAAAGATGAAAAAGACAGTTGTAGTATGATGTTCCATTATGTTCTTGGATTTTGTGAAACCTGTTTTCCATTTTGGGGGAAGGATTGTTATATTTGATTTTTGTTGTTTTCATTTTTGAATGCTTTCTATTTATTTCTATTATTTTACACTTGTCCTGATTTTCTTCAAACTTTCAGAATCGAAATGGAAAATTCAGACAACGAGGGTCCCGACAAGAAGAGACCTCATCTCACTTCTGAAATGCAGCATAGATATGGTCCCTACAGCTATGCACATCTTCACCCTTCAAATTTTCATGTCAGTACTACTTACTTGTTCAATTCAATTAGTTTCTGTTTTAGCATCAATTCAAACTTATGAGTTACTAGTAATTAATTAGCTTAATTATGAATTAATCAGGTATCTAACAGCAGCAGCAATGGAGGAGGGAGGCGTATAGGGAGTGATTTATCATTATAAGGAAAGATGCTGCTACCTTTGGTTCTTCCTTATTAGGGCAGTATCAAGCAATGGATGTATTATGGAAAACTACTAAGTTGTATTTTGTTGTTATCAAGTTTTTGGAATATATCCCAATTATATGATCTTGTTTTGAGTATTTGGGATTATGCTAGATATATAGATTTGGTACTATGTATTTGAGATTGTGGTTGCATCTTTTGAGTATTTGGGATTATGCTAGATATATAGATACTAATGATGAGGCTGTTCAGGTTACTATTTGTTAAAATTCATTTTTTTTAAAAAAAATAGACTTTTCATATCGGTTTTCTATGGGAACCGATATGAAAAGTCCTTTTTTTTTTAAAAAAGAGACTTTTCATATCGGTTTTCTATGGGAACCGATATGAAAAGTCTATTTTTTTTAAAAAAAGAGACTTTTCATATCGGTTCTAAGGGCAACCGATATAAAAACAACTTTTCATAACGGTTCAGGAACCGATATGAAATGTCTCTATTTTTTATATCTCCTTTTTCGGCATCGGTTCGGGAACCGATATGAAATGTCAATTTTAACCGATATAAAAAGCCTTTTTTCCATTAGTGACTTAACTCTCCATAAACTCTTCTCAATTCAATTCTAATCAATCAATACTTATACAATAATCACATATTGCATATAGTGATGTTCTGTGGAGGATGGTTTAGCCGAAACTCATTCATGTGTGGAAAAGACGAAAATACCCCTGTGCTCCTATTTGCTTAAAATCCCAATTAACTCACCATATCATAATTAATCAATAATGCTAATTAATCATCTTGTCCTCTTGCTAATTTAAATAATTTAAATTAGCGAAATTGGGGATGTTACAGCTGATGTCACCTTCTTTGAGGATGCACCCTTCTTTGCATCTCCCATTGAGTCTGAGTTTGTCTCTCAAGTATTACCTATTCCTGACCTCGTCTCGGTAGTTCCATTCACTCCCATCATTGACTAGACAGATCCTACAGAACTTCATCCTCCTCCTAGTCCTCCCCCCTTGCAAACTTATCAACGTCGTGTACGTCTCCCTCCTGCCAACCCACCTACAAAAGATCCTAGTGACTCATCTCCTGCACCGGTTTCCTCTTCTCCTCCGGATCCGCCTACTGAGTCAGACGACCTTCCTGTTGCAATGTGTAAAGGTACACGTTCAACCCGTAACCCTCATCCTATTTATAATTTCCTCAGTTATCACCATTTATCACCTTCACATTATACATTTGTCTCTACTATTTCTTCCATCACCATTCCTAAGTCCACGCAGGAAGCTCTTTCTCATTCAGGTTGGAGACAGGCAATGATTGATGAGATGACGGCCTTAGAATCTAACCAGACATGTACTCTTGTGCCACCTCCTCCTGGAAAATCTATTGTTGGGTGTCGTTGGGTATATACTGTGAAACTTGGTCCAGACGGAAGTATTGATCGTCTGAAAGCCCGCCTCGTGACTAAGGGCTATACTCAGGTTTTTGGTCTTGATTACAGTGATACTTTCTCACCGGTGGCCAAAATGGCTTCTGTTCGTCTATTCCTTTCTATGACTGCAATTCGACATTGGCCACTATATCAGCTAGACATCAAGAACGCATTTCTTCATGGAGATCTAGAGGAAGAAGTTTATCTAGAGCAACCACTTGGTTTTGTTTCTCAGGGGCAGTGTCGTGGGTATGTCTGTCGACTTCACAAAGCCTTGTATGGTCTTAAACAATCACCTCGAGCATGGTTTGGGAGATTCAGCAGTGTTGTTCAAAAGTATGGCATGATTCAAAGTGAAGTTGACCACTCCGTCTTTTATAAGTTCTCCTCTCACAAATGTATTTATCTGGTTGTCTATGTCGATGATATTGACATTACAGGTAATGATCATGTTGGGATTGCAGGTCTCAAACAACATTTAGTCCACCACTTTCAAGTAAAAGATCTAGGAAAGTTACGATACTTTCTTGGCATTGAGGTAGCTCATTCTTAGGCGGGGATTGCTATTTCTCAGAGAAAGTATGCTTTGGATATCTTAGAAGAAATCGGCATGCTGGATTGCGAGCCAATTGACTCTCCTATGGATCCTAATGTCAAGATCCTACCGGATCAGGGGGTCCTTTTCAGATCCAGGAAGGTATAGGAGGCTAGTTGGGAAGTTGAATTACTTGACCATGACGAGGTCAGACATTTCATACGCTGTTAGTGTGGTGAGTCAATTCCTAAATTCCCCATGTGAAAGTCATTGGGATGACGCAGTTAGTGTAACACCCCGGTATTTTTATCGACTAAAAATGCCCGAGTGCACATTAGTAACACATCAGAGTTATACAAGTCTTGCATAATTACTGAACACTGCAACATAGTTTTTCCTTGAATAACCATCAAACAGTCTTATTACACACAAGACCATAAAAAGGTTCTCAGACTATAATATTCAGCAACTATTGTATTCAGTATCATACAAGAAAGCGGAAATCTAAAAACATTACACTAAAGCCATAGTGTTGTGATACATGGACAACAAAAGAAAATATAAACTTAAGCATAATAGCTAAGTCATCATCCATCTCCCCGGGCCACCTACTCGTGCCTCTGTGGTTTCTTCTGTCCCTGTTTCTTTGTAAAACAACAACATATAAACAATGAGATACAATCTCAGTGAGTTCTACCGAGACCCCTACTAGCACTCTCGGTCCTTTTAAAATGTTTTTAAGATTTGACACGACACCGACCGCAATCCACTTGCTAATCCCGGTGAACTATACAATAAGGCTTCGACCTAGTAAGACACCGACCGCAATCCACTTGCTTTTCCCGATGAACTAGCATCCTAGGCCTTTCTACGTACCACCAGCCGCAATCCACTTGCATTTTCCGGTGAACGTAGTACAATAACTTTTAACACAACACCGGCCGCAATCTCCTTGCATCTTCCGGCGAACCCAATAACCAATAGTGTTTCCTAACGGCACGGAGCCTAGGGTAAGGGTTCATGACTACCCCGCCTAGTATGTCAACATGGGTCGTCACCCAACTCGATATAATAAACACATATATCCACTATCATATGAACCCACAGTTCATTTACATTAGACCTTACCACGTAGGACTCATAGTCCGCTTTGTTATTAACAAAACATATCCTCACACGTGTACTATCATTCGGTTTTTCGAAACGATTTCAACATCAAAAGTATTTTATAAAACCCTTTTGAATCATACCCAAAATCATGGCCTTATAAGCCTAATATCATTATAGGAGGGTTAGGAAAGGATTGGGAGAGGATTGGAATCGAAACGGAATCATTTTGGGCACTTTGTAAAATTTGGACAGAACCATGCGCACGGATCGTGCCCCTGGGACGCACGGATCGTGCGCCCTGTTAAACATTTTGAAAATCAGAAACCGAACCAGGCGCACGGATCGTGCCCCTGGGACGCACGGATCGTGCTCATTTGACAGCATTGCAAAAATGGACTTTTCATGAAAATTCGCTTTCCGATTAATCCGAAACTCGCTCCGATCGATTCCTAACTCGAAAACAGACCATACCAGGCAATATTCCAGTCCAATCAACCCCAAACAATCAAGCAATTCAATAAAAAACTCAACAAATACGAATTTCGTCAAAACGCGATATATTTCAAAATAACGTTTTCGACTCAAAATCTTTCGAAACCAAATCACATAAAATTCTTTTCAAAACGGAATAAACCTAAACGTGAGTAAAACTCACCCTTGAAGCGAGAGCCGACACCGAGCCGAAATCACCGAGACTTCAAAATCTCCAAATCGAACCCTATTAACACCACTCCGCTTCTAACTTCGATTTGAGCTTCAACTCGCGTTCAATCGCTCTTGGCTTCGATCCTAATCATGATTCCGTCATTACTTTCATCACACAACTTGAAATTTCAACAAATCCTCCAACAAAACCCTTAAATTTCGTAGGTCAAAATATCGGGGAAAAATTGGAGGAAAACTTACCAAGCTCTTGGGTTTTGATGAGGGAGATGAGATGATGAAGGTGATGAAGTGTGGAGCTTGGGGGGATGATCCTTCTTCTTCTTCTTTCTTCTTTCTTCCTTCTCTTTTTCTTTCTTTTCTTCTAATTAAGTGGTAATATGGTCAAATGACCATATTGCCCTTAATCTCTTATTTCCTTTTTTAACTCACCCTTATTCCATGTAACTTGATTAGCGATCCTAATACAACCAAATAATTCGATTAATTAATTTGAGGTTGTTACATTCTCCCCCACTAAAAAAGAATTTTGTCCCCAAAATTAAACACAACGTACCTCAAGAAAACAAATACGGATATCGAGTCCGCATATCGTCTTCCAACTCCCAAGTAGCTTCCTCGACGGAAAAACCATCCCATACCACCTTGACGATGGGAATTATCGTTGTCCGCAGCGTTCTCTCGCCACGTTCCATGATGTAATTTGGATGAGGTTGGAAAGACAAGTCCGGTCGAAGATCAATCGTTTCAACGGTTGACTTGGATCGGGAATGTACTTCCGCAACTGAGACACATGGAATACATCATGCAGATTTGACACTGGTGGAGGCAAAGAAATACGGTATGCCAGTGGCCCAACTCGCTCGATAATTTGAAAAGGTCCAATATACCGAGGACTGAGTTTCTTCACCCGTAATGCCCTACCTGTGCCAATTGTCGGTGACAATCTCAAAAACACATGGTCGCCCGATTCAAACTCTAACGGCCTTCTCCTTTTGTCGGCATAGCTCTTTTACCTACTTTGAGCAGTTTTCATTCTTTCCCTGATTTGACGGATCTTTTCGGTAGTTTCATGAATCATCTCCGGTCCTAACAAGCGGTTCTCACCGACTTCCCACCAACACAACGGAGTTCTACATTTCCTCCCATACAAAGCCTCAAAAGGTGCCATACCTATGCTGGAGTGATAACTGTTGTTGTAAGCAAATTCCACCAATGGAAGATGATCCTCCCATTTCTTTCTGTTATCAAGTACTGAAGCCCTAAGCATATCCTCTAAAGTCTGGATAGTCCTTTCTGTCTGGCCATCTGTGTGCGGATGATAAGCGGTACTAAGGAGTACTTTAGTCCCCAATGCTTCATTCAAATCCTTCCAAAATCTAGAAGTGAACTTTGGATCTCGATCCGACACAATACTGGTAGGAACCCCATGTAACCTCACTATGTTCTTCAGATACACCTCAGCTAACTTGGATACTTTACTGCTCGAACGAACTAGAATAAAATGAGCTGATTTGGTTAACCGATCCACAACTACCCAAATGGAGTCGGTATCGGCTTGAGACCTTGGCAACGCCATTACAAAATCCATAGAAATGTCCTCCCATTTCCAAACGGGTACTTCGAGCGACCGTAACAGGCCAGCAGGCTTCTGATGTTCTATCTTAAGCTTTTGACAAGTTAAGCACTGTGACACAAATCCAGCAATCTCTAACTTCATTCTGTGCCACCAGTACACCTGCTTTAAATCTCTATACATCTTGGTGGACCCAGGATGTACAGAATACAAACTTCGGTGTGCTTCTTCTAACACTTGCCTCTTGATTTCCCCATCATCGGGCACACAGATTCTACCCCTGAAACAAATAACTCCATCACTATCTTCGGAAAACTCTGGCAATACTCTTTGTGATTGTAGTTTCACGTCAACTTCCTGCGCTAAACGAATAGAATCCCTCAAAGAATTAGAGATCCTCATATGGCTCAATACTAACCGGTTCTTCCTTGATCTTGCCTCCAAATTTAAGTCTCTAAAAGACTCTAACAATTTCATTTCATGTATCACGAACCCAGCCATGTGGATGGATTTCCTTCTAAGAGCATCGGCTACCACATTGGCTTTCCCCGGATGATACTTCAATTCAAAATCATAGTCCTTCAAAAATTCCACCCACCTTCTTTGTCTGTTGTTAAGCTCCTTCTGATCAAAAAGATATTTCAAACTCTTGTGATCGCTAAAGACCTCGAAACGAGACCCATAAAGGTAATGTCTCCAAATCTTCAGCGCATACACTATAGCTGCCAACTCCAAATCATGAGTTGGGTAGTTCTCCTCATGAATCTTCAACTGTCTGGACGCATAAGCTACCACTTGCTGATTTTGCATTAGAACACATCCTAAACCCTTCCCAGAAGCATCGCTGTATATTTGGAATTCCAAAGATGGATCTGGAAGAATTTGGATTGGAGCAGAAGTCAACCTAACCTTCAATTCTTGAAAACATTCCTCACAATCGGCATCCCATGTAAACGGTTGGGCCTTACGAGTCAACCAAATAAGTGGAAGAACCAATTGTGAAAATCCTTGAATAAACCTCCTGTAGTAACCAGCTAGACCCAAGAAACTTCTTATTTCAGTGACAAATGTTGGTCGTTCCCAGTTCAATACAGCTTCCACCTTACTCGGATCCACTGTAACTCCCGATTGGGAAATCACGTGTCCCAAAAGCTTCACTTCCGGCATCCAGAAGTCACACTTCAACGGCTTGGCATACAATTTCTTTTCTCGGAGTACGTTCAGAACAATGCGGAGATGATGGACATGCTCCTCAATGGTCTTAGAGTACACCAAGATATCATCAATGAATACTACAACAAACTGATCCAGGTAAGTGTGGAAAACTCGGTTCATGTAATCCATGAACACCGCTGGGGCATTAGTCAAACCGAAGGGCATTACTACGAACTCGTAATGTCCATACCTCGTACGGAAAGCTGTCTTCGGAATGTCTAAGGGTCTAACTTTGATTTGGTGGTATCTCGGCCTTAGATCAATCTTTGAAAACACAACCGCACCTCTAAGTTGATCAAGAAGATCATCTATCCTTGGCAATGGATATTTGTTCTTAATCGTCACCTTGTTGAATTGACGGTAGTCAATACACAATCTCATGCTTCCGTCCTTCTTCTTAACTAGCAACACCGGAGCACCCCATGGCGAAGCGCTCGGTCGAATGAACCTCTTTGATATTAATTCTTCAAGTTGAGACTTCAATTCCTTCAATTCTAAAGGAGACATTCTGTAAGGAGAAATAGATATTGACCCTGTACCAGGAACCAACTCTATAGGAAACTCTACCTCTCGGTTAGGAGGTAAGGATGAAACTTCATCTAGAAAGACATCTTGGAATTCATTTACCACTTGAACAGAAGATAAATCTAAACCTGTTTTCGTGGACGCAGACAACATAATAATAATTGCTTCCACACCTTGGAATAATAACTGGTTTGCTTCTGTGTAAGAGATCGTTGCTTCAGAATCTGCCTGTGTCAATCCCACGGATTCTGAGGCGAAGCTGATGGTTTGATCGGCACAGTTGATGGTTACTTGATTGGCAGCCATCCAATTCATACCCAGAACGATATCCATACTTCTCATAGGAAGGCAAATAAATTTGATAACAAAAGTTCTGTCCCCTATGACAAGTAGGCAATTTTCACACAATGATCGGGTCTGGACACGACCCTTGGCAGCAATAAATATAGTTATCGGTTCGGATAGTTCAGACAATGCTAGTCCCAACCGATCTACACATGCTTGTGAAATAAAACAGTGAGTTGCACCGGAATCATATAAAATACTGACTGAGTTATTGAAAAGGGATCCCGTACCCCTTAGTAAGTTGTCATTGTGAGTGATGGTCCGAGCATCCAAAGTGTTGATTCGCCCTTGCCTCGGCGCATTTGGTGCTCCTTGAAAGTTCTTCTTTGATGGGCACTTATCAACATAGTGGCCCTCTTCATTACAATGATAGCACCGATTAGATTTTTGACAACAATCACCTGGATGATATCTTCCACAAGTGCTACACTTGTGGGGCTTTGACGGTTCATGGGATTGCACCTGCTTCCCCTTATAATTGCTTCCCCCGAATTGTCTGTTTAGAGTAGAAGACTCAGCAACCTTCTTCTTTCCATTCCAATAATCTTTCCTTTCAGTATACATTTTCCTTAAATCCTCCTCAGCAACATATGCTTGTTGCACTAAGGCAGGATAATTAACCAGAGTGTAAGAACCAAGGCCTTGGCTCACATCAGCTCGGAGACCTTCTTTGAACATTTGCATCTTCCACATATCATTTGGGGCATAGCTCCCCAACTCATAGAACTGAGATAGTCTTTCAAATTTTGCAGCATATTCCCCAACAGACAAGTCACCTTGCTTAAGATTTACAAACTCTGCCTGCTTGCTTAGTTTCTTCACCGAAGGGAAATATTGCTTCAAAAATGATTCCTTAAAGTTGTCCCAAGTGAGGGGAGTTCCTTGGAGTTCCATCATTTGCCTTGCATTTCACCACCAGGTGTGGGCATCTTCATTGAGCACATTTGCCGCACATATTACCTTCTCTTCTTCCCCGCATTGCAAGGTTTGAAAAATTTTCTCCATTGAATCAATCCAATAATAGGCACTCATTGGATCCGGTCCACCCTTGTAAGTCGGGGGCTTCATCTTTTGATATTGGAAATATGTTCGATTCGGATCTTCATGATGAGGTTGAATATTGGCCTGCTGCAGACCCATTTGATCATGCTGCAATTGCAACATATCTTGCATCATCTTCTGCTGATTCTCAATGACATTCTGCATCCATTCGAAATGTGGATCAGTAGGAGGAGGGATGCCTCTACCTCTTCTGGCCATGATTCTGCGAAATATGCACAAAGTATTAAGTTGATCAAGCTCAATGTCTAATAGCATACTAAGAAAATCACAACTGAAGAAAGCAAAGACCCTAAAAGCTAAGTCCGACTAGGTCGAACCGCTCTGATACCAACTGTAACACCCCGGTATTTATATCGACTAAAAATGCCCGAGTGCACATTAGTAACACATCAGGGTTATACAAGTCCTGCATATTTACTGAACACTGCAACATAGTTTTTCGCTGAATAACCATCAAACAGTCTTATTACACACAAGACCATAAAAAGGTTCTCAGACTATAATATTCAGCAACTATTGTATTCAGTATCATACAAGAAAGCGGAAATCTAAAAACCTCACCTAAAGCCATAGTGTTGTGATACATGGACAACAAAAGAAAATATAAACTTAAGCATAATAGCTAAGTCATCATCCATCTCCCTGGGCCACCTACTCGTGCCTCTGTGGTTTCTTCTGTCCCTGTTTCTCTGTAAAACAACAACATATAAACAATGAGATACAATCTCAGTGAGTTCTACCGAGACCCCTACTAGCACTCTCGGTCCTTTTAAAACGTTTTAAGATTTGATACGACACCGACCGCAATCCACTTGCTAATCCCGGTGAACCATACAATAAGGCTTCGACCTAGTAAGACACCGACCGCAATCCACTTGCTTTTCCCGATGAACTAGCATCCTAGGCCTTTCTACGTACCACCAGCCGCAATCCACTTGCATTTT
This sequence comes from Astragalus membranaceus, assembly GCA_039519185.1. NCBI lineage: Eukaryota > Viridiplantae > Streptophyta > Magnoliopsida > Fabales > Fabaceae > Astragalus > Astragalus membranaceus. The sequence goes on from CM076854.1 coordinate 59,558,050, forward strand.
CCGGTGAACGTAGTACAATAACTTTTAACACAACACCGGCCGCAATCTCCTTGCATCTTCCGGCGAACCCCATAACCAATAGTGTTTCCTAACGGCACGGAGCCTAGGGTAAGGGTTCATGACTACCCCGCCTAGTATGTCAACATGGGTCGTCACCCAACTCGATATAATAAACACATATATCCACTATCATATGAACCCACAGTTCATTTACATTAGACCTTACCACGTAGGACTCATAGTGCGCTTTGTTATTAATAAAACATATCCTCACACGTGTACTATCATTCGGTTTTTCGAAACGATTTCAACATCAAAAGTATTTTATAAAACCCTTTTGAATCATACCCAAAATCATGGCATTATAAGCCTAATATCATTATAGAAGGGTTAGGAAAGGATTGGGAGAGGATTGGAATCGAAACGGAATCATTTCGGGCACTTTGTAAAATTTGGACAGAACCATGCGCACGGATCGTGCCCCTGGGACGCACGGATCGTGCTCATTTGACAGCATTGCAAAAATGGCCTTTTTCATGAAAATTCGCTTTCCGATTAATCCGAAACTCTTCCTATCGATTCCTAACTTGAAAACAGACCATACCAGGCAATATTCCAGTCCAATCAACATCAAACAATCAAGCAATTCAATTAAATACTCAACAAATACGAATTTCGTCAAAATGCGATATATTTCAAAATAACGTTTTCGACTCAAAATCTTTCGAAACCAAATCACATAAAATTCATTTCAAAACGGAATAAACCTAAACGTGAGTAAAACTCACCCTTGAAGCGAGAGCCGACACCGAGCCGAAATCACCGAGACTTCAAAATCTCCAAATCGAACCCTATCAACACCAATCCGCTTCTAACTTCGATTCGAGCTTCAACTCGCATTCAATCGCTCTTGGCTTCGATCCTAATCATGATTCCATCATTACTTTCATCACACAACTTGAAATTTCAACAAATCCTCCAACAAAACCCTTCAATTTCGTAGGTCAAACGGGGAAAAATTGGAGGAAAACTTACCAAGCTCTTGGGTTTTGATGAGGGAGATGAGATGATGAAGGTGATGAAGTGTGGAGCTTTGGGGGGTGATCCTTCTTCTTCTTCTTTCTTCTTGCTTCCTTCTCTTTTTCTTTTTTTTCTTCTAATTAAGTGGTAATATAGTCAAATGACCATATTGCCCTTAATCTCTTATTTCCTTTCTAAATCACCCTAATTCCATGTAACTTGATTAGCGATCCTAATACAACCAAATAATTCGATTAATTAATTTGAGGATGTTACAGTTAGATTCTTGAGGAACATTAAAGGAGCTCCTGGAAAAGGTCTTGTTTATACGGATAGAGGTGATTCAAATGTTGTCGCTAACACAGATACTGATTGGGCTGGTTGTCCCTTTGATAGAACATCCACATCTGGGTATTGTATTCTTATTGGTAGAAATCTAATTTCATGGAAAAGTAAAAAGCAAAATGTTGTTGCCAGATCCAGTGCTGAGGCTGAATATCAAGCTATGGCACTTACCACTCAGGAGCTCACATGGCTGAAACATCTTCTCCAAGAGTTGAGCTTTTGTAAAATAGGCACTATGAGTCTCGTCTGTGATAATCAAGCAGCCCTCCATATTGCGTCCAATCCAGTCTTTCATGGGCAAACTAAACACATTGAAATTGAATATCATTTTGTTCTTGAGAAGATTGTGTCCGGCGACATTGCTACTTCATTTGTTGGTTCTAATGATCAATTGGCAGACATCCTCACAAAGGCTCTTCGAGGGCCAAGGATAACTTACATATGTGACAAGCTGGATGCCTACAATCTGTATGCTCCAGCTTGAAGGGGACTGTTGAGATATGTTGTAAATAGTAGATTTATTTGTATGTGTTTTCGGCCCATTTACCAGGCTTAAGTTTACACTTAGAATAGCCTATTTAAACTCATTAGTGTTTGTACTCAATACATAATATATATTATTCTAATAATTTCAACAGTGATTTTGCCACGATGATGAACAACAGTAAGTTTGCTATCTCTTGAGTACTGAGTTGAATAAGTGTTCATTTTGGAGTGTGTTGGTGTGAAAGAAACTAGGCTAACTATGGGTATTTATATCAACAGTCCTTGACTTTGTGCCGTTGATCAATATTGTCGGTGGGATCTAAACCGTTAAAAATCTATCAGTTGTGGCACAGTTATCAAGACGAACAAAAGTGGGTCATTGATCAATATTGTCGGTGGGATCTAGACCGTTAAAAATCCATCCGATGCGGCACAGTTATCAAGACGACTAAAATTCGACCGTTGATCAAAATTGTCCGTGGGATCTTGGTCGTCAAAATTATTTTAGTTAAAAATTTAAATAAATAAATTATTAATTTTTAACAAAACGAATTTATCTCTCTATTTGATAATTCCGTTTTGAATTTTTCCATAACAGATTTACCAAAAAAAGAGATACATCCGTTATTATATATATGAATGACGGATTTATCTCTTTTTCAGATAAATTAGTTATGACAAAATTCAAAACGGATTTATCTAAAAAAGAGATAAATCTGTTATTCAATATATAATAACGGATTTATCTATTTTTTAGATAAATCCGTTAAGCAATTTTATTTTAAATGTATTTAACTAATTAAAAGATAAATCTGTTTTGAAATTTAAAAAAAAAACCGATTTATCTTTTAAATAGATAAATCCGTTTAACAAAATACACAGGGGTAAAATGGGAATAAAAAAATGAGGGGATATAAAAAATGTTATCCGTAAATTAGTATTTCCATAATTATATATTAGCCCTAAAAAAACTTTATATTAGGCCTAAAATTAATTTCCATAATTATATAAAATAAATTAGTATTTATAATATTATTAATATTTGAAATACAAAAATACAAATTAATACCAACTCAGGACCAAATGTTTTTTCATACGCACAGGCAATGGATCGAACCCAGGACCAAATGTTTAAGGGATCCAAGTGTCTACCACTTATGCCACATCATGTTGGTATTTAAAATGGTGGTAATAATAAATCATGGCTAATATTTAAAAATAAAATAATAATTTTATTAACATAAATTAAAAAATTTCAATTAGTAAAAAAAGCACACATTAAATTTTTGATGGAACCCTTCATTTCTTTGAAAATTTAATGGAGAGGATCCTAACCCAAAGTCATCATGTACTACAAACTTTGGGAAGAACTTTTCTGGATTGTGATTCATAATAGTCAAAAAAACTGCTGTGGTCAGTGTAGTTGTGTTGTTATTAAGGTTGTTTTGGTCTTTTCATAATCTAAAGCATCATCATATCTTCTCTCTCTTCCACCTAATAATTCAACACTCATTCAACTTTTACTCACTACAATGGTTTTGTTTAATAAAATTCAACACCCTACCCCACCACTTTTATTTCATATTCTTATTTTCTTTTATGTTTTTGTTTTTGTGATTACATATTAATAAAAATTATCGATTGAAATTAAATTAAAATAATTAACAGTTAAATAAGTAATTTTAATTTTTTTTTAACTTAATAATTTATTTTTCTAATTTTATATTCTTAATTAATATTTTTCTTGCAAGTAATAAAGACGAGATATAGGGATAGTCATTATTAAAACAATTAAAATTACAAAAAACTTAAAATGCAATACAATACACTAAGCACACAACACACATAAACGAAACACACATAACTTAATTAGTACAATAGACTCGACTTAGAAACAATCTATTTAATCACGAAACATTCCGAACTTTGCCCATATGTGTTTGACTAGATCTGCTTGCAATTCATGATGTACATTTGAATCACGCATCACAGATCTAGCACGCACATGATTCGCAAATGCAGGTAGCACCTCGGTTGAGAATGGCTCTGGTGTACTAGACCCACTTGCCTCAGATTGATCATAATTTGTCCAATGTTGAGCATATGTATCTCGTTCATCCTCAACAATCATATTATGCAATATGATACATGACCTCATGATGAGAGCCAAATCGGCTATGTCCCACAAACGGGCTGGTTCGCGAATGATTTTAAAGGGTAATTAGTAGAATTTTGAGTGTTAAAAGGGTTATTGTTGGGATCCATTTCACTAACAAGATGTTTAGAGCTACAAACAAGAGTTGAAAGAAGGCTAAATAGAAAAATTAGAGGAAAAATGTCGAATTTTTTTGTGTCCAAATCAAATGAACCAAGTCTCTATTTATAGAGAAAAAAAAAATGATGAATTTTGGTGAAAAAAAAAATAAATTGATTTACTATAAAATAATTGACCCCAAATAATTAGGATGAGATAAAAATCTCAAAAATCTCAACAGCCAATCAGAATCTCACACGCAGCCTTTTTTATTTCTCTCTCTTGCTTCCCTCACCTCCACCACTTCAACCAATCAGAGCGCGCCACTGCATCCCCCACTCTTCCGCGCGGACCCCACCATTTACCCTTTCAACCCGTTGAATTTATTCAACTACAATGAATCCACTTCAACTTCAACACCCTATTCAACAACACCATTAAACCAATTAAACTATTAAATAAAAAATTCAACACCCTCATTGTACATAGTCTAATAACAACACAACAACAGTGAATGCAGCGGTTTTTGACGGGTGTGAATCACAATCCAACTTTTCTTGACCTATATTATGCCCAAAAACAACCTAATTTACAGTAAGTGTGCTGGCCCAGTTCCCAAAGCTTTCAATAAAAAATTAACTCAAGACACATTGATTTGTAGGTAATTGATGACTGAACTAGTAAGTATATGGAGACCAACTCAATAAAACGTATCCACACTATTCCCTTTGTTGGAATCCTCTACTTGAGGACTTGCTTTAGAGACAAGAGGAATCAATAATTCATGCCTTTGACAATATATGCCTTTGTGGTAAATTAACTACATTCTTTTTTCTACTTTTTTTCTTCTCATTATTTATGTGTATATCATACAAAGAATACATTCTTCCAAACAAAGGAAATATCTGAAAAAATAAAAAATAAAAATTGACCTTGATATTGGCATACCCTACTATTATGTCAACCTACGTATTTCTTTATAACATATTGAAATTGAATACAATGAAACAAAAGGAAGGGAAGTAAGAAAACAAATATTTAAGAAGAAAGTAGAAAGAAAAAGGCCAAAGCTACAGTGCAACTGTGTGGCAATCAGAAGATGTAGAAGGTAGAATCAGAATGCGATATTCTTACACATTTCTCACCATTCGTTCTCATCACACATCTCATTCAACCGAAGGATCCAAATTTAAAGGTAAACCCATTAACTATCTCCACACCACAATCCCGCTTAATACAATATTAATTTTCCTCCTTAAGAACACATATTTAAAAAAAAAAAGCACGAACGACTACCATTGGCCAATGGCATAATCTATCCTGAGACACGAGAGATCGGCCCGGTGGCGGTGCTCCGGGTATGATTCCCGCGGTTGACAAATTCGGTGTCGGCGAGTTAAGGGATACTAAATAAGTGTAATTAAAAAATATGAGACCAAATTTGTAACATTTTAATTATTTTTTGGGCAAGCCAATCACTAGTGCAGAAAATGGATATAAGTCAGGCAAATTGGACATTTAAAGTTAGGCGCCAGCTTGACTTCTATTAAGGCAACTTCGTATGTTAGGAGATTTAAAGTCAGGCGAACGCTCGACTTTAAAAGTATCTTTCTAAGTCGGACAATAAACACCCGACTTTAAAAGTCTCATTTGAAGTCAGATTATTAATTCAGCACGACTTTAAAAGTATCTTTTGAAGTCAGACTTTAGTTCAGCACGACTTTAAAAGTTTCATTTTTTTTAAAAAAAAATTATTTGGTGCTTCCCCTGATTATATCTATGAACTACAACGCATTTTTTGTACAAAATACTCTTTCTACATTATATCAATGAAACCCAATACTTTTTCTTGGCACTGATTACTTCAATAACGTTAAAAGCAAGAATAACATATCAAAATGCATAATGGATTAAACATATGAAACTACAAAAATCATAACAAGTTAGTCATCTTAGTGAAAAGCTTTACATAAAAATGCATAATGGATTCTACTGAAAAGTTTTACATAAAAATTGTTATGTCCAAAAATGTGAGAAAAAAAAAAGGTACAGAAAAGGAATAGAAATTGAAAGTTTTATAAGATTTGAATGTAAGAGCTTCAAAGATTGATACTTAACCCCAGACAACTCCCTCAAACGCAAATCTTCAACTTTGAATGTAAACAAGCTCTGCACTGGATCTACAATTGAATGACCAAGCTGAGATGCAAGTGCATAACCCTATGACATAAAGAAACTGACGTAAAAAGTCATATCTAATTCATGAATCTTAATACAAATGAATCAATTATTCACTACTAGGGCTGTTCATGGTTCAGTATATTGGAGTAGCCATTATATCAGCTTAATTGTGCTGTGTTTTTAACCTCCTCTGCTAGTAATATAGCTCTAATTAATCAAAATGATTTATTACCTCAACACTACAGAGCTAATAATTGTTGTCTTGTTGAGCAACATCACATTTTAAAACACAATTATGTTTGACATAATTGAGATATATCTTCACATTTATAAAACAGAATGCAAATTACTGATTTCAATAGTGAACTAAATTATAAAACTGACTTTATGGAATGGACTGTGTTAATTAACACAATCACAACATTTAATATCAACTAAGTAGCTACATAATTAATCATAAAATACTTTTCAACCGGGTATAATCATGTTAGTAGTTTCTCTTTGACCCACCTGTGAGTTGAGGGCTATAAAAATGTTATTATCCTTTGGTGTGCTAACATGTTCCAAACATTTCATTACCTTAGAAGTTCAAATGTAAATATAATTAAATCACTACTATAATCTGTGTTGTCTGATTCCATGAGTGGAGCGTAGACAACAAAAAGACACATTGGTATGGACTTTACCTGTATGCATATTGAAAAGCACCAAGAATTCTTCGCTCATCATATGTTGCCTCGTCTCCTAATAATCTCAAAGCATCAGGTGCATGTGCTACCACTATGCATCCATAATACATTTCTTGAGAACCATCTTTACTGTGAACAACACATCCTGCAATCATGTTTCAAGTGTTGTTACTAGAACAACATTACTTTGTCAATTTACAATTATATAATTTGAAAACAAAGAAGTGTCCGGGCTGATCAATCAGATTGGTTTTACTCCCCCTTTCTAAAGAGGAAGGAATTGAAAAGTAACAAGGGATGGATTGGATTACTTATTCACCTTTTTCAGATGTTATAACCAAATGCACCTCACAGTTAGCTATTATTTGACAACCTTTATTCTCAAGCTCTTCTTTGACCTGATAATTATAACGGATAGTTAATGTCAGAAATTTGATTTATAGCTTAAGCTGAAAGATCTATAGGAAAAGTGACACATAAAATTACTCTGTAGGAAAAGTGACACAGAAAACTGGGGGATAGAGAGAGAGAGAGAGAGAGAGAGAGAGAGAGAGAGAGAGAGAGAAGCAAACTGTGATATGGAGTACATTTGAGCATGCGTTGAATCACAAACTGTGATATGATGTAGAAATGCTTCAAATATCTATCTGAGCATGACTGAGGTCGCGATTTTAGAAGTGAGGAGTGGAGAAGTCACGATTTGGAAAGCTCGCGATTTGGGGTTTTAGGGTTCTTGCTCGCGGTGTGTTCGATTCTTGTTGCATCTAGAACGAAAATGAAATCCCTTGAGAAGAAAACGAACACGAAAGCTAGAATGAAGAAAACGAAAATGAAAGCTAGAATGAAGAAAACGAAAACGAAAGCTTACCTGAATGTGGTCGATTCTGACATTTCAATCTTCGATTAGGGTTCTACCATTGCAAAAAGTAGCCACTGTTGAACGAAAACGAAAGCTTACCTGAAAACGAAAATGAAAGCTTACAAAAAGTTAGGGTTCAAATCGTAACCACTGTTGAACCAGCATCGTCTAGAATCGTTCCAAAGAGACGGTGGTGGTCTTGGGGAGTGACGGTGGTGAGGGTTTTGTGAGAGAAGTGGTGAGGGTGAGTGCGAGAATGATGGAAGCAAGAATGAGAGAATGCGACGGTGAGAGGCTGAACGTGAGAGTGAGAGAATGCGCGAGAGAATGAAATCTGATAGGGTTTTTTATTTTTAATTGCTAATTACTTTTGAAGTCACGCTATATACTGGTCTGTCTTAAAATGTTAAAAGTTTCATTTTTAAAGTCATGCATCTTTACGCTTGACTTAAAAACACGAGTGCCAAACAAAAAATTTCATCTTAATTACAAGTTTGCCACCGCCTCTGAGTATAAAGTCAGGCATCTGAGCGCTTGACTTTAAATGTCCAATTCTTTTCCTATTTTTCCACTAGTGAATGTATCCTCCAAGCGCAATTGTAGAGATCCTTCGAGTTAATAGAGATTCATTTAATGATTGACATCTCTCAACAAATGCTCTTTTATATCCACTAGCAGTGTTTTAAAACTCGGACCGGCGACCGACTCGGTGGAGGTACCGGGTCACTGGGTCAAGGGTCGGACCGAGGGGTCGACAGTTGAACCGCATGACCAAAATCGGGACCGCATGACTCGGACTCGGTCTCCATTTCGCGAATTTTCAAGACCTATATAGTATATAATATAAATTTTGTCCCTGTAAAATTAATAACTATGTTTATTTTATATCTAGTAAAATATAAAAATTAATATCTTAATTTATTAATATTTTTAAATTTATTCATACATAATATTAATCTATTTTAGATCACACAAATTAATATGTACTCAACAAATATGGTGTTTGTTTTTGCTAATAATGCAATAATGGAAAAGAAAAAGATGAAAAAGAGCAAAAGAAACAGATTAAACGACTTCATTTTGATAAAAAAAAATTAAATTCACAACCCGGTCCGGGTTAAACCGGGTCGCCGGTTCACCGGTTTTGCAAAATCCGGCCGAGTCACACCGGTTTGCTGCATATCCGATCCATACGGTTGACCGGCTCGGTTACCCCCCCAGTTCCCGGTCCGACCGGCCGGGCCGAGCCGGTTTTTAAAACTATGTCCACTAGTACGGCATCAAACCTAAGACCCAAATATCTACTCCCTCTGGACTCATATATTAGCAAAAGTAACTACTTTCACACATATTAAGGATAGTGGTTTTGTGCATTTAATTTCCTTGAATTCTTGGAAAAAACAAATATATTTACTAAACTATCCCTAATTAATAGTTATCTTCTCACAATATTAATGAGCTAATTTAAGGATAGTTGTGGAAAAATAGCATTAAACATGTGTAGATTAATTGAGATTTGGTTATATTTGAGTTCACAAAAACTAGACACTTTTTTGCTTATAATTAAATCCGGAGGGAGTACCAATTATGTCATATCATGTTGGTGTAATGTTTTCATTTTTTTTATTGGAAATGTAATGTTTTCATTTTGAGAGAACTAAATTTGCCAAAATAAAATTGGAATTGTTTTGTACCGTACTTCCGACCTTAATGAGTAGTCCGAAGCAGTTGGTAGATGTCGTCCTTGATCAGCGGTGTTCGATCTTGAGATGGCGATGTTCGATCTTGAGATGACGGTGTTGTACCTGCATGAATACTCCGACGCTCAAGTCAGTATTTGAGGGAATCAATGTTTAGTTTTTGAAGTTCCCTTTTTGTATGAGTTTTGAATACACCGAGCTTTCTTTTGAGCAGAGGCGCCGGTGCTTTAGATTCAGTGCCAGACATTAAATGTTTCTGACACGGCGCGTATTACGATGGCGGCTAATGATGGTGACGTTTTGTTTTTTAGCGCCTGACCTTTGGATTTTGATTGGACGCGTTGATTCGACTTCCAGGCCCAATCCATGATTTTTTGGCCCACTATAAATAGGGGTCACCTCCTTTTGTTTTGTTGCTGCATAACCCCTTCTACTCTGATTACCGGTCTTGAATTGTCGAGCTTTCCTTCGAACAAGGCGGATTAGGTGATAGAAACTCAACAGCAGGTCGATAAAAATATTGCTTTCAGATCCGATCGTCCTATCCGCCCTCCACTCCAACCAGCGAGCAGGCGGAGGAAAATGTCGATGTTGAAAGTTTTTCTCCGATTGACGATGCTAATGAGCCCGATCCAGATGTTGTGGAAGTTATGGAGGAAGACCGTAGGATCGATGTGGTGGCTCTCTCTTCGGGGTCTGAAGAGGAGGTTCAACCGGGGGAAAGGCAGGGGAGCTCGAATACTATTGAATCGGAGAGCTCCGATTCTGACCTTGGGACGAGCGCAGCACTCAAAGATGATTCCGATCAGGATGATGCTGATGGCATGGGCCAGCCAAGTACGAGTCGAGCTTCTGATATTTCAGTTGATGGCTAGTACTGGTCCTGGAGCTCACGATGTGTCGGTGCGGGAGGTTCGACCTTATGATTGGGTTTCCGCCAAGGTTCTGGAGATTGAATCGTTGTACCGTTCAGGCCATAACCTAGAGTCAGTAGGTCGAAAAATCGTTGGGCGTTGTGAGAGAAATATTTGGAGGGTCGAAGGTATGAAGGATGGAGAGCACGTGGCTTCCTGGGAAGGAGATCTTAAATTTACTATGTACAACGTGACGATCAATGATACGAACATCCGGCCTCCCTTTACTTCTCTTGAACAGACCGTTCTGGCGGAGTTGGATGTAGCACCCTCCCAGCTACATCCAAATGCATGGGCTTTCCTTCGAGCCGTTGAGTTGATGTGTATCCATTTGGAGAGACCGGTGTCATCCCAACTTTTCTTCCATTTGTTCGAGCTTAACCAGGATAGTGGGGAGGATAAGTCCGGCCGTGAGCATGCCAGTTTTCGCTCGAGGCGAGGCGCAAAGATTTTTACAGCTTATGCGGACTCACTGAGGGGAAGTTGGAAGCAACTCTTCTATTGGGTCGAACCGGTTAATGATAAGGCCATCAACTGTGTAGGGAAGTTCGGAGCTGATAGTCGGACTTTGGTGTCCACCAAGTTCCCTATCGGTTGGAGTCATGGTCATTTCAACCGGTCTACACATTCCTACTCTATCGGCGAGGATCGATTGAGTGTTGAGTGCTGAAGATCGTCTCACAAAGGCGATCTTGATTTTCATTTCCCAGAGGGTTCCGTTTTCAAAGCATATATACCGAGGTATCCCTACGGATGGCTTAGTCCAGGCCGGGAAGCGGGTGCGGGTACAAAGGATTTTAGGTAGATCGTCTTTCTGTAGTGGATTTTTGTGTATTTGGTTTTTTGGAAGTTATATAACTCGTATTTTTTCTTGCTTTTCCAGACAAGATGGCACCAAAGAAGCTCGCGTTTTTGAAGAAGTTGGCGATGCAGTCGGCCGATGTTGAGCAGGAAGGGGTATCGTTCCAAACATCTTCCCGACCTAGACCTGTTACCGAGGTGGCCATTGTTGCCGAACTGATTACGTCTGTAAGGCCGTCCCTCTGGACAAGAAGTTTTTAGAACAAAATTTTGAACAGTGGCGGGAGTATCCCATCGCAGCGTCGGCCCAAATCTTCCTGATTCTTGTCGAGGTTTACAAGATCGAGAAAATGAAGTACTAGAAGCGAGCCGAAGGTGGGTTTTTTGTAAATTTCGCCATTTTCGTTGATTTATTTATGACTTTTCTTTTTGTTTTGATATCTTTCTTGACATGTCTTGTAGAGTTGCTGAATGCCGAGAAGACAAGGTGTTTTAAGATTTTGGAGGAATTGTCTGCGAGGACCAAGGAGCTGGGTCGAGTTAAGACCGAGTTTCGGTCAATGAAGGAGAGTGAAGAGACTCTTACGGCGTTAAAGGAAACTGCTCTGAGTCGTGCTGAGGCTGCCGAGGCTCGCGTGAAGCAGCTTGAAGATCAGCTCAAAGTTCTAGAGGAGTCCGAGGCTGCGGCAAAGAGAGAGGTGACGATCTCGGAAGAACGAATTGCCGAGCTGGAGGATAGCTTGAAGAAAGCTTTGGAAGCAAGGGCGGAAACGAGCACCGACCCTGAAGCCCGTATTGCCAGTCTTCAAGCTGCCCTTCAACGAAGCAAGAAGGATGCGAAGGAGGCTGCTGAAGCGGCGCTTGAGATGTATAAAGAAGGTTTTCAAGGTTCCCTTCTGCAGGTTCTTCTACTTCATGTTGATGATTTCGGCAAGTGTACCGAATCGTTCAAGTAATAAAAACCGGTAAGACCGGGTATCGTCCTCGAGGATCGAATTTAATCTACCAACACGTTAACAACAGCTAAAAGAACCAAATGGAAATAACTTGAAAAGGGTATGATTGCGTTGCTAACGCTAATTTAAAACAGTTAAATATTTTTGGTGTTTTCAACGAGAGAAAACGGAAATGCTTAGGAGAAAATATGGATGAGAAGACGCTAGGGATGAATGCCTTTCGATTTCACACTATTGTCACTGATTTATTTTCAAAAGATAATCTCTCTCTCTCTCTCATTTGCTATCGAATCCACAATTCTAACCAAGCCCTAATCCCTTAGGTGACTAGTCCATTGTTGATTCATAAAAGCCCTAATTCCTTAGGCGCATCTACTAACAACAAGCATTAACAACGAGGATTCGCAACATACATCAATTCGAAGAATATTCCTAAGCTACGAATTGAAGGAATTGAAATTCAAACATTTCAATAATAAAATTCCCATTTGATCATTGAATAAAGATTTGTTCTATAATTTTCCAATCATAGAAATGTTAAGCCCTGAAATTCAATTCACAATGAAGAGAGAAAACATTAAGAACATTAACATAAACCAGCAACAATAGTTGTACATCAAAATTCATCCATCCCTAACATTAGGGTTTAGTTACACATGATCAAAGAGAAAGAAAAGAGATTTTTACACATAGGAGATGATGAAGAATGCATGTGAATCTTCAATCCTTGTTCCCAAGTCTCGAATCTTCAACTCCAAATCCAAGGGATCAGCTCTCACGCGTGCTAGGGTTCCAAAATAGTGCAAAAGTGCTTCAAAACGCGTCCTGGTCATGATTTAACGCGCATTCTGGAGTCTCGCGCGCCAGTTGCGCGCGGCAAGTCACTTACGCGCGAGAAGGAGTTTGCTTGCTTGTGAAATTGCGCGCCACTTGCGCGCCATGCGCCAGTGGCGCGCCATTTGGCTGAGGCCTCTGTCAGTTTGCGCGTTGCAGCGCCACCTGCGCGCCAGTTGTGCGCATTTTGGCTGAAAGCTCCTAGATTTTGCGCCCTTGAGTCCATTTGCCTGCACTGCTTCGTTCTTCATTTCCACCTAGTCCCTGGGCACAAAAACACGACAAAACCCAGCGTAAACACTGCATAGCGAAACAATTTCAAATAGCACAAATTGATACTTTTCATCACACTTTTAATTTATTCATCACCATTTCCACTTAAAAACTCTCTTTAAACCAATGAAACACATCATGTGATGCGGGTTCATCACTTCATCCTTCCCTTCCACTAGACCCAACAATCATTGATGCTGATCATGAGGTCGAAGGGAGGTGCATCGTCAAGGTCGACCCTGTGACGGAAGAGAAAATCGTCGTCTTTCCGACCTCAGATGTTTGATGTTTTCTAGCATTTTTTGTAGAAATTCTGGGTATATGCTTATCCGATCAAGTTTTGCATAGATTTAGAACTTCATCATGTAATTTGGAATTTTCAGGGCTCGGCCCGAGATGCTTTGTAATCGAAAATATTTTAATCGATCTTGATTTTGGATCTCATTACGAGCTTTATGAATGCTTTTTTAATTTTGCAAGTCATATGCGTCGTTTTTTAGAGATAGTTTTGCACCTGAAGGACTCGAGGTGGTCATGAACGTTTTCCTATAGAGCAGTTTACCAAGACTCGGCCCAGATTTAACTCGCCCTATAGGGGTATTGGCAACTGTGGCCAATGGTCGTTCCGAGGATATTTTGACCCTAGAAGACCCGGTCCCTTTGAAACAGTTTACCAAGACCCGGCTTGGATTTAACTGGTAACAAAGGGTTGCGACCATGGTTGGTCGCTTGGGGAGATCCCAAGATCGCACCTGGGGGACTCGAGGTAGTCATAAACGTTGGCCTCTAGAGCAGTTTACCAGGACTCAGCCCAGATTTAACTCGCCTTATAGGGGTATTGGCAGCTGTGGCCAGTGGTCGTTCCGAGGATATTTCGACCCTAGAAGACCCGGTCCCTTTGAAACAGTTTACCAAGACTCGGCTTGGATTTAACTGGTAACAAAGGGTTGCGACCATGGTTGGTCGCTTGGGGAGATCCCAAGATCGAACCTGAGGGGCTCGAGGTTCGAGTCTAGTTTCGCACCTGAGGGACTCGAGATGGTCATAAACGTTGGCCTATAGAGCAGTTTACCAGGACTCGGCCAAGATCGAACCTGAGGGGCTCGAGGTTCGAGTCTCTTCCGAAGTTGTAAGTTTGATTCATACATTACTGTTTGATGAGATCATGAATGTCTGGAATGTCGAGGAGTTTACTGATTTATCATTTAAATGAGGAACTCGATTTACAATGATAGGAGAAGCCCTATATGGTGCCATTTTTGGAGCGATGGATACAATTTCTGCCCTTAACTGTAATAACTCTTCAGTTTCGTTGCATTCCAAGTCCTTTGAATCTTTTTCCCTTGGAGGGTCTCTAGGTTGAAATCTCATTTACCGGTTTTAGATATAATACGGTAAGGTCCTTCCCAGTTTGGTGCGAGCTTTCCTTGGGAAGCATTTTTAAGACCAACATCATCCCTTCGAAGAACCAGATCGTCTAGCTCGAAATCTCTGGGAACGACTTTGGCATTATACCTGGTGGTTACCCCTTGTTTGACAATTGCTTCTCGGAGTGAGGCTTGACCCCGAATTTCATCAATGAGGTCGAGCTCCTCTCTCAAGGCTTGGTTATTTTCGTTTTGAGTTTTGGGGTTTGCCGTTCTCCAGCTGAGTTCGCCAATCTCGACGGGAATGACCGCCTCGCTGCCGTAAGAGAGCCGAAACGGCGTCTCTCTTGTGGAGCTTTGTTGGGTGGTCTTATATCCCTAGAGAACATAAGGTAGCTCTTCCAACCAGTTTCCTTTTGCGTCGTCTAGACGTCGCCTTAGGCCGTTTAGTATTATTTTGTTCGCCGCTTCTACTTGTCCGTTGGTTTGAGGGTGTTCAACTGATGTGAAGCGGTGCTTGATTTTTAGGTCGAACATCAGCTTTCTGAAACCCTTGTCGGTAAATTGAGTTCCATTGTCCGTTATTACTACATCGGGGATGCCGAACCTGCTCGTGATGTTCCTAAAAAATTTGATGCAGTTTCTTGCAGTGATGGTAGCCAGGGGTTCTGCTTCTATTCATTTGCTGAAGTAATCGACTGCGATGATTAAGTACTTGACCTGCCCTGGAGCTGTCGAGAATGGCCCCAGGAGGTCTATCCCCCACCATGCAAATGGCCATGTGGAGGACAGGGTTGTAAGATCGGTTGGAGGAGCAATGTGGATGTTGGCGTGAATTTGACATTTTTTCATTTTTTTACATAAGCACTAGCATCAACCGCCATGGTCGGCCAGTAATATCCGGCGCGAAGAGCCTTTCGAGCTAGAGAACGGGCTCCGAGGTGTTGACCTCAGATTCCCTCATGATTTTCTGCTAGGACATAAGCTGCTTCTTCTCCCTCGATGCATTTCAACAACGGGGAGGAGAGACTTCTTTTGTACAACGCTCCATCAATGACTAAAAAGGCAGAAGCCTTCCTCCTGACGAGTTTAGCGTCGTTTGCGTCTGGGGGTTCCAGTCCTGCAATGATGTATTTTAAGATCGGGACGATCCAACTGTGAGCTTCTTCAATTATGCAAATGGTCGACGCAAATTCAGGGTCGGGGGATACACTGGGTTTGTGGAGGATTTCCTGGATAAACGTTCTGTGAGTTCCAGGAGCTTTCGTGCTTGCGAGCTTGGCGAGGATATCAGTTCTTTGGTTCTCTGCCCTCGGCACGTGTTTTACTTCTGATGTTTCAATTTGAGCTAGTAATGCCCGTACTCGAAGTAGGTATTTCTGTAGGATCCAGGTATCGTTTTTGACGGTTGCTAGTGTCATTTCGGCCACGAAATCTGCCAGAACTTGCGCTTTCATAGCAGTTTAGGCTTTGTACTTGATCCCGAACTCTGATAGTTCTACCGCCCACTTGATCATTCTACCCGCGAGATCGGGCCTGTGTAGGATTTGCCGGATGGGGTAATTAGTCCGCACGACCACCTGGTGAGCGACGAAGTAAGGTCGAAAACGTCGAGCTACGATGATGAGAGCTAGAGCGATCTTTTCGACCTTCTGATAGCGACTCTCCGGTCCGTGTAGGGATTTGCTTGCAAAGTAAACTGGGCTCTGTCCGGTTATTAACTCCCGCACAAGAACGGCCCCTAAGGCTTCCTCCGAGATGGATAGATATAAGTATAAAGTTTCACCTTTGCTTGGTCTAGTTAAGATCGGAGGTTCGGAGAGGACCCTTTTGAGCTGGTTTAAGGCCTCATCTTGCTCGGTGGTCCAGTTGAAATCCTCTTCCTCTTTTTTAAGTAGCTTGAACAGGGGAAGGGACTTGAACGCCGCATTTGATATGAAACGAGATAAGGCGGAGATCATGCCGTTAAGTGTCTGGACTTCCTTTTTGGTTGTCGGAGTTCGCATTTCTGTTACGGATCGACATTTGTCGGGATTTGCTACGATTCCCCTTTCTGTTAAGTAGAAACCTAAAAATTTACCAGTTCGGACTCCAAAAGTGCATTTCTCTGGATTCAGTCTCATATTATTTTCCCGGACTTCGGAGAAGATCACTCTAAGGTCGTTGACATGCTTGTCATCGTCTTCACTCTTGGAGATCATGTCGTCGAGGTAGATTTCAACACTCTTGCCGATTTGTTTTTGGAAGACTTTGTTCATCATTCTTTGGTACGTAGCTCCGGCGTTTTTCAAACCAAAAGGCATGACACGGTAGGCGAAGTTACCTTGGTCGGTCATGAAAGCAGTTTTCGATCTGGCGAGGACCAAACAAACCCGTAGGGATATAACCGAATACCGAAACGAGTTTGTGAAGATCATGGCCTCCGGTGGTGACGTTCCTGAAAATCAAAAGAATCAGACAATGGTCGGTCGCTTGGGGAGATCCCAAGCTCGAACCTGAGGGGCTCGAGGTTCGAGTCTAGTTGAGCTGAGTCGGAACCCGACCTTTGGCTTACCCCTTCTTCTTGAGTCGTCGTTTCTCTCGTTTTTAACCTCGCCGGTATTTGTCCCTGGCTCTCGTCCTCGCTTGATCAAGTCTTCAATGTCGTCCTTCAAAGCATTGCAGTGGTTGGTGTTGTAACGCCCTGAATATTTAATTAATTATTTAATTAAATTATTAGGAATTAAGTGGTAGGAAAATATTAGAGTAAAAATATATTTTCGCATGTGGGCCTATTGTTAGTGTTAGGAGTAGTAAAATAAGGGAGGTGTAAAGAAGGTCCATGAAGCTAAAGTCGCATAAGTGTATGAGAAAGCCCATAAGACTAAATAAATTATAAATAGGTATTATTTTAGAGTTTGCTCATTTTTAGAAGAAAAAAAATAAGAAGTTGGAGAGAAGAGCAAGGAGGGAGCGGCGAAGAGAGATCTAGGGCAAGGACCAAGGAGAGTTTCAACTTCAATCCAAGGTAAGGGTGGGGTTCTAACTCTATAATCGGGTGTATGAGGGGCCTTATGTAGGAAGGCTAAGGAACCCTAGGTATTGTTAATTCTTGAAAACCCTAGTTGTAGATATTGAACTTTAAATGTTGAAATTGAATCCTATTGATGAGGTTTGTTACCTATTGATGATCTGTGAACATGTTTGTTGATGATGGAGAACCAAAAAAATCTGTCCTGGGCGCCATCTTGTTGTTCGCTGGTTGTTGCTGGGCGCAGGCCTATGGCCAATGTTGTTTCCTTTTGTCGTTGGATTGCCTCTATTTATTGGCAAGGATACTATGTCGTAGGCCTATGGCCAATTGTCGTTTCCTGTTGTCGTTGTTGTCGTGTTGCTATGTAACCATTGTTATTGATAGTTGAGCATTTATCATCGCGTCGCATGGCATTTGCATTTTTGTCGAGGGCTGATGGCCCTGGAGCTTCGTCTCACACGTCGGCCGGGATTGGCAAATTTTAGTCGTTGATGCCTTTATTTATTGGCAGATTTTTAGTCGGGAGTTCTGCTCCAAACGGTACCGCATGCATGTGCATAGTATTGAGTCGCATTCCGCATTACATACCGTATTGCATATTTGAGTGGTTATGTTGTTGACTCTTGATGATTGAGATTACCTGATTGATGTCTTGATTCCATATATATTGTTTTTCATACCCCTTATTATATGGTTCTATATCTCACCCCTTCTGTTTGAATGTTACCCGATGTTGGTAACGTGCAGGTAACCACGAATGAAGGCTTTCACCTTCATTAGTTCGGGTCGGTGTCGTCGCTCTGATACGTAGCACTCGGGGGGGATGAACGCATATTATTACTACTTTATTTTGTAATCCTATTGTCTGATTTCGAGTTAAAACCTGTTTGAATCCGCTGCGTTGTAATTGAAAGTTGACTTGTTTCGTTTATTGATTTCTCCTATTTTATGTGCTAGGTATCTGATGTTATAAATGACCTAGTTATGCTCATTTGTGGATTTTAATCGAAAAATGTAGCATCCGTTTAATTGTCGGAATTTTTGAAAACTCTGATTTTTACTATTAAATTGCCAATTAGAAATGGGTGTTACATTAGTGGTATCAGAGCAGTTTAAGTCTGTCCGTTCAAGTCGTCCAGTTATTGTGTCAATTGACGGTCCAGTATTGTCATTTGGTTCTAACTATTGTTTGTGTTGTAGCGATAAGCTAAGATGGCTGGAAGGAATGATGCTGCTATCGCTGCTGCTTTGGCGGCTCTGGCCCAGGCCGTGGAGAGTCAGCAGAACGTTGGTGAGAATGCTGGGTCTCGTAGTTTGGCGACCTTTCAAAGGGAGAATCCGCCTACCTTCAAAGGCAAGTACAATCCTGATGGAGCGTTGGCTTGGCTGAAGGAGATAGAGAGGATCTTCCGTGTGATGGACTGCACTCCAGCGCAGAAGGTTCGTTATGGTACTCATATGTTGGCAGAAGAGGCTGATGACTGGTGGCTAGAGACTAGTCAAAGATTGGTAGCTGCAGGTGAAGAGATCACTTGGGTGGTGTTCCGTAGGGAATTTATGAGGAAGTATTACCATGAGGATGTCCGGGGCAAGAAGGAAATCGAATTCCTTCAGCTGAAGCAGGGAAACCTGTCAGTTACTGAGTATGCTGCTAAGTTTGTGGAGTTATCCAAGTTTTATCCGCACTATAGTGAAGCCACTGCTGAATTCTCGAAGTGCATCAAGTTTGAGACCGGGTTGCGGCCAGAGATCAAGAAGGCCATTGGATATCAGAAGATCCGTGTCTTTGCTGATTTGATTGATAGCTGTAGAATCTATGAAGAGGATAACAATGCTCATTATAAGATTATTAATGAGAAGAGGAGCAAGCCTCAGAATCGTGGTAAGCCGTATGACGCTCTTGCTGGTAGAGGTAAGTCGAGAGTTGCTGATAGTAAGAGAACTAGTGGGGGAGAGGCTCCTGCTGGCATTGTGTGCTTCAAGTGTGGCAAAGCTGGTCATAAGAGTAACGTGTGCAAGCTTGAAGTGAGGAGGTGCTTCCGTTGTGGTAAGACCGGGCATGACGCACCTGAGTGCGAGCATAAGGAGATGATTTGCTTCAACTGTGGCGAAGGAGGACACATTAGTAGTCAGTGTCAAAAACCTAAGAAAGAGCGAGCCAGTGGAAAAGTGTTCGCTTTGGAAGGGACAGAGACTTCTGAAGAAGATAGACTTATTAGAGGTACATGCTTCATTAATAATATTCCTCTAACTTCTATTGTTGATACCGGTGCCACTCATTATTTTATTGCTGCTGATTGTGTTGAAAGATTGGGTCTTGCGTTGTCTTCTATGAATGGAGAGATGGTCGTCGACACTCCAGCTAAGGGGTCGGTGACTACTTCTCTTGTGTGTTCTCAATGTCCTTTGTCGATTTTCGACAGAGACTTTGTTGTTGATTTGGTTTGTTTGCCGTTAAGTGGACTGGATGTGATCTTGGGTATGAACTGGTTAGAGTATAACCATGTGCATATTAACTGTCGTAGTAAGTCTGTGAGGTTTTCTACCCCTGAAGAGGAGGAAGCTGGTTGGTTGTCTGCTAAACAGTTGCGGAAATTGATGCAGGAAGAAATCCAGTTATTCTCGCTGATGGCATCAATGTCTGTCGAGAACCGAGCCGTAATTGAGGAGCTGCAGGTAGTGTGTGAATTTCCTGAAGTCTTCCCTGATGAGATTCCAGGTGTGCCGCCAGAGAGAGAAGTGGAAAATTCGCTATTGATCTTGTACCTGGTACCAGACCTGTTTCCATCGCACCGTACAGAATGACAGCATCTGAATTGTCCGAATTGAAGAAGCAACTGGAAGATTTGCTCGAAAAGAAGTTTGTGAGACCAAGTGTGTCGCCGTGGGGAGCTCCTGTGTTGCTAGTAAAAAAGAAAGATGGAAGTATGAGGCTCTGTGTTGATTATAGACAGTTGAATAAGGTAACGGTTAAGAACAAGTATCCACTCCCAAGGATAGATGATTTGATGGATCAGCTGGTGGGTGCTCAAGTGTTTAGTAAGATTGATTTGCGATCGGGTTACCATCAGATTAAAGTGAAAGATTAGGATATTCAGAAGACGGCCTTTAGAACTCGTTACGGGCATTATGAATATTCGGTGATGCCTTTTGGTGTTACCAACGCGCCGGGAGTATTTATGGAATACATGAACCGTATCTTCCATACCTACTTGGATCAGTTTGTGGTGGTATTCATCGATGACATTCTGGTCTACTCTAAGTCAGAAGAAGAGCATGCAGAACATTTGAGATTAGTGTTGGAGGTCCTGAAAGAGAAGAAGTTATATGCAAAACTGTCTAAATGTGAATTCTGGTTGAAGGAAGTGAGTTTCCTTGGTCACGTCATTTCAAGTAGTGGCATTGCGGTGGATCCGTCTAAAGTAGATGCTGTGTTGCAGTGGGAAGCCCCGAAGTCGGCTACCGAGATTAGAAGCTCTTTGGGGTTAGCTGGTTATTATAGAAGGTTCATCGAGGGTTTTTCGAAGCTAGCACTTCTGTTAACTCAGCTGACTTGCAAAGGTAAAGCCTTTATATGGGACACTCGTTGTGAAGAAAGTTTCGCCCAATCCGGGAGAGTCTTTTGTGGTGTATTGTGATGCTTCCAAGATGGGTTTAGGAGGTGTGCTTATGCAAAATGGAAAGGTAGTTGCTTATGCGTCGAGGCAGTTGAGGACTCGTGAAAAGAATTATCCTACGCATGACTTAGAGCTTGCTGCGGTTGTTTTTGTGCTGAAAATTTGGAGGCATTATCTTTATGGTTCTAGATTTGCAGTATTTAGTGACCATAAGAGTTTGAAGTATTTATTTGATCAGAAGGAATTGAATATGAGGCAACGACGGTGGTTGGAGTTATTAAAGGATTATGATTTCGAATTGAATTATCATCCAGGAAAAGCTAATGTCATGGCTAATGCGTTAAGCCGAAAGACCCCACACATGTCAGCAATGATGGTTAAGGAGTTGGAATTAATTGAGCAGTTCAGAGATATGAGTTTGGTCTGTGAAGTGACACCGCAGAGTGTCAGGTTGGGAATGTTAAAGATTAATAATGACTTTTTGGACAGTATCAGAGAAGCTCAGAAGTTGGATGTTAAACTGGTGGATTCGATGGTTGGAATCGATCAGTCGGAGAATAATGATTTCAAGCTGGATGCGCAAGGTGTGTTGAGGTTCCGTAATAGGATTTGTATTCCTGATGACGCAGAGATGAAGAAAGCGATTCTTGAAGAGAGTCATAAGAGTAAGTTGAGTATTCATCCGGGAGCTACTAAGATGTATCAGGACTTGAAGAATTTGTTTTGGTGGCAAGGGATGAAGCGTGATGTAGCGCAGTTTGTGTATGCATGTTTAACTTGTCAGAAGTCAAAAGTTGAACATTAGAAGCCTGCAGGGTTGATGCAACCGTTAGAAATTCCAGAATGGAAATGGGATAGTATTTCAATGGACTTTGTGACGGGATTGCCTAATACTGCAAGAGGGTATGATGCAATTTGGGTGATTGTTGACAGGCTAACGAAATCGGCTCATTTTGTTCCTATTAACATCACATATCCAGTATCGAAGTTGGCAGAGATTTATATCCGAGAGATTGTGAAGCTGCATGGTGTTCCTATGTGTATCGTTTCGGATAGAGATCCGAGGTTCACTTCTGATTTTTGGAAGAACTTGCAAGAAAAGTTGGGTTCTAAGTTGAGATTGAGTTCGGCGTATCACCCTTAGACGGATGGTCAGTCGGAGAGGACCATTCAGTCGTTGGAGGATTTGTTGAGAGCGTGTGTTCTGGAGCAAGGAGGTTCGTGGGATTCCTATCTTCCATTGATAGAGTTCACTTATAACAATAGTCACCATTTTAGTATTGGGATGGCACCTTTTGAAGCGTTGTATGGTCGGAAGTGTAAAACTCCTTTGTGTTGGTATGAATCCGGAGAAAGTGTAGTACTTGGACCGGAAATTTTTCGAGAGACTACTGAGAAGGTGAAGTTGATTCGGGAGAAGATGAGGGCTTCACAGAGTAGACAGAAGAGTTATCATGATAAGCGAAAGAAAGATCTAGAATTTCAAGCAGGTGAGCATGTGTTTTTGAGAGTCACTCCGGTGACCGGTGTTGGACGCGCTTTGAAGTCTAAGAAGCTCACGCCTCGTTTTATCGGTCCGTATCAGATTTCGGAAAGAGTTGGAAATGTTGCTTATAGGGTGGCCTTACCGCCCAATCTTTTGAATTTGCATGATGTGTTCCATGTGTCGCAACTTCGAAAGTATATTTCAGATCCATCTCATGTAATTCATATGGATGATGTGCAAGTACGGAATAATCTCACTGTGGAGACGATGCCTGTACGAATCGAGGATCATGAGGTGAATACTCTAAGAGGCAAGGAGATCGCTTTGGTGAAAGTAGTCTGGTTGGGAGCTGCCAGAGAAAGCATGACGTGGGAGCTGGAAAGCAAGATGCGGGAATCTTATCCCGAGTTGTTCGAGTCAGGTAAATTTTTGAGGACAAAAATATTCTAAGTGGGGGAGAGTTGTAACGCCCCGAATATTTAATTAATTATTTAATTAAATTATTAGGAATTAAGTGGTAGGAAAATATTAGAGTAAAAATATATTTTCGCATGTGGGCCTATTGTTAGTGTTAGGAGTAGTAAAATAAGGGAGGTGTAAAGAAGGCCCAAGAAGCTAAAGTCGCATAAGTGTATGAGAAAGCCCATAAGACTAAATAAATTATAAATAGGTATTATTTTAGAGTTTGCTCATTTTTAGAAGAAAAAAAATAAGAAGTTGGAGAGAAGAGCAAGGAGGGGGCGGCGAAGAGAGAGCTAGGGCAAGGACCAAGGAGAGTTTCAACTTCAATCCAAGGTAAGGGTGGGGTTCTAACTCTATAATCGGGTGTATGAAGGGCCTTATGTAGGAAGGTTAAGGAACCCTAGGTATTGTTGCTTCTTGAAAACCCTAGTTGTAGATATTGAACTCTTAATGTTGATATTGAATCCTATTGATGAGGTTTGTTACCTATTGATGATGTGTGAACGTGTTTGTTGATGATGGAGAACCAAAAAAATATGTCCTGGGCACCCTCCTGGGCGCCATCTTGTTGTTCGCAGGTTGTTGCTGGGCGCTGGTGTGCTGGGCGCCAAGGGCGCCGTTTTGATGTCTGTCGTTGTTCTGGCGCACTGGGCGCCAATGTCTGGCTGCCCTGTTGCTGTTTTAGCGCACTAGGCGCCTAGGGAGCCAATGTCTGGCTGCCGTGTTGCTGTTTTGGCACACTGGGCGCCAAGGGCGCCAATGTCTGGCTGCCCTGTTGCTGTTCTGGCGCCTTGGGCGCCAAGGGCGCCAAGTGTGGCTGCCCTGTTGTTGCTGGGCGCCATGTTGGCTGCCCTGTTCTGTTGCTGGGCGCCACGGGCGCCGTGTCTGTTGTTGCTGGGCGCCAAGTGTGGCTGCCCTTGATGTTGCTAGGAGCCATCCTGGGCGCCGTTTTCTGTTCTGTGGCACTGGGCGCCATGGGCGCCATTTCCTGGTGTCTGGGCGCCATTCCCTGATGTGCTGGGCGCGTAGGGCGCCAGTTCCTGTGTCTTCCTGGGCGCCTAGTAGGGCGCCATTTCCTGCTGTCTCATGGGCGCCAATGTGTGGCTGCCCTAAATTTTTGGAAAGGTTGTTAAAATTGGCCAATTGACATTTGTTGGTTGTTAAAGTTGTTAAAAGTGGCTAATTGATAATTGTTGGTAATGTTGCCTTAGTCGAATTGCCCCATTCATTGGCACTATATTCTGTTGCAGGCCTATAGCCAATGTTGTTTCCTTTGGTCGTTGGATTGCCTCTATTTATTGGCAAGGATACTATGTCGTAGGCCTATGGCCAATTGTCTTTTCCTGTTGTCGTTGTTGGCGTGTTGCTATGTAACCATTGTTATTGATAGTTGAGCATTTATCATCGCGTCGCATGGCATTTTCATTTTTGTCGAGGGCTGATGGCCCTGGAGGTTCGTCTCACACATCGGCCTGGATTGGCAAATTGTAGTCGTTGATGCCTCTATTTATTGGCAGATTTTTAGTCGGGAGTTATGCTCCAAACGGTACCGCATGCATGTGCATAGTATTGAGTCGCATTCCGCATTACATACCATATTGCATATTTGAGTGGTTATGTTGTTGACTCTTGATGATTGAGATTACCTGATTGATGTGAAGTAATGTATTTAGATGTCCTGATTCCATATATATTGTTTTTCATACCCCTTATTATATGGTTCGATATCTCACCCCTTCTGTTTGAATGTTACCCGATGTTGGTAACGTGCAGGTAACCACGAATGAAGGCTTTAACCTTCATTAGTTCGGATCGGTGTCGTTGCTCTGATACGTAGCACTCGGGGGGATGAACGCATATTTGTTACTACTTTATTTTGTTATCCTATTGTCTGATTTCGAGTTAAAACCTGTTTGAATCCGCTGCGTTGTAATTGAAAGTTGACTTGTTTCATTTATTGATTCCTCCTATTTTATGTGCTAGGTATCTGATGTTATAAATGACCTAGTTATGCTCATTTTTGGATTTTAATCGAAAAATGTAGCATCCGTTTAATTGTCGAAATTTTTGAAAACTCTGATTTTTACTATTAAATTGCCGGGTAGAAATGGGTGTTACAGGTGTCATGACCATTACTTCTATGGTACCTGCAGTACTTGCTGGATCGTTGTCCGGATCGAGGAGGTAGAGATTTGGGCGTTCTAACGTCTCTAAAATCGACATCCCAACACTCCCCATATAGTTGGGCGTTGGAGACGTTGAGTTCAGTGTATACTTGGTGACGATTCCGAGGTCGGGGATCCCTGTTATCTTGGTTATCGTTCCCGTGGTTATCTCTTTCGTTGCGGGGTTTTGACGGTCCGGCTTGTGGTGATGGATTTCCGATCTTGGCGCTTCCCTCCTCGTTGATGAAACATTGGGATAATTGGAGGAAATTCTGCAAGGTATTGGGTTCCCAAGTATTGACATGTTTTTTGAAAGGGCTTTCGGGAAGTAGGCCCTGGGCCATGAAGAAAATGTGGAAAGCGTCGTCTAGTTCTTGAACTTGAAAAGCTTTGTTGTTGAACCTCTCTATGTATTCTCTAAGAGGCTCGTTTTCTCTTTGGACAACGGACATCAATGCCGCTTTGTTCTTGGGTTTACTTTTGGAATGGGCAAAGTGAACTGAGAAGAGTTTTTCCAATTGGTCCCAAGAGGATATGGTGTTCGTCCTTAAAGCCCGAGACCATTCCAATGCAACTTTGTCCAGAGTCAATGGGAAAATTCGACATTTCAACTCCACGGGCACGTTTCGGTATTGCAAAGTTGTGTCGAATTGATCGAGGTGCCTGTTTGGATCGCCCGTTCCATCGTACGTTTTCAGACCTGCGGGCGGTTTCTCGAGGTACCTTGGAACTCGGTAGCTATCGATTGTTACAGTGAACGAGCCCTTTCGTTCGGTTAGCAACGCCTGAGGTCGTGGCTGAGGTTGATGATGTGGATCGAGATAAACGTAGTGTCGAGGTTGTTTCTCCTTAGGGTTATCCTCTCGACTTCTGGAACGTCGTCTTGGTGATGAAGAGGCTAAAAATGAGCGAGGTTGGGGGAAGTTTTCCAATTCATCAAGATCGTTGTGCTGTCGAGCCGGAGGAGAACGTGAACCATTCCCTCGTTGTCGGCGAGGAGGAGAACGATGATAGGGATCCAGTTCGTCTGGATCGTCATAATGTCGAGCCGGAGGAGAACGGGAACCATTCCCTCGTTGTCGACGAGGAGGAGAACGATGATAGTGCCTTCTCCTGAGTGGAGATCGATGCCTCCTTTGGACCGGGGTTCTCTTCTCAGGGGAGCACGGTCCGGGTGATTCCTGGTCCGGAACGTTCCGTGCCCGGAGATTTGCTACCTCGGCCTTAAGGTCAATGAAGCGGCAGCTTCTTTCTTGGTTTACGGCCTCCTGTCGAGCCAGGAGCTGGACGAGCTGTTGAAAAGCGTCGGTTAGGGCTGGAAGTAATGGAGGGGGAGGTGGCAAACTATTACTGTATGAGCTTGTATGGGAACGGGCGAGGTTCAGATTGGGGAATTGTGCCCGAGCTTGGGTGGAATTCGTAAGGTCTTGGACATGGCCCTCGGGAGTTCTTTGAGGTTCGAGTTCGGGTATAACCAGTCCTACCCCGGGCCCGACCACATGACTGGTCGGTTTTGAACGTAGCTTGGGCGCCATTTTTGGATCAAGGTGATGGGAGAGGAAGTTGAGTACAGATCCTCCCACTGTGGTCGCCAATGTTCTGTACCGTACTTCCGACCTTAATGAGTAGTCCGAAGCAGTTGGTAGATGTCGTCCTTGATCAGCGGTGTTCGATCTTGAGATGACGATGTTCGATATTTAGATGACGGTGTTGTACCTGCAAGAATACTCCGACGCTCAAGTCAATATTTGAGTGAATCAATGTTTAGTTTTTAAAGTTCCCTTTTTTTATGAGTTTTGAATGTGTTATTTATAGAGATTGAGGGATGTTCGTTCTGACGATCCTAGTCTTTAGATCTTGCAAAGACATCTGAACCGTTGATCGATTGGGCCAGAATTTCTGGATATGGGCTGATTGGTTTATTGGGCAGATCTTTTACTTATTACCATAAATCTTAATTAAAATCCTGGAAGACAAAGGTGATATCTAGTCTTAATTATTTAATTAATTTCAATTAATTAGTGTAGTTAATACACATTTTGGAACTAATTAAAAGACCAGACGGCATGCTTTTAAACTATGAATGCTGACCTGACAATTGGCTGAGAGAGATCACCGGCACAAAAATAACCGTATCAGGACTCAGTATTTTAATTTTTATTTTTAAAAAATAAAAACAGAATCTGTTTTTTAATGGAAAAATTATTATGGTCAATTTCCGAATAAATAGTACTACCAAAAATAAAATCTGTGGTTGCCAAAACCATTCGCTACCAAAAACGACACGTGGGTGAGATGAGTTACGTGTGTAACGCTTCTTTCGACATCGTCGTTTATCTATGGATGAATTACACAAGCTAGTGGCGTTCAAACATGGGGCCTCCGTCGTTTTATTTCTCTATTGAATGAAGAAGGCGCTCTCTCAGCTCTTTTACTCCGCTCGTCGTTTCAATAACGCTACATGAGTTTTCTTTAAACCATTTTCAAATTCCAAAATTGCCCTCAACCTTTTTTATAATTTATGAATTAAATTGGTGATATTTTACTTAAGAATTTACTATATTAATTAAAAGAAAATAATAATAATTTTCCCAAAATTGCCCTCAATGTGGGTCATTTTTTTTGTCTACTTAGCTAAATTGCCAAATAAACATTACGCACACAGACTACCACTGACCACATCCGAGTTCGAAATCGGGTGCCAACGTCCCCAAGTCGCTGAAATTGGTAAGGCAACCAACAGAGAGGGACCCTCAATGTGGGTCATTTGGAAAACGAATTTCCTACCATAAAAAAAAAATTATTACGTATTCATGCCGTCAGAAAAATCTCAATTATGAAATCTAAATCGGATGGTGCATATAAAAAAATTAAATTTTATGTCTAATTAACTTAATTTTTTAGGTAAACCAATGTATTATCCACGACAATTATGGAGACTAATTATTCAAGGTATCGGTTATAAAATCATATAATACAATTTTAAAAGATTGTCCTGCTTGGATTTTAATAGGTTTCTTTAAATGGTGCAAAAGGGTATTATAGGGAATAAAAAAGCAGTTGAAGAGTGAAAAAAAAAGAGAGAAGGGATGGTAAGGTAGGATTGAGTGGAGAATAAATAGAGAGAAACGGGCAAGGCTGGCATGTTACATGTTCCTCCCTCACTAGCTGCATGTCGATCTTCAATTTAATATCAATAAATTCAATTTTAATTAATTCACTCTTTATGTTTTTTCTTTCGGTTTTCGTAATTTTTTTGTTCCATGGTGGAGGAATGCTTGTCACCTACTCCTTTTATAGTTTCTACTCTCTTTTTACTTTCTCTCTCAAAAGCTAACCAAATCATAAAAACACCAATACAACAATACTCTCTTTTTATTTTTCCTCTCTTCTTTTCTTCTTCTTCTTCTACATTTTATGGAGAAACACAAGTGCAAACTTTGCTTCAGAAGTTTCAGTAATGGCAGAGCATTGGGTGGTCACATGAGGTCTCACGTGATGAATCTCGCAAAGCAAGAAGAAGAATCATCACGAACCGTTCAACTAAGTTTCGAAGCCGAATCTTCACCTTCTCCTTATTCTTCTTCATCATCTTCATCCTCATCTTCTGATGACGAAGATAACGATGAGAATGATGATATTAAGGATGTTTATTCTGTCCTCAAAGAGAATCCAAAGAGGAGCATTACTGAATTTTCAGGCTCCATGATTCTTCAAGATAGAGAAAGCGAAACTGAATCTTCAAAGAACAACCCAACTCGTAAAAGATCCAAAAGGATGTGGGAAATTCGCAAGTGCGATCATACCAACAACAATAATAAAACAGAATCATGGGTCGATCACGAACCAGTTAGTTCGGTTTCGGATACAACTACCGAGGAAGATGTTGCATTTTGTCTTATGATGTTGTCAAGAGACAAATGGAAAACACAAAAAGATCAACAACAAGAAGAAGAACAACATGATGAAACTGAAATATCCTTAGAAGAAAGTTATGAATCTCGTGAATTGAAGAAGAATCAATTACGAAAAGGAAGGTACAAATGTGACACATGTGATAAAGTATTTAGATCTTATCAAGCATTGGGTGGTCACAGAGCGAGTCACAAGAAGATCAAAATGAACATAAAAGTGGATCATGAAGCAGAATTTGAAGGTGAAAAAATGGTGGAAAAGAAAATCCATGAGTGCCCTGTTTGTTTGAGAGTTTTTGCTTCGGGTCAAGCACTTGGTGGACATAAAAGAACACATGTTAATGGATCATCAGCGACAACAACAGTTCCAGCTTTTAGTTCATCAAAAAGATTCATAGATCTTAATCTCCCTGCTCCAGTTGATTATGATGATGACGATAACATTAGTCAAATTGAGAATTCTGCTGTTTCAGATGCAGAATTTGTCAAAACGCGTTAACCAATGATGGTTTTTGATGATCTTAAGGTAACAATTTTTGTCAAACTTTGAATGAGTTTAATTCATTTACAATATCGGTGTAAAGCTTTTTACACCATCAACTTTATTGTATGTTAATTTTACAAATAACTGGAATAAAAGTTGGATGTTAGTCTAAAGTATATTTACACTTTCAGTGCATATTGATTAAATTGTTTTTCTTAATTTTGTAATCTGTAATTTGGTTATATGGATTGGTTACTCTATATAATATTATTTCTTTTTGTAATAATGATATTATATTAGTTGTTCAATGATTCTAACTGTAATTCAGTTCTTCTGAAGTGTGGTATGTTTGCTGTATTTTGGTGGGCTCTGTTTCAGGTTCCTAGCAATATAATACAAAGTAACTCTTCTGCCATTCATTGATGATGAATATTTTACACAAAGTGACAAAGGTCATTCTCACATGAAGTTTTTTTCTGGTTACAATTCTCACATGAAGTTGATCAACCTGCAAATATTTTATAACTTACTTTATTTTATTAATATAAAAGTAACTTCCAAGAGCATTGTCTGTTTCTTGTAAGGCTTGGATTTGGATTTGGATTTGGATTTGGATTTGGTGAAAAAAGGATTTGGATTTGGTGAAGGTAAAAATTCACAATTTTCATTTTTTGGACTATTATGGTGCCCAATATAAATAACGGAGGCTATGACAGTGGGTAGGGCTAAAAAAGGGGGTATTTTCTGTCAATCTCATGGTGGGGGCATCTCAATGGGATTTCGATTAGGTATC
Source organism: Astragalus membranaceus (assembly GCA_039519185.1). NCBI lineage: Eukaryota > Viridiplantae > Streptophyta > Magnoliopsida > Fabales > Fabaceae > Astragalus > Astragalus membranaceus. The sequence goes on from CM076854.1 coordinate 59,588,663, forward strand.
GGCTAGTCAGACAATGGTGTCAAAGTATATTTCACTAAAATAGGGGAAAGGTTACTGAAAATTGGGAAGGAGTGTTAGAGCAAGGTGTTGCAGAGAGGGTGAGGCACGCAATGCAATAAATATCACCTTTGAAGCAGCTATTGGATATTTCTCTCGCAGAAGTAATTCTTACTCAAAATGCTTAATGATTCTTAACAATAATGCTATAAATTTTTCTCCACTTCACGATAAGCCCTCCTACACCTGCTTTTGGAATAAGCAGTGTATCCTCTGTGCGCAACTGTAGAGGGTAGAATCACAATGGGCGGAAAATCTCTTCTTCAAGATATTTAACACCAAAGTTGGATATGCACTTGCTTTCTTCCAAATAAAAGAAGACCGAAACGGACAAATATTTAAGTGCTTAATTGTGATCGTTGATTTCTCATTAGGCTAAGATTTATTCACATTATTTGGTCGAGTAAGACTTTCACGGGAGACAATCCACTCCCCTTCATAACTGATGACTTGTTGAGATTACAATCGCTTCATTGGTAATTGATTTCGTCCTTCAAATGTGGCATGACTTGTTAAGTTGTACCAAGAAAATACAGTTAAAAAATGGAAAGCATATTAAACACACATTAATAAGGCCTTTTTGGAAAAAAATTTATTAGGATCTCTAAGTCACTCTCATTCTTTTGCAATAGACAGAACATCAATTTCTTCTACTTGCTTTTTTCCCTCTTTTTAACGTGTGTTTTGGGGTTGGTCAAACTAGTATGTAAAAATGGTCAATGTTACGATTTAGAGTGTAGAAGGAAAAAATGTTAAGATTTTCACTTAAATGAAAATCTGACTGGTTAACAACCCAACCAAATTGGATGATAATGTAGTAAAGTGGAAAGTATGGTTCCTTTCCTAGATGGCACTTTTATATTATTTCCTTTATAAAGTAGGATAGCTTCTAGAGTTGTCATTGCATTTCTTTCAGTGGTGACAATTTCATGCTTTTAATTCACTACACCCTTTTTGCATTCTTTCTTTATATGCCACTAAATTGACTTCATTTGGATCCTTCTGCTCAGTGACTAGCTTTCGACAGTACAGTGGTCAAGTGTTCATATTATTTTTTTTTTTATAAATTAGGTATACGCACAATTGCGGAGAATAATTCCTCGAGTCTGGTAGGACCACAATGGGCAGCAAACCTCAGGAGATTTAACACTGGTGCATGCCCAATGCTGTATTTGAACTCAGGACCTTGGTCAGGGATGGCAATTTCTACCCGTAAGTGGGGATCCGTGAGGGGCCCCGTGAGCGGGGAATTTTCCCTGTGGGGACGGGGACGGGGGAGAAAATCTCCCCGCAGTCAAGGTGGGGATGGGGACGGGGATCATACCCCCCGCCCCGCGGGGACTCCGCTCCGAAATATATTACATAAATATTTTTATTATAGATGTATATTATACTATAAGTATTAATTTTTTAGTCTTTTTATATGTGTTTCTAATTTAAAATATTTAATTGTTCTAACTTTTATACTTTTTAAATATTAAAATATAAAAGTAAGACTAACTTTTATATTTTTTGTATTAAAATGTTAAAGTTTTGTTTTTTAGTCTTACTTTTATATATTTATTCAATTTTTTTATATTTTAATTTATATTTTTTCAAACTTTTAATAAATTTTCGGAGTCCCCGCGGGGACCGTGGGGATCCGTGGGGATGGGGATGGAGGAAGAAAACTCCCCGAAGCGGGGATCGGGGATGGGGACGGGGGACAACTTGGGAGGCAGGGACGGGGAGCGGGGGAGTACTCCCCGCCCCCGCCCCGCCCCATTGCCATCCCTAACCTTGGTTAAGATGAAAGAGACCCCTACGATCTCATCCAAAAGTGTTCATATTGATTAGATATATTGAAAAACATAAATTATAAATATAAATTTAAAAAACTGATAAAAATATCTCAATTCAGACCTGGGTAGACATAGAAAGGTGCTTCCACCCAGTTCAATTCAGACCTGGGTAGACATAGAAAGGTGCTTCCATGATAGGTTCTAATGGCCTCAACTTGAAGTCACTACAGCAGATCCCATGAATTTACGACAGAAGGTGGACGAGCCAGTAACCAAGTTCATTGAAAGATTCAGAAAGATGGCCGAAAAGTGCTCGGTTCAATTCCCCAATTCACAACTTACATCCATGGCCATCTCTGGAATGCACACTCAATTGAAAGAAAAGCTTGCGGGACTAGCATGCATTGACCTCAGCAGCTTAGCATCCAGGGCTATTCAAATCGAGCAGTTCATACAAGACAGAGAAGAGAAGGGCTGCTAGAGACCGGGGGCCCCATTTGGTGGCCATTGTAGATGCCAAAGATGACTCAGGTTGTAATGACTCAGCTGAGCCCACGGCAAACATCATGGCAGCCGAGATAATTAAAGGAAAAACATACTCATGTCCTTCCCTGAAACCAACTAAGGGTAAGGAAAAGGACAATTCAGATAATAAAGTCGAGTACTCCTTTGACATCTCCAAGGCAGATCAAATCTTTGATTATCTTCTGAAGGATAAACAGCTTTGGCTACATGATGGCCATAAGATACCACCTTTTGAAGTGCTGAAAGGGTAAAAAGTACTTCAAGTGGCACAAATCGTATAACCACACTACAGCAAAAAGTAGTTTAGGCAACAACAAAAAATCGTTGCCAAAAGTGACAAAACCGTGGCCAGAAGTGAAAAAACCGTGGCCTGAACTTTAGGCCACGGGTTGGCCACGGTTTTTTAGGCGCTGTCTAGGTGGCCGTCGCCTATTCTTTTAGTCCACGGTTTTGACACATTAGGCCACGAATTATTAAAACCGTGGCCAGAGTTATTAAAACAGACCACGGTTTATTAGTCTAGTTTCTGGCCACGGTTTTGAATTGACCACAATTAAATAACCGTGGCCTAAGGTTTAAGCCACAGTTTAAAAACTGTTGTCTGTTGCTTTTAAGCTACGCTCCTTCGACTGTGGGAACCACTATAAAGCTGCGCTTTTTCAATTGTAGCCTATAAGTTGCTTTTATTTAAATGCTATCATTCAAGACAATATTTTAATAATCATATCACATTTGTTTAACATACAAAAAATAGACATCAATTTTTTAAATATAAACATTATATTATAAAAAGATTGACACAAACCAATTTTCAAATTTAATATCAATGCATTGAGCAACATTCATCATGTCAAGTGTCATTAATAGTCAAAATATAGAAACATAAACTGAAACCAAAAAATATAAAAAGTATGTTTATTCATTAATTAAAATAAAATCCACAAAATAATTTTCATGCTTGTAGCAACATTGTTCTTCAAAATGCAAAAAGTAGTCTTTTCCACTTGCATCACATCACATCACTCTTCAAAACCTTCAAGATCATCTTCAATATCATCTTCAAAATCATTTCCTACCTATAAACATAAAACATTACAAAATCAGCAACTCTTGATAGCAATTCAGCAACTCAGCAATTATTGTGACTAAGCATCTTTAAGTTTGCAAATCAACAACTCATACCATCAGGAACACTTTGGTTATCATCATCATAGTCAGAGTCGAATACTGCAACTGAATCAAACCATGCCTCTTCTATACTTCCTGCTGCCACAAATTTAAAAGACCACACAAAAGCCAATTAGGATTTAAGGGAAATAATGGTTATGCAATAGCAGCACTTGAAGTATAAGTTACATTAGAAGATAATTAAAAATGGTCAGGCAACCCTGCCACATCAACTTTGTCCAATGACAATCTAGAAGAAACTCTTCTGCTGAACCCAACCTTTCTTCTCTTCCTTGTCTAATTTTCACTGCATTGAGTTTATTAGTTGACTATACTATATCAGACGGGTAAAAGAGTTAATGCCGACATTAATTGCTATACTACTAGCTTTCCCTAAGGGCAAGCAACAGTAACCAATACCACTAACCAATCATAAGATAAAAAAAGGAGAAATTAGAAAGTCATTTACCTTTCTGAAGTTAGGAATCAAAGTCAATCTTGATATCCCCTGATAGACAAGACAAAATTTTAAGTCAGGTGATAGAACTAAGATTCAATGTTATGTGTCATATTAAATTGTTAACAATATTGGTTGCATAAACAGAAATGATAGTCTTGTGGAACCAAAGGGGAAGATGGCTAAGTGGTTTTGGTGGTAATCTTGGCCACTGTAACTCTTTCAAATACAGATTATAGTTTGGTTTAAATGCCTTAACTCACAATATCTATAACCAGTAGTTTTGTTACTGCTATTTCCTACTTCCAAACAGACCTAAAATTGTCATAGACAAGCTACAGACTTTATTCCCTGTTTCATTTATTGGTTAACTTGAAACAATGTATAAGACTTCAAAATGAGAATATATTAGATTAACTTAAAAATGGAATATCAAGTATCAAAGTAATAAAAAAGTAATAAAAAAAGGGTAAAACCATCACCTCTTTGACCTCTACATAAGCCCCAAATATTTGACGGAGGTCTTCATTTGAAACAGATGAATCCAAATTGAAAGCTACCAAGGTTCCTTGATTATATCCCTGTCTGTTGGGTTATCCTGGGACGTCAAAGAAAAGATAGCCAAGAGAAAATGAATCTTAGGGCATTCAACTAATAAAAGAATACATGACAAGAATTGTTTATGTTGGCAAGAAACCTTTGATATTGAGAAATGAAACCAAAAAGGATATCATTTCAAGCCCTCTATGTTTACATGCAGTATATGGGGTTCTAATATCACCATATTGCTGAAAATAAAAAATACTAAAACAATTAATAATTCATCATTATCACATTATTCTTTTCTCAGCAAAGCTATACAATTTCCACTAGAAACACAGAAATTATGACCACAATAAGTTGTACTAGTATTTTGAAGTATTTAAAGAGTACTAAAATATCAAAGTGAAAGTTCAAACTAGCTTCTAGATTGAGCTCACCCCAACTTAAACTCAACTCAAAAAGATCATAGTCTTGAAGAGAACTGTGTAAACCATTTAGGTCAAAATCATCCATTATACCAGCTAAAAGCTCAGCATCACCACCACCAGGAAGCATGGTTCCGGTTGGATGATTATCACCATCTTCAAAGGAATCATTGAGCTCTACATCTTGATGAAGCTTATTAAAGCATGGAAGAACCTATTAGTAACAATAATATTATACTCGATTCAACAAGATAAGTCACAACATAACTAAAATATAACAAGAGAAATTGGAGAATTACCCACAAATGGAGGATCAAAACTATTACATGCAACTAAACCAGCACCTTTTGGGACAGACATGAAAAATATCTAATATATATCAACTTCAAATACTTAATGTCTTCACAAATCACAAATATCTCACTACTATCTTTAGTAACCAATTAGAGAAGCCATTGCAAAGTTAAGCATATTATATCTCCTCTATCATAGGATATTCAAAGCAACAATCATATAACAAGTAACCGATGAAGCCACAAACACATCCAAACTAATCTCACATAAACACTGCCAAATGTAAAAAACAGAATCTCCCTAGCTAATTATTTACCCTCCTTAGTCATTACCTTACACTTTCCTCTCTCTCTCTCTCTCTATATATATATATCCTTCACTTCACCAACTTAATCATCTCATCTCATCCGAGAGGCATGCACAACAAAAACATGACCCCATATGAACATAAATTCTTTATTTATACAATTTAAAAATTAAATCAAATTAGATACCCGAAAGAGAAAATTGAGAGATCTATTTGCCATATGTTAATATTAAAGGAAACAATCATAACAGTAACACAAAACAAGCCTTTAGCAGGGAGTTTCAATTTTCAAACAAGTGTTATATAACAAAAGGATAACAATGGTACACAATCAGAGATAACAAACCATAAACGATAGAGTAAAATTAAAGTCAGAAAACTAAATAAACATGCAGGAAACTCATGAACCAGCAGAGTTTAATTTACCTCGATAACTACTGCTGCGAATCGAAGCTTGCAGTGAATTCTCGACAGCGTTCGCCGAACCTGCTAACAGACATTAGCCATTTTAATGTCAATCACCAGAATCGAACTTGCTATAGGGTTTATATGCATAACTATATGAAGAAGTTAGGGTTTATAGCAAAAAAATTGGCTTAATCAAAGTTGGGATAAATCAACACAGAAGTTGTGAAGAAGAAGAAGGGTCAGAAATTAAAAACCTGAGAAAGGGAAACCAGCTGCGATTTGTTTCGTTTCTGCAAGAGGTTGAATCGAAGGAAGGAAGGAAGAGTCGATTTGAAGAAGAAGGAAAGAGAATCAGTTGCGATGAAGATCAGAGTGAGAAGGGAAGAGATGAAGATCAGTTGCAAGATGAAGAAGCCGATTGCAAGATGAAGAAGTTCTTGAAGATGAGAGTGAGAGTTGCCATTTTGATCGAGAGTGAGAGTTGTGTTTCGAGAGGTTAGGTTTGAGGAAGAGCCGATTTGAAGAAGAAGTTCTTTTTGTTGGATTTGTGCGTGTCGTTTGATTTTCACTTAGCGGTTTTTTTTAGTCAATAGCGCGTAATTTTTGTTTTCTTTCTGCTGGGTAATAGTCCACGGTTGTAAAAGGTTTTGGGCCTAAATTTTGGACACATTTAGTCCACGGTTTTATAACTGTGGTCTCTAAATAAAAACTGTATATATAGTCCAGGGTTTTAAATATTTTAGAATAAATTTTTTAAGTCAACATGTGGACAAATGTGGTCTTAGGTATCCACACTTGTTTAACCGTGGCCTATACAATTTTAAACCGTAGCCTATTAGCAAGTTAATGAAACCGTGGCCTAATGTCTATTTCAGTGGCCACATTTGTAAACGCGTGGCCTATTCCTTGTTCAGGCCACGTTTTTTAGCCGTGGCAAAGATTGCCGTGGCCTAAAGTCAAAAATGTTGTAGTGTTTATATTATTTCCTTTATAAAGTAGGATAGCTTCTAGAGTTGTCATTGCATTTCTTTCAGTGGTGACAATTTCATGCTTTTAATTCACTACACCCTTTTTGCATTCTTTCTTTATATGCCACTAAATTGACTTCATTTGGATCCTTCTGCTCAGTGACTAGCTTTCGACAGTACAGTGGTCAAGTGTTCATATTATTTTTTTTTTTTATAAATTAGGTATACGCACAATTGCGGAGAATAATTCCTCGAGTCTGGTAGGACCATAATGGGCAGCAAACCTCAGGAGATTTAACACTGGTGCATGCCCAATGCTGTATTTGAACTCAGGACCTTGGTCAGGGATGGCAATTTCTACCCGTAAGTGGGGATCCGTGAGGGGCCCCGTGAGCGGGGAATTTTCCCTGTGGGGACGGGGACGGGGGAGAAAATCTCCCCGCAGTCAAGGTGGGGATGGGGACGGGGATCATACCCCCCGCCCCGCGGGGACTCCGCTCCGAAATATATTACATAAATATTTTTATTATAGATGTATATTATACTATAAGTATTAATTTTTTAGTCTTTTTATATGTGTTTCTAATTTAAAATATTTAATTGTTCTAACTTTTATACTTTTTAAATATTAAAATATAAAAGTAAGACTAACTTTTATATTTTTTGTATTAAAATGTTAAAGTTTTGTTTTTTAGTCTTACTTTTATATATTTATTCAATTTTTTTATATTTTAATTTATATTTTTTCAAACTTTTAATAAATTTTCGGAGTCCCCGCGGGGACCGTGGGGATCCGTGGGGATGGGGATGGAGGAAGAAAACTCCCCGAAGCGGGGATCGGGGATGGGGACGGGGGACAACTTGGGAGGCAGGGACGGGGAGCGGGGGAGTACTCCCCGCCCCCGCCCCGCCCCATTGCCATCCCTAACCTTGGTTAAGATGAAAGAGACCCCTACGATCTCATCCAAAAGTGTTCATATTGATTAGATATATTGAAAAACATAAATTATAAATATAAATTTAAAAAACTGATAAAAATATCTCAATTCAGACCTGGGTAGACATAGAAAGGTGCTTCCACCCAGTTCAATTCAGACCTGGGTAGACATAGAAAGGTGCTTCCATGATAGGTTCTAATGGCCTCAACTTGAAGTCACTACAGCAGATCCCATGAATTTACGACAGAAGGTGGACGAGCCAGTAACCAAGTTCATTGAAAGATTCAGAAAGATGGCCGAAAAGTGCTCGGTTCAATTCCCCAATTCACAACTTACATCCATGGCCATCTCTGGAATGCACACTCAATTGAAAGAAAAGCTTGCAGGACTAGCATGCATTGACCTCAGCAGCTTAGCATCCAGGGCTATTCAAATCGAGCAGTTCATACAAGACAGAGAAGAGAAGGGCTGCTAGAGACCGGGGGCCCCATTTGGTGGCCATTGTAGATGCCAAAGATGACTCAGATTGTAATGACTCAGCTGAGCCCACGGCAAACATCATGGCAGCCGAGATAATTAAAGGAAAAACATACTCATGTCCTTCCCTGAAACCAACTAAGGGTAAGGAAAAGGACAATTCAGATAATAAAGTCGAGTACTCCTTTGACATCTCCAAGGCAGATCAAATCTTTGATTATCTTCTGAAGGATAAACAGCTTTGGCTACATGATGGCCATAAGATACCACCTCTTGAAGTGCTGAAAGGTAAAAAGTACTTCAAGTGGCACAAATCGTATAACCACGCTACATTTAATTGCATAGTGTTTAGAAAAGCTATTCAAAAGACTACTAAAGAGGGAAAGTTCAAATTGGAGGGCAAGGGAGTAGCCGAGATGACAGTGGACACCGACCCCTTCCCTGTAAAGGGCATCAACATGGTGTCCTTCTCAGGAGTCGATAAGGGGGAAGGGCAAGAAGAAATATATATGGGTGCCCGTTCGAGGGTTCTCTTGAGAGAAAGCCATCAGTTTTTGACCGATTAGGAGTTCCTGCGGAAGTTTCCTCGGTGGCGAATTGTGCGTCTTACCTTTATCGTAGGTTGGAGGTAGGTGGCCAAGTCACCACATTCTCTTTGGGATGGCCTATTAGCATAGCCAACATTGAAGCCATGTCTATTTAACACCCTTTCCACCCTGTTTTCGACATGATGCCCCCCAGCATTTTGTCGAATTTGTTGCAACATGTCATCAGCATTCTGATTCCTGTTAATAATAGCAACATTTCGGGGAACCACCACATTTCTAGGCAGTTGAGCAGCGGCTTGTTCAGGATTCAGATCATTATTAATTTGACTCCCGTTTTCATTTTCCACTTGGGGTGCCCCAAAAACATCAGCAATTCTCCCCTTTTGGGCAGCCAACTCTTGATGAGTATTGTTAGTGTTTTCAATTATAGGATTAAACACCATGGCTGTTTGCCGAGTCATCATATTTACCATATCATGCTCAGCAACCACAATCGCTCGAAATTTGGTATCAATTCTTGACCTGTCAATTTCTTTACTCCGTCCCTCAAAGTGAACGAATAACTGTTGCACTTTATCAGCCAAACTTGGTGGCTCGACAATTTGGTTTGAGTCAAGTCCTTCCTTGCCCTGGTTTTCACTTTGTGGAAGGCCTTTCGAGTATCACTGATCTCCTCCCATATGAACTCGAAGTGCTTAATAAGGCGCTTAGAAGAAATGCTCCCAATCTTTCATCTTTTAAATTTGAGCTTTCTTGTCTGGCCACCGTTGATTTTGAAGATTGGTGGTCTGGACATTTTGCCTCTTTTCAGAAATCATTCGAAAAATGTTTCTTGGAGACATCTGACAGTGCTTTTTTGATGCAGACCGAAGATCCAAAGGCAAAAACGCAACGTTTGCACTATTCCGAAATTCATAACTTCGAAAAGTACTTTAAAGTTCCCTACGATCCATTTCATATAAAGAGAATGGTTAAAGTGGCCTCATAAGTTTTGGAGGAAAAGCGCCGTCAAGCTGCAGAGCGGTTCGGTGCCAAACCCAAGCAGACTTCCTTGTTGGCAATATCACGAATTGAACCACCTTACCCGACATTTCCCCCTTTGTCCAACGCACCCTTCGGCTTGGCTAAACCTATTCCAGGTTATGGATGGTTTCTCCCTTTTAAAATTGATTTAGTTTATAAACTTCCCAAAGAAAAAAAAATTACTATAGCCAGCCGTGAAAGGACCGTTCCTTTTAACTTGCAGACTTATTCCACTCGAGTAATGGAAACCGAAGCAGGTATGACCTCTTATCTTACAAAATTGAATCCTTTTCTCTGTTTCTTGACTCTAGTCTCTATTTCACCATCCAGAGGTCATTCCATTTAAATGTTCTACCTCCGGGCAACTTGAATTGAAGCAAGGAGTCATAGGGAATGTAGCTGCTGCTGAAAACAAACTTGGTCACTCCAAATGCCCCCTAGGCATGATAGGGCTTCGTATATTACTCCTGTTAAATCTGAGAATACTGCGGCTACCAGATCTCAAACTAAAGTACGTTCGTTGATAGAGCTAGTTCTTTGTATGTCCAGTGGACGTCAATTTTTACTCAGGTTTTCTCTTTCAAATTTTCAGGTTGTAGGTATTCCCAAACGGAGGAGATCTTCTTCAGGTACTTCTCCAGCCTCCAAAAGATCTAAAGATGTGGAAGATAACATTGAATTTGAAGATGATGATTGGTGTGCGAAAAGGTGATGTGCAAGTATACACAATCGACAACAAGTAATAAAGTGAAAGTAGAGTATCGTTTCCACAGGGATTGGATTAAATCTTAAGGTTTAAACGGATAGAGAAATTAGTGTTAAGTAACCAAGTAACAAACAATGTTGATGGTGTGGAGACAGAAGGTAAACAAACTAAATAAATGGAGAATGTAGTCAAATGAGAATGATAGTTGAGATGCTCTTTACCAGATAAGTCACTTTCAATATTATTGTGTTATATGTGATGCAGGTGCACTGGATCCTGTTACATTAGAATTGTGCTTTTCAATCACTTTCTTCAGAGTTTCATTACAAGCTCTTATGTCTAAGATGCTAAATAAGTTCACTCTTGTATTTTGAGTACCCACAGTATTACCGTATGGACTATGCTATCCTATGTCAAGGTTTTAGCAAGGAATTAACAAGTTTCCTTTATTAAACACTTATCCATATTAGTTATTGTGTTCTAATCATAAACCATGTCTGTATTTATGATTTGCATTCACTTTTAGTTGGCCAATTCTAAAGATGAATATGAAAGAGTTATCATGCAAGAACTAAAATGCAAACATCAACATATAAACACAATAACTTAATCAAAAGATCATTATAAGGTTAAAGCATCTCAACTAAAAGAGTTTAGTTCATGCTAGACATTACAAGGCATATATAAACAGAATAAATCATATTCATATATTTGAGATCACAAAAGGAAAACAACAAGGTAAGAGTTACACGGTTGGAGTTCATTTGCATGAAGTTGCCAAGCAATGCGGGAGCATTCACTTCACTGCATTCAGCCAGCACTAGGTGATTGTATGGAAGTAAAGAAAGAAGTTGTCAGTTCCTTTCTTGCCTTCTTAAAAGAAAATGAGAAACTAAATCTAAAGCTATCTATATTAGTGTACGGAATCAGGAATTATTTTCAAGTGAGAGATGGAGGTCTTTATATAGGCTTCAAGTGGAGCTTTCCTTGACAAGAGGGTTTGGTTGATAACAAAGTTAGGGTTGCCTTTAGTCACTTCAGCCCAAAAAGTAATGCAAATCCTCCACTCAACTTAGAAGGGAGGTCCTCTATTGGATGGCCAAGTTTCTCTAGGTGAGTGACTCTTCAAAGCTATCTTTTATGGTAGGCGCCGAAATTTGTGACTTGCATGTGCTTTCATGACTAAGCATGATATCATCAGCTGAGTGCTTGGCATCTTGATGTTCTAGGATTTCTTCAAGCATTGTAGTCTCTTTTGAGTGCAGGTGCATTGAACAAACACATCAAAAATACCAAAATATATGCAAGATGCTTAGTTATATGCATAACCCTCTTTTAATTTTGAATGTTGTTATTTTATTTATAAAACTTTATTTACTATTTCTTTTTACTTAGAACTGAGCGATTATTTAGGTTTAGATGCGTAAATAACTCTATATAAAATAGAGTCATCTCACCCCCAAAATTAAACCATTGCTTGTCCTCAAGTAATGACAAAGAAAATCACAAACAAGAATTGTATAATTAAGAAGAACAGATCAGCTAATTTCTTTCTAGAAAATGATATTTTTCAATGATGCATTCTATGAACTTTCATTTTTCAGGAATTTTTCTTTAAGTCGTTGTTCTCAAAATATCCAAAAATATTACTACTCATTTGTGTGAGTGTGTGCCCACTGAGTCTAGATTAGTCCAAAACTAAGTAAAAAGGTTCTCTTAGCCTTTGAAAATTTTAGTTCATGTTTGGTCAAGCTAAAGATTTTTCAAAAGATAGAATAGACTAACAACTTCCTCAATCTTTGGGGGGTTCTAAGCACAATAAATGGCTTTAATTTTAGTATTTCAAAACTGTTGAGTCAATGCACCATTTCCTATTTTTTTTGTGGTTTTTTCTTGATGCAGATGCATTGAGTGCAGAAGCATCGTATTTCTGTAATGCAGGAGCAGTGAGTGCTCATGCATTGAGACTACATACCTGACTTTTTAGCTTATATTACCCTCCTCATTGACAACCTTTTGCATACTTTTTTCTTTTTTTCCCTTATTTTTTTAATGCATTATTGGAACGGGTACAGTTTCTGATTCAGGCAAATATAGCTATTTTTACAACAACTTTGGTACCTGTAGTACTCTTAATAAACCTATGACATTGACTTCTTTAAATTCTTCAAATGCAGCCTTAATTTTCATTGAAACACCCCCAAACTTAATTCTTTATGCTATTCTAAATTTTTAGTAAAAATTTAGCAACTTGATCTTGGTTTACTAAAAATTTCTTTTGCATCAGATTGTTTTCTAAATAGCAAGGTTCTTTTCTAAAACTCAGTTTTGATGTGTAGAAGCAATAATAAAATTGGTTATTCGTAAAAACAAGGCTTCTTTCTTTTTCTTTCTTTCTTTCATCATTAAAACTCGGTTTCAAAGAGGTGCATTTTGTTTTTGTTTGTTAAAGTTCACAAAATAAAACATAGTGCAAAATATATAACATAAGTACTTAAGCAAAATATTAACAACATTCAAAAGTTTTACTGTTTTGTTGCCCCACTCCTGAGCTTGAACTGGACCTCACTGGTGCATGCTTGATTTTCTGTTTCTTCTTCTTGTGGCCTTCAGCTTTGGATGCACCTGCATCAGGCCTTGATGCGCTAGTAGTTAAAGTTTTTCATCCAAGTGTGATGTTGAGTTGATGCAAGAGCATTGGATATTTGAGCCATGCAGGTGCACTGGATGCAACTGCAATAGGAATTCCTTCACCTGTTGCAAAACATTCTAAAAACATAGAATTGAATAAAAATGACATAATTAATCACTAGTGGAAAAAAGACATTTAGCGTCGGTTAAATTGGACATTTTGCGTCGGTTATCGCCCGACGCTAAATCGCCCGATGCTAAATGTCATACATTTAGCATCGGTTATTTAACCGACGCTAAATGTCACATTTAGCATCGGGTGTTCAGATAACCGATGCTAAATGTCTATTTCATTACTATTTTTGCTGTCTGAAAATGACATTTAGCATCGGGTGTTTGAAACAACCGATGCTAAATGTCCTGAAAGTGACATTTACCATCGGTTATTTGAAACAACCGATGCTAAATGTCCTGAAAAATGACATTTAGCATCAGGTGTTTGAAACAACCGATGCTAAATGTCCTGAAAGTGACATTTAGCATCGGTTGTTCCAAATAACCGATGCTAAAAGTCATTTTTGATAAAAAAAAAAAGACATTTAGCATCGGTTGTTTCAAACAACCGATGCTAAATGTCATTTTTTTGATAAAAAAATGACTTTTAGCATCAGTTGTTTAAAACAACTGATGCTAAATGTCTATTTTTTTAATTGGAAGCTGATAGTTTTGTCTTTGTAGCGGTACACTTACAACATCAACATACAATTCATTTAATTTCAAACATGTCTCACAAACATCACTTACAACATCAATTCATTCAATATGAGATAATTTCTCAAATATTCTCATAACAACAACCACTAAACAGAGGATAAAACTCTGAGTAAATTACAAGTCTTTATTATATCTATATTCCAAAAATAACATTCTGATCAGAACCATTCTCATTCTTCATCATTCCCTAAAAAGGGAGAATTTAATAATAAATAGTTAAAAATTAAACAATGTTTGGGCAAAGGACTGTTGTATTGTAACAACCATATGATCATATCCTCTAATATAAGTAAAAATCATGGGATCCAAATCAACGTTTATCATTTGCATCTGCTTCATAAGTTACCAGCCAAAAGGAGAAAAGGAGACCATGTACTTGTCAACAGCATCTGTCTCGATCAGGAAACATTGCTGGGACTGGGGAAAATTTTGAGCATACAAGAAAAGGCTCAGAAGTCTGTGAAGTTTGCTGGTTACAACATGTGAGGCCCAATGGTAACTGTCCAGACTGCATATAGGAACAAGTGCGATATGAGTCATACGACATGTACTTGGGACACATGAGAATTGGATTAACAACCTGCAAAAGAAGTTGGTGAAAACATGAGGCTCATAGGTTCCTGGATATGGAAACAAGTCTTCCATTGAGAAAATGAATAATTATTTATTCATATAAGGTAAATAAATATGTAAAAAGAATACGCCCAAGCATATGCAAGATAGGAAGATTTTGGAGGTCTTCATCATGTTACTTGCTTCAAAGAACATTACCAATAATGGTCATGAACATTGAACATTAACCAAAATATTTAGTTCTAAACCAAACCATGATATGTAAGCATGAAGATATTGGGCAAAGCAATTGACATTAGTAAAAAAGTTTAAACTTACAACAGCTAAGCAAATTAGCAAACTTGCCCAATGTTAGCTACCAAATAACAAATTTGGTTATCAAATGATTCAACAAATCATCTAAATTGTATATGACAATCTCACTTAACTATCAATTCAGGTGAAAAGCGATAGAAAACCTCAAGTGAACAACAAAGAGAATCCAATGTGTTCAATGCAAGGATATAAGAATTTCGAATATTGTTACTTTACCTATATCACAGTCCCATAAGGAACTGCAGTACAAGAAAGGATAGAAAAGAAACTCCCAGGATCAAGTGATCAATTGTGTTGTTTGAATAACATAAAAAACCATCACTTAAACATTGCTATTATTGAGGCATAACAAAAGAATGATCAACATTATTAAACATTACAAAAATAATCACAGCAACCCAAAGAGGATGATTATATAGCAGCACTACAAATCGTTATGAGAAACAGAACATGTTACTTGACCTTGTATTTGGCAATCCGTTCGCTAACCTCCCTCAACTCACCATTGGTGAAAATCAATGCCACGTTCCCCTAATTCAAGTAACAAACTTCAAAGATTAAAATTCCAAAGAAATTGTTTCTTCTTTTTCTTTTTCATGTAAAAGTAGAAACGCTGAATTGAAGTAGTAAGTGGAATGGGATAATTGAAAAGTTTACCACATGGAGTGGAACAAGGTTAAGGAAAGCTTTGTTGCCAGTTTTCTCAGAATCATGGATGATAGAGCGCTTCATCAACGAGTTCTTCCCCATCACCACCACTGAGTCTTCGTGTAGTGCCCTCCTTATCCCTTGAAGCTGGTTTGATCCGACATTATCTGATGACACAATGTTATCTCTAAAGCATAGCAAACCCCTAATTGAAATCAAAGAATTATATCCAAGCAATACCATAAAATAATATCCCTAACATAATGACACTTATAGGAGAAAGAAATACTAATTTTTGGTCCAAAGAGACTTGTGGTGAACAACCAGGCATATCTTTCCTTACAACCTTGAAGACCTTCAACCATAATAATGATGAAATAAGTTAATTTCCAAACCCAAGCCATAATAAAATTTGCAATAAAACTAAAGATCCATTTAAATTAAGATGGTGTGACAGTGTTGGACTAAAGAAAAGGCAATGACTTTGAATGAAGCTTAAATAGAGAAGCTTGTGTGCATGTTCTTTCAGAAGCACAATGTTGTTGAGAGAATGAACAAACAAATAGATAAAAAAGAAGTGAGGCTAAAATATATCATCCAAATCAGAGGTTCATAATCTTTTTGAGATTAGAGGTTCATAATCAATTGAAGAGAAAAGGCAAAAAACAGGTTCTTCTCATCTTTTTGCTTCCTGTAATTCTCATGTAGCTGTCAGGTTCTTTCTTCATCTTCAACAAAGAGTGATTGTACTTCATAAGATTAAAAACAGTGTTATTAGTTTTTTCTAAGATGTGCGATACAAGAAGAAAGAAAAGAGTACAGTAAAGTAAGTACAGAAACCCAGCAAATTCATTTAATAGAGCAAGAACAGGAGAGTAGAAACCCAGCAAGAACAGAAATCCAGCAAACAAATTCATCAACAATTTATAATCTTTCCTGAGCTTTCGAACAACAAATTCATCAACAATTTATACATGCAAGAACAAAAACCCAGCAAACAAATAAGTACAGAACTTAGGGATTCAGAATAGAGTAGATTCACAAACGAAATCAAGGGGCTTTCATTTAATACCTGTCTTGTGTTACATCTGAACCTCCATTGCTGCAGTTTCAAGCTTTGAATCCTGCAAAATCAAAGCAAACAGTAAAGCCTAGCAGAGAGTGAAAGAGAGAACGAAGAAGACGAGGGCAAGAGAGAGAAAGAAAACAACCTGAGTGAAAAATAGGAGAGTGAACGACGACGAGAAAGCGAGACGTCGCGCGCGAAGGAGAGATGGCGTGACGGTGAGAGGTGAGAGGCGAGAGGACAAGGGAAGGGGAGAGGTGACGAAGAGAGGCAGAGGGAGCTAGGGCTCTGATTTCTTTCGCGAGAGGATAGTTAAACGTATTAGCTCTAGACATTTAGCATCGGGTGTTTAAACACCCGATGCTAAATGTCTAAAGCAAATACATTTAGCATCGGGTATATTAAACACCCGACGCTAAATGTATTTGTTTTAGACATTTAGCATCAGGTGTTTAAATACCCGATGCTAAATGTCTAAAGCAAATACATTTAGCATCGGGTGTTTAAACACCCGTGTTTAAACACCCGATGCTAAAAGTAGGCGCGGAATATGAAATCTTCCATTTAATTGCAAAAATGCCACCGGTTCAACATTTAGCATCGGTTGTTCAAACAACCGATGCTAAATGATGCTTAATAATGTCTTTTTTCCACTAGTGAATAGTTCAAAATCATGGGTTGCCTCCCGTAAGCGCTTGACTATCTCCTTGATTTAGAGATTTTGGAAATGAGTGGTGCCTTTGTCCCTCACCACATGTGCTCCATAATACTGCTTCACCCTTTTGCCGTTGACTTTGAATGTGAAACAAGTGGCTTCATCAAACAATTCCACTTCCCCATTAGGATACACTCTCACCAATTTAAATGGTCCTGACTGCTTAGATTTGAGCTTTTCAGGGAGTACTTGAAGCTTTGAGTTGGACAAAAGAAATTGTCTCCCTTTATTTAGCTCTTGTCTTTGGACATTTTTGATTACTGCAGCAGTTGCTGCTGTATTCACTTGTTTAGCAGATGCTGTAGCAACAGATGCTACAACAAGGTTCATTTCAACTTGCGGCTCTGGTTGAGGTGGTGTTTTGGTTGGTGTGGTGGTAGCTGATTTGTGAGAAGATTTTGGAGTTGGATTTCTGTGAGGTGGGGATTGAGGTGAGAGAGTTGGTTGTTTGTTGAGGGCTTGTTTAGGGCCTGGTTCAGGCTCAATCTCTTTAACATTCTCTTCTTCTTCTGATTCATTTCTTCCTCCCTCACTTTCCTTAAAACTTCCAGTTGCTGGGACATTTCCTTGGATACTTGAGTCTTCTAGCTCCATTAACCCATCTTCTTCCACAAGCTTTTTTTCTGTCAATGCTAGAGTATTGACCAAGTGGTCATGCTGTTTGTGGAATTGCTTCTGCACTACTTGATCTAGAGAGTCTACAAATGAACACTCCTTAGCATCCTCATTAGGATACTTTAGAGCATTCATAACTTTGAACTTCACCTCCTGATCATTGACCCTCATGGTCAGTTCCCCTTTCTGTACATCAATGAGTGTCTTTCCAGTTGCCAAGAATGGTCTTCCAAGGATAACTGAGACTTCTTTATCTGTATCAAAATCAAGAATAACAAAATCTGCAGGAAACACAAATTTATCAATTTTAACCAAACTATCTTCTAGAATTCCTTCAGGATATGCTATTAATCTATTTGCTAATTGAAGTGTCACAGTTGTAGGCCTGGCATTTCCAATTCCAAGTTGTGTAAATATTGATTTAGGCATCAAGTTGATACTTGCACCTAAATCACATAATGCACGACCAGTGTAAAATTTTCCATTTGAAAATGGAATTGTAAAACTGCTAGGGTCCTTCAACTTCCTAGGAATTTTGTTTTGCAAGATTAAACTGCATTCTTTTGACATAGAAACTGTTTCAAATTCCCCTAGTCTTCTTCTTTTTGTTAGAACATCTTTCATGAATTTTGCATAATTTGGCACCTGTTGAAGTGCTTCAACTAAGGGCACATTGATGTGTAACTGTTTTAGTACCTCAAGGAATTTGCTAAATTGCTTCTCCTCGTAAGCTTTTTTCAATCTTTGTGGATAAGGAGGAGGAGGGTATTCAAGGACTAACCTGGGTATTTGAGTAGAATCAAATGCAAAAGCATCAGATGCTTCAGCATTCTGTGAATTTTTTTCTTTTATGTTTTTCTCATTTTTTTCTTTTTCTCCCTTACCTTCACCCTCTATCCCATCTTCATATGGTTTTTGATCATGTTGGTAAGTGAGGCTATTTGAGCAGACAGGGCTGATACTTCACTAATTTGATGCACCCCTGATGTTTTTTTTTGTGCACTCACCCTCTCAATAGGCCAACTAGAGCTATTGGTTGCAATACTTTCAATCAATTCACATGCCTCATTATAAGATAGGTTTAGTAAAACTCCTCCAGATGATGCATCAAGCATTATTCTGGTTTGAGGTTCCAAACCATTGTAAAAAGTTTCCATTTGAATAATGACAGGTAATCCATGATGGAGACATTTTCTTAAAAGTTCTTTCCATCTATCCCATGCTTCAAACAATGATTCAAATTCCTTTTGTCTAAAAGATGTAATATCATTTCTCATTCTGGCATTTTTAATGGGTGGAAAGTATTTTGCTAAAAAATTTTCAGCCATTTCCTTCCAAGAATGGATAGAGTTAGGCTTTAAAGAGTTTAACCAAGCCTTAGCTTTATCCTTCAAGGAATAAGGAAATAGCTTCAATCTAAAAGCATCTTCACTAACACCAGGAATGATAAAGTTACAACATACTTCTAAAAATTGTTTTAAATGCAAGTGGGGATCCTCATGAGGAAATCCACCAAATTGACCTATTGTTTGAAGCATTTGGAACATCATGGGTTTAAAATCAAAGTGTGCAGCATCAATATGAGGTCTTGCTATGCTAATTTGCATATTTTGATGATCAAACATAGCATAGTCCCTCATTGGCCTATCTCTATCATTAATCCTACCTATGGGACCCATGTTGATGAATTGGTTTCTGTGGTCATCCTCAGGTTCCTGATGTGAGCCAGAACCACCTCTAACTGATCCTCTATTTGAGCCTAATCTAGATCTTTCTCCTTTGCCTTCTTGAGACATTGTAATTTTGTAGCTTTGGAGTCTTTGTTTCTGGAGTCTAAGCAACTTCCTAAATCTTCTTTCTATTTCAGGATCTAATCTGAATTCTGGAAATTTGGTCCTGTGCATATGCTAGAGCATCCTGTGCTCCTGCATTCAGAAACAAAATACCAGAGTAATAAACACTAATTTATTATATATCTAAACAACAAAATTTGGGGCAATCCCCGGCAACGGTGCCAAAAACTTGGTGTGCGAAAAGGTGATGTGCAAGTATACACAGTCGACAACATGTAATAAAGTGAAAGTAGAGTATCGTTCCCACAGGGATTGGATTAATTCTTGAGGTTTAAATAGATAGATAAATTAGTGTTAAGTAACCAAGTAACAAACAATACTGATGGTGTGGAGACAAAAGGTAAACAAACTAAATAAATGGAGAATGTAGTCAAATGAGAATGATAGTTGAGATGCTCTTTACCAGATAAGTCACTTTCAATAGTATTGTGTTATATGTGATGCAGGTGCACTGGATGTTGTTGCATTAGAATTGTGCTTTTCAGTCACTTTCTTCAAAGTTTCATTACAAGCTCTTATGTCTAAGATGCTAAATAAGTTCACTATTGTATTTTGAGTACCCACAGTATTACCCTATGGACTATGCTATCCTATGTCTAGGTTTTAGCATGGAATTAACAAGTTTCCTTTATTAAACACTTATCCATATTAGTTCTTGAGTTCTAATCATAAACCATGTCTGTATTTATGATTTGCATTCACTTTTAGTTGGCCAATTCTAAAGATGAATATGAAAGAGTTATCATGCAAGAACTAAAATGCAAACACAACATATAAACACAATAACTTAATCAAAAGATCATTATAAGGTTAAAGCATCCCAACTAAAAGAGTTTAGTTCATGCTAGACATTACAATGCATATATAAACAGAATAAATCATATTCATATATTTGATATCACAAAAGGAAAACAACAAGGTAAGAGTTACACTGTTGGAGTTCCTTTGCATGAAGTTGCCAAGCAATGTAGGAGCATTCACTTCACTGCATTTAGCCAACACTACGTGATTGTATGGAAGTTGTAACACCCTAAATATTTAATTAATTTATTTAATTAAGTATTTAGGAAGTTATTTTAATTTATTGGATATAATTTAATTAATTAAAATTATATTAATTTTATGTTGGTGGTATTAGGAAAAGGAGGCGCCACTTGAATGAACTTGGGCATATTTTACCGTGCCATCTTTTGTATTTGCCTGCCCAAATTCAATTTTAAGCATTTTGGCTCGAGTGGTTTTATCTTTGCACGTGTAATTCTGAAGTTGTCTCACTGGGTGTTGCTTGTGTGCGTATATGGGGTGTGTTGGGTGCAATTTCAAATTCTGGGCATATTTTACCGTGCCATCTTTTGTATTTGCCTGCCCAAATTCAATTTTAAGCATTTTGGCTCGAGTGGTTTTATCTTTGCACGTGTAATTCTGAAGTTGTCTCACTGGGTGTTGCTTGTGTGCGTATATGGGGTGTGTTGGGTGCAATTTCAAATTCTGGGCATATTTTACCGTGTCATCTTTTGTATTTGCCTGCCCAAATTCAATTTTAAACATTTTGGCTCGAGTGGTTTTATTTTTGCACGTGTCATTTTGGAGTTGTCTCGGTGCGTGTTGCCTGTGTTGCCTGCGATGTCTAAGTTTCTGTCTTGGGCGCCCAGTGCCTGGGCGCCATTTTCAGGATGTTCCCAAACTTTTATGAAAACTGTTTTCGCTATATCTTTTGACTCGGACATCCGTTTTGAACGTTTCAAAAAGTGTTGGGAAGCTTTTCCAGTTGTCTACCTGTGTGTCTTATTTTTAAAATAAAAACTTATTATTTTCTGGTGGCTTCTATAATGACGATGATGCCCTTAGTGGCTAGTTAAATGACGTTTTGCCCTTAGTGGCTAATATTATTGAAGATGATGTGTAAATGACGATGATGCCCTTGGTGGCTAGTTAAAGGACGTTTTTGCCCTTAGTGGCCAATATTATTGATGATGATGCGTAAATGACTGTTTTGCCCTTAGTGGCTATTGTTTGTTTGGTGACGTTTATGGATAAGTGACGATGAGGCCCAAAAAGGCTAAGCGACGATGATAATAAGCGACGATGAAATATAGCGACGTTGTTGTGTGTAATTATGAATTGACAGGTGCTGTGCCTCTTATTTGGCAAATTGGTAAGTGACGGGTCACATAGTTGACTGTGATTGTGGGTGTTTGTGTGTGATGCATGTCATAGTGTCTCATGTATTCCATGTGCATGAACCCAGCGACGATGAGGCCATAAAGGCTAAGCGACGATGAGGCCATAAAGCCTAAGCGACGATGATGAAAGGTACCTTATGCATATGCCCGCGAGTGGGTTGCATTTCATATAGTCACATGACATTGTGATGAGTTGTTGTAATGACGTAATTGCTGATTGTGATTGTGATTACTCTAGTGATGTGACTTTGACTTATTGCTTATCATGTGATTTATTATATGGATTGATTTGGACTCACCCTTCTGTTTGAATGTTACCCCCATGCGGTAACGTGCAGGTGATCACGAGTGAAGACCTAGGTATCTTCACTAATTTTGAGTCGGGTCGTCATGCTCTGATACGTAGCACTCAGGGGGAAAACGAACTCGATGTTTTTAAGACTATTTTAGTTGTCATGTGTTATTTGATGGTTTTCTCTTATTTATACTTTCCGCTGCGTAGTTGGTTTTATTGATGTCACGGTTGTGGTGACGATAACTGATGTTTGAGTTTTTCCCCATTGGGGGCGTGTTACGTATTGCACAATTATTGATGTTGAACTATTTATTTGAAGTACGACGTTTTGTTTTGAGTATGTGTAACATTCCTTGCGATGAAAAGAAATTTTGAAACTCTGATTTTTCAATTAAATTAACGGGTAGAAAAGGGGTGTTACATTAGTGGTATCAGAGCAGTTCGGTCTGTCCGGCCAATGTTGTCCTGTCATAGTGTCTTATGACAATTAAGAAATTGTTAGATTAGTTCTGAATTTTTGGTTTGTGCTGTAGTGATAGATTGAAATGGCTGGGAGAAACGATGCTGCTCTTGCTGCTGCGTTGCAAGCTATGGCTCAGGCTGTGCAGAATCAGCCGAATGCTGGGGAGAACGCTGGTTTTCGGAGTCTGACTACTTTCCAGAGAGAGAATCCGCCCACTTTTAAGGGCAAATATGATCCAGATGGTGCTATGGCTTGGTTGAAAGAGATCGAGAGGATTTTCAGGGTGATGGACTGCACTGTTGAGCAGAAGGTCCGTTTTGGCACTCACATGTTGGCTGAGGAGGCCGACGACTGGTGGTTGGCTACTAGGCAGAGGTTGGAGGCTGTGCAAGAAGAGATTACCTGGGAGGTATTCAGCAGAGAATTTCTGAGAAAATATTTTCCCGAAGATGTCCGAGGAAAGAAAGAGATAGAGTTCCTAGAACTGAAGCAGGGTGGTATGTCTGTGACTGCATATGCGGCGAAGTTTGTGGAATTGGCAAAATTCTATCCGCACTATAGTGAGGCTACAGCTGAGTTTTCGAAATGCATCAAGTTCGAGAATGGTTTGAGGCCTGATATCAAAAAGGCCATTGGTTACCAGAAGATCCGTGTGTTCGCCGATCTGGTTGATAGTTGTAGAATCTTTGAGGAGGACAGTACTGCACATTACAAAGCTGTGTCTGAGAAAAAGGGTAAGTTTCCGAGTCGAAGCAAGCCGTATGAGGTTCCTGCGGGTAAGAGTTATCAGAGGGCTGCTAGAGGTAAAAAGACTAGTGGGGGAGATGCTCCTGCTAGCATTGTCTGTTTTAAGTGTGGCAAACCTGGTCACAAGAGTACTACATGCGGGTCTGATGAGAGAGTTTGCTACCGTTGTGGTAAAAAGGGTCATATGGCGGCCGAGTGTAAGGTCAAGGATGTGGTGTGTTTCAACTGTGGTGAGTCTAGGCATATCAGTGCAAAATGTACAAAGCCGAAGAAAGAAAGGTCTAGTGGGAAAGTGTTCGCATTGGCAGGAGAGGAGCCTGATGAGAAAGATGGTCTTATTAGAGGTACGTGTTTCATTAACGGTACTTCTCTGAAATCTCTTATTGATACTGGTGCTACCCATTGCTTTATATCTGTAGATTGTTGTAAAAGATTGGGTCTTGTTTTATCTGCTATGTATGGGGATATGGTTGTCGATACTCCTGCGAAGGGGTCGGTGATTACGTCCCAGGTGTGTTCTCAGTGTCCCGTGTCGATCTTCGGTAGGGACTTTATTGTGAATTTTGTTTGCTTGCCGTTGAGAGGTCTAGATGTAATCTTGGGCATGGACTGGTTAGAGAATAACCACGTCCATATCAACTGTCGTAGCAAGTCGGTTAGTTTCGGGGAAGAAGATTCTGTTTTGGTATCCGCTAGTCAGTTGAAGAAGTTGAGGAAAGAAGGAGTTCAGCTATTTTCGTTGATGGCATCGTTGTCTGCTGAGAGTCAGGCTGTTATTGAAGAACTGCAAGTGGTACGCGAGTTTCCTGAGGTTTTTCCTGACGAAATTCCGGGTGTGCCGCCGGAGAGGGAAGTTGAGTTTTCGATTGATCTTGTACCTGGTACGAGGCCTGTGTCTATGGCACCGTACAGGATGTCGGCGTCTGAATTGATTTGAGGTCCGGATATCATCAGATTAAAGTGAAGGATGAAGATGTTCAGAAGACAGCGTTCAGGACAAGGTATGGGCATGATGAGTATTCAGTGATGCCGTTCGGTGTGACCAATGCACCTGGTGTATTTATGGAATTAATGAATCGTATTTTCCATAATTACCTAGATCGGTTTGTGGTGATCTTCATAGATGACATTCTAGTTTATTCTAAGTCGGAGGAAGAGCATGCTGAGCACCTGAAGTCAGTATTGGAAGTTCTGAAAGAGAAAAAGCTGTATGCTAAGTTATCAAAGTGTGAGTTCTGGCTGAAAGAGGTGAGTTTTCTTGGGCACGTGATTTCTGGTAATGGTATTGCAGTTGATCCGGCAAAAATAGAAGCAGTGTTGGAGTGGGAGGCTCCGAAATCCGCAACAGAAATCAGAAGCTTTTTGGGTTTGGCTGGGTACTACAGGAGGTTCATCGAGGGTTTTTCCAAGTTGGCCCTTCCGTTGACTCAGTTGACTTGTAAGGGTAAAGTTTTCGTTTGGGATGCTCGGTGTGAGGAAAGTTTTATGGAGCTGAAAAAGAGATTGACAACGTCGCTTGTTTTGACGTTGCCTAATCCGGAGGAACCGTTTGTTGTATATTGTGACACTTCGAAGATGGGTCTTGGTGGTGTGCTGATGCAAGATGGGAAAGTCGTCGCGTATGCGTCGAGGCAGTTGCGGGCTCATGAGAAAAATTACCCTACGCATGATTTGGAATTGGCTGCTGTGGTATTTGTGCTTAAGATTTGGAGGCACTATCTTTATGGTTCGAGGTTTGAGGTGTTCAGTGATCATAAGAGTCTGAAGTATCTGTTCGATCAGAAAGAGTTGAATATGAGACAGCGTCGGTGGTTGGAGCTCCTGAAGGATTACGACTTCGGTTTGAATTATCATCCCGGCAAAGCTAATGTCGTGGCTGATGCTTTAAGCCGGAAGTCTTTGCATATGTCGGCAATGATGGTGAAAGAATTAGAGTTGATTGAGGAATTCCGAGATTTGAGTTTGGTTTGTAGGATGACACCTCGTAGTGTCAAGCTGGGAATGTTAAAGATCGATAATGAATTTCTGGGCAGCATCAGAGAGGCTCAGAAGTCAGATGTCAAGTTGGTAGATTTAATTAATGGGGTTGGTCAATCTGAAGATGAAGATTTCAAATTGGATTCTCGTGGTGTGTTGAGGTTCCGGGGTAGGATCTGTGTTCCGGATGATGCGGAGATGAGAAAGGCAATTTTGGAGGAGGGTCACCGTAGCAAGTTGAGTATCCATCCTGGAGCGACGAAGATGTATCAAGATCTGAAAAAGATGTTTTGGTGGTATGGTATGAAAAGAGATGTGGCACAGTTTGTGTATGCCTGTTTGACCTGTCAAAAGTCGAAGGTTGAACACCAGAAGCCTGCAGGGTTGATGCAACCGTTGGAAGTTCCAGAGTGGAAGTGGGATAGCATTGCGATGGATTTTGTGACGGGATTGCCGAATACAGTTAGGGGTCATGATGCTATTTGGGTGATCGTTGATAGGTTAACGAAGTCTGCTCACTTTATTCCTATTAATGTCACTTATCCGGTGTCAAGATTGGCAGAGGTCTATGTCAAAGAAATTGTGAAGTTGCACGGTGTTCCGAAGAGTATTGTGTCAGATAGGGATCCGAGGTTCACTTCTGAGTTTTGGACGGGTTTGCAGAAGGAATTGGGTTCAAAGTTGAAAATGAGTTCGGCATATCATCCGCAGACAGATGGTCAGTCAGAGAGGACAATTCAATCGTTAGAGGATTTGTTGAGAGCTTGTGTCTTGGAACAAAGGGGTTCATGGGATTCCTACCTTGCGTTGATTGAGTTTACCTATAACAACAGTTACCATTCCAAGATCGGGATGGCACCGTTTGAACCATTGTATGGTCGAAAGTGTAGGACGCCGTTGTGTTGGTATGAGTCGGGGGAGAGTGTAGTGTTGGGACCGGAGATTTTCCGGGAGACTACAGAGAAAGTCAAGATGATCCGTGAAAAGATGAAGGCTTCGCAGAGTCGTCAGAAGAGTTATCATGACAAGCGGAGGAAATATTTAGAGTTTCAGGAGGGTGAGTGTAACACCCCCTTTCTACCCCATGTTTTACACGTCACTTATCAGAGTAAAATTTTTTCGCAAAATTTAATTTAACTAATAGAAAGGAAATGCCACATCGTCATTAACAAAAGAACGTCAACTTGCACTCATTAAATTTGCGCAATCATCGTCATAAAAATTTTAACCATCACTCGTCATAAAAATTAAACTCCAAGAGTTAAGTCACAGCGGGATAAAACAACACTCACTAAATACCACTCAAACACGCCTCACACCATCAATACAAATATTAAACAATTTATTATTTAAACAACAATTTAAATCACGCCCCCTAGGTGTCACGGTATCAGAGAGCGACTCGACAGACATCCCAATAGCTATAAAGGAAGGCAGCATGTCCTTCACTCGCAGTTACCTGCAGCGTTGCCACAATAGAGCAACATTCCAAGCAGAAGGGGTGAGAATTTTCAACAGAATATAATTAAGCATATAGTAGAGTAATATGAGCAACCTATCACACAACATCATCATTATCATCAACTTCATCGTCATTACACACAGAACCCAAGTCATAATCACATCACCAGTCATAAAAAAAAATGTATGCGCATGAAAATGCAACCCACACCTGGGCATATGCATGATGGTACCATACTCGTCATAAATAGCCACTTGGGCACATCGTCACTGGTTTTCGTCAATAAGAGGCCGAAGCCTATTCGTCATAATATGCACATGCTATGAGACACTATGGACACATGTGCAATCACCAATTTCAACTCACCCGGAGTACTCGTCATTGTCGTCATAAAACACTAATATAGTGTACTCGTCATAATCACCATCATAATATCACAACTTACTCATAAACATCACATTCAAAGATTGGAATAACAACATCCTTAATTCTTAAATAACGATACATCTAAATTTAAGTGACAACCTATTAAAGAAAATCGAGTACAACTTATTTAAAATTTTGGACAACCATCTTATTTTCATGCCTAAGTAACATTACAAGTAAATCGAGAGAAACAGCAATAGGACGGTGCCCTTTTAGCGCAAAACAGCAGCAAGGTACAGCAAGAATTACACATAAAATAACGCTTCACTTCTTATGAAACAGCAGCATTTTTCTTTGACAAAAACAGCAAACAGCAACACATTTAATTTTGTAAAACTGCTTACAGCAACACTACAAAATCTGGACAGCAACATTTTTATTTTATAAAACTGTTTACAGCAACACTACAAAATCTGGACAGCAACATTTTTATTTTATAAAACTGTTTACAGCAACACTACAAAATCTGGACAGCAACATTTTTATTTTATAAAACTGTTTACAGCAACACTACAAAATCTGGACAGCAACATTTTTATTTTATAAAACTGTTTACAGCAACAATTAAATTGACAAACAGCAGCACTTAGATTCTGCAAACAGCAACACTTAAATTGACAAACAGCAGCACTTAAATTCTGCAAACAGCAACACTTAAATTGACAAACAGCAGCACTTAAATTCTGCAAACAGCAACACTTAAATTGACAAACAGCAGCACTTAAATTCTGCAAACAGCAACACTTAAATTGACAAACAGCAGCACTTTATTATGGGGACAGCAACATAGTCTATTTTCCATTCCTTGGTATCATTCAAGTAATTATACTCATATCACTTGATTCATCAAAATTGCATTTCAACGCCAACAATTCACCCAACATCGAAATTAACCACACCACATTCACCAAAAAAAAATCGAAATTCATCTCTCCATCTCATAGGGCAATTCGCATATCAACACTAATAATTCAATTCATCATTCCTCTTAACATACAAATTACGAATTCAGCCAACACTAAAAACCCACAAACCCACCATATACCCAATTACATTAAATTGAAAACGCTCACCCTTACCTCGAATTTGTATGACCCGAAACAACGATGAAGGAGTCACGTACAAAACCCAGCAACACAACGAGCCAAGGCCACCAAAAATCGCAGCAGCTCTTCCCTTCTCCCCTTCGCAAACCGTGGCCTCACTAAAGCCATGGAGGAGCAGCAACAATAGGTAATGAGGGATTGAAACTACAACACTTGCAAGAGAAAGAAAAATCGAAGAGAAGGATCAAAGAAGCACATTACCTAAAGCCAAGATGAACAAATCTCCTTCTTTCTCTCCTTGCTAGCCGTCGCGAACTTCTTTCCTCTCTCCCTCTCTGATCCGTTTCTTTTCTTTCTTTTGTGGAATGCGCAATGAGACCCCTCCATAGGGTTTTGGGGTTTTAGGAATGGGCTTGGGTCACTAATTGACTTGGGCCCTATTTACACCACCCTTCTTAATTCTTTTCACCTCCTGGAATAAAACAATTATAATTTAATTATTCCACTTAAATAAATATTGTAATCCCTGAAATAAATTAAATAATTTAATTAATTAAATTATTTTAGGGCGTTACAACTCTCCCCCACTTAGAGAATTTCGTCCTCGAAATTACCTGAATCAAACAGCTCCGGATATGCCTCTTTCATCTTACTTTCCAATTCCCACGTCATGCTCTCGCCCACGGCTCCCAACCAAACCACTTTCACTAAATCGATCTCTTTGCCTCTTAACACTTTTACCTCACGGTCTTCAATTCTAACTGGCCTAGTCTCCACGGTGAGATTGTCTCGCACCTCCACATCATCTAGTTGAATCACATGAGACGGATCCGCAACATACTTCCGAAGCTGCGACACGTGAAACACGTCGTGCAAGTTCGAAAGGTTAGGTGGTAAGGCCACCCGATATGCAACATTTCCAACTCTCTCCGTAATCTGATACAGCCCGATGAATCAAGGAGTCAACTTCTTTGATTTCAGCGCTCGCCCAACACCAGTCATAGGTGTGACCCTCAAGAATACATGATCACCAGCTTCAAATTCTAAATCTTTCCTTCTCTTATGATGGTAACTCTTCTGTCTACTCTGCGACGCTTTCATTTTCTCCCGGATCATCTTTACTTTCTCAGTGGTCTCTCTGACTAGTTCAGGTCCAAGTACTAAACTTTCCCCAGTCTCGTACCAACACACCGGAGTCCTACACCTCCGGCCATATAACGCCTCAAACGGCGCCATTCCGATACTGGAATGGTAACTGTTGTTGTAGGTAAACTCGATCAATGGAAGATGAGTATCCCACGCACCTCCCTGCTCTAGAACACATGACCTCAACAGATCCTCCAACGATTGAATCGTCCTCTCTGTCTGCCCATCAGTTTGAGGATGATAAGCCGAACTCAACCTCAATTTCGAACCCAACTCCTTCTGCAAACTACTCCAAAAGTCCGAAGTGAACCTTGGGTCTCTATCCGACACAATGCACAAAGGAACGCCATGCAACTTCACAATCACCTGAATATAGATCTCTGCCAATCTTGACACCGGATACTTAATGCCGATAGGAATGAAATGAGCGGACTTCGTCAATCTATCCACAATCACCCAAATCGAATCATGCCCTCTCACCGTGTTGGGTAACCCAGTCACAAAATCCATGGAGATACTATCCCACTTCCACTCTGGAACATTCAACGGCTGCATCATTCCCGCAGGCTTCTGATGCTCGACCTTCGATTTCTGACAGGTCAAACACGAATACACAAACTTTGCCACATCACGCTTCAGTCCAGGCCACCAGAACATCTTTTTCAGATCTTGGTACATCTTCGTCGCTCCAGGATGGATACTCAACTTACTCTTATGCCCTTCCTCAAGAATTGCCTTTCTCATTTCCTCATCTTCGGGAACACAAATTCTTCCACGATACCTCAGCACATTTTGCGCATCTATCTCGAAATCCTCATTCTCAGACTGACCAATCCCACTCATCAGATCAACTAATTTCACATCTAACTTCTGCGCCTCTCGGATACCAGCCATAAAATCATTGCCAATTTTCAACATACCCAACCTGACACTCTGAGGTGTAACTTCACAAACTAAATTCATGTCCCTGAATTGCTCAATTAACTCAAGCTCTCTAGCCATCAATGCCGACATGTGCAAGGTCTTCCGACTCAACGCATCCGCAACCACATTAGCTTTTCCCGGGTGATAACTCAATTCAAAATCATAATCTTTCAATAGTTCTAACCACCGGCGTTGCCTCATATTCAATTCTTTCTGATCGAATAGATACCGTAGACTCTTGTGATCAATGAACACCTCAAATCTCGATCCATACAAGTAATTTCTCCAAATCTTCAATGCGAATACCACAGCAGCAAGTTCTAAGTCGTGAGTAGGGTAATTCTTTTCATGAATTCTCAATTGCCTCGACGCATAAGCGATCACCTTCCCATTCTGCATAAGCACGCCACCCAAACCCATCTTGGACGCGTCACAATAAACCACAAACGGCTCAACCGGATTAGGCAGGGTCAACACCGGAGATGTAGTCAACCTCTTTTTCAATTCACTGAAACTCTCTTCACATCGGTCATCCCACACAAAAGCCTTGCCCTTGCAAGTCAATTGGGTCAACGGCAGAGCCAACTTCGAAAACCCCTCAATGAATCTTCTATAATAACCTGCTAATCCCAGAAAACTCCTGATCTCCGTAACTGACTTCGGGGACTCCCACTGCAACACTGCATCAACTTTAGAAGGATCCACCGCAATTCCCTCACTAGAGATCACGTGACCGAGAAAACTGACTTCTTTCAACCAAAACTCACACTTGGACAACTTCGCATATAACTTTCGATCCCTCAGAATTTCTAACACCAACCTCAGATGTTCCGCATGATCCTCTTCTGACTTAGAGTAAATCAGAATGTCATCAATGAAAACTACCACAAACTTATCCAAGTACTCACGGAAGATTTGGTTCATGTATCCCATGAATACCCCCGGCGCATTAGTCACACCGAAAGGCATAACGGAATACTCATAGTGACCATATCTCGTCCTAAATGCCGTCTTCTGGATATCTTCGTCCTTTACCTTGATCTGATGATAACCAGACCTTAAGTCCATCTTGCTAAATACTTTAGCACCCACCAACTGATCCATCAAATCGTCAATTCTTGGCAACGGATACTTGTTCTTGATTGTAACTTTATTTTACTGTCGATAGTCTACACACAACCTCATACTACCATCTTTCTTTTTCACCAGCAACACTGGAGCTCCCCAAGGTGATACACTCGGTCTTACAAACTTCTTTTCTAATAAATCTTCAAGTTGCTTTTTCAATTCTGCCAACTCAGATGCAGACATCCTATATGGTGCCATCGACACAGGCTTAGTGCCAGGAACCAGATCAATAGCAAACTCCACTTCTCTCTCTGGTGGTACATCCGGAATCTCATCAGGGAACACCTCAGAAAACTCACGCACTACCGGCAACACATCAATCTTCGCTTGGCTCTCGGCAGACAACGACGCCAACAGAGAAAACAGCTGAACCTCTTCTCTCATCACTCTATGCAGCTGACCCGCAGATAACAAACCAGACTCCTCTTCAAGCGACTCAAAACTCACGGACCTTTCACGACAGTTGATATGAACATGGTTATCAACTAACCAGTCCATACCCAGAATGACATCCATTCCACTTAGCGGCAAACAGATTAAATCAATTAAGAATTCTCTACCATATATCGATACAGGACATTTGGCACAAACAGCGGAGGTAGTCACCGAACCCTTAGCTGGAGTATCGATAACCATCTCCCTTAACATATCAGATAAAACAAGGCTTAATTTCTCAACACAAGCAGCAGCAATAAAACTATGGGTAGCACCAGTATCAACAATAACAACCAGTATCAACAATAACAACAAGAGGAAAATTATTGATATAGCACGTACCTCGAATCTCATTCACTACATCAGACTCAGCCAGAGCGAACACTTTTCCAAAAGACTTCTCCTTCTTGGGTTTTGAGCACTGCGTACTAATATGACCACTCTCCCCGCAGTTAAAGCATACCACCTCTTTCTTATCACAGCCGGAAGATATATGCCCCTCTTTCCCACACCGATAACATCTCTTCTTATCCCCGCTTGGGCAATCTGGACTTTTATGACCCACTTTCCCACACGTGTAACAAGTAACACAGGCTGCAGCATCTCCCCCACTTCGCTTAGGCCCACCAACAAACTTACCTTTGCCCTTACCAGCAGGCGCCTCATAGGGCTTACCACGACTTGAGAAATTCTTTTGCTTTTCTTTCATAACTCTGGAGAAGGCATTATTGTCCTCCTCAAAAATTCTGGCGCTATTAACCAACAATGGAAACACACGAATTTGCTGGTACCCTATGGCCCTCTTAATGTCAGCACGCAACCCATTTTCAAATTTGATGCATTTGGAGAACTCCGCACCCTCTCTATCATAATGAGGATAAAACTTAGACAGCTCAGTAAATTTTGCAGCATACTCAGTTACAGTCATGCTACCTTGCTCAAGTCTCAGAAACTCAACCTCCTTCTTCCCGCGGACATCCTCCGGATAGTACTTTCTCTTGAATTCCCTCTCAAACACAGCCCAAGTAACCTCCTCATTGGCAGCCGTCAACCCCTGACTAGTCGTCCTCCACCAGTCATAAGCCTCTTTCTTCAGCATATGTGTGCCATAGCGAACCTTCTGAGCATCGGTGCAATCCATAACGCGGAAAATCCGCTCCATCTCACTTAGCCACTCAAGGGCACCATCAGGATTATACCCGCCTTCAAAAGCAGGAGGGTTCTCACGCTGGAACGTAGCCAAACTACGCGTCCCATCACCAATAGCATTGGGTATGTTACCCACAACTCCAGCTACGCGTCCCATGTTTTACACGTCACTTATCAGAGTAAAATTTTTTCGCAAAATTTAATTTAACTAATAGAAAGGAAATGCCACATCGTCATTAACAAAAGAACGTCAACTTGCACTCATTAAATTTGCTCAATCATCGTCATAAAAATTTTAACCATCACTCGTCATAAATATTAAACTCCAAGAGTTAAGTCACAGCGGAATAAAACAACTCTCACTAAATACCACTCAAACACGCCTCACACCATCAATACAAATATTAAAGAATTTATTATTTAAACAACAATTTAAATCACGCCCCTAGGTGTCACGGTATCAGAGAGCGACTCGACAGACATCCCAATAGCTATAAAGGAAGGCAGCATGTCCTTCACTCGCAGTTACCTGCAGCGTTGCCACAATAGAGCAACATTCCAAGCAGAAGGGGTGAGAATTTTCAACAGAATATAATTAAGCATATAGTAGAGTAATATGAGCAACCTATCACACAACATCATCATTATCATCAACTTCATCGTCATTACACACAGAACCCAAGTCATAATCACATCACCAGTCATAAAAAAAAATGTATGCGCATGAAAATGCAACCCACACCTGGGCATATGCATGATGGTACCATACTCGTCATAAATAGCCACTTGGGCACATCGTCACTGGTTTTCGTCAATAAGAGGCCGAAGCCTATTCGTCATAATATGCACATGCTATGAGACACTATGGACACATGTGCAATCACCAATTTCAACTCACCCGGAGTACTCGTCATTGTCGTCATAAAACACTAATATAGTGTACTCGTCATAATCACCATCATAATATCACAACTTACTCATAAACATCACATTCAAAGATTGGAATAACAACATCCTTAATTCTTAAATAACGATACATCTAAATTTAAGTGACAACCCATTAAAGAAAATCGAGTACAACTTATTTAAAATTTTGGACAACCATCTTATTTTCATGCCTAAGTAACATTACAAGTAAATCGAGAGAAACAGCAATAGGACGGTGCCCTTTTAGCGCAAAACAGCAGCAAGGTACAGCAAGAATTACACATAAAATAACGCTTCACTTCTTATGAAACAGCAGCATTTTTCTTTGACAAAAACAGCAAACAGCAACACATTTAATTTTGTAAAACTGCTTACAGCAACACTACAAAATCTGGACAGCAACATTTTTATTTTCTAAAACTGTTTACAGCAACACTACAAAATCTGGACAGCAACATTTTTATTTTATAAAACGGTTTACAGCAACACTACAAAATCTGGACAGCAACATTTTTATTTTATAAAACTGTTTACAGCAACACTACAAAATCTGGACAGCAACATTTTTATTTTATAAAACTGTTTACAGCAACACTTAAATTGACAAACAGCAGCACTTAGATTCTGCAAACAGCAACACTTAAATTGACAAACAGCAGCACTTACATTCTGCAAACAACAACACTTAAATTGACAAACAGCAGCACTTAAATTCTGCAAACAGCAACACTTAAATTGACAAACAGCAGCACTTAAATTCTGCAAACAGCAACACTTAAATTGACAAACAGCAGCACTTTATTATGGGGACAGCAACATAGTCTATTTTCCATTCCTTGGTATCATTCAAGTAATTATACTCATATCACTTGATTCATCAAAATTGCATTTCAACGCCAACAATTCACCCAACATCGAAATTAACCACACCACATTCACCAAAAAAAAATCGAAATTCATCTCTCCATCTCATAGGGCAATTCGCATATCAACACTAATAATTCAATTCATCATTCCTCTTAACATACAAATTACGAATTCAGCCAACACTAAAAACCCACAAACCCACCAGATACCCAATTACATTAAATTGAAAACGCTCACCCTTACCTCGAATTTGTATGACCCGAAACAACGATGAAGGAGTCACGTACAAAACCCAGCAACACAACGAGCCAAGGCCACCAAAAATCGCAGCAGCTCTTCCCTTCTCCCCTTCGCAAACCGTGGCCTCACTAAAGCCATGGAGGAGCAGCAACAATAGGTAATGAGGGATTGAAACTACAACACTTGCAAGAGAAAGAAAAATCGAAGAGAAGGATCAAAGAAGCACATTACCTAAAGCCAAGATGAACAAATCTCCTTCTTTCTCTCCTTGCTAGCCGTCGCGAACTTCTTTACTCTCTCCCTCTCTGATCCGTTTCTTTTCTTTCTTTTGTGGAATGCGCAATGAGACCCCTCCATAGGGTTTTGGGGTTTTAGGAATGGGCTTGGGTCACTAATTGACTTGGGCCCTATTTACACCACCCTTCTTAATTCTTTTCACCTCCTGGAATAAAACAATTATAATTTAATTATTCCACTTAAATAAATATTGTAATCCCTCAAATAACTTGAATAATTTAATTAATTAAATTATTTTAGGGCGTTACAGTGAGCATGTGTTCTTGAGGGTTTCTCCTATTACCGGTGTTGGTCGAGCGTTGAAATCGAAGAAGCTCACTCCTCGCTTTGTTGGTCCTTATCAGATTTCTGAGAGAATCGGAAATGTGGCTTATTGGGTGGCTTTACCACCAAATCTTTTGAATTTGCACGACGTGTTTCATGTGTCGCAACTTCGGAAGTATGTTTCGGATCCATCTCATGTGATCCATATGGATGGTGTGGAGGTGCGGGATAATCTCACTGTGGAGACGGTGCCCGTACGGATTGAGGATCATGAAGTGAAAGCACTTAGAGGCAAAGAGATTGCATTAGTGAAAGTGGTTTGGCTAGGAGCTGCCGGTGAGAGTATGACTTGGGAGCTAGAGAGCAAGATGCGAGAGTCCTACCCAGAGTTGTTTGATCAGGTAAATTTCGAGGACGAAATATTCTAAGTGGGGGAGAGTTGTAACACCCTAAATATTTAATTAATTTATTTAATTAAGTATTTAGGAAGTTATTTTAATTTATTGGATATAATTTAATTAATTAAAATTATATTAATTTTATGTTGGTGGTATTAGGAAAAGGAGGCGCCACTTGAATGAACTTGGGCTTAAGTGAAAAGCCCAAGCCCATGATCCAATGTCATATGCGAAGGGGGTAAGTCATTTGAGGTTAGGGTTTTGTGTTGGCATTTTGCGAAATTGAGAATAGAGAATAGAGAGAGGGAGAGGCGCCGTAGAAAGAAAGGAGAAGAGAGAAGAGAGTCGCGTGGAGAGGAGGGAAAGAAGGAAGGAGGCCGCGAGCTCAAGAGGAAGGAGGACGTGATCTTGTTGCTGTGGTTTTGTTCGTGACTGTCTCTAGGGCTTCCGTTCTTCAAATCCGAGGTAAGGGGAGTTCTATCAATTTATATAATAGTTCGTATGATAGGTTTTAGGTAGTGATAGCTTAGATCTATCCATGATCATGAATTTGTGTGTAATCTCATGTTTGGTTAGTGATACATATGTGATCTTCATGAATTGTGGCTGAAAATCCATTTTTGGTTGTGGCATGGGCGCCTAGGGCGCCATATGTTTGATTCTGTGTTGCTGGAATTGTTGCTGAATTTCTGTTGCTGCAAGTGTGTTGCTTGTGTGTGCGTAAATGGGATTTTGGGTGCAATTTCAAATTCTGGGCATATTTTACCGTGCCATATTTTGTATTTGCGTGACCAAATTCAATTTTAAACGTTTTGGCTCGAGTGGTTTTTATCTTTGCACGTGTAATTCTGAAGTTGTCTCACTGGGTGTTGCTTGTGTGCGTATATGGGGTGTGTTGGGTGCAATTTCAAATTCTGGGCATATTTTACCGTGCCATCTTTTGTATTTGCCTGCCCAAATTCAGTTTTAAGCATTTTGGCTCGAGTGGTTTTATCTTTGCACGTGTAATTCTGAAGTTGTCTCACTGGGTGTTGCTTGTGTGCGTATATGGGGTGTGTTGGGTGCAATTTCAAATTCTGGGCATATTTTACGGTGCCATCTTTTGTATTTGCCTGCCCAAATTCAATTTTAAGCATTTTGGCTCGAGTGGTTTTATCTTTGCACGTGTAATTCTGAAGTTGTCTCACTGGGTGTTGCTTGTGTGCGTATATGGGGTGTGTTGGGTGCAATTTTAAATCCTGGGCATATTTTACCGTGCCATCTTTTGTATTTGCCTGCCCAAATTCAATTTTAAACATTTTGGCTCGAGTGGTTTTATTTTTGCACGTGTCATTTTGGAGTTGTCTCGGTGCGTGTTGCCTGTGTTGCCTGCGATGTCTAAGTTTCTGTCTTGGGCGCCCAGTGCCTGGGCGCCATTTTCAGGATGTTCCCAAACTTTTATGAAAACTGTTTTCGCTATATCTTTTGACTCGGACATCCGTTTTGAACGTTTCAAAAAGTGTTGGGAAGCTTTTCCAGTTGTCTACCTGTGTGTCTTATTTTTAAAATAAAAACTTATTATTTTCTGGTGGCTTCTATAATGACGATGATGCCCTTAGTGGCTAGTTAAATGACGTTTTGCCCTTAGTGGCTAATATTATTGATGATGATGTGTAAATGACGATGATGCCCTTAGTGGCTAGTTAAAGGACGTTTTTTCCCTTAGTGGCCAATATTATTGATGATGATGCGTAAATGACTGTTTTGCCCTTAGTGGGTATTGTTTGTTTGGTGACGTTTATGGATAAGTGACGATGAGGCCCAAAAAGGTTAAGCGACGATGATAATAAGCGACGATGAAATATAGCGACGTTGTTGTGTGTAATTATGAATTGACAGGTGCTGTGCCTCTTATTTGGCAAATTGGTAAGTGACGGGTCACATAGTTGACTGTGATTGTGGGTGTTTGTGTGTGATGCATGTCATAGTGTCGCATGTATTCGATGTGCATGAACCCAGCGACGATGAGGCCATAAAGGCTAAGCGACGATGATGAAAGGTCCCTCATGCATATGCCCGCGAGTGGGTTGCATTTCATATAGTCACATGACATTGTGATGAGTTGTTGTAATACGTAATTGCTGATTGTGATTGTGATTACTCTAGTTCCGTGACTTTGACTTATTGCTTATCATGTGATTTATTATATGGATTGAATTGGACTCACCCTTCTGTTTGAATGTTACCCCCATGCGGTAACGTGCAGGTGATCACGAGTGAAGACCTAGGTATCTTCACTAATTTTGACTCGGGTCGTCATGCTCTGATACGTAGCACTCAGGGGGAAAACGAACTCGATGTTTTTAAGACTATTTTAGTTGTCATGTGTTATTTGATGGTTTTCTCTTATTTATACTTTCCGCTGTGTAGTTGGTTTTATTGATGTCACGGTTGTGGTGACGATAACTGATGTTTGAGTTTTTCCCCATTGGGGGCGTGTTACGTATTGCACAATTATTGATGTTGAACTATTTATTTGAAGTACGACGTTTTGTTTTGAGTATGTGTAACATTCCTTGCGATGAAAAGAAATTTTGAAACTCTGATTTTTCAATTAAATTAACGGGTAGAAAAGGGGTGTTACAGAAGTAAAGAAAGAAGTTGTCAATTCCTTTCTTGCCTTCTTACAAGAGAATGAAAAACTAAATCTAAAGCTATCTATATTAGTGTACGGAATGAGGAATTATTTTCAAGTGAGAGATGGAGGTCTTTATATAGGTTTCAAGTGGAGCTTTCCTTCACAAGAGGGTTTGCTTGATAACAAAGTTAGGGTTGCCTTTAGTCACCTCAGCCCAAAACTAGTGTCCCTAGGTGAGTGACTCTTCAAAGCTATCTTTTATGATATGCGCCGAAATTTGTGACTTGCATGTGCTTTCATGACTAAACATGACATCATCAGTTGAGTGCTTGAGCATCTTGATGTTATAGGATTTCTTCAAGCATTGTAGTCTGTTTTGAGTGCAGGTGCATCTAATGCAGGTGCATTCACTACAAGAAAACTTGGACTTTTCGGCGGACCAAATCCGCCGGAAAATCCACAAAACCGCCGAAAATATGGACTTTCCGGCGGATTTGTTGGGCTTTCCGGCGGATTTTTGGCTCCGGTAGACAGCTCGTGGCAAAACTTTTCCGGCGGATTTTGTGGCGCCGAAAAATCCGCCCGAACTTGCCGGGGGATTATCCGCCGGAAAACCCCAGGAAAATTCGCATCTTTTTATCCGTCGGAAAGTCCACAAATCTGCCAGAAAGTTCCGGCGGGGTATCCGCCAGAAAGTCCACAAATCCGCCGGAAAACCGTATGGTTTATCCGCCGGAAAATCCACAAATCCACCGGAAAAACCGTTTTTTTTTTAAAAAATTTAATTATTTTTAAAAAATAAATATTATTTTTTAAAAATCATTTTATTTAAAAAATTAATATTATTTCATTAAAAACTTTAATTGATTATTTTATTTAAAAATTTGATAATTGATAAAAAAATAATATATAGAAATGAAAATTAATGATTAATTTAAATAAATGTCCATACAACAAAAAAAATATCGATACAATAAAAAAATATCTATACAACAAAATAAAATAATCCAAAGCTACTGGGGTGGCTGCTGGTCTAACTCATCACCATGATAATAGGTATCAGATGTAAGAAAAGCAGTAAGCGAATCCATAATATTAAGATCGATGTTGGGCCGCTGGGGTGACTGCTGCTGGGGCTGATGGTATGGCTGCTGGGGTGACTGCTGCTGGGGCTGCTGGTATGGCTGTTGGGGTGACTGCTGCTGGGGCTGCTGGTATGGCGGCTGGTATGGCTGCTGGGGCTGAGGTGCGTACTGCTGGGAATACTGGAGTGCATACTGCTGCTGAGGCCAATGCTGAAATGCACCACCGTAATGCTGCTGCGGCTGGTAGGATGGTATATGTGATGAGGATGGCCTCGACTGCTGAGACATCATCAGCTGATCCTGTAAAAACTTAAAGCGCTCCTCCATGCGCTGGTCAGCTATCCTAGCCTGCTCCGCCATGCGCTCCTCCATGCGCTCCTCAGCTATCCTGGCTTTCTCCCGAAGCGCCGCCACTTCCCGATCACTTTGCTCCTGCCGCTCGGCAAACTGAAGCTGCTGCTCGCTCAGTTGCCGCGTCAATTCTATAACAGCATTCAACTCACCAGCATTGGGAACATAAGAGCGAGCAGTACTCGGAGATCCAGAAGATTGTGAAGCTGATAGACTCGGAATAATGCTTGTTCGAAAAGCAGGCGGTCCAATACCACCTGAGCCTACCATACGATTACTCTTTTGTGGGACCAACTGCTCTCTCCCAAATATCACGAGCTACTCTAGCCTCCTCCTCTGGATCGATATCAGCTGCCCCACTGCTCTGTTGGGACTCATGGTACTCAGTCAGCCCACCCTGGAAGCTCTCCTGAAAAAAATAACCCAATAAATAAATAACTATAGCAAAAGTAGTTTTAATATAATATTCCTCGCCCGATATAAAGATTATTATAAATAATAAACATTAATATATAATTGTAAAAGTAGTTTTACCTGAATATTCCTCGCCCGATCTGTAGCAAAGTCACCAGTGTCCTCCCGCATATAAAGGTAGCGATACAACTCAGGCAAAGTGATTGTCCTTTGTTCCCTCGCCTCCTATATATACATATATACATATTATTAATTAATACACATGAAAATGACTAGTTAATTATAAATAATTAATTAATCAAGTAATAAAGTAATAAATTTACCAAACGCTTGTGACGTTGCAGTATTAACACTCCCCCTTGTGTGTGGGCCGGCACCTTTTTCAGAAGCACGGTTCTTCATGGCTTTCTCAAAAAAATTCCTAAATTCTGGTGTCTGCCAGTACTCCTGTAACGCAGCCCAAGTTGAGTCTCCCATATAAGATGGCTTCGCATTCTTACCGCGCGCCTCCCGCAGTAATTCAGAATAGCGATGGGAACATCTCTTATGGAAGAATCTCTCAACTTCCCTTTGCTGCTCTGGTAACCATGTACATTTTTCCTATTTAAGAAATTTACAATAATGTTGTTAATTATAAGACAAATTAATTAATCAAGTCAATAAGATATACACAAATTAATTAATTAATTATTTCGTAGAACAACCTACCAAAAATGAATTTAACA
Source organism: Astragalus membranaceus (assembly GCA_039519185.1). Lineage (NCBI taxonomy): Eukaryota > Viridiplantae > Streptophyta > Magnoliopsida > Fabales > Fabaceae > Astragalus > Astragalus membranaceus. The sequence goes on from CM076854.1 coordinate 59,630,043, forward strand.
TCCTCCCAATTGCCTCTATCTTTTCTAACAGCTGTCCAATTCTTCCAGCTGCCGGTGAAATTCTCCTTGATTGTTTTCGTGATGGCGGTAGCTGTAGCCTTCGAAGGAAGAAATCTGCATTAAAAAATGATGAATTTTATTACACCAAATTATATAAGTTATATAAAAGGCAACAAAAATAAATTAATAAATAATAATTTATATACTTACGAATCACCAGCAGTCTCCAATATGATACGTGATCAGTGCATTTTGATGCACATTCTTTCATGTTTTTGCTTAAGCATTTCTATGTTTTGCTTTGGTTATGTTTATGTTTTATAATGTTTTTCTAATTTAGTTTATTTTTGGTTTAATTTGATTTCCGTATTTTATTTTCAGCTTTAGCAGCTTCCACGAAAAAATTCATAACTTGAGCTACGAGTATCGGATCGACGCGCTCTGATATGCGTTGAAAATATAAGAGAAAGAGCTACAACTTTGCTGTTGAAGCCAAGGGCTGATTCGGAATGCAGAAGTCTCAAATAAGTCGTTGAAGTTCCAGAATTAATAGATATTTAGTTTTGGGCCGGGCTTTTTACGTTTTTCGACCCGGCTGGGTTAGAACCCGAATCCCCTGTGCGCCTATACCTAACAGCCGCAAGGGCTGTTGAGAGACACTTTTCTTTTACGTTTTGACTATTCACGAAGGAGGATATTGCTTTGAACGATTTTTCTGGAGAACTAATCATCCAGAGTTGATCTGCTGTAAGCAAGTTTCCAACGCGCTTTGAGGTTTTCAATCTATCAATTCAATTTCGTTTCTCTTTCAATTCTATTCTCTGAAAATTCATGTGCTTAATTTGTATTTCACGGAATGGTTTTGATCAAATTCGCATGATTGTATTCCTAACTCTTAATCGTTGTTTACGTCGCTTTGTCGTTAAACTGCGTTAGTAATTCGTGTTTGCTTAATTCACGATTGTGTTAATCCGTTTGCTTAATTCGGAATATAGGAGTACCAATCTGTTATATATCTTTCACGCTTGATAATCGATATTAAACCGAATAGAGATCGAAGCCGCTTAGGGAATTGGTAAGATAGAGACCAGTGATTAGCCGGAAACCGAAATTACAGTTGATTGACTTCTTTTATAATCACGTATTTTAACCATTTACTTAATTGTTTTCTGAAGCAAAACTTAAACCCCCCCATTGTTCTAGTCAGTTGGTTAATTCATACAAGAATCCTTGAGAGACGATACTCGAGTTGTCGTTACCGTAAACTACATTTTTAAAATCACTCGTTTTGATCCGTGCGCGACAGCGGATCAATACGCCCATCATGTGTATACCTGACCACCTCACGGTCAACAGTGAATGTGTGCACCCCATCAGCATCAACATCTGTCGAGGCTAAGCCCTCAGTAGCAGCAGGAATCACTAGGTCCCCTGCAGTACTAGTACTAGCACCCTCAGACCCAGGTGGTGGTAAATATCTGCCACCAGCAACCACAACACGAGCAGGATGAACACGACGCCCTAGGCGAGTAGAAGTCTTCCGCCTGGTAGCGCTGGCGGCATCACCCGTGTCGACAGGTGGAGGAACATATGTCTCGTCATCAGATCCTGAGTGAGATGCCATGACTGTATCTAGCTAGACATATATACATTTAAACAAACAAACATACACTATACAAGGTTAACATAAACATACTAAACAAAAATATATAAACATACTAATTAAACAAACATAGTTAAACAAACATAAATTACAAACTAATTAAAAATATGTTATATAACATATATTGTTGAAACATAAATAACTAATTGGAATCCCATTCATTCTCAAAATCATCATCATCAGAGGAGTGAATTCTTGATACACCAATGTGGTCTGTTGCATCTTCATCAGCATCTTCTTCGTTATCAACTTCATCGCCGGTGTTTGGCTCATCACATAAACGAGTAATGGGTTCAACTTCAATCACTTCATTTACATTAGACACCTCTTCCATTTGATATGGCACATCTTCCACTGTGTCATCATTTGTCTCAATGCGACCTCTTGGTTTTGTTTTAATTGCGGCACACCAACCACGTCTATCAGTCCGCGTTGATGGATAATGGACATAATAGACTTGTCTCACATTTTGTGCAATGACGAACGGATCATACAGTCGATATCTACCATTCATTTTAATCTCCACTGTATTTGACTTTGGATTCACCTTTGTTCCTCGAGCAGACGGATCAAACCAATGACAATAGAAAACCACTACCTTCTGACTAAAATCTAGAAAGTTTGAGGAACTCCAAGGACCTCTTGTTAAGTTGGAGGATGATACAGAGCGTTTGATGTGTGTAAATGTCTACACTCATCAAACGCTCCGTATCATCCCCTAACTTAACAAGAGAGGAATTCGTAAGGGAAGTTCATGACAATGATACTTTTAACGAAAAAGATGAAGGGGATGTTAATGACAAGGTGGAAGTTTCTTTACAAAGAAATGGAGACATTACGCCACTCTCTTGGAGCCGCTGCCGACAATGCTCAAGAGAGTGGCGTATGTCTCTGATTCTTTGAAGAGAATGAGAGTATCGGTAGAGGTGTGAAGAAAAAGATGCAGAGAAGAGATTTATATAGAGGAAACGAAAATCAACGGTCAAAAGGCGAATCCGCCGGAAATGTAATTTCCGGCGGATTTAGGGTGTTTCCGGCGGATATTTGAAATTCAAAATTGGCGCTTTCAAGATTTTCCAGTGGATTTTTTATCCGCCGCAAACTTACCGGCGGACTTTAGGGACTTTCCGGCGGATTTATCCACCACAAGTATTTCCGGCGGATTGAGAGGCATTTCCGGCGGATTTTGATTTTTTTTCAAAAAAAAATATTCGTAAACCAGATCCGCCGAAAATAGCTCGAAAATCCGCCAGAAATGTTTGCGGCGGATAAATCCACCGGAAAGTTCCTATTTCCGCCGGTAAGTTTGCGGCGGATACAATCCGCCGGTAAGCCCTATAATCCGCTGAAAAGTTTCCGGCGGATAAAAATCCGCCGGAAAGTCCTGGCCGGTAAATCTGATTATTCTTGTAGTGATTGAACAAACACAACAAAAATACCAAAATATATGAAAGATGCTAAGTTATATGCATAACCCTCTTTTAACTTTGAATGTTGTTATTTTATTTATAAAATTTTATTTACTATATATTTTTACTTAGAACTGAGCAATTATTTAGGTTTAGATGCGTTAATAACTCTATATAAAATAGAGTTATCTCACCCCCAAACTTAAACCATTACTTGTCCTCAAGTAATGACAAAGAAAATCACAAACCAGAATTGCATAATTAAAAGGAACAAATCAGCTAATTTCTTTCTAGAAAATGATTTTTTTCAATGATATGCTTATCTCTGAAGCTATTTCGGGACGACGTTCCGAAAAAAACCCACCCGAGTCTCCTTCTTTTGATGTCTTAACAAGGGTATTTATCTTTCAAAGACATACATGTTATCTTTTATTATGACTGGGTTATCTGCTAACCTTCTACCAAATATATGCATTTTGAAAAACAGTAAAAAGGTCCAGATCCCATTATGGAAGTTACACCAATCAACGTGGTGTTTCCTACATCAGTCCCTGCCAGAGAGCTTCACACAGGTGCTCTTAAAGAAGCGAAGTGTAACACCCAAAATAATTTAATTAATTATTTGATTAAATTATTTAGGTATTACATTGATATAATTTTATTAAATTATTAATATAGTGATTTATTTAAATGAAGGGAGTAGTATCCGGTAATTACGGAGCGGTAAGATTGGCCCAAGAGCCCAAGCCCATTAACTTAAGCTCCTAGGCTCTAGGGATTGATGGAATTCGCATCATTTGAGAAAGAAAGAAAGAAAACGGCGTGAAGAGAGAAGAGAGAAGAGAGAGTACGATCGCGCAAAGGGAGAGAAGAAGGAGAGAAGCTCGGTTGCTGTGGTTTCTTGGTGTTCCCGTGGAGAGATCATCATCTTCGGAAAATCTAAGGTAAGGGTGGGTCTTGCTTTATAATAGGGTTTATAATGGGATGTATGTGGGGGTTTTAGATTTATATCGTTCTCCTTATGATTTTGATGTTGTTTGTGGTGTATGAATGTATTGATGAAGATTTGATGCTCACTAGATGTTTGTTGAAAAGTATGCGATTTGTTAGATGTATGTGAGGATTTGAATGCATGCTAAGTGCTCGATAAAACGTGTATTTGATGATGTTAGAATGAATATGTGATGTTTGAAATTATTGTTGGTGATTGAACACATGAAAGTCTAGAAAAATTGGATTAGAAGAACCTTAGGCGCCAAGGGGGCCATTTTGTGTTGCTGTGTGCGCCCTTGTCTAAGTGCTGGGCGCCAAAGTGGCTGCCCAGGGCGCCTGTTGTGCGCCTGTGTCTAGGCGTGTCTGAGTGCTGTGCGCCAGTGTGGCTGCCCAGTGCGCCTGTGTTGCTGTTTGTGTCTATGCTGGGCGCCAGTGTTGCTGCCCACTGCGCCAGTGTTGCTGCCCAGTGCGCCTGTGTCTTAGTCTGTGTCTTAGTCTGTGTCCTAGTCTGTGTCTTAGTTTGTGTCTAGGACTGTTTGGCGCCCAGAGTGGCGCAGGCTGCCACCAGGCCCCAATCTTGTGCTGCCATGTTGATGTTAATGACGATGGGTCTAATGACCAAATGATAATGATGTTGTTAATCACGATGGGCCTAATGGCCAAATGATGATGATGACATGGATGATGTTGTTGTTGTGATGACTTTGATCTATTGGATTGTTCATGAAGTCGCATGCATTACATATGCATATATATTGACGATGTAAGGTTTCTGCCTTCGAGCTATTGACGATGTTGATGCTCAAATATTGACGATGTGTCCAATGGCAAATTTATTGACGATGATGGTACCACATGCATATGCCCCATGTGGGTTGCATTTCATACATTTATTCATATCATTGGTGATATTACCATAGTTGCTATATGTGGTTGTTATATATATATATATATATATATATATATATATATATATATATATATAAATATGGATGTTGTTGTTATATGTGGTTGATGTAGTTCACTACTCTAGCATATTGCCTATTATGAACTTTATTATACTGTTTGAGACTCACCCCTTATGTTGATTATTACCCTACAGGTAACCGTATGTGAAGGCTTATAATCCTTCATCCCTTGAGTCAGTCGTTGCTCTGATACGTAGCACCTGGGGGGCGAACACTAGCTATTAGTTGTTAGTTTATATGACACTGTTGGATAATTTGTATTGATGTTGTTACAACAATATTTTTGAAACTGTTCCCTTTTATTCCGTTGCGTGATGACGAAGTCCTTGTTATGTGGACTAAACCGTTTATTTTTGAGGAATTTCCCCACTTGTTATGTGCCACGTATCATGTTTGAATTATAAGTGAAATTGTTACCAATTGTTGACGTTATTTGAAGTAAATGTAGCATCCCTTTTTGGATGTATCAAAAAAAATGATTTTTAAACTCTGATAATTTTTATTATAAATTGCCGGGTAGAAATGGGGTGTTACATTAGTGGTATCAGAGCAGTTCGGTCTGTCCGGCCAAGTTGTCCAGTCTTAGTGTCTTTTGACAATCAAGAGTTGTTAGATTACGCTGCTCTTGTGCTGCAGTGTTTAGTTGAAATGGCTGGAAGGAACGACGCTGCTCTTGCTGCTGCTTTGCAAGCTATGGCGTAGGCTATAGGGAACCAGCAGAATGATGGTGAAAATGCTGGAACTCGCAGTCTGGCTACCTTCCAGAGGGAGAAGCCGCCTACCTTTAAGGGCAAGTATGATCCCGATGGTGCGCTTACGTGGTTGAAGGAAATGGAAAGGATTTTCCGTGTCATGGATTGTACTGAAGCTCAGAAGGTCAGGTATGGTACTCATATGCTGGCAGAAGAAGCTGATGACTGGTGGTTGGAGGTTAGGCAGAGGTTGGAGACTGCTAATGAAGAAATCACTTGGGCTGTATTCCGCAAGGAATTTTTAAGAAAGTATTTTCCGGAAGATGTCAGGGGCAAGAAGGAGATTGAGTTCCTTGAGCTGAAGAAGACAGTAGTGCTCACTCTAAAGTTATGAGGGAGCATAGGGGTAAGTTTCAGAGCCGTAATAAGCCATATGAGGTTCCTGCTGGCAAAGGTAAACAGAGATTTGCTGATGGTAAGAAGTCTAGTGGGGGAGATGCTCCTGCTAACCTTGTGTGTTTTAAGTGTGGTAAACCCGGTCATAAGAGCTACGGATGCAAGTCGGAAGCGAGAATGTGCTTCCGTTGTGGTAAAGAGGGTCATTTGGCGTCTGAGTGTGAGCGCAAGGATATTCTCTGTTTCAACTGTGGTGAAGGTGGGCACATTAGTACTAAGTGTCCTAAGCCGAAGAAGGAGAGGTTCAGTGAGAAAGTGTTCGCTTTGGCGGGTGAAGAGTCTTCTGAGGGTGATGGACTTATTAGAGGTACGTGTCTCATTAATGGTACTCCTCTAAGATCTATTATTGATACTGGTGCTACCCACTGTTTTATTGCTACTGAATGTTGTAAGAAGTTGAATCTTGTTTTGTCTTCTATGAATGGAGAAATGGTAGTCGATACTCCAGCTAAGGGGTCGGTAACCACTTCTCTAGTATGTTCTCAGTGTCCCTTGTCGATCTTCGACAGAGACTTTGTTGCGGACTTAGTTTGTTTGCCGTTGAGCGGGTTAGATGTGATTTTGGGTATGAACTGGTTAGAGCATAACCATGTTCATATTAATTGTAGTAACAAGTCGGTGAGTCTTGTTACCAAGTGGCTTCAGTCTCAAGAGGGGGGGTGAATTGAGATTTAAAAACTTTTCAGATCTTTTGAAAATGTTTTTCCCCTTTTCAATGACTTAGATCAATTTTCGCGCAGGTTAAGTGGAAGCGAAGGAATTAGAGTATAAAGCAGTAAAGCGGTAAAACAGTAAAGCAGGAAAGCAGTAAAGCACGCAGAGATTTATCCTGGTTCGGTCACCTCCTAGTGACCTACGTCCAGTCCTCACACCCTTGTGAGATTTTCCACTAAAACAACAACAAGGCTTACAGGTGCCTTGGAAAACCTTTACAGACTTAGGCACTCTCCTCCTAGGATACCCCACCTATAGAGAGCCCTCAGATCTATTATAACAATAACAAGAGATACCCCACCCCTGTTACAATCAACTGCCCTAGAAAGATACCCCACTTCCTAGTACATGCAGCTACCCTAGAGAGATACCCCACTCCCTAGAACAAAACACAACAATTAAATAATAAACAATTGTAAATGCAGAAATACCTCTAGTGTAGGCAGATATTACAACTTGAAGAATACAACCCCAACTAACTCTTAGCAACAGATCAGCTCAGACAGACCAACGGTATGTGACGAGCAAAAATATAAGCGTGAAGAGTTTTCTCAAGAGTTTTTCTGATTCGTACAAATGGGTTGATGTGTGTTGTGTGTTAAATGAATCGTGAAGCACTGCCTATTTATAGGCTATGAGAAATTCATTTTTACGTTGAAAATAATGTAGGAATCGATTCTTTGTTAAAATGTATTTGATCTAGGAATCGATTTATTTAGGTAAGGAATCGATTTTATCTTTGTGTGTAAAATGTGGGAAATCGATTCTTGAGTGCCATGGAAAGCTAGGAATCGATTCTATACTTAGTGAAAATATGTAGGAATCGATTTTCAGCTTGCCTGAGACAAGTGGGAATCGATTCTCAGTTATGTGCAAAAGGTTGGGAATCGATTCTTCCCTTAAAAAATATTTGGCTCAGAAATCGATTTGTGTATTATAAAACATGGCCTGACAATCGATTTCTATCTTTTCTAATTTGCCTGAAAATCGATTTTGCTATTTGTTTATGCATGAAGAAAATCGATTTCTGTTATTTAAAAGGTGATAAGAATGTTTACGTAAATATGCATGCACCTTTAAAAAACTTTGTGAGTGTGTGAGACTCTGAGATACGAGCTGACCTTTGAAAGAGCTTACACTTTTTCCTAAGACACACCCAAACCCTAATGACTACCCTTATATTTAAGGACTACCCTTAAACTTGAAACTTCAGTTCTTGGCTTGCTTGTCTTGGATTGTGACTTTGACGTTTAGACACTTTTATTGACTTTGACCGTCAATCTTACCTTTGTCTTTTTCATCATCAAAACACATCCTGCAATATCAGGTTACCTGCAACACAAGGTATCCACATTCTCCCCCTTTTTGATGATGACAAAACATTAACTCATCTCAAGGTGGGAGGTTAGTTTCAAACAGATAATGATACTCCCCCTATCATGATGCTCCCCCTGTTTTATTGACTGTATGCAAGTAAATGCAAATGCATGCTGAATATTAAAACTTTATTCTAAGTATTAAAAACTCTATTCTTCTCCCCCTTTTTGTCATGATCAAAGAGGGCAACATGTAATAAAAAATGCGAATCTAACAGCATGAAGAGGAATCAATGATTCCAAGTTCTCTTCGTATGAAGAAAAAGTTTTCTTTTTGTAAAGGTTTTGTAAAAATATCAGCTAGCTGTTTTGCCGATTCCACAAATTCGATTACACAATCCCCTTTTTGGACATGATCTCTAATAAAATGATGTCTTATCTCTATATGCTTGGTCCTAGAGTGTTGGACGGGGTTCTTTGTAAGGTTGATAGCGCTGGTATTGTCGCATTTTATAGGAATATGATCTAGATCTATACCATAGTCAAGAAGTTGTTGCTTCATCCAGAGGATTTGTGCGCAACAGCTCCCTGCTGCAACATATTCTGCTTCAGCAGTTGACAGTGCGACGCTGACTTGTTTCTTACTATGCCATGAGACTAATGCACTACCTAGTATGTGACATGTTCCACTAGTGCTTTTTCTATCCAACTTACATCCTGCAAAGTCAGAATCTGAATAACCAATAAGACTACATGTGGCACCTTTTGGGTACCATAGACCAACATTTTGAGTGCCTACCAGATATCTCATTATTCTTTTGACAGCTACTAAATGTGATTCTTTTGGATTTGCTTGATACCTAGCACACATGCAGACACTAAACATGATGTCCGGTCTACTAGCAGTTAAGTAAAGAAGAGAGCCAATCATACCTCGGTATTTGCTTAGTTCTACCTGTTTACCTTCTTCATCTTTGTCTAAGTAGCATGAGGTGCTCATTGGTGTGGACATTTCTTTTGCTTTGTCCATTTCGAACCTTTTGAGTAGTTCTTTGCAGTACTTTGATTGAGATATGAAAATGCCGTTGTTTGTTTGTTTTATTTGAAGCCCAAGGAAGAAGTTGAGTTCTCCCATCATTGACATTTCAAATTCATTCTGCATAATACTCGAAAATTCTTTGCAAAGCAATTCATTAGTAGCACCGAAAATAATATCATCCACATAAATTTGCACGAGTAAGATGTCATCTTTTGACCTTTTTATAAAAAGTGTAGTGTCAACTTTTCCTCTTTGAAAATCATGATTGAGTAGGAATTTGCTCAATCTTTCGTACCAAGCTCTGGGAGCTTGCTTTAGACCATATAGAGCCTTTTTGAGTTTAAAAACATGGTCTGGTTTTTCGAAATTTTCAAAACCAGGAGGTTGTTCAACATACACTTCTTCTTGGATAAAACCATTTAAGAAAGCGCTCTTAACATCCATTTGATACAATTTAAAATCCATGATTGATGCAAAAGCAAGTAACATGCGAATAGCTTCTAATCTAGCTACAGGAGTATACGTTTCATCATAGTCTATTCCTTCTTCTTGATTATAACCTTTAGCAACTAGTCTAGCTTTGTTTCTAATTATTATACCTGATTCGTCTAGCTTGTTTTTAAACACCCATTTTGTGCCTATTATCTGGTGTTTATCAGGTCTAGGAACTAGATCCCACACTTCGTTTCTTTCAAACTGATTTAACTCTTCTTGCATAGCAATAGTCCAATGTTCATCAACTACGGCTTCATCTATATTTCTAGGTTCAATTTGAGATACGAAAGCCATATGATTACATGCATTTCGAAGAGAGTTACGAGTAGTTACCCCTTTTGTTACATCACCTATGACATTTTCAATCGAGTGATCCCTTGGGATTCTCCATTCCTTGGGAAGTTCACTGCTTGATCCTTCTTCTGACTTCTCTTGAGGGGTGGTTTTTGTTTCTTCTTCTTTCTTCTTCTCACCTATCTCTAACTCTTCAGGTTCATCTGCAATATCAATAACCTTTCCCAGCCTTTTGGGGTTAGTTTCATCAAATGTAACATGTACAGATTCCTCAATTACCTTATTTCTTTTATTAAAAATTCTAAAGGCCTTGCTAGATAAAGAGTAACCAAGAAAAATTCCTTCATCAGCTTTAGCATCGAATTTACCTAGGTTGTCTTTTCCATTATTCAATACAAAACATTCGCAACCAAAGGTGTGAAGGTGTGAAATATTTGGTTTTCTCCCCTTGTAAAGTTCATAGGGGGTTTTCTTTAAAATAGGCCTAATTAGAACTCTATTCATAACATAACAAGCAGTACTTACAGCATCCGCCCAAAAATATTTTGGGATGTCATGATCGTTTAACATTGTTCTGGCAAGTTCCTCCAATGATCGATTTTTCCTTTCAACGACTCCATTTTGTTGAGGAGTTCTAGGTGCTGAGAAGTTGTGATTTATACCAAGTTCTTCACATAGGATTTCGAATTTTTCATTTTCAAATTCTCCACCGTGATCAGATCGAATTGAGACAATCTTCAATTTTTTCTCATTTTGAATGCTACGAGCAAGCTTTTTGAATGCTCCAAAAGCTTCGCTCTTGTTTGCCAGAAAGAGAGTCCAGGTATACCTTGAATAGTCATCTACTATTACTAGAGCATAGTAATTTCCACCATAACTTTTTGTCCTTGAGGGACCAAATAGATCCATGTGTAACAGCTGCAAAGGTTTGTTAGTAGACACAATATTCTTTGATTTAAATGACACTTTTACCTGTTTACCCTTTTGGCATGCATCACACAATTTATCTTTTTCAAACTTGATATAAGGCAAACCACTAACTAGATCTTTAGACACTAGCTTGTTAAGATGATCCATATGAATATGAGCTGTCCTACGGTGCCATAACCAAGAGTTTTCTTCCTTACTAATGAGGCAACATGCATTATGTGATGAAACACTATCTAAACTCATCATGTATATGTTTTCTACTCTATTTCCTATCATTCTAACTTGTTTACTTTGTTTATCCTCAATGATGCATGAACCTGAGTCAAATATTACTCTATTTCCTTTATCACAAAGTTGGCTAATGCTTAAAAGATTATGTTTAAGACCTTCAACATAGAGCACATTATCAATAGCAGTAGATAAGTCTTTACCAACTTTACCTTCACCAAGGATTCTTCCTCTGTTATTGTCACCATAAGTCACATGACCGCTTGATCTGGGGGTAAGAGTTAGGAACTTTGTAATATCTCCAGTCATGTGCTATGAGCATCCGCTGTCAAGGTACCAATCTGACCCCCGTACCTTGAAGCATACCTGCATTGGTTCAAAACAAGGTTTTAGGTACCCAAATCTCTTTGGGTCCTTGTGGGTTAGTGCTTGGTATGGTCCTTTTGGGAACCCATACCTTTTTCATGGTTTGCTTACCTCTTGCCCTGCAAACAGAAGCTGTATGTCCAGGTTTATCACAATAGTAACATCTAATATGAGGTTTAGTGGAAAACTTAGGTCTATGATGCATATTGCTTTTCACAAAATTATTTCTCTGAATCCTAAGATGCAATTTGGGCATTTTGTCTATTGTACATTCAAGTTCATTGATTTTCTTTTTATGTTCTATACATTTATCACATGCATAATTTTCTTTAACATACACAAGCTTATCATTTTCTTTCCTAAGTTCTAATTTTTCTTTAGTTAAAACATTAATTTCATCTTGAAGATTAGCAATGATTTTCTTTGATTTATCTAATGCCTTAGCTAATTTCATAGAATCATCATGCAATTCAGTGAAAGCTTCATATAAATCATCATATGCATTTTGTAAAGAGTCAGGGTTAGAAATTACCTCGTTTTCATTCTCGCTTTCATGATCAGCCATTAATGCAACTTGAGCTTCTTCATCTTCTGATTCATCTGATGAATCCATGCAGTTGTCTTCCCATGCGATGTAGGCTTTTCTTCCTTTGTTATTTTTGAATGCCTTCTTTTCAGATTTGGAGTCCTTTTTCTGTAGATTAGGACATTCCATTTTCATGTGCCCGGGTTTCCCGCATTCATAACAAGTAGGAGGACCGGATGTACTTTCTTTGCTGGAGAACCTTTTTGATTTGAAGTTCTTCTTTGGATAGTTGTTGCTTTTCATGAACCTTTTGAACTTTCGAACCATAAGGGCCATATTCTCTTCACTTTCATCAATTTCATCATCTGAGTTGTCACTATCATCAAATTGACTAGAACAAGATGCTTTTAGAGCCAAGCTTTTCTTTTTCTTATCTGTATTTTCATACTCAGCTAGACGAGTGAGTTCTAGTTCGTGCTCTTGAAGTTTACCAAACAGAGTAGCCAGAGTCATAGTAGCTAAATTTCTTGATTCAGCTATAGCAGTAACCTTGGGCTGCCATTCTCTATTCAGACATCTCAGAACTTTGTTGATTAGATCCTCTGCAGGAAATGACTTACCCAACAAGCTTAACTGATTCACAATGTGAGTGAACCTTTTCTGCATTTCTGGTATTGTTTCACCTGTATTCATTCTAAATAATTCGTACTCTCTGATAAGAGTATTTGTTCTTGCCCTTTTCACTTCATTTGTACCCTCATGAGTAACTTGGAGATTATCCCACATTTCTTGGGCAGATTTACAGTTTGAAACTCGAAAAAATTCATCAGGACTTAAAGCAGAAGTAATAATATTTTTGGCACGTAAATTATGTTGCACTTTTCTTTTCTCATCATCAGACCATTCATTTCTACTCTTAATAGTAAGAATACCATCTACTAAGTGTGTGGGGACATAGGGTCCTTTTTCCACAGCATCCCAAACATCTAAGTCTACCCCTTCAATAAAGATTCTCATTCTTTCTTTCCAATATGCGTAATCTTTCCCGTTGAATCCCGGAGGACGGGTAAGAGAAGCACCCTCTTGCGTAGACCAACCTGAAGCCATTTCTCTTGAAGCTGCTAGGCCCTTTATACAAGAGTCTAGCTCTGATACCACTTGTTACCAAGTGGCTTCAGTCTCAAGAGGGGGGGGTGAATTGAGATTTAAAAACTTTTCAGATCTTTTGAAAATGTTTTTCCCCTTTTCAATGACTTAGATCAATTTTCGCGCAGGTTAAGTGGAAGCGAAGGAATTAGAGTATAAAGCAGTAAAGCGGTAAAACAGTAAAGCAGGAAAGCAGTAAAGCACGCAGAGATTTATCCTGGTTCGGTCACCTCCTAGTGACCTACGTCCAGTCCTCACACCCTTGTGAGATTTTCCACTAAAACAACAACAAGGCTTACAGGTGCCTTGGAAAACCTTTACAGACTTAGGCACTCTCCTCCTAGGATACCCCACCTATAGAGAGCCCTCAGATCTATTATAACAATAACAAGAGATACCCCACCCCTGTTACAATCAACTGCCCTAGAAAGATACCCCACTTCCTAGTACATGCAGCTACCCTAGAGAGATACCCCACTCCCTAGAAGAAAACACAACAATTAAATAATAAACAATTGTAAATGCAGAAATACCTCTAGTGTAGGCAGATATTACAACTTGAAGAATACAACCCCAACTAACTCTTAGCAACAGATCAGCTCAGACAGACCAACGGTATGTGACGAGCAAAAATATAAGCGTGAAGAGTTTTCTCAAGAGTTTTTCTGATTCGTACAAATGGGTTGATGTGTGTTGTGTGTTAAATGAATCGTGAAGCACTGCCTATTTATAGGCTATGAGAAATTCATTTTTACGTTGAAAATAATGTAGGAATCGATTCTTTGTTAAAATGTATTTGATCTAGGAATCGATTTATTTAGGTAAGGAATCGATTTTATCTTTGTGTGTAAAATGTGGGAAATCGATTCTTGAGTGCCATGGAAAGCTAGGAATCGATTCTATACTTAGTGAAAATATGTAGGAATCGATTTTCAGCTTGCCTGAGACAAGTGGGAATCGATTCTCAGTTATGTGCAAAAGGTTGGGAATCGATTCTTCCCTTAAAAAATATTTGGCTCAGAAATCGATTTGTGTATTATAAAACATGGCCTGACAATCGATTTCTATCTTTTCTAATTTGCCTGAAAATCGATTTTGCTATTTGTTTATGCATGAAGAAAATCGATTTCTGTTATTTAAAAGGTGATAAGAATGTTTACGTAAATATGCATGCACCTTTAAAAAACTTTGTGAGTGTGTGAGACTCTGAGATACGAGCTGACCTTTGAAAGAGCTTACACTTTTTCCTAAGACACACCCAAACCCTAATGACTACCCTTATATTTAAGGACTACCCTTAAACTTGAAACTTCAGTTCTTGGCTTGCTTGTCTTGGATTGTGACTTTGACGTTTAGACACTTTTATTGACTTTGACCGTCAATCTTACCTTTGTCTTTTTCATCATCAAAACACATCCTGCAATATCAGGTTACCTGCAACACAAGGTATCCACAAGTTTTGGAGTTGATGATTCTGGTCTGTTATTCGCTAGTCAGTTGCGGAAGTTGATGAAGGAAGAAGTTCAGCTGTTTTCGCTAGTGGCCTCGTTGTCTGTTGAGAGTCAAGCCATTATTGAAAGGTTGCAGGTGGTGTGTGAGTTTCCCGAAGTGTTCCCTGATGAGATTCCGAGTGTTCCGCCGGAGAGGGAAGTTGAATTTGCCATTGATCTTGTACCTGGTACCAGACCTGTTTCTATGGCACCATACAGGATGTCTGCATCTGAATTGTCTGAATTGAAGAAGCAACTTGAGGACCTGCTTGAAAAGAAGTTCGTAAGGCCGAGTGTGTCACCGTGGGGAGCTCTTGTGTTGTTGGTAAAGAAGAAGGATGGAAGTATGAGGCTCTGTGTTGATTATAGACAGTTGAACAAAGTGACGATTAAGAATAAGTATCCGCTTCCGAGGATTGATGATTTGATGGACCAGTTGGTAGGTGCTAAGGTGTTTAGCAAGATTGATCTGCGTTCGGGTTATCATCAAATTAAGGTGAAAGACGAAGATATTCAGAAGACGGCCTTCAGAACTAGATATGGGCACTATGAGTATTCTGTGATGCCGTTTGGTGTTACCAACGCGCCGGGAGTATTTATGGAATACATGAATCGTATTTTCCATGCTTACTTGGATCGGTTCGTGGTGGTGTTTATTGATGATATTCTGGTGTATTCTAAGACAGAAGAAGAACACGCAGAGCATTTGAGAGTAGTGCTGGAAGTGTTGAAAGAAAAGAAGCTGTATGCGAAGTTGTCTAAATGTGAGTTCTGGCTGAATGAGGTGAGTTTCCTTGGGCATGTTATTTCGGGTAGTGGTATTGCTGTGGATCCGGCCAAGGTAGATGCTGTGTTGCAATGGGAGAGCCCGAAGTCAGCTACTGAGATTAGAAGCTTTTTGGGGTTGGCTGGTTATTATAGAAGGTTCATCGAAGGTTTCTCTAAGCTAGCCCTTCCGTTGACTCAGTTGACTTGTAAGGGAAAGACTTTTGTTTGGGATGCTCGGTGTGAGGAGAGCTTCAATGGGTTGAAGAAGAGGTTGACAACGTCTCCTATTTTGACTTTGCCCGTTCCGGACCAACCGTTTGTGGTGTATTGTGATGCCTCCAAGATGGGTTTGGGAGGTGTGCTTATGCAGGATGGTAAGGTAGTAGCTTATGCGTCTAGACAGTTGAGGACCCATGAGAAAAACTACCCTACGCATGATTTGGAGCTAGCTGCAATTGTCTTTGTGTTGAAGATCTGGAGGCACTATCTTTATGGTACTAGGTTTGAGGTGTTTAGTGACCATAAGAGCTTGAAGTACTTGTTTGATCAGAAGGAGTTGAATATGAGACAGAGACGTTGGTTAGAATTGTTGAAGGACTATGATTTCGGCTTGAACTATCACCCCAGGCAAGGCTAATGTCGTGGCTGATGCTTTAAGTCGAAAGACCTTGCATATGTCGGCAATGATGGTTAAGGAGTTGGAGTTGATCGAACAATTCCGAGACATGAGTTTAGTTTGTGAAGTAACACCTCAGAGTGTTAAGTTGGGAATGTTGAAGATTGGTAATGACTTTTTGGCTAGTATCAGAGAGGCTCAAAAGTCAGATGTTAAACTAGTAGACCTGATGGTTGAGAATGATCAAGCTGAGAACGGGGATTTCAGGTTGGATTCCCAGGGCGTATTGAGATTCAGGGATAGGATTTGTATTCTTGATGATGCAGAGATGAAGAGAGTGATTCTTGAGGAGAGTCATAAAAGTAAGTTGAGTATTCATCCGGGGGCTACAAAGATGTACCAAGATCTGAAGAAGTTGTTTTGGTGGTCGGGGATGAAGCGGGATGTGGCACAGTTTGTGTATACCTGTTTGACTTGCCAGAAGTCAAAGGTTGAGCATCAGAAACCTGCAGGGTTGATGCAACCATTGGATATTCCAGAATGGAAGTGGGACAGCATTGCGATGGATTTTGTGACAGGATTGCCTCATACTGCGAAAGGGTATGATGCGATTTGGGTGATTGTTGATAGGTTAACAAAATCGTCCCATTTTGTCCCTATTAACATCACGTATCCTGTGCCTAGGTTGGCAGAGATCTATATCCGGGAAGTTGTGAAGCTTCACGGAGTTCCTAGTAGTATTGTTTCAGATAGAGATCCGAGGTTCACTTCAGAGTTCTGGAGAAGTTTGCATGAGAAGTTGGGATCAAAGTTGAGGTTGAGTTCAGCCTATCATCCTCAGACAGATGGTCAGTCAGAGAGGACTATCCAGTCATTGGAGGATTTGTTGAGAGCTTGTGTTCTGGAGCAGGGAGGTTCGTGGGATTCCTACCTTCCATCGATAGAGTTCACATACAACAACAGCTACCATTCTAGTATTGGGATGGCACCTTTCGAAGCGTTGTATTGTCGGAAGTGTAGAACCCCATTGTGTTGGTATGAGTCTGGTGAGAGTGTGGTGCTTGGACTGGAAATTGTTCGTGAGACAACTGAGAAGGTTAAGTTGATCCGTGAAAAGATGCAAGCGTCGCAGAGTCGACAAAAGAGCTACCATGATAACCGGAGGAAGGATTTAGAGTTCCAAACGGGTGAGCATGTGTTTTTGAGAGTCACTCCGGTGACCGGTGTTGGTCGTGCATTGAAGTCGAAGAAGCTCACTCCTCGTTTCATTGGTCCGTATCAGATTTCTGAGAGAGTTGGGAATGTTGCCTATAGAGTGGCTTTGCCACCTAATCTTTCGAACTTGCATGACGTGTTTCACGTGTCGCAACTTCGAAAGTATGTTCCAGATCCATCTCATGTGATTCACATGGACAATGTGGAGGTGCGGGATAATCTCACTATGGAGACTATGCCGGTGAGGATTGAAGATCATGAGGTGAAGGTTCTAAGGGGCAAGGAAATTGCATTAGTGAAAGTGGTCTGATTAGGAGCTGCTGGTGAGAGCATGACGTGGGAACTGGAGAGCAAGATGCGAGAGTCTTATCCGGAGCTGTTTGAATCAGGTAAATTTCGAGGACGAAATATTCTAAGTGGGGGAGAGTTGTAACACCCAAAATAATTTAATTAATTATTTGATTAAATTATTTAGGTATTACATTGATATAATTTTATTAAATTATTAATATAGTGAATTATTTAAATGAAGGGAGTAGTATCCGGTAATTACGGAGCGGTAAGATTGGCCCAAGAGCCCAAGCCCATTGACTTAAGCTCCTAGGCGCTAGGGGTTGATGCAATTCGCATCATTTGATAAAGAAAGAAAGAAAACGGCGTGAAGAGAGAAGAGAGAAGAGAGAGTGCGATCGCGCAAAGGGAGAGAAGAAGGAGAGAAGCTCGGTTGCTGTGGTTTCTTGGTGTTCCCGTGGAGAGACCATCATCTTCGGAAAATCTAAGGTAAGGGTGGGTCTTGCTTTATAATAGGGTTTATAATGGGATGTATGTGGGGGTTTTAGATTTATATCGTTCTCCTTATGATTTTGATGTTGTTTGTGGTGTATGAATGTATTGATGAAGATTTGATGCTCACTAGATGTTTGTTGAAAAGTATGCGATTTGTTAGATGTATGTGAGGATTGGAATGCATGCTAAGTGCTCGATAAAACGTGTATTTGATTATGTTAGAATGAATATGTGATGTTTGAAATTATTGTTGGTTATTTAACACATGAAAGTCTAGAAAAATTGGATTAGAAGAACCTTAGGCGCCAAGGGTGCCATTTTGTGTTGCTGTGTGCGCCCTTGTCTAAGTGCTGGGCGCCAATGTGGCTGCCCAGGGCGCCTGTTGTGCACCTGTGTCTAGGCGTGTCTGAGTGCTGTGCGCCAGTGTGGCTGCCCAGTGCGCCTGTGTTGCTGTTTGTGTCTATGCTGGGCGCCAGTGTTGCTGCCCAGTGCGCCCGTGTTGTTGCCCAGTGCGCCTGTGTCTTAGTCTGTGTCCTAGTCTGTGTCTTAGTTTGTGTCTTAGTTTGTGTCTAGGACTGTTTGGCGCCCAGAGTGGCGCAGGCTGCCACCGGGCGCGATTTTGCTGTCTGTGTTGCGGCCAGAGTGGCGCAGGTTGCCTCAGGGCGCCAGTTTGAGCTGTTTTGGCGCCCTGTTGCTGCCTGGTTATGTCTTGGGTACTGTGTTGTGTTGTGAGTTGCTGCTGGGCGCCAATCTTGTGCTGCCATGTTGATGTTAATGACGATGGTTCTAATGACTAAATGCTAATGATGTTGTTAATGACGATGGGCCTAATGGCCAAATGATGATGATGACATGGATGATGTTGTTGTTGTGATGACTTTGATCTATTGGATTGTTCATGAAGTCGCATGCATTACATATGCATATATATTGACGATGTAAGGTTTCTGCCTTCGAGCTATTGACGATGATGATGCTCAAATATTGACGATGTGCCCAATGGCAAATTTATTGACGATGATGGTACCACATGCATATGCCCCATGTGGGTTGCATTTCATACATTTATTCATATCATTGGTGATATTACCATAGTTGCTATATGTGGTTGTTATATAGGTATATATGTTGATTTTGTTGTGATATATATATATATATATATATATATATATATATATATATATATATATATATATATATATATATAAATATGGATGTTGTTGTTATATGTGGTTGATGTAGTTCACTACTCTAGCA
The DNA here is from genome assembly GCA_039519185.1 of Astragalus membranaceus. NCBI lineage: Eukaryota > Viridiplantae > Streptophyta > Magnoliopsida > Fabales > Fabaceae > Astragalus > Astragalus membranaceus. Next base: position 59,649,410 of record CM076854.1, read on the forward strand.
TATTGCCTATTATGAACTTTATTATACTGTTTGAGACTCACCCCTTATGTTGATTATTACCCTACTGGTAACCGTATGTGAAGGCTTATAATCCTTCATCCCTTGAGTCAGTCGTTGCTCTGATACGTAGCACCTGGGGGGCGAACACTAGCTATTAGTTGTTAGTTTATATGACACTGTTGGATAATTTGTATTGATGTTGTTACAACAATGTTTTTGAAACTGTTCCCTTTTATTTCGCTGCGTGATGACGAAGTCCTTGTTATGTGGACTAAACCGTTTATTTTTGAGGAATTGCCCCACTTGTTATGTGCCACGTATCATGTTTCAATTATAAGTGAAATTGTTACCAATAGTTGACGTTATTTGAAGTAAATATAGCATCCCTTTTTGGATGTATCAAAAAAATGATTTTTAAACTCTGATAATTTTTATTATAAATTGCCGGGTAGAAATGGGGTGTTACACGAAGAAGATCACGACTTCTAGAGTTGTCCCGATTGTCCTAGGAGAAATAGGACCAAATACTACCAAGATGATTCACAAATTTCCTGTGGTCGAGGACATCCCGGCGGGATCTGGGACTGGGAATGTTGAGAAAAACGTTTCAGTCGATCCTGAAGCTGGCATTATGATGGAAGACGGTGCAGGCCCAAAAAACATCGAAGTTATTGATTTGGAAGATTCTGACCTCAAGGTCCTGAAGAAAACGATGTTGATGCTGCAGCACAGAGCTCTCACGGCACTTCGCCTCCAAAAGGCGATAATGAGAAGTATCCCGATGTCACCTCAATTTTAGGTTATGATCTTGAGACCTTCACTACGAGGTTTCTTGAGAATCCTTTCAGTGTTGTAGACGGTTTCCTTTCTCGGCTCTCCACCCCTTCTCACTCTCAGTCTTCCAGCCCTGGATTTGGGATCCCGGCTGTTGATGCTAATGTTCTGCTAAAGCTTCAACGTGAATTGCATAGTACTATTATTTCCAGAGACGTGGTTGAACTCCTTCGGCAAGGGGAGGATCCTGGCCTTAAGCTTAAGTCTTTTCTCTCAAAATTACATGACTATGAAAGTCAAATCCCGAAAGATAAGGTTATTGAAATGGAAAGGGTGGTATTCTTGGTCAACTTGATGGCTTCCTGTTTTCATGATTTGAAAACACAAGACGAATCTAAGGATCGAATGACTGAGGATATTGGTAATCGTATTAGTCGACTTCGCCAAATATCCACGAAATCCACTGCCGATAAGAGAGTCAATGAAAAGGAAAAATTGGAGGTGCTCCAAGTCAGATCCTACATTCAAAAACTTGAGGAAAAGTTTTAAAAGACTACCGCCAACCGCGACGTTCTCCTTAATAATATTTGAGAGCGAGAAAATCGAATCAAGGCTTATGGAGAAACAGCCGCTCGAGAGGTTCAGTCTTTGTTGCTTGATCGACAGAAGCTAGTCACAACAGAGGATGATCTTGTTAAAGCACGTATTGCCTTCGAAGAACAAGAAAAGAAGTATCAGAATCTCCAGAATTCCCCTCCCTTTTGATTGTTCATCTTTAGCCATTTAGGCTCTATTCTGGCATTTCTGCCACTTATGTAATGACTTTTGAAGGATTATTCCCATTTTATTTTCAATTCATGTAGGCATGGTTTGTATTTCTTTAAGCATCACCCATTTATGGATAATGTTTTACCACTACCTTCATCTTCTCGAATCAAATAGACATTGTTCGAAAATATTTTCTCAACAACAAATGGTCCTTCCCAATTTGGCGACCACTTACCTAAAACTAGGGATTTAGTATCCTTAGGCAAAATTGTTTTCCAAACCAAATCTCCCACTTGAAAACTTCATCTTTTGACCCTTCTGTTATAAAAACGACTGACTATTTCCTTCTGTCTAACAATGTTATCCAATGCCATAAGCCTTTCTTCGTCAAGATCATTTAGTTTATCAAACATGAGGTCCCAGAAGTCTTCTGTAGGCAAATAATTTTGCCTTTGGACTTTCAATGATTGAACGTTAACCTCTACTAGTAAGACAACATCCTGGCCATAGACTATTCTATAAGGAGTAGTCTTTGTTGCCCCTTTAGGGGAATTCCTGTAAACCCATATAAGACGACTAAGTGTTTCATGCCAAGTTTTTGGCTTTTGCTTCGTATGTTTACTTATCAAGTCAATTAAAATTTTGTTGGCCGCCACAACTTGGCCATTTGCTTGGCATAGTATGGCATAGATGTCACCAATTGAATATTTTGAGATTCGGCATACCTTTGCATCTTTGATCCGACAAATACCGTTCCTCTATCGTACCTTTGCAGCTTTTGAGATTTTAGAGCCATATATGTAAAGAGTACATCTTATAGTTAAGTGAATAAAATGAAGGGTTAAATATGTTTTTGGTCCCTACAAAATTTGGGTTTTGTTTTTAGTCCCTCAAAAAATTTTCACCAACTTTTGGTCCGTATAAAATTTAGATTTTCTGTTTTTAGTCCCTCATTACTTTTAATAGCGCTTCAAAACCTTTAATAGCGCTTTTTTGACCCTTTATAAATGCTATTAAAAGTTTTGAAGCGCTATTAAAAGTCATGAGGGACTAAAAGCAAAAAACTCAAATTTTATAGGGACCAAAAGTTGGTGAAAGTTTTTTTAGGGACTAAAAACGAAAACCCAAATTTTATAGGGACCAAAAACATATTTAACCCTAAAAATGAATGTTGGGACAGAAAAATAAAACGGATTATATGCAAATAATTATTTGGTTGGATTTAACCTGAAACCTATGCTAAAGTTTGTTAGATTTGACTATGTGTCAAATCACATATGATATTATTATCTTATACATCAACTTGTTAGTTGTTATCCTAACCTTTAGGAGTTTTCAAGTGTGTCTAGATGAACTGTGGTATTTTTGGATAGGGCATGTAATCATGCTCACATGTTGTTGAAAAAACCCTCTGCTAGGGTTTGGCGAAAATAGCAACAGTTGCTAGGGTTTGTGGATTGATCGTGACTTCCTGCTGCGTGATCCTTGTGCTACGTGATCCTTCCTTGCTGCGTGATCTATCCTATCTCATGCTACGCTCCAATTGCTAGGGCTTGAGGATTGATTGTGGCTGCGTTCTGCGTGATCCTTGCTACTCCAAGTGTTGCTTCTGCAATATTTCGGTTGCTGTGATTGTCGCGATCTTGATGCCAGGTTAGTGGTTTCGGTTTGGCCTGCTATTAATGTGATATTGCTGTGGTTGTATTTTAGGGTCTTGCTGGAGCGGTTATGCAAGTGCGATATAGCTGGATCGGTGGCAGTGGAATATTGCGGTGCTGTTCTTTATTGCTGGATCGGTTCTATATAATTCTCGGTAGCAGTGAAATTTTCGTGATCTTGCTGTGTTTGTGTGCTGGTCGTAATCTTGCAGCCAATCAGTAGGTTCAGTTTGGTCTGAGCTTTTGTGGTTGCTCCTTTCGGTCCGATCTTGGTTCTTTTCGGTTCTTGCTGGACTGATTTCTTTTCGGCCCTTGCTCATCTGGTTCTGGTCTGTTTATGTGTTAATGGATTTCTATCAGTGGCCATGCATGGCCGATACAACGTCGGTAGCAGCGCCGCGGGTTCAGCCTCAGTCAGTGACCACAACAAAGTCCTTTGCTGCTGCGCTAACAAACTCATGCGTGATTCCTCCAAATCAGTTGCCAAAGCCTTGCATTAAAGGCGATGCTCTCACTATCAAGATCACTGAAAAAGAATATCAAGAAGGTGTCAAAGGGTGCAAGAATTTATTGCATGGCCGCCTTACTCTTTCTAAGGGGGATTCTCCTCTAAAGATTAATGATTTAAGGGCAAAACTTTTGCAAGAATGGAAATCTATTGGCTCCTGGACAATGGTCTCCTTGGGGAAAGGCTACTATGAATTTTGTTTTCAATCGTTTGAAGAGATGCGTAGCCTTCAAGCAAATGGGACATGGTCGTTGCACCCGGGCTTTCTTCGGCTCTTTGCATGGACGCCAGACTTTGATCCAAACAGGATCCGCAACACCAATGTCCAATGTTGGGTTCGTATCCATGGATTGGCTCATGAATACTGGCGTCCAATCACTCTTTTTGAGATTGCCGGGGCAATCGGTGGTCCTATTGCTTTGGATGATGCCACAAAGAATCGTACTTTTGGCCACTTCGCAAGAGTTCTTGTTGATATTGATTTGAATGGAGATCTTCCTGAGCGTATTATGGTTGAGCGTGAAGGTTACGCATTTTACGTTGAAGTTGTTTATGAAAGGCTGCCACTTTTCTGCTCCTATTGTCATATTATTGGGCATAATTATTCCAATTGTAAGCAAGCTCAAAGTAAACAGGAACCTCGTGCGCAGCCCCCAGTCAATCGGCAAGTTTGGGAGCCAAAGAGAAAGAACGTCATTGATGCCATTAATGTTCGTGACATGCAAATGCCTGATGCCGAGAAAGAAACTCAGGTTAAAGGTACGACTACATTTAGTGATAATGTTATTGCTAACACTACTGATAACGGTGCAGGTAGTGATATTCAAAAGGATAATGATGACGGTAATGAAGCCTCTACAGAAGATCTAGTGGAAAAAGATAATCAATCGGAGCGTTCCGGAGATCTCATCTCTATTGAAGAGATTACAATCCCAAATCAGTTTGGAGGCCCTAATAACATACCTCATGATGATATTAACCCCCTGCTTGGATTTGTTTCTAACCATTTTGAAACAGGATCCCCAAGTGGCAGAGCTCCACCAATAACACATTCCCCTGATCCAGTTTTAGTTGGTGACTCTCAAATGGAAGCAGCCTTTGAGGTTGATAGAAATCGGGTCCAAGTGGTTGCTGACCAAGAAGCTGCGCAAGTTGTGATTGATGATTTACACATCCTTAAGCAGCCTTGGGCTGATTTAGTTGAGGAGGAGGTTAACTTGGCAAAGGAAAATGCTCAGTCTGATGAGGGCTCTGACTTTGAGGTAGTTCGCACTAAGTCTCAGAAGAAAAAGTAAAGGCAGCGACAGAAAAAGAAGGCTATCACCCCAATTACAACCCGTTCAAGGGCAGGATCTCAAAGTCTTGCTCAATGAATTGCTTATATTGGAATACAAGGGGCCTTGCTAATCCCCCCACCTGATTAGCTCTTAAAAAGCTTTGTTCTTCTAACAAGCCTGATTTTGTTTTTGTTTCTGAACCTTGGTGTTCTCTAGATGATTTTCCGCGCAGGTATTGGTCTCGGTTTGGTATGAAAGTCTTTGCTACTAATGATATGAATACTTTAATTCCTAACCTCTGGTGTGTCTGTAAGGACAACTTCAATCCTACTGTTATCGCTAGCTCGGATCAGCATGTTTCTTTTACAGTGGAGGTTAAAAATACTACAGTTGGTGTAACACCCCGATAAATTCTAACTTGTAGAAATTACCGAAGCGCACGACTGGCATACATCAGAGTGACTTTCCTTTTTAAAATATTGAACACATTCTAAATTTCGATGAGAATCATCAAACGTGCAAGCATAACAGAACATGAAATACATTGAGTCGGTTCTCACATAACTCGAACTAGTGTTCAATACAAAATCAGAAAGTCTGCGGAAGCGATTTACAACTTAATACAAGTGCAAGTCGTACAATCGAATATCTATGATAAAGAGAGAAACCAAAATACATAAACATAACAAAATAGACGACAGCGTCTCCACGAAGCGGTTCCACGACCATTGCTCCTGCACATCCAACTTCTACCTGTATCACTGAAAAACAACAACATGGATTGGGTGAGACAACTTGTCTCAGTGAGTTCTATCGCGACCTCTTACTAACTCTCGCGGTTCAGTTATGCTTGATTCGTTATTCTTGAGTCATGAGTTCGTAGTCTTTAATTCGACTACGTGGAACATACAACGTGTACTCGTGGCCCTTCTAAGCGACACACAAGGCACACACAATGACAATGATTCTTAGCATATCACCGGTGACTTTATTTGAAAGCACCGGCAAACCCGATCCGCGGCTATTTCTACTACCAAGGGACAAACAATGACGGGGCCTAAGGTCATAAGGAATCATGACTTCCTCGCCCTTAGTACACTAATTTGAAAACTAGGGTCGTCACCCTAACATGATGTATAATATAAATACATGAACAATGAGCAGTGAACAGTGAACGATGAACAATAACCAATGAGCTCATGCTTAACAGTGAACTTGTACTTAACTTAGTCTTGTACTAACATGATCTTATTATTAGGTGATCTAATTACTAACTTATTCCTATAATTAAGCGATCTCACATGGCTTACTAAGGTTCTTAACTTAGCTTACACTAATTATCCAGCTAGTCCAAACATAATACATCAATCACACTTAGCATAATCATAACATAATAATCGGTCTCATAACATGAACTTAGCTATGGCATAACAATCTCATTTACACCCAACAGAGAATAGTACAATTTTGATTACATATCCCGTTAGGCCGTTTTATTATCTTTCCAACGCATCTGAGAACACTGAAATCGGACCACCGGATCAAAAGTTATTGTGAAAACAAGTTCAGGGACTTTTAGTGAAAACTGCAAACCGTCGCGACGCTAACAACTACCGTCGCGACGTGAAAAGTGACGGAAGGTTTTGCGTTGCAAAAATTAAGGGAGGTCGCGACGCGATGTCCACGGGTCGCGACGTGAAATTACACAGAATTTTACCCTAATATGTGATGCTCATATCTTGAGCTACACAATTCCAAATTCAACCAAATCAAGACCAAATTGACGATCATTCAGTCTAGTTTCTAAAACAATTGACCACATAATTTTTGGATACCTATATCATCCCCAGATGCCCATAAACCGAACCTATTCTCAAACTGTCTCCAGAATTCTACCCTAACTTGTGATGCTCATATCTTGAGCTACACAAGTCCAAATGCAACCATTCCAAAGCCAAAATGACAAGTATTCAATCTAGTTTCTAAAAAGGTAAGTTATCTAATTTTTGAACCGGTAAAACAGTCCCAGTTATCATAAAACCGAACCTATCCAGAATGGCTCTACATAGTGAATTTAGCAGCACATTATAAACATTCAAACAGCAACCAATCCAACCATCCATTCCAGCAGTCAATACACATTGATTAACATACCAATCATGAAATTCAAATCATAGTTTCAGCCAAACAAATCGAACGGTTCTATGACTTAAAAACGACATTTTCGCAAAGCGGTTTCACACCAGATTTTCGTAAAACGTAAATCAAACTCAGAACATGACATATATGACCACAATATACTAGTGAGTTTAGAACTCACCTTTTCGTGACGACAACCACACAACGCCGAGACTTCCCGAAACGAACGAACGGAGGATCACGACTTTGTTCACTAAACCGCTCCTAGACAGCCCAAAACTGAAAACCCAGCCTTCCAATGGCTTGTATTTCGAATCCAGCCACTGTGATGATTTCTAAGTTGCTTCAATCCTTAATATAGGTGCTGAACTTGGCTCTAGAGCTTTCCAATAAAACATGCAAGGGTTCAGATTTTCTGTTTTGGTTAAAGTGAGCTTGGTTGCCTTCAATGGTGGTTTGATGAAGAGGAAAGGGTTGGGGCTGATATAGGAATGGATGGGAAGAGGAGAGCACTCTGATTCTATTGCACCAAAGATCAAGAACATGCACTCAAAATTTCTCCTTCTCCCTTCTCTTCTTTCCCTCTCACGAGCTCCCCCTCTCTTTTCTCTCCAACTCTCTCTTTCTCTGGTTTTCAAAATGAAAGGGGAAGTGTTTCCTCTTTTGTTTCAGCTGGAAGGGAATACTTATATAGGCTAAGTAAAAGACCACTATACCCCTCACTTAAACAATTCATTCCCAATGACTCCCTCAGCTCTAATTAACCCAAATGTGAAGCAATTAATCCAAGTAAGCACACAATTTCCACAATTATTTAATCAAGTAAGTCATTTTAAATTTATTCTATCTTCAATCATGAAAATAATTCACTAAATATAATTTCAAGCAATAAAATAAAAATCACGAAAAATAGGGGATATTACAATCACCCCAACTTTTAAAAATTTTGTCCTCAAAATTGGACAAACATACCTTTCGCCTAACCATCCACGATCTTGCCTTTCCCTTTTTGAGCATCCATCACCAATACTCTTGAAGCAGCCGTCTCCTCTCTATTCCTCCTTTTTGCCGGACAATCCCTAGTGTAGTGTCCTTCCTTCTTGCAATAGAAACAATGATCTGAGCCCATGCGACATTCTCCCCTATGAGGCTTTCCACACTTAGAACAATTTCCAGGCTTTGAGAACTCGGACGTCTGCACTTGCTTATCCTTACCGAAGTTACCCCTTGACTCATCGTCCCGGTTTGCCCATTCAACTACTCTCTTCTTATTGTTGTGATACTCCTTCCTTTCCTCATACATCTTCTTGAGATCTCCCTCTGCAGAATGAGACTGTTGCACCAAAGCTGGATAACTGGTCATAGTATAGGAACTAAGACCTTGGTTCACATCACCACGGAGACCTTGCTTGAACATAATTATCTTCCACCTATCATTCGGAGCATGAGTTCCCAACTCATAGAATTGAGATAGCCTTTCAAACTTCGCAGCATACTCTCCAACAGACATATCTCCCTGTTTCAGACTGACAAACTCCATCTGTTTAGCTAGTCTTTCAGCATCCGGAAAATAATGACCCAGAAAAAATTCCTTGAAGTTTACCCAGTTGAGCTCCGTCCCTTGAGTTTGCATCATCCTGCGAGCATTCGTCCACCAAGTATGGGCGTCTTCATCCAAAGCATTTGCAGCACAAATTACCTTCTCCTCCTCATTGCATTGTAGAGTCACAAAAATCCGCTCCATAGCATCTATCCAAAAATGAGCCTTCATTGCATCGGATCCTCCTTTGAAAGTTGGAGCCTTCATCTTCAGAAACTTGAAGTAAGCCCGATTGGGATCCTCCTGCGGCACATGAGTTGCCCATTCTGTTGCATGTGTTGCATCTGCTGCTGCTACATGAGCATCATGTCGTTCATCATTTTCTGCTGAGCCTCGATGACATTCTGCATCCATTCGGTATTTGGTTCAACGGGGACGCTTCTCCTACTTCCACCAGCCATGATTCTGCCAAATATGCACAAAGTGTTTAGTTGATCAGGCTAAACTTCTAATAGCATACTAAGAGGAATCACACTTAGAGGACTTAAGAGACTCATGATTCTAAGTCCGACAAGGTCGAACTACTCTGATACCAATTGTAACACCCCGATAAATTCTAACTTGTAGAAATTACCGAAGCGCACGACTGGCATACATCAGAGTGACTTTCCTTTTTAAAATATTGAACACATTCTAAATTTCGATGAGAATCATCAAACGTGCAAGCATAACAGAACATGAAATACATTGAGTCGGTTCTCACATAACTCGAACTAGTGTTCAATACAAAATCAGAAAGTCTGCGGAAGCGATTTACAACTTAATACAAGTGCAAGTCGTACAATCGAATATCTATGATAAAGAGAGAAACCAAAATACATAAACATAACAAAATAGACGACAGCGTCTCCACGAAGCGGTTCCACGACCATTGCTCCTGCACATCCAACTTCTACCTGTATCACTGAAAAACAACAACATGGATTGGGTGAGACAACTTGTCTCAGTGAGTTCTATCGCGACCTCTTACTAACTCTCGCGGTTCAGTTATGCTTGATTCGTTATTCTTGATTCATGAGTTCGTAGTCTTTAATTCGACTACGTGGAACATACAACGTGTACTCGTGGCCCTTCTAAGCGACACACAAGGCACACACAATGACAATGATTCTTAGCATATCACCGGTGACTCTATTTGAAAGCATCGGCAAACCCGATCCACGGCTATTTCTACTACCAAGGGACAAACAATGACGGGGCCTAAGGTCATAAGGAATCATGACTTCCTCGCCCTTAGTACACTAATTTGAAAACTAGGGTCGTCACCCTAACATGATGTATAATATAAATACATGAACAATGAGCAGTGAACAGTGAACGATGTACAATAACCAATGAGCTCATGTTTAACAGTGAACTTGTACTTAACTTAGTCTTGTACTAACATGATCTTATTATTAGGTGATCTAATTACTAACTTATTCCTATAATTAAGTGATCTCACTTGGCTTACTAAGGTTCTTAACTTAGCTTACATTAATTATCCAGCTAGTCCAAACATAATACATCAATCACACTTAGCATAATCATAACATAATAATCGGTCTCATAACATGAACTTAGCTATGGCATAACAATCTCATTTACACCCAACAGAGAATAGTACAATTTTGATTACATATCCAGTTGGGCCTTTTTATTATCTTTCCAACGCATTTGAGAACACTGAAATCGGACCACCGGATCAAAAGTTATTGTGAAAACAAGTTCATGGACTTTTTAGTGAAAACTGCAAACCGTCGCGACGCGAACAACTACCGTCGCGACGCGAAAAGTGACAGAAGGTTTTGCGTTGCAAAAATTAAGGGAGGTCGCGACGCGATGGCCACGGGTCACGACGCGATGGCCACGGGTCGCGACGCGAAATTACACAGAATTTTACCCTAACTTGTGATGCTCAAATCTTGAGCTACACAATTCCAAATTCAACCAAATCAAGACCAAATTGACGAGCATTCAGTCTAGTTTCTAAAACAATTGACCACATAATTTTTGGATACCTATATCATCCCCAGATGCCCATAAACCGAACCTATTCTCAAACTGTCTCCAGAATTCTACCCTAACTTGTGATGCTCATATCTTGAGCTACACAAGTCCAAATGCAACCATTCCAAAGCCAAAATTACAAGTATTCAATCTAGTTTCTAAAAAGGTAAGTTATCTAATTTTTGAACCGGTAAAACAGTCCCAGTTATCATAAAACCGAACCTATCCAGAATGGCTCTACATAGTGAATTTAGCAGCACATTATAAACATTCAAACAGCAACCAATCCAACCATCCATTCCAGCAGTCAATACACATTGATTAACATACCAATCATGAAATTCAAATCATAGTTTCAGCCAAACAAATCGAACGGTTCTATGACTTAAAAACGACATTTTCGCAAAGCGGTTTCACACCAGATTTTCGTAAAACGTAAATCAAACTCAGAACATGACATATATGACCACAATATACTAGTGAGTTTAGAACTCACCTTTTCGTGACGACAACCACACAACGCCGAGACTTCCCGAAACGAGCGAACGGAGGATCACGACTTTGTTCACTAAACCGCTCCTAGACAGCCCAAAACTGAAAACCCAGCCTTCCAATGGCTTGTATTTCGAATCCAGCCACTGTGATGATTTCTAAGTTGCTTCAATCCTTAATATAGGTGCTGAACTTGGCTCTAGAGCTTTCCAATAAAACATGCAAGGGTTCAGATTTTCTGTTTTGGTTAAAGTGAGCTTGGTTGCCTTCATTGGTGGTTTGATAAAGAGGAAAGGGTTGGGGCTGATATAGGTATGGATGGGAAGAGGAGAGCACTCTGATTCTATTGCACCAAAGATCAAGAACATGCACTCAGAATTTCTCCTTCTCCCTTCTCTTCTTTCCCTCTCACGAGCTCCCCCTCTCTTTTCTCTCCAACTCTCTCTTTCTCTGGTTTTCAAAATTAAAGGGGAAGTGTTTCCTCTTTTGTTTCAGCTGGAAGGGAATACTTATATAGGCTAAGTAAAAGACCACTATACCCCTCACTTAAACAATTCATTCCCAATGACTCCCTCAGCTCTAATTAACCCAAATGTGAAGCAATTAATCCAAGTAAGCACACAATTTCCACAATTATTTAATCAAGTAAGTCATTTTAAATTTATTCTATCTTCAATCATGACAATAATTCACTAAATATAATTTCAAGCAATAAAATAAAAATCACGAAAAATAGGGGGATATTAGAGTTGGTATTTCTGCAATCTATGCTTCTTGTAGCTATCTGGGTAGGCGTTCTCTTTGGCAGTATCTTTCTCTTCTCCAGCAAACTTATAAAATCCCTTGGTGCTTTATTGGGGACTAGAACGCTATTTTGGGCAGCCATGAATATAGGGGAATGGCACACCATCTAAAACTGCTTGCGAAGAGTTTTAGAACTGGACAAATCTGAATAACTTGATTCATCTGCCGACTAGGGGTGTTCAGTACACTTGGTCTAATGGCCGTAAAGGCAAGGCTTTCACGGAGAAAAGACTTGATCGGGCTATTTTCAATGACGCATGCTTTACTTTTTATACAAGTATCTCCTGCTATACTCTTACTAAAGCTAAATCTGATCATTTCCCTTTACTGCTTGATCTTCAGATTACAGATGGTGCTCATCCCTCCTCTTTTAAATTCCTTCGCACCTGGGCGAATCACCCTAACTGCCTGAATGTGATTAAGGAGGCTTGCCATTCTCATGTTGTTGGCTGCCCGATGGTGGTCCTCAATCAAAAGCTCAAAAATCTTAAGGTAAAGCTTAAGGCTTGGAATAAAGAAGTCTTTGGGGACGTTAATTTACGGGTGCAAGTTGCGAATGCATCCCTAGACCACGTTCAAGCGCAAATTGATAATGTTGGCTACTCAGAGTTGTTGGATGAGCAAGAAAAAACCCTTCAGCTTGAGCTGCAGCAAGCTTTAGCTTCCCAAGAGGATTTTTGGCTCGAAAAATCTAGACTTAATTGGCACTTACATGGTGATCGAAACACAAAATTTTTCCATCAGATGGTCAGGATTAGACATATTACCAAGCAAATAACTGCCCTAAAGCATGGTGATGCTCTTCTTACTTCTTCTAATGATATTGAATCTCATGTTGTTAATTATTTTGAGAATATCTTTGCTATGAATCCTAACGGTGCTAATAGGGAAGAGATCAAGCAGGCCATCTTTGCTATGAATCCTAACGGTGCCCCTGGCCCGGATGGTTTTGGCGCTTTCTTTTTTCAGCATTACTGGGATATCATCGCTGAAGAAATGGTGAGCGCGGTTCAGCAATTCTTCAAGCATGGCTGGCTGCTTCTGAATTTCAACTCTAATTTTGTGGTCCTTATTCCCAAAGTCAACGGTGCTGACAGTATTGAGAAGTTCCGGCCTATTGCCCTTGCTAACTTCAAGTTTAAGATTATCACTAAGGTGCTTGCTGATCGTGTTTCCAGAATTGCTCCCCGTATCGTTTCACCTCAACAACGTGGTTTTATTCAAGGTGGGAACATTTCGGATTGCATCTGCTTAACTTCTGAAGCCATTAATATGCTGCATAACAGGTCCTTTGGTGGTAATATGGCTCTAAAGGTTGATGTCACGAAAGCTTTTGACACTTTGGACTGGAATTTCCTTCTGAGAGTCCTCAAGGCTTTTGGTTTTAATAGTAAATTCTGCGATTGGCTTAATGCTCTTTTGCACTCTGCAAGGCTTTCGATCTCTGTCAATGGCAAGCCTTATGGGTACTTTAGTTTTAAGCGGGGTGTGCGTCAAGGGGACCCCCTCTCCCCCCTTCTTTTCTGCTTGGCTGAAGAGGTTTTGAGTAGAGGCATCTCCAAGCTAGTGCAAGATGGGGACCTCCAGTTAATCAATGGTCCTAGAGGTACTCAGGTTCCCTCTCATACCCTTTATGCTGATGACATCATGATTTTTTGCAGAGCTTCGCAGAGAAATCTCCATAATCTCCTCAACTTCTTTACTAAGTATGGTGAAGCTTCTGGTCAGATTGTTATCTCTAGCAAATCTACAGTTCATTTGGGCGCCATTCCCAATATCCGGCAGCGTCGCATTGCCGATCTCCTGGGCTTCTCGATTGGCCAGTTGCCGTTCACCTACTTGGGTATTCCAATTTTCAAAGGTAAGCCTAAAGCTGTTTATTTAATGCCAATGGTTGACAAGATTAAAGCCAAGTTATCAGCGTGGAAAGCTTCCCTTCTCTCTATCGCCGGAAGAGCGCAGCTAGTCAAGTCGGTTGTTCAAAGCATGTTAATTTACAGCTTCCTGATTTACAAATGGCCTTCCTCTTTTTTGAATACTGTGGATTCTTGGATTAGAAATTTCATTTGGTCTGGTGACGTCAATCAGCGTAAAGTGGTTACTGTGGCTTGGCATAAGGTTTGTAGACCAACCGCTGAGGGGGGGGGGGGGGTCTTAGGATTAGGTCCCTCAAAGACACTAATAAGGCAGCCTGTCTAAAGCTCAGCTGGGAGCTCAGCATTTCCCAGAACAGCTGGGCTGTTCTTTTAAGATCTAGGGTCTTCAGAAATAATACTGCGATATCTTATCATATCAGTTCTTCTTTGTGGGGTCATTTGCGTGAACACCTTTCCACCATCCAAGAAAACTGCATATGGCAAATTGGTAAAGGTGACTGTATCAACTTTTGGCTTGATCCTTGGATGTCGGCCCCTCTGGTAAATCTTCTTAATGTCCCTGAGCATCGTCAGCTCTATCTCAAGGCCCGTGTTTGTGACTTCATTCAGAATGGTCACTGGTGTATCCCTGCTTCTCTTTCCAACATCTTTCCACAGCTGGCTTCGCTCCTTCAGGAAAAAGATCTGCCTTCATTTGACTCTCAAGATCAGCTGATTTGGAAAAACTCTACCGATGGTATGCTTACTTTTAAAACTGCTTATCTTTACTTCAGGCCTATTGGGCAACCTAGTAGGTGGTTCAAGAATATTTGGCGAAGTGTTATCCCCCCATCCAAGTCTCTTCTTATGTGGCGTATCCTCCATCACCGTATGCCAACTGATGAGCAGCTCAGAAGCCGTGGATGTGGTACTGTTTCCATGTGTAGTCTCTGTGAAGCGGATTATGAGTCCTCCTTGCACCTTTTCTGTGAGTGTTCTTTTGCTAAGCAGCTTTGGGACTGGCTTAGTGGCAAGCTCACTCTTAATATTGATGTTTCCTCCCCAGAGACGATTATTGAAGTCTGTCTGCGCCCTTGGTCGGACCAAATGCAGGATGTTGTTTCCGCTGCTGTTATTAAAGTTTTTTGGGCTATTTGGTACTCTCGGAATCAGATTCGTTTTGATAACAAGAAGATGTTGCCCACTTACCTGAAAAACTTGATCATGGCAAATGTGAACATTTCGGGTAATCTCAGCAAGGGCTCCACGTCTAACTCCTTGCAGGACTTTGTGATTCTTAAGGGTTTTTCGGTTGATTGCAAGCCTCGTAAGGCTCCTACAACTATAGAGGTTATCTGGAAGTCTCCTCCTTGCTTTTGGGTTAAGTGTAATACTGATGGCGCTGCGAGGGGTTCTCCTGGTTTAGCTGCCTGTGGGGGTATCTTTCGCGACAGTAATGCTGAGTCTCTTGGCTGTTTTATGCTTCCTCTTGGTACAAATTACGCTCTTCATGCTGAGCTTGTCGGTGTCATGGTCGCCATTGAAATGGCTTTCCGCAAAGGTTGGCATCGTTTATGGATTGAAAGTGACTCTCAGCTTGCTGTTATGGCTTTCTCGTCTCACTCCATTGTGCCTTGGAATCTCCGCAATCGTTGGCTTAGTTGCATGGGTCTGCTCAAATCAATGACGGTCACTTGCACTCATATTTTTCGGGAAGGGAATCACTGCGCTGATAAGCTTGCATCTCATGGGATCAACCTGTCTGGTTTCCAATGGTGGAATTCTATTCCTTATTTTATTAAGGATGATTTTATCCGTAATAGGGTTGGTCTTCCTTATTTTCGTTTCAGGCAATAATGTTTGTTTGCATGGGTTTTGGTCTATGTCCCCCCATGCTTCTTGTATTTTTGTTTTTTGTTTCTTAATGAAATAGGGGGGAGTACTCTTTCCTTCTAGATGTTTTTATCCCTAAGGAGGGTTTTGCATCAGAAGGTTTTAACGAGGCTCATTTCCTTTTGTTTTAAAAAAAAATGCTCACATGTTGTTCTAATGAGGATTTGAGGTTATCTATAAGTTCTTAATCATGTAGGATTGTGATTTCAAGTCACGAAGGATCTTAGTGACAAATTTTTCTTAGTTAGGGCTAGAGCACATCTTGCGCGTTAATAGATTTGGATCATACATTTAATTTTTAATTAAAATTCTTGGACTTGATGGAAATTATTCATGAAAGATTCACTAGTACAAAAATTGGAAAAGAATTGTAGATTTTAAGTCGGATGTCAAAATATCCGACTTAAAACATAGACGCGGTGGCAATTTTGTAATAAATGTAGTGAAAAATTTTTGGCTCTCAACCTTTTAAGTCGGATATTTCACAGGTACGACTTGAAATGTGTAACATATTTTTGCTGGGGAACCAAAAACTAAAAGCCTCGCGCGCGGGTTCCCTAGTTTTTTTTACTAAGCTCTGGCTCTCTCCTTCAAAAACAAAACACTTAAACACCCTAAACTCGCTCTCTCCACCAAAACTCCAGGACTCCACCGTTCCATTGCTCTTCCCATCGCTCTCTCTGCCAAAGCTCCCTCTCTCTACCAACTCGTCGCCTTCCTCCGTCGCTCTCTCTTCTCTGCCGCCGTCTCCATCTATCTCCCCGTCACCGTCTCTCTCCCCGTCACCGTCTCATTCTTTGATTTCGCTTTCTTCTAGTTTTTCCAAAAGGTAAACCACCACTCCTATTCTGATTCTAGTTTTTCCAAAAGGTAAACCACCACTCCTATTGCTATGTTCTATTGAATTAAAAGAATTTCATATCTCTTTATACATTCTTAGGGTTTTGTTATTGCGTTGTTGTTTTTTGAAATTTGTTAGGGTTTGCTGTGTATTTGATTTTTCTCTCAGTTTGTTGATTTGAGAATTGAGAGTGTGTCCAAATCGAACCAATCGAGAACCCTCTTGTCTATTTATCATCTGTTTGCATTTACCCACCAACGTTGATTCTGGTTAAAATAAGTCAAATATCCTTAAATCATGATTTCTTTTTCATTTCCCACGGCCATTGCTATTACTTCTGGTGGTGTTTTTGATTTTGTGAACGCTATTGAATTTTATAGTATAAATATTAAGTTATCTAGCATCCTATATCCAAGGACACTTGTAACTGTTTACTTGAAATGAAGACACGTTTTAGGACAATTCTTCAATTATCCTGTCTTATCATTTGAAGATGGGCTGCCTTCTTTTCAATAAATAATCAAAGATAAGCATAGGATGTGAGATCAGTTGATTTCAAGACTCCAGTTTTAATACATACTTCAATTATTCATATTTGTCTATTATTATGCAAGCGACTATTTCACTTCGTTGTAAATTTATAACAAGCAAAACTATAGATCTCACTTATCAGCATCTTATTCTAATTTACTATTTTTTCCATGCACGGTTGGTATGGTATATTTACTTTTCTACTCATATATATTCATCTATATAAATGAAAATTTGGTGTTTGTATGTCAAGTTCTGTCACAGTTACATTGCGATCATTGATATTACGTAGAATCGCGGTCAATTTCCTCAAATGTGACCTTAGTTATGGTTGAATCTCCTTTACAAGACATAACAAATGTCACAACCAAGATCACGATCACATGTATTCTTTTTTTAAACCTTGGGTAGGCGTTGCAGAGAGAGGTTGAGATGATTTTCTAGATTAACGTAGCATAATATTATAGAGTGATTAAACTTTTCATGTTTATATTCTAATTTCTGAGTGAATTGACAACCGTAAACATGTGTTATAGAGTTGAAAATAGTAGAACTTACTAGATGATAATCCATGCCTGATGGTGCCACTAGTTTTGATTGATTCAATCTCGATCTGATATATCCCTTTCATCCTATATGTGATGGCAGTGAGCAGACACGGGTGTTGCTGACAAGTGTTGCCTATGTCCATTTAAAGCATGCAGAGGTTTCTAGATATACACGGAATCTTGCTCCTGCAAGATGGACTATTATGCTTTCAGGGCCAGCCGGTTAGTTGGAATCTGCTGTTTTCTGAGGATATATTGATAGGCTTCAACATTTCTAATGTCACCTTCAAGCTAATTCAAAATTTCTCCCCTTCATGTCTCACAGAATTATACCAACAGGTTCTTGCTAAGGCTTTAGCTCACTATTTTGAGGCCAAGTTACTTCTATTAGATGTAACCGACTTCTCATTAAAGGTGAGTGGGAAAAGTTATGGTTCTTCGTGAATCTGTAAGCTTTTCCTTTTCATTCTGTTATTACCTTTACTTTAAAACATCATAGATGAACAAGTTGTTCTTCCTTGACCGAACATTTTGGATTTTGGGCTTCTTTTTCAATTGTTTCTGATTGCAGTCTTTCAAAAGGTCTACTTAAGAGGCATCTTTGGAGCGGTTATCTGACCTATTTAGCTCATTTTCAATCTTCCCACAGAAGGAAGGTACAAATGCTTTACTAAACTTGTAATACTTTGTGAGGAGAAAAGTTTTAGATGATGGTATTTCTACTCAATAAAGCCATGCTGCAAAAGTTTTCAGTATCTACTATCTAGATGGTGTATCAGATAGTGTATGTGGTTGAAAGTTGCTTTAGCATTGTCTGTTCATGTCTGTCAAAGTTTAACAGCTGCTGGTTATTTCTCTCTTTACTGGAATATGAGCATTCTACTTGATGCACGTTTTCTTAAACAGCTTATAAAACCATATCCCTGACCAGAAGCTTTTAGTTGCAGGCAAAATTTACAAGTAAAGTAGTGGAGTAGACCTCCGATCGATGTAAGAAGAGCATATGTTTTAACTAGGAGAATAAAACATTTCCTTCTAGCTTATTTATATTATTTTTGAAATTTTGACCTTTATTTTGTTGGGAGGCTGAAAGATCTTGTAATCCTCCATTCCTCCTAGGATTCATAGGAATGCATCTGCCTCTTCAAGTATTAGTAGCCTTGGTTTGCAAAGCAATCCTACACATTCAGGTTGCTTCCGGAAATCGTTTAACATAAGCGATTAGGACTATGGTTTTACATTACGTTCGATATGTATTGTTCAGTACAGAGAATCTCATTCAGGAATGTTGTGAATGAAGCATAAAGTTGAGAAGAAAATGATACATTTTCATCATCTTTCCTTGAATACATTTCTAACTGAATGAAGATTTCTAATGTGGTGTTAAAATTTGTATGTTTATAGCATCTATTTAGTAGACTTATTAGATTCATATTCTTTTAGATAGAAAACTAGTATAAAACAACAATGTAGAGTTAAGTCTTTATCCATATCTATCTTGGAGGTTAAACTGTCACTAGTACGATGCTTATTTTTGGACAATGTTCTCTCTTCTCATTCCCTTTATCCTTCAATCTTCCTTCAGATGAATCTCACCTTGTCAGCTGGAAGTAAGGCCACTTGGAAGTAAGTGGATGAGAGGCTCCATTCCCTCTTCCCTTACAACATAGAAATAAGGCCACCTGAAGATGAATCTCATCTTGTCAGCTGGAAGTCTCAATTTGAAGAGGATATGAAGAGGATATAACAAGAACCATATCAGGGAAGTTCTTGCAGCCAATGATCTTGATTGTAATGACCTGGATTCCATCTGTGTTGCAAACACAATGGTTCTCAAGAACTATATAGAAGAGATTGTGGTGTCAGCAATTTCTTATGAATTAATGAATAATAAAGCAAACTCTGAAAATCCTACTTTTGAGATGAAGGCTGAAGCAGAAATACCAACCTCAGTGGAAAAATATGACGGTGAAAATTCAGTTCCTGCATCCAAAGCTGTAAGCCTTCTATGTTTTTTATCATAATATATTATGATTTTTTTCTTAATTTATAGTATTGAAATCATACCTACAAGTGGTTCGTTAAACATAATTTTAAGGGCTCGCTAAACTAAATGGGCCTAGCAGTTAGCTACGTGTCTGATGACTGATGAAGGCTTCATTCTATTCTGTTTTATTGACTCTCCCTTTTCATTTACTGTCCAATTAAGTGTTCTTAACTGTGAAAATTGATAAATGCAAATTTTAAATAAGATTCCAATCCATTCTATGCCTCATGGGTGGATAGTAAATCAATTTGACTGTTATTTTTTCCTCTCTTAAACAGTTGATTTTGCCACTCATGATTGAAAATTGATTTGCTGATTATGGACAACTTTTTTGTGCAGGAGGTTGACTTGAGAAAATTGGAGATCTTTGCATTGTGGAGATATTGGCGACACTTCAATCTGGTAAGCAAATTAATTGACCCGTTATGTTTGGTTAGTGTCGTGTGGAAAAATGTTTATGTTAATCACTAGTAAAAAAACAGGATTTAAAGTCGGATATTTTGGACAATCAAAGTCGGATATGCATCCGACTTCTATTAAGGCGACTTAGAAAGTCTGAAATTTTAAAGTCGGATGGGCGTCCGACTTTAAAATACGGTTTTAAAGTCGGATAAATTCAATAATCCGACTTTAAATCTTTAATTATAACGCGTTTATGGTCTTTCTGGAACACGTTTAAAGTCGGATTTAGAAGAATATCCGACTTTAAAAGCATGATTTTAAGTCGGATATTAGGCAGCATAGGAAGAAAGCAAGAGATTTAAAGTCCGACTTAATTACCTCTTGTACGCTGTGTTTCTGGTCTTTGTGGAGTACTTGTAAAGTCGGATTAAAAAGATATCCGACTTTAAAACTGTATTTTTAAAGTCAGATACAAGTTACATCCGACTTTAAAAGTGTTTTTTTTCTAATTTTTTTTGCTTCTCCGTACATACAAATATTTTCAGCACATTCTTTTAGCAGCTAGCCAAGAGGAACTCTTAGATTTCATACGACAAAGGATAGAGAAAGGGGATGTTAAGGCACAACTCTTAGATTTCATATATACTATCAGCTAGCGGGAGGAACGACTCTTAGATTTCATAACCAAAATTTAAAAGTATGAATTCAAAAGAAAACCAAATCCACATATAAATAGGCTCATTATCCAAAATCAGAATGCAAACAATCAACACCATTACATCTTATTTAAATGACACTTCCTAATTGCCTTATCTAAATTCCAAGAGCTCCTATCAATCTCCAACCCATGTATGATTTAGATCAGTTTCACCTATT
Source organism: Astragalus membranaceus (assembly GCA_039519185.1). Lineage (NCBI taxonomy): Eukaryota > Viridiplantae > Streptophyta > Magnoliopsida > Fabales > Fabaceae > Astragalus > Astragalus membranaceus. The sequence goes on from CM076854.1 coordinate 59,670,413, forward strand.
CACTCAAAAATTCGCGTTGAATGAATTGTGCCATTTCAGCGTCATTGTTTTCGTCTGCAACCTATTATTCACAAATCATCAATTGATTAGCCTTGACACTACAGATCAAATAATTTATGACTTGTTACAAAAAATTTCAACACAAAGCAAAAAAGGTAAAGCGGCACTACACTGTGCATATTTAGAAGTTTCTCATTTGTTAACTTCTCTAAAGATAAAGCTAATTCCATTGCTGAAAATCAATAGAGAAAAATCAGCATAGGTAATGGTGTATTATGAACAACTGAATATGGCACAACCACACTTGAATATGGCAAACCACACTACACAGCTTCACAACACTATAGTGTACCAACTACAAATATCAAGGAATATTGAGAAAGAAATAAGTTTGACAGAGTAATGAAATGATCAAACTCACCATGCATTGCATCCTTTTTCCACATGCTCCAATTCTTAGGGCACGTTCTTAATGGGGTGAAGCACAACTCTTCCAAATAGAGAAGTACAAAGTTAATTTAACTTGACATTTCATAGTGAAGTACTTCCTAGCCATCACCAAGTTAATTTAATTTGATTGCCACTTTCTGGCCTCTTGATTGCCACTTCCTGGCCATCACCAAAAATCCCCTGCAAACAAAGAAAGAAAACTCTCCCTGAGATAATAAACTTGTATACAACGGCCTATTTGAAACCTTTAATCATTCATGCAAAAAGGGTGAATAATATGTGGCATATAAACATGTATTCTACATTTCTACATACCTTGTAAACAGGCCCAAAGCCATCTTGCCGAGCTTATTTGAATCGGAATAGTTTTTGGTAGCTACACAAAGAGATCCAAGATCAATAAAAGGGAAATCCTACGATATTTCGTCTCTTCCATTCTTCCCTAAAGACATTAAGAAACCAAATGGATTAGGAGAAGAAAAAGAAATTAGTAACCCAATATACCATCTTCTAAAAATAAATTGGAGCAGCGAAGACATAAACGGTTAGGCTTGAACTTAGAAGTGAGCATAGGAGCACCGGTTGTAATCCTCCCAACATGAATTTTGGGCATTTTACAAAGAGTACTACTTGGGTCTCGTTCATGCTATTCTTAGTTCCTCAATCATTGACCTCTCATTAACTAATCTATTCTGCTTGAGTTATTACCTCTCTTGGTTTCACCACCAAGACATACTCAACTATCTGCTTTATCACAATCAAGACTGGATAGAAAGAATAAAAAACATACACAGCCATAAATATGTAGTAAAACAAATGCCAACACAAAAATAATTTGTCCTACAGCATGCAACTTAGATTACCCCAATGAAGACCACCCCACATAGCATGCAACTTAGCTTACTGTCACAAGAAGGTAATAAAACTGAACTGAGTACTGAGTAATATTATAGAACTGTCAAACACCACATTGCAAGCGACTTCATTATTTGAAAAAGATAAACAATAAACAAAAGTACCAAACAATAAGGTTTTCTAAATAACTGGTTAAAGTTAATATAAAAGCACCATACTTTGATACCAGGAACATGACAGAAGAAAGCCTTGGCAGATTGAGAGTAGTTATGCCCACCATGGCCCACAGCTCCATGTTCTAATCATTAAATGCACCTATATAGGAATGTGTAAAAGTTTGCAATGCATTCAATGAAAATTAGAGATAACTTCTGTAAAAGTTTACTAGCATAGATCTGAAATTAAAATTGTGTATATCTATGTTTTTTGGTTTATATTTTGATGACTTATCCTCGTGCGTGTGTAGATCTAGTGGTGAATGTGTGTGTGTCTGAAATGCCAATGTCAATGCCTTTATGCTAAACTACTATCCCTGCAGTGCGAACAATGCCCATAGCAACATCAGATCCCCTTATGAGCATTCCATTATTGTTACCTCCAAGACACCATCAAATGAATTCATTCTCCTTACTGCAACCCAAGCTGGCTCCACTACAACAACGTTTTGTTATTTGCATTCCCATTGAGCTAATATGTTAGCATGAATCCTTCACACCAGCATGTAAACCCATTCGACTCTGCAGCCCCACCATAAGCAACATCCATTGGAAGGTAAGCTATTATTTAGAAAATACAGTAGTTAGTAACTGCATATTCATCCAAACTAAGAAAGGTTATAAAAGTGCTTTCGATGCCACATATAGAGAATAAAAATAAAGGTAGAGGTTTTTAGAGTTAAAGGGTTTTAGCACAGAACAACGATAAATACCTGAAACAGTTTCAACACAAGAAGGCGACGCCGCCGACCACAACAGGATACAAAGCCTGGCCTAAAGAACAACAACTTGTGAACACCACCACAGTATCAACAAAAAAGACCAAATTAATATTAATGACAAACAACGTAATTAATTCCAATAGAACTAAGACAAATGTGCCATATTTCTATGCACAAATCTATATGTGGGGACCAGGAAAAGGGGATAAAAAACAGATTTGAAGAACTTTATATCAATTCTGAAATCTTCCAACATTGTTTAAAACATTACCCTTACCAGAGAAATCAGATTCAGAATCGAAATACTGAACTATATGTACCAGAAATAAAACAAAGTCTAAAATTTCTTGTAGATTCTAGGATCAAAATAAGGAGTTCAAAAAGTTATTTACAACTGAAAAGAATCTCTCCCCATCAACATTTATTTACAATTGATCTTAACAACAACACCCAACATCAAAACCTGAACATAAAATTGGTTATGCTAGATATGTCATTCATCAATGAAACATGAGCCAGCCAAATTAGAAGAATCAACATTAAATTAAATAATAATAAAATAACAGAAAAGACAACAATTTTAGACAAAACCATTTTTTCTAAAACAATTTCACATCAAACACTTGAAGCATAGAATTGGTGCAGTAGACAAATAGAATTTGACATACAAGTATGCAGTGATTGAGGGGATGGTAAACAAGAAAAGGTAGAATCAATTTTACATGAGTTAAAGTTTGAGCCAATTACAGAGGGTGGATACAAGGTCAAGAATGTTAGCAGGTATACCCCAAAGGTGTTCAAAGAGGAACATTTCAAAGGTTGCCAAGGAGGAAGAATTTCTTATTCTCAAGGTAGTCGATGTCTATCTTGTGGCCATCCTGTATCCATATGGTATTCCCCATGCTTTTAGTCAATTCCTTTCAAAGAGTCGCCTAACCCACCAGTATCAATTGTAGGAACAACATCTTGGAAATCCACACAAAGCCGTTCATTTCCAAATTTCAAAAGAAAATGCAAAATTATTATTATAACCATTCAATAGGAACAAATCACTTTGCCTGAAACTGAAGTGATACATTATGGGACTAATAGATAACAATGTATCACTTTTAATTGAAAGTGGAGATAAGAGCCTGAAAATTGATGCCCCTAATAATTGAAACTGAATGAAACAATTGCAATTAAAAGTGAAAATAAGAAATAAAAATAGAAAATGGTTTGACATACTTTTGCAGACTAAGCATCCAACAGATAAACCAATAGCTAACTAAGTATCCAACAGAGGTCATTATAAGTTTATATGAAGATTATTTATAGCTAACCAAGAAAAATAGACATAGTTTCTCTAGGTACTTCTCTTAGTATGTATGTGTTTACTTAAAAGTAAAAACTTGTCAATTTCCATGGTTCATGCAGCTAGGATATGTATAAAATATGATCTTCTTATTGAATTGGCTTCTCTAACAAAAAATGCACCAGCAGAGAAATGCAGCCTTTGCACCTCGTGTCTAGGTTGGTAACTAAGTTCCAAAGATGCACAAGCCTACATATTTGAGGACCTATGATGCGCTTGTCCTTATGGGTAGCCAATTTTGCTGCCTCTGCACCTTGTGTCTGAGCATGTTTATCTGAATCAGTTGGTGACATACCCTGTGATGCAGCATCAACAAGGGCAGCTTGAATTGCATCATATCTTGCCTTTCAACATGAGCAGCTCTAATATTGTAAAAATAGAGTTTCGCACCTTCCTCCACACCACATGATAAAGTTCCAGTGCCCATATCAAAGCAATTTAAGAATGTAAAATTGCCACTTTTGGACGACACCTTCTCGCCGACAAGCTCCCTGCATTTTTCAATTGATTGGAGCAACAATGTGTGGGCATAACCAGAAATTCTAACTGTAGGGCTTCTACTTACATTTTGTTGGAAGGAATAGAAGTTATGCTATCAATCATCACATAATAATTAAACATTTGCACACCAACATCAGCTCAAAGCAATCCATAGAATTCATGTTAGAAAAGAAAGGGTCATCAATCATGCCCTCAATCCAAGCTATACTATTAGATATCTATAAAGAATGTAGCTAAAATGGGAATAATGATGGTATTCTCCATCTATCACAGAGGAAAGCATCCAGACCTCACAAACCCACCACCATTAAACAACACCATCACCAAACCAACTCACAAGATCAGCTCCTAAACCAACTCACAAGATCAGCTACTAAACCAACTTCACCAACCAAAGGAAGATTCTTACTGTTCAAAACCACAACCCTTCAATAAGATTCTTTACGTCTTTCTCTTCTTTAATCCCAAGCTCTCCTCACAAACTCAGTTGATAATTAGTTATCAAACATGCAATTACAAAACTATAGAGTAAATATTAAATTAAATAAAAAAAGAAAGAAAATGTTACATGAATGGTACCTTGTAGAAGGCACGCAACCTTGGCAGAATCGGAGAACGAGGAAGAGCGAAACCATTCTTCTCGGGAGCTAGCTTAGAAGGGGAGAAAGATCAATATCCATACATAGCAACAGAAGGAACAAATCACGTACACCGAATGGCATAGAAGAATCAAGAGATCACACGCAAACTTTCGATTACAGATCTGATATTAGAAAAATTGAGTTTTGAGAAAACCTAACTGAGATTACAGAAGGAGGAGTAGGGAAAAATAAAATCAAGAAAGAAAACTCACACACACACACACACACACACACAGAGAGAGAGAGATGAGATGAAAACGACGTGGTGCGGTGGTCATGCTTCTCGCTGTCGTGGCTCCGGGCGGTGGTGGTGGCTGCTCTGGTATGGTGGTCATGCTTCTTCAGTGATTTGAGGCAAGGGGTATTGTCCTGTAGAGAGCAACATTCGTAACAGCAACATAGAGAGAAGGCGAGGGTGCGGCAAGCAGGAGCGACAAGAAGTAGGGAAAGGGCGAGGGTGCCGAGAATGGAAACGCAAGGAGAATGTTAGGGTTATGAGGGAGATGAGCTATGTGAGAAGCAGCAACGATGAGTTGGGTTTTGGAATAAGTAGTTGCCCCAAAACATTATAAGTCGGACCTCTCGCGGACCCGACTTTAAAGGGTACCTGTTTAAGTTTTATTTCCATTTTATTTACAAAATTGCCACCGCGTCTACCTTTTAAGTCGGATAATTGGGCATCCGACTTAAAAAGTCCAATTCTTTCCTAGATTTTGTACTAGTGAATGGTCTTTTTTCACATTTGAAATGGATTGGATATGCAGGTGGATGCCGTCCCAAACCCATCAAAAGAGCCGCTAGTAGATGATGTTCAGACTTGTTTTCCTCGTATTCTGATAATCTTATTTCATTTTACTAGTTTGCGTGCATATCGGCTTAAGCTTTTAAAAGAGATTTTTTTGACAGCTTCTTATGTAATTCTTCTTTTATATTTTTTCTTATTGTCCATTGTTTGAAGTTCAGTAGCAAACAATTGGAAAAATGTAATTGAAATTTTCAACTTTTAAGATGATTACTAGATAATTATTATTGAGAACATATTTAATTAACTTGTGTTTTTTATTTAACTTTATTTACCCGTGTGGATGTGTTCCTCTTGGCTAGCTGAAAGTATACACGAAATATTTGTATATGTAGGGAGAAGAAATTTAAACAAAATAAATTAAAAAAAATATGTTAACACTTTTAAGGTCGGACTTTGGGGTAATCCGACTTTAAAGGTGTTCCACAGAGGCCAAAACCACCGCATACAGGGGTAATTAAAGTCGGCCGCTATTTGATCCGACTTAAAATCAGACTTTTTAAGTCGGACCGTAACCCGACTTTAAATCTCTCTGACATTCTAAGTCGCCCTAATAGAAGTCGGACCAACATCCGACTTTAAAAGTCCAAAATATCCGACTTTGAATCCCCATTTTCCACTAGTGTAGTGAGGGTTTTTAAGCTGGCTCTAAGTAATAGTTGGGAGCAAATATTTGAAAGTGATTATTTATCTTATAACATATTGGATATCATAATGAAAATGGGGTAATAAATTCTAAGGATCTATAGAAGTCAATCTAGTTTTGGTTAGAGACATAGAAAAGAACTTTTGAAGGAGGAAAAGTAAATTGATTATTTGCATATATGAAATTTCTATCGGAAGAGAGTGACTTGGATATGAAAGTATTTTCAAAGGAGAATTGTAATGTACACTTTTTCCCCCGATAAGTAATGATATATTTAATAGAGCATTAGGTATGCTCAAAACCAGAATACACAAAGGAATCAGAGATTGTTGATACAAGTGAGAGCATTGTTCAACCATAGTGGCGGAGACAAACAAGAATCTCTTCTCACCCCATAAATAAACCAACACCAAGACAAATATTTGATACGAGCCACAATCGAGTCTAGCTTGGCTTCTTCACCTCTAAATCACACACCATTCCGAGCTAGCCAGATGCACCAACAAGTTGTCAACCAGATTAAAAATTTAACCTTCTTGGATTTCTTCCCAATACATAGCTCGCCAAAATGAATGAAGTGATGGTGTAAGTTAAATGAACTAGGCCAAACAATATCAAACCAGCGCTCCACCTCCCGCCACACCTTCCTCGAAAAATCGCAATCCAGGAATAAATGTTGAGTTGCCTCTTATTAAAAAGCACACAAACTGCCCCTTCCTCCGAGAGGATGATATGACGCCTCAACAAGATGTCGCGAACCGGTAATATACACTTGATTATACTTAAGGAAAAAATATATGCTTAGAAGGAAATAGTCATATGGTATAGCTATATGTGAAGAGTCTCTCTTGTCATTAAGTAACAAATAAAAGGGACACCAAGGTCGAAAAGAGAAAAATATTAGAAGTGAGATTATATTTTAAATGTTTAAGGAGGTTTGGGAGATCATTAAATGTGATTATATGTATAGGATGTCAGATAAGCTTGCTTGAAGTAACCTAGAGATTGAAATTACTAAATATAATTACTTGTTTCCAACTCATTTATGGCTATATAAAATTTTTCAAGTAGAAGTTTGAGTTTTACCTCTTACTAAAAAGGTTTCAAAGTTACAATCTATAATTTAGTCAAGCTGGATGGAAGGAGTTGAGAAAGTCAAATATTGATCGGACTTGTAAGTATTATGTTATCCAATTGATGCCTAAAGGTAAGGATTTTTGCAGGAAGTTTGTAGTAATATATTTATAAGCTATCTCATCAACGTTTATGGTCAAGGCTATATCATTTACTTTAGGCTTAGGAATATAGTTTTGATTATAAGATTGAGTTGTAACTTATGGGAGAATCTTTTAAAACGTTAAGGATATCAGAAAAAGATTATTAGCTGCCCGTCATTGTCGAGAATTAGAGCTTATGGAAGGTTACCATGTACTTTTGCAAGTTTCCCCAATGAAGGGAAAGACAGGGTTTGGAAATAAAGGAAAGATTAGTTGCAATGCAGGTCCATCTGAGATTCTTCAGCGAGTTGTTGTGACTTGATAATTAACTGTTCCGGCCGAATTCAAATTCCTTCATCAAAATTTTCACGTGTCTATGATGAGAAAATATTTACCAGATCCAATATCTCATATGCTCCGACAACAGTTGACTCAAGTAGATAAGCATTTGTCTTATGAAGAAGAACGTGTAGCTATCATAGATTGGCAAATGTAGAAACTGCGCAATAAGGACATTGCTTCAATTAAGGTGATTTGGAATAATCATTCTAGGGAAGAGGCTACATGGGAGGTAGAGGATGTTATGAGGTTGAAATATCCGTATATGTTTGAAGCTTTAGGTGAGTGCATTTAAATTCGGGGTTTTAAGTAGGGGAGAATTGTCACGCTCAAATTTTAAGTGTGACTTTAGGACTCAAACAAGCAAGTTATCAAAAGGCATAGACTCAAATGTGATTTTCTAAATTTGAATTAACTTATTATTTAGATATAGAGTTTACAAAAATGTTAAGTTTAATCGAATTAGTTAAAACATAAAATAGATATCATATTATCTAAGTATGTATATATATATATATAAGCTATGCTTTACAGTTACTTATTTATGTTCTTAATTAATTAAGTGCCATAAATAGGGGGTATTAATATTGAAAGTTTATGAAAATACAAAGTATATTATACTATAGTGTACTCTTTGACTATAGCTAAATGCCGCAGCGTACGTCAATACAGGCGTCTGGCAAGGGCAATTGAAATGTGCCGTATTTATCCGCCTCGATCGGATAATCCTATAGTCAAGTTGTCTACTATTTTATAATTAATAATTATTATTTATGTTTTTATTCATCTGGATCATATTCTGCAGTTTAATTACAAAGTGTTCTTTACAAAGCTTTATGTACTCTTTATATATTTCCTTTTGAATTATTACTTATTCATCTAGTTTATATTCTGCAAATTAATTATTTATGTTTATGATCAACCGGTTAAAAGGTTCCTAAAATATTTTGGTCAAAACTCTTTGTGTATGAGGATGGTTCTCAAGAACGACCCACTCGTATTTACGTGGCATCCGTAAGACCCGTTGGATAGGGCGAAAGTAAGTCCATAAATTAACCAAGGTACTGGGCAGTGTTTGGTCAATTCTTGTCTTGAGGTTCCTCAACCAAAGAGCGGAAATTTTAAGAAAAGCCTTTTGTTTGATCATACTACAAACATAATTAATTTTCTTGATATAATTTAGAAAATAACTTTTAATTCAAGTTTAAATATATTCTGGGATAACTATTGCCTTGTCTTGTAACAATTATAATTAACTCTAAAATATGTTTTTAGAAAGTAATTGCAATTTCAAGTTTAATACCCAGATAGTATGGCCTTAATCTGATGTATGAACAAGTACAGGTAACTCTAAGGTATTTTTTAGAAGGTAAGTTATTAAGTTCATTTTTAATACCTATATTATTATCAAACCAAGTGAAGGCGATGATGCTTATGGGTGAGGAAAAACTATCTATACATTTCTTTAAAGCTTTTTCCTCACAATCTCCCGGTATGTCTCCTATCCTTTCACCCTCTTCTAGTTTTATGACTCCATCTCCTTCAAATCAATCTTTTAAAAATATCGATCAAAACAAAGATCAAAACAAAGATCTTTGCAATCTTGGTCAAACCTCTCTTAATAAGGATCAATCTTTTTCAAAGCAAGTCTTCAAAAAAGAAACCCGTTTTGAAAATCAAACCTCTTTATCTAAGTTTATCATAGATAAAAAATCCCTTAAAAAGGATTTTAATTCTGAAGAATGGTCTCTTCACAGAGAGTGGTTCTTCCAAAATTTCCAAGGTGATAAAGGTTACTTTATCCAGGAGAAATTTTATAGATTCCTTAAAAGCGTCAAACTCAATATCCCTTTCTTTCGCTGGTTTCAAGCTTACACCATAGCAAAAAACATTGATTATCCCTTCCGTAATAACCATGACGGGAGAAAGACCAATACTATTTGGCACCTCACAGATGGCCAAATGGTCCAATCCGAGCTACCCCCCAAAATACCTTTTGCTCCTAATAGCAAAGACCAATCGACTCCTGTTATGGCCTCTCCTTTCAAAACCAAAACTAAGGAAAGACCTGTCTCTGCCAAAGACATCAGAGACCTCACCAAAAGGGTCAGAGACCTCATGGAGCAATCCAATAAGCCCCAAACCTCAATTATTTCTACCAAGGTAGAAGACCTTGCTGCCAAATATGCCTATGGCTGGCAACGTGTTTGCCGTGTTAAACAGAATGACACGAAGGAACTCTTAGCCAAAGTCAAAAAAGAGCTTGCTCTTCTCAAAACTAAGGCCCCGGGCACTCCCTCACCTAAGAGTATTAGGTCCACCAAAGTATTAAGAAAAACCTCTTCTGGTAACCCAGAAGGTATGGCCAGCAAACCAAAGCACTATGACAAGAAACAGGCCGATAAACCTAAAACCCAAGAAAGGCCTCAAGCTACTCCAAACACTTGCTGCACTTGTGGTAAGAATCAAACCAAAACTCAGGATAGTATCCAATCTGTAACAGCCCAGGTCCACCGCAGCGGCCACCCCGGTCCCACTGTTACCTCACGGTCTTTTCTACCCCCCTTGTAGAATTTTTGCCTTCCGTGGGAATCGAACCTTGCACCTGAGGCATAAGTGCAAGTTAAACCCCCTTCCCACTACCAATTGAGCGCGCGCTCAATTGGTAGTGGGAAGGGGGTTTAACTTGCACTTATGCCTCAGGTGCAAGGTTCGATTCCCACGGAAGGCAAAAATTCTACAAGGGGGGTAGAAAAGACCGTGAGGTAACAGTGGGACCGGGGTGGCCGCTGCGGTGGACCTGGGCTGTTACATAAAAAGGCCCCGTTTCTACCCCGTTTAATTTGTACGTCATTATCAGAGTGCTTTCGTTTTCAAAAATAATAATAATATTAGTAGAACGGAAATGTCACAACTTCATTGATGAAACTCATCGACTACGCCATAAACATTCGTGTAGAACACATTCGTCTCAAAAATCGAACTTAAAAATTAAATCTCATCACAGCGGAAATAATAGCTCACCAGAAAGAAAATCGCTCAAACACGTCTCACACATCAATAAAATTATTAAAACAATTAATTAAATAAATCATCAACTTTAGCCCGCCCCCTAGGTGTTACAATATCAGAGAGCGACTCGAACGTCTCAACAGCTAAAAGGAAGGCAGCATGTCCTTCAATCAGAGTCACCTGCAGCGTTGCCACAATAGAGCAACATTCCAAGCAGAAGGGGTGAGAACTTTCAACAAAATATAATCAAACAAACAGCAGAGTATTATGAGCAAAAACATCACACAACATCGTTACTAATATCAACTTTATCCTCGTTACACCCCACACCAAACCAAATCACAGTTCACGTCACCCGTCATAACAAAAAAATATGAATGTGCATGAAGAATGCAACCCACGCCTGGGCATATGCATGATGGTACCATATTCGTCATAACAAGCCACTATGGGCACACCGTCACTGTTTTCTCGTCATAAATAAGCCACTAAGGGCACACCGTCACTAAGAGGCCGAAGCCTATTCGTCATAAGATGCACATGCTATGAGACACAATGGACACATGTGCAATCACCAAAATTTACTCACCCGGAGTACTCATCATCACCACCTTAAGACACTCATAGAGTGTATTCATCATAGTCGTCATAGTATTATCACCACTCTTCATAACAATCACATAAAAAAAATAACGTAACAACCTTTTCAAAATTTGGAAACAAACATTTCACTTTACATTTTTAAAAATTATGAAACAACGTTTCACTTTCATACTTAGGAAGCGCCACAGTAAAATATGGGACTAAACAGTGGCATTTTATACGCAAATACAGTGGCATCTTGACATCGAATTAAGGCTGAAAAACATTAGCAAATTTGCGCAAAATCAGTAGCATATTGGCATCGAAATGAAGCTGAAAAATAGTGTTAAATTTGCGCAAAAACAGTAGCATATTGGCATCGAAATGAAGCTGAAAAATAGTGTTAAATTTGCGCAAAAACAGTAGCAATTTTGCATCACATTGGGGCTGAAAAACAGTGGCAATTCGCGCAAAACAGTGGCCTTTGATAGGCGGAAACAGCAACAACAACAGAAAATTTTAATGTACAAAACAGCAGTATTTTATTGCGAAAACAGCAAGATTAAAATACAGCAACAGCAATGTTTAAATGACAGCAACAGCACAATTACAAATACAGCAACAGCAACAAAAATAAATTCTGCACAGCAATATATATTTACAGCAACAGCACTACATATACAGCAACAGCAACAAGAATAAATTCTGCACAGCAATATATATTTACAGCAACAGCACTACATATACAGCAACAGCAACAAAAATAAATTCTGCACAGCAATATATATTTACAGCAACAGCACTACATATGCATATTTAACATCAACAACACCAAAAATTCTGACTAACGGCAACAATCCATCTCATCACACCATAATGCAAATTCGCATAACCACATAATAAATTCAATCTATCATTCCTCTTTCCTATGGTTTTCTAATTCAATCCCTAACACAAACTCACAAACCCTCTATATATTCAATTATATTAAATTGGAAGCGCTCACCCTTACCTCGAATTTTATATGCCCGAAACAACGATGAATGCAACGCGTACAAAACTCCGCAACACGACGAGCCAAAGTCACCAACAATTCGCAGCAGCCCCTTTCTTCTCTTCTAAATCCAATTCGCACCCATCAACACAATTCATGGAAAAAAAATCGCACATGGAAAAGGGAAGGCTTTGAGATCACCACTTGGAAGAATTAATTAAATGGAAGAGAAGAGGATCAAAGGCACTTACCTAATTCCAAGATGAAGAAAACCCTCTTTCCTTCTTGCTGGAAGTCGCAATTCTCTCCCCCTCAAGGCTTGAAGTCGCGCCTCCTTTTTCCTTCACTCCTCAGTTGCGCTGAATTCTACTTCTTGGAGGAATGACACTAATTCTTAGTTTTTAGGGTAAATGGAATGGGCTTGGGTCACTTAAGTGGCTTGGGCCCATTTTTCACACCACTCTTTTTAATTCTTTTCGCCTCCTACAACAAAACCATTATATATAAATTATCCCACTTAAATAAATATTGCATCCCTCCAATAACTTAATTTAATAAATTAAATTATTTTAGGGCGTTACAACTCTCCCCCACTTAGAGAATTTCGTCCTCGAAATTACCTGAATCAAATAATTCTGGATAGGCGTCTTTCATCTTACTCTCCAATTCCCACGTCATGCTCTCACCAACGGCTCCCAACCAAACTACTTTCACTAAATTAATCTCTTTGCCTCTTAACACTTTTACTTCACGGTCATCAATTCTAACTGGCATAGTCTCCACGGTGAGATTGTCCCGCACCTCCACATCATCTAGTTGAATCACATGAGACGGATCCGCAACATACTTCCGAAGCTGCGACACGTGAAACACGTCGTGCAAGTTTGAAAGGTTAGGTGGTAAGGCCACCCGGTATGCAACATTTCCAACTCTCTCCGTAATCTGATACGGCCCGATGAATCGCGGAGTCAACTTCTTTGATTTCAGCGCTCGCCCAACACCAGTCATAGGCGTGACCCTCAAGAACACGTGGTCACCGGCTTCAAATTCTAAATCTTTCCTTCTCTTATCATGGTAACTCTTCTGCCGACTCTGCGACGCTTTCATTTTCTCCCTGATCATCTTTACCTTCTCAGTAGTCTCTCTGACTAACTCAGGTCCAAGTACTAAACTTTCACCAGTCTCGTACCAACACACCGGAGTCCTACACCTCCGGCCATACAACGCCTCAAACGGCGCCATTCCGATACTGGAATGATAACTGTTGTTGTAGGTGAACTCAATTAACGGAAGATGAGTATCCCACGCACCTCCCTGCTCTAGTACGCATGATCTTAACAGATCTTCCAATGATTGGATTGTCCTTTCTGTCTGCCCATCAGTCTGAGGATGATAAGCTGAACTCAATCTCAATTTCGACCCCAACTCCTTCTGTAAACTACTCCAAAACTCCGAAGTGAACCTTGGGTCCCTATCAGACACAATGCACAAAGGAACCCCATGCAGCTTCACAATCACCTGAATGTAGATTTCAGCCAATCTCGACACTGGATACTTAATGCCGATAGGAATAAAATGCGCCGACTTCGTCAATCTATCCACAACCACCCAAATCGAATCATGCCCTCTCACCGTATTGGGTAACCCAGTCACAAAATCCATGGAGATACTATCCCACTTCCACTCTGGAACATTCAACGGTTGCATCATTCCCGCAGGCTTCTGATGCTCGACCTTCGATTTCTGACAGGTCAAACACGAATACACAAACTGCGCCACATCGCGCTTCAACCCAGGCCACCAGAACATCTTCTTCAGATCTTGGTACATCTTCGTCGCTCCAGGATGGATACTTAACTTACTCTTATGCCCTTCCTCAAGGATTGCCTTTCTCATTTCCTCACCTTCGGGAACACAAATTCTTCCACGATACCTCAATACATTTTGCGTGTCCATCACGAAGTCTTCATTCTCTGACTGACCGATCCCACTCATCAGATCAACTAATTTCATATCTAATTTCTGCGCCTCTCGGATACTCGCCATAAAATCATTGCCAATTTTCAACATACCTAACCTGACACTCTGAGGCGTAACTTCACACACTAAACTCATGTCCCTGAACTGCTCAATTAACTCAAGCTCTCTAGCCATCAATGCCGACATGTGCAAAGTCTTCCGACTCAGTGCATCTGCAACCACATTCGCTTTCCCCGGGTGATAACTCAATTCAAAATCATAATCCTTCAATAGTTCTAACCACCGGCGCTGCCTCATATTCAATTCTTTCTGGTCAAACAGATACCGTAGACTCTTGTGATCACTGAACACCTCAAATCTCGATCCATACAAGCGCTCAATTGGTAGTGGGAAGGGGGTTTAACTTGCACTTATGCCTCAGGTGCAAGGTTCGATTCCCACGGAAGGCAAAAATTCTACAAGAGGGGTAGAGAAGACCGTGAGGTAATAGTGCCGGGGCGTTGGACCTGGGCTGTTACATAAAAAGGCGCCTTTTTATGTAACAGCCCAGGTCCACCGCAGCGGCCACCCCGGTCCCACTGTTACCTCACGGTCTTCTCTACCCCTCTTGTAGAATTTTTGCCTTCCGTGGGAATCGAACCTTGCACCTGAGGCATAAGTGCAAGTTAAACCCCCTTCCCACTACCAATTGAGCGCGCGCTCAATTGGTAGTGGGAAGGGGGTTTAACTTGCACTTATGCCTCAGGTGCAAGGTTCGATTCCCACGGAAGGCAAAAATTCTACAAGAGGGGTAGAGAAGACCGTGAGGTAACAGTGGGACCGGGGTGGCCGCTGCGGTGGACCTGGGCTGTTACATAAAAATTGTAACACCCTAAATATTTAATTAATTTATTTAATTAAGTATTTAGGTATTTAATTTATTTTAGTTGATATAAATAGATTATTGAGAAAATTATATTAATTAATTAAGTGGAGGTGTGGTATTAGGAAATTGGTGGCACCAACTAATTAAATTAGGGCTTAAGTGGAGAGCCCATGATCCATGTCCCATGACCCATTAAATGGCCCAAGTTCAACTAATAAACCTAGGGGTCTTATGAGAAGGTGCTCATTTGTGCAAAGAAAGAAAAAAAATAGAAAGTGAGAAGAGGGAGAGAGAGAGGGCGAAGGCCGAAGGCTCAAGGGGAGGAGAAGAGGAGGTTGGCGTGAAGAAATCCAAGGGGAAAGGGAGAGAAGCTTGCTTGGTTGGTGATTCTTGTTGATTGCTAGGAGTCTTGCTTAGTTTCTTCAATTTTCTAAGGTTAGGGGGCTCTCTTTCATTCATAATAACTTATATGATGAGTGTTCTATGTGGGTTAGGCTCTAGGATAATTAATTGATTGATTGTTGTGTTGTTTTCATGGTTGATGTTATGTTTGAACTCAATTTGATGAATCTATGTTGTTTGTTGTTGAAATGAACATGATACAAGCTACGTATGCAAGGTGTTTGATGATATTACCCTATGAGTTTTGGAGGTGAGGTTACTATGCTTATGTGGTGTTTGACGAAATGCATGAGTATGTGATGTTGAAATTGTTGTTTGGGAATCGATCATGATGAGTTCTACTTGTTTATGGTTTTTGTGCATTTCTGGACACTGTTTCGGTTTTTCTGAAACTGGTACTGTTTGGTTGATCCAAAAATTATGTGGCTGTTTGTTTTTGAAAATAGACTTAAAGCCGGTCGTTTTGGCACTGGGTTCGTTCAATTTGGAGTTGTGTA
Organism: Astragalus membranaceus; assembly: GCA_039519185.1. Taxonomy (NCBI): domain Eukaryota; kingdom Viridiplantae; phylum Streptophyta; class Magnoliopsida; order Fabales; family Fabaceae; genus Astragalus; species Astragalus membranaceus. Next base: position 59,686,487 of record CM076854.1, read on the forward strand.
GCTCAAGTTATGGGTATCCAAAGTTGGGTCAAATTTCTGGAATCAAACTGTGAGTAGGTTCGGTTTTTGTAGGCTTTGTGTTATCAATTGAACTCTGTTTTGAACGATTCTTGTTTCATTGGAAAGTAGACTTAATTCTCTACGAAATAGGCACTGGTTTCACGAAATTTCATTAAGAAATGAGAAAGAAAATTTGGTTGCAAGCTGGGTAGAGAGTTCTGTCCGATTTTGGTACCTCAGTGTAGTGTTTTGAAAAACTGTACCAACTGAATACTTATTTTGAAAAATAAAAATCATAGGCAGAAACTACACTCAGAGGGCTTTCCAATGAGTGGTCTTTTGTTGAAATCCGATGTCGTTTGCTATTTTAATTAATTTGCCGAAGTAGGTGCACTGCTGTAGGAATTCAGCACTTGTGCTGTGTTGCACCTGGGCGCCAGTGTGCTGCCCAGTGTGCGCCTGTGTCTTAGTTGTGTTGCAGTTTGCGTTGCTGATTGTGTTGCGCCAGGGCGCCAGTGTGCTGCCCTGTGTTGCAGTTTGTGTTGCTGTCTGTGTTGCCCAGATGTGGCGCAGGTTGCCTCTGCGCCAGTTTTTGCTGTCTGTGTTGCTGTCTGTGTTGCCCAGATGTGGCGCAGGTTGCCTCTGCGCCAGTTTTTGCTGTCTCTGTTGCTGTCTGTGTTGCCCAGATGTGGCACAGGTTGCCTCTGCGCCAGTTTTTGCTGCTGTGTTGCCTAGTTGTGTTGCTGTCTTGGCGCAATGCTGCCAGTTTGCTGGCGCAGTGCTGCCCGATGTTGCCCGAGGTGTTTAAGTGCAGTTTTGCTTATTGTTGCCTGTCCCGTGTCAATGACTTAAAATAGTCTATTTAATTGGTGTTGGTGTAATTAGAGGATTAATGTCTAGCCTTAGAGCTATAATTGGAGGTGTGTTTATTGGTGTTGTATCTAACGGTGAAATTAATTATTGGTGATGGGTCTATGACCTCCTTTGGTGATGGTGAATTAATTAATAGCAATGGTGAGTCTATTAATTATTGGTGATTATGCTTATTGCTCATTATGGTGAATATGGTGTGTTATGGTGCATTGTTCATGGCGTCACATAAACCATGTGCATTTATTGGTGAGTAGGCTTCGGCCTTATATAAATTTGGTGAGTGCCCTCAAGGCTTATTTTGGTGATGGATCCACATGCATATGCCCTTGGAGTTGGGTTGCATTTCATGCACTAATCATGCATTCGGTGATGTTTCTTGGTGATTGTAAATTTAATGGTGTATGTTGATATCGTTGTGAATTGGTGCTTCTAGTTGCTTTCCCTAGTATAATGCTTATCCTATATGCTATTATTTATGTAAAGAGACTCACCCTACTGCTTTTATGTTGCTTCTCATGTCGGCAACGTGTAGGTGATAGCGAGTGAAGGTTATCCTCATACCTTCTTCTAGTCGGTTGTGTCTGGCTCTGATACGTAGCACTCGGGGGGAAAATGAATGCCTAGTTGTACTTTATGTTTATCAGGTTGTATTGTTGTTGAGTTGATTTTAAAGAGCCTTTAAAAGATGTTAAGAATTGTTGAAGTTAAACCTTTTGAAAATCCGCTGCTTAATGAATGAGAATTTGAAGTGCTGTGTATCCGATATGTTTATAAGTGAATTAAATACGTTCGTTTCGAGTTCAAGTGAAAATGTGGCACTCCTTTCTGGTGTAGCAAAGAAAAGAATTTTTGAAACTCTGATTTTAAATGAATAAATAACAGGTAGAAAAGGGGTGTTACATTAGTGGTATCAGAGCAATGGTTGGTCCGTCCGGCCAAGTCGTCGAGTCGTTGTGTCGGTTAACGACCAACTGTTGTCTTCTAGTCCTAACCATTGGTTGTGTTGTAGTGATGTTCCTGCAGGTACAGGTAAATAGAAGCTGCTGATGGTAAGTGAACTAGTGGGGGAGATGCCCCTACTGGTATTGTGTGATGTATTGTGTTCTGATGTGTGAACTCTGTGCCCTTTGTGTTGGATTTTATTTTTAACCCTCTTGTTGTGCTCATATGCTTCTAGTAATTTGCATTGTTGCTTGTTACTCGCATATGTTTGATGATTGATGTTTCCATATAAATTCATATGTCATGCTGATTTTGGGGCCCTAGGCGCCCTGTCCCTCTATTTTCCATGTTGTGGTTTGGTTGCTGGAAACAGCGCCCTGCTCCCGAGCGCCATGCTTGTTCTGTTCCTGGTTGCTGTAGGTGCCCCGTGCCTGGGCGCCGTACCTGATGCTGTTATACTGTTGCTGTTTTATTATTGCTATTAACTGTCGTTGCTGTTTGTTGATGATGTTGACTTGTTGCTGCCTTGTTGATGATGCTAACTTGTTGTTGTTTTGTTGTTGATGTTGTGTTGTTGATTTGGGCGTTGGCCCGGAGCTTGTCTCCAACAGTCGTTGATGTTGTTAATTGTTGTGTTGTGGGTACCGCCGATATGGCCCACATTGTTGTGTCGTGGGTAGCGCCGATATGGCCCACGTTGTTTTGTTGTGGGTACCGCCGATATGGCCCACATTGTTGTGTCGTGGGTAGCGCCGATATGGCCCACATTGTTGTGTCGTGGGTAGCGCCGATATGGCCCACGTTGTTTTGTTGTGGGTACCGCCGATATGGCCCACATTGTTGTGTCGTGGGTAGCGCCGATATGGCCCACATTGTTGTGTCGTGGGTAGCGCCGATATGGCCCACGTTGTTTTGTTGAGGGTACCGTTGAATGGCCCGAAATGTTTTGATGAATTTCGTGTTGTAGGCCTATGGCCGATGTTGTGATTTTTGTCATTGTTGATGTCGCCTGAGTGGCAAATTAGTTGTTGATTTAGCCCGGGTGGCGAATTTATGTCGTGAAGCCTCCTTCGGCGATTTTAGTTGTTGATCTTATTGTTGTTATTTTGTTGATGTTGTTGTCATCGTTGTCGTGATGTTGTGATGAAACTATGAGGCACCGTAGAGATAGATGAGTGAGGTAGAACACAAGTGATGCTTATATCTACGAGTCTGGTTATTATTTCTTGGGTTACCTGGCTGAATAAGTAGGAGGGACGGCCGCCCAAGCACTTGTCGCCGGTAATCAAAGGAATGACGATCAGTGTATTAGATAGCACTAGTTGCCTAGATGCCGTAGTCGGTTAATGGAGGAGTGTTAGCATTGGCAGAGAATTTTCGAGGACGAAATTATTCTAAGTGGGGGAGAGTTGTAACACCCTAAATATTTAATTAATTTATTTAATTAAGTATTTAGGTATTTAATTTATTTTAGTTGATATAAATAGATTATTGAGAAAATTATATTAATTAATTAAGTGGAGGTGTGGTATTAGGAAATTGGTGGCACCAACTAATTAAATTAGGGCTTAAGTGGAGAGCCCATGATCCATGTCCCATGACCCATTAAATGGCCCAAGTTCAACTAATAAACCTAGGGGTCTTATGAGAAGGTGCTCATTTGTGCAAAGAAAGAAAAAAAATAGAAAGTGAGAAGAGGGAGAGAGAGAGGGCGAAGGCCGAAGGCTCAAGGGGAGGAGAAGAGGAGGTTGGCGTGAAGAAATCCAAGGGGAAAGGGAGAGAAGCTTGCTTGGTTGGTGATTCTTGTTGATTGCTAGGAGTCTTGCTTAGTTTCTTCAATTTTCTAAGGTTAGGGGGCTCTCTTTCATTCATAATAACTTATATGATGAGTGTTCTATGTGGGTTAGGCTCTAGGATAATTAATTGATTGATTGTTGTGTTGTTTTCATGGTTGATGTTATGTTTGAACTCAATTTGATGAATCTATGTTGTTTGTTGTTGAAATGAACATGATACAAGCTACGTATGCAAGGTGTTTGATGATATTACCCTATGAGTTTTGGAGGTGAGGTTACTATGCTTATGTGGTGTTTGACGAAATGCATGAGTATGTGATGTTGAAATTGTTGTTTGGGAATCGATCATGATGAGTTCTACTTGTTTATGGTTTTTGTGCATTTCTGGACACTGTTTCGGTTTTTCTGAAACTGGTACTGTTTGGTTGATCCAAAAATTATGTGGCTGTTTGTTTTTGAAAATAGACTTAAAGCCGGTCGTTTTGGCACTGGGTTCGTTCAATTTGGAGTTGTGTAGCTCAAGTTATGGGTATCCAAAGTTGGGTCAAATTTCTGGAATCAAACTGTGAGTAGGTTCGGTTTTTGTAGGCTTTGTGTTATCAATTGAACTCTGTTTTGAACGATTCTTATTTCATTGGAAAGTAGACTTAATTCTCTACGAAATAGGCACTGGTTTCACGAAATTTCATTAAGAAATGAGAAAGAAAATTTGGTTGCAAGCTGGGTAGAGAGTTCTGTCCGATTTTGGTACCTCAGTGTAGTGTTTTGAAAAACTGTACCAACTGAATACTTATTTTGAAAAATAAAAATCATAGGCAGAAACTACACTCAGAGGGCTTTCCAATGAGTGGTCTTTTGTTGAAATCCGATGTCGTTTGCTATTTTAATTAATTTGCCGAAGTAGGTGCACTGCTGTAGGAATTCAGCACTTGTGCTGTGTTGCACCTGGGCGCCAGTGTGCTGCCCAGTGTGCGCCTGTGTCTTAGTTGTGTTGCAGTTTGCGTTGCTGATTGTGTTGCGCCAGGGCGCCAGTGTGCTGCCCTGTGTTGCAGTTTGTGTTGCTGTCTGTGTTGCCCAGATGTGGCGCAGGTTGCCTCTGCGCCAGTTTTTGCTGTCTGTGTTGCTGTCTGTGTTGCCCAGATGTGGCGCAGGTTGCCTCTGCGCCAGTTTTTGCTGTCTCTGTTGCTGTCTGTGTTGCCCAAATGTGGCACAGGTTGCCTCTGCGCCAGTTTTTGCTGCTGTGTTGCCTAGTTGTGTTGCTGTCTTGGCGCAATGCTGCCAGTTTGCTGGCGCAGTGCTGCCCGATGTTGCCCGAGGTGTTTAAGTGCAGTTTTGCTTATTGTTGCCTGTCCCGTGTCAATGACTTAAAATAGTCTATTTAATTGGTGTTGGTGTAATTAGAGGATTAATGTCTAGCCTTAGAGCTATAATTGGAGGTGTGTTTATTGGTGTTGTATCTAACGGTGAAATTAATTATTGGTGATGGGTCTATGACCTCCTTTGGTGATGGTGAATTAATTAATAGCAATGGTGAGTCTATTAATTATTGGTGATTATGCTTATTGCTCATTATGGTGAATATGGTGTGTTATGGTGCATTGTTCATGGCGTCACATAAACCATGTGCATTTATTGGTGAGTAGGCTTCGGCCTTATATAAATTTGGTGAGTGCCCTCAAGGCTTATTTTGGTGATGGATCCACATGCATATGCCCTTGGAGTTGGGTTGCATTTCATGCACTAATCATGCATTCGGTGATGTTTCTTGGTGATTGTAAATTTAATGGTGTATGTTGATATCGTTGTGAATTGGTGCTTCTAGTTGCTTTCCCTAGTATAATGCTTATCCTATATGCTATTATTTATGTAAAGAGACTCACCCTACTGCTTTTATGTTGCTTCTCATGTCGGCAACGTGTAGGTGATAGCGAGTGAAGGTTATCCTCATACCTTCTTCTAGTCGGTTGTGTCTGGCTCTGATACGTAGCACTCGGGGGGAAAATGAATGCCTAGTTGTACTTTATGTTTATCAGGTTGTATTGTTGTTGAGTTGATTTTAAAGAGCCTTTAAAAGATGTTAAGAATTGTTGAAGTTAAACCTTTTGAAAATCCGCTGCTTAATGAATGAGAATTTGAAGTGCTGTGTATCCGATATGTTTATAAGTGAATTAAATACGTTCGTTTCGAGTTCAAGTGAAAATGTGGCACTCCTTTCTGGTGTAGCAAAGAAAAGAATTTTTGAAACTCTGATTTTAAATGAATAAATAACAGGTAGAAAAGGGGTGTTACACAATCTACCAAGAAACAGCATGATAGCCTCAAAGGGCCTATCGCTTGCTTCGCTTGCGGCAAAACTGGTCACAAGAGCAAAACCTGTAGGATCGTAAGAAAGCTTAAAGCCCTTAGGTTAGATCCTAGTATCAAAACCAATATCATCAATTGCTTCAAAAGTGACAGAACCAGTCACACTAACAGGTATGATAGGATCAAAGGGAAACTTGAAGCCCTAGGTTTAGATCCTGAAACCACAGATAAGGTTAATAAATTATTAATCCTATCTTCAAAAAATGGTTCTGACACTAGCTTAGAATCCACTAACCGTTCTTCTGAAACCCCTATCCAAACCCAGAAGAATGTGTTAACCAATCAGCAATTAATCATTAATCACCATAATAACCATTGGTCCGGAAACAACTCATCTCTTGAGGCTTCTGCTTTCGAGAATGTTAAAATATCCACTAATGATTATTTAGGTCAGATTGATATTAATCTGCTCTCAGCTATTATTCAATTCTTTAAAACTAATGCATCCTCTTTTCCTTTTCAAAAAACGGAGGATGATACAATAGCTGGTTACCCAGAGCAACCTACCAAAACGAAGTATACCCTTAGGGAAGGTCTCTCTGCGAATCTTTTCAATACAAATATCTTTTCTAAATCTGACCTGAGTTCTGGTTTTGAACAGAATCAAGTCAAAATAGATAAGAATATCAATATCAATTTTAATGTCTTTTCTGGTCATTATAACTGGAACGTTATCTTTGGCCTTAAAATTACTTTCTCAGAATTCCAAAATACTCTGAAAAGGTTTATTAGTCCTCACACCAGTTCTCCCATTATTGACATTTTGCATCAAGCAGGTTATGGTGTTCTTAATCCCAATACCCAAAAAACCTTTATTTATGTCAATACTAATACCAGATCTTATGGTAAGTATCTTGGTCAAACTGGTAAAACCCAACCACAAAGTCTCTTTAGTTACCCTTATATCTCAGAATCTTTTCAGCAACACAGCAATCACGTTAAAACCTTTCTGATCAAAAGAGATGTTTTGACAAAAGATTTAGCTGTCTCTGAATCTCAATCCAATTTACTTATCCAAAAGTTTCCTATTTGTATTACTTATAATTTTAGTAGAGGAACTTTACAAAAGGATCATCATCCTGGTAATCCTATTGACTGCTTCAAATGTGGTAAGTCATGTCACATAAGCAGAAACTGTAGGGTCATAGGAAAACTCAAGACTCTTAAGCTTGATCCTGATATTAAGGACAAGATTAACAATTTGTTAGCCCAATCTTCAGAAGAATCCTCTGATCATTCTTCTGAAAACCTAAATCATATCCAGAAGGATAATTTAACTAGCTCCTCTAATCAGATTAGTGTCCTCACCAGAGAACAGGATCTTCTCTTTGAGGCAAACCTCCCTAAAAGTCCTCTTGTAACCAATAGGTTCAATCTTAGAAATACCTTTAAGAGGTTAGGGAAAACTAGTGTCAAACCTGTTACTTCTCATGATCTTCAAATCAAAGTTAAAGGTCTGAATCTGAAACAGGCTGATCACCAGTCAACCATTGACCAATGGAATGACCATGAGGATAGTTCATCCTTCCTTGGTCTTATCAATTATGTCAGGATTGACAAATTCTGCATAAACATCAATATTGTCATGAGTGATTTCATCCTTGAAACCGTCACTCTGTTTGACACTGGGACAGATTCTTATTGCATCTTAGAAGGTCTTATTCCTACAAAATATTTTGAAAAGACTTCTAAACAACTTAGTGCTGCAAATGGCTCTAAGTCAAAAATCAATTTCAAAATCTATACCTCCTTTCTTCTTGTTAAGAATTTGAAAAACAAAGTGACTTTAGGTACTCCTTCCATAAGATCAGTCTTCCCTTTTCAAGTTACTAAGGAAGGTATAATAGCCCAGCTTTTGGGACAACCAATTATTTTTAAGTTTTTGAGAAAACCTTTTATCAGGAACTTAAACCCAAATTCTTATCAAATTATTTTTCTGAAAGGAAAAGTCTCTTTTAGGAATATTGACCATCAGTTGCAAAAACAGGATAGTCAATTCAAAATCAAAAGTCTTTTAGAACAAATTCAATCTACTGTTTGTTCTAACATTCCCAATGCTTTCTGGGAAAGAAGCCATCATAGAATTGAATTCCCATATGAAAAGGATTTTCAAGATAAGCAAATCCCTACCAAAGGCAAACTGATTCAAATGAATCATGAACCTCTCCTTCTTTGTCAAAAGAAAGTAAAAGACCTTTGGGATAAAACCCTTATTCGCAAGAGTAAGAGTCCTTGGTCTTGTTCTGACATTTATGTCAATAAACAAGCTGAGATCAAAAGGGGAAACTCCCAGACTTGTTATTACAAACCTTTCAATCATGATCTTTGCTGGATTAGGTTCCCTATTTCCAACAAGAGAAATCTCCTTGAGAAATTTCTTGATGCAAAAATCTTCTCTAAAATTAAATCTGACTTTTGGCAAACAAAAGAAGAGGACAGGTATAAAACTACTTTCACTGTCCCTTTTTGTCAATATGATTGGAAAGCTCATTCTGAATTTCAAATCATGAATGAGAATTTTAATCAAAATTCAAAATTTACCATTATCTATATTGATGATGTTTTAAATTATTCTCAATCCTTTTACCAGCATCTCAAGCATAGCAGCATATTCATATCTGTTATTAATAGACTTGCTGTCTCCAAAACAAAAATCAATTTGTTCCATGCCAAGAATAAATTTCTTGGTCATAGCATTCACCAGGAAACAATCATCCCTATCAGTAAAGCTATTGAGTTCTATGATAAAATTCCCAATCAGATCATTGACAGAACCCAGTTGCAGAGGCTCTTTAAATGCCTTAACTATGTCTCTGGTTTCTCCCCTCAGATCAGCAAGAGAAATTCTTCAAAAGGTATGAACCCTAATCTTTCTCTTAATCTCAATTTAATTGTTTTCCAAAACATTTTCATCAAAATTTCTTTGTTTTTAACAATTAATAGTGTCCCTGAACAAGACGACTGTAGTGCCCCAGGCATGAAAAACTGTTCTTACACCCTGGAACACGGTGATTGTAGTGCCCCATGCATGAAAAACTGTTCTTACACCCTGGAACACGGTGATTGTAGTGCCTCTGGCATGAAAAACTGTTCTAAAAACGCCCTTGATCATGGCGATTGTAGTACCATCAGTGGTATGAAAAACTGGTCTTGGTTCATCAATCATTCCTCTCTCAGCCATCATCAGCTGGAGACGACAATTGTTCTGGGGCGTATTCCCCTAACAGGCATCAATAATTTCATCAATCTCAAGGTAATCATGCCAGTAGACAAGAGGCAGACAAAAGGTATCTTCATCATCACAAGGAACAAAGTAGTCAATCATGCCATCATCAAAGGCATCTTTAATCAAATCCTCCGTAAAGCAAATAGTGCCTTGTCACCAATTAGCACTATTTCTTGGATTCCAAATAGTCCAAGTCACCAAGATACTCAATCCAAGTCACCAAGCATTGGATTCCATAACCATTTATTGTTCCCTGTTTACGTGGCCCCCTCTAGTCAAAGCCACAGCAATCATGGCAGACAAAGAGCATCTCTGCTTTTGTCCCCCACCAATTCAAAGCATCAATCATGGCAGACAAGAATCCACTTTTGTCACCCTCCTAGACTCCACAGGTTCAAACCTTGGATACCAAACAGTACCGGTTCCCTGACCACTATTCAAGTGCATAGTACCGGTCAACAATTCAAGACTCAAGTGCACAGTGCAGGTTACCTAAGTGCACAGTCCCAGTCAACAGTCATTGGATTCCAAACAGTAGTCCTTTACTGTTCCTACCGGTTAGTGACTGGTTACTATTTCAATTTCAATCTATATATACGTGCTTAGGCTTATGTTAGAAGACACGCTTCAATTTACTCTTCAAATATATTTCTCTCTCTAGTTCTAGTAAGAAGGCAGAGCACCTTGTAAGCTCCTCTCTTCTTCTTCTTCAATCTTGTAAGATCTTCTTCAATCTTCAATCTCTGTAACTCATAGACAGTTTACTGTCTTGTATGGAAGGCTTTGCCTCCTAAACTATCTATGTTATTTTGATTCTGCAATTTTAATTTGTTTAGCATTCCGCATGCTACCTACTTCCCCTCTGTCTCTTTAATTTCTTTTATCTTCTGATTCCGATCCCCTCTTGGTATCAGAGCCAGATGGTGGAAGTAGGAATGTAGATATTAACGTTGAACTGTTGGTTACTACTCTGGTTATGCTTTTAATTTAATCATACACTTGTTCATACTCACATGATGGCCATAAATGGATATTAATTCTAAATTAAATTAAATTAAAGGTTATACTATTAGTGTACTCTTTGACTATAGCTAAATGCCGCAAGCGTACGTCAATACAGGCGTCTGGCAATGGCAATTGAAATGTGCCGTATTTATCCGCCTCGATCGGATAATCCTATAGTCAACCAGTCCACTATTTTATAACTATTTAAAAATGAACGTAATAATATTTGAATAATTTAATTATTCATCTATGTTTATATCTTGCAGTAATTACTCGTGTTCTCAGTACTATTATTGTAACATACTGCTATGAATTATACTAAGATACACTTTTTAGTTCTTTGTTATACCTTTGCATTTAAAATGTTTATGATCAAAATACTTCTAAAGCTTTTTAAAGAAAAATTTTAAATACTCCAAGGACCGTAGAGTATTAGTAAGGATATCTGGGTACCTCACTAGCGACGAAATGGTAGCGAAGTACGTAAGACCCTGCAGGTTGACTGGGCAGTCATATACCATAATTTGAGGTTTATTATCCTAAAGTATTCTAATCCTAAATGGAGAAAATATTTCGAAAAATACTTTAATTTTGATCATACACATGTTTGAAACAAGGAATAACTTAGACTTTGAGTGTTTAAATCTGGTTTAAAATATTTCAGTATTTACTTTGATTTTCTTTGAACTATGGTAACTTCTACTCCGAAATATAAAATAGAAAATAATTATATTATTCAAGCTTTGATATCCGGCAACATGGCTTTATGAACTGAGTTCTGAACAAAACATGGTTAACCTAACGGCATTTCCCAGAAGGTAATTAACTAGTTCAGTTTTAATACTTATATTTCTGCAAGTAACCAGATGAAGGCAATGATGCTTATGGGTGAGGAAATTATTGTTTTTATACAAAGCTTTTTCCTCACATTCTCAGGTATGTCTCCTATCCTTTCACCCTCTTCTAGTTTTATGCCTCCATCTCCTTCAAATCAATCTTTTAAAAATATCGATCAAAACAAAGATCAAAACAAAGATCTTTGCAATCTTGGTCAATCCTCTCCTAGTGAGAACCAATCCTTTTCAAACCAAGTTTTCAAAAAAGAAACCTGTTTTGAAAATCATTCTTCTATGTTTATCATAGATAAAAAATCCCTTAAAAAGGATTTCAATTCTGAGGAATGGTCTCTCCACAGAGAATGGTTCTTCAAACATTATCAAGGAAACAAAGGAAAATCTATCCAAAAGAAATTCTACAAGTTCCTTGAAAAGGTCAAATACAACATTCCCTTCTTTGATTGGTTTCATGCCTATACCATCAAGAAAAACATCAATTACCCCTTCCAAAATGACCTTATTGGAAGAAAAACCTTAAATGTCACCACTATTTGGCACCTTAAAGATGGCCAAATGGTCCAATCTGAGCTCCCCCCCAAAATACCTTTTGCCCTTAATAGCAAGAACCAAACTACCCCTGTCATGACCTCCCCTTTCAAGACCAAAACTGATGGGGAAACTGACACAGCCGGGGACATCAAAGATCTGGGAGACTCCAGCAAAAGTAGAAAAGGCAAAGAAATTAACGACAAACCAGAGTCGTCTTCTTCCCCTAACAAAATTGATTACCCTTTCAAATCCAAATTAGCTGATAAACAGGATGTCCCTGTTATTCCTGTTAAGCACTCTATAGATACCTTTAAACAAAATAGGTATCTTCAGACCTTAGACAGTCCTACCCAGAAAGACGATTCCAATATCAACCATAGTCTCCAAAATGATAGTAGGAAAGAACTCCTAGCCATGGTCAAAGAACAGCTTGGCCTTCTCAAGGCAATAAAACCCAATCCTTTACCTAACAAAAACAAATCCATCAATATGATTAAGCATGACCCCTTTTCCAATGACAAACATGCTGCCCTTAAGGACAAAGTCATCTGCTTCAAATGCAGTATGCCTGGCCACATCAGCAGACATTGCCCTAACCTTCCCCAACCTGGTTATATGCCTAAACACCAAAAGGAAAGGAAGGCGAACCAAGGGGCTAACCAAGGACCTGATGACCAGAACAAACCTCAAGCTATTCCTAGCATTTGTACTTGTGGTAAGTGCACTTGTGGCAAGAACCAACCCGAAACCCTGGCTACCAACCAATCGCCAAAAGGGCAACGGGATAAACCCAGAAAAACTATCACTTGCTTCACTTGTGGCAAGACTGGTCACAAGAACAAAACCTGTAGGATCGTAAGGAAGCTTAAAGCCCTTAGGTTAGATCCTAGTATCAAAACCAATATCATCAATTGCTTCAAAAGTGACAGAACCAGTCACATTAACGGGTATGATAGGATCAAAGGGAAACTTAAAGCCCTAGATTTAGATCCTGAAACCACAGACAAGGTTAATAAGTTATTAACCCTATATTTAAAATATGGTGCTGACACTAGCTCAGAGTCCACTAACGATTCTCCTGAAGCTAATATCCAAACCCAGGAGAATGTGTTAATCAAACAGCAGTTAATCATTAATCACCATAATAACCATTGGTCTGGAAACAACTCATCTCTTGAGGCTTCTGCTTCCAAGGATGTTAAAAAATCCACTAATGATTGTTTAGGTCAGATTGATATTAATCTGCTCTCAGCTATTATTCAATTTTTTAAAACTAATGCATCCTCTTTTCCTTTTCAAAAAATGGAGGATGATACAATAGCTGGTTACCCAGAGCAACCTACCAAGACTATGTATACCCATAGGAAAGGTCTCTCTGTAACTCTTTCCAATACAAATATCTTTTCTAATTCTGACCTAAGTTCTGGTTTTGAACAGAGTCAAGTCAAAATAGATAAGAATATCCAACTTAATATTCTTTCTGGTCGTTATAACTGGAACGTTATCTTTAACCTTAAAATTACTTTTTCAGATTTCCAAAATACTCTGAAGAGGTTTATTAATCCTCATACCAGTTCTCCCATTATTGGTATTTTACCCCAAACAGGTTATGGTGTTCTTAACCCCAATACCCAAAAACCCTTTGTTTGTATTAATACCAATACCAGATCTTACGGTAAGTATCTTGGTCAACCACAAAGTCTCTTTGATTATCCTTATATCTCAGAGTCTTTTCAGCAACACAGCAATCACGATTATACCTTTCTGATCAATAGGGATGTTTTAGCAAAAGATTTAACTGTCCCTGAATCTCAATCCAATTTACTTATCCAAAAGTTTCCTATTTGTATTCTTTATAATTTTACTAGAGGAACTTTACAAAAGGATCATCATCCTAGTAATCCTATTGTCTGCTTCAAATGTGGTAAGTCATGTCACATAAGAAGAAACTGTAGGGTCATAGGAAAACTCAAAACTTTTAAGCTTGATCTGATATTAAGGACAAGATTAACAATTTGTTAGCCCAATCTTCAGAAGAATCCTCTGATCATTCTTCTGAGAACTTAAATCATATCCAGGAGGATGATTTAACTGACTCCTCTAATGAAATTAGTGTCCTCACCAGGGAACAGAATCTTCTCTTTGAGGCAAACCTCCCTAAAAGTCCTCTCGTAACCAATAGGTTCAATCTTAGAAATACCTTTAAGAGGTTAGGAAAAACTAGTGTCAAACCTGTTACTTCTCATGATCTTCAAAACAATCAGTGCTGCTAAAATAAAAATCAATTTTAAAATTGGTACCTCCTTTCTTCTTGTTAAGAATTTGAAAAACAAAGTGATTCTAGGAACTCTTTCCATGAGATCACTCTTCCCTTTTCAAGTTACTAAGGAAGGTATAATAGCCCAGCTTTTGGGACAACCAATTATTTTTAAGTTTTTAAGAAAACCTTTTATCAGGGACTTAAACCCAAATTCTTATCAAATTATTTTTCTGAAAGGAAAAGTCTCTTTTAGGAATATTGACCATCAGTTGCAAAAACAGGATAGTCAATTCAAAATCAAAAGTATTTTAGAACAAATCCAATCTACTATTTGTTCTAACCTTCCCAATGCTTCCTGGAAAAGAAGCCATCATAGAATTGAATTTCCTTATGAAAAGGATTTTCAAGATAGGCAAATCACTACCAAAGGCAAACTGATTCAAATGAATCATGAACCTCTCCTCCTTTGTCAGAGGAAAGTAAAAGACCTTTTGGATAAAACCCTTATTCGCAAGAGTAACAGTCCATGGTTTTGTTCTGACATTTGTGTCAATAAACAAGCTGAGATCAAAAAAGGAAACTCCCAGACTTGTTATTACAAACCTTTCAATCATGATCTTTGCTGGATTAGGTTCCCTATTTCCTACAAGAGAAATCTCCTTGAGAAATTTCTTGATGCAAAAATCTTCTCTAAAGTTATTTCTGGGTTTTGGCAAACAAAAGAAGAGGACAGGTATGAAACTGCGTTCACTGCCCCTTTTGTCAATATGATTGGAACGCTCATTCTGAATTTCAAGAAATCATGAATTTTAATCAAAATTCAAAATTTACCATTATCTATATTAATGATTCTTATTTTCAATCGTTTTACCAGCATCTCAAGCATAGTAGCATTTTCATATCTGTTATTAATAGATTTACTGTCTTCAAAACAAAAATCAATTTATTTCAAACAAAAATTAAAATTTTTGGTCACAGCATTCACCAGGAAACAATCATCCCTATCAGTAGAACTATTGAGTTCTCTGGTAATTTTCCTAATCAGGTCATTGGCAAAACCCAGTTGCAAAGGCTCTTTGAGTACCTTAACTATGTCCCTGATTTCTCCCCACAAATCAGCAAGAGAAATTCTTCAAAAGGTATGAACCCTAGTCTTTCTCTTAATCCCAATTTAACTATTTTCCAAAACATCTTTATCAAAATTTCTTTGTTTTTACCAATTAATAGCGTCCTTGAACAAGACGACTGTAGTGCCTCAGGCATGAAAAACTGTTCATACACCCTGGAACAAGGTGATTGTGGTGCCCCAGGCATGAAAAACTGTTCATACACCCTGGAACAAGGTGATTGTAGTGCTTGCACGAAAAACTGTTCTAAAAACGCCCTTGATCATGGCGATTGTAGTATCATCAGTGATACGAAAAACTGGTCTTGGTTCATCAATCATTCCTCTCTCTGCCATCACCAGCTGGAGAAGACAACTGTTCTGGGGCATATTCCCTTAACTGGTATCAATAACTTCATCAAATTCAAGGTTATCATGCCAGTAGACAAGTGGCAGGCAAAAGGCGTCTTCATCATCACAGAAGACAAAGTAGTCATTCATGCCATCATCAAAGGCATCTTCAATCAAATCCTCCGTAAAGCAAATAGTGCCTTGTCACCAATTAGCACTATTTCTTGGATTCCAAATAATCCATGTCACCAAGATACACAATTCAAATCATCAAACATTGGATTCCACACAGTTGAAGTCAACAGCAATCATGGCAGACAAAGAGCATCTCTGCTTTTGTCCCCCACAAATTCAAATCATCACAAGCAAACAAGAGGAATCCACTTTTGTCACCTTTCAAGACTCCACGGTTCAAGACCTTGGATACCAAACAGTACTGGTCACCAGTCCACTATTCAAGTGCATGGTTCCGGTCAACAATTCAAGACTCAAGTGCACAGTGCAGGTCACCTAAGTGCACAGTCCAAGACAACAGTCATTGGATTCCAAACAGTAGTCCTTTACTGTTCCTACCGGTTAGTAACCGGTTACTATTTAATTTGCAATCTATATATTCGTGCTTAGGCTTTGTTAGAAGGCACGCTTCAATTTACTCTTCAATTATATTTCTCTCTCTAGTTCTAGTAAGAAGGCAGAGCACCTTGTAAGCTCCTCTCTTCTTCTTCTTCTTCAATCTTGTAAGATCTTCTTCAATCTTCAATCTCTGTAACTCATAGACAGTTTACTGTCTTGTATGGAAGGCTTTGCCTCCTAAAACTATCTATGTTATTTTGATTCTGCAATTTTTGTTTAGCATTCCGCATGCTCCCTACTTCCCCTCTGTCTCTTTAATTTCTTTTATCTTCTGATTCTGATCCCAAGAGAAATTCTATAAATTTCTTAGAAAAATCAAACGTAATGTTCCTTTCTTTTACTGGTTCCGCAAGTATACCATTAGGAAAGGTATTGATTACCCTTTCAAATCCAAATTAGCAGGTAAATAGGAAGTCCCTGATGACGCTACCAAAGGTTCCACAGATACCTTAGAACAAAATAAGTATCTTCAGGCCTTAGATAGCCCTGCCCAGAAAAATGTTTCCACTATCAACCATGGCCTTCAAAATGATAGTAGGAATGAACTCCTAGCCATAGTCAAAAGGGAGCTTGACCTACTCAAGGCTATAAAACTCAAACCTAACAAGAATAAATCCATCAATATGGTTAAAAACGACCCCTCTAACAATGATAGGGTCATCTGTTTCAAATGCAATTTGCCTGGCCACATCAGCAGACATTGCCGTATATATATATATATATATATATATATATATATATATATATATATATATATATATATATATATATATATAATAGTATCGGAGGTCCAGGACAATCCATCCATAAGATATTTTAGAAGAAGATTACATGTTAAAAAATAAATAGATAAAAGGTAATAAATAATAAAATAATATGGTTAAGTTTCTCTAGAATAATCCAACGGATACTTGTTAAAGGCAACAAGAGATTTTATAGAAAGTTAGAAACCGAGAAAGAGAGATTAGAAATAGTAGGGGCACAATATCTCGCTAGAAACAAAACTAAAAAGAAAAAGACTAGCTTTCGAGGAATGCAGCAGTCAACTGGGAACGAAACTGAAAAGGGGTTTAAACACAACAACAACTGTAAATCAACTAAAGGGGGAAGGAAACAATGTACAGCTGCAAGTGAAAGTGGTGCCCTGCATCTCAAATCTCAATTAGAACTAGAACAGAAGGGGAAATTGACAGATAGATGGTGAACATTTCAGATTTTGATTGCAAATATGAGAATGATATATATCTGTGTGTTGGGCTTCTTATTTAAGGTAAGAGAAAGATATATCTGTGTGTTGAGCTTCTTATTTAGGGCTTGATAGTAGGAAAACTAAAAATATAGAAAAGTAATATTTTTTTTTGTCAGAGAAATATAGAAAAGTATTATAGATTACAGTAGGATAGTTTAGACTACCTAATTATATCTTATGGCATAAAATTCTTGTGAACGTAGAGGTTGACAATAATTATGTTACTAAGTTAAAAATACTTGAGCTAAATTTATTGATCTAGTAAGAAGCTTTAAAGTTAATAAATGAATTTTATTAGGACTAAAATACGAAAAGGTATAAGAAAGACATGAACTAGATGCACTAACAAATTATAAAATAAATAGGTATTACAACTGATTTTAAGTTTTATATATATATCTTTTATCAAAAACGCTAATTTAAGATTATCCTAATTTAGATTCAGAAAACCTATCTTATCGGTATATCGGTCCTAGAGTCCTATTAGCGGTTTAGGAAGTTGGTGAGTAAATAATGGGGATTATAACAAGTCCTTTTTACTTCTTTAAACTTATTTTATATTTATTCGACTGAATCTCTATCTTATGTTATTTTAGCAATTTAAAGACTTTATTACCTTTAATATGAAACACATTTTTTCGGGACATGGTAATATGATTTTATGGCATGATAACTTGAATGTGAGGGTTCTCATGAAAATCTTTGAACACTTGAATTTTGAAACTACCGATTCACTATGATATTTGTTGATCGAGAGGTTTTATTAATATATGTATATGTTATTGGAGTTTCAAAACGGTTTGGCTAAAACTTTGTCAGAATGCTGCATGCTAACAACAGTATGTGTTAGCCTTGGTGCACCATGACTTACCCATCAGGCGGGGAGCCTATTGTTGATATTTCGAGGCGGAGAGCCTATTATTGATATTTCGAGGCGGGGAGCCTATTATTGATATTTCGAGGCGGGGAGCCTATTATTGATATTTGTAGGCGGAGAGCCTATGATTTACATTTATCGGCGGGGAGCCTATTTTAGTTCTGTATAAGTGTTACCTCTTATTGTTGAATCGTTTTAAAATTAATATTATCATGTCTCTCTTGTTATGTTTTTCATTATTTACTCACTGAGTGGTGACTCATGTTTCAGATTCCCAGATCACGTCGAACCGAGTACCTCTGCTAGAGCTTAGTCTCTTATTTCTAGGTGATGCTCCCTTCTTGTTTTGGATGGCCACCGTTTATGTTACCTATATTTTGTGTTGTGCATGTCCATATGTATTTGATTTGTTAAATACTTTAGAGGCTCTGTTACATTATGTGGTTGTCTGATAGTAGTTATATGTTTTTATGATGGTCTCTGTGAGGGTCTATGTATGTTGGTATTCTATGTCTTGAATATACAGGTGTATATCATATTGTGGGATGTCCATATTTTAGGGGAGGTTTTGTCAAATTTTCGTTAGAAATTTCTTCGAAATATAGACTATTATAGGTTTTGATAAGATGACCGTTCTTTAGGTCAACTTGATCCTGTCGAGGCTTGCCAGATTAGGGTAGTAGTATGTGCACCGGTCATGGTCCAATTCGGGTCATGACACTTGATTTTCCAGAAATTTACAACCAAAACACACGCACCGACTGTGTACCTAGGGCACACGGACCGTGTGTCCCATACAGTTTTAGTTTTGCGAAAATTTCTGCGTTGTCTCCTTACTTTGATGCTGAAGTTCACCCAAATCAACTAAACTCAACTTAATTTACTTCCAACACATAAATGACATTATAACCAGAATCAAATCAACAATTTCATGCATCAATTTTTTCAAGCACATAAAGTTTAAATTGATCCATTTGTTCAAAAACAATCCTCATCAACTTCACATTTAAGACCATCAAATCACAAAACAAACACAAATTTCATGCTTTGATTTTCTTTTCAATATTCTATCAAAACACATGCATTAAAGTTCAATATCTACAAGTAGCTCAACTTCATTTTTAGAAGCCAATGTCAAGAATTCCAAATTTTCACATTCACAGCAACATAAGAGCCACGATTTTAACATGCAATAGGTTCCAAGCCTCAATTTCATTAACATTTTATATATCAACAACACACAATCAAGAAGGGGGTTGAAGAACTCATCTTGAAATTTTCCTTTCACTATGAGCTATGGAGAAGAGTTCCAGAGAAAATGCACCAACAAAGCCGAAAATAGACATGCAAATATTATGCTACCCATTTGATGCTCCTAAACCCAAACTTGATCTTCTAAGACTAAAATTCAAAGGCCAAACCCACATGCAACTAGATTTCAGCTGAAACAAGTGACCTTCCTTTACATGCAAATCGAAAATTGAAAGTGTTCGGTACTGTGCTTCCGATCTTAGTGATTGGTATTATGCAGTTAGTAGATATTTTATCATTGATTCTGTTTATATCTTTCGGTCTTGAGGTGGTCGATCTTGAGGAGGTCGACCTTGTTCAGCTTTGAGGTGGTCGATCTTAAGGAGGTCGACCTTGTTCAGCCTTGAGATGGTCGATCTTGAGGAGGTCGATCTTGATCAGCCTTGAGGTGGTCGATCTTGAGGAGGTCGATCTTGATCAGCCTTGAGGTGGTTGATGTTGAGAAGGTCGACCTTGTTCAGCCTTGAGATGGTCGATCTTGAGGAGGTCAGTCTTGATCGGTCTTGAGGTGGTCGATCTTGAGGTGGCGGGGTTGTACCTGCAATAACACTCCGACGCTCAAGTCAGTATTTGAGTGAATGAGTCTAAGTTGTAAAGATTGCTCACCTTTGATGAGCATTGAAATGATGTATTTATAGAGTTTTAGTGGTGTTTGTCTTGGTGGTTTTGGGCCGTCCGATCTTGCAGAGTGATCTTGGCCATTGATGAATGGACCCTGTTTTTATGTAATGGGCCTCTAAGCAATTGGGCCTTGAAGGAGGTGTAAATAGCAGAAATTCTAATTACCATAACAGTGGCCCCCCAAGTCTGGTCGATTCAGGAGCGATCTTGACTTGATAAGATGATGCAGCCTTGCATTTTTGGCTCTTTGAGTAGATGTTCCTTTAGTCCTGAGCTGATGCCGATCTTGAAATTTTGGACCTCGTTACGAGCTTTATGAATGCTTTTTTAATTCTGCATGTCATGTATGTCGTTTCGCACCTGAGGGACTCGAGGTGGATATGTACGATGTTTCCAGATTACGAGCTTTATGAATGCTTTTTTAATTTTGCATGTCATGTATGTCGTTTCGCACCCGAGGGACTCGAGGTGGATATGTACGATGAAAGAACGTCGGTAAATGAGGAACTCGATTTACCGGGCTCGAACCTATAGGGCATTTTACCAGGACTCGACCCAGATTTAACTCGCCATGTAGGGGTATCGGCAGCTGTGGCCAATGGTCGTTCTTAGGATGTTTCGATCCTTGAAGACCTGGTCTCTTTGAGATAGTTTACTGAGACTCGGCTCGGATTTAACTGATTCTCAAAGAGTTTGCGACCTAGATTGGTCGCTTGGGGAGATCCTTTAAGATCGGTCCCAACCGGAGGAGAAGGGGAACCATTCCCTCGTTGACGGCGTGGAGGAGAGCGATGATCGTCGAGATCGTGATGTTGTCGAGGTCGGTGGAGAACGGAAACCATTCCCTCGTTGACGGCGTGGGGGAGAACGATGATCGTCGAGATCGTGATGTTGTCGAGGTCGGAGGAGAACGGAAACCATTCCCTCGTTGACGGCGTGGGGGAGAACGATGATCGTCGAGATCGTGATGTTGTCGAGGTCGATCTTGTTCGGTCTTGAGGTGGTCGATCTTGAGGAGGTCGACCTTGTACAGCCTTGAGGTGGTCGATCTTGATCAGCCTTGAGGTGGTCGATCTTGAGGAGGTCGACCTTGTTCATCCTTGAGATGGTCGATCTTGAGGAGGTCGATCTTGATCGGTCTTGAATGAAGATCCTGGAGGCACATTCCGACCTTCTGATCTTGGATGAAGATCCTAGATAGAAATTCCGATCTTCCGACCTTGTCGACCTTGGATGAAGAACCTGGAGGCAAATTCCGACCTTGCCGATCTTGGATGAAGATCCTGGAGGCAAATTCCGACCTTGCCGACCTTGGATGAAGATCCTCGACGGAAATTCCGATCTTCCGACCTTGTCGACCTTGGATGAAGATCCTCGACGGAAATTTCGATCTTCCGACCTTGTCTACCTTGGACGAAGATCCTGGAGGAAAATTCCGACCTTGCCGATCTTGGATGAAGATTCTGGAGGCAAATTCCGACCTTGCCGACCTTGGATGAAGATCCTCGACGGAAATTCCGATCTTCCGACCTTGTCGACCTTGGATGAAGTTCCTCGACGGAAATATCGATCTTCCGACCTTGTCGACCTTGGATGAAGATCCTGGAGGCAAATTCCGACATTGTCGATCTTGGATGAAGATCCTAGATGGAAATTCCGCTCTTTCGACCTTGTCGACCTTGGATGAAGATCCTGGAGGCAAATTCCGACCTTGTCGATCTTGGATGAAGATCCTAGATGGAAATTCCGATCTTCTGACCTTGTCGACCTTGGATGAAGATCCCCGACGGAAATTCCGATCTTCCGACCTTGTCGATCTTGGATGAAGATCCTAGATGGATATTTCGATCTTCCGACCTTGTCGACCTTGGAGGAAGATCCTGGAGGCAAATTCCGACCTTTTCGATCTTGAATGAAGATCCTAGATGGAAATTCCGATCTTCCGACCTTGTCGACCTTGGATGAAGATCCTGGAGGCAAATTCCGACCTTGTTGATCTTGGATGAAGATCCTAGATGGAAATTCCGATCTTCCGACCTTGTCGACCTTGGATGAAGATCCTGGAGGCAAATTCCGACCTTGTCGATCTTGGATGAAGATCCTAGATGAAATTCAGATCTTCCGACCTTGTCGACCTTGGATGAAGATCTTGGAGATGTTCATCATTGACCAAGGAGATGGGAGAGGAACTAAAGCACAAGATCCTCCCCAGTGAAGTCGCCAATGTTAGGTACTGTGCTTCTGATCTTAGTGTATGGTATTACGCAGTTAGTAGATATTTTATCCTTGATTCTGTTTATATCTTTCGGTCTTGAGGTGGTCGATCTTGAGGTGGTCGACCTTGTTCAGCGTTGAGGTGGTCGATCTTGAGGAGGTCGACCTTGTTCAGCCTTGAGATGGTCAATCTTGATCAGCCTTGAGGTGGTCGATCTTGAGGAGGTCGACCTTGTTCAGCCTTGAGATGGTCGATCTTGAGGAGGTCGATCTTGATCGGTCTTGAGGTGGTTGATCTTGAGGTGGCGGGGTTGTACCTGCAATAACACTCCGACACTCAAGTCAGTATTTGAGTGAATGAGTCTAAGTTGTAAAGATTGCTCACCTTTGATGAGCATTGAAATGATGTATTTATAGAGTTTTAGTGGTGTTTGTCTTGGTGGTTTTGGGCCGTCCGATCTTGCAGAGTGATCTTGGCCATTGATGAATGGACCCTATTTTAATGTAATGGGCCTCTAAGCAATTGGGTCTTGCAGGAGGTGTAAATAGCAGAAATTCTAATTACCATAACAGAAAGATAAGAGATGAGTTGGAAAAATTCTGGATTTTGACTTTCTTGGGAAGAAGGATTCGAAGGTGACAAAGAAGATGGACTAAAAGAATGATCTTCAAGTATTTAGCAAAGAGGTTTTTAGATTTCATGAGCTCCTCCCTCGCTTTCTACCCTTCGACTCACTCTCTCCCTCTTGGTGTTTGCTCAACTCATTTTCAAACAAAAAGTGTGGTAAGTGAGTTATGAGGATAGGGGGAAAATGAAATATAACGGATAGGTTTCATCTAAAGTGAGATGGGAGGGTTGGGTTAAACAAAATGGGTTGGGTTCCAATAAATGGGTTGGATTTTTGGCCCAACTCATTACCTAGTGTCTAATGAATTACTAATGAAATCGGCCATTTAAATCATCATACAATTTCAAGCAAATGAACAATTTCAGTTCATAACACATCAACTAGTTAATCAAGCATTGAAAACTCATCAAACAACTTAAAAGCCTAAGCTAATATCCAAAGTAATTGATTAATTACTTTTAGTATTACACATAAAATATACCACAAGTCCTTAATTTATTGTTCAAAGTTGCGTGTTCAAAAATAATTGAAATAGAACACAAAATATAGAAACTAAATTGATAATTTAAAGGGAAAAACGTAACAATGTAAGAGACCAATATGATTATTAGTTGACTGATATAAATTTCAAATGAAATCATTAAAACCAATTCAAGGTTACACAAATTATATTCTTATCCACGTGTAAGGAGTTCAGATTTTAAATATTCAACTCAGTTATCATTTCAAAAATATATTTTTATGAAATTATTAACTCAAGTTTAGTTTTTTGATTGTTAAATAATGATAATAAATATTACAAAAAATTGTATATTGCGAGCAATGACTTTTCATCGTGTAAAAAATTATAAAGGAATACTTCCAAAAGAGTTGTTTATAAAAATAAATCATCAAGAGAAACTTACTAAAGTAGTTAGCATTTTTTTTCTAGGCTTAAATGAAGTGGCTAGCATGAATTAATTGAATTAAATTGGGGTTTATTAGAGTACATAGAGAAGGGTAAGGGCAAAGTGGGAATTTCCACACCTCCCACTTAACCCTCAGCTGAATAAACATACCCTCACACTCAATTTCACGGAAACAAAACACACTCCCTAGAGAGAGAGAGAGAGAGAGAGAGAGAGAGAGAGAGAGAGAGAGAGAGAGAGAGAGAGAGAGAGAGAGAGAGAGAGAGAAAGAGAGAGAGAGAGAGAGGAAAGAAAAGAGAGGAGAAAAACACTCAAAACCCTCACTTCATGAAATTCCTCTTAGCAACCTCCTTTCAAATCTTTCTCTTCTTCCTTTCCATTTCAACTTAGACTATATAGAGCTTAAAGCTTAACACTCAACTGGTTCAAAAAATCGTTTCTCCCCTTTTCACCCTCCTTTTTGAGTTGCATGTGGGGTTGAAGGCGAGGTTGTGAGTCTTGTGGATGCATGTTAGTTTTGGGAGCTGCAGTAGGTTGCCTAGAACCTACATTGTGATTCAGAACATTCAAGAAACGGGTTACTAGCTGAGATTCGAATTTGGGGAAGACTGAGGGTGAGCTTAGGAGCTTGTTGGTGCTCAAAGTGAGTTCTTTGTTTAATTCGTTTTGTTTGATGATTTTGATCCATGCATGATGTTTGTTTCGAAAATCTAGCAAAGCATGTTCATTTGGGTTGTTCAAATTTGATGAAGTGTTGTTGGTAAACAAATACATGTGCTGAAATTGATAATAATGTCATTTTTCTCATGAATCTTGACCATAATCTATGAAATTTGAGTGCATTGTTGACTAAATTGTGGTTTTGGATTGTGAGTGGTACTGTTGTTGTGTGATATTGAGTTGAGGATGGATTGGGGATAAATTGGACCAAAGGAAGAAGCAACATTTTGAACCAAAAGAAAGAGATTTTATACTTCAGGGGACGCATGGTCTGTGCGCCCATGGAGCCCCCGGTCCGTGCTTCACAAACTGGCAGCCAACTTTTGTTGGTTCGCCAGGAGGCCCGGTCTGTGCGCCTGGGAGGCCCAGTCCGTGCGAAACCGTCTGTCACCCAATTTTAAAACCTTCAAACGCTATTCCTTTTGATTCCAATCCTTCCCGAGTCCCTTCCTTAACCCTTCCCAATGTTAATTGAATACAATTGAGATAAATATCATGTATAATTGTGATGCAACATGAGTAATTTTCTTGTATGGTTTGTAAGTGAACCGAATAGTGTTGTATTGAGTGAGCAATGAACCTAAGTGTCCAGTAAAAGCATAAAACACCAAGGGGGTGACGATCCCAATTCTAAGAGCATACTGGGTGAGGGGAAGTCATGAGCCCTAAGCCTAGGCCCAGAATAAGTTGACTCGGTAATAGCCATTATCGGGTGGGTCCACTGGGGGAATCGCGTAGTAATTGTCCGGGGTTGTGCTAAGATAGGAGTAAAGGTAAGTAAGACACCGAGAGTTTTTTTAACTACTAGCATACATTTCCAAACTAATTGTTTAGTGTCTTAGATAAAAACAAGAAGACTTAATGACTATTTAAAGTACTAATAAATATTAAAAATACACATGACAAATATTTGTCACTGATACTTAAAATAGGGCAGTTAACTGTCACTGATATATAAAAAAGACGGGATAAATATTTGTCATTGATAATTATAATTTTTGAATACCACTATAAATGTACTATCTATCTTCTACTAAAACTAATAAATTGAACCATTAGCAAAAATTCGAAAAAAAACTTTTTAGTCTCTTAGAAAATAACGAGAAGACTTAATGACTATTTAAAGTATGGATAACTATGTCTGATATAGAAAAAAATTCGAGCTAAATATTTGTTATTGATAATTATAATTTTTGAAAACTACTATAAATCTACTATCTAAAAAAGAAGAAGATTTAATGACTATTTAAACTGCTAATTATTATTCAAAAAACCGGGATAACTACACTGATATATAAAAAAACATGGGATAACTGCATTTATATTTAAAAAACACGGGATAACTGCACAAAAAAATTAAAAAGAACACGGGATACCTGCACTAATTTATAAAAAAGACGGGATAACTGCACTGATATATAAAAAAAAACTAGATAACTGTACTGATATATATGAAAAACACGGGATAACTGCATTGATATATATATATATATATAGTCCATATGTTCCGACCGGAGAACTTATATGTTGAAATATAACATTTTCATCAACTTCCATCTTTTTCTTTTATTATATGTCACAATTTTCAATGTATTTATAAGTTCAAAACAAACTATCACAAATACAGTGTAACCCGTGCATCTGCACGGGTATACTACTAGTGTTTTGTAAACGAATATCTTGAGTCATTATTATTATTAGGCTAAATTGTACTTTTGGTTTTTATCTTTTACTTAAGTTTCACTTTGGTCCTTTATCTTTTTTCTCGTTTTGGTCCTTTATCTTTCATTTGTGTCATTACGTTCAATTTATTTGATGTCCCCGTGGTTTATTTCTACATTTAAGATAAACGTTTCTGGTAAGTCCTCATTTCATCTTCTTTTGAAAAGTGTTATCTCGAAATCTTGGGGGCGAGTCAAGAAGTTTCACAAACGACTTTCCGTCACATTTGTCAACGTGTACGAGAACTGTTGTGGATATTAGAAGATTTGTTGAAGAAGTGTTTACACCTTTCGAGGAAATCGTGTTTGTTTTTACGTCTACCGAAGAGTACTTTGATTTAGATTAATCAAAGTTGGGGAGTAAACGAGGATAATTGGAATGAAGCTTCGAAAGTGTTTTCAAACGCGGTGCCGAGGCGATGTAGGCAAATGATGAGTTTCTCGTGTAGATGCGTGACCAGAGAGTTCGTATCAAGGTAGTAGTGGATCATACTTGGAGATTGATGTGCCAACTTGGGAAGATTTTCTACACTCATTTCGTGAATTCAAGAATGTTTTCCAGCAAATTTGGACCTTTCTGAGAATATCTGTTCTCGGTTAGTCAATCGTAAGATTTGACGAAATTTTGAGGACAAAATTCTTTCAAGTTGGGGAGAATGTAACATCCGCAAAATAATTAGTAGAATTATTTGGATGTTAATCCAATTAAATTAATTTAGTACTTAACTGGTAAATTTATCGAGTGCTAAAATTATTTATTGGTTGTCATCGGATCGTTAACCGGATAATACGGATCAAGGAAGTTTCGGAATCGAAATAGGAGATTTCGATCAATATGGTAATTTGACCGCGTTACAATTATATATTAATAAATATATATATATATGTATGCGTGTAAGTGAGTGAGGGGAAAGGAAAGAATTAAATTAAGAAGGGAAGAAAGAAAGAGGATGCGAGAAACAGAGGGGAGAAGAGAAAAATAAAAGAAGAGAGAAAGAAAGGGGGAGGAAGAAGAAGAGGAAAAATGGGGTAATTCCGCTTATCAAAACGACTTCCGTCCAACACGAAAAATGCTCAGCGTTACTTTCTCTTCGATTTGGTACCAAGATCTTCATCATCAACTCACTCTCTCTCATTTTACCATTTTCGATTTGAGAGGAAAAAATAGAGGTTTTGTGGTTCAAGCTCAAAGGAAAGCCTAGAATGGTGGTGAGGAGCGAGCTCAAGGTGGAATACGCGAATATTGAAGTCCGATTTGGAGTTTTTGAAGAATTGAAGGTTAGGGTTCAAAATTGGGTTTTGTGTGAATAGTGCTTCATGAGGAGGAAGATGATGAATAGTGCCCATGGAGGATTTCGAGGAATTCGGCATTTCGGTCAAAAGAGGTTTCGTGATCGAGTGGAAAGCTTCGAAAGCGGATTTGGCGTCGTCGGAACGGAGAGTTTAAGCGGGGAATGTTCGTGTGGTTACTCGGTGAATTCGGCTCGATCGTGGTTCACGCTTCAAGGGTGAGTTCTACTCACGTTTAGGATTTTTGTTTTTCGAATTAACTGTTTTATCGCTTTCGCTGGTCTGGAATATTACTTGATATTGTCTGATTCGGGTTAGGAATCGATTGGGGCGAGTCTCGGGTTGCGTCGCGTTAAAACGGAATTTTTGGGTGATTTGATTCGAGAGATTTTGATTTAAAACCGTTATTTGGAAAATCGTCGTATTTTGATAAACTTCGATTTGAATAAGATTTTGATTGATTGTTTGATGTTGATTGGGTTTGATTATATGTGTGCGAAAACTGTTTTCAATCGGAACGAGAATCGGAATTGAGCGGAATAGCGGATTTCGCGAAAATCGCAAAATCTGCACCAGACAGACCCCCATCGCGTCGCGACCCGCAGGGAATCGCGTCGCGACCAAGTGTGTTTTTGGCAACGCAAATGTTTCTGGTGTTTTCCGCGTCGCGACGGTATCCTTTCGCGTCGCGACGCTTTGCAGATTTTCAACAGTTTTTCACTGTTTTTCGTTTCGCGATAACTTTTGATCCGGGAACCCGATTGAGGTGTTCTAAGATGCGTTGGAAAGCTTATTCAGAGGCCTAACTGAATATTCTATTTTTAAGGCAAAATGAACTGTTTTTGATATTGAAAATTATGTTGAAAAGTGTCGAGTTAGTATGCGAGAGCGAATGTGGACTTAATGTTTTTATCGAAAAGAAAGCGGACTATGAGTCCTATGTGATATTGTATAAATGACGCGGGATGATTGTTAAATCATCTAAACCGGTCTATAATTCACGATATATAAATTATATCGATTAAAGGAGTCGGCCACTGAGGGTGGTTATATATGATTATAGATATATATATTATATCGTGTTTGGGTGACGACCCATGTTAACATACTAGGCGGGGAAGTCATGATCCCTTACCCTAGACTCTGAGGCCAATAGCGGAACTGTTATTGGATAGGGGTTCGCCGAGAGACGCAAAGAGATTGCAGCCGGTGTTATGTTAAAAGTATTGTACTATGTGCGCCGGGAGACGCAAATAGATTGCAGCCGGTGTCACGTAGAAGGGCCTAGGATGCTAGTTCATCGGGAGACGCAAATAGATTGCAGCCGGTGTCTTACTAGGTCGAAGCCCTATTGTATGGTCCACCGAGATTAGCAAGCGGATTGCGGTCGGTGTTGTGTCGAATCTTAAAAACGTTTTAAAAATGGACCGAGAGTGTTAGTAGGGGTCTCGGTAGAACTCACTGAGATTGTATCTCACTGTTTATATTTTGTGGTTTTTACAGAGGAACAGGGAAAAAGAAAAGGTGAAGAAGCACAGCTAGGTGGTGTGCATATGAAGACGGTGAAGACTTAGTTTTCATTGTTATTGTCTTTCCCTCGAGATTTTTGTATTTTCGATTGTATAACTTGTATCAGTAAAAGTTGTAAAATCGTTTCCGCTATTTCTTGGTATTTGGATATTGGACTCTAAGTTATGAGTTGTTTTTATTTATGTTCAATATCTAAAACAGGAAAAATATCTCTGATTATTTTATGATGGTACACTTGGGTATTTTTACTCGATAAAAATACCGGGGTGTTACAGTTGGTATCAGAGCAGTTCGACCTAGTCGGACTTAGTTTAGGGTTGAGTCGATTCCTTGCTAGTCCTTTCTGTAATTACACTTGTGATGCTAAGAGACATTGAGCCTGATCAACTTAATACTTAGTGCATCATACGCGGAATTATGACAGGATGATCAAGACGCAGTCCTCGACCAAAATCGGAATCTTCAACCGGTGCATCCTCAGGAAAGGTGACATGACGGTGGGAGAATACACCGCTAAGTTTGAGAAGTTGTCTCAGTTTTACCAAGTGGTAATGTAAGCTTCGGATGACGAACGGAGAATGCAGAAGTATAAGACGGGCATAAGTGCTTTTATGATTTATGGTCTCAGTTCTTATACTGCTACCAATAATGTTGCCTTGGTGCAATCATCCTATGTCGCCGAGGATGATCTCATAGGAAATATGGGAAAGGAAAGAAGGTAGTTGAAATATCAACTCCGAATGCAAAGTCCTAAGATAATTTCATCAAAGGAAAAGCAGATGCAATTCTTTGATTCTTCAAAGGTCAGAAGATGTTCTAACTGTGGAAAGCCTCACAGCGGTGATTGTAAGCGAAGATCTAATCGGTGTTATTATAGAAATGTAGAGGGTCACTATGGTATAGAGTGCCCTGTAAGGACGAGTTCCAAGAGGTTACAAGCAGCTCTAAGGCAAGGACGAGTCAACATTCTGGATGTTTAGACAGTTACGACTGCAGACAATTTACTGAGGGGTATGAGATCAGTTTTCAATAACTCTGTCAGTATATTATATGATTCGGGTGCAACCTATTGCTGTATATCCCGATCGCGTGTGAATCAGTTGAGATTAGCCTTATCATCGCTATCCGAACCGATAACTGTTTTAAACTGCTGCTAAGGGTCGTGTCCAGACATAATCTTTGTATCGGGTTGTCTACTTGTCATAGGAGGCAGAAATTTCGTTGTAGAATTTATTGTTTGCCTATGAGAAGTGTGGACACCATTTTGGGTATGAATTGGATGACTGCAAATCATGTTGCAACCGACTGTGTTAATCAACTATCAGTTCCTCTTCAGAATCAGTTGAATTGTCTAGGACAAATTCTGAAGCGGTTAGCTAGTTCACCTTAGACGGTCAATCTTCATTCCAAGGTGCGGGAGCACATGTTAGTATGTTATCTGCATCCACTGGAACTAGTATTAGATTTATCATCTGTACAAGTTGTGAATGACTTTTTGGAGGTTCTCTGAATGTTTTTCTGGATGAAGTTTCTTCTGTACATCCAGAGCGAGAGGTAGAGTTTTCTATAGAATTGATTCCGGTACAGGATCAATATCTATTGTTTCTTCTTGAAAGTTTCTTGAGAATTAAAGGAAATGGAGTCTCAACTTGAAGAGTTGATGTTAAAGAAATTCATTCAACCGAGTGCTTCTTCAAGGAGTGCTCTGGTGTAGTTAGTCAAAAGGAAAGTTAGCAGCATGAGATTGTACATCGGTTATCGACAACTGAACAAAGTGACGATCAAGAATAAATATCCCTTACCAAGGATACACGATTTGCTTAAGTAATTTGAGGTGCTACAGCGTTTTCTAAAATTGATCTGAGGTCAGAATCTCATCAAATAAAAGTTAGAGCCTTAGATATTCCGAAGACAGCTTTCTGTACTAGGTATGGACATTACGAGTTCGTAGTGATGCCCTTCGGTTTGACTAATGCTCCAGCGGTATTCATGGATTACCTGAACCGAGTTTTTCCTCAATTACCTAGATCAATTTGTAGTCGTTTTCATTGATGATGTCGTGGTGTACTCGAAGACCATTGAGGAGCATGTTCAACACCTCCGCATTGTTCTGAGAGTACTCCGAGAAAATAAGTTGTACTTGAACCTTCGAAGTGTGATTTTTGGGTGCCAGAGTAAAGTCTTTGGGACAGGTGATTTCCCAAGTCGGGAGTTTCTGTAGATCCCAGTAAGAAGGAAGCGGTGTTGAATGGGAGTGACCGACATCAGCCGCAGAGATCAAAAGTTTCTGGGTCTAGCCGGTTACTATAAGAGATTTGTTAAAGGGTTCTCACAGTTAGTTTTCCACTTACTCGGTTAACTCGTAAGGGTCATCCGTTTACGTGGGATGCCGATTGTGAAGAATGTTTTCAAGAGTCGAAGATTTTGACTTCTGCTCCAATCCTAATTCCTCCGGATCCGTCATTGGAATTTTAAATTTTCGATGACGCTTCAGGGAAGGGTATAGGATGTATTCTAATGCAAATCAACAAGAGATAGCTTATGCATTCAGACAATTGAAGGATCATAGGGAGAATTATCCAACTCATGAATTGGAGTTAATAGCTATTGTGTATGCACTGAAGATTTGGAGATATTACCTGTATGGGTCTCGTTTCGATGTCTTTAGTGATCACAATAGTTTAAAGGTATCGGTTTGATCAGAAAGAACTAAATAGCAGGCAGAGAAGTGTGTAGAATTTCTGAAGGATTATGACTTCGGGTTGAAGTATCATCCAGGAAATTCCAATGTTGTAGCTGATGCGAGTAATAGGAAATCGCTCCACACGGCAGAGTTGTGATGCATTAGATGGAATTATCGGAGTCGTTCAGAGACTTTAATCTGAATTCAAGATCAAGGAGGAATCAGTTAGCGTTGAGCCATATGAGGATCTCTAGTTCCCTAAGGGATTCTATACGCTTAGCATAGGAAGTTGATGTGAAGCTACAATCACAAAAGGTATTTCCAGATTTTACTATGGATAGTGATGGAGTCAGTTGTGTCAACGGTAGAATCTGTGCGGCCGATGATGAGAACAATAAAAGGCAAGTGTTAGAGGAAGCACACCGAAGTTTATATTCTGTTCCAGGGTGTACAGAATATAAAGCAGATGTATTAGTGGCGAGGTATTAGTTTGTTAACCTCTCCTTTGTGAAGGTCAACAATGAGATAGTATTATGAGATTCCGTTTGACAAGGCGAACGTGAATACGAATATGTAAATGAGGTAACTGCTGACTGTTTTCACGTTGCGAATAAACATCAAAGGATTAATTGATGGATCTGCTTGCAAGTGACTGAAATTTCCGAAGTGAAGCTTGGTGTGCGGCGTGATAGTTTTGAAAAAAAAAAAAAATCATTTTGTGAAAACCCGCATGCTAAAGTTAATTTTGGGAACGAATTAAGAGGCTAATAGGATATGATTGAGGAGGAAAATCCTAGGAGGATTACTTAGGTTGAGGGGAAGCTCTCAACGCTATTGACTAATTCGGAAAGGAGCTCTGAGTTCTGTTTGACAGTTGTTTGGAGAACAACTGAGGTGATTTTCATTACGTTCAATTTATTTGATGTCCCCGTGGTTTATTTCTACATTTAAGATAAACGTTTCTGGTAAGTCCTCATTTCATCTTCTTTTGAAAAGTGTTATCTCGAAATCTTGGGGGCGAGTCAAGAAGTTTCACAAACGACTTTCCGTCACATTTGTCAACGTGTACGAGAACTGTTGTGGATATTAGAAGATTTGTTGAAGAAGTGTTTACACCTTTCGAGGAAATCGTGTTTGTTTTTACGTCTACCGAAGAGTACTTTGATTTAGATTAATCAAAGTTGGGGAGTAAACGAGGATAATTGGAATGAAGCTTCGAAAGTGTTTTCAAACGCGGTGCCGAGGCGATGTAGGCAAATGATGAGTTTCTCGTGTAGATGCGTGACCAGAGAGTTCGTATCAAGGTAGTAGTGGATCATACTTGGAGATTGATGTGCCAACTTGGGAAGATTTTCTACACTCATTTCGTGAATTCAAGAATGTTTTCCAGCAAATTTGGACCTTTCTGAGAATATCTGTTCTCGGTTAGTCAATCGTAAGATTTGACGAAATTTTGAGGACAAAATTCTTTCAAGTTGGGGAGAATGTAACATCCGCAAAATAATTAGTAGAATTATTTGGATGTTAATCCAATTAAATTAATTTAGTACTTAACTGGTAAATTTATCGAGTGCTAAAATTATTTATTGGTTGTCATCGGATCGTTAACCGGATAATACGGATCAAGGAAGTTTCGGAATCGAAATAGGAGATTTCGATCAATATGGTAATTTGACCGCGTTACAATTATATATTAATAAATATATATATATATATATATATATATGTATGCGTGTAAGTGAGTGAGGGGAAAGGAAAGAATTAAATTAAGAAGGAAAGAAAGAAAGAGGATGCGAGAAACAGAGGGGAGAAGAGAAAAATAAAAGAAGAGAGAAAGAAAGGGGGAGGAAGAAGAAGAGGAAAAAGGGGGTAATTCCGCTTATCAAAACGACTTCCGTCCAACACGAAAAATGCTCAGCGTTACTTCCTCTTCGATTTGGTACCAAGATCTTCATCATCAACTCACTCTCTCTCATTTTACCATTTTCGATTTGAGAGGAAAAAATAGAGGTTTTGTGGTTCAAGCTCAAAGGAAAGCCTAGAATGGTGGTGAGGAGCGAGCTCAAGGTGGAATACGCGAATATTGAAGTCCGATTTGGAGTTTTTGAAGAATTGAAGGTTAGGGTTCAAAATTGGGTTTTGTGTGAATAGTGCTTCATGAGGAGGAAGATGATGAATAGTGCCCATGGAGGATTTCGAGGAATTCGGCATTTCGGTCAAAAGAGGTTTCGCGATCGAGTGGAAAGCTTCGAAAGCGGATTTGGAGTCGTCGGAACGGAGAGTTTAAGCGGGGAATGTTCGTGTGGTTACTCGGTGAATTCGGCTCGATCGTGGTTCACGCTTCAAGGGTGAGTTCTACTCACGTTTAGGATTTTTGTTTTTCGAATTAACTGTTTTATCGCTTTCGCTGGTCTGGAATATTACTTGATATTGTCTGATTCGGGTTAGGAATCGATTGGGGCGAGTCTCGGGTTGCGTCGCGTTAAAACGGAATTTTTGGGTGATTTGATTCGAGAGATTTTGATTTAAAACCGTTATTTGGAAAATCGTCGTATTTTGATAAACTTCGATTTGATTAAGATTTTGATTGATTGTTTGATGTTGATTGGGTTTGATTATATGTGTGCGAAAACTGTTTTCAATCGGAACGAGAATCGGAATTGAGCGGAATAGCGGATTTCGCGAAAATCGCAAAATCTGCACCAGACAGACCCCCATCGCGTCGCGACCCGCAGGGCATCGCGTCGCGACCAAGTGTATTTTTGGCAACGCAAATGTTTCTGGTTTTTTCCGCGTCGCGACGGTATCCTTTCGCGTCGCGACGCTTTGCAGATTTTCAACAGTTTTTCACTGTTTTTCGTTTCGCGATAACTTTTGATCCGGGAACCCGATTGAGGTGTTCTAAGATGCGTTGGAAAGCTTATTCAGAGGCCTAACTGAATATTCCATTTTTAAGGCAAAATGAACTGTTTTTGATATTGAAAATTATGTTGAAAAGTGTCGAGTTAGTATGCGAGAGCGAATGTGGACTTAATGTTTTTATCGAAAAGAAAGCGGACTATGAGTCCTATGTGATATTGTATAAATGACGCGGGATGATTGTTAAATCATCTAAACCGGTCTATAATTCACGATATATAAATTATATCGATTAAAGGAGTCGGCCACTGAGGGTGGTTATATATGATTATAGATATATATATTATATCGTGTTTGGGTGACGACCCATGTTAACATACTAGGCGGGGAAGTCATGATCCCTTACCCTAGACTCTGAGGCCGATAGCGGAACTGTTATTGGATAGGGGTTCGCCGGGAGACGCAAAGAGATTGCAGCCGGTGTTATGTTAAAAGTATTGTACTATGTGCGCCGGGAGACGCAAATAGATTGCAGCCGGTGTCACGTAGAAGGGCCTAGGATGCTAGTTCATCGGGAGACGCAAATAGATTGCAGCCGGTGTCTTACTAGGTCGAAGCCCTATTGTATGGTCCACCGAGATTAGCAAGCGGATTGCGGTCGGTGTTGTGTCGAATCTTAAAAACGTTTTAAAAATGGACCGAGAGTGTTAGTAGGGGTCTCGGTAGAACTCACTGAGATTGTATCTCACTGTTTATATTTTGTGGTTTTTACAGAGGAACAGGGAAAAAGAAAAGGTGAAGAAGCACAGCTAGGTGGTGTGCATATGAAGACGGTGAAGACTTAGTTTTCATTGTTATTGTCTTTCCCTCGAGATTTTTGTATTTTCGATTGTATAACTTGTATCAGTAAAAGTTGTAAAATCGTTTCCGCTATTTCTTGGTATTTGGATATTGGACTCTAAGTTATGAGTTGTTTTTATTTATGTTCAATATCTAAAACAGGAAAAATATCTCAGATTATTTTATGATGGTACACTTGGGTATTTTTACTCGATAAAAATACCGGGGTGTTACAATTCTTGATGCTAAAATGCTCAAAATTCAACAAGAAAATAGAATACGTCAAGTATTTTGTTCACAAAAGCGCGTAAAACGCAAACATTGTCCAAAAGCAATTCGCATCTATACAACGTGTTTTGGCTCTTATTTGCTCATTTCTCAACCAATTTGCGTCAAACCAATTGTGTTCAACTCGTATTGAGTGCGGAAATTGAACAATAACAAAAGGTTTCAATAAAAACGATGCAAATTCGAGAACGATGTGAAACAAAAGAAACTTTCATTCGCGTTTCTGGTTTTCACTTCGTTCTCGAATTTGGATTGTTTTCGTTGAAACCTTTTTGTTTTAGTTCAATTTCTGCACTCAATACGAGTTGAACACAATTGGTTTGACGCAAATTGGTTGAGAAATGAGCAAACAAGAGACAAAACACATTTTAGAGATGCGAATGGATTTTTCACGGTATTTTGTATTTTAGCGCTTTTCTAAATAAAATGCTTGCCATATTTTGACTCCTTGTTGAATTTCGAGCATTTTAGGCTCAAGAATTGTTCAATATGATGCTCTATATCAAAATCACCATTGTTGAGATTGAACTTCAAATTCAAGATTTCAATTTCAGAAGTGATTTTGTGTATAAGCACTTTTCTGAGCTTAATTTTGGTTCCATTGAATTCCTTGCGGAATTTTTTTCAAGTTAGAGTCCAGTTTCATTCAATTTGGTCATGTATTGCATAAGTTATTCAAGAAACAAGAAATCGAAATGTTTTTGGTGTTCTTGAGCACATTCATAGTGTTCTTCATTTTTCTGTATTTTTTTAAAAGGGACCAAACCGAAACAAAAATGAAAGATAAATGACCAAAGTGAGAAACAAAAAGATAAATGACCAAATTGACACAAATGAAAAATAAAGGACTAAAACGAGAAAAAAAAGATAAAAGACGAAAGTGAAACTTAAGTCAAAGATAAAGGACCAAAAGTGCAATTTAGCCTTATTATTATTATTATTATAGGATTTTACTGAAAAGCAAAACCCATGTGAAGAAAGCAGAAAAGCAAAGTGGCCGACAAGAAAAGTAACTCCACGACAAAAGTAGATTCCATTCAGAAGATAAAAAGTAATCAGAGTTAAGTAACCCGAGTTACTTTTATAGTATGGTTAATAAGTGTAAGGGTCTATATAAACCCACTCTCCTTTCCTTTTAGGATCATCGAATGAAGAAACCTCTCTATGTATTGTAATATGTGTGCCATGTTCTAAATAAACTTTAGTTTCTGAAATCTTTTAAAGCCTAGTTCTTCCCTCAAGTTTACTTAGTCAAATAGGGACTTGATATATCAAAACGAGAGTCGTGAGCCAAATCTATTTCCCCACAGTGCATCTTGAACATTATGCATGATCCTTTCGTCTATTAAATATGCTGCTACAGGCGAATCTAATTTTTCTTGAAAGTATCAATAGACCTGTTCCTTATAACTGACTCTTCGTCTGCTATCTTTACGATTCTTTTTATTAACTCTAATCTTGCTTTTATTATTTCATAAACTTCTTCTTCGCTTGCACTTACTCTTTTTATACTTTCTATTATTATGGATATAAAATCTATAATAGCATTATATTTAGCCTTATTATTATTATTATTATTATTATTATTATTATTATTATTATTATTATTATTATTATTATTATTATTATTATTATTATTATAGGATTTTACTGATTCCACCTCTACGACACTAGTGGAAATTTGACATTAAAAAGCACCATTTAGCATCGGTTTTTTTAACAACCGATGCTAAATGTACATGAATTGGACATTTAACATCAGTTATTTTAACGCCCGATGTTAAATTTCTACATTTAGTATCGCCCGATGGTAAATGTTGAACCCATATTAATCAATCCCTTGCACAAACGCTAGGTCTCAACCCTTTCACGCTCTATCTTCCTTGCGAGCAGCCGTGACCACCGCTCCTTCCTCCTTCTTTGCCATCTGCCCGAATTGGTTCCACCAAGCAGTTACCGGTGGCGTCACCGCAGGCGCTGACGGATTTCTGTCCTTCCATAAAAACCCTAACATAAACACACGCTTCCAATGCATGGCGAATACGCCATCATCATCGAATTCAATGCTACGGGATGTCTATTTCTCTGAAGTCAATCCCCTTGATGTGAGTATAGTTTCTTCTTGCGTTCCCATTTTTGTGTTTTTTCATTATGTAATTTTGTTTTTCCCTCTTTCGATTTGCTTTAGGGATTTCTTGCTTCCTCCGTCTTACTTGGACTTTTTTTCTCTTGGCTTTGGCTTGTGTATCCCTAAAATAACTCTTTATGCCACCTGTGTGGTCTTCTTCTAAGTAATACAAGCAAGCATACATGAGAGGTTCGGGATTCATGATGCAGGATAAGTAATTGCTTCTGGCTTTATCATTTCATTTTGGTTTAATTTTATAACAAGGTTTCCGAATCTGATGTGGTTCCTCATTTCAGGTCAGTGGCAATGCTCTGATTGGATTTTGATAATTTATGGATGACATACTCACTGACCTTTTGAGACTGACAAGCTATATTAGTGACAGATTCATAAAATTCATAGGTGTGTTCTTGATTTTATCTCTACATGCTTGTTGGATATCATGATTGGATAGCTATATCATTTTCTCTATAAAGAAGTTTCTTCATAAGATATAATGTAGCTACATTTTCCATGATACTAATACTGCAGAGGATCTGATACTTAGAGATGCTTCTAGGTACACAGAAAGTTATACCAGAAGCACTTTTTTACCAATAGTAATGAAAGAGCCTTTAACAATAATAATGAACTGCTTGTAGATACGAGATCTATAATTACAACTTCCAGTTATGTTGTCTCTACAGTTGTTCCTTCATTTTTATTAAAAGGGTAATGACTTTTTCTCCTTCATGCTTGATTATACTTTAACCATATGACGTTATATGAATTTAAATTTGAAGTACCTGATGCTCTGTCATTGAATTTTATATTACAGACTAAATGTCAAATTAGAAGAAGCTGAATGATGTATTTATTTCTTTTCTTGCTGATGAATGGCGCAAATACTTTGAACAGTTTGGTGATATTCTTGAAGCTGTCATTATCACTGATAAGAACATAACAAAATCTATAGGCTACGGATTCATATGTCTCCCCCTCTCTCTATCACTCTCTTTCATTCATTTTGTTTTGATCCTTATAATCATTATTTGTAAATATACAAAGAGCAGGTAACATTCCGTGATCCAGAATCAGCTAGAAGGGCTCGTGCTGATCCAATTCCAGTTATTATAGATGAAAGAAGAGCAAATTGTAACATTGCTTCCCTAGGAAGGCTTGGATCAAAAACCTTCTGATAGATCAAATCTATTTGGTTTATTCACTGTAAAGGTTAGCTTTGAGATATTCTATTTCACAATTAGCCTTATCTTAGTAGGATTTTGTATTCAGCGTACTTTGCCTCTTTTCTGTTTTCGCAGTTTAAAAGATACAAGAAAATGAAAAGGCTGAAAGATGTTCTCCTATGTTGTTTTTGGTTTTCAGGAACGACCAAAATGGCTTAATATAAAGAGGGAAGAGGGAATATTGAGATCAAGAGGATTGAAAACACTACAACTCTGGCTACTGTCATTAACTGCTGCTATTTCATCATTCATAACAGGTATAACTTACCTCCTTGGTCTTGTAACTAACTACCTTGATAACAGATGATTTTTTTGAAGTTATTCTCAGAGACAAACAGCCTGCTCAACATTGTTCTATTTTTCTTTAATAGGGGATTAAGCCTATAATTGTTGTTCACACCTTCCTCAATAATGTAGTCTAGACTAATTTCACGGTGACATTACATTTTGACAAACTGAGAAAAAACATGGAAACTTCACCTAAGTTCAGCATATAAAGCTTTTATGTAAATGGACATTCTTGATATTAACTTGCTAATTTACTCCTTGCATCTCTCGCTGCTATTTTTTACTCCTTCATATTAACTATTTAATTTTGTGAGATTTGAAATAGATGATTTATTATTGTGCATAAGTAAAATATTATGTTAAGTTAATAGAATTTGACTAAGATCATTAGATTAGGCCATGTCTTGGTAAGATTAGAGGAATAAGTGACTGAAGGGAATTTTGGTCCTTGCACCCCTTTATTTGATAGCCCAGCTGAACCCACACCCCACACCACACAGCACCACCTCATTTCAGTTTTTTCGCAAAAGAGAGAGTGTGAGAGATAGAGAAAGAGCTGGCGAGAGGGAGAGAAGAAAAGAGAGGAAGAGAAATTCTGAATGCATGCCTGAGATGATTGCACCATCTTGATCCCTACACCCTCCTCTTCCAATTGATATAATTTTCATCATCAACATCCTCCTCCCCACTCATTCACCATTTTCGATCCACAAAGCTTCATAGAGCAAAAATGGAGTTGTAGTGCTTCTAGTGGTTTGCATGTCATCCTAGAGCTGGAATAGAACCTTGGGAGACATCACTTTGCTGTTTGAAGTAATTTGGGAAGAGGGTCAGTAGCTCAAATTGCTGGGATTCGAATTGGAGAGGGCGTGGAGTTCGTGACAACGAGAGGGATCGTTACGGAGCAAGTTTGTGTAAATTCGGTGTCGTTGAACTCCAAGTGTTTCAGAATTTGAGTGATTTTCATCACGTTAGGTGAGTTCTATACTCGCTTAGGGATGTTGTGGTGTCGAGTTATTAATGCAATTCTGAACCGATAGATTTCTGGAAAACGTTTGGTGAAAAATAACGAAAAACCGTTTTATCAAAAAGTCGTCGTTTTGTGACCGATCGAATTAATTGAAATATTGTATGAATTTCTTGATTGTTTTACCGCTTTGGCTGGACTGGAATTATTGTTTGGAATGTCTGTTTTTAAGTCACGGAAGTCCTAGAATGTCTCAGCACCGGATTGAAAGCGAAACGGGACAAAACGGAATTTTGAAAAGTCGTTTTTGAACACTTCTGCCAACGGTCGCATCGCGACCCATGGCCGTCGCCTCGCGACCAGAAATAAAATTGTGACAGTTTTCGTTTCTGTAAGTTTTCGCGTCGCGACAAAACCTGTTCGCGTCGCGACGCAGTGTAATTTTCAGCAAACCCTACCGATTTTGTTTTCGCGATAACTTTTGATCCGGGAGTCCGATTGAGGTGTTCTTTGGTGCGTTGAAAACCTTATTAATAGGGCTAATCATATATGTGATCAAATATGTATAATGTTCTGTTTTGGTAGTCAAGACTGTTAAGGAAAAACCATACGTTAGTAAAACGTGAGTGTACACATGTCAATTTATACAAGTCAAGACAAGTAATGTTTAATTCAAGACAAGATACCTTCCCTTGAGGAAGGGTAGATGGTACATGAATGAAATTGATAAGACGGCCCAATGCGGGAACATTTATATAATATATATAAATTGAGGTCAAGGGTGACGACCCATAGAGGATTAGCATACTAGGGGAGGGGAAGTCATGAGCCCCAAATCCTCGACTCACATGTTTCGCCCACTAGTAATAGCGGGATGGGTTCACCAAAAGCCAAAGAAGTGCCTAAGAATAGGTAGGCTTGAGGTGTTATGCTAGAATAATGAAAGTAAAGGAAAGGTAATGCATAGTCGCTTAGTAGGGCTACAAATTACAAGAGGTAAAAGACATGTCCACATGGTTGCTTATTAGGGCCATGAGTTCACAAGTTAAGAATAATGAACCGCTAGAGTTAGTAAGGGGTCTCGATAGGACTCACTGAGATAATGTTTATCTCACCCTTTAATTATTGTGGTTTTTACAGAGAAACAGGGGAAAGCAAAGGCGAAGAAGCACGGTTAGCCGGTGCGACTCTTGGAGTCATTGAAGATTGAGTTTCATGTTTAGACCTTTGTCCCATTTACCGTTTCTATGTTAACGATTGTATAACTATCAT
This sequence comes from Astragalus membranaceus, assembly GCA_039519185.1. Classification (NCBI taxonomy): domain Eukaryota; kingdom Viridiplantae; phylum Streptophyta; class Magnoliopsida; order Fabales; family Fabaceae; genus Astragalus; species Astragalus membranaceus. The sequence continues at coordinate 59,728,048 of CM076854.1, forward strand.
TGTATCAGCTGTAAATCGTTTTCGCTAGTTTATGTTTTGAGTATTGAAAGCCAGGATTGTATAAGTCTTAAGTTAAGAAACTTAAGCATTTTCAGGAAGTTAATGAGGTTCATAGACCCATTTGATATGTATTATCGAAATTTTTAGTTTGTGTTCAATATTGATTAACAGGAAGTCACTCTGATGTATGCCATTTAGTGAATTTCGGTAATTCTACATGTTAGAATTTATCGGGGTGTTACATAAGTAGTCCTTCACTGACTTCTAAGCTGTATAGAGATTGTTTTTTTATTTACTTATAATGTTTCTTCATTCTGTTTTCCTAGGTGATGAAAAATTCAGGAGGCTTAGAAAGACCAGCGTAGATACTAAGCTGAGTGACCACTCTTCGGATGATGAAGGTGATATATATATCTTGGACTATTCAATTGCTCTGGCTAGGAAAATCCATTATCATATTTTGTGAGAAACTAAATTGGTTATAATTTTTTTTATTCATTTATGTATTTGCTACTTGTACTTTATGTGAGACTGACTATCTTGTAGTTGTTTTGAAGGTGTATTTCCTCATGCTTCATATTAATAATAAATCTAAAATGGTGCTGCAGACCTTTTGGGTGTGGTGTTATACTAGGAGGTTATGACAGAGATGGACCTCAGCTGTACATGGTTGAACCTTCTGGTGTTTTCTATGTGGGTCTACTTTTTGTCATTTGATAGAAACATCTCGACTTTTTATCATCACCTGGATTATTAACATAATTTTGTTGTTGTTCCATGAGATATTCTTATACTTATTTGTTTGTTTTGGTATTTAATTTAATTTAATTTGTTCTGATCTGATGCAGAATCCTAGATTAAAATTGCAATTTGAAATGGATAGACTAAGGTCTTGCACACACTGGAGAAATTTTGTAGTACCACTTGTGGTAAACCACTTTTTTTAGTCATCCTTAATAATTAATAACACCCTTTTGTTTCTCTATGAATTGCTTCATGTGTTTGGAATAAGAGCATATAGCTTATTTCTTTTTCTTTTTTAGCTCAAACTAATTGTGTGCTTTTCTGATTGAAGTAGACGACCAATACTTTGAAGAAGCTATATCTGACAGGCATATAATTTATATCTGCAATAATTGTATTTGGCGCGCTTATTGCACCGACGGTAATTTTATTGCCTTGTGTGTTTTATTCTTTTTTAATTTTGGCTAGATAATTGAATAATCGAACTAAATTACATGATTGTTTATCAATGTATTCTTTTGTTCTCTCTGTTTGTCACATAGGGATCTGATTTGCTTTGTTACCCTTATAAGGGATCACTAGGTTCATTTTAAATCTGGCTATCCACCATTGATCGTTGAGTTTAATTATTACTTTGTCATGTTTACTCATACTTCTATGGATTGTGTATAATATTATAGTCTACTACTGGTTTTAATATTACATATTCCTCTCTTTCCATATTAATCAGTAGGATTTATATGCAGTAGGTTTTTCTGTTCAATTTCGATAACTTATTTCAAGATTACTTTAGATTGTATTTCACCGGAAAGGATTCAGAAATATTATTCTGTTTTATCAGGATCTGCTGCCCCTTACCTTATGAATTATATTAAATTCTTCTTGTTATGTCTGATTCTTATGTCAAAGTGGTGTCCTATACCATTTGTTTGTAAACCTATGGACAGGATAATTGCAGAAACCATCATTGCATTTTATTGCATTATTCTGTTCAATGAATTGCGTGTGATGTAATGTCCTGAGGTTGTTTATGTTTCTTTGCAGTTCATTCATGGATATATTTGATGTGGATCATTTCATTGATGTATTGAAGGATGATGTTTCTATAGCTAAAGAGCTTCCTGAAGAGAATTCATGAAGCACAAGGGAGTACTACGCCTTAGTTTTCATTGCATTAAAGACTGCTTTTTTGCCTTTGGCTATATTTCAGAATGTAAAATAGTCTTTGCTGCATTATGTTAGTTTTTTGGGTTCCCTTTTCAAGCAAAAATTGTTTTTATTGATGCCTAAGATGTGAATTGAGAACCATTTTTTTTTTTAAAAATAGACATTTAGCATCGGTTGTTTTAAATAACCGATGCTAAATATCATTTTTCAGGACATTTAGCATCGATTGTTTCAAATAACCGATGCTAAATGTCATTTTCAGACATAAAAAACAGTGTTGAAATGGACATTTAGCATCAGCTATTTAAACACCCGATGCTAAATGTGACATTTAGCATCGATTATTTAACCGATGCTAAATGTCCAAAATAACGGATGCTAAATGTCTTTTCTGCACTAGTGCGAATTACTTCTTGCACCACCCAGATTTATAGACAATTTAACCTATACCTCAACAAAAGACAGCGCCGCATACAGCCATCAACCTAAACCCTCTTTCCCCAAAAAGTTTCTAATTCTTCTCTTTCAATGGCAAAGTGACCAATGTTCATTCCATCCTCACATTTTTGTTTTGGTGAGATAAAAAGGGAACACCCCCACAAACAGCGAACTACAAACTAGCTAACCCGTCTTTATCCATATGAAGCAACGGATGGATGAAGACATGGGCAATGTCGTAAATTAAACAATTACACGAAACTGAGAAAATAAACTTTGACCAACTAACATTGAGACCCTCATTAACTAACTCTCCAATATTATCAATGATGGGAGAGAACGAGTGGGAAGCAGCTGCGCCATCAGAGATTAATTGGAGAGCTTGTTGGGAATCAGATTGCAATCTTATCTTATCCCACCCTTTCTCCTTCGCCACTTGCAAGCCCTTTAAAATCACCAGTAACTCCGCCTCAACAACAGAGCACGGAGGAAGCTGCATCGTGAAGGCACATAGAAAATCACCACTGTTAATGCGTATCACACCACCACAACCGAATTTAGAACCAAAATCCCTCACTGAAGCATCAACGTTAATCGCCACAGAATCTTCCGGAGGAGGAGACCAACAGAGCTGCTGGGTCGCCACCCTGTTTCTGTTCAACGGATCAAGAGCTTGGACTGTCATCTTTCCAACAATTGAAGCTTGCAACTGAAACTGAGCTCTAGTCAAAATGGAGTTGAAAGCGATGCTAGATCCAACAAACACAACATCATTTCTCGCCCGCCAAATGCTCTCCAAAGTAAAAGCGAACAAACTTTCTCCAATTCTGATCTTGATTATTCTGCTTGCTGGCAATATTTATCTCTAACCACCTGTTCCAATTCTCAATTGTGAAAAAAAGATAAATTGTTAGGGTAAACAATACAGTTCCACAGCAGTTGGTGGATCCTATTGCAGTCTCTGAATGCGTGGAGGAGTGTTTCATCTTGACCACCGCAAATTGGGCAAAGGCTACAAGTCGTGATGTGTCTTCTCGCCCGCTCAGAGTTTGTCATAAGGATGGCATGCATAGCTTTCCTGAGGAAAAGCCTAATTCTCTCAGGACCAGGCCCTTTCCAGACCAAATCGAAGTTCCCAAAATTAACAAGCACATTCGGCTTCTTTACAGACAGATAAGCAGATTTGGTGCAAAAGGTGCCATTTGAATTGTGTCTCCAGACAAAGGAATCATCACTCTTCATGATATTTGGAGGAAGAATAGAGAGGATCTTCTGCACAACATCAATCAACAAGGATTGATCCAAGGTATTCGTATCCAAATTACCATTTCCATTGATAAAATCACTAGCCCTTCGTTGACAAAGATTGTCGTCAAGGGGTTTAGTTGTTAAATTGATTAGAGGAACTTCAAGAAAGTTCCAATAATCTTCCCAAAATCTAGTTGTCTCACCATTTCCAAGTCGCCACCTCAGGTTGTTTCTGAAAAAGTCCCAGTTATTACAAATGCCCTTCCAATAGTTAGAACCTGGCTTCTTGGTGTCGATAGTAGGAAAATCAAAGATGCCCGTATCATATTTAGTTCTCAACACATTTTTCCAAAGAACATTAGGAGGAGAGCAAATATTCCAAGCCACTTTCATCATGAATGTAAGATTAAGATCCCTCATAGATCTCAATCCTAGGCTCCCTTCTTTCTTTGGCTGACAAATTTTGTCCCAGCTAATTGGATGAAATTTCCTCTCGCCGTCTTCCTCTCCCCAAATGAAACCCCTAAAGACTTTATCAATGTCATCACACACTCCTTTGGGAATAATGCAAGATTGCATTACATAAGTGGGAAGATCTTGGAGCACAGATCTAGTAAGGGTCACTCTCCCAGCAAGAGATCAAGTTTTAGCTTTCCAATTACTCAGTCTCTAATTCACCTTTTCAACAACAAGTTGAAACGAATCTTTGGTGACCCTTTTCTGGAAAATAGGGATCCCCAAATATTTGCCCAAGTCACTAGTGCTTTGGAAGCCCAAGTGGGTTCTAATACTCACCTTAAGAGGATGAGAGACATTCTCAGAGAAATATACTCTGATTTTATCCAAACTAACCTTCTGCCCAGAACACTCACAAAAGGTTTGCAGCACCTTTTTAATCACCTCAGCTTGGTCCACAGAGGCTTCAGCAAAGAGGAGAAGGTCAACTGCAAAAGCAAGATGAGAGATGGGAGGTCCTCTTCTGCTAAGCTTAATTGGAGCCCAATTCTTCTGTCTTATTTCCAACTCAATCAAGTGAAAAAGCCTCTCAAGGCACAACACAAACAAATAGGGAGAATTAGGATCACCTTGCCTGATTCCTCTGGAAGGAGAAAATTCCTCAAGAGCTTCACCATTCCAAAGGAGATTCAATGCCAAATAAGATTGATCATGTGGTTAGAAATACCAATGTCCATCAAAGTATCTTTGACAAAACTCCACTCCAATCTGTCATAAGCTTTCTCTAAATCAAGTTTGATGGCCATCCAACCTTTAGCCCCTTTTTTATTCCTCATAGAGTGAAAGATTTCCTGCGCCACAATAATGTTGTCTTACCCTTGGCGCCTAGGAACAAAGGCACACTGAGCAGGACCAATAAGCTTGTCCAAGGAACCTCTTAGTCTAGAAGCAACAATTTTAGTGATAGAGGTAACAACATCCACTTTGGGAATCAAGGTTATGAAAGTTTCATTTATCTCTTCAATTCTCCTAGGATCAGAGATAATGGAGTGAATCATATTGCAAAAAGAAGGACCAATCACCTGCCACTGACTTTGGTAAAAAATAGCCTGGAATCCATCAGGTCCAAGGGCTTTAAAAGGACCAAAGTTCTTAATAGTAGTATAAATTTCAGCATTAGTGATCTCCCTCGTAAGAGCATTGTAACTGTCTTCCTCCAATATAGGAAAAGCATTCACCAAAGGAAAAGGAGATAGCTGAGTATTGGCACTAAATATGGATCTGTAGTAGTTAGTAGCCAATTGCTCGCGCCCAGTAGGATCTTCAACCCAGCTGCCTGAATCATTTTGAAGAGCAGAAATGTTGATTCTTCTTCTTCTAATTGTAGTAACCCCCTGAAAAAAAATAGTTTTTCTATCACCATACTCAATCCACTTGGCTCTAGATTTTTGGAACCAAAGAATTTATTCTTGAGCAAGAACCTCCTCATATTGTCTCCAAGTTTCCTTTTGAGTAGCAAGAAGATGTCAATTTCTTCAATAAGAAAGGCTACGGTCCAGGTTCTGAAGCTTTGTCCAGAGTTCCTTCTTTCTCCTAAAAATCTGACAAAAAGTAGTCTTATTCTAATCCTTCAGTGTTCCTTGCATGCCAAGGAGTTGGGTAGGGAAATGAGCAATGGAGGGCTGCCAAGTTTCCCTAATCCATCTATCAAAATCATAGTGAGTCAACCAAGCTGATTCAAGTCTAAAAGGCCTTCTTTGTCTATTCATTCTGTGAGGAGCTTCAAATTTGATCATAAGAACTCTGTGATCAGATTTGTAAAAGGGCAAGTGATGAATCTCAACTTCATTGAACTTCATCCTCCAAGCTAAACTTATCAATATACGGTCCAACCATTTCTTAGTGCCATCTCTCTCCCAAGTAAAGGGGTCACCAACAAAGCCAGCATCAATCAGCTCACATTGGTTAATAGCATTTAACAGACCCTGCTCTAGTCGAATAGGATTAAGAAGAGGGGGACTATTTCTTTCATTGCTAGAAGTGATAGAATTAAAGTTACCAAAAAGAGCCCAAGGGCCAGAGATTTCCTCATGAAGCTCTCTGATTTGTCTCCAAAGATCTTGCCTCTTGGAATAATGAGGAGAGCCATAGATAGTAGTCAATAACCAAGATTGGTCATCATTATTATGAACTTTCATATGTATGAGTTGAGAGGAGTGAGACAAAACAGTAACACTCCAAATTGCAGGATCCCATAAATACCAAAGCCCACCAGATTGACCCACAACATTTTGGGGTTAAGGATGTCACATAATGTCCTAGTAGTAAATAATCAATTTGTGCTATAGATGTTGGCCAAGAAATTTCAAAGATTAATGAGGTTTAGTGGAAGGGTGATGTTTGCAAAAGGATTTATCATGTTGCACTTCATTATGGAAAAAAAAGGCTTATGGTAAATTGAAAATAAATTCAGATTTTAGGGCCATATATGTGAAGAGTACATCTTATTGTTAAGTGAATAAAATAAAATGTTGGGACAGAAAAACAAAAGGGATTGTTAACACCCAAAAATAATTAGGTCGTAGGCCGAGGACTGAATGAAGAAGGCAGTAGAGCCGGAGTATTAAGGCAGGTCACTAGACAAGGATTTTAAGAGATAATTGCCTGAGAAAATGATCAAGGGAAGCCCTCGGGGCATATCACTAGATAATTACCCGAGGAAGGGGTTAGACCGAGGGAGAGTACAGCCTCAGCCTATAGAGTGCCACGGCCAGGGTAGGCTCGGGTGCCTGAGTTATTGTCTGGGGACGAAGGTTAGCTGAATAAACCAAGTGGCCGAGGCAAGGCGATTTTACTTGGAAAGCACGTAAGAGACATGCACGAAGATGGAACGTGGGAGCAGTTGAAGATCAAGCGAACGAGCGAAGTCTTGAAGAACGGAGTGAGGGAGTTCACCCCACTAACCGTGCTAGTGAGATCATGGGTGGTTACTCCGCCTCCTTAGGGCTTAGGAACAATGATAATCGTTGATGTTAGACTGATCCAACGGTAGGCAAATGTTGGCTGTGTTAGTGGCCGACGAGGGCCTATGTATATAAATAGGAGAGTAATTGTACAAAAAAAGGACAATCAATCAATTCAAAACTCTACGTTTATTTCATCTATCTGCTTTTATCGCACTTTATCTTTATTTTTTTATGCATTAGCCAGTAGTTTAATCCAACCGTCGCAGTTCCCTCTCACCTAACCTGACCCTTTCTAGAGGAGTCAGGATACCCACAGTCAAGGAGCAGAGTTCCCTCCTTGGCGCAATCGCTTAAAGAACAGGGAATCGGAGAACTTGCTCAAACCCCTGGCCGAATCCATGACTAGGACCTAAGAGTTTGAACCAAGGAACAAAAAATTGGCATGCCCGGTGGGAGTAAAACAGGTGAACAGACCATTGCGTTTGATTTGTATGGACTGGATTATCATTGGCGTATGCACGTGCGCTCTGGGAAAAACCTAAGTATGGATTTGCCTTCTGCTTCAAGAAAGGCAACTGCTGCGAAAGGCCGAATCACAGAGCCAGTAGGTGTTTCAAGGAATACTACTGCAACGGTTACTGCAGAATCGAATGAACCGCCTCACCAAGAGGAGGAGCCTGTGGTCATGACCACCTCATTCATTCGGCAACAAATTGACATGAGGGTACATGATATAATGTACCAAGTGTCCCAACAATTGGCTGACATAGTTAAACCTATGGTGCACAATGAAGTGCAACAAGCCAAGGAATTGGAGCACAGGCATGCAACACAAGGTGGCAGCCCCACCAACACCATTTTCCTTGGCCAATTACAGGGAGGACATCCTACTTCTCTGGAAGGCACACATCAGTCCCTGCCATACACCAACCTTGTTGGACCTCAGCAGGCATCCTCCTATGCTTCTATGGGAGGTATGCATCAGTGTTCACCAAGTGGGAGTTTGACTGGGCCTCAGCAGGCGTTCTCTCATCATGTATGCCCATCTCCTGTGATTCCTCAGCCCAGTACATTTGCCACTGCCAACACTGGGGGGCAGTTTTTGGCGAATGTTACAAATACGGCTTCTCTTTAGCAGGGACAAGTTCAATTGACCCGAAGGCCGCCCGAGGCAGTGGGCTCGGTGGGTTTGCCGCAAGGATTATGGATGCTTTGCCGCGGCTAACTACCCAGCCTACGCAGAGGGACAAGCCTTCGCCCCGGAATCATGGAATGACAGGATTAGTGGGTATTGCCCGAGTCAGCAGCCATGGGCCCAGAGTCCACGTGGCTCGACAAGCCTACCTCCTAGCCAGCCGTACCCCAGAGCACTCAGTACCTACCCGGCGCGTTCCTATATATAGACACAGATGAATGTTGCTCCGGCCGAGCAGCCATGGAATCAACTTTCACCTCACCGAGGCATACAAACATCTGTACGAGGAACTGGCCTTGTTAACCTGGCCCAAGTAGTGCCTGGGCAGTCATGGACAGTTGCTCCACCTCAGGTACCACCGCAGCCAGGTGCGCAGGGTCCCCCAGTTACACTGTGGCGACCAACGCCTCCACCTGAAAGACCATCGAGGGCCCAACTCCTGGATCCTAACTGGATAGCCGACACTATTAATAAGTTCTTCGGCATTCAGCTGAAACCGCTTGATATACCAGTGTACAGGAAGCCTTACCCCGAGTGGGTGGATAGATTGGTGCCTCTGCCCAGAGGATTCAAAACGCCTAATTTTGCCACATTCTCCGGGGATGACGGTAAATCTACTATGGAGCACATCGGCCGATTCACGGCCCAGTGTGGGGAAGGAAACCAGAACAAATTACTTAAGTTGCAGTTGTTCCCTTTGTCCCTCACATGAACTGCCTTCTCTTGGTATTCTTCTCTCCCACCTGATTCTATACAGACCTGGGCAAACATGGAAAGGTGCTTCCATGACAGATTTTATTGACCACAGCCTGAAGTTACTACAGCCGATCTCATGAATTTACGGCCGAAGGTGGATGAGCCAGTGACTGACTTCATTAAAAGATTCAGAAAGATCGCCATCTTTGGAATGCACCCTCAATTGAAGGAAAAGGTCATGGGACAGGCTTGTAGTGACCTCAGTGGTTTAACTTCCAGTGCTGTGCAAATTGAGCAATTCATACATGAAAGAGAAAGGAAGAGGGCTACTAGAGGTCGAGGGCCTCAATTGATATCAGTAGTGGATGCAGCCGAGGACTCACACTATGATGAATCAGGCGATTACATGGTAGACATCCTGGTGGATGAGATAGTCAAAGGCAAAATATACCCACTGACCGAGGCAGTAATAGGATGTCTATATGGGCCTAATAGCCCCAAGCCACCTCAGTCGGCCAATGTGCCTCACATTGAAGGGGCTATGACGGGGGAGGAACTGGCAAAGGACGACCTCTTGGGAGAAGATGAAGAGAACCCCTTTGGCCCTCTGAAATTTGATGGGGACTCCTTGACAGGGTCAATCCTGGACGATATCATTGACGAGGCCGATGGGGCGTATGATGCTGACATAGAGATGGTGGGCCTTCTTCCACCAGAATTTTGGGGTAATAAAGATCAACCAAAAGCTCTTGAGGGAGATGTCTTTGCTGAGGGGGCCGAATGGGCTTCCTTGACAGGGCCCAGGGGAGTGAGTACATAAGGAATGTTGTTTGAAAAACCCACAGCCGACATGACTAGACACTTGAAACCACTGTATATCAAAGCCCATTTGAATGGGAAGCTGTTTAATCGTGTCTTCGTAGATGGCAGTGCTCTATTGAATATCATGCCATTAGCCACTATGAAAAAGTTGGGGAAGAACGCCGAGGACCTCATTCCAACCAGCATGACTAGTTTCATGGGCCACCCATCCCACGCCTTGGGAGTGTTGGTTGCCGATGTGACAGTTGGGAGCAAGATGACTCGCTAGGCTTTCTTTGTCATAGAAGGAAAGCCCTGCATCAGAAGTTAATGATATGGATAGGGGATCAAGTGGAGATAATAGAAGCAGACCCTAATCCATTTGCTGCGGAAGTAAAGATGTTCAAAGCTGTCTTCTATTCTCCCCATTTACACCCTATCTCCATCCCATGGAATTATGAAGAAGGTGGCGTTAAATCTTGTGACTGGACCAAAAGAGGTTTTGAATTCCAAATGTTGGCCGACCCACGGCCTAGCAACAATGATAATGATTAATCTCCCACCAGAAGTACAGAGCCTGCTGGATCGGTTGCACCTATTCCAAATTGAATCCAGCATTGAAGAGGCTATGTTTGGTGCGATAGACGAAGAGCACAAATTTGAGCAATACTCCTACCAAGGAGATTCGGATGACGCCTTTGACAGGACATTGGCTGAACCTCCTCACCTGGAGCGCATCCAAAGGAAGATGCCCACCTTTGAAGCGCAATATTCTCTGTTGGAGGTGAACCTGGGGAGTGAAGAGAAGCCAAGGATAACAAAGGTTAGTGGTAAATTACAACCTCAACAGCGAGATCAGATGTTGGCGTTAGTAAAGAGCTACCGTGACTGCTTTGCGTGGGATTACCCTGACATGCCAGACCTTGATAAAGTCTTGGTAGAGGATAGGTTACCCATCATGGAAGGTTGCAAGCCTCATAAATAGCCACCCAGGAGGTTCAATCCACAACTAATGCCACAAATCAAAGCCGAGGTGGAAATACTGCTCAAAGCAGGGTTCATAAGAACTGCAAGGTACGTAGAATGGTTGTCTAACATAGTTCCTGTCATCAAAAAGAATGGCCAGGTTAGAGTTTGTATTGATTACAGGAATCTGAACTTGGCCACTCCCAAGGATGAGTATGGCATGCCTGCGGCCGACATGCTTGTCGATTCCGCGGCCAACAATGCCATCTTAACATTCATGGACGGTTATTCTGGGTATAACCAGATATATGTGGCCGAGGCTGACACCCATAAGATTGCCTTCAGGTGCCCTGGTGCCCTGGGTATCTATGAGTGGCTGGTAATGCCTTTTGGTCTCAAAAACGCAGGCGCCACGTACCAGAGGGCCATGAACACTATTTTTCATGACCTCATTGGCAAAAGCATGGAGGTATACATCGATGATGTGGTGGTCAAGTCCAAGAGTTTCGAAGCCCACTTAGTGGAGCTTGAACAAGGTCTAAAACGGATGAGACTCCATAAGTGTGCTTTTGGCGTGTCTGCAGGCAACCTTTTGGGCTTTTTGGTACACAACCAATCACACAAAATCTATGACTCTGCCCAACAAGTCTCGTTAATCTACCTTTTATATAATCAAAACATATGTCAGCACATTTATATTTTTAGACATCACCAAATTTTGACAATTGTCACAATTTAGGGGTAAAATAGACAATTTACCACATAAAGACAAAATGCTACAGTATCACTACAGTGCGCTACAGTGATGTTTCTGACGCGCTACAGTACCACTTATGTCACTCTACAGTACGCTACAGTGACGTTTCTGACGTGCTACAGTACCAATACAGTTTTTCTAGAATCAATTTTTTTAAAGAAAACTGATTTTTTTTTAAAAAAATGATACACTTTTTTTTAAATATTTCTATAATTTACTCAAACTAATAAAATTAATCAATTTAACAACTACCAATTGTCAAAAAAAACCATACCTCTAACAATAGTTTCAAAATTATTTATTACAAAAAAAAAATTATTAAATTAATATCACACTCAATAATTAAATAATTTAAAATTTACTATTTACTATAATCTCTCTATTAAAACTACTAAAATCAATCAATTTTTCATGTAATAAATAAAATCAATCAATTTAACCACTAACAATTGTAATATTAAATCATATAGAATATATGAGTTAACATGTGGCAACGAGAGCGACAACGAGAGACTGGCAATGGGAGCTGCAACAGGAGTGGCAACGAGAAAGGTAACGAGAGCGTCAACGAGAGTGCCAATGGGAGGGTCAACGAGTATGCAAACGGGAGTGTCAACGGGGATGCATATTTTACCTCTAATGTCCAGATACATTATTATGGATCAATGTAATTCTGATTGTCAATCTCCTTTATTTTGTTCGACTCAATATAATTTTCATTTGTATCTTATATGACCTAATACCTATCTCTTTACACTTTGAATTTCAAATCATACATTTTGGACATTGTTCACAACTTATGATTATCTTCCAAATTACTATTATGACTTTATGGCAATACACCGACCATATAGTATCATCCGTGCGTATGCATGGGTAAAAAACTAGTAATCATACTATAAGTACACCGCCTCTGGTTCTTCGTCTTCTTCAAGCTCAATGGCCTCATCACTAGAAATATAATTAGGCTCCTGAGTCCTTCAAGAGTGACTCATTCTTGGAGCTTCTACTATATGTAACTATGCAGGTGGTGGGGAAACACCAGATGGAAATGTAGGTAGTAGTGGTTGAGTAGGGGAAGTAAAATCAGGACCAAGGGTGTCGCACCCCGAAAAATCCTTGGAGAGATTTTTCTTCGCACAACGGGATTTTAGAGTCGCCACCAATATTTTTTTAAGGTAAAACATTGAAAAAACCTTTTTTGGAAAGCAATGGTCTTTGGAACCATTAGATTTGGGTTCGGGGGTCTAATTACGTATGGGGAAGGTATTATCACCCCATAACGTCCCTTCAAAGAAGGGTTACCTTAATTAAATATGTGATTTGCAAAGTTGATTCGGAAAAATGCTTTGTTTTTACCCCTTTTGTTGATGAACGACTTAATGAAAAATCTTTAGCTTTCGCGCTTGACGGAGGGTATCCGCTCCTACGTATCTCCCGGTGCGATGGAGAATTCAAAGCAACGTAGTTCTTCTTTTTGAAAAATGTTTTATTTTGGAAAAGTGTTTTATTTTTGAAAGGAAAAATTCTTTGGGTTTGTTGTGCTTGACGGAGAGTATCCGCTCCTACGTATCTCCCAGTGCGATGGAGAATTCAAAGCTACGTAGTTCTGGGTTGTCTAGAAAAAGGTTTTTGTTTTTTTACCTTGTTTAATTGTGAAAATTGAGCTTTCATGATGATCAATTGAGCAAAGGCTCCAAGTGACCAGCATTCGCACTCCATTGTTAATAATCATGCAAGCAAAGGCTTCGCAAGACTACTAACAAAATTTATGATTTAGTGAAAATCTTTAAGAAAATTAGGAATTCATGATGATCAATTGAGCAAAGGCTCCAAGTGATCGCCACTAGTACCTCATTGTTAATAATCATGCAAGCAAAAGCTTTGCAAGACTATTAACAAAGTTTGATTTTGAAGAGTTTTCGCAATTGGATTGATTCTTGTTTAGGAAATGATTTTGATGCTTGAAAAAGCTTTTGATTGAAAGTGAACCTAGACTACACACATTATGACACGATACATAGATAGGCAAGGAATGAACCCAAGTTGAACATTTTGGCAAAAATGCGTGAATAGGCAAGAAAATGAACCTAAGTTGCACATCTTATTGAAGATGCTAGGCAATGGGATGAACCTAACTAGGCATTTATGACACAATATGTGAATAGGCAAAAACGTTTCAAAGCACAAGTGATATCAAACTTCTAATGAATCACTTGCAAAACCCTAAGGATTTCACATCAACATTAGACATAAGCACCCATGTGGTATCTTTTTGATGTCATCAATGTCTAATACATTTCTTCAATCAACCGCATGGAAGGAATAAATTAAAAGGGGCATTTGCCTCATGCAAGATCATAGGCATGTCTTAAGACTAAATTGACAAGTTTAAGCAATTAGGGTGTTGAGTCCCTTTAGGTAATCTTTGACACTTGGGATATGCACAAGTGCATAGGTGTCAAATCCTCTTACCAAATCGTCAACACAAAACCAAAAATTGTTTCAAAACAATTACTTATTTGCAAGACCAAGAGCATTTCAAAATGATTTATAAGTTGTTTTTGGTAATCAAAGCAATTGGTAAGGAAAGGAAACCTAAATTTGCATTCTTGTTCACTAGGAATCACAAAAGAAATTGAATCCTCTTAGGCAATCCTCAACACTTAAAGTGTGCATCAAAGCACAAGTGAGAGTCCTCTTGCCAATCATCAACATAGGGCATGATTTACAAGCAAATTCATGAGAACAACAAGTTTTAAGCAAACAAACATCATAATCAAGGTTCAATTCCAAGTAATTGCAAGATTAGACAACCAACTCATCAAAAATCTCATAAACCCTAATTTCTTTGAAACATGCGAAACTAACATAAACCCTAAATCTCATTTTATTCATGGAAACACAAGATAATGCAAGAGAACATCATAGATTAAACTTTTGGTAAGGATTCACATGATCAAGCAAAGAAATGCATAACAATCACACAAATCCTAATTTTCCTCTAATATGTGAAATGAAATAAGCTTCAAATCATCATTTTGTTCATGAAAACAACAAGAAATGAGTGAAATAACAACAACACACAATTTATTCTAAAGGAGAGAAGCATTCCAAGCACCCAAACCTCCCAAAGTGTTTGTCAAGATACTTGAAATACATCTCTCACTCAACAACAACAACAACTATGCTAACATTATGACATTAAAATGCAATGGGATGCCAAAATGAAGTGATGATTTACATCTTTGATGCTAAAATTGGAAGATGATGCTAGGTTTTAAAGTATACCTCAACTCCAAGCTAGAATAAGGAAGGAAATGAGATGAATGAATGCAAAACCCTTTTATTCTACTCTTCAATCTTCAACTTTGAACTTAGTCCTTGAATTTGACGGTGAATCTTTGAGAAGAACGCAAGAAGTATGGAAGATTTAGTGTAGAAAAGTTGTTTTAATGGATGATTGAGTGAGGAAATTGAAAAAGATGAGGTGAGGGGGAGGAGGAGGTATTCGCCTATGAGAGGAGGAGGTAGAGGTTTTTGTGCAAAAAATGAACTTGTTCCTTGTATTTTGGGAGAGTAGGCTTATATATGGTCTTGGGTGAAATTAGGGTTAAGGGTAGAATAGGAATGGGATGTTCTATTTTAAGTAAGTTTGCAATTTCTTATGAAGGAGTGAGTGTGAGAGGATGGTGTCATTTACAAAAAAGGGTATGAATCTACATGAGAGTGTATGGGAATTAGGGATGTGTATGAAATGGGTAGGATTAAGGATAGTACAAGAATATTCTTAGGGAATAATTGTACAATAGAAGAGTGTGGAAGAAATTGTGGAGAGCGAGCGAGAGAGAATTCGACTACAACAAAAATGGGGAGGGAAAATTGCTTCTCTTTTTTGTTCTTTTGTCTTATTGAGGACACTTTGTACTTTCTATTTGAATTTTAAATTTTTGGACATGCAAATGATAGTGCACGTATTGAAAATGTGTCACATATTTTTGGGCACCATAAAAATATCCCTCTAATTATTCATGACAATAAAAGTTGTCATTTAATAATCGGGGAATATTTAATGGTCCTTTTTCAGCTTTCTTGTGCAATAAAAATGGGAAAAATGCCTTTTAGTTATTTTGAACTAGGATTTTCTTCCAAAAAATTATACGAAAATTATCCTTGATAGAATAAATTGTATTTTTCATCCTTGACTTGGTTTAGTTCAAAAATAATTAGCCTGCTCTCATTTGAATGCCCACAGATATTGAAACATGCACTATTTTATTCCCTAAAATTCTCAAAAATTAATAAAAATGTTTTTTTTTTGTTTGGGTGCCAAAAATTAATAACGATCAATAAATGGCCTTTTTGAAGATTAAAATGCATGCCAAATGGCAAGGGCAAAAGGGAAGCTCACGCAGTTACGACTGGCGCGTGCGCGTAATTCAAATAAAAATGCGAGATAGGGTACAAATACACATAAATGCGAAAGTCCATTATCCTACACAAATTATGAATTACCCTTATTGTTTCCATTTTTGTTTGAAAAAAAAAGGTTTTGACTTGGGCGGACAAAATTAGGGTATGACAGCTGCCCCTCTTTATTTGGATTTTACCAAGAAATATGAATTGGCCGAGACATATTTCGAAGATAAAAGAGGAATTACAACTATTCTGTTGAACCTCACATGGGGCTGCGGTCCATCGCGTTGCTCGTACACGATGTGAGACCATGAACAGAAGCGAGCACTGAACTCTGATAAGAGCGATTTAAACTCCAAACTGCAATGCACGCTTGAGCGCCGAACTGAAAAGCATTTGAACTCCGAACTAAGAGGGCATTTTCTGGGAACTGAGTGCCAGGATTAACATCGAAGTACTTATCCGTCCTTGTACCTGCAAGTGAGATGAACAAATGCATGCAATGCAAATGCCATGATTGCTTTTTGATGGGATGAATGTGATGTGATGCAGGAGTTTCTTTTTGCTTGCATGAATTCTTTTTGTCTATGTTTGATGAATGCAATGCATGAATTTTATTTGTTTTATTGCTCTTTTTTTTTGCTGTTTCGACCAAATCGTAGGACTTGCGTTATGAGGCACGATGGTCGTCCATAATGGTGCGAGGGGCATGCTTCAGCCTTTTGAGAATTGTTTTGACGCGATCATTGCTTTTGTTTAATTCTTGTGAATTTACCTGATTGAGAGATCATTTCTTTTCTCATGATTTTCAAAAGTTTCGCAATGATTTTAATGCTCTTATCATCTACCATAAAACATCATTTTAAAGCACAAATGAAAAGGAAGCAAAGATAAAACAATAAGCAGACGGAGTGGGAAATTTGGACTTTTTATTCATATGCAAACCGAACGCGCAAAAGGTCGCGCCGACTGAAAAGAGTACATTGAGAATTTTTTGAAACTAAAAAAACAAGAAAAATGGACGCAACAGATATTATGAGCGCTCTTTGTCTTTGGAGTGTTGATGCCAATCACCCATACTTATATCCTTGATCACCCTTTTATCCAAGCTATTGGAGGCGCTGCTTGCCTCTTTTACTTTTTTAAGTCCAACCTTTCTGACCCTAATTTTTGCTTGGACCGCTCTTTGCGAGTTTTCAGTCCACCGGCTCGCTCTTTTTTTGCCTAGGCCGCCCTTTCGGGTTTTCAACCTAGCGAGCTAAATCTTGCTTGGCTCATCTTTCTCTATTTTTTCTTTTATTTTTCTCAGGCGTAATATTTCTTGACTGAATCTGAATTGACTGGGTTTCTGAGTTCTTCACCATCCATGTTGGTGAGTATCAATGCTCCTCCAGAAAAGGCTTTCTTTACCACATATGGTCCATCCATGTCGCTGAATTCTCGGGGACGAACCTTCTTGTCGAAAGCTGTCTTCATCCTTTGTTGATACAACTGGCCATGACACAGGGCAGCAATTCTTTTCTCCTCAATGAGATTCAGCTGATCCAGACGAGCCTGGACCCATTCTGCTTCTTCCAACTTGGTTTCCATCAGCACCCATAGGGAGGGTATCTCAACTTCAATAGGGAGGACTGCTTCCGACCCATACACCAAAGAGAAAGGGGTTGCCCCGGTTGAAGTACGCAGAGGTACGATACCCATGCAAAGCGAAAGGAAGCATCTCATGCCAATCTTTGTAGGTTACTACCATCTTTTGCACGATCCTCTTGATATTCTTATTGGCTGCTTCGACTGCCCCATTCATCTTGGGACGGTATGGAGAAGAATTATGATGTTGGATTTTGAAGTCCTCGCATAACTCTTTCATCATCTTACTGTTCAGGTTGCTGCCATTATCTGTGATAATCTTGTCTGGAAGCCCATAGCGACAAACCAGATCTCTCTTTACGAACTTAGCAACCACAAAGCTAGTAATGCTGGAGTATGAAGCAGCTTCAACCCACTTGGTGAAGTAATCAATAGCGACCAGGATGAAGCGATGCCCATTTGATGCCTTAGGCTCGATAGGACCTATGACGTCCATGCCCCACATTGAGAATGGCCAGGATGCAGTCAGGACATCTAGGGAAGCAGGTGGCACATGAATGTGATCAGCGTAGATTTGGCACTTGTGACATCTTCTCACGAAACTATAGCACTCTGATTCCATTCGCAACCAGTAATAGCCAGCTCTTAAGATTTTTCTTGCCATAGTGTGCCCACTGGAATGAACCCCAAATGAGCCTTCATGGACTTCTTTCATGATTTTTGTTGCCTCTTCTTCTGCCACACACCTCAGGAGGACCATATCATAATTCCTCTTGTATAGAACTTCACCGTTCAAAAAGATATTCCTTGACAATCTTCTGAGGGTTCTCTTGATTCTTGCACAATAGTTTGAAGATTGGTTCACAAGTGGCAGTCAATTGGAATATGAACCTAGAGATGTAGTTCAGTCTTCCAAGGAAACCCCGAATCTCTTTTTGTTTTAGGAACTGGCATCTCAAGAATCGCACGCACCTTGTCTGGATCGATTTCTATCCCCTTTTGGCTGACGATGAATCCCAACAACATTCCTGATCGCACGCCAAATGTACACTTGGCAGGATTTAATCTGAGCTTGAATTTTCTCAACCGCTCGAAGAGCTTTTGCAAATTGACAATGTGTTCCTCATCAGTTTTAGACTTTGCGATCATATCGTCCACGTAGACCTCTATTTCTTTGTGCATCATGTCGTGAAATAATGTGACCATAGCCCTTTGATAGGTAGCACCGGCGTTCTTCAACCCGAATGGCATGACTCTGTAACAGAATGTTCCCCAAAGAGTTGTGAAAGTTGTCTTCTCCATATCCTCAGGAGCCATCTTGATCTGGTTATACCCTGAATACCCATCCATGAAGGAGAACAGTGAATTCTGCGTCGTACTATCCACTAAGACATCAATGTGGGGTAGGGGAAAATCATCTTTGGGACTAGCACGATCCAGATCTCTGTAATCAACGCACATTCTATCTTTCCCGTCCTTTTTCGGAACCGGCACGATGTTAGCAACCCATTGCGGATACTTGGCTACCGCTAGGAATCCGGCATCAAACTGCTTTTTCACCTCATCTCTGATCTTTAAGGACATTTCTGGCTTCATTCTTCTCAGTTTCTGCTTTACCGGAGGACATTCTGGCTTGACCGGCAGCTTATGCACTACTATGTCAGTATCTAACCCTGGCATATCCTGATAAGTCCATGCGAAGACATCAACATAGTCATGCAGGAGTTCGATTAGCTTCTTGCGCTCACTTTCCTTTATTAAAGTACCCACCTTTACTTCCTTCTTACTCTCCTCTGTGCCTAGGTTAATTATCTCAACAGATTCCCCATGCGCCTGAATAACCTTTTCCTCTTGTTCAACCATTCTCATTAATTCTGGAGGAGTTTCCCAGTCATCCTCAACATCCTCCTCAGCTTGATTAACAGGGTGATCAAAATTAACATATGAACCGTTGGCATCATTATTTTCAAAGATATTCATTTTAGATCTACATTTGCGGGAATAGAAAGAAATGAACAAGCAAAATAGAAACACAAGATGAAGACACATGATAATGAAAAGCAATTTTATTCATTTGAGAGTCCGAAACAACATTTTATTGATAGATGATATTCGAAGGAAAAAACCATGCATGCCCTTATGAAATATTCTAAGGCCTTGGGCAGAGCCAAAGAATTTGCATTGCAAAATCGTTACTTTGGAATGAAAATAACCGGGAAATCAATGATCTTCCAATTATCAAGCTCTTCATCTGCAGCACTACGACGCACCAAGTCCACACCTCTGTCTTCCATAACTGATTCTTCCTCAATGACGGCCACCTGATTGGGGTCCAGCATACCCGCGCTCCGGAAGCTCTAGGAGAGATCATAGATAGGAACCTTCTTCAAGCTTGGTTCCCGCCCCTGAAGCTTAGCTAGCCTCCTTTCCCACTTTTCCTCAGCCATTCTCTTCTTATCAGCTTGAGTGGGCCAATATCCTAACCCACGCCTATCCTTGTACTCTCGCAGCTGAACCGACGCCAGAATTCCCTGCTCGGACTTTCCCAACCCTTTTCCAATCTGGTAACCATTTTTCAACATGACCTTGGCGACCATGATAGCAGCGTTAGATATCTTTGGTGCAGGCAATGGGGCTTCTTCCCTCACGAAAGCAGCATTTGCAATTTCCAGCGTTTGAAAGGCAGATTCAAGTGACTCCTCTGCAGCCTCAATGTATTGAGAAGGATGGGGCTTGCTAATTATGAACTCTTCTTCTCCAAAAACGACTATCAGCTTGTCGTCGACTACAAACTTAAGCCTTTGGTGGAGGGATGAAGGAACAGCGCCGGCAGCATGAATCCAGAGTCTCCCCAGGAGACAGCTGTAGGATGATGCAATGTCCATGATTTGAAAATTCACATAAAATACTTATGGCCCTATCTGCATCTGGAACTCCATTTCTCCCATAACCTCCTTCTTGAATCCGTCAAATGCCCTAACTAGTGTTGAGCTAGGCTTCATATACGAACAGTCTACATCTAGTCTGCTCATAGTAGATTTGGGCATGACATTCAAAGAGGATCCATTGTCGATGAGGACCCGAGAGAGTGTATATTCACCACATCTAACTGAAATGTGAAGTGCCTGATTATGCCCCTTCCCCTCAGGGGTGAGCTCATCATCAGTAAAGGTAATATAATTGGATGCAACAATATTCCCTACGATGCCATCGAGCTGGTCAACAGTGATGTTCTTGGCTACATGGGCTTCATTTAATACTTTCATTAGAGCTGCACGGTGGGCCTCAGAATTGAGCAGTAGGGACATGATAGAGATCTTTGCAGGAGTGTGGTGCAGCTGGTCCACCACTTTGTAATCACTCTGCCGCATGATCTTCAAAAATTCTGTGGCTTCTTGCTCTGACACCTTCCTACTTTCCTTGGGCTCTTGTGTTATACCCTTACCTTTGCGAATCCTTTCCTCATATTCCTTTGAGGGACCTTCTTTCAGGACTTCGGGGACATAAACACGTCCGCTTCTAGTGACTCCACTGCTTCCCGCAATGTTTGTGACATCGGGAACAACTTGAGGCTTCTGAATTGGAACTGACACCCCATAACTCCATGGAACAACACTGTTCTTTTGATAAGGAGCTGGGACAGGAATCACAATGGTCTTAGGTCTCTCCACGATCGGCTTTCGGCTATACGGGACCTCAATAGGTTTCTGAACATTTCTATTCTTATCTGATTGGAAAGTCAGCACATCCTCCTCTTTCTCTTGCACACCCATTTGGATTATATGACGATCCAATAGGTCCTGCAAAACTGTCTTGAAGGCCTCACATGCCCCAGCACAATTAACATAAACACGGACTTCTTTCTGAGTACAACCTCTCTTGATGACCCCGAAGTTGCACAGCTCTGCATGAATAACCTCTAAGGGTGTCTGGATACACTCCACAGTTCTGATTAAGGATTGGCCCCCCATATCATGGATGGCATTGGTTGCAGGTTTCTCATGACCAGGCAGCAGATTAGTTGTGATGCTTGGGCTTTCTTGTTTGAAGGTTATCCCTTTGGTATCAATCAGATCTTGCAGTACAATTTTAAAGGCCTTGCAGTCCTCAACAGCGTGTCCAACTGCCCCTTCATGAAATGCACAGGTAACATTGGGATTTTAGCCTCGAAAGTAGGGTGGCTGGACTGGTTTCATGGGTCTGGTATTGATGAGCTTGTTTGAAGCAAGATAGTTAAAAAGGTCAGTATAGGACATGGGGATGGCATCAAAGGTGGTCTGTTTTTTGTCTTGGTAGTTTTTGTGGTAGTTACTTTGTGGCAGACGGGTTGGTTGTGTTTGAGTAGGGACAGGGATATTTTGTGGTTGATAAGGTGGGCTTATGGTGATGGTGTTGGTCTCTCCTTCTTTCTTCTTCGAAAATCCGGAGAATGGCTTCTTGTGGGTGGTTGTACCTGCGGAACCATGGGCAATCTTGCCGCTTCTCAGTCCATTTTCTAGTCTTTCACCGATGATTACCATGTCTGAGAAGTTGGAAGATACGCTGCCGATCAACCGATCATAGTATAACAGTGGCAGGGTTTCCATGAACATGAAGACCAGTTCTTTCTCCAACAAAGGGGGTGTCACCTGTGCAGCCAAAGCCCTCCACCGCTGGGTGTAACACCCCTTTTCTACCCGCTAAGTTGTTTGTAAGATCAGAGTTTCAAATTTTTGATTACACCACAAGGGATGTCACACTTACTTCGTTAAACATCACACGCCAAATTACTCGCTTTTCGAAAACAGTCTTATAACACTTTCAAAACGTCATTGTCAATTAAAATACAACTTCACAGCGGAAAGTCCGACAATTATACACAGTCTTCAATAAACTAAAACAACGTTCTATTTCCCCCAAGTGTTACATATCAGAGCAGACGACCCGACTCAGCTAGCGAAGGTTCCTAAGCCTTCACTTGTGCTCACCTGCACGTTACCGCAAAGGGGTAACATTCAAACAGAAGGGGTGAGTTCATCTAACCATATAATAAAGCATATGATAAGCACTAAGCTAGAGTTGTGACACTATATCGACCACACCACGAAACATCAAGTCAATCATCAAGGATAAAACAGTCAATTCCATCAGCAAGGGTAAACAGTCAATCTCATCATCAAGTTACTCGGCACAACGAGTCGTCAAAATGTCATGCAGGAGTATGAAATGCAACCCACTCGCGGGCATATGCATGAGGTACCTTTTCACAAAACGTCGCTTAGCCTTTATGGCCTCATCGTCGCTTAGCCTTTATGGCCTCATCGTCGTTGGGTTCATGCACATGGAATACATGAGACACTATGACATGCATCACACACAAACACACACAATCACAGTCAACTATGTGACCCGTCACTTACCAATTTGCCCAATAAGAGGCACAGCACCTGTCAATTCATAATTACATACAACAACGTCGCTATATTTCATCGTCGCTTATTATCATCGTCGCTTATTATCATCGTCGCTTAGCCTTTTGGGCCTCAACGTCACTTATTTTCATCGTCACTTATTCATAAACATCATCAATTCAAACAATAGCCACTGAGGGCAAAAACGTCATTTACTAGCCACCAAGGGCATCATCGTCATTTACACATCATTATCAACAACATTGGCCACTAAGGGCAAAAAGGTCATTTAACTAGCCACTAAGGGCATCATCGTCATTTACACATCATCATCAATAATATTGGCCACTAAGGGCAAAAACGTCATTTAACTAGCCACTAAGGGCATCATCGTCAAAATCATCACTTTTGACACTTGGCCGCTAAAACCACTGGTTATACGCAAAAGGGGATTTTTAAAGACACCAAAACGATATTTCAATGTCACAGCAACGACCACCGGGAACAGCCACTTGGGGCGCCCAGCAACCTTCAGAAATAATAAGTTTTTATTTTTAAAAATGGGACACATAGATAGACAACTGAAAATTCTTCACAACGCTTTTTGAAACACTTACAACGGACACCCGAGTCAAAAGATATAGCGAAAACAGTTTTCAATAAAAATCGGGAACATCCTGAAAATGGCGCCCAGGCACTGGGCGCCTAAGACACAAACTTAGACATCGCAGGCAACACAGGCAACAGGCGCGCACACGGGCGGCATGCGCCCAGGGGCAACAGCGCGCAACACACCGCGGGCGCAGCACGGGCGCCATGCGCCCAGACGCAACACGCCCACACAGGCGCACCACAGCACGGGCGCGGGCAGCACTTTGGCGCCCTTGGCGCCCAGGAACACGCACACAGCAAGCAACATGCGCCCAGGAGCAGGGCGCCCCTGCCACAGAACACAAAAATGGTGCCCAATGCGCCCATGGACCAGAATTCTTGTTCAAAACACCCACACATCATGCCAAAACATCATCAAACATGACCAAACCATCCTCAAACATACCGATCATCACCAATTGCATATGAACACCATTTGACACATCAAATCATCATCAAAACACGTTTAATCACCTTGAACATACACATTATCACATTTACCTCAAAATCATCATCAATCACAATTTCTCAACAACAATTAATCATATGCCTAGGGTTCATCAATAATTGCTAAAAAATACATACAACGGCATACATAGAGCCTTCCCCTACATAGTCCCCATCATAAAACTCTATTATAGAGAAGATGAGACCCACCCTTACCTTAGGTTATGACGAACACGCTATCTCCGTATACGTAAGCTCCAAAGATCACCGCAACACGATCCCCTCTCCTCTTGCTCTTGGGCGCGCCCTTCTTCTCTCCCTCCTCTCTCATGAGCGCCGCCTCCACCCTCTCCTCACTCTCTCGATTCGCCTCTTTTCTTTCTTTTCACAAAAATGAGCTAAAACCTAATTTTTCACTTTAAATATGCGCCTAGACTAGTGGGCTTGGATTGCGGGCTTTCCCCGCAGCTTAAGCCCAATTTAATTAAAACACCACCTCCAATTACAATACCACTCCTCATTTTATTTAAAGCACCTTATAATTATTTTAATAAATAATAATTATATTATTATTTCTACCACCCAATTTCATTTAATTAATTAAATAAATTAATCTATTATTTTTGGGGTGTTACAACTCTCCCCCACTTAAAGGAATTTCGTCCTCGAAATTTTTCTACCGACGCGAACACTCTCACACTATCCAAATAACGTCGCCTCAACACTTAACGACTCAATCCGCTGCGCTACTCTGATAAACTACCTTGCATTCTACCCCACTCATCTACCCTTAAGGATAACGAAATACATCAATCATCACAGCATCACAACGAAATTCACAGAGTGCATCACAGTTGTACAACAAGCCACATAATTTAACAACACGACAACAACATCAACAAACAACTTTGCCACTCAGGCGACATCAACAACTAAATCACAACATCGGCCATAGGCCTACAACACAAAATTCGTCAAAACGTTTCGGGCCATTCAGCGGTACCCTCAGCAAAACAACGTGGGCCATATCGGCGGTACCCACTACAAAACACTGTGGGCCATTCGGCGTAACCCACAACACAACAACCAACAACATCAAAGAAAAATCATTATCATCAACAAGCAACCACAAAGCACAGCAAAGCAACAATGCGGAGACAACTCCGGGACGAAAAATCCCATAACCAACAACAACAGCAACTAGGGAACTAGGCCACCGACAACACGACAATAATTACGGGCACTACGGCACCGACAACGCCACAACAACTTAAATCAACCGACACGCCTAAAAATCAACAACACCAGAACCAGTCAATTTTGCCTTGAAATTAGAATATTCAGTTAGGCCTCTGAATAAGCTTTCCGAAACATTTTAGTTTACTCAAATCGGACTCCTGGTTCAAAAGATATTGCAAAAACAGTTTTTCCGTTACAGTGACAGTACAAACTAAGCAACGCAGAAAGTTCCAGCACTCACACATAAATTTCAACAATTTATTTACCCTATCAAACGACATCGGAATTTTTCAAACAACCCCCCTACGAAATACTTATGAAGTCTAGTTTCTGGCTATATTTTTAGAATTTCAAAATGATGAGTCGAATAGCACAGTTTTAGCAAACAAGGCAGTAGGTCCAGAAAATGGGGCAGCGACTGTGTCCAAAGTTGTGACTCTTCTACAATGCCCAAGACAAACCCAAATAACCCGAAACTTCAGCCTAAACAGTGAAGCATTTTGTCTAGTTTTCAAAGAAATTGGATTCATTCCAAAAGGAGTTCATTTGAAAACACCACAATCAAAACACTGACTCTATGTCCAGACGGTCCCCAGAATTTTATCCTAACTTGCGAAGCCCATAACTGGAGCTATACTACTCCAAATGCGACCAAACCAAAGCCAAAATGACAAGCGTTCAGTCTAGTTCTAAAATTGTGAGTTACATAATTTATCAACCAGTACAACGGTTCCAGTTTAGCCGAAATCCAAACCTACTCAGAAAGTGTCTACACAGTGCAACAAATCAAGCACCCAAGCGGTCACACATTCAGCCATCAAGCATAATTTAAACTTCCCAATAATCATATACATTCGAACATCAATTTCTTCAAAATCCAACCTTGCTATTTGTAAAACCAACTAGTACAACTTTCTAACTACTAAAAGTATAGTTTAACACCTTCCCAGAAAATAATCAAAAATCAGCTTCATCTCATTAGTAATTAAAATTCTCTCCCCAAATAACAACAAGTTCATTTTTATAAAGTGTCTCCATTTAACTACAACTCGGCTCTATAAAGTCTCCAAATTACTAACAATTCAATTATATATCTTTAACCCCCAATTCGACTTACGAATGCATCAATTAATTTTAGTTCATCCTATTAACTCAATGCATTTATATAACTAATAACATTAGTCACAAGCAAGACCAATCTCTCGAATCAATATTTCCTATAAGTCAAACAATACATAGAGCACGCCAATTTTCATACATACTAATACATACTAATACATTTTTGCTCCCAAAGAAACCCATTACTAGTTTCAAAATCGTCATCAAATCGTTTTTTTTTCGACAAGGTTTTTAAAATCGACACGACAACAAGTCATTACTCTTTTTCAAGTAAAACTAACTAGAAAAGTCATTTTTCCAATCCGACAAACTTCAACACCTACGCTTCCTTCATTTAAAATCCTAAGTCAAAAATAAATTTTATTCCCCTTCGATTTCCATAACAACAACATCTAATCGCAATAGTAGAACAGCGACAGTTTTCGGAAACAATTTTCGAAAACAGCAACAATTAAACAGCAACATTAATTTGTTACAGCAACAGTGACAATAATTTCGGTTTACAGCAATTAAACAGTAACAGCAGTTACGGTTTTAAATCAAAACATCAACAACACTTAATTGTCAACGATAGAACACCACAGTAATTAATTTCCAGCGCAACAGTAACTTAATTTACAACAACAAACTAACAATTTCTCAGTAACACACCAAGAAGCATTAAACAAACGGCACAACAGTTAAATAGTAACTGCAAAACAGCAACAGTGATTTTAAATCAAAACAGCACAGCAAAACTTAGCAGCAACAATAGTCTACGGCAACAGCACGACAACAATAATAAAACGGCATCCGCGTTTAAATAATAACGGCACACAATGCCAGCAGGGGCATCCCCCCACTAGTCCACTTACCATCAGCAGCTTCCGATTACTTGTACCTGCAGGAACATTAATACAACACAACCAATTGTCAAGACTAAAAGACAATAGTTGGTCGTTAACCGACACAACGACTCTACGACTTGGCCGGACGGACCAACCATTGCTCTGATACCACTAATGTAACACCCCTTTTCTACCCGCTAAGTTGTTTGTAAGAATAGAGTTTCAAATTTTTGATTACACCACAAGGGATGTCACACTTACTTCGTTAAACATCACACGCCAAATTACTCACTTTTCGAAAACAGTCTTATAATACTTTCAAAACGTCATTGTCAATTAAAATACAACTTCACAGCGGAAAGTCCAACAATTATACACAGTCTTGAATAAACTAAAACAACGTTCTATTTCCCCCAAGTGTTACATATCAGAGCAGACGACCCGACTCAGCTAGCGAAGGTTCCTAAGCCTTCACTTGTGCCCACCTGCACGTTACCGCATAGGGGTAACATTCAAACAGAAGGGGTGAGTTCATCTAACCATATAATAAAGCATATGATAAGCACTAAGCTAGAGTTATGACACTATATCGACCACACCACGAAACATCAAGTCAATCATCAAGGATAAAACAGTCAATTCCATCAGCAAGGGTAAACAGTCAATCTCATCATCAAGTTACTCGGCACAACGAGTCGTCACAATGTCATGCAGAAGTATGAAATGCAACCCACTCGCGGGCATATGCATGAGGTACGTTTTCACAAACGTCGCTTAGCCTTTATGGCCTCATCGTCGCTTAGCCTTTATGGCCTCATCGTCGCTTAGCCTTTATGGCCTCATCGTCGCTGGGTTCATGCACATGGAATACATGAGACACTATGACATGCATCACACACAAACACACACAATCACAGTCAACTATGTGACCCGTCACTTACCCATTTGCCCAATAAGAGGCACAGCACCTGTCAATTCATAATTACATACAACAACGTCGCTATATTTCATCGTCGCTTATTATCATCGTCGCTTATTATCATCGTCGCTTAGCCTTTTGGGCCTCAACGTCACTTATTTTCATCGTCACTTATTCATAAACATCATCAATTCAAACAATAGCCACTGAGGGCAAAAACGTCATTTACTAGCCACCAAGGGCATCATCGTCATTTACACATCATTATCAACAACATTGGCCACTAAGGGCAAAAAGGTCATTTAACTAGCCACTAAGGGCATCATCGTCATTTACACATCATCATCAATAATATTGGCCACTAAGGGCAAAAACGTCATTTAACTAACCACTAAGGGCATCATCCTCAAAATCATCATTTTTGACACTTGGACGCTAAAACCACTGGTTATACGCAAAAGGGGATTTTAAAGACACCAAAACGATTTTTCAATGTCACAGCAACGACCACCGGGAACAGCCACTTGGGGCGCCCAGCAACCTTCAGAAATAATAAGTTTTTATTTTTAAAAATGGGACACACAGATAGACAACTGAAAAGGCTTCACAACGCTTTTTGAAACACTTACAACGGACACCCGAGTCAAAAAATATAGCGAAAACAGTTTTCAATAAAAATCGGGAACATCCTGAAAATGGCGCCCAGGCACTGGGCGCCTAAGACACAAACTTAGACATCGCAGGCAACACAGGCAACAGGCGCGCACACGGGCGCCATGCGCCCAGGGGCAACAGCGCGCAACACAGCACGGGCGCAGCACGGGCGCCATGCGCCCAGACGCAACACGCGCACATAGGCGCACCACAGCACGGGCGCGGGCAGCACTTTGGCGCCCTTGGCGCCCAGGAACACGCACACAACAAACAACATGCGCCCAGGAGCAAGGCGCCCCTGCCACAGAACACAAAAATGGCGCCCAATGCGCCCATGGACCAGAATTCTTGTTCAAAACACCCACACATCATGCCAAAACATCATCAAACATGACCAAACCATCCTTAAACATACCGATCATCACCAATTGCATATGAACACCATTTGACACATCAAATCATCATCAAAACACGTTTAATCACCTTGAACATACACATTATCACATTTATCTCAAAATCATCATCAATCACAATTTCTCAACAACAATTTATCATATGCCTAGGGTTCATCAATAATTGCTAAAAAATACATACAATGGCATACATAGAGCCTTCCCCTACATAGTCCCCATCATAAAACTCTATTATAGAGAAGATGAGACCCACCCTTACCTTAGGTTATGACGAACACGCTATCTCCGTATACGTAAGTTCCAAAGATCACCGCAACACGATCCCCTCTCCTCTTGCTCTTGGGCGCGCCCTTCTTCTCTCCCTCCTCTCTCATGAGCGCCGCCTCCACCCTCTCCTCACTCTCTCGATTCGCGTCTCCTCTTGCTCTTGGGGTGATTGTAATACCCCCAATATTCGCTAATTAAATTATTTGGCGTGAAATTATATTGAGTGATTTATTTAGTTGGTTGAAAGCTAATTAAATTGAAATTGACTTGTTTAGATAATTAATTAATTCAATTGAGTGTCTAGTTGAGTTAAGCTCATCAAAATTTGGGTACTTAAAGCTGTTAGGAGTTATTAGGAATGAAATATGTAAGTGAGGGGCAATGTGGTCTTTTACATTATTTCTTTATAAACCCATCCAGCTGAAACAAAAACACAACAACACTTCATTCCTTGAAAATTCTGAAACAGCAAGATTGAGAGGGAGAGGAGAGGAGAGCGCGAGGGAGAAGAAGAGGAGAGGAGAGTTCCTCAGAATTCCTTGCATGTACAATCCGATTTCACCATTAGTTTCAGTATTCTATCCTCTCTCCATTGATGCAATTTTCGAAACCATCCTCCTCCTCCTCCATAAATCACCATTGAATGCATATCCAAGCTTCACCCAGCCATCCAAATTCGAGTTTGAGGGAGAAGAAGGGTTCAACAGAAAATTCTGGGTAAAACCCGTTTTACCTACCTTCAGTGTTTCGTTCGTATCTCCCTGTACTGACCTCTGATTCAGTTAATTTTTATTTATTTGGAAACTAGACAGAAAATGCTCCAGTTTAGACCCAAGAACCATCTGGTTTCACTGAGAATGTAGGGAGATATCACCTTCCTAAGTTTCGTTTCCAGAATCAGCTTCAGTCTTGACCCAGCTTCATTGTTTCGGTTGTAACTCTCTGGATATAGGATGCATGTGTTTGAAACCTCCACCTTCAGAAAATAGAGAAAAATCCCTTCACCGTAGACCCTCGTTTTGCTAAGTTTGGTTGAGATTTGAGTGAGTTACGCTCGTTGCAAATTGGTGTTTAGTTGCTGGAAGTAGCTGGAGCGGATTCGTGATTCTCCGTTCGTTCGTGTTCGAGAAGTTTCGGCGTTGGGTGATCGTCATCTCCAAAAAAGTGAGTTCTATAACTGACTAGGGAAACCATAAACTTGTGCATGTATGTGTGTCCTGGTTTAGGTCTCGCGTTTTATAAAAATTCGAGTCGATAATGTTAGCGAAAATCTCGCGTGTGAGTTGTTAAGTCATGAGATCCTTGGAATTGAAATTGCTAAATTGCATGAGTGTGATTGTTGAATGAATATTATTGATTGTACTGAATGTACTGGTTTCCATGTCTGTATTGATGTGTTATCGAGTTTGAATGTGAATCGGAATGGACATGGGAACGATCGGAATAGAAAAGAAAACGCGAAAACAGTTTTTCTGAAATACTGAGAGTCACGCACGGATCGTGTGTATGGGCGCACGGGTCGTGCGTGAGATGTAACGCCCCAAAATAATTTAATTATTTATTTAATTAAATTATTTAAGGCTTACAATATTTATTTAATTTAATTTAATTAAATAATTCGAGTTTAATTATTTTATTTTATTTTTTATTAGGGGGTGTTGTCACTATTTAAGTGGTGCGAGCAAGGGCCCGTGATCCACAATTAGGCCCGTGGCCCATTTCTTTGGCATAGGAGTCGAATTCATTGGGGTCTAGGGAGTTAGTGACAATTCACCCAAGTGAAAAAAGAAAGAAAAAGAAACGTAAGAGGGAGTGAGAAGAGAGTTGCGAAGAGGAGAAGAAGAAAGGGGCGAAGCTCATAGAGAAGAGGAGGAGGATCATTGGTGGTTCGCATTCTTCACTTGGAGCTTGGCTAGCAAATTCGACTTCCATAAGGTTAGGGGGTCCTCTTTTTGTTCTTAATGAGTATGCGAATTATGAATTGCTTAGGGTTAGGGTCCTAGGTTAGTTCCATGATTAAATTGTGTTGTTGTTGAGGAATTATAATATTGTGATGTTGTTGTTGAATTATTATGTTGAGAATTTTATGATTGATGATTGAATTGTGGTAAAATGCGAATTGTAGACCATATGTTTGAGTATATGATTATTTGGTGATTATGTAGTGAAATTGAGAATCATGGTGACATGTTAGAAATATATATATAATTGGGCGTTTTGATGAATTTAGTTTGGTGAATGAAGGTGAGAAAAATTCTGTTTAGGAGCCCCTAGGCGCCTTGGGCGCCATAAGCATGTTGCTGAAATTTTCAGTGTTGCGCCTAGTCATGGGCGCCAGGCGCCCAGCAGTGTGCTGCGCCAGTTTTCCAAAAATTCTGTGTCACTGTGTTGCCATTCTGTGTTGCTGTCCCTGTTGCCTGTGTTGCCATCCTGTGTTCCTGTGCTGCCAGTTTTGGCACTCGTTGCTTGAGCCATGGGCGCCAAGGGCCCCAAAGTTCTGGTGATAGTTTTGTGAAAATTGTTTTCAGGTTTTTATACTTATGTAAAATGGCTCATGAAAACTGATTTTGGTCAAGAAAGGAGTTGAGTTGCGTATTTTCACTAGGTGCCTAGTGCATGGGCGCCAAAAATAATGTTCAGCTTTTGACAAAATTTTTATTGAGTTTTCATGTCCTGAGAATTTGGCTCGTGTAAAATAAATTTCGAAGAAAAATGAGTTCTGTTGCAAGTTGGTCTTAGGCGCCTAGTGCTTGGGCGCCATGTTGCTGCTGTTCCCTGGGCGCGCCTGTGCGCGTTGTTGCTTCTGGGCGCCAGCGCCTATGCGCGTGTTGCCTTCCTGGGCGCCTAGCGCCTAGCGCCTGTGCGCTGTTGCGCGTGTTGTTCCTGGGCGCCAGCGCCCATGCGCCTGTGCGTGTTGCTTCTCCTGGGCGCCAAGCGCCCATGCGCCAAGCGCTGTGTTGCCCCTGGGCGCCCAGCGCCCATGCGCCAGTTTCCAGGATGTCTAACATTTTTCCTAAATTGTTTTTAACGTAACTTTTGATTCGGTTATCCAAATTCAACGGTTCAAAATGCGTTTTGAAGCTAATTTCAGTGCCTATCCAATAGTCTCAATTTTATGCAAAAATAATTTATTTTTACTGGTGTTCCTGGCTGAAGGTGTTCAAGTGTCCAAATGGCTATTTTTATCCATTTTCCCTACGTCGTGTCAATGTCCTGTGTTGGTCTTTTTGAATTGGTGTTGGTGTGGGTGGTGAGCTGAAATGGTGAGTGATGATGAGGTGAGATTGGTGAGCAGAGGTTTCGGCCTAATTTTAATTTGGTGAGTTAAATAATGCACTATGGTGAGGTTAGAATTTAAAATGGTGAATTGATTGATTGTGGTGTGTTGTGATGCATTCTCCATAACACCTCATGAGCATGTGCATTATTGGTGAGCAGAGGCTACGGCCTAATTTTATTTGGTGAGCAGAGGCTACGGCCTATTTGTATTTGGTGACGGATCCGACATGCATGTACCCGTGGAGTTTGGGTTGCATTACATGCATAATCATATATTGTATAGTGCTGATTGGAATGAGAATGCTGATTTGATTGTCCCCATTGTTGTGAATTGGTGTGCCTGGTTTCCTTTTCCTATGCATTGCTTAATTCTCATATGTTATTAATTATGAAAAGAGACTCACCCTACTGCCTTTATGTTGCTTCTTATGTCGGCAACGTGCAGGTAATATCGAGTGAAGGATTCCTTCATGCCTTCGTCTGTTAGGAAGTGTCACTCTCTGATACGTAGCACCAGGGGGGGGGGGGGTGTCCTATGTTTATGCATTATTTTTCCTAAACTGTTAGATTTGATTGGTGATGTATTGGTTTTAAGTTTTAGAACTCATATTTATTCCGCTGCTGATGGTGATTGGTTTTAGTTGATGCGAACTAAACATTTTTCTCATGGTGTTATGTATCTTGTTATTTATGAAGTAAATGTAACACTCGCTTGAATTGTTTTCAAAAAAAAAAAAGAGACTCTGATTTTATTTAAAAATAAAGTTTATTAGAAAAGGGGTGTTACATTAGTGGTATCAGAGCAGTTCGGTCTGTCCGGCCGGTAGTCGAGTCGTCGTGTTGAGTAACATTGAGTTTGTTACTCGTTTCTGAATTTTGTTTTCTGTTGCAGTGCTAGAATGGCCAGATGGGACGATGCTGCACTTGCTGCTGCCTTGCAGGCTATAGCCGGGGCGATGGGTAATATACCCGGTGCTGTTAATGATGGGACGCGCAATTTGGCTACGTTCCAGAGAGAGAACCCACCTGTCTTTAAGGGCAAGTATAATCCAGATGGTGCTCTGGCATGGCTGAAAGAGATTGAAAGGATATTTCGAGTCATGGATTGTGATGATGCGCAGAAGGTCAGGTATGGTACCCATACGCTGGCAGAGGAAGCTGATGATTGATGGATGGAGGTGAGGCAGAGATTAGAAACTGCTAATGAAGAGATAACTTGGGCTGTTTTCCGTAGAGAGTTCTTGCGGAAGTATTTTCCTGAAGATGTGAGAGGTAAGAAAGAAATAGAATTCCTTGATCTGAAGCAAGGAAGCATGTCAGTGACAGAGTATGCTGCCAAGTTCACTGAATTGGCTAAGTTTTATCCCCATTATGCTGATGCTGACTCTGAGTTCTCAAAGTGTATTAAGTTTGAGAATGGGCTGAGGGCTGATATTAAGAAAGCTGTAGGGTACCAGAAGATTCGGGTATTCGCTGATTTGATCGACAGTTGCAGGATATATGAGGATGATAGTAATGCTCACTCCAGGATCATGAGGGATCTGAGGGGTAAATTTCAGAACCGGGGTAAACCGTATGAGGCTCCAGCTGGTAAGGGTAAGCAGAGGTATGCTGATAATAAGAAAACAAGTGGGGGAGATGGCCCTGCGAAGGTTGTGTGCTACAGGTGTGGCAAGCCGGGTCACAAGAGTTTTGACTGCTCGGATAATAAATGTTTCAAATGCGGTAAAGAGGGTCATGTGGCTGCGAAATGTGAGAAAAGGGATGTGGTGTGCTACAATTGCGGAGAATCAGGTCATATTAGTACTAAGTGTACTAAACCGAAGAAAGAGAAGTCCCATGGAAAGGTGTTTGCTCTCGCAGGATCAGAGGACACTAATGAGATTCGAGGTACATGTTTTATTAATGGTATTCCCTTGATTGCTATTATTGATACTGGTGCTACGCATTCTTTTATTGCTGCTTTGTGTGCTGAGAAATTGGATCTTGTTTTGTCTTCTATGATGAGGGAGATGGTTATTGACACTCCAGCTAAGGGTTCAGTAACTACCTCTCTTGTGTGTGCTAAGTGCCCTCTGTCAATCTTCGGCAGAGATTTTCTTGTTGATCTTATTTGTTTGCCGTTGGGAGGGTTGGACATCATTCTTGGTATGGACTGGTTAGTATTTAACCATGTGCATATTAATTGTTTCCGGAGATCTGTGAGTTTCTTTCCTCCCGAAGAGGAAGAATCAGTGTTGTTGCCTGCTGGTCATTTGCATAAGGTAATGAAGGAGGGAGTTCATCTGTTTGCCTTGATGGCGTCATTGTCTGCTGAGAATCAGGCAATCATTGAAAGGGTTCAAGTAGTGTGTGAGTTCCCTGAAGTGTTCCCAGATGAAATTCCAAGTGTTCCGCCAGAGAGGGAGGTTGAGTTTGCCATTGATCTTATACCTGGTACTAGGCCTGTGTCTATGGAACCGTACCGAATGTCAGCCTCAGAGTTGTCTGAATTGAAAAAGCAATTAGAAGATCTGCTTGAGAAGAAATTTGTAAGACCAAGTGTGTCACCGTGGGGTGCTCCGGTATTGTTAGTGAAAAAGAAGGACGGGAGTATGAGACTTTGTGTCGATTATAGGCAATTGAACAAAGTGACAATAAAGAACAGGTATCCGCTTCCCAGAATTGATGATCTGATGGACCAGTTGGTAGGTGCTAAGGTGTTTAGTAAAATCGATTTGAGGTCAGGTTATCACCAGATCAAGGTAAAGGATGAAGACATTCAGAAAACCGCTTTCAGAACGAGATATGGGCACTATGAGTATTCTGTTATGCCGTTTGGGGTTACCAATGCGCCGGGTGTGTTTATGGAGTACATGAATCGTACTTTTCATAGTTACTTGGATCGGTTTGTAGTTGTGTTTATTGACGACATTCTGGTGTATTCTAAGACAGAAGAGGAGCACGCAGAACATTTGAGGTTAGTGCTGGAAGTATTGAAAGAAAAGAAATTGTATGCAAAATTGTCTAAGTGTGAGTTCTGGCTGAATGAAGTAGATTTCCTTGGTCATATTATCTCTGGTAATGGTATAGCTGTGGACCCAGCCAAGGTTGATGCTGTGTCCCAATGGGAGAGCCCGAAGTCAGTTACAGAGATTAGAAGCTTTTTGGGTTTAGCTGGTTATTACAGGAGATTTATTGAAGGCTTCTCGAAGTTGGCACTTCCGTTGACTCAATTGACGTGTAAGGGAAAAGCTTTTGTGTGGGATGCACGCTGTGAGGAGAGCTTCAATGAGTTGAAGAAGAGGTTGACTACATCGCCCGTTTTGACTTTGCCTGTTCCTGACCGACCGTTTGTAGTTTATTGCGATGCTTCCAAGATGGGTTTGGGAGGTGTATTGATGCAAGAGGGTAAGGTAGTAGCTTATGCGTCCAGACAGTTGAGGACCCATGAGAAGAACTACCCTACTCATGATTTGGAGCTAGCTGCAATTGTGTTTGTGCTGAAAATTTGGAGGCACTATCTGTATGGTACCAGATTCGAAGTGCTTAGTGACTATAAGAGTCTGAAATACTTGTTTGATCAGAAGGAGCTAAATATGAGACAGAGACGTTGGTTAGAGTTGCTGAAGGATTATGATTTCGGCTTGAACTATCACCCCGGCAAAGCTAATGTCGTGGCTGATGCTTTAAGTCGGAAGAGTTTGCATATGTCAGCTATGATGGTGAAAGAGTTAGAGTTGATTGAGCAGTTTCGGGACATGAGTCTGGTTTGTGAAGTGACACCGCAGAGTGTCAGATTGGGGATGTTGAAGATCGGAAATGAATTTTTGGTTAGTGTCCGAGAAGCACAAAAGTCAGATGTAAAGTTGGTAGACCTGTTGGTTGTGAATGATCAAGATGTGGATGGAGATTTCAAGTTAGATTCCCAAGGTGTATTGAGATTCAGAGATAGGATCTGCATTCCTGACGATGCTGAGATGAAGAGAATGATTCTTGAGGAGAGCCATAGAAGCAAGTTGAGTATTCATCCCGGGGCTACGAAAATGTACCAAGATTTGAAGAAAATGTTCTGGTGGCCTGGTATGAAGAAGGATGTGGCGCAGTTTGTGTATTCGTGTCTGACTTGTCAGAAGTCTAAGATTGAGCATCAGAAGCCTGCGGGGTTGATGCAACCATTGGAGATTCCGGAATGGAAATGGGATAGCATTTCCATGGATTTTGTAACTGGTTTGCCAAATACAGTGAGAGGGTTTGATGCTATATGGGTGGTTGTAGACAGGTTGTCTAAGTCTGCTCATTTCTTACCAATTAATATGACTTATCCAGTTCCAAAGTTGGCAGAAATCTACATCAAGACTATTGTGAAGTTGCATGGCGTTCCGCTTAGTATTGTATCTGATAGAGATCCAAGATTCACCTCTGAATTTTGGAAGAGTTTGCAGGAAGCTTTGGGTTCTAAGTTGAGGTTGAGCTCCGCTTATCATCCGCAGACAGATGGTCAGACGGAGAGGACTATTCAGTCATTAGAGGACTTGTTGAGGGCATGTGTTCTTGAACAGGGAGGTTCATGGGATTCTCATCTTTCGTTGATAGAATTCACCTATAACAACAGTTTTCATTCTAGTATTGGTATGGCACCGTTTGAGGCATTGTATGGTCGGAGATGTAGGACTCCGTTGTGTTGGTATGAATCTGGGGAGAGTGCAGTGTTGGGGCCTGAAATTGTGCGAGAAACAACTGAGAAGGTAAAATTAATCCGTGAGAAGATGAAAGCGTCGCAGAGTCGACAAAAGAGCTATCATGATAAGAGAAGGAAGGATTTAGAGTTTCAGGCCGGTGATCATGTGTTCCTGAGAGTCACTCCGGTGACTGGTGTTGGGCGTGCCTTGAAATCTAAGAAGTTAACTCCCCGTTTCATTGGTCCGTATCAGATTACGGAGAGGGTGGGAAGTGTTGCATATAGGGTGGCTTTGCCGCCTAATCTTTCGAACTTGCATGACGTGTTTCACGTGTCACAACTTCGAAAGTATGTTCCGGACCCGTCCCATGTGATTCAGATGGATGAAGTAGAGGTGCGGGATAATCTCACCGTGGAGACTATGCCTGTGCGGATTGAAGATAGAGAAGTGAAGACTCTGAGAGGGAAAGAAATTCTTTTGGTGAAAGTGGTTTGGTTAGGAGCTGCTGGTGAGAGTATGACTTGGGAGCTGGAGAGCAAGATGCGGGAGGCATATCCGGAGTTGTTTGATTCAGGTAATTTCGAGGACGAAATATTCTAAGTGGGGGAGAGTTGTAACGCCCCAAAATAATTTAATTATTTATTTAATTAAATTATTTAAGGCTTACAATATTTATTTAATTTAATTAAATAATTCGAGTTTAATTATTTTATTTTATTTTTTATTAGGGGGTGTTGTCACTATTTAAGTGGTGCGAGCAAGGGCCCGTGATCCACAATTAGGCCCGTGGCCCATTTCTTTGGCATAGGAGTCGAATTCATTGGGGTCTAGGGAGTTAGTGACAATTCACCCAAGTGAAAAAAGAAAGAAAAAGAAACGTAAGAGGGAGTGAGAAGAGAGTTGCGAAGAGGAGAAGAAGAAAGGGGCGAAGCTCATAGAGAAGAGGAGGAGGATCATTGGTGGTTCGCATTCTTCACTTGGAGCTTGGCTAGCAAATTCGACTTCCATAAGGTTAGGGGGTCCTCTTTTTGTTCTTAATGAGTATGCGAATTATGAATTGCTTAGGGTTAGGGTCCTAGGTTAGTTCCATGATTAAATTGTGTTGTTGTTGAGGAATTATAATATTGTGATGTTGTTGTTGAATTATTATGTTGAGAATTTTATGATTGATGATTGAATTGTGGTAAAATGCGAATTGTAGACCATATGTTTGAGTATATGATTATTTGGTGATTATGTAGTGAAATTGAGAATCATGGTGACATGTTAGAAATATATATATAATTGGGCGTTTTGATGAATTTAGTTTGGTGAATGAAGGTGAGAAAAATTCTGTTTAGGAGCCCCTAGGCGCCTTGGGCGCCATAAGCATGTTGCTGAAATTTTCAGTGTTGCGCCTAGTCATGGGCGCCAGGCGCCCAGCAGTGTGCTGCGCCAGTTTTCCAAAAATTCTGTGTCACTGTGTTGCCATTCTGTGTTGCTGTCCCTGTTGCCTGTGTTGCCATCCTGTGTTCCTGTGCTGCCAGTTTTGGCACTCGTTGCTTGAGCCATGGGCGCCAAGGGCCCCAAAGTTCTGGTGATAGTTTTGTGAAAATTGTTTTCAGGTTTTTATACTTATGTAAAATGGCTCATGAAAACTGATTTTGGTCAAGAAAGGAGTTGAGTTGCGTATTTTCACTAGGTGCCTAGTGCATGGGCGCCAAAAATAATGTTCAGCTTTTGACAAAATTTTTATTGAGTTTTCATGTCCTGAGAATTTGGCTCGTGTAAAATAAATTTCGAAGAAAAATGAGTTCTGTTGCAAGTTGGTCTTAGGCGCCTAGTGCTTGGGCGCCATGTTGCTGCTGTTCCCTGGGCGCGCCTGTGCGCATTGTTGCTTCTGGGCGCCAGTGCCTATGCGCGTGTTGCCTTCCTGGGCGCCTAGCGCCTAGCGCCTGTGCGCTGTTGCGCGTGTTGTTCCTGGGCGCCAGCGCCCATGCGCCTGTGCGTGTTGCTTCTCCTGGGCGCCAAGCGCCCATGCGCCAAGCGCTGTGTTGCCCCTGGGCGCCCAGCGCCCATGCGCCAGTTTCCAGGATGTCTAACATTTTTCCTAAATTGTTTTTAACGTAACTTTTGATTCGGTTATCCAAATTCAACGGTTCAAAATGCGTTTTGAAGCTAATTTCAGTGCCTATCCAATAGTGTCAATTTTATGCAAAAATAATTTATTTTTACTGGTGTTCCTGGCTGAAGGTGTTCAAGTGTCCAAATGGCTATTTTTATCCATTTTCCCTACGTCGTGTCAATGTCCTGTGTTGGTCTTTTTGAATTGGTGTTGGTGTGGGTGGTGAGCTGAAATGGTGAGTGATGATGAGGTGAGATTGTTGAGCAGAGGTTTCGGCCTAATTTTAATTTGGTGAGTTAAATAATGCACTATGGTGAGGTTAGAATTTAAAATGGTGAATTGATTGATTGTGGTGTGTTGTGATGCATTCTCCATAACACCTCATGAGCATGTGCATTATTGGTGAGCAGAGGCTACGGCCTAATTTTATTTGGTGAGCAGAGGCTACGGCCTATTTGTATTTGGTGACGGATCCGACATGCATGTACCCGTGGAGTTTGGGTTGCATTACATGCATAATCATATATTGTATAGTGCTGATTGGAATGAGAATGCTGATTTGATTGTCCCCATTGTTGTGAATTGGTGTGCCTGGTTTCCTTTTCCTATGCATTGCTTAATTCTCATATGTTATTAATTATGAAAAGAGACTCACCCTACTGCCTTTATGTTGCTTCTTATGTCGGCAACGTGCAGGTAATATCGAGTGAAGGATTCCTTCATGCCTTCGTCTGTTAGGAAGTGTCACTCTCTGATACGTAGCACCAGGGGGGGGTGTCCTATGTTTATGCATTATTTTTCCTAAACTGTTAGATTTGATTGGTGATGTATTGGTTTTAAGTTTTAGAACTCATATTTATTCCGCTGCTGATGGTGATTGGTTTTAGTTGATGCGAACTAAACATTTTTCTCATGGTGTTATGTATCTTGTTATTTATGAAGTAAATGTAACACTCGCTTGAATTGTTTTCAAAAAAAAAAAAGAGACTCTGATTTTATTTAAAAATAAAGTTTATTAGAAAAGGGGTGTTACATGAGACTCTGAACCTCATGGTGCCGTTTTTGAAAACGCGCACGGGTCGTGCGCCATAGCGCACAGACCGTGCGTATCCTTCTGATGCCAACTTTTAAAATATGTCCTAAGCTATTCCGAATGGTCCCAAGTCCCTTCTAATCCACTCTCCAAGTCTCCCCAAGGATGGGAGCACTGTAATTCTATGTGTTTGACTGTGATTGAATCCAAGTTATGTTAGTGCCATGTGATTGGTTATGTTTGGATTATGTTCAGGTGCAGTGAATGCTCATGTGATTGACCATTGGTTTCATGTTATGACTTTGTGATTATGTATTGTGCTGGGCTGATTGGTTTAGTAAGAGTGTTAAGCTAAGTTAGCAAACCTTAGTAATCCATGTGAGATCACTAAATTATAAGATTAAGGTAATAATTAGACCACCTAATGTTAAGAATAAGATTAGGTCATGATAAGGCTCAGTGATTGAGTATGTTTTCAGGTTAGGCTCAGTGATTGAGCAGTCTTCATTGTTCATTGTTATTGTATATTGTATATGCATCATTGTTTAGGCTCAGTGATTGAGCATAGTTCATTGTTAGGGTGACGACCCTATTTCAGATTAGTGTGCTGGGGGAGAGGAAGTCATGATCCTTATGAACCTAGGCTCCATCAGGGACCCACTAGTGATTAGTGGGGACGGGTTCACCGGAAGCTTATTATGCCAAGTGACCGGTGACACGCTAAGAATCATTGTTAGGCTCAGTGA
This sequence comes from Astragalus membranaceus, assembly GCA_039519185.1. Lineage (NCBI taxonomy): Eukaryota > Viridiplantae > Streptophyta > Magnoliopsida > Fabales > Fabaceae > Astragalus > Astragalus membranaceus. Next base: position 59,769,234 of record CM076854.1, read on the forward strand.
TTGAGCATATTTCATTGTTAGGCTCAGTGATTGAGCATAGTTCATTGTTAGGCTCAGTGATTGAGCATAGTTCATTGTTAGGCTCAGTGATTGAGCATAGTTCAGCCACATAGTCAACTTTGAGGACTATGAGTTTTAGATAATGAATCAAGCATAATTGAACCGAGAGAATTAGTAAGGGGTCGCGATAGGACTCACTGAGACAAGTTGTCTCACCCAATCCACTTGGGATCTGAAGGAGCACTAAGGCTCTGAAGGACCACTCAGGGTCTGAAGGAGCACTAAGGCTCTGAAGGACCGATTCGCAGTCGATGCTTGGCGCATTGATTAGAGTTAAACTGAAGGACCGACGAGGTCTGAAGGGCATGCCTAAGCCTGATGGACCAATGGGTCTGATGGAGCGCAAACTAGCAACGGTACTAGTAAAACGGTCTGCCTGAAGGGGTGGCCTTTTCCGAGCAGTCATGATGGGTCAAGATCAGATCCGGAACTGAGATGTTGACCATGTAGGACGTCCATTGTGTCTTAGGCTGACACAACTAGTCTGAAGGACCACTCGGGGTCTGAAGGACTTACCCGCAGCTCGAATGCGAGGTGAAGTCTGCTTTTGAAGGGACACTTGGGTCCTGAAGGGATTCACGAATCATGTTGATTGATTGATTGAAATGTTCAACAAAAGCGGACAGAAAAGTAAAATGGGCACTTCGCGTGCAAACAGAAAAGTAAATGGGCACTTGGCGTGCAAACAGGAGGGTAAATGGGCACTTGGCGTGCAAACAGAAAGGTAAAATGGGCACTTGGCGTGCAGACAGAAAAGTAAAATGGGCACTTGGCGTGCAAACAGGAAATAAAGCCGTAAAGAACGCGGTAAAGAAAGCAGTAAGGAAGGAGCACTGAGGGCTCAGGATGAGCGCGGAGGGCTCGGGATGAGCACGGAGGGCTCAGGAGGAGCACAGAGGGCTTGGGATGAGCACAGAGGGTTCACGACGAGCGCAGAGGGCTCAGGAGGATGAGCACAGAGGGCTCAGGAGGAGCACTGAGGGCTCAGGATGATGCACTGAGGGTTCAGGAGGAGCGCAGAGGGCTCAGGATGGGGAGCGCAGAGGGCTCAGGAGGAGCACAGAGGGCTCAGGATGAGCGCAGAGGGCTCAGGCGGGAGCGCAGAGGGCTCTGGATGAGCGCAGAGGGCTCAGGGGGGAGCACAAAGGGCTCAGGATGAGCACAGAGGGCTCAGGAGGGAGCACAGAGGGCTCACAAATTCTGCTGATTGGTTGATTTGGAATGACCGATGCTGCCGCACTGAATTGATGTACCTGCATACGTCAGTTGATGCAAGGAATAGTGCATGGAGTGTGAGTGCATGTTATCCAAGGGCATGTTATGCATGTGCATGCAATGCAATGAGATGCTATTCCTGATTCTTTTACTTTGGTTTTCGTCATGTGATGAATGCACAAGATGCGGTTATGCACATGTAATGCAGATGTATGCTACGTGGATGCATGTGACGCTGATGCATGCAATGCTGGACGCTTTTGATATTCTCTTTTGGCTTTCCTTGATGGTTGCTTTTTTTATTTATGAAGTGCGGGTATGCAAATGCAATGCTTGAGAGTTGTGAAATGCCTTGGTTTATTTGATGGAATGCTAAATTATGGACTTCACATTAGTCTGATTTAAGGACCACAACGAGTCTGGTTTATGGGCCGACAAGCCTGGTTTATGGAGAAATATGTGTCTGCATATTGGTCTGGTTTATGGACCCTAAAGGTCTGGTTTAAGGACACAAAGGTCTGGTTTATGGATCACAATGATCTGGTTTAAGGACACAAAGGTCTGGTTTATGGATCACAATGATCTGGTTTAAGGACACAAAGGTCTGGTTTGACCGCATGGAATGCCAGTGTATGCAATGGAAGGCTTCGTTTTGTTTTTTCTATGAGATGCATGATGCAAATGCCATGATTGCTATTTTCTTTTTCTTTCTCTTATGATGAATGCAAATGCCTGAATTTCTCTTTTTCTTTACTTTATTATCATTATTTTCCTGCCTGATAAATGCATGATTTTATGCATGACTGTGTTTGTTTATTGCCCCCTTTTTTTTTTTTTTTTTGCTTATTTTTTATTTTTGCTGGTTCAGCCAACCCGCGACACTCATGACACGAGACTGAGGAACCTGTTGGACTTGCGGGGCTCATGGGCCGAGTGCATGTTGGTCTTGACTTTACTGGTTTGAAGCAATCGTGGATGTAGTTGCTCTCTCTTGCATGATTGACTGATTTTGGGGAATTGCCTTCTCCCGGGACTCTTAAGAATCTCGTAATGATTTGCAATGCTCTATGATGTATGCACATGTTTTACAGTTCAGGACCATCATCATCATAAAACGTTTATTTTGAGCAGAAAAAGCAGAAAATAAAAGAGTGAACAGATACGAGAAATTTGAACTTTATTAATGTGGAAACCGGTCGCACAAGAAGTTACGCCGATTATTTATTACACTTGAAAGTTTAAACTGTAAAAAGACACGAAAAAGGAGAGAAGCTGAATTCTGACTGTCCGTGTCTGTGGAACAGTGCCAAACATCTATGTCATTGACCTTGATCACTCCCTCATCCAAGCTTGTAGGAGAGTTGTATGCCTTTCTTTACTTTTCATGCCTAAGTTTTCAGACCCTAATTATGGCCTGGATCGCCCTTTGCGGGTTTTCAATCCACCGGGTCGTTCTGATTTTGCCAAGGCCGCCCTTTGTGGGTTTTCAACCTAGCGAGCTAATTCTTACTTGGCTTGTCTTTCTCTTTTTTTATATTTCTTTCAGGCATTAATCTGAATTGACTGGATTCCCGAGATCTTCGCCGTCTATATTTATGAGTATCGACGCTCCTCTGGAAAAAGCTTTCTTGACTTCATATGGACCGTCATAAGTGGGTATCAACTTCCCACGGAGTCAGTCTGGATAGGTAGGATCTTTTTGAGTACAAGGTCTCCTTCGCCGAATTCTCGAAGACGGACTTTCCTGCCGAAAGCTGCCTTCATCTTTTGTTGGTACAACTGGCCATGGCGCAGGGTAGCAATTCCTTTCTCTTTAAAGAGATTCAGTTGATCTAGACGAGCTTGGACCCCCTTTTGCTTCTTCTAACTTGACCTCCATGACTACTCGTGGAGAAGGTATCTCAACCTTGATGAGAAGAACTGCTTCTGACCCATACACTAGAGAAAAAAAAGGGGTTGCCCCTGTATGATTTCACGAATGTGAGTGCGACAAGGGATGAGATAGGTGTAGGATCAATTTACCCAGTTGTAGGAGGGATGAAGAGTGACAGGATTGCCCCACTTGGCATATATTGTAAACAAATGAATTTACTTGTCCTTGAGCTAAAACTTTGAGAAAACCACAGCAATCAATCATTGATCGGAATGGACCTTTCGAGATTGTGGTGTTTCGTGGAGGAGAGATGAGTAGGTTTAATGAGGTATTTGGGGCTAATGGCAGGATGGTTTTTATTCGGTGTTGGCTGTCGATCGATGATTTATGATGGTTAACTAGCTTGATGAGGTATTAGGAAATTTTATTACTGGCTAAGGGTCTTTGGAGGGTGGGTCATCGCGGTCAAATGAGAGTGTTTGCGGTTTATGAGAGGAGGGGTGCATGGAAATGAGAAAGTGTTTGAAGGTTTATTGAGACGAGGACCTCTTGGGTTTTGTGGTAACATGTATCAACTCACTATTTTCATCTCTTTTGTATTTTTCTTTTGGTTTTGGGATTTTCCTTTTGAATGATTTTTCCTTCTTTGACTTCTTCTTTTTCTTGAGCTTGGGTGAACTGATAAAGAACGATGCACTGTTTTTTCTGAGGTGGTCCTTGTCTAAGGTGACTTTTGGATTTTTGGCTTTTTCTTGGTCGGAAAGGATTATGTTTTTCTCTTTGGGATTTTCTTGGCTTACGGTAGGTAGGAGGGATTTTGTTTTTCTCTTTGGGATTTTCTTGGCTTAAGGTGGTTAGGAGAGGATTTTGTTTTTGGATATGGAATGGTAGTCCGACTTCATTTCAAATCATGATTGCTTATTTCCTCAAAAATTAACTCTGGGACAATAATTCACTTATTTTCATGCACTTGCCCTTCTTCTTTATTTCCCTTTTGAGTTCTAATTTTCCTTTATTGAAGTACCCATCTTGACCTCTTTCTTGTTCTCAGCGGTTCCCAAGTTGATCACTTCAGCGGATTCCCCGTGACGCTGAATAACCCTTTTTCCTTGCTTCATTAACCTTCTGGAGGATTTTCCCGGTCTTTCTCAACGTCCCACTTTGCTTGATTGATAAGGTGATCAAAGTCAAAATATGGACCGTTGGCACTGTTATTTTGAGAGACAATTGCTGTGGATTTGCTTTTTGCCGAGGCGAAAAAGCAGAATGGAAGGTGAGACAAGCAAGCAAAAATAATAAAGAAAAGAAGAGACACATGAAATGAAAAGGAATTGATTTTTATTGATTGGAATTCAAAAACAACTTTTTTATTGATGATGATGATTTAAAAAATAAAAACATGTGCGCCCCTAACAACTGGTCCTGTGGCCTTGGGCAGAGCCACAGAGTTGCATTACAAATGATTACTTTAAATCAAAGGTCCCAAGAGGATCAACAGTCTTTCAATTCTTTAATTCTTTCACCAGCACTGCAGCGACAAACCAGGTTTGCACCACCCTCTTCTGACTTAGTACCATCATTGGTGACAGCAATTTGATCGTGTTGTTCCTCTTCCTCATCCCATCCTGTGGGCTGGATGTCTTCCATTCGGATTTGAGCACTCTCGGGAGCGTCATATCTGACCAAGTAGTCAAACTTTCCACTGGACTCCCCTAGGGTATCCCAACATCTCTCTTTCATAGGCACCGCTATTACTTCCTCATTGATTTCTTTTTCATCTTCAATATCATGGGTCCCTATCTGAACCACGCACCGATCTATCAGGTCTTGCAGGACTGACTTGAAAACTTCACAGGCACCCACACATAAAGGATCGGCGCATACACAGCCCTTCTTGATAACACCACGACGACACAACTCAGCATGTATATTTTCTAGAGGAGTCTGGATACACTTAACATCTTTCATCATTGTCTGCCCCACAGAATCCTCTACTGCATTAGCGGATGGTGTCCCATGTCCCGGTAGGGGGTTTGTAGTTGTACTGGGACTGTTCGGCTTGAAAGAGATCCAGTTGGCGTCAATCAAATCCTGGACTACATATTTGAAAGCCTTGCAGTCCTCCACCGTGTGGCCGACTCCTCCACTATGAAAGCTACAAGTAGCATCAGCATTGTACCCCCTAGGAAAGGGAGGTTGTATAGGCTTCATGGGGCGAGTATTGACCAAATTCTTTGAGGCAAGATGATTGAACAATTCAGTATAGGTCATTGGGATCGGATCAAAATTAGCACGCCTCTTCTCTTGATAGTTCTGGGCTCTGTAGCCTGAATTAGTTTGCTGCGGAGAGTTGAAAGATAATGGCAACGCCTGCTGTGGAGAGCTGAAAGATGGGCCTCCCCGTGCGGAAATAACATTGGTTTCCCCTTCGTTCTTCTTGGGGAAATTGGAGAAGGGTTTCTTTTGTCCACTAGAATTGCCAAAACCTCCAGCAATCTTTCCGCTACGCAATCCGTGCTCTAATCGTTCCCCAATGACAACCATATCTGAGAAATTGGACGAAACGCTCCCCACCAACCTATCATAATACAGCCCTGGAAGGGTTTCCATAAACATGTACACCATCTCTTTTTCAGTCAATGGCGGCTTCACCTGAGCAGCTATGCTCCTCCATTTTTGAGCATATTCTTTGAATGATTCTCTATCTCCTTTGCTCATGTGCTGCAATTGAGACCGGTCTGGAGCAAGGTCCATGTTATACTGGTATTGTTTTAGAAAGGCTTCAGAGAGATCCTTCCAACTGTGAACTTCGGAGGATTGCAGCTGCATGTACCAATCTAGTGATGCCCCAGTCAGACTGTCTTGGAAATAATGAATGAGCACCTTGTCATCATGAGCATAAGCGGCCATTTTTCTAACATACATCGTCAAATGGCTAGATGGACACCCGGTGCCGCGATATTTATCAAAGTCAGGTGCTTTGAATTTAGGGGGTATAACAACATCTGGGACAAGGCACAAATCTCGGGCATCCCTGGCTCTAGTTCCTGATCCTTCCACAGCTCTTAAGCGCTCTTCAAGCGAGTGATACCGATCCCCATGCTGAGTGTTCCCAAACAAATGACCTTGTGGATAGTTCCCCGGACCGTGATAATAACCCCCATACTGAGCAGGGTTTCCCATATGATGGACAGCGTTCTGAGGGTTCACAGTAACTCCCAGAGTAGGACTACGTGAACCTCTTGGCAGTACAGTATCAGGACTAGGAGTATGAATTTGTGGTCCCATAGCAGCTCCACCAGGCATAGTCGTGACAGGTTGACTCGACCCCACAGGAATAGCTTCAGCAGCAGGGGGCATATAACCCATTGGCATCCCCCAAGGATATATCGGTGCATTCAGATGACTCTGTCCGCTCGCCCCTGGAGGATGGGCAAAGTGACTGACCCCCTGTCCATAAGAAGTGTGAGTAGTTGTAACTTCAGCGGACACCGGAGGAGAAACGAAGGTAACAACCCCTTCGGGGTTTACAACAGCAGCGGCCCCAGCAGTGGCCCCACCCCTCAAATTCTGTAGCATACTCATTACTTCGACCATCTGTGCTTCCATAGCCTCCACTTTAGTCTTCAAAGCTTGATTCTCTTGAGCCAGCTGCTCGGGGTTAAGAATCTCCACAACCGACTCATCGTGACCCAGGGGGTCCTCATTCTCGAGATGTTGATTGCTAGCCATCAATCTTGCTTGTAGACGGGTGGAGTATCGGTGTTGGCGAACCAGCTTGCCTTTTGTTTTTCTCTGATGATAGAACATTTTTTATGAGTACAAGTATGAACGCGTAAATGAATGCAATGCATATGGCTTTATGTTATTTTTGTATTTAGATGCATGAGGAATGCTGTATGAATTTTTTTTCAGAATTTTGCTTATGTAATGCATGCTGTTATGATGTAAAATGCGGATGATGAGGATGCTTGTTATAAAGACAGATATTTACAGGTGGGGTTTTGAAAATTTAGGGCAGTATACCCTATTATGCCACCCCATTTGTGAAAGAGAAGGAAAAACATATTCTTTTTAATTTCGTTGTTTTTTCAAAAACGTTGGCGGAAATGAACTAAACTAGATGTAACAATGCAACACACAATTTTGGAAAAGCCCTTGTGACCTAAAAAGAGGTGAGACCTATGATCTAGGGCAATTTAGAGGGTAATCCTTCCATGTAGCTCTATTCACTTCCTCACAAGGCCACCAGAGCTACAGTCCCTTTCACAAAATTCCCCACAAATGCAGCAAACTGCTAGGTGTGAGGCATCATGAAAGAGCACAACTCTGGTTGAAACTTTCGCAAGTAGCCAAACGGACAAAGGTCCTGATGGGCTCTCACTACTCGAATCCACTCTCCTAAGTTTTTGCAGACCTGGGTTATGGTCCCACTCAAAACACATAGTCACAGGGTATAAGTGTAGTGTGTGTGAAGGGCATTTTCCCTAGCACTACCCCACTTGCAAATGAGAATCCAGACAGTCCAGACAATAGCATGTCGTCTACCCTAGGGTTCAATATCATTCAAATACAACTAGCCTAGGGTACCAACAACGAACACATTACTTACTTTAGAAAAGGAGCTGAGAAGAAGGGACATGATAGAATTGGGGAGAAATGCATGAGCTTACCTTGAAGAAAAGGAGCAAAGAAAGAAGGGAACATGGGGGTTGGAAGAATGCATGAGCATAAACACATAAAACGAAAAGGATTAAAAGAAGAGATAGGGGATAACAAAGAAGACAAATGCATATGCCTACAATCAATGATAAGAAAGAAAGGCAAACAAGGTATTAATCGAATCAACAATACATTAAACCACACATTTAAATTAGTTAGGCTTGACCCTCGTCTTAAAAAAATGTCCCCAGTGGAGTCGCCAGCTGTTGCACCCCGAAAAATCCCGGCTTGGGCTTCTCAATGTACAACGTGGAAAAATTTTGGAGCCGCCACCAATATTTTAATTTTAAGACCAAAACATTGAAAAAAGGTCTTTTGGACAAGGCGGATGGTCTTTGAAAAACTAGAGATATAGGTTCGGGGGTCGATTACGTGCGAGGAAGGTGTTAGCACCGCGCACGTCCTTTCTACCGAAAGGGAACCTCTAATTAAATGTGTGGTTTTAACATTTGATTTGAAAAATACCTAGATTTGCCTATTTATTTCTTGTTTGAAAGCTTAATGAAAATTTTATTTTTGGCGAGGAAGGGGGAAAAAAAGGTTTTTTAGGAAAAGTGCTTGACGGGACATGGCCCGCTCCTACGTATCTCCCGGTGCGATGGAGAATTGAAAGCTACGTAGTTCTTGGTTCTTTTTGAAAAGTTTTTGTTTTTTTATCTTTTTTAGTGAGTTTCTGAAATAGGACGAGCATTAGCAAATGATTGAACTAGCAGAGGCTATGATGAATCACTACTAAATACTCGAAAAGAGAGTTGCACCGTTAGTCAAACGAACAAAGGTTCTGATGGACTATTGATAACAAATCGTTTTTTATTATCCTTTTGGAAAGTGATTTTCGAAAGAGATTGATTTGTACGATGATCAAACTAACAAAGGTTATGATGGATCATCGTTTATTATTTTTAGGAGAAAAGGACATTGTCACTAATAGCTAAACGAACAGAGGCTCTGATGAGCTACTAGCAACAATGGGTTTGAAAATGATTTTGTTTGTTTTATGAAAATGATTGGTTTAGGGGGATGAAAAGAATTTTTATTTGTTGCGCTTGACGAGAACGTGGCTCGCTCCTACGTATCCCAAACGGGAATCAAAGCGACGTAGTTCTGATGAAATTGTTTTTGAAAGGGTTTGAAAGATTTTTGGAAAAAGGGTGAAGGCACTATCAATAATTGATTACAAAAGTTCAAGCACATTCACTAATCACGAAATCATACATATGTTGAACATTTAATCAAGACTAAACATGCCAATATGATCAAAATACCCACTTATCAGGGATGCTGTAACATCTGCAAAATAATTAACCGAATTATTTGGATGTTAACCCAATTAAACTAATTTAGTACTTGACGGGTAAATTTACTGAGTGCTAAAATTATTTATTGGTTGTCATCGGATCGTTAACCGGATAATATGGACCAAGGAGACAACGAGATTGTCTTACGAGATTCCGTTTGACAAAACGAACGTGAATACGAATATGTAAGTGAGGTAACTGCTGACTGTTTTCACGTTGCGAATAACCATCAAAGGATTAATTGATGGATCTGCTTGCAAGTAGCTGAAATTTTCGAAGTGAAGCTTGGCGTGCGGCGTGATAGTTTTGAAAAACCATTTTTGTGAAAACCCGCATGCTAGGGTTAATTTTGGGAACGAATCAGGAGGTTAATAAAATCTGATTGAGGAAGAAAATCTTAGGAGGATTATTTAGGTTGAGGAGAAGTTCTCAACGCTATGGACTAATTTGGAAAGGAATCCAGTGCGTCGTTGATAAAAACCTCGTGATGAAGTTGCAATAGAGGAAAAAGAGCTCTGAGTTCTGTTTGAAAGTTGTTTTGAGAACAACAGAGGTGATTTTCATTGTTTTCAAGTTTATTTGATGTCCCCGCGGTTTATTTCTACGTTTAAGATAAACGTTTCTGGTAAATCCTCATTCCATCTTCTTTCGAAAAGTGTTATCTCGAAATCTTGGGGGCGAGTCAAGAAGTTTCACAAGTGACTTTTCCGTCACATTGTCGGTGTGTACAAGAACTGTTATGGATCTTAGAAGGTTTGTTGAGAACGTGTTTATTCCCTTCGAAGAAATTGTGTTTGTTTTTACCTTTGCCGAGGAGTACCAGTTTGTGGATCTCGTTTTCAACCTGTATTCTATCAAGTGTCTTGTATTAGACCATTTGATTTAGATTAATCAAAGATTTGGGTTAATCAAGTTGGGGAGCAAGTGAGGAATGAAGCTTAAGAAGTGTTTTCGAACGCGGTGCCAAGCCTATGTAGGCGAATGATGAGTTTCTCGTGTAGATTCGCAACCAGAGAGTTCGTATCAAGGTAGTAGTGGATCATACTTGGAGATTGATGTGCCAACTTGAGAAGATTTTCTACACTCATTTCATTAATTCAAGAATGTTTTCTAGCAAATTTGGACCTTTCTGAGGATATCGATCCTCGGTTAGTCGGATGAAAGACTTAGTGAAATTTTGAGGACAAAATTCTTTTAAGTTGGGGAGAATGTAACATCCGCAAAATAATTAACCGAATTATTTGGATGTTAACCCAATTAAACTAATTTAGTACTTGACGGGTAAATTTACTGAGTGCTAAAATTATTTATTGGTTGTCATCGGATCGTTAACCGGATAATATGGACCAAGGAAGTTTTGGAATCGAAATAAGAGATTTCGATCAATATGATAATTTGACCACGTTGCCGTATATTTATTAAATAAATATATGTATATACGTGTGTGTGTGTGTGTGTGTGTGTGTGTGTTAAAGAAAAAGGAAAAGAAAAGAATTGAAAGAAAGGAAAGGAAGCTGAGAAGAGAAACAGAGAGGAAAAGAGAAAGAAGAAAAGAGAAGAAAGAAGAAAGGGTAAGGAAGAAGAAGGGGAAAAAGGGAGGATTTGCGCTCATCAAAACGACTTCCTTCCAACACGAAAAACGCTCAGCGTTGCTCCCTCTTCGATTTGGTACCAACATCAACATCATCAACTCTCTCTCTCTCACTTTGCCATTTTCGAATTTTGAGGGAAATGGAGGTTTGTTGATGGTTCAAGCTCAAGGATGGCGTGGGATGGAGTTTGGCGCGAACCCAAGGATGATGGATCGTTGATTGAGGTTCGATTGAAAGATTGGAAGCGAGTTGGGTGATTTGGGGTTTTGTGAATAGTGATTAGAAGTTGGGGAAGATGATGAATAGTATTCATGGAGGATTTCGGGGAATTCGGTAATTCGGTCAAAAAGCGGTTTCGTGATCGAGTGGGAAGCTTTGGAAGCAGATTGGGTGTCGCCGGAGCGGGGAATGTTCGTGAGGTTACTCGGCGAATTCGGCTCGATCGTGGTTCACGCTTCAAGGGTGAGTTCTACTCACGTTTAGGATTTTACGTTTCGAATTAATTGATAAACTGTTTTATCGCTTTCGCTGGACTGGAATATTATGTGATACTGTCTGATTCGGGTTAGGAATCGATTGGGGCGAGTCTCGGGTTGCGTCGCGTTAAAATGGAATTTTTGGTGATTTGATTCTAGAGATTTTGATTTAAAACCGTTATTTGGAAAATCGTCGTATTTTGATAAACTTCGATTTGATTAAGATTTTGGTTGATTGTTTGATGTTGATTGGGTTTGATTATATGTGTGTGAAAACAGTTTTCAATCGGAACGGGAATCGGAATTAAGCGGAATTGCGATTTTCGCGCGAAACCGCCAAAATCTGCCCTTGACAGACCCCCTGCTGTCAACCCACGCGCCACTTGTGCGCCGCGCGCCACTCGCGCGCCACTTGTGCGCCGCGCGCCACTCGCGCGCCAGTTGACATATTTTACTGCCAGTTCGCGCGCCGTTTGCGCGCCACGCGCCACTCGCGCGTCACTTTGCAGATTTTCAGCAACCAAACACTGTTTTTCGTTTCGCGATAACTTTTGATCCGGGAACTAGATTGAGGTGTTCTAAGATGCGTTGGAAAGCTTATTCAGAGGCCTAACTGAATATTCTATTTTTAAGGCAAAATGAACTGTTTTTGATATTGAAAATTATGTTGAAAAGTGTCGAGTTAGTATGCGAGAGCGAATGTGGACTTAATGTTTTTATCGAAAAACTGAACAATAGTACACGTGTGCGAATATGTTTTATTAATAATAAAGCGGACTATGAGTCCTACGTGGTATGGTTTAACCGACGCGGAATGGTTATTATTCATTCGTCTAAACCGGTGAATAATTCACGATATATAAATTATATCGATTAAAGGAGTCGGCCCAATGTGGGTGGTTGTATATGATTGTAGATATATATATATATATTATATCGAGTTTGGGTGACGACCCATGTTAACGTACTAGGCGGGGAAGTCATGATCCCTTACCCTAGGCTCCGTGCCATTAGGAAACACTATTGGTATTGGGGTTCACCGGGATTTAGCACTGGATTGCAGTCGGTGTTATGTTGAAAGTTTTGTCGTACGATACACCGGGATTTAGCACAGGATTGCAGTCGGTGTCGTACTGTACGGTTCACCGGGATTTAGCACAGGATTGCAGTCGGTGCCGTACTGAGTCATAACACGTTCACCGGGATTTAGCACAGGATTGCAGTCGGTGTCGTGTTGAATTAAAATGCGCGTGGTTATAAATTAAACCACGAATGAAAGAGTCCTATAATACGGTTCACCGAGATTTAGCACTGGATTGCAGTCGGTGTCGTGTTAAGTTAAATAGGATTCATAATTGAACGATTCATAATTGAACCGAGAGTGTAGATAGGGGTATCGGTAGAACTCACTGAGATTGTATCTCACTGTTTATATTTTGTGGTTTTTACAGAGAAGCAGGGGAAAAAGCAAAGGTGAAGAAGCACAGCTAGGTGGTGTGCTTATGAAGACGGTGAAGACTTAGTTTTCATTGTTATTGTCTTTCCCTTGAGATTTTTGTATTTCCGATTGTATAACTTGTACCAGTAAAAGTTGTAAAATCGTTTCCGCTATTTCTTGGTATTTGGATATTGGACTCTAGGTTATGAGCTGTTTTTATTTATGTTCAATATCTAAAACAGGAAAAAAATATCTCTGATTATTTTATGATGGTACACTTGGGTATTTTTACTCGATGAAAATACCGGGGTGTTACAGTTGGTATCAGAGCAGTTCGACCTAGTCGGACTTAGTTTAGGGTTGAGTTGATTCCTTGTTAGTCCTTTTTGTAATTACACTTGTGATGCTAAGAGACATTGAGCCTGATCAACTTAATACTTAGTGCATCATAAGCGGAATTATGACTGGATGATCAAGACGCAGTCCTCGACCAAAACCGGAATCTCCAACCGGTACATCCTCAGGAAAGAAGTTAGTTGATTTATCAACTCCGAATGCAAAGTCCTAAGATAATTTCATCAAAGGAAAAGTAGGTGCAATTCTTTGATTCTTCAAAGGTTGGAAGATGTTCTAACTGTGGAGAGCCTCACAGTGGTGATTGCAAGCGAAGATCTAATCGGTGCTATTATAGAAATGAAGAGGGTCACTATGGTAAAGAGTGCCCTGTAAGGGAGAGTTCAAGAAGTTACAAGCAGCTCTAAGGCAAGGACGAGTCAACATTCTGGATGTTTAGACAGTTTCAACTGCAGACATAATCTTGGTATAGAATTGTCTACTTGTCATAGGAGGCAGAAATTTCGTTGTAGAATTTATTGTTTGCCTACGAGAAGTGTGGACACCATTTTGGGTATGAATTGGATGACTGCAAATCATGTTGCAATCGACTGTGTTAATCGCTGTCAGCTTCGCTGCAGAATCAGTTGAATTGTCTAGGACAAATTCTGAAGCGGTTACCCAGTTCACCTTAGACGGTCAATCTTCATTCCAAGGTGCGGGAGCACATGTTAGTATGTTATCCGCATCCACTGGAACTAGTTTAGATTTGGCAAACGTTCAGGTCGTGAATGACTTTCTGGATGTTTTCACGATGAAGTTTCTTCTGAACCTCCAGAGCGAGAGGTAGAGTTTACTGTAGAATTGGTTCCTGGCATGGGATCAATACCTATTGTTTCTTATTAAGGGTTTCTTTAGAGTTAAAGGAAATGGAGTCTCAACTGGAAGAGTTGATGTTAAAGAAATTCCGTCGACCGAGAGTGCTTCTCTAAGGAGTGCTCTGGTGTGATTAGTCAAAAGAAAGGTTAGTAGCAAGAGATTATACATCGGTTATCGACAACTCAATAAAGTGACGATCAAGAGTAAATATCCCTTACCAAGGATAGACGAATTGCTTGAACAATTTGAGGCGCTGCTGTGTTTTCTAAAAATCGACCTGAGGTCAGGATGTCATCAAATAAAAGTTAGAGCCTTAGATATTCCGAAGACAGCTTTCCGTACTAGCTATGGACATTACGAGTTAGTAGTGATGCCTTTCGGTCTACCTAATGCTCCAGCAGTATTCATGGATTACAGGAACCGAGTTTTTCATACGTATTAGGATCAGTTTGAAGTCGTTTTCATCGATGATATCTAGCATGTCCAACATCTCCTCATTGTTCTGAGTGTACTCCGAGAAAAGGAGTTGTACTTGAAACCTTCGAAGTGTGATTTTTGGGTGTCAGAGGTAAAGTCTTTGGGACATGTGATCCCCCAAGTCAGGAGTTTCTGTAGGTCCCAGTGAGAAGGAAGCGGTGTTGAATGGGAGTGACCGACGTCAGCCGCAGAGATCAAAAGTTTCTGGGTCTAGCCGGTTACTATCAGAGATTTGTTAAAGGGTTCTCACAGTTCGATTTCCACTTACTCGACTAACTCGAAAGGGGTCAACCGTTTACGTGGGATGTTGATTGTGAAGAATGTTTTCAAGAATTGAAGGTTTGGTTGACTTCTGCTCCATTCCTGATTCTTCCGGATCCGTCATTGGAATTTCAAATTTTCGATGACGCTTCAGGGAAGGGTATAGGATGTATTCTAATGAAAAATCAACCAGTGATAGCTTATGCGTCCAGACAATTAAAGTCTCATGAGAAGAGATATCCGACTCATGATTTGTAATTGGCATCTATTGTGTATGCACTGAAGATTTGAAGACATTACCTGTATGGGCCTCGTTTCGAAGTCTTTAGTGGTCGCAAGAGTTTAAGGTATCTGTTTGATCAGAAAGAACTGAATAACAGGCAAGGAAGTGTGTTGAGTTTCTGGAGGATTATAAATTCGTGTTGATGTAACATTCAAGAGAGGCCAATGTTGTAGCTGATGCGCTAAGTAGGAAATCCATTCATATGAAAGAGAGTTGATGACGCAAGAAATTGGATTGTTAGAGTCTTTTAGATCTAAGTTGGAGTACATCCATAAGTTTCCACTTTGGTGGCGAGGTATTAGTTTGTTAACCTCTCCTTGGTGAAGGTTGACAACGAGATTGTCTTACGAGATTCCGTTTGACAAAACGAACGTGAATACGAATATGTAAGTGAGGTAACTGCTGACTGTTTTCACGTTGCGAATAACCATCAAAGGATTAATTGATGGATCTGCTTGCAAGTAGCTGAAATTTTCGAAGTGAAGCTTGGCGTGCGGCGTGATAGTTTTGAAAAACCATTTTTGTGAAAACCCGCATGCTAGGGTTAATTTTGGGAACGAATCAGGAGGTTAATAAAATCTGATTGAGGAAGAAAATCCTAGGAGGATTATTTAGGTTGAGGAGAAGTTTTCAACGCTATGGACTAATTTGGAAAGGAATCCAGTGCGTCGTTGATAAAAACCTCATGATGAAGTTGCAATAGAGGAAAAAGAGCTCTGAGTTCTGTTTGAAAGTTGTTTTGAGAACAACAGAGGTGATTTTCATTGTTTTCAAGTTTATTTGATGTCCCCGCGGTTTAATTCTACGTTTAAGATAAACGTTTCTGGTAAATCCTCATTCCATCTTCTTTCGAAAAGTGTTATCTCGAAATCTTGGGGGCGAGTCAAGAAGTTTCACAAGTGACTTTTCCGTCACATTGTCGGTGTGTACAAGAACTGTTATGGATCTTAGAAGGTTTGTTGAGAACGTGTTTATTCCCTTCGAAGAAATTGTGTTTGTTTTTACCTTTGCCGAGGAGTACCAGTTTGTGGATCTCGTTTTCAACCTGTATTCTATCAAGTGTCTTGTATTAGACCATTTGATTTAGATTAATCAAAGATTTGGGTTAATCAAGTTGGGGAGCAAGTGAGGAATGAAGCTTAAGAAGTGTTTTCGAACGCGGTGCCAAGCCTATGTAGGCGAATGATGAGTTTCTCGTGTAGATTCGCAACCAGAGAGTTCGTATCAAGGTAGTAGTGGATCATACTTGGAGATTGATGTGCCAACTTGAGAAGATTTTCTACACTCATTTCGTTAATTCAAGAATGTTTTCTAGCAAATTTGGACCTTTCTGAGGATATCGATCCTCGGTTTGTCGGATGAAAGACTTAGTGAAATTTTGAGGACAAAATTCTTTTAAGTTGGGGAGAATGTAACATCCGCAAAATAATTAACCGAATTATTTGGATGTTAACCCAATTAAACTAATTTAGTACTTGACGGGTAAATTTACTGAGTGCTAAAATTATTTATTGGTTGTCATCGGATCGTTAACCGGATAATATGGACCAATGAAGTTTTGGAATCGAAATAAGAGATTTCGATCAATATGATAATTTGACCACGTTGCCGTATATTTATTAAATAAATATATGTATATACGTGTGTGTGTGTGTGTTAAAGAAAAAGGAAAAGAAAAGAATTGAAAGAAAGGAAAGGAAGCTGAGAAGAGAAACAGAGAGGAAAAGAGAAAGAAGAAAAGAGAAGAAAGAAGAAAGGGTAAGGAAGAAGAAGGGGAAAAAGGGAGGATTTGCGCTCATCAAAACGACTTCCTTCCAACACGAAAAACGCTCAGCGTTGCTCCCTCTTCGATTTGGTACCAACATCAACATCATCAACTCTCTCTCTCTCACTTTGCCATTTTCGAATTTTGAGGGAAATGGAGGTTTGTTGATGGTTCAAGCTCAAGGATGGCTTGGGATGGAGTTTGGCGCGAACCCAAGGATGATGGATCGTTGATTGAGGTTCGATTGAAAGATTGGAAGCGAGTTGGGTGATTTGGGGTTTTGTGAATAGTGATTAGAAGTTGGGGAAGATGATGAATAGTATTCATGGAGGATTTCGGGGAATTCGGTAATTCGGTCAAAAAGCGGTTTCGTGATCGAGTGGGAAGCTTTGGAAGCGGATTGGGTGTCGCCGGAGCGGGGAATGTTCGTGAGGTTACTCGGCGAATTCGGCTCGATCGTGGTTCACGCTTCAAGGGTGAGTTCTACTCACGTTTAGGATTTTACGTTTCGAATTAATTGATAAACTGTTTTATCGCTTTCGCTGGACTGGAATATTATGTGATACTGTCTGATTCGGGTTAGGAATCGATTGGGGCGAGTCTCGGGTTGCGTCGCGTTAAAATGGAATTTTTGGTGATTTGATTCGAGAGATTTTGATTTAAAACCGTTATTTGGAAAATCGTCGTATTTTGATAAACTTCGATTTGATTAAGATTTTGGTTGATTGTTTGATGTTGATTGGGTTTGATTATATGTGTGTGAAAACTGTTTTCAATCGGAACGGGAATCGGAATTAAGCGGAATCGCGATTTTCGCGCGAAACTGCCAAAATCTGCCCTTGACAGACCCCCCTGCTGTCAACCCACGCGCCACTTGCGCGCCGCGCGCCACTCGCGCGCCAGTTGACAGATTTTACTGCCAGTTCGCGCGCCGTTTGCGCGCCACGCGCCACTCGCGCGTCACTTTGCAGATTTTCAGCAACCAAACACTGTTTTTCGTTTCGCGATAACTTTTGATCCGGGAACCCGATTGAGGTGTTCTAAGATGCGTTGGAAAGCTTATTCAGAGGCCTAACTGAATATTCTATTTTTAAGGCAAAATGAACTGTTTTTGATATTGAAAATTATGTTGAAAAGTGTCGAGTTAGTATGCGAGAGCGAATGTGGACTTAATGTTTTTATCGAAAAACTGAACAATAGTACACATGTGCGAATATGTTTTATTAATAATAAAGCGGACTATGAGTCCTACGTGGTATGGTTTAACCGACGCGGAATGGTTATTATTCATTCGTCTAAACCGGTGAATAATTCACTATATATAAATTATATCGATTAAAGGAGTCGGCCCAATGTGGGTGGTTGTATATGATTGTAGATATATTTATATATTATATCGAGTTTGGGTGACGACCCATGTTAACATACTAGGCGGGGAAGTCATGATCCCTTACCCTAGGCTCAGTGCCATTAGGAAACACTATTGGTATTGGGGTTCACCGGGATTTAGCACTGGATTGCAGTCGGTGTTATGTTGAAAGTTTTGTCGTACGATACACCGGGATTTAGCACAGGATTGCAGTCGGTGTCGTACTGTACGGTTCACCGGGATTTAGCACAGGATTGCAGTCGGTGCCGTACTGAGTCATAACACGTTCACCGGGATTTAGCACAAGATTGCAGTCGGTGTCGTGTTGAATTAAAATGCGCGTGGTTATAAATTAAACCACGAATGAAAGAGTCCTATAATACGGTTCACCGGGATTTAGCACTGGATTGCAGTCGGTGTCGTGTTAAGTTAAATAGGATTCATAATTGAACGATTCATAATTGAACCGAGAGTGTAGATAGGGGTATCGGTAGAACTCACTGAGATTGTATCTCACTGTTTATATTTTGTGGTTTTTACAGAGAAGCAGGGGAAAAAGCAAAGGTGAAGAAGCACAGCTAGGTGGTGTGCTTATGAAGACGGTGAAGACTTAGTTTTCATTGTTATTGCCTTTCCCTTGAGATTTTTGTATTTCCGATTGTATAACTTGTGTAACACCCCTTTCTACCCGTCACTTTGTTTAAAAAAAATCAGAGTTTGAAAAATCTCATTCATAGGAAATGTTACACGTACTCAAATCAAACGTCGCTTATCCAACTTTAAAAACAGTTTAACTCAAATTAATACGTCCACGTAGCACATCACAATATCAAAAACTCAAGCCTCATGGTTAACGTCACTGATAAAACTTCTCATAACACAAACAACTACGCAGCGGAAATTTGTAAAACATAACCAAATAGTCCACATGGACAAAATAATCGAAAAAACATTAATAAAGGCCGAGTTCATTATCCCCCCTGAGTGCTACGTATCAGAGCATGACGACTCGACTCGAAAAGTGAAGCTAATACCTTCACTGGGAATCACCTGCACGTTACCAACACGAGGGCAACATTCAAACAGGAAAGGGTGAGCATCATTTCAGTCTATAAAATAGAAAACATGATAAGCACTAATCACAGGCTACACACTAGAATAATCAGCATCCAATACACAAAACATCCACAACACAGTCATCATTCACATCATGTACAAACTCATCTCATGTCATGTAGATTTATGAAATGCGACCCACTCGCGGGCATATGCATGAAGGTACCTTTTCACAAAACATCGCTTAGCCACTCAGGCCTCATCGTCACTTAGCCACTCAGGCCTCAAAACATCACTGGGTTTTATGCATATGGGCATGAGACTCTATGACATGCACCACTCACTTCACAAAATCACACAATTACTCAGATCACAGTCATCAATGTGTCCCATCACTTACCTGTTTGCTCGCACGGAGCACAGCACCTGTCAAATTCATAATCATCACACATCATCACTAGGCCACTTAGACCTTAACCTCACTTAGCCACTCAGGCCCCAATTGTCACTTACACTTAAACATCATTTAACTCAAACATTAGCCACTGAGGGCAAAAACGTCATTTGACTAACCACCAAGGGCATCCTCGTCATTTACACATCATTATCATTAACTTTGGCCACTAGGGGCAAAACGGTCATTTTGACACTACCGTGTTTAAAACTGTTGTTTTTACACCAAAAGGGATCTTTTAAGAGTTCCACGTCATTTTTCAATGTCACTGGGGCGACCACCGGGGACAGCCACTTGGGCGCCCACAAACAGTCAGAAAATAACAATTTTCCATTTTAAAAATTGGACACATGGATAGACAGCGGAAAAAGCTTCACGACACTTTTTGAATCGTTCAAAACGGACGTCTACGTCAAAAGTTATGATAAAAACAATTTTGAAAAAAAATTAGGCAACACCCAGGGAACAGGCGCCTTAGGCGCCCAGGCAACCAGGCAACAAATGCACAGGCGCCCAGCGCCCAGGAGCAACAGCGCGCCACACAGCGCAACAATCAACACAGACACGGGCGCCTAGCGCCCAGGGGCAACACGCGCGCACAACACAGCGCCATAGGCGCTCAGCGCCCAGGCGCGCACACGCACACACAGACACAACACGGGCGCCAGCGCCCAGGCGCGCACAGCGCGCAACACACACAGACACGGGCGCATGGCGCCCAGGCGCGCCCCCACGCGCAACAACAACACAGCACAGGCGCCAGCGCCCAGCATAGGCGCCCAGCGCCCAGAAACCAGCAACAACGCCCAGAATTTTTCCAAAACACCTTTCAACACCAAAAATTGTTTTCTCCGCAATTCCAAATCATGAAAACTCAACATTTTCCAGCCACCAAAAATACACTTAATTTAATTAATTTCTCCAAAAATTCAATTGATCAATGTCTTACCTATCCCCTTGGCGCCCTAGGCGCCTATACACCATCATCCAATTTCGCAAACAACACAAGTAATTCCAACACAACAATTTTCAGTTTCAAGCCCATAATTCGAATGTCACACTTTACCAACACAACGCATACATGTCAAAATTTCAGTCTCATGACCAATCTCACTTCGCATACACACATACATATGATAGCCAATACCAACAAAGCATCAAGAAAGCATCAAGAATCATGCATACATCAATTCGCATACATCTAAATATGAAATCCAACATCAACAATGCATCAAGAACTCTATTCTAATCCTAGATCTAGGACTCATCATATGAACTATTAAATAGAGTGATAGAGCTCCCCTAACCTCGAAATTGAAGAACGGAGGCTCCGGAGATAGTCACGTACAGGATCACAGCAACAAAATCACGCTCCTCGCTCTTCCTTGCTTGCGACTTCTCTCCTCTTCCTCTTCTCTCCTCACGGCGCCTTTCCCTTGCTCTCTCTCTCTATCTCACGCTCCTTCTTTCTTTCTTTTGGTTTTCGCAAATTGCCACAAACCCTAGCCCCCACCAACTAACCCCTTCGCCTATAATGTGGATCATGGGCTTGGGCTTTCCACTTAAGCCCAAGTCATGCAAGTGGCGCCTCCACTCCTTCCTAATACCACCAAAAATAAATAAAATTTTAATTAATTCGAATTACATCAAATAATTTAATTTAAATCCCCAATTATTTAATTAAATAAATTAATTAAATAATTTTAGGATGTTACAACTCTCCCCCACTTAGAATATTTCGTCCTCGAAATTTACCTGGTCAAACAACTCTGGGTAGGACTCTCGCATCTTGCTCTCTAGCTCCCAAGTCAAACTCTCGCCGGCAGCTCCTAGCCAGACCACTTTCACTAATGCAATCTCTTTGCCTCTAAGCGCCTTCACTTCACGATCCTCAATCCTTACGGGCATCGTCTCCACAGTGAGATTATCCCGCACCTCTACATCGTCCACTTGGATCACATGAGATGGATCCGAAACATACTTCCGAAGTTGCGACACGTGAAACACGTCGTGCAAGTTCGAAAGATTTGGCGGTAAAGCCACTCTATAAGCCACATTTCCAATTCTCTCGGATATCTGATAAGGACCAACAAATCGAGGAGTGAGCTTCTTCGATTTCAATGCCCGACCAACACCGGTAATAGGAGAAACCCTCAAGAACACATGCTCACCCTCCTGAAACTCTAAATCCTTCCTCCGCTTGTCATGATAACTCTTCTGACGACTCTGCGAAGCCTTCATCTTCTCACGGATCATCTTGATCTTCTCTGTAGTCTCCCGGACAATCTCCGGTCCCAACACCACACTCTCCCCCGAATCATACCAACATAATGGCGTTCTACACTTTCGACCATACAATGCTTCAAACGGTGCCATCCCGATACTGGAATGGTGACTGTTGTTATAGGTAAACTCAATCAACGCAAGATATGAATCCCATGAACCCCGCTGTTCCAATACACAAGCCCTCAACAAATCCTCTAACGACTGAATTGTTCTCTCTGACTGACCATCGGTTTGGGGATGATACGCCGAACTCATTTTTAACTTAGAACCCAATTCTTTCTGCAAACTCTTCCAAAACTCGGAAGTGAACCTCGGATCCCTATCTGACACAATACTCTTCGGAACACCGTGCAGCCTCACAATCTCCTTGACATATACCTCTGCCAACCTCGACACCGGATAAGTGATATTAATAGGAATGAAATGCGCAGACTTCGTTAACCTATCAATGATCACCCAAATAGCGTCATGACCCTTAACTGTATTCGGTAACCCCGTCACAAAATCCATTGCTATGCTATCCCATTTCCACTCTGGAATTTCCAACGGTTGCATTAGCCCTGCAGGCTTCTGATGCTCTACCTTAGATTTCTGACAGGTCAAACAGGCATACACAAATTGCGCCACATCTCTCTTCATACCATACCACCAAAACATCTTTTTCAGATCTTGATACATCTTCGTTGCTCCAGGATGGATACTCAACTTGCTACGATGACCTTCCTCTAAAATTGCCTTTCTCATCCCTTCATCGTCAGGAACACAGATCCTACCCCGGAACCTCAACACACCACTGGAATCTAATTTGAAACCTTCATCTTCAGATTGACCAACCCCATTAATTAAATCCACTAACTTAACATCTGTCTTCTGAGCTTCTCTGATACTGCCCAGGAAATCATTGTCGATCTTTAACATTCCCAGCTTGACACTGCGAGGTGTCATCTTACAAACCAAACTCAAATCCCTGAATTCTTCAATTAACTCTAATTCTTTCACCATCATGGCCGACATATGTAAGGACTTTCTGCTTAAAGCATCAGCCACGACGTTAGCCTTGCCGGGATGATAATTCAAACCGAAGTCATAATCCTTCAAGAGTTCCAACCACCGACGCTGTCTCATATTCAACTCTTTTTGATCGAACAGATATTTTAGACTCTTATGATCACTGAACACTTCGAACCTTGAACCATAAAGGTAGTGCCTCCAAATCTTGAGCACAAAAACCACAGCAGCCAACTCTAAATCGTGCGTAGGGTAATTTTTCTCATGAATCCGCAATTGCCTCGACGCATACGCAACGACCTTCCCATCCTGCATCAACACACCACCGAGACCCATCTTCGATGCGTCACAATACACAACGAACGGTTCCTCTGGATTAGGCAACGTCAAGACAGGCGACGTCGTCAATCTCTTTTTCAGTTCCATAAAACTTTCCTCGCATCGAGCATCCCAAACAAAAACTTTACCCTTGCAAGTCAACTGAGTCAATGGGAGGGCCAACTTGGAAAAACCCTCGATGAACCTCCTGTAGTACCCAGCCAAACCCAAAAAGCTTCTAATCTCTGTTACGGACTTCGGAGACTCCCACTCCAACACTGCTTCTACTTTTGCCGGATCAACCGCAATACCATTACCAGAAATCACGTGTCCAAGGAAACTCACCTCTTTCAGCCAGAACTCACACTTCGATAACTTGGCGTACAACTTTTTCTCTTTTAAAACTTCCAACACTGACTTCAAATGCTCAGCATGCTCTTCATCTGACTTAGAATAAACTAGAATATCATCTATGAAGATTACCACAAACCGATCTAGGTAATCATGGAAAATACGGTTCATATATTCCATAAATACACCAGGAGCATTGGTCACACCGAACGGCATCACTGAATACTCATAATGCCCATACCTCGTTCTGAACGCCGTTTTCTGAACATCCTCATCCTTTACTTTAATCTGATGATATCCGGACCTCAAATCAATTTTGCTGAAAACACGAGCACCTACTAATTGATCCATCAGATCGTCGATCCTCGGAAGCGGATATTTATTCTTGATAGTTACCTTATTCAACTGACGATAGTCCACACATAACCTCATGCTCCCATCTTTCTTCTTCACTAACAATACCGGAGCTCCCCACGGTGATACACTCGGTCTTACAAACTTTTTCTCAAGCAATTCTTCAAGTTGCGTCTTCAACTCAGACAGTTCCGACGCCGACATTCTGTACGGTGCCATAGACACAGGCCTCGTACCAGGTACAAGATCAATCGAAAACTCAACTTCCCTTTCCGGTGGCACACCCGGGATTTCATCAGGAAATACTTCAGGAAATTCGCGTACTACCTTCAGCTCTTCAATAACAGCCTGACTCTCAGCAGACAACGAAGCCATCAACGCAAATAACTGAACTCCTTCTTTCTTCAATTTCTTCAACTGGTCAGCAGACACCAAAACCGAACTTTCTTCACCGAAACTAACCGACTTGCTACGACAGTTGATATGAACGTGATTATTCTCTAACCAGTCCATGCCTAAGATTACATCCAGACCTCTCAACGGCAAACAGACAAAATTCACAATAAAGTCCCTGCCGAAGATCGACACGGGACACTGAGAACACACCTGGGACGTAATCACCGACCCCTTCGCAGGAGTATCGACAACCATATCCCCACACATAGCAGATAAAACAAGACCCAATCTTTTACAGCAATCAACAGAAATAAAACAATGGGTAGCACCAGTATCAATAAGAGATTTCAGAGAAGTACCATTAATAAAACACGTACCTCTAATCAGACCATCATCATCATCAGGCTCCTCTCCTGCCAATGCAAATACCTTCCCAGTAGACCTTTCCTTTTTCGGCTTTGTACACTTGGTACTGATATGCCCAGACTCACCACAGTTGAAACACACCACATCCTTGACTTTACACTCAGCTGCCATATGACCCTTTTTACCACAACGGTAGCAATTTCTGTCATCCGACCTGCATGTAGTACTCTTGTGACCAGGCTTGCCACACTTATAACAGACAATGCTAGCAGGGGCATCTCCCCCACCAGAACCCTTACCTCCAGCAGCTCTCTGATAACCCTTACCCGCAGGAACCTCATACGGCTTGCTTCGACTCTGAAACTTGCCCTTTCTCTCAGAAGTAGCTTTGTAGCGAGCAGTACTGTCCTCCTCGAAGATCCTGCAACTGTCAACCAGATCTGCGAACACACGAATCTTCTGATATCCAATGGCCTGTTTAATATCAGGCCTCAACCCATTCTCAAATTTGATGCATTTAGAAAATTCAGCTGTAGCCTCACTGTAATGTGGATAAAATTTGGCTAGCTCCACAAATTTTGCCGCATAGGCAGTCACAGACATACCACCCTGCTTCAGCTCCAAAAACTCTATCTCTTTCTTCCCGCGGACGTCTTCAGGAAAATACTTTCTCAGAAATTCCCTGCTGAAAACCTCCCAAGTAATCTCTTCCTGTACAGCCTCTAACCTCTGCCTAGTAGCCAACCACCAGTCGTCGGCCTCCTCGGCTAGCATATGGGTACCAAAGCGGACCTTCTGCTCAACAGTACAGTTCATCACCCTGAAAATCCTCTCGATCTCCTTCAGCCAAGCCATAGCGCCATCTGGATCATATTTGCCCTTAAAGGTGGGCGGATTCTCCCTCTGGAAAGTTGTCAGACTTCGAAAACCAGCATTATCCCCAGCATTCTGCTGACCCTGCATCGCCTGAGCCATAGCTTGCAATGCAGCAGCAAGAGCAGCGTCGTCTCGTCTGGCCATTCTAGCACTGCAACAGAAAACAGAATTCAGAAACGAGTAACAAACTCAATGTTACTCAACACGACGACTCAACTACCGGCCGGACAGACCGAACTGCTCTGATACCACTAATGTAACACCCCTTTCTACCCGTCACTTTGTTTAAAAAAAATCAGAGTTTGAAAAATCTCATTCATAGGAAATGTTACACGTACTCAAATCAAACGTCGCTTATCCAACTTTAAAAACAGTTTAACTCAAATTAATACGTCCACGTAGCACATCACAATATCAAAAACTCAAGCCTCATGGTTAACGTCACTGATAAAACTTCTCATAACACAAACAACTACGCAGCGGAAATTTGTAAAACATAACCAAATAGTCCACATGGACAAAATAATCGAAAAAACATTAATAAAGGCCGAGTTCATTATCCCCCCTGAGTGCTACGTATCAGAGCATGACGACTCGACTCGAAAAGTGAAGCTAATACCTTCACTGGGAATCACCTGCACGTTACCAACACGAGGGCAACATTCAAACAGGAAAGGGTGAGCATCATTTCAGTCTATAAAATAGAAAACATGATAAGCACTAATCACAGGCTACACACTAGAATAATCAGCATCCAATACACAAAACATCCACAACACAGTCATCATTCACATCATGTACAAACTCATCTCATGTCATGTAGATTTATGAAATGCGACCCACTCGCGGGCATATGCATGAAGGTACCTTTTCACAAAACATCGCTTAGCCACTCAGGCCTCATCGTCACTTAGCCACTCAGGCCTCAAAACATCACTGGGTTTT
Source organism: Astragalus membranaceus (assembly GCA_039519185.1). Classification (NCBI taxonomy): domain Eukaryota; kingdom Viridiplantae; phylum Streptophyta; class Magnoliopsida; order Fabales; family Fabaceae; genus Astragalus; species Astragalus membranaceus. The sequence continues at coordinate 59,795,685 of CM076854.1, forward strand.
ATGCATATGGGCATGAGACTCTATGACATGCACCACTCACTTCACAAAATCACACAATTACTCAGATCACAGTCATCAATGTGTCCCATCACTTACCTGTTTGCTCGCACGGAGCACAGCACCTGTCAAATTCATAATCATCACACATCATCACTAGGCCACTTAGACCTTAACCTCACTTAGCCACTCAGGCCCCAATTGTCACTTACACTTAAACATCATTTAACTCAAACATTAGCCACTGAGGGCAAAAACGTCATTTGACTAACCACCAAGGGCATCCTCGTCATTTACACATCATTATCATTAACTTTGGCCACTAGGGGCAAAACGGTCATTTTGACACTACCGTGTTTAAAACTGTTGTTTTTACACCAAAAGGGATCTTTTAAGAGTTCCACGTCATTTTTCAATGTCACTGGGGCGACCACCGGGGACAGCCACTTGGGCGCCCACAAACAGTCAGAAAATAACAATTTTCCATTTTAAAAATTGTACACATGGATAGACAGCGGAAAAAGCTTCACGACACTTTTTGAATCGTTCAAAACGGACGTCTACGTCAAAAGTTATGATAAAAACAATTTTGAAAAAAAATTAGGCAACACCCAGGGAACAGGCGCCTTAGGCGCCCAGGCAACCAGGCAACAAATGCACAGGCGCCCAGCGCCCAGGAGCAACAGCGCGCCACACAGCGCAACAATCAACACAGACACGGGCGCCTAGCGCCCAGGGGCAACACGCGCGCACAACACAGCGCCATAGGCGCTCAGCGCCCAGGCGCGCACACGCACACACAGACACAACACGGGCGCCAGCGCCCAGGCGCGCACAGCGCGCAACACACACAGACACGGGCGCATGGCGCCCAGGCGCGCCCCCACGCGCAACAACAACACAGCACAGGCGCCAGCGCCCAGCATAGGCGCCCAGCGCCCAGAAACCAGCAACAACGCCCAGAATTTTTCCAAAACACCTTTCAACACCAAAAATTGTTTTCTCCGCAATTCCAAATCATGAAAACTCAACATTTTCCAGCCACCAAAAATACACTTAATTTAATTAATTTCTCCAAAAATTCAATTGATCAATGTCTTACCTATCCCCTTGGCGCCCTAGGCGCCTATACACCATCATCCAATTTCGCAAACAACACAAGTAATTCCAACACAACAATTTTCAGTTTCAAGCCCATAATTCGAATGTCACACTTTACCAACACAACGCATACATGTCAAAATTTCAGTCTCATGACCAATCTCACTTCGCATACACACATACATATGATAGCCAATACCAACAAAGCATCAAGAAAGCATCAAGAATCATGCATACATCAATTCGCATACATCTAAATATGAAATCCAACATCAACAATGCATCAAGAACTCTATTCTAATCCTAGATCTAGGACTCATCATATGAACTATTAAATAGAGTGATAGAGCTCCCCTAACCTCGAAATTGAAGAACGGAGGCTCCGGAGATAGTCACGTACAGGATCACAGCAACAAAATCACGCTCCTCGCTCTTCCTTGCTTGCGACTTCTCTCCTCTTCCTCTTCTCTCCTCACGGCGCCTTTCCCTTGCTCTCTCTCTCTATCTCACGCTCCTTCTTTCTTTCTTTTGGTTTTCGCAAATTGCCACAAACCCTAGCCCCCACCAACTAACCCCTTCGCCTATAACGTGGATCATGGGCTTGGGCTTTCCACTTAAGCCCAAGTCATGCAAGTGGCGCCTCCACTCCTTCCTAATACCACCAAAAATAAATAAAATTTTAATTAATTCGAATTACATCAAATAATTTAATTTAAATCCCCAATTATTTAATTAAATAAATTAATTAAATAATTTTAGGATGTTACAACTTGTACCAGTAAAAGTTGTAAAATCGTTTCCGCTATTTCTTGGTATTTGGATATTGGACTCTAGGTTATGAGCTGTTTTTATTTATGTTCAATATCTAAAACAGGAAAAAAATATCTCTGATTATTTTATGATGGTACACTTGGGTATTTTTACTCGATGAAGCGGATTCGTGATTCTCCGTTCGTTCGTGTTCGAGAAGTTTCGGCGTTGGGTGATCGTCATCTCCAAAAAAGTGAGCTCTATAACTCACTAGGGAAACCATAAACTTGTGCATGTATGTGTGTCCCGGTTTAGGTCTCGCGTTTTATAAAAATTCGAGTCGATAATGTTAGCGAAAATCTCGCGTGTGAGTTGTTAAGTCATGAGATCCTTGGAATTGAAATTGCTAAATTGCATGAGTGTGATTGTTGAATGAATATTATTGATTGTACTGAATGTACTGGTTTCCATGTCTGTTTTGATGTGTTATCGAGTTTGAATGTGAATCGGAATGGACATGGGAACGATCGGAATAGAAAAGAAAACGCGAAAACAGTTTTTCTGAAATACTGAGAGTCACGCACGGATCGTGTGTATGGGCGCACGGGTCGTGCGTGAGACTCTGAACCTCATGGTGCCGTTTTTGAAAACGCGCACGGGTCGTGCGCCATAGCGCACAGACCGTGCGTATCCTTCTGATGCCAACTTTTAAAATATGTCCTAAGCTATTCCGAATGGTCCCAAGTCCCTTCTAATCCACTCTCCAAGTCTCCCCAAGGATGGGAGCACTGTAATTCTATGTGTTTGACTGTGATTGAATCCAAGTTATGTTAGTGCCATGTGATTGGTTATGTTTGGATTATGTTCAGGTGCAGTGAATGCTCATGTGATTGACCATTGGTTTCATGTTATGACTTTGTGATTATGTATTGTGCTGGGCTGATTGGTTTAGTAAGATTGTTAAGCTAAGTTAGCAAACCTTAGTAATCCATGTGAGATCACTAAATTATAAGATTAAGGTAATAATTAGACCACCTAATGTTAAGAATAAGATTAGGTCATGATAAGGCTCTGTGATTGAGTATGTTTTCAGGTTAGGCTCAGTGATTGAGCAGTCTTCATTGTTCATTGTTATTGTATATTGTATATGCATCATTGTTTAGGCTCAGTGATTGATCATAGTTCATTGTTAGGGTGACGACCCTATTTCAGATTAGTGTGCTGGGGGAGAGGAAGTCATGATCCTTATGAACCTAGGCTCCATCAGGGACCCACTAGTGATTAGTGGGGACGGGTTCACCGGAAGCTTATTATGCCAAGTGACCGGTGACAGGCTAAGAATCATTGTTAGGCTCAGTGATTGAGCATAGTTCATTGTTAGGCTCAGTGATTGAGCATAGTTCATTGTTAGGCTCAGTGATTGAGCATAGTTCAGCCACATAGTCAACTTTGAGGACTATGAGTTTTAGATAATGAATCAAGCATAATTGAACCGAGAGAATTAGTAAGGGGTCGCGATAGGACTCACTGAGACAAGTTGTCTCACCCAATCCATTGTTGTTGTTTTTCAGTTAAGCAGGGAAAGTTGAAGACAGTGAGGCATGGCTATGAAGATGCTTGAGGAGCAGCCGCTATCTTTATCTCTTTATGTCTTGTATTTCAGTTTCCCTTGTATTTCTGTATTTCTATCTAGTACCTTAAGATTACTCGATTGTACGACTTATGTATTTCAAGTTGTAAATCGCTTCCGCAGACTTTCGGTTTTGAGTATTGAACACTAGTTGAGGGTGTAAGGGCCGACTTTATTTATATTCAGTTCAGTTATTCTAAGCACGTTTGATGAGTGATTCATCAAAGTTTAGTATGTGTTCAATATGTTAAAAGGAAGTCACTCTGATGTATGCCAGTAGTGCATTTCGGTAATTTCTACAAGTTAGAAATTATGGGGGTGTTACAATTGGTATCAGAGCAGTTCGACCTAGTCGGGCTTAGAATCTTGAGTCTCTTAAGTCCTCTAAGTGTGATTCCTCTTAGTATGCTATTAGACGTTTAGCCTGATCAACTAAACACTTTGTGCATATTTCGCAGAATCATGGCTGGTGGAAGTAGGAGAAGGGTCCCTGTTGATCCGAATACCGAATGGATGCAGAATGTCATCGAGACGCAACAAAAGATGATGAATGACATGATGCAAATGCAGCAGCAACAGATGGCTCAAATGGCCCAAATGCATCATGAGATGATGAATCAACAGCAACCGAATGTTCAACAACCTCCTCTGGAAGATCCGAATAGGGCTTACTTTCGTTTCCAGAAGATGAATCCGCAAAGTTTCAAAGGAGAACCTGAGGTAATGGTATCACATTTCTTGTTGGATTCGATGGAGAAGATTTTTAGGACTCTTCAATGCAGCGAAGAGGAGAGGGTTCTCTTTGCCGCCCATATGCTCGAGGAAGATGCTCAAACCTGGTGGACCAATGCTAATGAACTAATGGTGAATCAGGGAACTCCGGTTACCTGGGCCAACTTCAAAGAAATGTTTTCTGGTCACTTCTTCCCTCCGGTGATGAAGTTAAGCAAGAAAGCCGAGTTTGATAACTTGAGGCAAGGTGAGATGTCAGTGGGTGAGTTCACCGCCAAGTTCGAAAGGCTGTCGCAGTTTTATCAATTGGCAAAGCACGCCCCTAATGATGAGTGGAAGATGCAGATGTACAAGGCAGGTCTTCGTGCGGATGTGGCCCAAGGTCTTAGCTCTTATGCTATGACCAGTTAAGCTGGACTGGTGCAGCAAGCTTATGTTGCAGAGGCAGATCTCAACAAGATGTATGAGGAAAGGAAAGCGTATCGGAAACAGAAGAGGAAAACCTTGGAATTGTCATCCCCAAGTGATGAACCGAGGAGTACCTACAACAAAGGGAAGCAACCTACAACATCCGAACTACTAAGGTCCGGTAAGTGTCCGAAATGTGGAAGGCCTCACACTGGAGAATGTCGCCAGGGATCAACGATGTGTTATTATTGCAAAGGCGAAGGGCATTATGCTAACGAATTCCCGTTGAAGAAGAAGAATCGAGAAGGGAATTCTAACTCTGCAAGCGGAAAGGTATATTGTGTGCTAATTGTTTTGATTGGTCCAATTTTGAGGACAAAATTTTTAAAAGTTGGGGTGATTGTAATACCCCCAATATTCGCTAATTAAATTATTTGGCGTGAAATTATATTGAGTGATTTATTTAGTTGGTTGAAAGCTAATTAAATTGAAATTGACTTGTTTAGATAATTAATTAATTCAATTGAGTGTCTAGTTGAGTTAAGCTCATCAAAATTTGGGTACTTAAAGCTGTTAGGAGTTATTAGGAATGAAATATGTAAGTGAGGGGCAATGTGGTCTTTTACATTATTTCTTTATAAACCCATCCAGCTGAAACAAAAACACAACAACACTTTATTCCTTGAAAATTCTGAAACAGCAAGATTGAGAGGGAGAGGGAGAGGAGAGGAGAGCGCGAGGGAGAAGAAGAGGAGAGGAGAGTTCCTCAGAATTCCTTGCATGTACAATCCGATTTCACCATTAGTTTCAGTATTCTATCCTCTCTCCATTGATGCAATTTTCGAAACCATCCTCCTCCTCCTCCATAAATCACCATTGAATGCATATCCAAGCTTCACCCAGCCATCCAAATTCGAGTTTGAGGGAGAAGAAGGGTTCAATAGAAAATTCTGGGTAAAACCGGTTTTACCTACCTTCAGTGTTTCGTTCGTATCTCCCTGTACTGACCTCTGATTCAGTTAATTTTTATTTATTTGGAAACTAGACAGAAAATGCTCCAGTTTAGACCCAAGAACCATCTGGTTTCACTGAGAATGTAGGGAGATATCACCTTCCTAAGTTTCGTTTCCCGAATCAGCTTCAGTCTTGACCCAGCTTCATTGTTTCGGTTGTAACTCTCTGGATATAGGATGCATGTGTTTGAAACCTCCACCTTCAGAAACTAGAGAAAAATCCCTTCACCGTAGACCCTCGTTTTGCTAAGTTTGGTTGAGATTTGAGTGAGTTACGCTCGTTGCAAATTGGTGTTTAGTTGCTGGAAGTAGCTGGAGCGGATTCGTGATTCTCCGTTCGTTCGTGTTCGAGAAGTTTCGGCGTTGGGTGATCGTCATCTCCAAAAAAGTGAGTTCTATAACTCACTAGGGAAACCATAAACTTGTGCATGTATGTGTGTCCCGGTTTAGGTCTCGCGTTTTATAAAAATTCGAGTCGATAATGTTAGCGAAAATCTCGCGTGTGAGTTGTTAAGTCATGAGATCATTGGAATTGAAATTGCTAAATTGCATGAGTGTGATTGTTGAATGAATATTATTGATTGTACTGAATGTACTGGTTTCCATGTCTGTATTGATGTGTTATCGAGTTTGAATGTGAATCGGAATGGACATGGGAACGATCGGAATAGAAAAGAAAACGCGAAAACAGTTTTTCTGAAATACTGAGAGTCACGCACGGATCGTGTGTATGGGCGCACGGGTCGTGCGTGAGACTCTGAACCTCATGGTGCCGTTTTTGAAATCGCGCACGGGTCGTGCGCCATAGCGCACGGACCGTGCGTATCCTTCTGATGCCAACTTTTAAAATATGTCCTAAGCTATTCCGAATGGTCCCAAGTCCCTTCTAATCCACTCTCCAAGTCTCCCCAAGGATGGGAGCACTGTAATTCTATGTGTTTGACTGTGATTGAATCCAACTTATGTTAGTGCCATGTGATTGGTTATGTTTGGATTATGTTCAGGTGCAGTGAATGCTCATGTGATTGACCATTGGTTTCATGTTATGACTTGGTGATTATGTATTGTGCTGGGCTGATTGGTTTAGTAAGATTGTTAAGCTAAGTTAGCAAACCTTAGTAATCCATGTGAGATCACTAAATTATAAGATTAAGGTAATAATTAGACCACCTAATGTTAAGAATAAGATTAGGTCATGATAAGGCTCAGTGATTGAGTATGTTTTCAGGTTTGGCTCAGTGATTGAGCAGTCTTCATTGTTCATTGTTATTGTATATTGTATATGCATCATTGTTTAGGCTCAGTGATTGAGCATAGTTCATTGTTAGGGTGACTGCTGCACCCCGAAAAATACCGGCTTGGGCTTCTCAATGTACAACGTGGAAAAATTTTGGAGCCGCAACCAATATTTTAATTTTAAGACCAAAACATTGAAAAAAGGTCTTTTGGACAAGGCGGATGGTCTTTGAAAAACTAGAGATATAGGTTCGGGGGTCGATTACGTGCGAGGAAGGTGTTAGCACCGCGCACGTCCTTTCTACCGAAAGGGAACCTCTAATTAAATGTGTGGTTTTAACATTTGATTTGAAAAATACCTAGATTTGCCTATTTATTTCTTGTTTGAAAGCTTAATGAAAATTTTATTTTTGGCGAGGAAGGGGGAAAAAAAAGGTTTTTTAGGAAAAGTGCTTGACGGGACATGGCCCGCTCCTACGCATCTCCCGGTGCGATGGAGAATTCAAAGCTACGTAGTTCTTGGTTCTTTTTGAAAAGTTTTTGTTTTTTTTATCTTTTTTAGTGAGTTTCTGAAATAGGACGAGCATTAGCAAATGATTGAACTAGCAGAGGCTATGATGAATCACTACTAAATACTCAAAAAGAGAGTTGCACCGTTAGTCAAACGAACAAAGGTTCTGATGGACTATTGATAACAACTCGTTTTTTATTATCCTTTTGGAAAGTGATTTTCGAAAGAGATTGATTTGTACGATGATCAAACTAACAAAGGTTATGATGGATCATCGTTTATTATTTTTAGGAGAAAAGGACATTGTCACTAATAGCTAAACGAACAGAGGCTCTGATGAGCTACTAGCAACAATGGGTTTGAAAATGATTTTGTTTGTTTTATGAAAATGATTGGTTTAGGGGGATGAAAAGAATTTTTATTTGTTGCGCTTGACGAGAACGTGGCTCGCTCCTACGTATCCCAAACGGGAATCAAAGCGACGTAGTTCTGATGAAATTGTTTTTGAAAGGGTTTGAAAGATTTTTGGAAAAAGGGTGAAGGCACTATCAATGATTGATTACAAAAGTTCACGCACATTCACTAATCACGAAATCATACATATGTTGAACATTTAATCAAGACTAAACATGCCAATATGATCAAAATACCCACTTATCAGGGATGCAAGGTAAAGTTCTCAAAGCAAGTGTGTGTGTGGGAAGGAGTGTATTTACCCTAATGACTCTATGCTACAACAGGCATGTAGACTTACGTCTTCATTAGGAGGTCATACAAAGCAAGTGTGTGTGTAGGAAGGAGTGTATTTACCCTAATGACTCTATGCTACAACAGGCATGTAGACTTACGTCTTCATTAGGAGGTCATACACATGGATGGAATGGCATATTAAATCGAGACATTTAAAATGCATCAAAAACAAGCAAGCAATTGATCATAGGCATAGAATGATCTTAATTAAACTAAGGAACACATGAACAATGATTTCTCAATAACATGAGAAAAGGGGAAATTGCATCAAAGCTAAGGTGAGCCTATCCTTTGCATTCATGAATATGTGCCCAAAGGTTAGTAACACAATCAAAGAGGAGGGAGCATCAAGGTTTTGGGAAACCCATCCTTTGCAATACCCCATGGACCTTAAACCACAAACCTAACTATCTTTTATTCATTAGGAAGTTAAAAGGGGGAGGTTGAATCATCTGAGACCATCTTCACCACTTAAAAATGATGCACTAGGCATAAGTGGGAATCATGTGGTTCATCATCAACAAGGACACTACAGCTAAATTAAATCACATAGGGCAATTTTGGCATGGATCAGAATGATTGAATTTTAACAAATATAAAAACAGAAATACCTCTGATGAAGGCAGATATTACAACTCTGAAGAACGCAAATCCCGACTAACCCTTGCAGGAGATCAGCTCAGACGGACCAACGGCGCGAATAGAGCAAAAATGAAGCGTAGAACTGGAAAATGAGATTTTGCGAGAGTTGTCTTCTCAGATCTCGTGAAATGTGTGTGTCTGGAGCAATTCTTCTCTGATCTTGTGAGATGTGTGTGTGAAGATCTGTGTGTGTTCTCCTCTGATCTCCTGAAGTCCCCTCCCCCAAATGTGATTTGAGGCTGCCTATTTATAGGCTTAGGAAAGCGTAGGATTTTTTTTAAAAACATTTATTGGAAGGGTGAATCGATTGTTTGAGCCTTTGGAAATATGTAGGAATCGATTCTTTATTTTTGGAAATGATAAGAATCGATTATATGGCCTATGGAAAAAGGGAGGAATCGATTCTTGGCTCTTTAAAGTGGCCTGAAAATCAATTTCAAGGCCTATGAAAGGAGAGGGAAATCGATTTTCAGGACATTTATAATAGGTGAAAATCGATTCCATGTTTAGTTAAAGCAATGAGGAATCGATTCATGGCCTATGGAAGAGCTTGAAAATCTATTTCAAGGCCTATGAAAGAAGAGGGAAATCGATTTTCAGGACATTTATAATAGGTGAAAATCGATTCTTCACTTAGTTAAAACAATTAGGAATCGATTCATGGCCTATGGAAAGGCCTGAAAATCGATTTCAAAGCCTATGCAATATACTATAAATCGATTCTTGGCCTTTGGAACAAAATAGAAATCAATTCTTGCTTTCCAAAAAATGCTTTTAGGTCTTTGCCATGCATGCATAAAATATTTTTCAAAGCTTGCCATGCATGCATAACATATTTTTCAAAACCCTAATTTCTTAAAAAGTGCATTCTAACCCTAAGAATGATTTCAAAAACTTTGGAGCGGTTTCTAGGATCCAAAATGCATAATTTATTTTTGTGTGGAAAATTAGGGTTTGGACCTAAGCCGGACAAAATTGGGGTATGACAGTGACGACCCTATTTCAGATTAGTGTGTTGGGGGAGAGGAAGTCATGATCCTTATGAACCTAGGCTCCATCAGGGACCCACTAGTGATTAGTGGGGACGGGTTCACCGGAAGCTTATTATGCCAAGTGACCGGTGACACGCTAAGAATCCTTGTTAGGCTCAGTGATTGAGCATATTTCATTGTTAGGCTCAGTGATTGAGCATAGTTCATTGTTAGGCTCAGTGATTGAGCATAGTTCATTGTTAGGCTCAGTGATTGAGCATAGTTCAGCCACATAGTCAACTTTGAGGACTATGAGTTTTAGATAATGAATCAAGCATAATTGAACCGAGAGAATTAGTAAGGGGTCGCGATAGGACTCACTGAGACAATTTGTCTCACCCAATCCACTTGGGATCTGAAGGAGCACTAAGGCTCTGAAGGACCACTCAGGGTCTGAAGGAGCACTAAGGCTCTGAAGGAACGATTCGCAGTCGATGCTTGACGCATTGATTAGAGTTAAACTGAAGGACCGACGAGGTCTGAAGGGCACGCCTAAGCCTGATGGACCAATGGGTCTGATGGAGCGCAAACTAGCATCGGTACTAGTAAAACGGTCTGCCTGAAGGGGTGGCCTTTTCCGAGCAGTCATGATGGGTCAAGATCAGATCCGGAACTGAGATGTTGACCATGTAGGACGTCCATTGTGTCTTTGGCTGACACAACTAGTCTGAAGGACCACTCGGGGTCTGAAGGACTTACCCGCAGCTCGAATGCGAGGTGAAGTCTGCTTTTGAAGGGACACTTGGGTCCTGAAGGGATTCACGAATCATGTTGATTGATTGATTGAAATGTTCAACTAAAGCGGACAGAAAAGTAAAATGGGCACTTGGCGTGCAAACAGAAAAGTAAATGGGCACTTGGCGTGCAAACAGGAGGGTAAATGGGCACTTGGCGTGCAAACAGAAAGGTAAAATGGGCACTTGGCGTGCAGACAGAAAAGTAAAATGGGCACTTGGCGTGCAAACAGGAAATAAAGCCGTAAAGAACGCGGTAAAGAAAGCAGTAAGGAAGGAGCACTGAGGGCTCAGGATGAGCGCGGAGGGCTCGGGATGAGCACGGAGGGCTTGGGATGAGCACAGAGGGTTCACGACGAGCGCAGAGGGCTCAGGAGGATGAGCACAGAGGGCTCAGGAGGAGCACTGAGGGCTCAGGATGATGCACTGAGGGTTTAGGAGGAGCGCAGAGGGCTCAGGATGGGGAGCGCAGAGGGCTCAGGAGGAGCACAGAGGGCTCAGGATGAGCGCAGAGGGCTCAGGGGGGAGCGCAGAGGGCTCTGGATGAGCGCAGAGGGCTCAGGGGGGAGCACAAAGGGCTCAGGATGAGCACAGAGGGCTCAGGAGGGAGCACAGAGGGCTCACAAATTCTGCTGATTGGTTGATTTGGAATGACCGATGCTGCCGCACTGAATTGATGTACCTGCATACGTCAGTTGATGCAAGGAATAGTGCATGGAGTGTGAGTGCATGTTATGCAAGGGCATGTTATGCATGTGCATGCAATGCAATGAGATGCTATTCCTGATTCTTTTACTTTGGTTTTCGTCATGTGATGAATGCACAAGATGCGGTTATGCACATGTAATGCAGATGTATGCTACGTGGATGCATGTGACGCTGATGCATGCAATGCTGGACGCTTTTGATATTCTCTTTTGGCTTTCCTTGATGGTTGCTTTTTTTATTTATGAAGTGCGGGTATGCAAATGCAATGCTTGAGAGTTGTGAAATGCCTTGGTTTATTTGATGGAATGCTAAATTATGGACTTGACATTAGTCTGATTTAAGGACCACAACGAGTCTGGTTTATGGGCCGACAAGCCTGGTTTATGGAGCAATATGTGTCTGCATATTGGTCTGGTTTATGGACCCTAAAGGTCTGGTTTAAGGACACAAAGGTCTGGTTTATGGATCACAATGATCTGGTTTAAGGACACAAATGTCTGGTTTATGGATCACAATGATCTGGTTTAAGGACACAAAGGTCTGGTTTGACCGCATGGAATGCCAGTGTATGCAATGGAAGGCTTCGTTTTGTTTTTTCTATGAGATGCATGATGCAAATGCCATGATTGCTATTTTCTTTTTCTTTCTCTTATGATGAATGCAAATGCCTGAATTTCTCTTTTTCTTTACTTTATTATCATTATTTTCCTGCCTGATAAATGCATGATTTTATGCATGACTGTGTTTGTTTATTGCCCCCGTTTTTTTTTTTTTGCTTATTTTTTATTTTTGCTGGTTCAGCCAACCCGCGACACTCATGACACGAGACTGAGGAACCTGTTGGACTTGCGGGGCTCATGGGCCGAGTGCATGTTGGTCTTGACTTTACTGGTTTGAAGCAATCGTGGATGTAGTTGCTCTCTCTTGCATGATTGACTGATTTTGGGGAATTGCCTTCTCCCGGGACTCTTAAGAATCTCGTAATGATTTGCAATGCTCTATGATGTATGCACATGTTTTACAGTTCAGGACCATCATCATCATAAAACGTTTATTTTGAGCAGAAAAAGCAGAAAATAAAAGAGTGAACAGATACGAGAAATTTGAACTTTATTAATGTGGAAACCGGTCGCACAAGAAGTTACGCCGATTATTTATTACACTTGAAAGTTTAAACTGTAAAAAGACACGAAAAAGGAGAGAAGCTGAATTCTGACTGTCCGTCTATGTGGAACAGTGCCAAACATCTATGTCATTGACCTTGATCACTCCCTCATCCAAGCTTGTAGGAGAGTTGTATGCCTTTCTTTACTTTTCATGCCTAAGTTTTCAGACCCTAATTATTGCCTGGATCGCCCTTTGCGGGTTTTCAATCCACCGGGTCATTCTGATTTTGCCTAGGCCGCCCTTTGTGGGTTTTCAACCTAGCGAGCTAATTCTTACTTGGCTTGTCTTTCTCTTTTTTTATATTTCTTTCAGGCATTAATCTGAATTGACTGGATTCCCGAGATCTTCGCCGTCTATATTTATGAGTATCGACGCTCCTCTGGAAAAAGCTTTCTTGACTTCATATGGACCGTCATAAGTGGGTATCAACTTCCCACGGAGTCAGTCTGGATAGGTAGGATCTTTTTGAGTACAAGGTCTCCTTCGCCGAATTCTCGAAGACGGACTTTCCTGCCGAACGCTGCCTTCATCTTTTGTTGGTACAACTGGCCATGGCGCAGGGCAGCAATTCCTTTCTCTTTAATGAGATTCAGTTGATCTAGACGAGCTTGGACCCCCTTTTGCTTCTTCTAACTTGACCTCCATGACTACTCGTGGAGAAGGTATCTCAACCTTGATGAGAAGAACTGCTTCTGACCCATACACTAGAGAAAAAAAAGGGGTTTCCCCTGTATGATTTCACGAATGTGAGTGCGACAAGGGATGAGATAGGTGTAGGATCAATTTCCCCAGTTGTAGGAGGGATGAAGAGTGACAGGATTGCCCCACTTGGCATATATTGTAAACAAATGAATTTACTTGTCCTTGAGCTAAAACTTTGAGAAAACCACAGCAATCAATCATTGATCGGAATGGACCTTTCGGGATTGTGGTGTTTCGTGGAGGAGAGATGAGTAGGTTTAATGAGGTATTTGGGGCTAATGGCAGGATGGTTTTTATTCGGTGTTGGCTGTCGATCGATGATTTAGGATGGTTAACTAGCTTGATGAGGTATTAGGAAATTTTATTACTGGCTAAGGGTCTTTGGAGGGTGGGTCATCACGGTCAAATGAGAGTGTTTGCGGTTTATGAGAGGAGGGGTGCATGGAAATGAGAAAGTGTTTGAAGGTTTATTGAGACGAGGACCTCTTGGGTTTTGTGGTAACATGTATCAACTCACTATTTTCATCTCTTTTGTATTTTTCTTTTGGTTTTGGGATTTTCCTTTTGAATGATTTTTCCTTCTTTGACTTCTTCTTTTTCTTGAGCTTGGGTGAACTGATAAAGAACGATGCACTGTTTTTTCTGAGGTGGTCCTTGTCTAAGGTGACTTTTGGATTTTTGGCTTTTTCTTGGTCGGAAAGGATTATGTTTTTCTCTTTGGGATTTTCTTGGCTTACGGTAGGTAGGAGGGATTTTGTTTTTCTCTTTGGGATTTTCTTGGCTTAAGGTGGTTAGGAGAGGATTTTGTTTTTGGATATGGAATGGTAGTCCGACTTCATTTCAAATCATGATTGCTTATTTCCTCAAAAATTAACTCTGGGACAATAATTCACTTATTTTCATGCACTTGCCCTTCTTCTTTATTTCCCTTTTGAGTTCTAATTTTCCTTTATTGAAGTACCCATCTTGACCTCTTTCTTGTTCTCAGCGGTTCCCAAGTTGATCACTTCAGCGGATTCCCCGTGACCCTGAATAACCCTTTTTCCTTGCTTCATTAACCTTCTGGAGGATTTTCTCGGTCTTTCTCAACGTCCCACTTTGCTTGATTGATAAGTTGATCAAAGTCAAAATATGGACCGTTGGCACTGTTATTTTGAGAGACAATTGCTGTGGATTTGCTTTTTGCCGAGGCGAAAAAGCAGAATGGAAGGTGAGACAAGCAAGCAAAAATAATAAAGAAAAGAAGAGACACATGAAATGAAAAGGAATTGATTTTTATTGATTGGAATTCAAAAACAACTTTTTTATTGATGATGATGATTTAGAAAATAAAAACATGTGCGCCCCTAACAACTGGTCCTGTGGCCTTGGGCAGAGCCACAGAGTTGCATTACAAATGATTACTTTAAATCAAAGGTCCCAAGAGGATCAACAGTCTTTCAATTCTTTAATTCTTTCACCAGCACTGCAGCGACAAACCAGGTTTGCACCACCCTCTTCTGACTTAGTACCATCATTGGTGACAGCAATTTGATCGTGTTGTTCCTCTTCCTCATCCCATCCTGTGGGCTGGATGTCTTCCATTCGGATTTGAGCACTCTCGGGAGCGTCATATCTGACCAAGTAGTCAAACTTTCCACTGGACTCCCCTAGGGTATCCCAACATCTCTCTTTCATAGGCACCGCTATTACTTCCTCATTGATTTCTTTTTCATCTTCAATATCATGGGTCCCTATCTGAACCACGCACCGATCTATCAGGTCTTGCAGGACTGACTTGAAAACTTCACAGGAACCCACACATAAAGGATCGGCGCATACACAGCCCTTCTTGATAACACCACGACGACACAACTCAGCATGTATATTTTCTAGAGGAGTCTGGATACACTTAACATCTTTCATCATTGTCTGCCCCACAGAATCCTCTACTGCATTAGCGGATGGTGTCCCATGTCCCGGTAGGGGGTTTGTAGTTGTACTGGGACTGTTCGGCTTGAAAGAGATCCAGTTGGCGTCAATCAAATCCTGGACTACATATTTGAAAGCCTTGCAGTCCTCCACCGTGTGGCCGACTCCTCCACTATGAAAGCTACAAGTAGCATCAGCATTGTACCCCCTAGGAAAGGGAGGTTGTATAGGCTTCATGGGGCGAGTATTGACCAAATTCTTTGAGACAAGATGATTGAACAATTCAGTATAGGTCATTGGGATCGGATCAAAATTAGCACGCCTCTTCTCTTGATAGTTCTGGGCTCTGTAGCCTGAATTAGTTTGCTGCGGAGAGTTGAAAGATAATGGCACCGCCTGCTGTGGAGAGCTGAAAGATGGGCCTCCCCGTGCGGAAATAACATTGGTTTCCCCTTCGTTCTTCTTGGGGAAATTGGAGAAGGGTTTCTTTTGTCCACTAGAATTGCCAAAACCTCCAGCAATCTTTCCGCTACGCAATCCGTGCTCTAATCGTTCCCCAATGACAACCATATCTGAGAAATTGGACGAAACGCTCCCCACCAACCTATCATAATACAGCCCTGGAAGGGTCTCCATAAACATGTACACCATCTCTTTTTCAGTCAATGGCGGCTTCACCTGAGCAACTATGCTCCTCCATTTTTGAGCGTATTCTTTGAATGATTCTCTATCTCCTTTGCTCATGTGCTGCAATTGAGACCGGTCTGGAGCAAGGTCCATGTTATACTGGTATTGTTTTAGAAAGGCTTCAGAGAGATCCTTCCAACTGTGAACTTCGGAGGATTGCAGCTGCATGTACCAATCTAGTGATGCCCCAGTCAGACTGTCTTGGAAATAATGAATGAGCACCATGTCATCATGAGCATAAGCGGCCATTTTTCTAACATACATCGTCAAATGGCTAGATGGACACCCGGTGCCGCGATATTTATCAAAGTCAGGTGCTTTGAATTTAGGGGGTATAACAACATCTGGGACAAGGCACAAATCTCGGGCATCCCTGGCTCTAGTTCCTGATCCTTCCACAGCTCTTAAGCGCTCTTCAAGCGAGTGATACCGATCCCCATGCTGAGTGTTCCCAAACAAATGACCTTGTGGATAGTTCCCCGGACCGTGATAATAACCCCCATACTGAGCAGGGTTTCCCATATGATGGACAGCGTTCTGAGGGTTCACAGTAACTCCCAGAGTAGGACTAGGTGAACCTCTTGGCAGTAAAGTATCAGGACTAGGAGTATGAATTTGTGGTCCCATAGCAGCTCCACCAGGCATAGTCGTGACAGGTTGACTCGACCCCACAGGAATAGCTTCAGCAGCAGGCGGCATATAACCCATTGGCATCCCCCAAGGATATATCGGTGCATTCAGATGACTCTGTCCGCTCGCCCCTGGAGGATGGGCAAAGTGACTGACCCCCTGTCCATAAGAAGTGTGAGTAGTTGTAACTTCAGCGGACACCGGAGGAGAAACGAAGGTAACAACCCCTTCGGGGTTTACAACAGCAGCGGCCCCAGCAGTGGCCCCACCCCTCAAATTCTGTAGCATACTCATTACTTCGACCATCTGTGCTTCCACAGCCTCCACTTTAGTCTTCAAAGCTTGATTCTCTTGAGCCAGCTGCTCGGGGTTAAGAATCTCCACAACCGACTCATCTTGACCCAGGGGGTCCTCATTCTCGAGATGTTGATTGCTAGCCATCAATCTTGCTTGTAGACGGGTGGAGTATCGGTGTTGGCGAACCAGCTTGCCTTTTGTTTTTCTCTGATGATAGAACATTTTTTATGAGTACAAGTATGAACGCGTAAATGAATGCAATGCATATGGCTTTATGTTATTTTTGTATTTAGATGCATGAGGAATGCTGTATGAATTTTTTTTTCAGAATTTTGCTTATGTAATGCATGCTGTTATGATGTAAAATGCGGATGATGAGGATGCTTGTTATAAAGACAGATATTTACAGGTGGGGTTTTGAAAATTTAGGGCAGTATACCCTATTATGCCACCCCATTTGTGAAAGAGAAGGAAAAACATATTCTTTTTAATTTCGTTATTTTTTCAAAAACGTTGGCGGAAATGAACTAAACTAGATGTAACAATGCAACACACAATTTTGGAAAAGCCCTTGTGACCTAAAAAGAGGTGAGACCTATGATCTAGGGCAATTTAGAGGGTAATCCTTCCATGTAGCTCTATTCACTTCCTCACAAGGCCACCAGAGCTACAGTCCCTTTCACAAAATTCCCCACAAATGCAGCAAACTGCTAGGTGTGAGGCATCATTAAAGAGCACAACTCTGGTTGAAACTTTCGCAAGTAGCCAAACGGACAAAGGTCCTGATGGGCTCTCACTACTCGAATCCACTCTCCTAAGTTTTTGCAGACCTGGGTTATGGTCCCACTCAAAACACATAGTCACAGGGTATAAGTGTAGTGTGTGTGAAGGGCATTTTCCCTAGCACTACCCCACCTGCAAATGAGAATCCAGACAGTCCAGACAATAGCATGTCGTCTACCCTAGGGTTCAATATCATTCAAATACAACTAGCCTAGGGTACCAACAACGAACACATTACTTACTTTAGAAAAGGAGCTGAGAAGAAGGGACATGATAGAATTGGGGAGAGATGCATGAGCTTACCTTGAAGAAAAGGAGCAAAGAAAGAAGGGAACATGGGGGTTGGAAGAATGCATGAGCATAAACACATAAAACGAAAAGGATTAAAAGAAGAGATAGGGGATAACAAAGAAGACAAATGCATATGCCTACAATCAATGATAAGAAAGAAAGGAAAACAAGTTATTAATCGAATCAACAATACATTAAACCACACATTTAAATTAGTTAGGCTTGACCCTCGTCTTAAAAAAATGTCCCTAGTGGAGTCGCCAGCTGTTGCACCCCGAAAAATCCCGGCTTGGGCTTCTCAATGTACAACGTGGAAAAATTTTGGAGCCGCCACCAATATTTTAATTTTAAGACCAAAACACTGAAAAAAGGTCTTTTGGACAAGGCGGATGGTCTTTGAAAAACTAGAGATATAGGTTCGGGGGTCGATTACGTGCGAGGAAGGTGTTAGCACCGCGCACGTCCTTTCTACCGAAAGGGAACCTCTAATTAAATGTGTGGTTTTAACATTTGATTTGAAAAATACCTAGATTTGCCTATTTATTTCTTGTTTGAAAGCTTAATGAAAATTTTATTTTTGGCGAGGAAGGGGGAAAAAAAGGTTTTTTAGGAAAAGTGCTTGACGGGACATGGCCCGCTCCTACGTATCTCCCGGTGCGATGGAGAATTCAAAGCTACGTAGTTCTTGGTTCTTTTTGAAAAGTTTTTGTTTTTTTATCTTTTTTAGTGAGTTTCTGAAATAGGACGAGCATTAGCAAATGATTGAACTAGCAGAGGCTATGATGAATCACTACTAAATACTCAAAAAGAGAGTTGCACCGTTAGTCAAACGAACAAAGGTTCTGATGGACTATTGATAACAACTCGTTTTTTATTATCCTTTTGGAAAGTGATTTTCGAAAGAGATTGATTTGTACGATGATCAAACTAACAAAGGTTATGATGGATCATCGTTTATTATTTTTAGGAGAAAAGGACATTGTCACTAATAGCTAAACGAACAGAGGCTCTGATGAGCTACTAGCAACAATGGGTTTGAAAATGATTTTGTTTGTTTTATGAAAATGATTGGTTTAGGGGGATGAAAAGAATTTTTATTTGTTGCGCTTGACGAGAACGTGGCTCGCTCCTACGTATCCCAAACGGGAATCAAAGCGACGTAGTTCTGATGAAATTGTTTTTGAAAGGGTTTGAAAGATTTTTGGAAAAAGGGTGAAGGCACTATCAATAATTGATTACAAAAGTTCAAGCACATTCGCTAATCACGAAATCATACATATGTTGAACATTTAATCAAGACTAAACATGCCAATATGATCAAAATACCCACTTATCAGGGATGCTGTAACATCCGCAAAATAATTAACCGAATTATTTGGATGTTAACCCAATTAAACTAATTTAGTACTTGACGGGTAAATTTACTGAGTGCTAAAATTATTTATTGGTTGTCATCGGATCGTTAACCGGATAATATGGACCAAGGAAGTTTTGGAATCGAAATAAGAGATTTCGATCAATATGATAATTTGACCACGTTGCCGTATATTTATTAAATAAATATATGTATATACGTGTGTGTGTGTGTGTGTGTGTGTGTGTGTGTTAAAGAAAAAGGAAAAGAAAAGAATTGAAAGAAAGGAAAGGAAGCTGAGAAGAGAAACAGAGAGGAAAAGAGAAAGAAGAAAAGAGAAGAAAGAAGAAAGGGTAAGGAAGAAGAAGGGGAAAAAGGGAGGATTTGCGCTCATCAAAACGACTTCCTTCCAACACGAAAAACGCTCAGCGTTGCTCCCTCTTCGATTTGGTACCAACATCAACATCATCAACTCTCTCTCTCTCACTTTGCCATTTTCGAATTTTGAGGGAAATGGAGGTTTGTTGATGGTTCAAGCTCAAGGATGGCTTGGGATGGAGTTTGGCGCGAACCCAAGGATGATGGATCGTTGATTGAGGTTCGATTGAAAGATTGGAAGCGAGTTGGGTGATTTGGGGTTTTGTGAATAGTGATTAGAAGTTGGGGAAGATGATGAATAGTATTCATGGAGGATTTCGGGGAATTCGGTAATTCGGTCAAAAAGCGGTTTCGTGATCGAGTGGGAAGCTTTGGAAGCAGATTGGGTGTCGCCGGAGCGGGGAATGTTCGTGAGGTTACTCGGCGAATTCGGCTCGATCGTGGTTCACGCTTCAAGGGTGAGTTCTACTCACGTTTAGGATTTTACGTTTCGAATTAATTGATAAACTGTTTTATCGCTTTCGCTGGACTGGAATATTATGTGATACTGTCTGATTCGGGTTAGGAATCGATTGGGGCGAGTCTCGGGTTGCGTCGCGTTAAAATGGAATTTTTGGTGATTTGATTCGAGAGATTTTGATTCAAAACCGTTATTTGGAAAATCGTCGTATTTTGATAAACTTCGATTTGATTAAGATTTTGGTTGATTGTTTGATGTTGATTGGGTTTGATTATATGTGTGTGAAAACTGTTTTCAATCGGAACGGGAATCGGAATTAAGCGGAATCGCGATTTTCGCGCGAAACCGCCAAAATCTGCCCTTGACAGACCCCCCTGCTATCAACCCACGCGCCACTCGCGCGCCAGTTGACAGATTTTACCGCCAGTTCGCGCGCCGTTTGCGCGCCACGCGCCACTCGCGCGTCACTTTGCAGATTTTCAGCAACCAAACACTGTTTTTCGTTTCGCGATAACTTTTGATCCGGGAACCCGATTGAGATGTTCTAAGATGCGTTGGAAAGCTTATTCAGAGGCCTAACTGAATATTCTATTTTTAAGGCAAAATGAACTGTTTTTGATATTGAAAATTATGTTGAAAAGTGTCGAGTTAGTATGCGAGAGCGAATGTGGACTTAATGTTTTTATCGAAAAACTGAACAATAGTACACGTGTGCGAATATGTTTTATTAATAATAAAGCGGACTATGAGTCCTACGTGGTATGGTTTAACCGACGCGGAATGGTTATTATTCATTCGTCTAAACCGGTGAATAATTCACGATATATAAATTATATCGATTAAAGGAGTCGGCCCAATGTGGGTGGTTGTATATGATTGTAGATATATATATATATATATATATATATATATATATATATATATATATATATATTATATCGAGTTTGGGTGACGACCCATGTTAACATACTAGGCGGGGAAGTTATGATCCCTTACCCTAGGCTCCGTGCCATTAGGAAACACTATTGGTATTGGGGTTCACCGGGATTTAGCACTGGATTGCAGTCGGTGTTATGTTGAAAGTTTTGTCGTACGATACACCGGGATTTAGCACAGGATTGCAGTCGGTGTCGTACTGTACGGTTCACCGAGATTTAGCACACCATTGCAGTCGGTGCCGTACTGAGTCATAACACGTTCACTGGGATTTAGCACAGGATTGCAGTCGGTGTCGTGTTGAATTAAAATGTGCGTGGTTATAAATTAAACCACGAATGAAAGAGTCCTATAATACGGTTCACCGGGATTTAGCACTGGATTGCAGTCGGTGTCGTGTTAAGTTAAATAGGATTCATAATTGAACGATTCATAATTGAACCGAGAGTGTAGATAGGGGTATCGGTAGAACTCACTGAGATTGTATCTCACTGTTTATATTTTGTGGTTTTTACAGAGAAGCAGGGGAAAAAGCAAAGGTGAAGAAGCACAGCTAGGTGGTGTGCTTATGAAGACGGTGAAGACTTAGTTTTCATTGTTATTGTCTTTCCCTTGAGATTTTTGTATTTCCGATTGTATAACTTGTACCAGTAAAAGTTGTAAAATCGTTTCCGCTATTTCTTGGTATTTGGATATTGGACTCTAGGTTATGAGCTGTTTTTATTTATGTTCAATATCTAAAACAGGAAAAAAATATCTCTGATTATTTTATGATGGTACACTTGGGTATTTTTACTCGATGAAAATACCGGGGTGTTACAGTTGGTATCAGAGCAGTTCGACCTAGTCGGACTTAGTTTAGGGTTGAGTTGATTCCTTGTTAGTCCTTTTTGTAATTACACTTGTGATGCTAAGAGACATTGAGCCTGATCAACTTAATACTTAGTGCATCATAAGCGGAATTATGACTGGATGATCAAGACGCAGTCCTCGACCAAAACCGGAATCTCCAACCGGTACATCCTCAGGAAAGAAGGTAGTTGATTTATCAACTCCGAATGCAAAGTCCTAAGATAATTTCATCAAAGGAAAAGTAGGTGCAATTCTTTGATTCTTCAAAGGTTGGAAGATGTTCTAACTGTGGAGAGCCTCACAGTGGTGATTGCAAGCGAAGATCTAATCGGTGCTATTATAGAAATGAAGAGGGTCACTATGGTAAAGAGTGCCCTGTAAGGGAGAGTTCAAGAAGTTACAAGCAGCTCTAAGGCAAGGACGAGTCAACATTCTGGATGTTTAGACAGTTTCAACTGCAGACATAATCTTGGTATAGAATTGTCTACTTGTCATAGGAGGCAGAAATTTCGTTGTAGAATTTATTGTTTGCCTACGAGAAGTGTGGACACCATTTTGGGTATGAATTGGATGACTGCAAATCATGTTGCAATCGACTGTGTTAATCGCTGTCAGCTTCGCTGCAGAATCAGTTGAATTGTCTAGGACAAATTCTGAAGCGGTTACCCAGTTCACCTTAGACGGTCAATCTTCATTCCAAGGTGCGGGAGCACATGTTAGTATGTTATCCGCATCCACTGGAACTAGTTTAGATTTGGCAAACGTTCAGGTCGTGAATGACTTTCTGGATGTTTTCACGATGAAGTTTCTTCTGAACCTCCAGAGCGAGAGGTAGAGTTTACTGTAGAATTGGTTCCTGGCATGGGATCAATACCTATTGTTTCTTATTAAGGGTTTCTTTAGAGTTAAAGGAAATGGAGTCTCAACTGGAAGAGTTGATGTTAAAGAAATTCCGTCGACCGAGAGTGCTTCTCTAAGGAGTGCTCTGGTGTGATTAGTCAAAAGAAAGGTTAGTAGCAAGAGATTATACATCGGTTATCGACAACTCAATAAAGTGACGATCAAGAGTAAATATCCCTTACCAAGGATAGACGAATTGCTTGAACAATTTGAGGCGCTGCTGTGTTTTCTAAAAATCGACCTGAGGTCAGGATGTCATCAAATAAAAGTAAGAGCCTTAGATATTCCGAAGACAGCTTTCCGTACTAGCTATGGACATTACGAGTTAGTAGTGATGCCTTTCGGTCTACCTAATGCTCCAGCGGTATTCATGGATTACAGGAACCGAGTTTTTCATACGTATTAGGATCAGTTTGAAGTCGTTTTCATCGATGATATCTTGATGTGCTCGAAGACCATTGAGGAGCATGTCCAACATCTCCTCATTGTTCTGAGTGTACTCTGAGAAAAGGAGTTGTACTTGAAACCTTCGAAGTGTGATTTTTGGGTGTCAGAGGTAAAGTCTTTGGGACATGTGATCCCCCAAGTCGGGAGTTTCTGTAGGTCCCAGTGAGAAGGAAGCGGTGTTGAATGGGAGTGACCGACGTCAGCCGCAGAGATCAAAAGTTTCTGGGTCTAGCCGGTTACTATCAGAGATTTGTTAAAGGGTTCTCACAGTTCGATTTCCACTTACTCGACTAACTCGAAAGGGGTCAACCGTTTACGTGGGATGCTGATTGTGACGAATGTTTTCAAGAATTGAAGGTTTGGTTGACTTCTGCTCCATTCCTGATTCTTCCGGATCCGTCATTGGAATTTCAAATTTTCGATGACGCTTCAGGGAAGGGTATAGGATGTATTCTAATGAAAAATCAACCAGTGATAGCTTATGCGTCCAGACAATTAAAGTCTCATGAGAAGAGATATCCGACTCATGATTTGTAATTGGCATCTATTGTGTATGCACTGAAGATTTGAAGACATTACCTGTATGGGCCTCGTTTCGAAGTCTTTAGTGGTCGCAAGAGTTTAAGGTATCTGTTTGATCAGAAAGAACTGAATAACAGGCAAGGAAGTGTGTTGAGTTTCTGGAGGATTATAAATTCGTGTTGATGTAACATTCAAGAGAGGCCAATGTTGTAGCTGATGCGCTAAGTAGGAAATCCATTCATATGAAAGAGAGTTGATGACGCAAGAAATTGGATTGTTAGAGTCTTTTAGATCTAAGTTGGAGTACATCCATAAGTTTCCACTTTGGTGGCGAGGTATTAGTTTGTTAACCTCTCCTTGGTGAAGGTTGACAACGAGATTGTCTTACGAGATTCCGTTTGACAAAACGAACGTGAATACGAATATGTAAGTGAGGTAACTGCTGACTGTTTTCACGTTGCGAATAACCATCAAAGGATTAATTGATGGATCTGCTTGCAAGTAGCTGAAATTTTCGAAGTGAAGCTTGGCGTGCGGCGTGATAGTTTTGAAAAACCATTTTTGTGAAAACCCGCATGCTAGGGTTAATTTTGGGAACGAATCAGGAGGTTAATAAAATCTGATTGAGGAAGAAAATCCTAGGAGGATTATTTAGGTTGAGGAGAAGTTCTCAACGCTATGGACTAATTTGGAAAGGAATCCAGTGCGTCGTTGATAAAAACCTCGTGATGAAGTTGCAATAGAGGAAAAAGAGCTCTGAGTTCTGTTTGAAAGTTGTTTTGAGAACAACAGAGGTGATTTTCATTGTTTTCAAGTTTATTTGATGTCCCCGCGGTTTATTTCTACGTTTAAGATAAACGTTTCTGGTAAATCCTCATTCCATCTTCTTTCGAAAAGTGTTATCTCGAAATCTTGGGGGCGAGTCAAGAAGTTTCACAAGTGACTTTTCCGTCACATTGTCGGTGTGTACAAGAACTGTTATGGATCTTAGAAGGTTTGTTGAGAACGTGTTTATTCCCTTCGAAGAAATTGTGTTTGTTTTTACCTTTGCCGAGGAGTACCAGTTTGTGGATCTCGTTTTCAACCTGTATTCTATCAAGTGTCTTGTATTAGACCATTTGATTTAGATTAATCAAAGATTTGGGTTAATCAAGTTGGGGAGCAAGTGAGGAATGAAGCTTAAGAAGTGTTTTCGAACGCGGTGCCAAGCCTATGTAGGCGAATGATGAGTTTCTCGTGTAGATTCGCAACCAGAGAGTTCGTATCAAGGTAGTAGTGGATCATACTTGGAGATTGATGTGCCAACTTGAGAAGATTTTCTACACTCATTTCGTTAATTCAAGAATGTTTTCTAGCAAATTTGGACCTTTCTGAGGATATCGATCCTCGGTTAGTCGGATGAAAGACTTAGTGAAATTTTGAGGACAAAATTCTTTTAAGTTGGGGAGAATGTAACATCCGCAAAATAACTAACCGAATTATTTGGATGTTAACCCAATTAAACTAATTTAGTACTTGACGGGTAAATTTACTGAGTGCTAAAATTATTTATTGGTTGTCATCGGATCGTTAACCGGATAATATGGACCAAGGAAGTTTTGGAATCGAAATAAGAGATTTCGATCAATATGATAATTTGACCACGTTGCCGTATATTTATTAAATAAATATATGTATATACGTGTGTGTGTGTGTGTGTGTTAAAGAAAAAGGAAAAGAAAAGAATTGAAAGAAAGGAAAGGAAGCTGAGAAGAGAAACAGAGAGGAAAAGAGAAAGAAGAAAAGAGAAGAAAGAAGAAAGGGTAAGGAAGAAGAAGGGGAAAAAGGGAGGATTTGCGCTCATCAAAACGACTTCCTTCCAACACGAAAAAGGCTCAGCGTTGCTCCCTCTTCGATTTGGTACCAACATCAACATCATCAACTCTCTCTCTCTCACTTTGCCATTTTCGAATTTTGAGGGAAATGGAGGTTTGTTGATGGTTCAAGCTCAAGGATGGCTTGGGATGGAGTTTGGCGCGAACCCAAGGATGATGGATCGTTGATTGAGGTTCGATTGAAAGATTGGAAGCGAGTTGGGTGATTTGGGGTTTTGTGAATAGTGATTAGAAGTTGGGGAAGATGATGAATAGTATTCATGGAGGATTTCGGGGAATTCGGTAATTCGGTCAAAAAGCGGTTTCGTGATCGAGTGGGAAGCTTTGGAAGCAGATTGGGTGTCGCCGGAGCGGGGAATGTTCGTGAGGTTACTCGGCGAATTCGGCTCGACCGTGGTTCACGCTTCAAGGGTGAGTTCTACTCACGTTTAGGATTTTACGTTTCGAATTAATTGATAAACTGTTTTATCGCTTTCGCTGGACTGGAATATTATGTGATACTGTCTGATTCGGGTTAGGAATCGATTGGGGCGAGTCTCGGGTTGCGTCGCGTTAAAATGGAATTTTTGGTGATTTGATTCGAGAGATTTTGATTTAAAACCGTTATTTGGAAAATCGTCGTATTTTGATAAACTTCGATTTGATTAAGATTTTGGTTGATTGTTTGATGTTGATTGGGTTTGATTATATGTGTGTGAAAACTGTTTTCAATCGGAACGGGAATCGGAATTAAGCGGAATCGCGATTTTCGCGCGAAACCGCCAAAATCTGCCCCTGTTAGACCCCCCTGCTGTCAACCCACGCGCCACTTGCGCGCCGCGTGCCACTCGCGCGCCAGTTGACAGATTTTACTGCCAGTTCGCGCGCCGTTTGCGCGCCACGCGCCACTCGCGCGTCACTTTGCAGATTTTCAGCAACCAAACACTGTTTTTCGTTTCGCGATAACTTTTGATCCGGGAACCCGATTGAGGTGTTCTAAGATGCGTTTGAAAGCTTATTCAGAGGCCTAACTGAATATTCTATTTTTAAGGCAAAATGAACTGTTTTTGATATTGAAAATTATGTTGAAAAGTGTCGAGTTAGTATGCGAGAGCGAATGTGGACTTAATGTTTTTATCGAAAAACTGAACAATAGTACACGTGTGCGAATATGTTTTATTAATAATAAAGCGGACTATGAGTCCTACGTGGTATGGTTTAACCGACGCGGAATGGTTATTATTCATTCGTCTAAACCGGTGAATAATTCACGATATATAAATTATATCGATTAAAGGAGTCGGCCCAATGTGGGTGGTTGTATATGATTGTAGATATATATATATATTATATCGAGTTTGGGTGACGACCCATGTTAACATACTAGGCAGGGAAGTCATGATCCCTTACCCTAGGCTCCGTGCCATTAGGAAACACTATTGGTATTGGGGTTCACCGGGATTTAGCACTGGATTGCAGTCGGTCTTATGTTGAAAGTTTTGTCGTACGATACACCGGGATTTAGCACAGGATTGCAGTCGGTGTCGTACTGTACGGTTCACCGGAATTTAGCACAGGATTGCAGTCGGTGCCGTACTGAGTCATAACACGTTCACCGGGATTTAGCACAGGATTGCAGTCGGTGTCGTGTTGAATTAAAATGCGCGTGGTTATAAATTAAACCACGAATGAAAGAGTCCTATAATACGGTTCACCGGGATTTAGCACTGGATTGCAGTCGGTGTCGTGTTAAGTTAAATAGGATTCATAATTGAACGATTCATAATTGAACCGAGAGTGTAGATAGGGGTATCGGTAGAACTCACTGAGATTGTATCTCACTGTTTATATTTTGTGGTTTTTACAGAGAAGCAGGGGAAAAAGCAAAGGTGAAGAAGCACAGCTAGGTGGTGTGCTTATGAAGACGGTGAAGACTTAGTTTTCATTGTTATTGTCTTTCCCTTGAGATTTTTGTATTTCCGATTGTATAACTTGTACCAGTAAAAGTTGTAAAATCGTTTCCGCTATTTCTTGGTATTTGGATATTGGACTCTATTTCTTGGTATTTCCGCAAGCAAGCCGAGTTTGTTAACTTGAGGCAAGGTGAGATGTCAGTGGGTGAGTTCACCGCCAAGTTCGAAAGGCTGTCGCAGTTTTATCAATTGGCAAAGCACGCCCCTAATGATGAGTGGAAGATGCAGATGTACAAGGCAGGTCTTCGTGCGGATGTGGCCCAAGGTCTTAGCTCTTATGCTATGACCAGTTAAGCTGGACTGGTGCAGCAAGCTTATGTTGCAGAGGCAGATCTCAACAAGATGTATGAGGAAAGGAAAGCGTATCGGAAAGAGAAGAGGAAAACCTTGGAATTGTCATCCCCAAGTGATGAACCGAGGAGTACCTACAACAAAGGGAAGCAACCTACAGCATCCGAACTACTAAGGTCCGGTAAGTGTCCGAAATGTGGAAGGCCTCACACTGGAGAATGTCGCCAGGGATCAACGATGTGTTATTATTGCAAAGGCGAAGGGCATTATGCTAACGAATGCCCGTTGAAGAAGAAGAATCGAGAAGGGAATTCTAACTCTGCAAGCGGAAAGGTATATTGTGTGCTAATTGTTTTGATTGGTCCAATTTTGAGGACAAAATTTTTAAAAGTTGGGGTGATTGTAATACCCCCAATATTCGCTAATTAAATTATTTGGCGTGAAATTATATTGAGTGATTTATTTAGTTGGTTGAAAGCTAATTAAATTGAAATTGACTTGTTTAGATAATTAATTAATTCAATTGAGTGTCTAGTTGAGTTAAGCTCATCAAAATTTGGGTACTTAAAGCTGTTAGGAGTTATTAGGAATGAAATATGTAAGTGAGGGGCAATGTGGTCTTTTACATTATTTCTTTATAAACCCATCCAGCTGAAACAAAAACACAACAACACTTTATTCCTTGAAAATTCTGAAACAGCAAGATTGAGAGGGAGAGGGAGAGGAGAGGAGAGCGCGAGGGAGAAGAAGAGGAGAGGAGAGTTCCTCAGAATTCCTTGCATGTACAATCCGATTTCACCATTAGTTTCAGTATTCTATCCTCTCTCCATTGATGCAATTTTCGAAACCATCCTCCTTCTCCTCCATAAATCACCATTGAATGCATATCCAAGCTTCACCCAGCCATCCAAATTCGAGTTTGAGGGAGAAGAAGGGTTCAACAGAAAATTCTGGGTAAAACCCGTTTTACCTACCTTCAGTGTTTCGTTCGTATCTCCCTGTACTGACCTCTGATTCAGTTAATTTTTATTTATTTGGAAACTAGACAGAAAATGCTCCAGTTTAGACCCAAGAACCATCTGGTTTCACTGAGAATGTAGGGAGATATCACCTTCCTAAGTTTCGTTTCCCGAATCAGCTTCAGTCTTGACCCAGCTTCATTGTTTCGGTTGTAACTCTCTGGATATAGGATGCATGTGTTTGAAACCTCCACCTTCAGAAACTAGAGAAAAATCCCTTCACCGTAGACCCTCGTTTTGCTAAGTTTGGTTGAGATTTGAGTGAGTTACGCTCGTTGCAAATTGGTGTTTAGTTGCTGGAAGTAGCTGGAGCGGATTCGTGATTCTCCGTTCGTTCGTGTTCGAGAAGTTTCGGCGTTGCGTGATCGTCATCTCCAAAAAAGTGAGTTCTATAACTCACTAGGGAAACCATAAACTTGTGCATGTATGTGTGTCCCGGTTTAGGTCTCGCGTTTTATAAAAATTCGAGTCGATAATGTTAGCGAAAATCTCGCGTGTGAGTTGTTAAGTCATGAGATCCTTGGAATTGAAATTGCTAAATTGCATGAGTGTGATTGTTGAATGAATATTATTGATTGTACTGAATGTACTGGTTTCCATGTCTGTATTGATGTGTTATCGAGTTTGAATGTGAATCGGAATGGACATGGGAACGATCGGAATAGAAAAGAAAACGCGAAAACAGTTTTTCTGAAATACTGAGAGTCACGCACGGATCGTGTGTATGGGCGCACGGGTCGTGCGTGAGACTCTGAACCTCATGGTGCCATTTTTGAAATCGCGCACCGGTCGTGCGCCATAGCGCACGGACCGTGCGTATCCTTCTGATGCCAACTTTTAAAATATGTCCTAAGCTAATCCGAATGGTCCCAAGTCCCTTCTAATCCACTCTCCAAGTCTCCCCAAGGATGGGAGCACTGTAATTCTATGTGTTTGACTGTGATTGAATCCAACTTATGTTAGTGCCATGTGATTGGTTATGTTTGGATTATGTTCAGGTGCAGTGAATGCTCATGTGATTGACCATTGGTTTCATGTTATGACTTGGTGATTATGTATTGTGCTGGGCTGATTGGTTTAGTAAGATTGTTAAGCTAAGTTAGCAAACCTTAGTAATCCATGTGAGATCACTAAATTATAAGATTAAGGTAATAATTAGACCACCTAATGTTAAGAATAAGATTAGGTCATGATAAGGCTCAGTGATTGAGTATGTTTTCAGGTTTGGCTCAGTGATTGAGCAGTCTTCATTGTTCATTGTTATTGTATATTGTATATGCATCATTGTTTAGGCTCAGTGATTGAGCATAGTTCATTGTTAGGGTGACTGTTGCACCCCGAAAAATCCCGGCTTGGGCTTCTCAATGTACAACGTGGAAAAATTTTGGAGCCGCCACCAATATTTTAATTTTAAGACCAAAACATTGAAAAAAGGTCTTTTGGACAAGGCGGATGGTCTTTGAAAAACTAGAGATATAGGTTCGGGGGTCGATTACGTGCGAGGAAGGTGTTAGCACCGCGCACGTCCTTTCTACCGAAAGGGAACCTCTAATTAAATGTGTGGTTTTAACATTTGATTTGAAAAATACCTAGATTTGCCTATTTATTTCTTGTTTGAAAGCTTAATGAAAATTTTATTTTTGGCGAGGAAGGGGGAAAAAAAAGGTTTTTTAGGAAAAGTGCTTGACGGGACATGGCCCGCTCCTACGTATCTCCCGGTGCGATGGAGAATTCAAAGCTACGTAGTTCTTGGTTCTTTTTGAAAAGTTTTTGTTTTTTTATCTTTTTTAGTGAGTTTTTGAAATAGGACGAGCATTAGCAAATGATTGAACTAGCAGAGGCTATGATGAATCACTACTAAATACTCAAAAAGAGAGTTGCACCGTTAGTCAAACGAACAAAGGTTCTGATGGACTATTGATAACAACTCGTTTTTTATTATCCTTTTGGAAAGTGATTTTCGAAAGAGATTGATTTGTACGATGATCAAACTAACAAAGGTTATGATGGATCATCGTTTATTATTTTTAGGAGAAAAGGACATTGTCACTAATAGCTAAACGAACAGAGGCTCTGATGAGCTACTAGCAACAATGGGTTTGAAAATGATTTTGTTTGTTTTATGAAAATGATTGGTTTAGGGGGATGAAAAGAATTTTTATTTGTTGCGCTTGACGAGAACGTGGCTCGCTCCTACGTATCCCAAACGGGAATCAAAGCGACGTAGTTCTGATGAAATTGTTTTTGAAAGGGTTTGAAAGATTTTTGGAAAAAGGGTGAAGGCACTATCAATGATTGATTACAAAAGATCAAGCACATTCACTAATCACGAAATCATACATATGTTGAACATTTAATCAAGACTAAACATGCCAATATGATCAAAATACCCACTTATCAGGGATGCAAGGTAAAGTTCTCAAAGCAAGCGTGTGTGTGAGTGTATTTACCCTAATGACTCTATGCTACAACAGGCATGTAGACTTACGTCTTCATTAGGAGGTCATACAAAGCAAGTGTGTGTGTAGGAAGGAGTGTATTTACCCTAATGACTCTATGCTACAACAGGCATGTAGACTTACGTCTTCATTAGGAGGTCATACACATGGATGGAATGGCATATTGAATCGAGACATTTAAAATGCATCCAAAACAAGCAAGCAATTGATCATAGGCATAGAATGATCTTAAGTAAACTAAGGAACACATGAACAATGATTTCTCAATAACATGAGAAAAGGGGAAATTGCATCAAAGCTAAGGTGAGCCTATCCTTTGCATTCATGAATTTGTGCCCAAAGGTTAGTAACACAATCAAAGAGGAGGGAGCATCAAGGTTTTGGGAAACCCATCCTTTGCAATACCCCATGGACCTTAAACCACAAACCTAACTATCTTTTATTCATTAGGAAGTTAAAAGGGGGAGGTTGAATCATCTGAGACCATCTTCACCACTTAAAAATGATGCACTAGGCATAAGTGGGAATCATGTGGTTCATCATCAACAAGGACACTACAGCTAAATTAAATCACATAGGGCAATTTTGGCATGGATCAGAATGATTGAATTTTAACAAATATAAAAACAGAAATACCTCTGATGAAGGCAGATATTACAACTCTGAAGAACGCAAATCCCGACTAACCCTTGCAGGAGATCAGCTCAGACGGACCAACGGCGCGAATAGAGCAAAAATGAAGCGTAGAACTGGAAAATGAGATTTTGCGAGAGTTGTCTTCTCAGATCTCGTGAAATGTGTGTGTCTGGAGCAATTCTTCTCTGATCTTGTGAGATGTGTGTGTGAAGATCTGTGTGTGTTCTCCTCTGATCTCCTGAAGTCCCCTCCCCCAAATGTGATTTGAGGCTGCCTATTTATAGGCTTAGGAAAGCATAGTATTTTTTTTAAAAACATTTATTGGAAGGGTGAATCGATTGTTTGAGCCTTTGGAAATATGTAGGAATCGATTCTTTATTTTTGGAAATGATAAGAATCGATTATATGGCCTATGGAAAAAAGGAGGAATCGATTCTTGGCTCTTTAAAGTGGCCTGAAAATCGATTTCAAGGCCTATGAAAGGAGAGGGAAATCGATTTTCAGGACATTTATAATAGGTGAAAATCGATTCCATGTTTAGTTAAAGCAATGAGGAATCGATTCATGGCCTATGGAAGAGCTTGAAAATCGATTTCAAGGCCTATGAAAGAAGAGGGAAATCGATTTTCAGGACATTTATAATAGGTGAAAATCGATTCTTCACTTAGTTAAAACAATTAGGAATCGATTCATGGCCTATGGAAAGGCCTGAAAATCGATTTCAAAGCCTATGCAATATACTATAAATCGATTCTTGGCCTTTGGAACAAAATAGAAATCAATTATTGCTTTCCAAAAAATGCTTTTAGGTCTTTGCCATGCATGCATAAAATATTTTTCAAAGCTTGCCATGCATGCATAACATATTTTTCAAAACCCTAATTTCTTAAAAAGTGCATTCTAACCGTAAGAATGATTTCAAAAACTTTGGAGCGGTTTCTAGGATCCAAAATGCATAATTTATTTTTGTGTGGAAAATTAGGGTTTGGACCTAAGCCGGACAAAATTGGGGTATGACAGTGACGACCCTATTTCAGATTAGTGAGCTGGGGGAGAGGAAGTCATGATCCTTATGAACCTAGGCTCCATCAGGGACCCACTAGTGATTAGTGGGGACGGGTTCACCGGAAGCTTATTATGCTAAGTGACCGGTGACACGCTAAGAATCATTGTTAGGCTCAGTGATTGAGCATATTTCATTGTTAGGCTCAGTGATTGAGCATAGTTCATTGTTAGGCTCAGTGATTGAGCATAGTTCATTGTTAGGCTCAGTGATTGAGCATAGTTCAGCCACATAGTCAACTTTGAGGACTATGAGTTTTAGATAATGAATCAAGCATAATTGAACCGAGAGAATTAGTAAGGGGTCGCGATAGGACTCACTGAGACAAGTTGTCTCACCCAATCCATTGTTGTTGTTTTTCAGTTAAGCAGGGAAAGTTGAAGACAGTGAGGCATGGCTATGAAGATGCTTGAGGAGCAGCCGCTATCTTTATCTCTTTATGTCTTGTATTTCAGTTTCCCTTGTATTTCTGTATTTCTATCTAGTACCTTAAGATTACTCGATTGTACGACTTATGTATTTCAAGTTGTAAATCGCTTCCGCAGACTTTCGGTTTTGAGTATTGAACACTAGTTGAGGGTGTAAGGACCGACTTTATTTATATTCAGTTCAGTTATTCTAAGCGCGTTTGATGAGTGATTCATCAAAGTTTAGTATGTGTTCAATATGTTAAAAGGAAGTCACTCTGATGTATGCCAGTAGTGCATTTCGGTAATTTCTACAAGTTAGAAATTATCGGGGTGTTACACAATTTAATTAAAACACCACCTCCAATTACAATACCACTCCTCATTTTATTTAAAGCACCTTATAATTATTTTAATAAATAATAATTATATTATTATTTCTACCACCCAATTTCATTTAATTAATTAAACAAATTAATCTATTATTTTTGGGGTGTTACACTGGGCATACTCCTTAAATGACTCATTATCTCTTTTTGCCATGCTCTGTACCTGTGTTCTGTCAGGCGCCATATCTGTATTGTACTGGTACTGTCTGAGGAAGGCATCAGCCAAGTCCTTCCATCAATGGATATGGGACGGTTCTAGCTGCATGTACCAGTTGAGAGATGCCCCCGCAAGGCTCTCTTGGAAATAATGGATCAACAACTTGTCATCATAAGAATGTGTAGCCATTTTTCTACAGTACATGGTCAGATGGCTTTTAGGGCAAGTCACGCTTCGGTACTTGTCAAAGTCAGGCACTTTAAATTTAGGAGGTAAAACCACATCAGGGATGAGACACAGATCACGAGCTTCTCTTGCTCTAGAGCTCGACCCTTCAATCATTCGTAAGCGCTCTTCTAACATATGATACCTGTCTCTAGCTCGAGGAGTTTCAGCAGGATAGTTCTGAGGAAAACCATTCACACCGTAGTGAGGATTACTCATCGACACTACGGCTGGGTTCACGTGTGGGTCACGTGAGTGAGTGGTATTCCCAAGAATTGGTCCCTGAACTTGGGGATGTACCGTTGCTGGTGAATGAAAGCCAAACGGAGTTCCCGGCGGAATAGGAATCTGAATTTGGACCTGAGGCGTTCCCGTTCCTCCACTGTTTGCGGCTGAGATGGGTTGGACTTGCTCTACAACCCTAGGGGGATTACTTCCTGCATTAGCCTCGGCTCCTGGAGGTGTGTATCCGTGTGGGAGTCCCCAAGGCATCCTATGCATGGCTGGTTGGCTCTGGTTGTTGGTCCCTGAAGTATGAGCAAAGGTGACAGTCTACAGACTCGGAGGAGGGAGAGCGACAACAACTTCGGTAGTGACGGCGGGATTTTCAGCGGCAGTTCCGTTCCTCAAAGCTTGTAGTATCCCCATCATTTCAGTCATCTGTGTTTCCATTGCCCCAATTTTCGTTCTCAATTCCCGATTCTCCTGAGCCAATTACTCTGGATTGGGAACCTCAGCAGTTGGGTTACCATGGTCCCATTCACCACTTCCTAAGTCTTCAATAACAGGACAATCCGGGTCATTCTGGTTAGTTGCCATGAGCCTTGCTTGCAGACGAGTCAGGTATCGATGTTGGCGAACCAGCTTGCCTTTTTCTCTTGATGGAACACAATTCATGAGCGCGAGAATCACATAAATGAATGCAAATGCAATGCAATATGTATGATTTTATGTTTGTTTTGGTGCCGGGAATCGCGGTGCAACTCGTCTTGTCATAGGCGTGTAAGTTTAAAGCTCTAACACTTCTCCTTTTTAAATTTTTGGTTGCAACGAGGTTGGAAGCAATAAACAAAACAAACTTTTGATTCCATATTGCTTCTTACACCCCTGTGACAAGGTTCGTTGTTATGTTGCGATTTCCGGCAAACAAACTTTAATGCATGAAGAATGCAAATGATGAAAGTTTTTTTTTTCAAAATTTTGTCAGGTGCAAATGCAATGGTGCAAAATGATGTGAATGCGAAATGATGTGTTATTTACATGGAAAAAGGGTAAGAAAATGAGGTTATTGGTGGTACTTTGAACACTTTCAAAGATACACGCTGTAACACCCTTTTTTCACCCATCGTTTATTTGTAATTTATCAGAGTTTTTTTTTTCGCGCCAAAAGAGTGTCGCATTTTCAACGTAAAACAAAACGTCGTAGTTTTCTCAAAACATGCAGCGGAACTATTCAACATCGTTAAAAACATCAACAACCGACAAAGTGCAAAGTGCACCAATTACTAAAAGATTCAACATCAACTGAAATATAATTAAAAACAGTAATCGACCCTTCCCCAAGTGCTACCTATCAAAGCAGACGACACCAGGCAAAGGAAGACTACAATCTTCACTCGGACTCACCTCTAAAGTAACAACCACAAAAAGGGGTGAGATTCCATACAATATAAGAAGTGTATGAAAGACCACATACAGAGTTCAAGACATTAATTAATCACAGCAAGCAACATCACTCTTAACAGTTAATAACAGCTAAGTATACATCAACACGTCACTTTCACAACAACACATCACTTTAACAACACATCACAACGGCCAAACAACTTCATTCAATCAGTCGTGCAATATGAATGCGATATGAGACTCAAACAATGCACATGCATGTGGTACCAACCTACGTCACTGGCCAAAGGCCTAATTTTCGTCACTGGCACAAGGGCCTAAAATATCGTCGCTGGCCAAAGGCCTAATTTTCTCATCGCTGGCACAAGGCCTAATGTTCATGGTATGCATGCGACTCAATGATGCATGCACAACAGTCAAACAATCACACATCAACGTCACTGGCCATAGGCCTAAATCACATCACTGGCCGAATGGCCTAAAACAATAGACAACGCTGTAGTCCAACAATCACACATCAACGTCACTGGCCATAGGCCTAAATCACATCACCTTTCCAAAAATAGAGGCAACTCGTCGTCGTCATATAAACATCGTCGTCAACAATTACAACTTAACAATTTATAGCGCTTTGGCCACATCACCACAATTTGCAACATCACAACAATTTGGCTTAATCACATACTCAAAATCATTTTAATTGACAACGCCTAATTGGAGCAACAAACCCCACAAAATTCGGAGCAACAAACCCCACAAAATTCGGAGCAACAAATCCCACAAAATTCGGACAGAATTATTAGTCATTCTGAAATCAAATCTTCCCCCTCATTTCTCAACGAAATTTAGCGAAATCAGTTCCTATTCAGTAGGAAATGAAGTCTACTTTCCAACAAAACAAACCCCACGGAATTTGGAGGATCAGGGCATTCACAATTAGACAAAGACTGAACATATATTCCAAACCGTCCCAGATTTTTGACCCAATTTGAAACCAATAATCCTCCAATTATACTTATCCAAATTGAGTAAACTCAGTGCCTAGTTTGTAGAAAATTGTGTCTAGTTTCCAGAAAAACAAACCCCATAATTGTTAGACGAATAGAACACTCACGACCATAGATTTACTGAACCTATACCCACATTGTTTCCAGAATTTTATCATAACTTGCAACACCTTTAACTCGAGCTATACAACTCCAAATGCAACCAAACTAGCGCCAAATTAACAAGCATTAAGTCTAGTTTCTAAAAAGGTAAACCACATAATTTTCGGACTGCTAGATTGTTTCCAGAATACACGCAGAATGCGCCCTAGGCGCTCTATGACCAGAAATTTGACCCAACTTTGGAGACTCATAACTTGAGTTACACAACTCCAAATTGAACGAACCCAGTGCCAAAACGACCGGCTTTATGTCTATTTTCAAAAACGGATAGCCACATAATTTTTGGATCGACCAAAAAGTACCAGTTTCAGAGAATCCGAAACAGTGTCCAGAAATGCACAAAAACCATAAACAAATAGAACTCATCATGATCCATTCCCAAACAACAATTTCAACACCACATACTTATGCATTTGCTCAAACACTTGACATGCAAAATCATAAATTCTCAACAACAAATCATCATATGGCAACAATTATTATTATGAGCATAACAACATGTCATTTAGGCATAGGAATGTGAGGAAATCAAGCATACTTCAATTTACTCAACAAGGCACACAATCGTAGGGCATGCGATTTTTCAAGTCAACAATATGGTGATCAAGACACCCTAAAACCCCACATGTAGATCCCTCATAAACCCTTATATTGAATTAAATCCCACCCTTACCTTAGATTAGGAGAAAACGAAACCTTAGATTAGGAGATGTGTGAAACCCTAGCTTTCCTTCTTTCTCTCCTTGGTTGTAGATCACGCCTCTCTCTCTCTTCTAGCTTGTGGATCACGCCTTCCCTCTCCTCTTCTCACTTCTCTAATCCTTATTTTCCTTTTTCCTTCTAATGACAATAAAACCCTAACCTAGCCCTTTTAGAAACTCACTTAACCTCATGGGCTTTTTCTTATCTTATGTGACCTAATCATGGGCCTCCACTTAACACTTCTAATTTACTAATACTAACACTAAAAATTAGGTCCACATATACTAATAAATAATTATTTCTATTATTTCTACCACATAAATCCTAAATAATTAATTAAATAAATTAATCAATTATTTTGGGCTGTTACAACTCTCCCCCACTTAAAAGAATTTCGTCCTCGAAATTTACCCGCCTAAGCTAACATTCTTCCACTAACAAACTACATACAAGTTCACACGGAAACACAATAAAGCACACAATACCAGTAGGAGCATCTCCCCCACTAGTTCTCTTACGATCGGCGGTTTTTTTTTTCGGTTTACTTTTACCTGCAGGAGCATCACTAAAACACAAACAATGGTTAGAACTAAAAGACAACACTTGACCGTCACACGACACAACGACTCGACAACTTGGTCGGACTAACCATTGCTCTGATACCACTAATGTAACACCCTTTTTTCACCCATCGTTTATTCGTAATTTATCAGAGTTTTTTTTTTTCGCGCCAAAAGAGTGTCGCATTTTCAACGTAAAACAAAACCTCGTAGTTTTCTCAAAACATGCAGCGGAACTATTCAACATCGTTAAAAACGTCAACAACCGACAAAGTGCAAAGTGCACCAATTACTAAAAGATTCAACATCAACTGAAATATAATTAAAAACAGTAATCGACCCTTCCCCAAGTGCTACCTATCAAAGCAGACGACACCAGGCAAAGGAAGACTACAATCTTCACTCGGACTCACCTATAAAGTAACAACCACAAAAATGGGTGAGATTCCATACAATATAAGAAGTGTATGAAAGACCACATACAAAGTTCAAGACATTAATTAATCACAGCAAGCAACATCACTCTTAACAGTTAATAACAGCTAAGTATACATCAACACGTCACTTTCACAACAACACATCACTTTAACAATACATCACAACGGCCAAACAACTTCATTCAATCAGTCGTGCAATATGAATGCGATATGAGACTCAAACAATGCACATGCATGTGGTACCAACCTACGTCACTGGCCAAAGGCCTAATTTTCGTCACTGGCACAAGGGCCTAAAATATCGTCGCTGGCCAAAGGACTAATTTTCTCGTCGCTGGCACAAGGCCTAATGTTCATGGTATGCATGCGACTCAATGATGCATGCACAACAGTCAAATAATCACACATCAACGTCACTGGCCATAGGCCTAAATCACATCACTGGCCGAATGGCCTAAAACAATAGACAACGCTGTAGTCCAACAATCACATATCAACGTCACTGGCCATAGGCCTAAATCACATCACCTTTCCAAAAATAGAGGCAACTCGTCGTCGTCATATAAACATCGTCGTCAACAATTACAACTTAACAATTTATAGCGCTTTGGCCACATCACCACAATTTGCAACATCACAACAATTTGGCTTAATCACATACTCAACATCATTTTAATTGACAACGCCTAATTGGAGAAACAAACCCCACAAAATTCGGAGCAACAAACCCCACAAGATTCGGAGAAACAAATCCCACAAAATTCGGACAGAATTATTAGTCATTTTGAAATCAAATCTTCCCCCTCATCTCTCAACAAAATTTTGCGAAATCAGTTCCTATTCAGTAGGAAATTAAGTCTACTTTCCAACAAAACAAACCCCACGGAATTTGGAGGATAAGGGCATTCACAATTAGACAAAGACTTAACATATATTCCAAACCGTCCCAGATTTTTGACCCAATTTGAAACCAAGAATCCTCCAATTATACTTATCCAAATTGAGTAACCTCAATGCCTAATTTGTAGAAAATTGTGTCTAGTTTCTAGAAAAACAAGCCCCATAATTTTTAGACGAATAGAACACTCACGACCATAGATTTACTGAACCTATATCCAGATTGTTTCCAGAATTTTATCATAACTTGCAACACCTTTAACTCGAGATATACAACTCCAAATGCAAGAAAACTAGCGCCAAATTAACAAGCATTAAGTCTAGTTTCTAAAAAGGTAAACCACATAATTTTCGGACTGCTAGATTGTTTCCAGAATACACGCAGAATGCGCCCTATGCGCTCTATGACCAGAAATTTGACCCAACTTCGGAGACTCATAACTTGAGCTACACAACTCCAAATTGAACGAACCTAGTGCCAAAACGACCGGCTTTATGTCTATTTTGAAAAACAAACAGCCACATAAGTTTTGGATCGACCAAACAGTACCAGTTTCAGAGAAACCGAAACAGTGTCCAGAAATGCACAAAAACCATAAACAAGTAGAACTCATCATGATCAATTCCCAAACAACAATTTCAACACCACATACTTATGCATTTGCTCAAACACTTGACATGCAAAATCATAAATTCTCAACAACAAATCATCATATGGCAACAATTATTATTATGAGCATAAACATGTCATTTAGGCATAGGAATGTGAGGAAATCAAGCATACTTCAATTTACTCAACAAGGCACACAATCATAGGGCATGCGATTTTTCAAGACAACAATATGGTGATCAAGACACCCTAAAACCCCACATGTAGATCCCTCATAAACCCTTATATTGAATTAAATCCCACCCTTACCTTAGATTAGGAGAAAACGAAACCTTAGATTAGGAGATGTGTGAAACCCTAGCTTTCCTTCTTTCTCTCCTTGGTTGTAGATCACGCCTCTCTCTCTCTCTTTTAGCTTGTGGATCACGCCTTCCCTCTCCTCTTCTCACTTCTCTAATCATTATTTTCCTTTTTCCTTCTAATGACAATAAAACCCTAACCTAGCCCTTTTATAAACTCACTTAACCTCACGGGCTTTTTCTTATCTTATGTGACCTAATCATGGGCCTCCACTTAACACTTCTAATTTACTAATACTAACACTAATAATTAGGTCCACATATACTAAAAAATAATTATTTCTATTATTTCTACCACATAAATCCTAAATAATTAATTAAATAAATTAATCAATTATTTTGGGCTGTTACACACGCTACATGCCACCTCATGTAGTTGTTTATGAGGGGAAAAGAAAATTACTTTCTACAATTTTGAAATAGAGTTTGAGAAAAAGGAATGCCTAAGCTAATGCATCAAACAAAGGCGTGCCCCCGTGTCCTACAAAGGGTGGGAATCCTAGGGTCTAGAGTCGACGACAAGGGTAATCCTCCCATGTAGGTTCTAATCACTTCCTCACAATGGCAACCAAGAGCTAAAGTCTCTCTCATGATGACACCCACAATCGTAGAAAGCTACCGAGTGTGAGGCATCATGACAAAGCGCACTCTTGGGCGAAACTTTCATGAGAGCCATACAGACAAAGGTCTACGAATGGTAGTCACTAATCGTTCCCACTCTCCTAGGTTTTTATTCAGACCTTGGGTTTTAGGCCCCACTCAATGCTCACAAGTATAGGGTGTGAAGTGTGTGTTGAGGGCACAACACCTAGAAATAACTACCCTTCCCCACCTGCAAGAAAAACCATGAACAGTCCATACATGCATACATCATTTCAATATACAAACCATCCTAAGAAGTCAGCAATAATTACACGCATTGCTTACCTCAAAGAAAAGGAACCGAGAAGAGGGGACATAATTGAATTGGGGAATATGCATGAACTTACCTCAAAGAAAGAGAGCAAAGAAGAGGGAACATGATAAGATTGGGGGAATGCATGAAAGAAAGAAGCATATAAGCAAAGAGGATAAGAGGAGAGACTATCTACCACTTTAAGCAAGAAGCGAACATAGAAGAAGAAGGGATAAATACACATGAATGCAACATGATAATGTGACAATGCAATGGAATTGCCAAGATGCAATCAAGTAGACATGAGAGAAATGAGAAGAAGAAGGAATGTTCTAAAATTTAGCGAACAAATGGCATGGAAAATAGAACAAAAGTAGGAAGAAGGGAGGTAAAACAAAGCATGTTAAATCAGCAAAGCAGATGACACATTCAATTAATCGGCTTGACCCACTTAAGAAAAAGATTCCCCAGCAGAGTCGCCAGCGGTCGCACCCCGAAAAATCGTTGGAGGGATTTTTCTTCGCACAACGGGATTTTAGAGTCGCCACCAATATTTTTTAAAGGTAAAACATTAAAAAAACCTTTTGTTGGAAAGCAATGGTCTTTGGAACCATTAGATTTGGGTTCGGGGGTCTAATTACGTATGGGGAAGGTATTAGCACCCCATAACGTCCCTTCAAAGAAGGGTTACCTTAATTAAATATGTGATTTGCAAAGTTGATTCGGAAAAATGCTTTGTGTTTACCTCTTTTGTTGATGAACGACTTAATGAAAAATCTTTAGTTTTCGCGCTTGACGGAGAGTATTCGCTCCTACGTATCTCCCGGTGCGATGGAGAATTCAAAGCAACGTAGTTCTTGTTTTTGAAAAATGTTTTATTTTGGAAAAGTGTTTTGTTTTTGAAAGGAAAAATGTTTTGGGTTTGTTGTGCTTGACAGAGAGTATCCGCTCCTACGTATCTCCCGGTGCGATGGAGAATTCAAAGCTACGTAGTTCTGGGTTGTCTAGAAAAAGGTTTTTGTTTTTTTTACCTTGTTTAATTGTGAAAATTGAGATTTCATGATGATCAATTGAGCAAAGGCTCCATGTGACCACCAGTAGCACTCTATTGTTAATAATCACGCAAGCAAAGGCTTCGCAAGACTACTAACAAAGTTTTTGATTTAATGAAAACCTTTAGGAAAATTAGGCTTTCATGATGATCAATTGAACAAAGGCTCCAAGTGATCGCCACTAGTACCTCATTGTTAATAATCATGCAAGCAAAGGCTTCGCAAGACTACTAACAAAGTTTGATTTTGAAGAGTTTTCGCAATTGGATTGTGTAACACCCCGATAAATTCTAAAATATAGAATCACCGAAATGCACTAAATGGCATACATCAGAGTAACTTCCTGTTATTGAAATATTCAACACAACTAAAACTTTTGATAATACATAATAACTGGTTCTCTGAACCTCATAAACTTTCTGAAAATGCTTAAGTTCCAAAACTTAAGACTTGTACATAATCCTGGTGTTCAATACTCAAAACATAATGTAGCGGAAACGATTTTACAACTTGACAATGAAAGTTATACAATCGGAACATAGAAACAATAAACGGAACAAAGGTCTAAAACATTAAACTAGGTCTTCAATGACTCCAAGAGTCACACCAGCTAACCATGCTTTACCGCCTTTGCTTTCCCCTGTTTCTCTGTAAAAACCACAAATATGAAGGGTGAGATAAACATTATCTCAGTGAGTCCTATCGAGACCCCTTACTACTCTAGCGGTTCATTATGTCTTAATTTGAACTCGTGGTCCTAAAAGCAACCACGTGGAAATGCATTTAGTTCCTGTAACCTTCATGCTCATGGCCCTCCTAAGCGACACATGAAGCATGCAATCTTTGTTCCATGTTTTTAGCATAACACCTCAGTCTACCTATTTTATAGGCAATCTCTTGACTTTGGTGAACCCATCCCGCTATTTCTAGCAGGGGAAACATTCTTGAGTCTAGGTTTTGGGGCTCATGACTTCCCCTCCCCTAGTATGCTAACCTCTTAGGGTCGTCACCCTTTTTCCTCTTGTATTTATTATACCTTTTCAGTCTGTGTACCCGCAATGGGCTGTTAGTCATTCCAGTCAAGTACTATGTACCATATCAGTCAATTACAGTGTATAATATCAGTCAAGTACCGTGTGTTATTATCATTCTTTGACATTTGCACTCTCGCGTTCTCTAAGAGCGGTTTTCCATTTTATTCATAACACACAATCTTTCTATCGAACATGTTCAATCTCATACCATTGTTACCTTTACATTGTTGTGGAACCTTGGGGAATGGATTGGAAGAGGATTGGAATCATTTGGAATGGATAAAAAGGTACTTTGAAATTGAAGGTCAGAAGGTCTCACACGACCTGTGCGTATAGGCGCACGACCCGTGTGGGGTTGAACAGTTTGCAAAAAATTTCCAGAAAGATACGCACGACCCGTGCGACTTGGCGCACGATCCGTGCGTTATCTACTAAGATTTTATAAAGTTCCAGAGACATACGCACGACCCGTGCGACTAGGCGCACGATCCGTGTGTGTTTTAAAAGTCCAGTTCTTATCGTATCAGATGGAGGCGCACGACCCGTGCTCAGAGGCACACGATCCGTGTGTCTCCATCAGTTTCCAGAAAATAGGTTTTTCATGCGTTATTCTGTTGCACCCCGAAAAATCCCGCTTTTGGGGTTTCTCAATGTACAACGTGGAAAATTTTTGGAGCCGCCACCAATATTTTAATTTTAAAACCAAAACATTGAAAAAAGGTCTTTTGGACAAAGCAGATGGTCTT
The DNA here is from genome assembly GCA_039519185.1 of Astragalus membranaceus. Taxonomy (NCBI): domain Eukaryota; kingdom Viridiplantae; phylum Streptophyta; class Magnoliopsida; order Fabales; family Fabaceae; genus Astragalus; species Astragalus membranaceus. Next base: position 59,839,804 of record CM076854.1, read on the forward strand.
TAAAAACTAGAGATATAGGTTCGGGGGTCGATTACGCGCGAGGAAGGTGTTAGCACCGCGCACGTCCTTTCTACCGAAAGGGAACCTCTAATTAAATGTGTGGTTTTAATGTTTGATTTGAAAAATACCTATATTTGCCTATTTATTTCTTGTTTGAAGACGAATGAGAAAACTTACTGGAAATTTTATTTTTGGTGAGAAAGGGGGGAAAAAGGGGTTTTTAGAAAGAAGTGCTTGACGAGACATGGCCCGCTCCTACGTATCTCCCGGTGCGATGGAGAATTCAAAGCTACGTAGTTCTTGGTTCTTTTTGAAAAGTTTTTATTTTTTTATCTTTTTTAGTGAGTTTTTGAAATAGGACGAGCGTTAGCAAATGATTAAACTAGCAGAGGCTATGATGAATCACTTACTAAATACTCAAAAGAGAGAGTTGTACCGCTAGTCAAACGAACGAAGGTTCTGATGGACTATTGATAACAACTCGTTTTTTATTATCTTTTTTGAAAGTGATTTTCGAAAGAGATTGATTTGTACGATGATCAAACTAACAAAGGTTATGATGAATCATCGTTTATTATTTTTAGGAGAAAAGGACATTGTCACTAATAGCTAAACGAACAGAGGCTCTGATGAGCTACTAGCAACAATGGGTTTGAAAATGATTTTTGTTTGTTTTATGAAAATGATTGGTTTAGGGGGATGAAAAGAATTTTTATTTGTTGCGCTTGACGAGAACGTGGCTCGCTCCTACGTATCCCAAACGGGAATCAAAGCGACGTAGTTCTAATGAAAAAATGTTTTTTGAAAGGGCTTGAAAGGGGATTTTGGAAAAAGGTGGCACTATCAATGATTGATTACAAAAGTTCGAGCACATTCAATAATCACGAAATCATGCATATGTTGAATATTTAATCAAGACTAAACATGCCAACATGATCAAGAGACCCACCTATCGGGGATGCAAGGTAAAAGTACTTAAAGCAAGTGTGCGTGTAGGAGGGAGTGTATTTACACTAATGACTCTATGCTACAACAGGCATGTAGACTTACGTCTTCATTAGGAGGTCATACACATGGATGGAATGGCACATTGAATCAAGACATTTAAAATGCATCCGATGACAAGCAAGCAATTGATCATAGGCGTAGAATGATCTTAATTAAACTAAGGAACATATGAACAATGATTTTTCAATAACATGAGAAAAGGGGAAATTGCATCAAGGCTAAGGTGAGCCTATCCTTTGCATTCATGAATATGTGCCCAAAGGTTAGTAACACAATCAAAGAGGAGGGAGCATCAAGGTTTTGGGAAACCCATCCTTTGCAATACCCCATGGACCTTAAACCACAGACCTAACTATCGTTTATTCATTAAGAAGTTAAAAAGGGGGAGGTTGAATCATCTGAGACCATCTTCACCACTTAGAACATGATGCACTAGGCATAAGTGGGAATCATGTGGTTCATCATCAACAATAGCACTATAGCTAAATTAAATCACATAGGGCAATTTTGGCATGGATCACAATGATTAAATTTTAACAAATGTAAAGACTGAAATACCTCTGATGAAGACAGATATTACAACTCTGAAGAACGCAAACCCCGACTAACCCTTGCAGGAGATCAGCTCAGACGGACCAACGGCACGAATAGAGCAAAAATGAAGTGTAGAACCGGAAAATGAGATTTGCGAGAGTTGTCTTCTCAGATCTCGTGAAATGTGTCTCTGGAGCAATTCTTCTCTGATCTTGTGAGATGTCTGTGAGTGAAAAATCTGTGAAAAATCTGTGAAAAATGTGTGTGTTCTCCTCTCTGATCTCGTAAAATCTCCCCCTCTGTGAGATCTCGTGAAGTCCTCCCCAAAATGTGATTTGAGGCTGCCTATTTATAGGCTTAGGAAAGCGTAGAATTTTAAAAACATTTATTGCAAGGATGAGTCGATTGTTTGAGCCTTTGGAAATAGCAAAGAATCGGTTCTTGGACATCCTAAATAGGTGAAAATCGATTCCATGTTTAGTTAAAATAGTGGGAATCGATTCTTGAGCCTTTGGAAATAATAAAGAATCGATTCTTGGTTCCTTTGAAAACAAGAGGAATCGATTTTCAGGACCTTTTGCATAGGTGAAAATCGATTCTTGCTTTAGTTAAAATAGTGGGAATCGATTCTTGAGCCTTTGGAAATAATAAAGAATCGATTCTTGGTTCCTTTGAAAACAAGAGGAATCGATTTTCAGGACATTTTTGCATAGGTGAAAATCGATTCTTGCTTTAGTTAACACAATGAGGAATCGATTCATGGCCTAAGGAAGAGCTTGAAAATCGATTTCAAGACCTATGCAAGAAGAGGGAAATCGATTTTCAGGACATCCTAAATAGGTGAAAATCGATTCTTCACTTAGTTAAAACAATTAGGAATCGATTCATGGCCTATGGAACAAAATAGAAATCAATTCTCGCTTTCCAAAAAATGTGTTTAGGTCTTTGCCATGCATGCATAAAATATTTTCCAAAGCTTGCCATGCATGCATAAAATATTTTTCAAAACTTGCCATGCATACATAACACATTTTCAAAAACCCTAATTTGATGCATGAGGCTTATTGCAAAAATTATTTTCATAGACCCTTTTGTGAGAAATGACCAAAATGCCCTTTTTGACTCTAACTTCCCAAAACGTGCATTTTAACCCTAAAAATGATGCATAATTTATTTTTGTGTGGAAAATTAGGGTTTGGACCTAAGCCGGACAAAATTGGGGTATGACAGCTGCCCCTCTTTATCTGAATTTTAACAAGGAATATGAATTGGCCCAAACATATTCCAAGGCAAAATGAAGATAAAGAATTCAGAAATTATACCGATTTTGTCCACTTAGGGAAACCCGAATTTTCCTCTTTTTCTTTTTCTATGTTTTTTGAATAGATGGGCTTGAGAACAAACGGGGAATGGTTAACACCTTGCGCATTAACCGAGAGAGAAAATGACAGACCACTCGGGATCTGAAGGAGCACTAAGGCTCTGAAGGACCATTCAGGGTCTGAAGGAGCACTAAGGCTCTGAAGGACCATTCAGGGTCTGAAGGAGCACTAAGGCTCTGAAGGACCACTCAGGGTCTGAAGGAGCACTAAGGCTCTGAAGGTCTAATTCGCAGTCGATGCTTGGCGCATTGATTGGAGTTAAACTGAAGGACCGACGAGGTCTGAAGGGCATGCCTAAGCCTGATGGACCAATGGGTCTGATGGAACGCAAACTAGCAACAGTACTAGTAAAACGGTCTGCTTGGGGGGTGGCCTTTTCCGAGCAGCCATGATGGGTCAAGATCAGATCCGGAACTGATATGTTGACCATGTAGGACGTCCATTGTGTCTTAGGCTGACACAACTAGTCTGAAGGACCACTTGGGGTCTGAGGGACTTACCCGCAGCTCGAATGCGAGGTGAAGTCTGCTTTTGAAGGGACACTTGGGTCCTGAAGGGATTCACGAATCCTGTTGATTGATTGATTGAGATGTTCAATGCTGTCGCACTGAATTGAGGGGCACTTGGCGTGCAAACAGAAAGGTAAAATGGGCACTTGGCGTGCAGACGGAAAAGTGAATGGGCACTTGGCGTGCAAACAGAAAGGTAAAATGGGCACTTGGCGTGCAAACAGAAAAGTGAATGGGCACTTGGCGTGCAAACAGAAAGGTAAAATGGGCACTTGGCGTGCAAACAGAAAAGTAAATGGGCACTTGGCGTGCAAACAGAAAAGTAAATGGGCACTTGGCGTGCAAACAGAAAAGTAAATGGGCACTTGGCGTGCAGAAAGCGGTAAATGGGCACTAGGCGTGCAAAAGCAGGAAATAAAGCGGTAAAGAACGCAGTAAAGAAGGAGTAAGGAAGGAGCACTGAGGGCTCAGGATGAGCGCAGAGGGCTCAGGAGGGAGCACAGAGGGCTCAGGATGAGCACAGAGGGCTCAGGAGGGAGCACAGAGGGCTCAGGACGAGCACAGAGGGCTCACAAATGCTGTTGATTGGTTGATTTGAAATGACCGATGCTGCTGTGTTGGATTGAGGTGCCTGCATACGTTAGTTGATGCAAGGAATGGTGCATGGAGTATGAGTGCATGTTATGCAAGGGGCATGTTATGCATGTGCATGCAATGCTATGATTTTGGGAAACATAGGCATTTTGGATGACATGCGATGAATGCATGAAATGCGAATGTGAATATGATGTGAATGAAATGCTTGGATGCAAATGTTATGACACGGGATGATGCAATGCTTTGATGCTTGATGGAATGAGATGGAAGATTTTTTGCTTTTATCCGTTGCTTCTTTTTGTTGCTTTTGATGATGTTGGCACGATGCAAACTATGATGAACAAAATGCAACGCCTAAATGCATGAGGCGAAAAATAGGATATGAATGATTTAAACATTTTTGTGATGATGAGATGCAAGACTTTGAATGCAAGGAATTGAGATGATTATTGACCATTTTGTTGAGAAAAAAATGGAATTTGATTCAAACTCCGGTGTTCTCAAGATTTTATTTACAAACAAGCTCACTTGTTTTCTCTTCCTTCCAATGACGACTGAATCTTAAATATCGCGTGACTAACTTGTGTTCTCTCCCTTTGAAGCATTATCTAGTAAGCATGCATAGGGGTGTAAATGTGAATGAGTGAGTCCGTTAACTTGGGATTGGTTTATGGCATGGACTTTTATGGCAAGTGAAGGAATGACCGACATGGCTATTGCCGAAGCTTGTGAGGGATCAAGAGATACAAGATTGCCCCAATTCAGGTCTTTGATGAGTGAATAGTTTGCCCCTGTCTAGTGGTGACAACAACTAGGGGTGTAGAAGATGATGAATTGGGAATGCTTCGGATCTTGGGATGAAAGCTGGAATGAAAGGGGTTTTGCTTCAACCCACAGAATTTGATGTTGCCCCAGTCATAACAAGGACAAAGCTGTCCCAATCAGAATGACAGGGTCTTGTTTAGGATAGTGAGTTGAGAGATTGCCCCGGTGAGGGAATGAATGAGGTGAAGGAATGGGAATGCACTTGCCCCGCTTTGGAATGACATTGACAACTGGAGTGGCATGGGATGGGCATTGAACATACTTTCCCAAGACTAGGGTGTGTGGGTGGTGAAGAGAATGCCCCAACTTTTGGGTCCGAGTGGTATTCTCAGTGCAAATCTTTGGTTCTCTACTGATGTCTTGACTTTGGTGCGAAAGAATCCTTACCTGGTGATCACTAAACCTTGTTTTAATGCATCTTGAATATGTTTTGGAGTGCAAGTCCCTCTTTTTTTTTTTTTTTTTTTATTTTGTCAGCTTTCTTTTTTCTGACTGTTTGTTTTTGTTTCCTCAGTTCTCTTTTTTCTGAGGGTTCATTCTTTCTTGATTAGCTTTCTTTTTTCTGATCGTTTGTTTTTTTTTTCTTTTGAGCAAACACATTGTACATAGATAAGCTTGTTCGTCCTAAGATTAGAATTTGAGTGAACAAAAGCAACCGGTCATTGATCGGAATGGACTTTTCGGGATTGTGGTGTTTTGTGGAGGAAGGAGGGTTAGGCTTAATGAAGTGTTTGAGGCTAATGGGAGGATGAGTTTTGTTCGGCGTTGATTGACGGTTAATGGTCTATGAGGAAGATGGTTATTGGGCTTGTTTGGGCTCTGTTAAAGCAAATTCGTGTCTCATGGTAGAATGACTAAGGGGTTTGATGTTGAGGCCAAAGGAAGTGTTTGAAGGTTTATGGAATCAGGCGTTGGAATGATGAAGTGTTTGAAGGTTTATTTAGACAAGGATCTCTTGTACTTTGTGGTAACATGTACCAGCTCACCATTTTCTTTTGTTTTGGGATTTTATTTTTGAATCCCCCTTTTTTTGATTTTCTCTCTTTTTTTTTTTTTTTTTTTTTTGACTCGGGTGAGCTGATAAAAAGTGATGCACAGTTTTTTTTATTTGGGGTGATCCTTGTCTAGGGTGATTTTTGGATTTTGGTTTTTCTTGGCTCAAGGTGGGTAGGAAAGGGACTTTCTGGGATTTTGGAGTTTTTGAGGAGATGGCCAAACTTCATTTCAAATCCCGATTGCTTATTTCTATAAGACTTAACTTTAGAACAATAGTTTATCTATCTTTATGTGTTTGCTCTTTTTTCCTTTTTTGTGCCCTAATTTTTGCCTGGACCGCTCTTTGCAAGTTTTCAGTCCACCGGGCGCTCCTTTTTGCCTAGGCCGCCCTTTGCGGGTTTTCAACCTAGCGAGCTTGTTTTCTTGTTTATTATATTATTATTATTTTTTTTGAGAGACTTGCACTGAAGGAATATGATATTAATCAAGGGGATTTAATGATCACAGACTTGCCCCAGCATGGAGGACTTAAAGCATTAGAGTGAACCAAAAGTCAAATACGCACTGATGGGGAGAATATGCACTTTATGGGTGGACGGGGCGGGACTAGACTTGGACGGGAGACTGTGGTAAGGGAGGAAAACCAACGGACTCAAACAAAAGAATGTACTCATAGCATGCACGCTCATTAGAAGAATGCTTCACAGAGAATTAACATCAGTTAAAAATTTGTTTTTTTCTTTGACACACTATTTCAGTCTTTTGTCATAGAATGGATGGGATGCAGTGCTTTTGAAAGAAATGCAAATGAGCTATTGAAAAAAAAACTGAGTGCCTTGGAACACCTTGAGTTTGCAACCAAGTAAGGACAAACTTTTTCAAAAAGGATGATTGTTTCGCAAGAACGTCTCGCTTCTCATCACAACTCTTATTTTATGCAATGAATGAATGAACAAATTATGATGTGCAAGTATGATGCAAATGATTTATTGGAGAAAAGGTTTTAGAAAAATGTGCTTGACGGGGTATGACCCGATCCTACGTATCCCCATTGTAATGAGGAATCAAAGCTTACGTAGTTCTACTGTGTCCTTTTTGAAATAATGCTTATGCATGAATGCCATGTCTTGGATGAACTCGACGAGGATTTTTTTTTTGCATGATTATAAATTGAATGCTTATGCTATGCAGATGATAATTGTTTTTGTTTTATCTTTATGTGATGAAAGGGAATGCAAGATGAATGGTTTTTTTTTTTTCAAAATTGAATTTTTATGCAATGCAAACGATGCAATGATGCAGTGATGCAATGATGCGATGATGCAAGGATGCTTTTTTTTGTGTTTTTGTAGAAAGAGGATATTTACAGGTGGTGATTTGAAAATTTTCACACTATATGCCACCTCATATAGGCGTTTATTGAAAAGGGAAAGCATATTTTTTTGATTTTCAAAAATTCTGAAGGAAAATTGATTGATCTGGATGCAACGATGCAACACACAATTTGGAAAGCCCTTGTGACCTAAAAGGGAAGAAACCTATGATCTAAGGCATTTTAGGGGTAATCTTCTCATGTGGCTCTATTCACACCCTCACAAAGGTCATCAGAGCCACTGTCTCTTTCACGAAATTCCTTGTAAATGCAGCAAACTGCTAGGTACAAGGTATCATGGAAGAGCATAACTCTGATTGAAACTTTCGCGAGTAGCCAAACGGACAAAGGTCCTGATGGGCTCCCACTACTCGAATCCACTCATCCTATGGTATCCTAATAGACCTGGATTATGGTCTCTTCCTCTAATCATATAATCTCGGGGTACAAGTGGTGTGTGCGAAGGGCATTTCCTTAAAAACTACTCCACCTGCAAATGAAAATCCAGACAATCCAGACAATAGAAAGCAATAACATGTCGTCTACCCTAGGGTTTAATACCAATTAAATACAACTAATCTAGGGCGCCAACAACAGTGCACTACTTACCTCAAGAAAGGGAGCGAAGAAGAGGGAACAGGATAGAATGGGGAAGAGATGCATGGACTTACCTTTGGAGAAAAGGAGCAAAGAAGAAGGGAACATGGGGGTTGGAAGAATGCATGAGCATAAGCAATAAAAGAAAAGGAGTAGAAGAGGAGATAGGGAACAACAAAGAAGACAAATGCATATGCCTACAATCAATGAAAAGAAAGAAAGGCAAAGAAGGATTTAATCAAATCAACAATACATTAAACCACACATTTTAATTAGTTAGGCTTGACCCTCATTTTTTAAAAAAAAGTCCCCAGTGGAGTCGCCAGCTGTTGCACCCCGAAAAATCCCGCTTTTGGGGTTTCTCAATGTACAACGTGGAAAATTTTTGGAGCCGCCACCAATATTTTAATTTTAAGACCAAAACATTGAAAAAAGGTCTTTTGGACAAAGCAGATGGTCTTTGAAAACTAGAGATATAGGTTCGGAGGTCGATTACGCGCGAGGAAGGTGTTAGCACCGCGCACGTCCTTTCTACCGAAAGGGAACCTCTAATTAAATGTGTGGTTTTAATGTTTGATTTGAAAAATACCTATATTTGCCTATTTATTTCTTGTTTGAAGACGAATGAGAAAACTTACTGGAAATTTTATTTTTGGTGAGAAAGGGGGGAAAAAGGGGTTTTTAGAAAGAAGTGCTTGACGAGACATGGCCCGCTCCTACGTATCTCCCGGTGCGATGGAGAATTCAAAGCTACGTAGTTCTTGGTTCTTTTTGAAAAGTTTTTATTTTTTTATCTTTTTTAGTGAGTTTTTGAAATAGGACGAGCGTTAGCATATGATTAAACTAGCAGAGGCTATAATGAATCACTACTAAATACTCAAAAAGAGAGTTGTACCGCTAGTCAAACGAACGAAGGTTCTGATGGACTATTGATAACAACTCGTTTTTTATTATCTTTTTTGAAAGTGATTTTCGAAAGAGATTGATTTGTACGATGATCAAACTAACAAAGGTTATGATGAATCATCGTTTATTATTTTTAGGAGAAAAGGACATTGTCACTAATAGCTAAACGAACAGAGGCTCTGATGAGCTACTAGCAACAATGGGTTTGAAAATGATTTTTGTTTGTTTTACGAAAATGATTGGTTTAGGGGGATGAAAAGACTTTTTATTTGTTGCGCTTGACGAGAACGTGGCTCGCTCCTACGTATCCCAAACGGGAATCAAAGCGACGTAGTTCTAATGAAAAAATGTTTTTTGAAAGGGCTTGAAAGGGGATTTTGGAAAAAGGTGGCACTATCAATGATTGATTACAAAAGTTCGAGCACATTCAATAATCACGAAATCATGCATATGTTGAATATTTAATCAAGACTAAACATGCCAGCATGATCAAGAGACCCACCTATCAGGGATGCAAGGTAAAAGTTCTTAAAGCAAGTGTGCGTGTAGGAGGGAGTGTATTTACCCTAATGACTCTATGCTACAACAGGCATGTAGACTTACGTCTTCATTAGGAGGTCATACACATGGATGGAATGGCACATTGAATCAAGACATTTAAAATGCATCCGATGACAAGCAAGCAATTGATCATAGGCGTAGAATGATCTTAATTAAACTAAGGAACATATGAACAATGATTTTTCAATAACATGAGAAAAGGGGAAATTGCATCAAGGCTAAGGTGAGCCTATCCTTTGCATTCATGAATATGTGCCCAAAGGTTAGTAACACAATCAAAGAAGGAGGGAGCATCAAGGTTTTGGGAAACCCATCCTTTGCAATACCCCATGGACCTTAAACCACAGACCTAACTATCGTTTATTCATTAAGAAGTTAAAAAGGGGGAGGTTGAATCATCTGAGACCATCTTCACCACTTAGAACATGATGCACTAGGCATAAGTGGGAATCATGTGGTTCATCATCAACAATAGCACTATAGCTAAATTAAATCACATAGGGCAATTTTGGCATGGATCACAATGATTAAATTTTAACAAATGTAAAGACTGAAATACCTCTGATGAAGACAGATATTACAACTCTGAAGAACGCAAACCCCGACTAACCCTTGCAGGAGATCAGCTCAGACGGACCAACGGCACGAATAGAGCAAAAATGAAGTGTAGAACCGGAAAATGAGATTTGCGAGAGTTGTCTTCTCAGATCTCGTGAAATGTGTCTCTGGAGCAATTCTTCTCTGATCTTGTGAGATGTCTGTGAGTGAAAAATCTGTGAAAAATCTGTGAAAAATGTGTGTGTTCTCCTCTCTGATCTCGTAAAATCTCCCCCTCTGTGAGATCTCGTGAAGTCCTCCCCAAAATGTGATTTGAGGCTGCCTATTTATAGGCTTAGGAAAGCGTAGAATTTTAAAAACATTTATTGCAAGGATGAGTCGATTGTTTGAGCCTTTGGAAATAGCAAAGAATCGATTCTTGGACATCCTAAATAGGTGAAAATCGATTCCATGTTTAGTTAAAATAGTGGGAATCGATTCTTGAGCCTTTGGAAATAATAAAGAATCGATTCTTGGTTCCTTTGAAAACAAGAGGAATCGATTTTCAGGACCTTTTGCATAGGTGAAAATCGATTCTTGCTTTAGTTAAAATAGTGGGAATCGATTCTTGAGCCTTTGGAAATAATAAAGAATCGATTCTTGGTTCCTTTGAAAACAAGAGGAATCGATTTTCAGGACATTTTTGCATAGGTGAAAATCGATTCTTGCTTTAGTTAACACAATGAGGAATCGATTCATGGCCTAAGGAAGAGCTTGAAAATCGATTTCAAGACCTATGCAAGAAGAGGGAAATCGATTTTCAGGACATCCTAAATAGGTGAAAATCGATTCTTCACTTAGTTAAAACAATTAGGAATCGATTCATGGCCTATGGAACTAAAATAGAAATCAATTCTCGCTTTCCAAAAAATGTTTTTAGGTCTTTGCCATGCATGCATAAAATATTTTCCAAAGCTTGCCATGCATGCATAAAATATTTTTCAAAACTTGCCATGCATACATAACACATTTTCAAAAACCCTAATTTGATGCATGAGGCTTATTGCAAAAATTATTTTCATAAACCCTTTTGTGAGAAATGACCAAAATGCCCTTTTTGACTCTAACTTCCCAAAACGTGCATTTTAACCCTAAAAATGATGCATAATTTATTTTTGTGTGGAAAATTAGGGTTTGGACCTAAGCCGGACAAAATTGGGGTATGACATATTCCATTCCATTCCGATTCCAAAATCTGTTCCGATCGTAACCCAAACTCAATCACACACTAAAATAATATATCATAGCGTTCCAACACAATCAATCACACAATATATGATTTAAGTCACGATTCTTTGGAGAAAACGGTTTTTAATAAGTTTCCTTTCTATAACAAAAACGTGTGACCATGGTTTTCGAAAATAAAACCCAGAACGCAAACACATTCCCTAAGCGAGTTATAGAACTCACCTATCGTGATGAAATCACGCAATTTCTGAAACAGTTGGAGTTCAACGACACCGAACGTGCACGAACTTGTTCCGTAACGGTCCTACTCGTTCCCACGAACTCCACGCCCTCTCCAATTCGAATCCCAGCGACTTTGAGCTACTGACCCTCTTCTCTAATTGTTTCAAACAGCTAGGTGATGTATCCCAAGGTTCTATCCCAGCTCTAAGATGACATGCAACACATTGAAAGCGCTACAACTCCATTTTTGGCTCTATGAAGCTTTGTGGGTCGAAAATGGTGGCTGAAGCAAGAGGGTGATTCAGCAGTTAATAATGGTGTCAATGGAAAGGTCTTGGAAAGAGGATGAGAATGAGCTAGAATCGACTTACATGCAATGGAGGAATATGAAATCTTCAGCTTCCTTCCTCTTCTCTCCCTCTCTCGCGTAGCTCCCTCTCTCTACCTCTCAAACTCTCTTTTCAATTTTCTGAATTGTGAAGTGTGGCTGAGGGTGTTTGGTATAAGTTAAGCTGGGGTTCATTTAAAGATGGAATGACTAAATCGCCCCTCCCTCCTTCATTCTCACTTAAGCTACTTATAACTCACAATTATTCAACAATTCACTTACTTAACATAATGTACTAATTATGCATGACTACAATTTATTAATTTCAAATTCATATAATTACATGGCCTATGCAATTAACTTAATTCACGATGAACCTTTTTGCGCTAGATACTCGACTTAGCCGATGATTACCCTAACCTTTCAGCTAATTTAAATAAATCAACTTAGCTAGTTAGGGGATGTTACAGATTGATTCTTGTTTAGGAAATGATTTTGATGCTTGAAAAAGCTTTTGATTGAAATTGGACCTAGACTACACAGATTATGACACGATACATAGATAGGCAAGGAATGAACCCAAGTTGAACATTTTGGCAAAAATATGTGAATAGGCACGAAAATGAACCTAAGTTGCACATCTTATTGAAGATGCTAGGCAATGGGATGAACCTAACTAGACATTTATGACACAATATGTGAATAGGCAAAAGCGTTTCAAAGCACAAGTGATATCAAACTTCTAATGAATCACTTGCAAAACCCTAAGGATTTCACATCAACATTAGACATAAGCACCCATGTGGTATCTTTTTGATGTCATCAATGTCTAATACATTTCTTCAATCAACTGCATGGAAGGAATAAATTAGAAGGGGCATTTGCCTAATGCAAGATCATAGGCAAGTCTTAAGACTAAATTGACAAGTTTAAGCAATTAGGGTGTTGAGTCCCTTTAGGTAATCTTTGACACTTGGGATATGCACAAGTGCATAGGTGTCAAATCCTCTTACCAAATCGTCAACACAAAACCAAAAATTGTTTCAAAACAATTACTTATTTGCAAGATCACGAGCATTTCAAAATGATTTATAAGTTGTTTTTGGTAATCAAAGCAATTGGTAAGGAAAGGAAACCTAAATTTGCATTCTTGTTCACTAGGAATCACAAAAGAAATTGAATCCTCTTAGGCAATACTCAACACTTAAAGTGTGCATCAATGCACAAGTGAGAGTCCTCTTGCCAATCATCCACATAGGGCATGATTTGCAAGCAAATTCATGAGAACAACAAGTTTTAAGCAAACAAACATCATAATCAAGGTTCAATTCCAAGTACTTGCAAGATTAGACAACCAACTCATCAAAAATCTCATAAACCCTAATTTCTTTGAAACATGCAAAACTAACATAAACCCTAAATCTCATTTTATTCTTGGAAACACAAGATAATGTAAGAGAACAACATAGATTAAACTTTTGGCAAGGATTCACATGATCAAGCAAAGAAATGCATAACAATCACACAAATCCTAATTTTCCTCTAATATGCGAAATGAAATAAGCTTCAAATCATCATTTTATTCGTGAAAACAACAAGAAATGAGTGAAATAACAACAACACACAATTTATTCTAAAGGAGAGAAGCATCCAAGCACCCAAACCTCCCAAAGTGTTTGTCAAGATACTTGAAATAAATCTCTCACTCAACAACAACAACTATGCTAACATTATGACATTAAAATGCAATGGGATGCCAAAATGAAGTGATGATTTACATCTTTGATGCTTGTAACACCCTGGTATTTTTATTTGTTAAAAACACCCAAGTGCACATTAAACATACATCAGAGATATTATTTCCTGTTCAGACACTGAATACCATTATAAATTTTTCGCTGAATAAAACAAAACAGTCTTATATACAAACAAGACCATAACCTGTCAGCAACTATGGTAGTCAGAGTCATACAAGAAAGCGGAATGAAAGATAACATAATACTAATGTCATAGTATTGTGATACACAGACAACAGAAGGGAAATAAACTTAAACGTAAAACTAAGTCATCATCCATCACTCGGGGCCACCTACTCGTGCCTCTGAGGTTTCTTCTGTCCCTGCTTATCTGTAAAACAACAACATTTAAACAGTGAGATACAATCTCAGTGAGTTCTACCGAGACCCCTACTAACTCTCTCGGTTCAATTATGAAATCATTTTAATTCAATACGGCATCGGCTGCGCGAACGCTACCCCCGATGGACCGCATAAAACATTTTAACAGATTACCGCTGACGCGAACGAAGAACCCGGTAACCTGTTAGTCTAGTACGATACCGCTGACGCGAACGAAGAACCCGGTAAACGTACTACAAACAACATAACACCGCTGACGCGAACGCTGCAAGGCGGTGAACCCCCCTACCAATAGTACCTTCTCCTATTGGCATGGAGCCTAGGTAAAAGGATCATGACTGCCTCCCCCTAGTATGTTAAATAATGGGTCGTCACCCAACTCGATATACTTTATACGTATATCTACAATACTATGAACCCACGGTCCATCAAATCAAACAATCAATGAAACACTTTAATCCACATTTTATAAAATCCAAGTTCACACTCGCACTCTAGTTGACCACATTTCGACACAATTTTCAACTTCGAAAGTATTCTATAAAACCCTTTTGAAATGTACGCAAAACCATGGCATAATAAGCCTAATATCATTATAGAAGGGTTAGGAAGGGATTGGGAGAGGATTGGAATCGAAACGGAATCATTTAGGGCACTTTGAAAATTTTGGGCAGGACTAGGCGCACGGGTCGTGCCCCAGGACGCACGGGTCGTGCGCCCTGTTAGACATTTTTCAACACTGAACCCGAACCAGGCGCACGGGTCGTGTGCCTGAGACGCACGGGTCGTGCGTGTTTGACAGTATTGCCAAAATGCCCTGTTTTGTGAAATTTTGCTTTCCGATCGATCCAAAACTCGTCCCGATCGATTCCTAACTCAAAAACAGACAATGCCAGACAATATACCAGTCCAATCAACATCCAACAATCAAACAATTCACGATTTCGCCAAATCACCTCCAAAACCTCCCCAAATTCGTAGGCCATAAAATAGGGGAAAAACAGGATGAAATCTTACCTAGCTCTTGGGTTATGATGAGGAGAGTGAGATGATGAAGATGGTGAATTTTGGGGCTTGGGGGAGTGATCCTTCTTCTTCTTCTTTCTTCTTTCTCTTCTTCTTTCTCTTCTCCTTTCTTTTCTTCTTTCCTCTTCTCTGCGTGTTCCTCTTTCTTTCCTTTCTTCTTTTCTTTCCTTTATTTAAACACACACACACACAAACACATATTTAATTAATAAATAAGTGGTGGCGTGGTCCAATTACCATATTGACCCAAATTCCTTATTTCGATTCCAAAACTTCCTTGGTCCGTATTATTCGGTCAACGACCCTGTGACAGCCAATAATTAATTTTAGCACTCAATAATTTTACCAATTAAGTACCAAATTAATTCAATTGGGTTTACATCCAAATAATTCGATTGATTATTTTGAGGATGTTACATTCTCCCCAACTTGAAAGAATTTTGTCCTCAAAATTAGACACAACATACCTCAAGAGAACAAATACGGATACCGAGTCCGCATATCGTCCTCCAACTCCCAAGTAGCTTCCTCGGCGGAAAAACCGTCCCATACCACCTTGACAATGGGAATTGACTTTGTCCGTAGCGTCCTCTCGCCACGTTCCATGATGTAATTCGGATTAGGTTGGAAGGACAAGTCCGGTCGAAGATCAATCGTTTCAAAATCTAACGGTTGACTTGGATCGGGAATGTACTTCCGCAGCTGAGACACATGGAATACATCATGCAGATTTGACAATGGTGGAGGCAAAGCAATACGGTATGCAAGAGGCCCTATTCGCTCGATTATCTGGAAAGGTCCAATATACCGGGGACTGAGTTTCTTCACCCGTAATGCCCTACCTGTGCCAATTGTTGGTGATAATCTCAAAAACACATGATCGCCCGACTCAAATTCCAACGGCCTTCTTCTTTTATCAGCATAGCTCTTTTGCCTACTTTGAGCGGCTTTCATTCTTTCCCTGATCTGGCGGATCTTTTCAGTAGTGTCTTGAATCACCTCGGGTCCTAACAATCGGTTCTCACCTACTTCCCACCAACACAATGGAGTCCTGCATTTCCTACCATACAAGGCTTCATAAGGTGCCATTCCGATACTGGAATGATAACTGTTGTTATATGAGAATTCCACCAATGGAAGATGATCCTCCCATTTCTTCCCGTTATCAAGCACCGAAGCCCTAAGCATATCCTCTAAGGTCTGGATAGTTCTCTCGGTCTGACCGTCTGTCTGCGGGTGATAAGCGGTACTAAGAAGTACTTTCGTTCCCAATGCTTCATTCAGAGCTTTCCAAAATCGAGAAGTGAATTTCGGATCTCGATCCGACACTATACTGGTAGGAACCCCATGTAACCTTACTATGTTCTTCAAATACACCTCAGCTAACTTGGATACTTTACTGCTAGAACGAACTGGAATAAAATGAGCTGATTTGGTTAACCGATCCACAACTACCCAAATGGAGTCGTTACCGGCTTGAGACCTTGGCAATGCCATTACAAAATCCATAGAAATGTCTTCCCATTTCCACACTGGTACGTCTAGTGACCGTAGCAGACCAGCAGGTTTCTGATGTTCTATCTTAACTTTTTGACAAGTTAAGCATTGTGATACGAATTCAGCAATTTCTAACTTCATTCCCGGCCACCAATACATCTGTTTCAAATCTCTATACATCTTGGTGGATCCAGGATGTACAGAAAATAAACTCCGATGTGCTTCCTCTAGCACCTGCTTTTTAATATTCTCATCGTCAGGCACACAGATCCTACCGTTGAAACAAATAACCCCATCACTATCCTCGGTAAAATCTGGCAACACTTTCTGTGATTGTAGTTTCACATCAACTTCCTGTGCTAAGCGAATAGAACCCCTTATGGAACTAGAGATCCTCATGTGGCTCAACACCAACCGGTTCCTTTTTGGCTTTGAATCCAAATTTAAGTCCCGGAAAGACTCCAACAATTCCATTTCATGCATCATTAACCCTGCTATGTGAATGGATTTCCTACTTAGTGCATCAGCCACAACATTAGCTTTTCCCGGATGATACTTCAATTCGAAGTCATAATCCTTCAGAAATTCCACCCACCTTCTTTGTCTGTTATTCAGCTCCTTCTGATCGAACAAATATTTCAAGCTTTTATGATCACTAAAGACTTCGAAACGAGACCCGTACAGGTAATGTCTCCAAATCTTTAGTGCGTACACAATAGCTGCCAGCTCTAGATCATGAGTCGGATAATTCTCTTCATGAGTCTTCAACTGTCTGGAGGCATAAGCTACAACTTGTTGGTTCTGCATGAGAACACACCCCAAACCCTTCCCAGAAGCATCGCTGTAAATTTGAAAATCCAAAGACGGATCTGGAAGAATTAGGATTGGAGCAGAAGTCAACCTAACCTTCAACTCTTGAAAACATTCCTCACAATCGGCATTCCATATAAACGGTTGGGCCTTGCGAGTCAACCGAGTAAGTGGAAGAACCAATTGTGAAAAACCTTGGATAAACCTCCTGTAGTAACCAGCTAGACCCAAGAAACTTCTTATTTCTGTAACAGATGTTGGTCGTTCCCAGTTCAACACCGCTTCTACTTTACTGGGATCCACAGCAACTCCCGATTGGGAAATCACGTGTCCCAAAAACTTCACTTCCGGCATCCAGAAGTCACACTTCGACGGCTTGGCATACAATTTCTTTTCTCGAAGTACGTTCAGAACAATGCGGAGATGTTGAACATGGTCCTCAATGGTCTTAGAGTACACCAAGATATCATCAATAAAAACTACCACAAACTGATCAAGGTACGTGTGAAATACTCGGTTCATGTAATCCATGAATACCGCTGGAGCATTAGTCAAACCGAAGGGCATCACTACGAACTCGTAATGTCCATATCTCGTACGGAAAGCTGTCTTCGGAATATCTAAGGCTCGTACCTTTATTTGATGATAACCCGACCTTAGATCAATTTTCGAAAATACCACGGCACCCCGAAGTTGGTCGAGCAAGTCGTCTATCCTTGGCAATGGATATTTATTCTTGGTCGTCACTTTGTTGAGTTGTCGATAATCTATGCACAATCTCATGCTACCATCCTTCTTTTTGACTAGCAACACCGGAGCACCCCATGGAGAAGCACTCGGTCGGATAAACCTCTTCGATATTAATTCCTCAAGTTGAGACTTCAGTTCCTTTAACTCTAAAGGAGACATTCTATAAGGAGCAATAGAGATTGATCCTGTACCAGGAATCAATTCTATTGAGAATTCTACCTCTCGGTCAGGAGGTAAGGATGAAACTTCTTCTGGAAAGACATCTAGAAATTCATTTACCACTTGTACAGATGACAAATCTAAACCCGTTTCAGTAGATGCAGACAACATAATAAGAATAGCTTCCGCACCTTGGAATAATGACTGGCTTGCTTCGGTGTAAGAGATCGTCGCTTCAGCATCTGCCTGTGTCAATCCTACGGACTCGGAGGCGAAGCTAATAGTTCGATCGGCACAGTTGATTGTCACATGATTTTCAGCCATCCAATTCATACCCAGAACAATGTCCATGCTTCTCATAGGCAAGCAAATAAATTTCACAACAAACTGTCTGTCGCCTATGACAAGTAGGCAATTTTCACATAATGATTGGGTCTGGACACGACCCTTGGCAGCAGTTAAAATAGTTATCGGTTCGGATAGCTCAGATAATGCTAGTCCCAACCGATCCACACATGCTTGCGAGATAAAACAGTGAGTTGCACCAGAATCATATAAAATATTGACTGAATTATTAAAAAGAGATCCCGTACCCCTTAGAAGATTATCCGTAGATGTGATGGTTCGAGCATCGAGTGTGTTGATCCTTCCTTGTCCAGAGGCATTTGGTGCCCCATGGAAGCTCTTCCTTGTTGGGCACTTATTTGCATAATGGCCCTCCTCATTACAAACATAGCACCGATCAGGTCTTGACGGACACTCGCCACGGTGATGCCTTCCGCACTTGGAACAATTCCTAAATTGTGCAGAGTCAGACGATTGCACCTGCTTCCCTTTGTACTTACCTCCTTTTCCCGAGTCATGCCTGGGGCCCATCTGAGAACTAGATGATCCAGTGTTCCTCTTGCTCTGATGGAATGCCTTTTTGCTTGCATACAACCTTGACAAATCACTTTCGGCGATATAAGCTTGTTGTACCATGGCTGCATAGTTGGTTCTCGGAAAAGAACTAAGACTTTGAGCAATATCTTCTCTCAACCCATATTTGTACCTGTCAGTTTTCCATTGGTCACTTGGGGCATATCCAGCTAAACCGAAGAATTGATACAACTCTTCAAATTTAGCCGTGTATTGGCCCACGGTCAAGCCTCCTTGCGTAAAAGTCAAAAACTCATTTTCCTTATCCAACCTCATAGCCGTGGGGAAGAATTGTTCTAAAAATGATGTTCGGAAATTGTCCCAAGTCGGGGGAGTTCCCATTGTCTCCATCATGGCCCTAGCATTTGTCCACCAGTTATTGGCCTCTCCCTTCAACATATGGGATGCCAACCTCAACTTGTCTTCATCGGTCACTTGCATTGTTACAAAGATCTTTTCAATGTCATCCAGCCAATGTTGTGCTCTCATGACATCCGGCCCACCTCTAAACTCGGAGGGTTTCATCTTCAGGAACTCTGTGAAAATTCTCCTTGGGTTCACTTGTGGCTCTGGAGCTTGATGCTGCTGAGCATTCTGCTGTAGGATTTGTTGCTGCTGATGCATAAGCATCATGTCTTGCATCATTTTCTGCTGGTTCTCAATTACATTCTGCATCCACTCAAAATTTGGATCAACAGGAGGAGGAACGCCTCTACCTCTTCTGGCCATGATTCTGCGAAATATGCACAAAGTATTAAGTTGATCAAGCTCAATGTCTAATAGCATACTAAGAAAATCACGACTGGAAAAGCAAAGACCCTATAAGCTAAGTCCGACTAGGTCGAACCGCTCTGATACCAACTGTAACACCCTGGTATTTTTATTTGTTAAAAACACCCAAGTGCACATTAAACATACATCAGAGATATTATTTCCTGTTCAGACACTGAATACCATTATAAATTTTTCGCTGAATAAAACAAAACAGTCTTATATACAAACAAGACCATAACCTGTCAGCAACTATGGTAGTCAGAGTCATACAAGAAAGCGGAATGAAAGATAACATAATACTAATGTCATAGTATTGTGATACACAGACAACAGAAGGGAAATAAACTTAAACGTAAAACTAAGTCATCATCCATCACTCGGGGCCACCTACTCGTGCCTCTGAGGTTTCTTCTGTCCCTGCTTATCTGTAAAACAACAACATTTAAACAGTGAGATACAATCTCAGTGAGTTCTACCGAGACCCCTACTAACTCTCTCGGTTCAATTATGAAATCATTTTAATTCAATACGGCATCGGCTGCGCGAACGCTACCCCCGATGGACCGCATAAAACATTTTAACAGATTACCGCTGACGCGAACGAAGAACCCGGTAACCTGTTAGTCTAGTACGATACCGCTGACGCGAACGAAGAACCCGGTAAACGTACTACAAACAACATAACACCGCTGACGCGAACGCTGCAAGGCGGTGAACCCCCCTACCAATAGTACCTTCTCCTATTGGCATGGAGCCTAGGTAAAAGGATCATGACTGCCTCCCCCTAGTATGTTAAATAATGGGTCGTCACCCAACTCGATATACTTTATACGTATATCTACAATACTATGAACCCACGGTCCATCAAATCAAACAATCAATGAAACACTTTAATCCACATTTTATAAAATCCAAGTTCACACTCGCACTCTAGTTGACCACATTTCGACACAATTTTCAACTTCGAAAGTATTCTATAAAACCCTTTTGAAATGTACGCAAAACCATGGCATAATAAGCCTAATATCATTATAGAAGGGTTAGGAAAGGATTGGGAGAGGATTGGAATCGAAACGGAATCATTTAGGGCACTTTGAAAATTTTGGGCAGGACTAGGCGCACGGGTCGTGCCCCAGGACGCACGGGTCGTGCGCCCTGTTAGACATTTTTCAACACTGAACCCGAACCAGGCGCACGGGTCGTGTGCCTGAGACGCACGGGTCGTGCGTGTTTGACAGTATTGCCAAAATGCCCTGTTTTGTGAAATTTTGCTTTCCGATCGATCCAAAACTCGTCCCGATCGATTCCTAACTCAAAAACAGACAATGCCAGACAATATACCAGTCCAATCAACATCCAACAATCAAGCAATTCAATCAAAAACTCAACGATTACGAATTTCGTTAAAACGCAATATATTTCAAAATAACGTTTTCGACTCAAAATCTTTCGAAAACAAATCACACAATTCATTTCAAAATGGAATAAACCTAAACGTGAGTAAAACTCACCCTTGAAGCGAGAGTCGTTGCCGAGCCGAAATCACCGATATGTCAAAATCACCGAATCGAACCCAAACAACACCGAACCGCTCCTAACTTCGTTCCGAGCTTCCAATCGCGTTCAATCCGCTCCTAGCTTCGTTCCTAAGCATGATTCAATCATCAATTTGATCAAATAATTCACGATTTCGCCAAATCACCTCCAAAACCTCCCCAAATTCGTAGGCCATAAAATAGGGGAAAAACAGGATGAAATCTTACCTAGCTCTTGGGTTATGATGAGGAGAGTGAGATGATGAAGATGGTGAATTTTGGGGCTTGGGGGAGTGATCCTTCTTCTTCTTCTTTCTTCTTTCTCTTCTTCTTTCTCTTCTCCTTTCTTTTCTTCTTTCCTCTTCTCTGCGTGTTCCTCTTTCTTTCCTTTCTTCTTTTCTTTCCTTTATTTAAACACACACACACACAAACACATATTTAATTAATAAATAAGTGGTGGCGTGGTCCAATTACCATATTGACCCAAATTCCTTATTTCGATTCCAAAACTTCCTTGGTCCGTATTATTCGGTCAACGACCCTGTGACAGCCAATAATTAATTTTAGCACTCAATAATTTTACCAATTAAGTACCAAATTAATTCAATTGGGTTTACATCCAAATAATTCGATTGATTATTTTGAGGATGTTACAATGCTAAAATTGGAAGATGATGCTAGGTTTTAAAGTATACCTCAACTCCAAGCTAGAATAAGGAAGGAAATTAGATGAATGAATGCAAAACCCTTTTAATCTACTCTTCAATCTTCAACTTTGAACTTGGTCCTTGAATTTGAAGGTGAATCTTTGAGAAGAATTCAAGAAGTATGGAAGATTTAGTGTAGGAAAGGTGTTTTAATGGATGATTGAGTGAGAAAATTGAAAAAGATGAGGTGAGGGGGAGGAGGAGGTATTCGCCTATGAGAGGAGGAGGTAGAGGTTTTTGTGCAAAAAATGAACTTGTTCCTTGTATTTTGGGCGAGTAGGCTTATATATTGTCTTGGGTGAAATTAGGGTTAAGGGTAGAATAGGAATGGGATGTTCTATTTTAAGTAAGTTTGCAATTTCTTATGAAGGAGTGAGTGTGAGAGGATGGTGTCATTTACAAGAAAGGGTATGAATCTACATGAGAGTGTGTGGGAATTAGGGATGTGTATGAAATGGGTAGGATTAAGTATAGTACAAGAATATTCTTAGGGAATAATTATACAATAGAAGAGTGTGGAAGAAATTGTGGAGAGAGAGAGAGAGAGAGAGAATTCGACTACAACAAAAACGGGGAGGGAAAATTGCTTCTCTTTTTTGGTCTTTTGTCTTATTGATTACACTTTGTACTTTCTATTTGAATTTTGAATTTTTGGGCATGCAAATGATAGTGCACCTATTGAAAATGTGTCACATATTTTTGGGCACCATAAAAATATCCCTCTAATTATTCATGACAATAAAAGTTGTCATTTAATAATCGGGGAATATTTAATGGTCCTTTTTCAGCTTTCTTGTGCAATGAAAATGGGAAAAATGCCTTTTAATTATTTTGAACTAGGATTTTCTTCCAAAAAATTATACGAAAATTATCCTTGATAGAATAATTTGTATTTTTCATCCTTGACTTGGTTTAGTTCAAAAATAATTAGCTTGCTCTCATTTGAATGCCCACAGATATTGAAACATGCACTATTTTATTCCCTAAAATTCTCAAAAATTAATAAAAATGTTTTTTTTTGTTTGGGAGCCAAAAATTAATAACGATCAATAAATGGCCTTTTTGAAGATTAAAATGCATGCCAAAGGGCAAGGGCAAAAGGGAAGCTCACGCAGTTACGACTGGTGCGTGCGCGTAATTCAAATAAAAATGCGAGATAGGGGACAAATACACATAAATGCGAAAGTCCATTATCCTACACAAATTATGAATTACCCTTATTGTTTCCATTTTTGTTTGAAAAAAAAAGGTTTTGACTTGGGCGGACATAATTAGGGTATGACAAAAGGTAAGCTAGGTACATAGTCAATAAACCCTACAACAAGTTCATCGTCAAAAACATTCCTATTGCATCCTTTAGAAGTGGGAGATCGGAACCGACGAATGCTTGGTATTGTGATTGATGTTTGATGATGTTTGTACTGGTTGTTGCACTGAAATAATGTGTTGTTATGTTTGGGAATAGATAGGAACGAATATTAGAATCGAACGGGTAGCCATTTACACGAAAAAGCAAGGTTTTGGTAAACTGATAGACACGCACGGACTGTGCGCCTGTGGCACGGACCATCCGCGTCATTCATTCTCCTGCGCACCAAATTTTTAAAATGCGCACGGGTCGTGCGCCTTAGCGCACGGACCGTGCGTCCCCCTCTGTTACCCTATTTCAAAACATGTCCTAGGCAATTCCAATTGGTTCCAAGTTCATTCTAATCCCCTCCCCAACCATGTATATTGATTAATTAACCGTAATTCGTGGTATATGCCTATGTTTGATTGAATTATGAAAGATTTCAATTCGTGTCCACGAGTGGTTAATTTTATGACATGATAAATGGACTATATGTCCCTTGAGGTTGAGTATGAGGTTATAATGATATTGAGGACATGTAATGATATATATATATATATATATATATATATATATATATATATATATATATATATATATTTATAAATTGAGGATCGGTGACGACCCTATGAGGTTAGCATACTAGGGGAGGGGAAGTCATGAGCCCTAGAACCTAGGCCCCTTGAGGTTTGCCCGCAGTTTATGGTTAGCGGATTGGGTTCACCGGGAATGGAATATTGTTCACGGTGATGTGCTATGTTAAAAGAGGTTTACACGTGGCTATCAAATTTTGGGCTACGATTCACGTGATGCATAATGAACCGAGAGAGTTTTAGTGAGGGGTATCGATAGAACTCACTGAGATGTTTATCTCACCCTTTATAATTGTGGTTTTTACAGAGAAACAGGGAAAAGCAAAGGCGAAGAAGCACAGTTAGACGGTGTGTCCTAAGGAGATGTTGAAGACTTAGTTTTTAATGCTCATGTTATTCTCCTTTGTTGTCTTTGTGTAACATCCCCTATTTTTACTATTTAATTATATTGGCATAAAATTAATTATTAGTTATTTATTTAATTGATTGAAATTATTTAAATTAAATATGACTTGTTTGATTTATTAAGTATGAAATTGTGTGTGATTGAGAATTTAATTATGTTAAGTTAGGGTGATTAGGGTTAGGAGGAGTCATTAGGAATGAAATGTGTAAGTGAGGGGCAATGTGGTCTTTTTACTTTATCCCTTTATAAACCCATTCAGCTGGAACAAAGAGACACACTTCTTTTTTTCATTTTAGAAATTCAGCAAGATTGAGAAGTTGAGAGGGGAGAGGGTGTGAGGGAGTGAGGAAGGGAAGAGGAGAGAGTTTCTCAAAAGATTCATGCATGTTCAATCCATTGCCATCATCTTGATCAGTTCATCTCCCTCTACCTATTGATAGTCAAGTCGAAATCATCTCCTTCCCCTACCCCAAGTTGCCATTGTTGACCAACAAAGCTTAACTTAGCTAAATCTGAAACCCAGCCTCTTGCATGTTTAATTAGGAAGCTGCTAGGAGTGTTTCATGGGGAGTCAAGGTAGAATATCAGTGGCTCATAGTGTTGTGTTCGAGTTCTAGTTGCTGCCCAAGCATTTCGTATAGCTGAATCAGTCTGGAGAGCGATTTAGGGGACTGTTCGTGTAGCGCTCCCGTTCGTGACCAAAGTAGATTTCAGATTGTGTGGTTGTCGCCGCTAAAAAGGCGAGTTCTATACTCACTAGGGTTTTATGTTATGATTTACGGTCATGTGTCCTGATGTATCGTTTCGATTTATGAAATTGCACGTTAGAAACCATTTTACGAAAATGTCGGTTTGAACGTTAAATTATGCGGATTGAGTTGATTATGAATGGTTGTTACGATTGATGATTGATTATTGATTGGATTTGTGAGTTATGTGGTTGCCATGATTGTTTGAATATATTATTAAGTTCGGATGTGAATCGGAATGGATACGGGAACGATCAGAATGGAAAGGGAAACACGAAAACTGACTTTCTGAATTACTGGTAGTCACGCACGGACCATGCGCCCCTGGGCACGGGTCGTGCGTGGGGTTCTGGCACTCAAGGTGGATTTCTGAAAATTTAGCACGGATCGTGCGCCAAGGCACACGGATCGTGCGTCCCTTGCTGATGCCCAATTTTAAACTATGTCCCAAGTCATTCCGATTGGTCCTATGTCCCTTCTAGTCCACTCGTCAAGGTTTCCCAAGGATGGAAACATATTAGTATCATGAAATCAAGTACGATCAAAGTAGCTTTATGTTATGTTCATGTCATTGTTTATGTGATGGCCCGATAAGGTTATCATAATGTTGAGTATGGGCGATACATTATGATGTGGACTAGGTAATGGATAGTTATAATACTAAGATAACAATGATAGTAATTCCGTGTGAGATCACCTACTGACAAGATTATGTTAAGTATAAAATTAGGTTAAGATTAAGATCATGTTAAGTATAAACTCATTGTCATGTTCGCAGATCATTGTTCACTGTTCATTGTTCAAGGTATATTAAAATATATACATCAGTTTAGGGTGACGACCCTATGTTAGTTTAGTGTGCTAGGGGAGGGGAAGTCATGAGCCCTATGAACCTAGGCCCCTTGAGGTTTGCCCGCTAGCGATTAGTGGATTGGGTTCACCGGGAGCTTATTTTGCCAAGTGACCGGTGACATGCTGACAATCATTGTTCATTGTTCATGTGTTGCCTCTTGTAACTGCTTATGAGGGTTATGAGGACAACGTTCATGTTATCCACATAGTCAAATATTAAGACTATGAATTATGAATCAAGAATAATGAATTAAGCATAATTGAACCGATAGGGTTAGTAAGGGGTCTCGATAGAACTCACTGAGACAAGTTGTCTCACCCAATCCATGTTGTTGTTGTTTTTTTTAGAATTGGAGGCTAAGTTGAAAATGATGAGGCATGGTCATAGAGACGCTTGAGGAGTTGCTGACGCTATTTGTTTTGTCAATTTATGTATCTCTGTATTTCAGTTTCCTTTGTATCTTAAGGCTATTCGATTGTACGACTTATGTCTTTCAAGTTGTAAATCGCTTCTGCAGACTTTCTATTTTGGTACTGAACACTAGTTGAGTGGTGTAAGAACGCTTTATGTACTTTTCATGTTAAGTTATGCAACGCGCTTGATGGCTTTTAGCATCGAGTATTAGCATGTGTTCAGTATTTAAAACATGAGGTACTCTGATGTATGCCAGTAGTGCATTTCGGTAACTTCTACAAGTTAGAAATTATCGGGGTGTTACAATTGGTATCAGAGCAGTTCGACCTAGTCGGGCTTAGAATTCCAGAGTCTCTTACGTCTTCTAAGTGTGATTCCTCTTAGTATGCTATTAGACGTTTAGCCTGATCAACTAAACACTTTGTGCATATTTCGCAGAATCATGGCTGGTGGAAGTAGGAGAAGCGTCCCTGTCGATCCTCATACCGAATGGATGCAGAATGTCATAGAGACGCAACAGAAGATGATGAATGACATGATGCAAATGCAGCAGCAGCAGATGGCTCAAATGGCTCAGATGCATCATGAGAGGATGGATCAACAACAACCAAATGTTCAACAACCTCATCTGGAAGATCCGAATAGGGCTTTCTTTCGTTTTCAGAAGATGAATCCTCAAAGTTTCAAAGGAGAACCTGAGGTAATGGTGTCACATTTCTGGTTGGATTCGATGGAGAAGATTTTTAGGACTCTTCAATGCAGCGAAGAAGAGAAGGTTCTCTTTGCCGCCCATATGCTCGAGGAAGATGCTCAAACCTGGTGGACCAATGCTCATGATTTGATGGTGAATCAGGGAACTCCTGTTACCTGGGCCAACTTCAAGGAGATGTTTATTGGTCACTTTTTCCCTCCGGTGATGAAGTTAAGCAAGCAAGCCGAGTTTGTCAACTTGAGGCAAGGTGAGATGTCGGTGGGTGAGTTCACCGCCAAGTTCGAAAGGCTGTCGCAGTTTTATCAATTGGCAAAGCATGCTCCTAATGATGAGTGGAAGATGCAGATGTACAAGGCAGGTCTTCGTGCGGATGTGGCCCAAGGTCTTAGCTCTTATGCTATGACTAGTTATGCTGGGTTGGTGCAGCAGGCATATGTTGCTGAGGCAGATCTCAACAAGATGTATGAAGAAAGGAAAGCATATCGGAAGGAAAAGAAAAAGGCATTGGAATTTCCAACCCCAAGTGAGGAGCCGAAAGGTAACTCCAACAAAGGAAAGCAAGCAGTGGTGTCTGAATTTCCGAGGTCCGTTAAGTGTTCGAAATGCGGAAAACCTCACGGTGGAGAGTGTCATCTGGGGTCAACTGTGTGCTATTATTGCAAAGGCGAAGGGCATTACGCTCACGAGTGTCCGGCGAAGAAAAGGAGCAGAGAAGAGAATGCAACTCCCGCCCGTGGAAGAATCTATGTGATGGACGCCTAGAAGGGAAAAGCTGGCGACAATTCGGCGAAAGGTATTTCTTAGTCCAATTTTGAGGACAAATTTTTTAAAAGTTGGGGTGAATGTAACATCCCCTATTTTTACTATTTAATTATATTGGCATAAAATTAATTATTAGTTATTTATTTAATTGATTGAAATTATTTAAATTAAATATGACTTGTTTGATTTATTAAGTATGAAATTGTGTGTGATTGAGAATTTAATTATGTTAAGTTAGGGTGATTAGGGTTAGGAGGAGTCATTAGGAATGAAATGTCTAAGTGAGGGGCAATGTGGTCTTTTTACTTTATCCCTTTATAAACCCATTCAGCTGGAACAAAGAGACACACTTCTTTTTTTCATTTTAGAAATTCAGCAAGATTGAGAAGTTGAGAGGGGAGAGGGCGTGAGGGAGTGAGGAAGGGAAGAGGAGAGAGTTTCTCAAAAGATTCATGCATGTTCAATCCATTGCCATCATCTTGATCAGTTCATCTCCCTCTACCTATTGATAGTCAAGTCGAAATCATCTCCTTCCCCTACCCCAAGTTGCCATTATTGACCAACAAAGCTTAACTTAGCTAAATCTGAAACCCAGCCTCTTGCATGTTTAATTAGGAAGCTGCTAGGAGTGTTTCATGGGGAGTCAAGGTAGAATATCAGTGGCTCATAGTGTTGTGTTCGAGTTCTAGTTGCTGTCCAAGCATTTCGTATAGCTGAATCAGTCCGGAGAGCGATTTCGGGGACTGTTCGTGTAGCGCTCTCGTTCGTGACCAAAGTAGATTTCGGATTGTGTGGTTGTCGCCGCTAAAAAGGTGAGTTCTATACTCACTAGGGTTTTATGTTATGATTTACGGTCATGTGTCCTGATGTATCGTTTCGATTTATGAAATTGCACGTTAGAAACCATTTTACGAAAATGTCGCTTTGAACGTTAAATTATGCGGATTGAGTTGATTATGAATGGTTGTTACGATTGATGATTGATTATTGATTGGATTTGTGAGTTATGTGGTTGCCATGATTGTTTGAATATATTATTAAGTTCGGATGTGAATCGGAATGGATACGGGAACGATCGGAATGGAAAGGGAAACACGAAAACTGACTTTCTGAATTACTGGTAGTCACGCACGGACTGTGCGCCCCTGGGCACGGGTCGTGCGTGGGGTTCTGGCACTCAAGGTGGATTTCTGAAAATTTAGCACGGATCGTGCGCCAAGGCACACGGATCGTGCGTCTCTTGCTGATGCCCAATTTTAAACTATGTCCCAAGTCATTCCGAGTGGTCCTATGTCCCTTCTAATCCACTCCTCAAGGTTTCCCAAGGATGGAAACATATTAGTATCATGAAATCAAGTACGATCAAAGTAGCTTTATGTTATGTTCATGTCATTGTTTATGTGATGGCCCGATATGGTATTGATGAGATCGATTATGACTAAGTAGGTTATCATAATGTTGAGTATGGGCGATACATTATGATGTGTGTAACAGCCCAGGTCCACCGCAGCGGCCACCCCGGTCCCACTGTTACCTCATGATCTTCTCTACCCCTCTTGTAGAGTTTTTGCCTTCCGTGGGAATCGAACCTTGCACCTGAGGCATAAGTGCAAGTTAAACCCGCTTCCCACCTGAGGCAAAAACTCTACAAGAGGGGTAGAGAAGATCATGAGGTAACAGTGGGACCGGGGTGGCCGCTGCGGTGGACCTGCGCTGTTACAATGTGGACTAGGTAATGGATAGTTATAATGCTAAGATAACAACGTTAGTAATTCCGTGTGAGATCACCTACTGACAAGATTATGTTAAGTATAAAATTAGGTTAAGATTAAGATCATGTTAAGTATAAACTCATTGTCATGTTCACAGATCATTGTTCACTGTTCATTGTTCAAGGTATATTAAAATATATACATCAGGTTAGGGTGACGACCCTATGTTAGTTTAGTGTGCTAGGGGAGGGGAAGTCATGAGCCGTATGAACCTAGGCCCCTTGAGGTTTGCCCGCTAGCGATTAGTGGATTGGGTTCACCGGGAGCTTATTTTGCCAAGTGACCGGTGACATGCTGAGAATCATTGTTCATTGTTCATGTGTTGCCTCTTGTAACTGCTTATGAGGGTTATGAGGACAACGTTCATGTTATCCACATAGTCAAATATTAAGACTATGAATTATGAATCAAGAATAATGAATTAAGCATAATTGAACCGAGAGGGTTAGTAAGGGGTCTCGATAGAACTCACTGAGACAAGTTGTCTCACCCAATCCATGTTGTTGTTTTTTTTTTTTAGAATTGCAGGCTAAGTTGAAAATGATGAGGCATGGTCATGGAGACGCTTGAGGAGTTGCTGACGCTATTTATTTTGTCATTTTATGTATCTCTGTATTTCAGTTTCCTTTGTATCTTAAGGCTATTCGATTGTACGACTTATGTCTTTCAAGTTGTAAATCGCTTCCGCAGACTTTCTATTTTGGTACTAAACACTTGTTGAGTGGTGTAAGAACGCTTTATGTACTTTTAATGTTAAGTTATGCAACGCGCTTGATGGCTTTTAGCATAGAGTATTTGCATGTGTTCAGTATTTAAAACAGGAGGTACTCTGATGTATGCCAGTAGTGCATTCCGGAAACTTCTACAAGTTAGAAATTATCGGGGTGTTACAATTTGTATTTTCGATTGTATGACTTATACTCGTTAAAAGTTATAAATCATTTCTGCTACTTTTGGCCTTGGATATTGGACACTAGCACATAATCGATTCCTTTCCTTCTTAAAAGTGCTACAACGGTCACATTTTAATCGATTATCATACACATTTGTTTTAAGCAAATTATCGAATCATTTTTTGTCCAACTGTCATATTTTCGCAAATCCTATACTGTCAAATTATTCTTTCAAGTTCTTCATGTAACATCCCCTAATTAGCTAATTTAATTTATTTAAATTAGCGACAAGGTTAAGGTGAATTATTAGCTAAATGAAATATTTAGCGCAAGAGGTTATCACTAATTGATTAATTAGCATAATTGCTAATTATATGTGAGGTTGAATTAAATAAGTGATTGTGTGTAAGTATGATTAATGTAGCATACTAAGTATAGAAGTTTAGGTGTAATTGTTGGGTTAGGAGTGAAATTAAAGGAAGTGTTAGGGAAGGAGGGCAGAAGGGTCTTTTCCTACATTAAGTGGCTTACCCCAGCTGAACACACTACAACCCCACCTCATTTCCAGTTTTCAGCAAAAGATTTAGAAAGAGGAGAGAATAGAGAGGAGAGTCGCGAGTGAGGGGAAGAGAAGGAGAGGAAAGGAGAAATCCAGAACCTTGATGCATGTTAGAGATGATTGCACCATCTTGATCCCTACACCTTCCTCTTCCAACTGATATAAACTTCATAATCAACATCCTCCTCCTCACTCATTCACCATTTTCGACCCACAAAGCTTCATAGAGCAACAATGGAGTTGTATTACTTCTAGTGGCTTGCATGTCACCTTAGAGCTAGAATAGAACCTTGGGAAACATCACCTTGCTGTTTGAAGTAATAAGGGAAGAGGGTCAGTAGCTCAAATTGCTGGGATTCGAATTGGAGAGGGCGTGGAGTTCGTGAGAACGAGAAGGACCGTTACGGAACAAGTTCGTGTAATTTCAGTTCTCATTAAAGTCAAGCTGTTGCCGTGATTGTTGTGATTCTCATCACTTCGGGTGAGTTCTAAAACTCGCTTAGGGAATGTGTTTGCGTTTCTGAGTCTTTACTCTTTGAAAAACCTTTGTCACGTATTTCCGTTAACGAAAGGAAACTATTCGAAAACCGTCTTCTAAAAAGGATTGTGACTTAAATCATGTATTGCTTGATTGATTGTTTGGGATTGCTATAAATTACTGTTTTCAATGCATGCTTAAGTTTGGGTCTCGATCGGAAGGGATTTTGGAATCGGAACGGAATGGAATAACTCATGAAAATGTCTGTTTTCTGGAAAACTGATGGAGACGCACTGATCGTGTGCCTACGAGCACGGGTCGTGCGCCCCCATCTGATACAACAAGAACTGGATTTTTAAACACGCACGGATCGTGCGCCTAGTCGCACGGGTCGTGCAAATGTTTCTGGAACTCTCTACAATTTTAGTGAATAACGCACGGATCGTGCGCTTGGTCGCACGGGTCGTGCGATTCCTTCTGGAAGTCTTCTGCAAATTGTTCAAAAACGCACGGGTCGTGCGCTTACACGCACGGGTCGTGTGAGACTTTCTGATCCCCAAATTCAAAGTACCTTTTATCCATTCCAAATGATTCCAATACTCTTCTAATCCATTCCCCATGTTTCCCCAACAATGTAAAGATTGATATCATGGAGTTAAGCATGTTTGATAGAAAACTTGTGTGTTATGAATGTGACGAAAACCGTACTTAGAGAACGCGTGAGAACACAAGTCAAGAAATGTTAACGGACCTTGAGTCCAATCATGTTAAGATACGAACATCAAGTTCATCAAGTCATGTAAGCTAATTGATTGTAAGCCTAGAAAGACATGAAAACTCTCAATTCAAGTAAACGCAAATCAAGTTACTTTCCCTCGGGGAAAGGTAGATGGTATACCTTGTGTATATCGAGGATGACGATCCTCCAGTTATTAGCATACCTAGTGGAGGGGAGTCATGAATCCAAAGCTAGGACCCTAGCATTATTCGAATAGAATTTCGAATTGGGGTTTCCGTAGATATTGGGCAATCAAGATTGTCTAGCATTATATCTCGGGTTGTGCTAAGTTCATGTTAAAATATGATCCGTAGTCGCTTATTAGGGCTACATCAGGAAAAAGCAGAAATGTAACAAGTAGTCGCTTATTAGGGCTACGAGTTACGAGTAAACATTATGTATTCACGTGGTCGCTTATTAGGGCCACAAGTTCAGATTCAAGTATAATAAACCGTTAGAGTTGGTCAGGGGTCTCGATAGGACTCACTGAGATAATGTCTATCTCACCCTTCATATTTGTGGTTTTTACAGAGAAACAGGGGAAGGCCAAGGCAACCAAGCACGGTTAGCAGGTGTGACTCGAGGAGTCCGGAAGTTTATGTTTCTTGCTTAGGCCCTTGTCCTTTTGTAGTACTTTTGATATCGGTTGTATAACTATCATGTATAAGTTATAAATCGTTTCCGCTACTTTATGTTTTGAGTATTGAACACCAGGATTATGTACAAGTCTTAAGCTTTGAAACTTAAGCATTTTCAGGAAGTTTATGAGGTTCAGAGAACCATTTGATAAATATACTATCGAAAGTTTTAGTTGTGTTCAATATTTCAATAACAGGAAGTTACTCTGATGTATGCCATTTAGTGCATTTCGGTAGTTCTATATGTTAGAATTTATCGGGGTGTTACACTTCATCTCTAAATCCAAATCACTCATCTCTCTCAACTACTATACTGTTATATTGCTTGAGTGATTGGATCATGGTTTCTCTGTTGTATTCATCTACTACTTGGTTGTTGTGAAATCCTGGGAAGTGTTCTTGGGTCGTTCAATCGGGAAGATTGGATTGGTAGTGAAATCCTGGGAAATGTTCTTGGGTCGTTCACTCGGGGAGATTGGATTGGTAGCGAAATCCTTAGCGGAGAGCTTGGGTTCTCAATTTGGGGAAAATTGAGAGTGGTGTGGTAGCTAAAGGGAAGTCGCTTGCTTGTAAAACGTTGAAGAAGTTCTTCTCATATGATGGTTATTTGCAAGTCCAAAGGTTGCAAAGCCGGAGGCCGAGGATGTAGGGCTTTTATCCCAAACCTCGTAAAAATCACGGTGTATCTCTTTCCCTTCTCTTTACTTTGTTTTTGTTTATATTTGTTTATCGTTATATTTAATTTCATTGCGCTGCGTTCAATATCACAATCTGTTTATCGTTAAATTTGATAATAGTGTGGTTAGTGTAATATTTCATTGTAACTGGTTCTGTCATAGGTATAGCTTGCTTAGGTAGTGCATGTATTTTATATCCTATTTTTCGGGCGATTGAAACATGCATTGTTAATGTTTTGAAAATTAAAAGGAATTCATTTTTTAGCGTATAACCTTATTCACCCCCCCTCTAAGGTTATCATATAGTCCAACAATTGGTATCAGAGCTAGAAATTGCATATAGAGCTTAACATCTCGCAATTTTATTTTATTTATTTATTTTTGATCATGGGTTAATTTATGAAAGAGGGGATGTCCTTCAATAGGCCACCCCTGTTCGATGGGACTAACTATGACTATTGGAGTAGTCGAATGAAATGTCATGTGCAGGCTATAGATTTCACTTTATGGAGGATCATTGTTAATGGGCCACTCATTCCTAAGAGAATCAAGATCACTAAACCTGGTGTTGCTATTGACGGAGATACTACTAAATCTCAAGCTACCAGTAAAGCTGAGGAAGTTCCTATTGAAGATATCTATGCCATTGACTTGAGTGAGCTGAGAAAATATGAGTTAGAAAAAATATCTCTAAATGCCAAAGGAATGAATATTCTTCACCTATCTTTATGTGAAGAAGAGTATGTGTAACACCCCATTTCTACCCGGCAATTTAAGATTAAAATATCAGAGTATAAAAATTATTTTTCAATTCAGCCAAACGGGATGCTACATTTACTTCATTTTCAACATACACAATTTATGATAAAATTCATCATTTCAAAGAAAACATAATACGTAGCTCTTCAATAAATTGGGCGAACCCTCAAGTACTCAAAAGTTTACAACAAATAGTTCATCAACACGCAGCGGATTAAAAGAAATAGTTTCCAAAACGTAGTTGTAATAACACTGATACAATCCATCATTGTCACATAAAATAAAACTAAAAATAACATTTATTCGCCCCCCAGGTGCTACGTATCAGAGCATGACCGACTCGAGGGATGAAGGGTTAAAAGCCTTCACTCACGGTTACCTGTAGTAATAATCAACATAAGGGGTGAGTCTAAACCGTATAATAAAGCTTATAATAAGCAGTATGCCAGAGTACAGAACTATACCAATCACAGCAATACATATATATATACATTTATATATATAACAACTCTTTAATATATTTATAACAACTATAATAACACATATACATATATATACAGTGCTCACTACACAACCACGTCAACGTTTATATTTGCCACAAAAATATTTTGCACACCGACCAAAATAATAATTGTCAATGATGAGAATAAATGTATGAAGTGCAAGTATGCATGTGGTACCATCATCGTCACTAATTTTTGCCAATTGGGCACATCGTCACTAGCTCGAGACCGCAGCCTTACATCGTCATTATATGCACATGTATGCATGTGACTTCATGAACAACCAACAAAACATAATCATCACAACAACAACAACGTCATCTATATCATCATCGTCATTTTCGTCATTAGACCAATCGTCAATAACATCATCAGTATAATTTGGTCAATAGACCCTTCGTCATTTAACAACATCAATAATATTTGGTCAATAGACCCATCCTCATTAACATCAACATGGCAACATAATATTGGTGTCCAGAAACTATCAGAAAATAATCATTTTTCACCTTAAAGTAGCACATACAGATAGAGGACTGAATAAGCTTTGAAACGCACTTTGAAGCACTTAAAACGGACACCAGAGTCAAAAGATACGTCAAAAACAATTTAGAAACAAAACTGAGACACATGCTGAAATTGGCGCCCAGGCGCTGGGCGCCTAGCAGGGAAAAGCAGCACACAAAACTGGCGCTTGTAACACCCCGATAATTTCTAACTTGTAGAAACTACCGAAATGCACTACTGGCATACATCAGAGTGGCTTTCCTTTTAAAATATTGAACACATTCTAAAATTCGATGAAAATCATCAAACGGGTAAGTATAACAGAACATGAAACACATGAAGTCGGTTCTCACATAACTCGAACTAGTGTTCAATACAAAATCAGAAAGTCTGCCGAAGCGATTTACAACTGAATACAAGTACAAGTCGTACAATCGAATATCTATGACAAAGAGGGAAACCAAAATACATAAACATAACAAAATAGACGACAGCGTCTCCATGAAGCGGTTCCACGACCATTGCTCCTGCACATCCAACTTCTACCTGTAACACTGAAAAACAACAACATGGATTGGGTGAGACAACTTGTCTCAGTGAGTTCTAGCGCGACCCCTTACTAATTCTCTCGGTTTAATTATGCTTGATTCGTTATTCTTGATTCATGAGTTCGTAGTCTTTAATTCGACTACGTGGAACATACAACGTGTACTCGTGGCCCTTCTAAGCGGCACACAAGGCACACACAATGACAATCATTCTTAGCATATCACCGGTGACTTTATTTGAAAGCACCGGCAAACCCGATCCCCGGCTATTTCTACTACCAAGTGACAAACAATGACGGGGCCTAAGGTCATAAGGAATCATGACTTCCTCGCCCTTAGTACAATAATATTGAAAACTAGGGTCGTCACCCTAACATGGTGTATAATATAAATACATTGACGTGAACAAGAATTTACATACATAACATGGCATAACTTAACATGGCCTAATGTGATCATGACTTGTTCTTATCATTAGCAATAGGGGCATTAAGTCCATCTTAATTTCGTGTCGTGATCTTACTCGGATTCCTAAGTTTGTTAACCTGTTTTATACATATATATACAATCCAAACAGTCCTAGTGTAAGTACCGTGTACCCGCATTGGGACTTCAATGACCATCACACATAATCTTAAAACCATATTCACAAAAGTGAGTTAGAATCAATCAAACAACGATATTACTAGGGCCACATCATCACATTTGGTTGAGAAGGAGATCAGAAGAGGTTTGGAACTCAAAGGAACGACGAAACGGAAATTCGGAGTCCGGTATCAGCTTGGGGCGCACGACCCGTGCCCAGGGGCGCACGGTCCGTGCGTCCTGTACGATTTCACTTTAGCCAACAATCAAAATGGGACGCACGATCCGTGCCCAGGGGCGCACGATCCGTGCGTCCTGTACAGTTACAGGATTTGCTCATTTTCGTTCCGTTTTGCTTTCCGATCGTTTCCAATCTGTAACCCGATCAACCTCCAACCTTCAAACAGAATTTATACACATAATTCCAGACACAATCCACATATCAATCATGCAATTTAACCACTATTTCAGTCCAACGATCAAACGACTTCGTGACTTAAAACGATATTTTCGCAATCGATTCGACACCGGTTTTTCATAAAACGCGAGGCTCAATATCAGAACATAACACACATGACCATAACATCCTAGTGAGTATAGAACTCACCTATTTGCCAAGACTTCAAGGATTCGACCGTTCCCGAGAACCATGAACTCTCCTCGGACTCGATCACAACACCAACTCACGATCTATCTCCGGAATCGCTCCGAAACACTGACCCGATTTAGCTTGACACCCACAACTTCGAATCCAGACGCTAACCTTCCTCCTAAAGCTTGAACAATGGTTCCATTACTGAGTAACCATCTTTAATCACACATGCAAGACTTGGGTTCACTATTTCCTCACACTTAGAGCTTGGGCTCTCCAATGGTAGTTTGAGTTGGAGGAGGGTGATAGGGAAGTTGTTTGGTTCAGAATGTAGAGGAGATCAAATGGAGAAGAATGGTGTTTAAAGAGATGACATGCACCAAGATTTGGGACAGATCCTTCCTCTCCTTCTTCCCCTCACTATCGCACTCTCTCTTCTCTCACTCAACTCAATATTCTCTCAATTTCAGCAACTGAGTTTTCCCTCTCTCCAAGTGTGTGTATGTTTTCTCTTGTGTTTTGTATTTCAGCTGGAAGGGGCACACATATATATATATATATATATATGGAAATGCGCAAATACGATTATACCCCTCACTTAAACATTTCTTTCCTAATGACTCCTCTCAACTCTAATTACCATAACTTAACGCAAATAATTAAAATTAGCACAGAATTTTCACAATAAATCAATCAAGCAATTTATTTTCATATCACCTTATTTTCAACTAAGATAATTAACCACCAAAAATAATTTCATGCCAAAAATTTAAAATAGCGGAAATTGGGGATATTACAGTGCTGGGCAGCAACACTGGCGCCCAGGCGCCCCTCTGCGCCAACAATAGGCGCAACACACAAAACTGGCGCTGGGCAGCAACACTGGCGCCCAGGCGCCCCTCTGCGCCAACATCCTGGCGCAACATCAAAACTGGCGCAGGCAGGGACCCTGGCGCCCAGACACAAAACTCGCGCAGCCACACAAAACTGGCGCAGCCACACAAAAACTGGCGCAGTCACACAAAACTGGCGCAGCCACACAAAAACTGGCGCAGCCACACAAAAACTGGCGCAGGAGGGATCCTGGCGCCCTTGGCGCCCAGGCACAGGGAACCTGGCGCCCAGCACAAAAACTGGCGCAGCAGCACAAAAACTGGCGCAGGAGGGATCCTGGCGCCCTGGGCAGCAACACTGGCGCCCAGCACAGAAAACTAGCGGAGGACAGCAACATTGGCGCCCATAGGGGATCCTATTGACATTTCAGACAACACAACTACACGGAAACACAACTTAGGAACGCAACACGGGCAGCCAAAATTTGGCGCCCTTGGCGCCCAGGCACAGGGAACCTAGCAACCAAAATTCAGCACCAATGACAGGGAACCTAGCAACCTGACGCAACCTAGCAACCAAAATTCAGCACCAATGACATCCAGGCAACACAACTACACGGAAACACAACTTAGGAACGCAACACGGGCAGCCAAAATTTGGCGCCCTTGGCGCCCAGGCACAGGGAACCAGCGCCCATGGCGCCCAGAACAGCAACACTGAACGCAACAAGACGGGCAACAGGCGCCCATGACGCCCAGACAGCAACAAAAACTAAGACACGCCTAGACACAACATGCAACATGACAGGGATTCCGGCGCCCAGCAGGTGGCGCCCAGCGCTAGAATGGCGCAACACGCAGGGGATCCCAGCGCCCAGCACCTAGACACGCCTAGGCACAGGCGCACAACAGCAACACAAAATGGCGCCCTTGGCGCCTAAGGTCCTTCCAATCCGAATTTTCCTAGACTCCAATGAGTTCAATTATCAACAACAACTCCAATTATCTCATACACGTTCTCACATCATCAAACACAAGTTTCATCGAACATTTAGCGTGCATTTCAATCTTCACACACATCAAACAATTATATACATTTCACCAACACCTATTGAGCGTCAAATATTCATCCATACAATCATACATTGCAAACATCATCAAAAATCGTAAGAATAGCGACATAGGTCCTAAACCCCACATACATCCCATTATAAACCCTATTATAAGGTAAGACCCACCCTTACCTTATATTAGGAGAGCACCACTTCCCTTGAGAAAGTCACCTACAGAACCTCGGCAACACAGCTTCCTTCTCCTCCTTTTGTGAATCCTCCTCTCCTTCTCCTCTCCCTTGTGCGCCGTTTTCTTTCTCTCTTCCCCTCTCTCTATTTCGCAAGCTTCCTTTTCTTTTCCTCTCACTCTAATTCGCAGGCTTCCTTTCTCTCTCCTCTCTTCTCTCTTTTGCGATTTCTTTCTTTCTTTTTCTCTCTAGTGCGAAATGCCCCCAACCCTCACTAACCCTCACTAACTCGCCTTGCCTTGGGCTTGGATCGCGGGCTTTCTCCAGCTTAAGTCAGATCACTAACTCCACCCCCCTGATTTAATAAAATACCATTTTATTATTTCTAATATTTTTCCACAACCTAATTCCCAATAATTAATTAAATAATTAGCCAATGATTTTTAGGGCGTTACAGTATGGAAGGGTAAAAGGTTGTCAGATAGCTAAAGAAATTTGGGACTGTTTGGAAGTAACTCATGTTGGTACAAGTCAAGTGAAGGATACAAAAATTAGAATTCTCACTTCTGAGTATGAAGCTTTCAAAATGAAGGAACGTGAATCTGTTGCTGCTATGCACCAAAGATTAAATTTAATAGTGAATAACTTGAGAGCTCTTGGGAAGAAATATTCAACAAAATATTTGAATGGGAAGATTCATGCATCTTTGACTAGTGAATTCTTTCCTAAGACTTGTGCTATCACTGATGCCAGAGATAATGGCACTTTACCTCAAGAAGACTTGATTGGGTCACTTCTTGCATTTGAGGTGGTGTTGGCCGCTAAGAAGGCTCAAAAAAAAGAAGTGGTCAAAGAAAGAAAGTCTCTTGCTCTTGCTGCTAAAACTCCTAAGGTGGTAAGGAAAGAGGTTGAGTCTGATGAAGAATCTGATGATGAAGACATGGCTATGTTTGCCCAGAAATTCAAAAAAATCATGAGAATCAACAAGCTTGGAAAGGGTGACTATTCAAAGAAATGTGGGTACAACAAAGAAGACAGTTATGAGAAAATAGATGATCAACCAAAATGTTTTGAATGCAACAAACCGGGTCATCTCAAAGTAAATTGTCCAAAGCTAAAATCCAAGTACAAACAAAAGAAAGCCATGAAGGCTACATGGGACAACACAGATACTGATGGTGATACAGATGAAGAAGAGGAAGTCACAAATGTTGTCTGTCTTATGGCAAGTGACACACCTGAGGCTACATGGGACAGTCTTGGCACTGATAGTGAAACAGATGAAGAAGAGCAGACTGCCAATGTTGTTTGTCTTATGGCAAATGATACATCTAAGGTAATCCTTAATAACCATAGTCTTTCTGATTCACTTGAGCATGATGATTTATTTGATGATGTGTATAGTAGTCAAGACTTGAGTGAGGCTTTTGAAGATCTTTATAATGAACATGAAACTCTTTTGGTTAAATATAAGGATTTGAAAAAGAGCAACAAAAGCATGCTCACTCAAATTGAGACTCTTGAGAAGGAGGTAGCTAGGTTGAAGAATGAGTTACATAAAACTAAACCTTTCAACCTTGAGCTTCTTGAGCTTAAACAAATTTTTGAAAAAGTCAAGGTTGAAAATGAAATTTTGAAAGAATTTTTAAAAAAGTTTAAGGTAGGTGAAAAGACCTTAACCAAGATACTTCACTCCCAACATGATTACGTTGATAGGACATGTATTGGGTATGAAGGTAATTCCACCTCCTTTGTTTTGAAAAAGAAAGTGATTTTTGTAGCTGCTACTTCAAGTAAGACACCTACTATTTTCTCTTGCACTTATTGTGAAAAAGGGAACCATAGCTCTCATAGATGCCCTATTCGTAGATTGTGTGAGCTTGGTACCCTTATACCTGCTTGTAAGAAACCAAGGTGGATTGTGAAAACAAACCCCTTGATGACTAATTCCCAAGGACCCAACAAAATTTGGGTACCTCGCACTAGTTATTAATGTTCCTTTTGCAGGATGGTCAGTCATCCAAGAAGAAAAATGCGTGGATGGTTGATAGTGGATGCTCATGGCATATGACTGGTGATGCTTCACTATTATTGAAATTGAGCAACAAAGCTAGTGGATCTGTAAAGTTTGCCAACAATGAGTCTGCTCAAGTAATAGGTAAAGGTTGTGTGGGTAAGGAAAACGCAATCAAAATTAAAAATTCTTTACTAGTTGATGGTGTGAAATTTAACTTGCTAAGTGTTAGCCAATTATGTGATAGTGATTTTGATGTGCATTTTTCTGTTGATAAATGTGTTATTACTCATAGAACTTCTAAACTTTATATTACTGGCTTTCGAGAAAATAATGTATATTATGTTGATTTTGATAATGTGAGTAATGATATTGTATGCATGCCTTCCTTGATTGATGATGTGGATTTGTGGCATAGACGTCTAGGACATGCTAGTATATAACATTTATCTAAGTTGAGTAAGAACGAGCATGTTAGAGGTCTACCCAGGTTGAAATATGAAAAAGGGTCAACTGTGTGATGCATGTCAGCTAGGTAAGTTGCATAAATCCTCTTTTAATTCAAAACCTGTTATTTCCACCAAAAATGTGCTTGAATTGCTCCATCTTGATTTATTTAGTGAAATTGATGGTGAAATTGATTTATTCCTTAAAACCAAGGGAAAACATATCATTGTAGTTCAAATTTATGTTGATGATATTATTTTTGGGTCTACTAATGATGATCTGTGCTAGGAGTTTTCTGAAATGATGACTAGCGAGTTTGAGATGAGCATGATGGGGGAGCTGAATTTCTTTTTGGGACTTCAAATAAAGCAAATGAAAGAAGCTATCTTCATATGTCAAAACAAGTTCTCAAAGGAGCTACTAAAGAAGTATGACATGAGTGATGCAAAGGAAATTCGTACTCCCATGGCGACTGCAACAAAGTTGGATAAGGACGAACAAAGTAAACCAGTAAATGAAACGATGTATCGAGGTATGATCGATGGTCTCTTGTATTTAACTGCCTCTCGACCTGATATTATGTTTGTTGTATGCTTATGTGCTTGATTTCAAGCATGTTCCAAAGAATCACATTTAAAAGCTGTAAAACGGATTCTTAGATATGTTAAGGGCACCATAGATTTTGGATTGTGGTACCCGAAATCGAGTCAGTTTGATTTGGTCGATTTCTGTGATGCTGATTTTGCTGGATGTACATTAGATATGAAGAGTACTAGTGGAACCTGTCATTTCTTAGGGCCTTGTTTAACTTCCTGGTCTAGTAAAAAACAGAACAGTGTTGCTTTGTCCACTGCTGAAGCCGAATATGTGGCGGTTGGAAATTGCGTTGCAAAAGTTTTGCGGATGAAACCGACTTTAGAGGATTTTGGTTTGTTATATGAAAATGTTCCAGTTCTATGTGATAACACTAGTGCCATTAACATTGCTAAGAACCCCATCCAACACTCTAGAAATAAGCATATAGACATAAGGCACCATTTCATTAGAGACCATGTTTCTAGGGGGAGCATAGCATTACAGTTTGTAGGCAACGATGACCAACTAGCGGATATCTTGACGAAACCCCTAGCCGAATCTCAATTTTGTAAAATCCGTAGAGAGCTCGGAATGCTTGATTTTGCCATTTTATAATGTGACTATGTATTCTTGTGTGTTTTCCCTCCTTTTTGATGAAAACAAAGGGGGAGAAAGACTTGTTGCTCTGCTTGTTTATTTCAATGTCATTGGATTAGTTTTTTTAATGCTTATGCTTAGGGGGAGCTTTTGCTATTGTTTCTTGTTTATCGCCTCCCTATGCATAAGGTAATTCGTTATCATAAAAAAGGGGGAGTTTGTTGAACCAAGGACAAACACTCTTTGTTTTGTATGATACAAATTACAATCTGTCTACTAATGGTTACAAATTGAACAAAAGTACAGGACATGAATCAAAGAGTAGGATATCTAAAAGTGTAGCGGCTTGGACTGTTGCGCCCGAAAAAGTCCCCGAGGGAGAACCTTCCTCGTTGACAACTTTTCCTAAGACAATGAAG
The DNA here is from genome assembly GCA_039519185.1 of Astragalus membranaceus. Lineage (NCBI taxonomy): Eukaryota > Viridiplantae > Streptophyta > Magnoliopsida > Fabales > Fabaceae > Astragalus > Astragalus membranaceus. Next base: position 59,882,995 of record CM076854.1, read on the forward strand.
CTGCCACCAATATTTATTAAGGAAAATATTAGGAAAACCTTTTTTGGAAAGCGATTGGTCTTGCGAAACTAGAGAATAGGGTTCGGGGGTCGGTTACGCGCAGGGAAGGTGTTAGCACCCCACACGTCCTCTCTACTGAGAGGGAACCTTTAATTAAATGTGTGGTTTTAGTGTGTTGACTTGAAAATACTTAATTTTGCCTCTCTACTTCTCATTGAAAAAATTCTTAATAAAAATCTTTATTTATTATGAAAAAGAAAAGGGGGAAGAATGGGTTTTTAGAAAGAAAAAAAACGCTTGACGGGACATGGCCCGCTCCTACGTATCTCCCTTTGCGATGGAGAACTCAAAGCTACGTAGTTCTTCTTTGTCTTTTTGAAAAGTTTTTGTTTTTTTATCCTTTTTTTAGTGAGTTTTTGAAATAGGACGAGCATTTAGTGAATGATTAAACTAACCAAGGTTATGGGTAATCACCGCTAAGTACTCTTGAAAATGAGAGTCACTACCGCCAGTCAGACGAACAAAGGTTCTGATTGACTATTAGTAGCAACCCGTTTTTTATTTACTCTTTTGAAAGTGGTTTTTGAAAGAGATTGATTGGGACGAATGATCAAACTAACAAAGGTTATGAGTGATCATCGCTTGTTGTTCTTTTGGGAAAAAGACATCGCCACCAATGGCTAGACGAACAAAGGTTCTGATTAGCCACTAGCGACGTTGGGTTGAAAATGATTTTAGAAAGGAAAAGATTTTTGTTCTGAAAAGGATTTTGGTTTGCAAAAGTGATTCTTTTCTTTTATGAAAATAACTCTTTCCTTTTGCTATGCAAATGCTAAAAAATTTTATGGTTGCGCTTGACGAGAATGTGACTCGCTCCTACGTATCCCAAATGGGAATCAAAGTGACGTAGTTCTAACGAGCCTCGAAAATGAAAGTCTTTTTGCTTAGGTTTTGAAAAGTGGAGGGTGCTCCTAATGATCAAACTAACAAAGGTTACGGGTGATCATTACTAACACTTGCCATGATTTTTGATGCTTGGGAAAATATCTTTTGAAATTGAAAGCATTCATGATAATCAAACCAACAAAGGTTATGGGTGATTATCACTAGCACTCCATTGTTAATAATCTTGCAAGCAAAGGCTTCGCGAGACTACTAACAAAGTTTTTGATTTTGAAGAGCTTTCGCAATCAGATTAATTTTTGTTCGGGGAAACATTTATCCATCATTTGGAAAAAAGGTTTGTGAAAAAAAATAAGTTCGCTTAGGGAAAAGAAACGAAATTAAAAAAAAACGAAACAGGGGGGTGTAGTAGTAAAACAAGGGTGTAAGTAAAAGAGGGTTATATTATAAAATCTGGGGTGTAAACAATGAGCCCAGCTTGTTTTTGTAAGCTGGGCTGCGCCTCATTTTTTTTTAAAACGGAAAAAGGGAATGGGCCGCTTCAAAAAAGCAAAACCGTGGGCTTCGGGGGGCGCGCGGAGTAAAATGCCGGGGTGCAAATAAGAATCTGAAAAATAAAAAAAAATGTGAAAAACCGAAAATGCCCTTGCACCCTAATATAAAAGCTTACCCTAAATTGGAAACCCTAGAAAAGCTCTCTCTTCCTCACGCGGCGCCCCCACCCCCAAATAGCCAACCCTAAAAATTTTCCTCTCTCTCTCCTTCTACCGTCCCCTCCCCTTTGCGCCGTCCCTTCCCTCATCTCCTCTCTTCTCTCCACCGCGCCGTCCAACCCTCACCGCCTCCTCACCCAAACTTCGCCCCCTTCGCCTCCCAGCCGATCGGCCTCTCCTCCCTCTCTAACCTAAGTTCGCCTTCTTCTTCTCCTCCTCACCGATCGATACCCTTCTCACCAAAACCATAGTACTCTCCCTTCTCTGTTCATCGCTTTAAGTCGCAGGGTGGTGGGTTGGTGGCATATGGTGGCGCGTTGGCTCGATGGTTGTCGCGAAGGGAGGGGGTGATCCGATGGTTGGTGTAGGTGGCTGGGGGTGTTTGGTGATGGTTGCGAAGGGAGGGGGTGGTCCGATGGTTGGTTTCGTGGTGTACGGCGGAGGGTGGACGCGGACACGATGGGGGGAGAAACGGAGTTGGTTCGGTTGTTGGTGGTGAGGAGGGAGAGGAGTCTGTTGGTGGTGGGTTGTGTTGTTCCTGACGGTGGTTAAGGGTGGCGGACTTGTGATGTGGTGGTTTGGGGCCTACACGATGGTTCTGTGGGTGGTTGACGGTGAGGCTACGGTGGCGGTCTACGGCCAACGGTGGTGTACGGGGATGTACGACGGCGGTAGGCCTTTTGGTACGTTTTTTTTTTAGTATCCCTTTTTTATTTCTCTTATTCTGGGTGTCTCCATGTAGTATCATTCAAAAAAATAATTACATATTTACAATGATATAAATTGCTACATACTCAAACTTGCATAATCATGATTTTTGTTTACTTGGAAAAAAGCACAAACAGAATTGCTGAATATGTAATTAAGCCTAAAACATGTGTAGCGAAATTTTGTTTATTTTGAAAACGCAAACAGAATAGTTGAACTAAACATGACAGACCAAAAAAAAAACAATATCACATTAAGCCTAAAACTTGTGTGGCGAAATGAAATCCGGACCAACCTGGATTCCAGCTTCTTATAGGTCCCCTTTATGTTTATATGATACTGCTGAACCTCTACCCTCTTTTCCTTGTTTTCCTTTTGTGCGAAATTTCTTACTGTTTGGGTGTTTTCAATCACTGACAGTGAATTGTTCTGTGTGTTGCTGTGTTTTTGTGTGTATATGCCCTCTGTGTTAATGTTTGTTCCCCCTTTTTGCTGTGACTGAGTGTGTATTTGTAGTGAAATTGCATAGGCAGCTGCACTGTGTGATCAATTTTTCCTGAAACTCTGATTTGTATTTTCTCAAAATGTTTCATGTTTTGGTGCTCTAAACTTTTTTTCAGACAATTCCTTGTTTCAAGCTTCTGCATCATTCACGAAAATAGCTTCATTTGACCCACCTTCCTAACCTCTCTTTTTTGTGTATCTGTACAGAGGGACAGGAATACAAAGGAAAGAATGACCACCTATTTGGAGCTTTGGGGCCTATGTCTACTGCTGCCACAAATTGGATTTTTCCCCTTGTTTGTACTGCTGGCTTTTGGGTTGCTGTGATGCAGAGTGGAGCAGTGGAGCAGCATGAGGCAGCACATGTTTTTTTGCCTAAAACATCAAAAGCCAAGAGGCAAGGAGAAGGGCCCTTTGACCCTATTATCAAATTACATTCTGGTTGCAATCCTCAGCAGGCTGCGCCCTTCTTGCAGATATTTTGTACCTTTTTTTTTAAATTAATTAATTTTTTTGTAAAAAGAGTTGACTCTTTTTCTTTTTGGTACTATTCTTTTGTTTTTTTTTTAATTTCTTTGTTTGTATATGTAACAAAAATAAAAAAGGACAGCTGATTTTAATTTATTATGACTATTTTAATTATTATTTTATTTTTCCTTTATGATGATAAAAGCGGTAAAAACAACGCGCACCGACGCGACGACTCACGCGACTCGACACGAAACGTGCATTCGCCTTAAGACTAGGAACGCGTGTGCAATTTGAATACACACGCGCGCACGTTTTTAAAACCGACTTCATTCTATTCTCACTTTCCTAAAAACGGTAAAATAACGCGCAGCGACGCAACTGCTCACACGGCTCGAAACGAAACGCGCGCTCGCGTTGTTTATTATTTTATTATTTATATTTGGATTCCCTTTTTTTGAAAATAACGAGCTCCAAACAAAATCGTCGCACGAGAGCGCCAAAGACACCCGCGTTTAGGACAAAATGCTTTCCAATTAGTCGGACAAAATTAGGGTATGACAGCTGCCCCTCTTTATTCGGATTTTATCAAGAAATATGAATTGGCCGAGACATACTTTGAAGATAAAATACGAATAAAGAATTCAGAAATTATACTAATTTTGTCTACTTGGAGAAGCCCGAATTTTCTTTTTCTGTTTCTTCTTTTTTCTTTTTTTTTTTGAATCAACACTTGGGGCGTTGATGAGGAAACGATAAACGAAATGGTTAACAACATGCACGCTAGCTGCGAAAGGCAAGGAAAGCGCTAAATGAAGAAAACGATATAGAAAGCGGTAAAATGCCATGTTGCCTAAAACCTGTAAACAAACCCTTACGAATCCGAGTTTGCACGTGGCTTTGAGGAGCACGCATCCTGAGAATCTCTGGTCTTTCGAGCGACCGGGGGGATCGTTATCAGCTCCGGAACTGATATACTGATCAATGCACGGCGTCCACTGTATCTTAGGCTGATACAACTATTCCGTTGAACCTCACATGGGGCTGCGGTCCATCGCGTTGCTCGTACACGATGTGAGACCTGGGCAAAAGGGAGCGACGATCTCTCTGGGCTCCAATCCGCAATGCGCGCCTGAGCGCTCTATTTTCTTTTCTCTTTTTTCTTTTCTCTTTTTTTTGTTTCTCTCTTTTCTCTTCTGCCTCTTCTTTTTTTTCTTTGAACTCCCAACTTGGGGGAGTATTTTCTGGAATCTGAAGGTGAGCATTAACACCGCGGTGTTTATCCTCTCTCACTAGTCTGCAGCTGAAAAATGAGCCCATACATGCAATGCAAACGCCATGATTGCTATTTTCTTTTTCTTTTTCTTATGATGAATGTAATGCAAAGGCCTGAATTTCTCTTTTCTTTACTTTATTTTTATTATTTTCTATGTCTGATGAGTGCATGATTTTATGTTTGGTGAATGTAATGCATGACTTTATTTGTTTATTGCTCTTTTGCTTTTTCAACCTTTTCTTTTCTCTTCTTTTTTTATTTTTCATATATATTTTTCTTTTTGTGCTCTTTTGCTCTTTTGGATTTTCCTTTGCTGGTCCGATCCACTCGCGGGACTTGCGTCATGAGACACCATGATTAATTATGATAATTATTCGGGAGCTGAGCTTCGTCCTCTTGTTTCAATGCAATCAACGCTTCTTATTCGATTTTTGTGAGCTTACTTGACTGAAAGATCGTCTCTTTTTGTTGTCATTTTCAAAAATTTCGCAATGATCTTAATGCTATGACTTATGCACATTTCCATGATTTATTTATCATCTACCATAAAATGTAGTTTAAAATCAGCAACGAAAAGAAAGTAATGATAAGATAGCAAACTGATAGAGTGAAAAATTTGGACTTTTATTCATACGGGAGTCAGACGCGCAGAATGTCACGCTGACTGAAAAGGGTACATTGGAAATTTTCCTGAAACTAAGAGAAAGAAAAAGGAGAATGGACGCAGCAGATCTTATGAATATTCTTTGTCTCTGGAGCGTTCGATGCCAACCGCTCATACTTATAGCCTTGATCACCCTTCTATCCAAGCTTTTGGAAGGACTGCTTGCCCCTTTTCTTTTTATGTCCAACTTTTCTGACCCTAATTTTTGCCTGGATCGCCCTTTTGGGTTTTCAATCCACCGGGTCGCTCAATTTTGCCTAGGCCGCCCTTTCGGGTTTTCAACCTAGCGAGCTGATTCTTGCTTGGATCATTTTTCTCTTTTTTTTCTATATATTTCTTTTAGGCATAGTACTTCTTGACTGCATCTGAGTTCACTGGGAGTGGGAGGTCTTCACCATCCATTTTTGTGAGGATTAATGCCCCTCCAGAGAATGCTTTCTTCACCACATAAGGTCCTTCATAATTAGGGGTCCATTTTCCCCGGGAATCTTTTTGGATAGGCAGGATTTTCTTGAGCACTAGATCTCCCTCCTGAAACTGTCGAGGACGAACGTTCTTCTCAAAAGCCTTCCTCAATCTTTGCTGGTACAACTGCCCATGGCACAGAGCGACTACTCTCTTTTCTTCAATGAGATTCAACTGATCTAGACGAGCTTGAAACCATTCTGCTTCTTCTAATTTGGTTTCCATTAGCACCCGTAGTGTAACATCCCCTATATTTGCTATTTTATTATAGTTATAATATCAATTATTAGTAATTTATTTAGTTGATTGCAATTTTGAATTAAATTAAAAGTGATTTGCTTGATTGGTTAAGTGTGAGAATTGTGTGCCTAATTGAATTAATTGCTTCACAATGAGTTTATTAGAGCTGAAGGAGTCATAGGGAATAAAATGTTATAAAAAGGATAGTTTGGTCTTTTGCCATGTCCCCTTATATGAACCCATCCAGCTGAACAAGTGAAGGGAAACACACTTCATTTTCAAAGAGAAAGAAAACAGAAACTGAGGGGAGAGAAAGGGAAGGTGAGGCGTGAGAGGGAGAGGGAAAGAGAAGAGAGGAGATTTCACCAAAATGTTCATGCATGTTTAATCCCTTGCCACCAAAGTGTTAAGCTCATCTCCTTCTCTTCATTGATACCAAATTCGAAATCATCCCCCTCCTCCACCATGAATCACCATTGGAGGACAAACCAAGCTCCACTTGCCCAAACACCAAATCTGAACCATTGCATGTTGGTTGGGTGAGCATTAGGACCAACCTCAGTCCCTAAACCATGATTTGAACCAACCGAGGAAGCTCTTCAGGATCTGGATTCAGTGTACAAGCTTTAGGAGACCTGGGTTTTCAGCTTGGAGTTGTCTAGGTGCAGTGAGCAAGAGAGTTCGTGGCCCTCCATTCGTCGCGTTCGATAAGTCTCGGCATTGTGTGATTGTCATCGTGAAAGAGGTGAGTTCTATACTCACTAGGGAATTAATTTCAGAATATTGGTCATGCTTTCTGAGTCGGTCTTTCGTTTTGTGAAAATCATCGTTAAAAACCGTTTTATGAAAATGTCGCTCGTATGATTGAATTGCATGATTGGCTGATTTAGTCTTTGATTGTTGTTGTGATTGATTGAGTGATATGTGGATTGTTTGGCTGGATAATGTTATCTTGTTGAAGGTTGATGAGTTAGGTATCGATCGGAACGGAGTTTGGACGCGAAACGGATTCGAAAAAGGGCTCGAAATGGCATTTCAGCAAGTCTGTGAGACAGGAACGGACCGTGCGCCCAGCGCACGGGTCGTGCGTTTCCTTCTGGTTCAGAGGATTGCTGAGTGTTGATTTCACGCACGGACCGTGTGCCATCAAGCACGGGTCGTGCGTATTCTTCTGCCCACATTTTCAAAATGTGTCCAAAGCCTTCCTAATTGATTCCAAACCTATCCTAATCCCTTCCCAATGTTATGAAATGATAAAATAACCGTAATTCGTTTGAATTGCTTAAGTTTAATGATAACAACCTCATGTCATGATTGAATGATTATTGACGGCCCAATGCGGGTAGACGGAACGTGTTATGGATTTGATTGTCATGCTATGATTGTGATTGATATATTGTGCTGGACTGTTTGGATTAGCATCGTGATCACTTAGGTTATTAAACCTTAGTAAGCCGTGTGAGATCACCTAATAATAATATTATGTTAGTACAAGACTAAGTTAAGTGCAAGAAGCTCATGGTTTGATCAAGTTCATTGTTCACAGATTTCGGTTCACGGTTTACTGCTCATTGGTTATTGTTCATCGTTCAATGTTCACTGATCATTGTTCATGGTATATATTATATACATCATTGTTGGGGTGACGACCCTGTTCATGGATTAGCGTACTAGTGGGAGAGGAAGTCATGAGCCTTATCCCCTAGGCCCGTTACATTGTAGTCCCTAAGGTAGTAGAAATGGCCGGGGACTGGGTTTGCCGGAATCTTTAAAATAAGACCCGGTGATATGCTAAGAATCATTGTCATTGTGTGTGCCTTGTGTGTCGCTTAGAAGGGCCACGAGTACACGTTGTATGTTCGCCGTAGCCGACTTAAGGGCTACGATTCATGAAATCAAGCATAATTGAACCGAGAGAGTTAGTAAGGGGTCTCTATAGAACTCACTGAGAAAAGTTGTCTCACCCAATCCATTGTTGTTGTTTTTCAGTTAAGCAGGGAAAATTGAAGACCGTGAGGCACGGCTGTGGAGACGCTGAAAGAGTTGTTGACGACATTCCTTTTGTCATGTTATGTATCTTTGTATTTTAGTTTCCTTCGTATCTCTGTATATTTGTATTCAGTACCTTAGATGTATGATTGTACGACTTATGTCATGAAGTTGTAAATCGCTTCCGCAGACTTTCGGTTTTTGAGTATTGAACACTAGTTTGAGTTATGTGAGGACCGACTTTGATTATATTATGTTCAAATATGTAAGTGCGTTTGATGAGTTTCATCGAAGTGTAGAATGTGTTCAATATTTTAAAAGGAAAGTCACTCTGATGTATGCCAGTAGTGCATTTCGGTAGTTTCTACAAGTTAGAAATTATCGGGGTGTTACAATTGGTATCAGAGCAGTTCGACCTAGTCGGGCTTAGAATCATGAGTCTCTTAAGTCCTCTAAGTGTGATTCCTCTTTATATGCTATTAGACGTTTAGCCTGATCAACTAAACACTTTGTGCATATTTTGCAGAATCATGGCTGGTGGGAGTAGGAGAAGCGTCCCCGTTGATCCGAATACCGAATGGATGAAGAATGTGATCGAGAGACAATAGAAGATGATGGAAGATATGTTGCTAATGCAGCAGAATGCTCAAGCTCAGCCTCAGCAAGTTCCTGAGCCTCAAGTTGACCCAAGGAGGGTTTTCTCCGAATTCCTGAAAATGAAGCCGTCCGAGTTCAGAGGAGGACCAGATGCCATGGAAGCCCAACATTGGATGGATGACATAGAGAAGATTTTCATGGCTATGCAAGTCCCTAATGAGGACAAGCTGAGATTGGCGACACATATGCTGAAAGGAGAAGCTAACAACTGGTGGACTAACGCCAAAGCCATGATGGCAACTATAGGTACTCCTCAGACTTGGGAACATTTCAAGCAGGTATTTTTGGAGCAGTTCTTTCCGACAGCTGTGAGGTTTGACAAGGAGAATGAGTTTCTGACTCTCACTCAAGGAAGTTCAACTGTGGGTCAGTACGCGGCTAAGTTTGAAGAGTTATATCAATTCTTCGGTTTGGCCGGGTATGCTCCCAATGACAAGTAGAAAACCGAAAGGTTCAAGTATGGACTAAGGGAGGACATCGCTCAGAGTCTAAGTTCTTTTGCATATACCAATTATGCGGCCATGGTTCAGCAAGCTCATATAGCTGAAAGCGATTTGAAGAGGTTGTATGCTAGTAGAAAGGTATCCAATCAGAATAAGAGGAAGGAGGTCAAATGGGCAGACCGGGAAGATGAGTCAAGGGGTAACTTCGGAGAGGATAAGCAAGTGCGGATGTCCGAGTTCTCAAAGCCTGAAAAGTGTTCAAAGTGTGGAAAACCTCATAGGGGAGAATGTCGCATGGGCTCAGATCATTATTTCTTTTGCAAGGAGGAAGGACACTACTCTAGGGATTGTCCCGCTAAGAAGAGGAATAGAGAGGGGACGGCTGCTCCGAGGGTATTTGTGTTGGACGCTCAGAAAGGGAAAGCTGATGATGATTCGACGAAAGGTATATTGTGTGCTAAATTGTTTGATTAGGTCCAATTTTGAGGACAAAATTTTTAAAAAGTTGGGGTGAATGTAACATCCCCTATATTTGCTATTTTATTATAGTTATAATATCAATTATTAGTAATTTATTTTGCTGATTGAAATTTTGAATTAAATTAGAAGTGATTTGCTTGATTGGTTAAGTGTGAGAATTGTGTGCCTAATTGAATTAATTGCTTCACAATGAGTTTATTAGAGCTGAAGGAGTCATAGGGAATACAATGTTATAAAAAGGATAGTTTGGTCTTTTGCCATGTCCCCTTATATGAACCCATCCAGCTGAACAAGTGAAGGGAAACACACTTCATTTTCAAAGAGAAAGAAAACAGAAACTGAGGCGAGAGAAAGGGAAGGTGAGGCGTGAGAGGGAGAGGGAAAGAGAAGAGAGGAGAGTTCACCAAAATGTTCATGCATGTTTAATCCCTTGCCACCAAAGTGTTAAGCTCATCTCCTTCTCTTCGTTGATACCAAATTCGAAATCATCCCCCTCCTCCACCATGAATCACCATTGGAGGACAAACCAAGCTCCACTTGCCCAAACACCAAATCTGAACCATTGCATGTTGGTTGGGTGAGCATTAGGACCAACCTCAGTCCCTAAACCATGATTTGAACCAACCGAGGAAGCTCTTCAGGATCCGGATTCTGTGTACAAGCTTTAGGAGACCTGGGTTTTCAGCTTGGAGTTGTCTAGGTGCAGTGAGCAAGAGAGTTCGTGGCCCTCCGTTCGTCGTGTTCGATAAGTCTCGGAATTGTGTGATTGTCATCGTGAAAGAGGTGAGTTCTATACTCACTAGGGAATTAATTTCAGAATATTGGTCATGCTTTCTGAGTCGGTCTTTCATTTTATGAAAATCATCGTTAAAAACCGTTTTATGAAAATGTCGCTCGTATGATTGAATTGCATGATTGGCTGATTTAGTCTTTGATTGTTGTTGTGATTGATTGAGTGATATGTGGATTGTTTGGCTGGATAATGTTATCTTTTTGAAGGTTGATGAGTTAGGTATCGATCGAAACGGAGTTTGGACGCGAAATGGATTCGAAAAAGGGCTCGAAATGGCATTTCAGCAAGTCTGTGAGACAGGCACGGACCGTGCGCCCAGCGCACGGGTCGTGCGTTTCCTTCTGGTTCACAGGATTGCTGAGTGTTGATTTCGCGCACGGACCGTGCGCCATCAAGCACGGGTCGTGCGTATTCTTCTGCCCACATTTTCAAAATGTGTCCAAACCCTTCCTAATTGATTCCAAACCTATCCTAATCACTTCCCAATGTTATGAAATGATAAAATAACCGTAATTCGTTGGAATTGCTTAAGTTTAATGATAACAACCTCATGTCATGATTGAATGATTATTGACGGCCCAATGCGGGTAGACGGAACGTGTTATGGATTTGATTGTCATGCTATGATTGTGATTGATATATTGTGCTGGACTGTTTGGATTAGCATCGTGATCAGTTAGGTTATTAAACCTTAGTAAGCCGTGTGAGATCACCTAATAATAAGATAATGTTAGTACAAGACTAAGTTAAGTGCAAGTTCACTGTTAAGCATAAGCTCATGGTTTGATCAAGTTCATTGTTCACAGATTTCGGTTCACGATTTACTGCTCATTGGTTATTGTTCATCGTTCAATGTTCACTGCTCATTGTTCATGGTATATATTATATACATCATTGCTGGGGTGACGACCCTGTTCATGGATTAGCGTACTAGTGGGAGAGGAAGTCATGAGCCTTATCCCCTAGGCCCGTTACATTGTTGTCCCTAAGGTAGTAGAAATGGCCGGGGACTGGGTTTGCCGGAATCTTTAAAATAAGACCCGGTGATATGCTAAGAATCATTGTCATTGTGTGTGCCTTGTGTGTCGCTTAGAAGGGCCACGAGTACACGTTGTATGTTCGCCGTAGCCGACTTAAGGGCTACGATTCATGAAATCAAGCATAATTGAACCGAGAGAGTTAGTAAGGGGTCTCGATAGAACTCACTGAGACAAGTTGTCTCACCCAATCCATTGTTGTTGTTTTTCAGTTAAGCAGGGAAAGTTGAAGACCGTGAGGCACGGCTGTGGAGATGCTTAAAGAGTTGCTGACGACATTCCTTTTGTCATGTTATGTATCTTTGTATTTCAGTTTCCTTCGTATCTCTGTATATTTGTATTCAGTACCTTAGATGTACGATTGTACGACTTATGTCATGAAGTTGTAAATCGCTTCCGCAGACTTTCGGTTTTTGAGTATTGAACACTAGTTTGAGTTATGTGAGGACCGACTTTGATTATATTATGTTCAGATATGTAAGTGCGTTTGATGAGTTTCATCGAAGTGTAGAATGTGTTCAATATTTTAAAAGGAAAGTCGCTCTGATGTATGCCAGTAGTGCATTTCGGTAGTTTCTACAAGTTAGAAATTATCGGGGTGTTACACGTAGGGAGGGTATCTCAACTTCAATAGGGAGGACTGCTTCCGACCCATACACCAAAGAGAAGGGAGTTGCCCCGGTTGAGGTACGCACTGAGGTACGATACCCGTGCAAAGCAAAAGGAAGCATCTCGTGCCAATCTTTATAGGTTACTACCATCTTTTGCACAATCCTCTTAATATTCTTATTGGCTGCTTCGACTGCCCCGTTCATCTTAGGACGGTATGGAGAAGAGTTATGATGTTTGATCTTAAACTCTGTGCACAATTCTTTCATCATTTTACTATTCAGATTGCTACCATTGTCCGTGATGATTTTATCCGGGAGACCATAGCGACACACCAGGTCCTTCTTTACAAACTGGGCACCACAGAACTGGTTATGCTGGAATATGAAGCAGCTTCAACCCATTTGGTGAAGTAATCAATTGCAACTAGGATGAAGCGGTGCCCGTTCGACGCCTTGGGCTCTGTGGGACCAATGACATCCATGCCCCACATTGAAAATGGCCAGGGTGCAGTCATGACATTTAATGAAGCCGGTGGCACGTGTATGTGATCGGCATAAATCTGGCATTTGTGGCACTTTCTTACAAAACTGTAGCAGTCTGCCTCCATCTGCAGCCAATAGTAGCCAGCCCTTAATATCTTCCTTGCCATAGTATGCCCGTTGGAATGGGTTCCGAACGAGCCCTCATGCACCTCTCTCATGATCCTTTCTGCTTCCTCCTTTGCCACACACCTAAGGAGTACCTTATCATGATTCCTCTTGTAAAGCACCTCGCCACTCAGGAAGAAATTCATTGACAGTCTTCTAAGTGTTCTTTTATCATTTTCCGATGCCCCTGGAGGATACTCTCTGTTCAGGATATACTGCTTGATGTCATGATACCAAGGTTTATCATCTACGCTATCTTCAATTGCTGCGCAGGAGTAGGAGTGTGCCGGCAAACCTCGATGCTGGATTCTGATCTGGGTCAAGTTCTTATCACAATTGATATTAAACATTGAAGCTAAAGTGGCCAGTGCATCAGCCAACTGATTCTCTCTGCGAGGAAGATGTTGAAATGTGATTTCTTCGAAGGACTCAACCAATTCTTAGATGTATTCTGTGTACAGTATCATCTCAGGATCTCTGGCTTCCCAATCTCCGTTCACTTGATGGATAACTAGGGCCGAGTCTCCATACACATCTAATCTTTTAACTTTCCAGTCTAGAGCTGCCTGAATACCCAGAATACATGCCTCGTACTCCGCAATATTATTTGTGACATAGAAGCTCAATCTAGTAGTGAATGGTATGAAGCGATTGTCAGGGGACACCAGCACTACCCCAGCCCCGTGCCCATAGCTGTTGGAAGCACCGTCGAACACTACTCTCCACCTTTCATTCTCTGGGGACCTTCCTTCTTCAAATAAAGCCATAATGTCCTCATCTGAAAAATCACACTGCATCGACTGGTAATCTTCAATAGGCTGATGTGCCAAGTACTCAGCTAGCGCACTACCTTTGATGGCCTTCTGAGTGACATAAAGAAGGTCATATTCTGACAACTGCATCTGCCATCTGGCAATTCTTCCTGTAAGCGCAGGCTTCTCGAAGATATACTTGATAGGATCCATCTTTTACACCAACCAAGTGGTGTGACTTAACATGTATTACCTCAAGCGATGAGCAGCCCAAGCCAAGGCGCAACAAGTCTTTTCTAGTAACGAATACCTCGTCTCACAATCGGTGAACTTCTTGCTCAGATAATAAATTGCGTGCTCTTTCTTGCCAGTTTCGTCATGTTGTCCTAACACACAACCCATTGAATTTTCTAGCACGGTCAGGTACAGGATCAAAGGTCTGTCATGCACCGGAGGCATTAAAATAGGTGGATCTTGCAGGTACATCTTAATCTTCTCAAAAGCTTCTTGGCAATCGTCATTCCACTTAGTCTCTTGATTCTTGCACAGCAATTTGAAAATCGGCTCACATGTGGCAGTTAGCTGGAAGATAAACCTGGAAATGTAGTTCAGTCTTCCGAGAAAACCCCGAATTTCTTTTTCTGTCTTAGGAGCAGGCATCTCGAGAATTGCACGCACTTTGTCTGGGTCAACCTCTATCCCCTTTTGACTGACAATAAACCCCAATAGTTTTCCTGATCTCACCCCAAAGGTGCATTTAGCTGGATTTAACCTGAGCTTGAACTTTCTCAACCGTTCAAAGAGCTTCCGCAAATTAACAACGTGCCCTTCGTCTGTTCTGGACTTTGCGATCATATCGTCCACGTATACCTCGATCTCTTTGTGCATCATATCGTGGAACAACGTGACCATAGCTCTTTGGTAAGTAGCGCCGGCATTCTTCAACCCAAATGGCATGACCTGATAACAGAACGTTCCCCAGAGAGTTGTGAAAGTAGTCTTCTCCATATCCTCAGGAGCCATTTTAATTTGATTATACCCTGAATACCCGTCCATGAAGGAGAAAAGGGAGTGCTGTGCTGTGCTGTCTACTAGGACATCAATATGAGGCAAGGGAAAATCGTCTTTGGGACTGGCACGATTCAGATCTCTGTAATCGACACACATTCTAACTTTTCCATCCTTTTTGGGCACTGGCACAATGTTAGCCACCCACTGTGGATACTTGGCTACGACTAGGAAACCAGCGTCAAATTGTTTCTTCACTTCGTCTCTGATCTTTAAAGACATCTCAGGCTTCATCCTCCTTAGCTTCTGTTTAACCGGAGGGCACCCAGGCTTGACCGGCAGCTTGTGCACCACTATATCAGTATCTAACCCGGGCATATCCTCATACGACCATGCAAAGACATCAATGTAGTCACGTAGGAGTTGAACCAACTTCTCATGCTCACTCTTTTTCATTGAAGTGCCAACCTTAACTTCTTTCTTTTCGCCCTCTGTGCCTAAATTGATGACCTCAATAGTTTCCCCATGTGGCTGAATAACCTTTTCTTCTTGCTCAACCATTCTCATCAATTCCGGAGGAGTTTCCCAGTCATCCTCGGCATCCTTCTCAGCTTGATTAACGGGGTAATCAAAATGAACACATGGACCGCTGGAATCATTATTTTCAGAGGTATTCATTTTAGATCTGCATTTGCGGGAATAGAAAAGCAATGAACAAGCAAAAATAGAGACACAAACTGAAGACGCAAAAAATCAATTTTTATTCATTTGGGAATTCAAAACTACATTTTGTCGATAGATGATATCTAAAAGAAAACATGCATGCCCCTAGGAAACTGTCCTAAGGCCTTAGGCAGAGCCAAAGGATTTGCATTACAAAGATCATTACTTTGAAATGAAAACAACAGGGAAATCGACGATCTTCCAGTTGCCAATTTCTTCTCCTGCAACACTGCGATGAACCAGGCCCCGACCCTCGTCTTCTTCAACTAACTCTTCCTCGATGACAGCTATCTGATTAGGGATCAGCATGCCAGCACTCCTGAAATTCCGCTTGAGGTCATCTATGGGGACCATCATCAATCTGGGTTCTCTCCCCGGAAGCCTAGCCAGTCTCTTCTCACGCTTTTCCTGAGCCATTCTTCTCTTATCAACTGGAGTGGGCCCATAGCCTAACCCGCGTCTGTCCTTGTATTCCTGCAGATGTACGGGTGATAGAATTCCTTGCTCAGATCTTCCTAGCCCCTTCCCAATCTGATAGCCACTCTTCAGCATAACTTTTGCTACCATAACATCAGCATTGGACCACTTCGGTACAGGTACTGGGGATTCTCCACTTACGAACACAGCATTCGCAATTTCTAAGGATTGGAAGGCGGATTCGAGGGATTCCTCTGCAGCTTCAATATAATGAGAGGGGACAGGTTTGCTGACTGTGAACTCTTCCTCCCCACACACAACTACAAGCTTATCGTCGACTATAAACTTCAGTTTTTGGTGAAGTGTTGAAGGGACAGCGCCTGCTGCATGGATCCAAGGTCTCCCCAAGAGACAACTGTATGAGGATTCAACATCCATAATTTGAAAAGTCACATAGAACACCTCAGGCCCTATTTGCATTGGGAACTCCATTTCCCCTATGACTTCTTTCTTAGACCCATCAAAGGCTCTGAGCAGGGTTGAGCTGGGTTTCATGTAGGAACAATCCACCTCTAACTTGTTCATCGTTGATCTGGGCATAACATTCAATGAGGATCCATTGTCAATGAGAACCCTGGAGAGTGTATATTCACCGCACTTCACTGAGATATGCAATGCCTTATTGTGCCCCTTCCCCTCTGGGGTGAGCTCATCATCAGTGAAAGTAATGTAATTAGATGCAACGATGTTCCCAACTATACCATCCAACTGATTGACAGTAATATCTTGGGCGACATGGGCCTCATTCAGTACTTTAACCAAGGCGTCACGGTGGGATTCTGAGTTTAGTAGTAGGGACATGATGGAAATTTTGGCTGGGGTGTGGTGTAGCTGGTCCACCACTTTGTAGTCGCTCTGCCGCATTATCTTCAAGAATTCAGCAACCTCTGGGTCTGACACCTTCCTATTTATCATAGGCTCCGGCTCTACATTCTTTCCTTTTTGGATTCTCCCTTCTATTGCCTTGGAAGGACCCTCTTCCTGAGCTTGGGGAACATACACACGCCCACTTCTACTTACCCCACTACTTCCTGCAATATTGGTGATGTCAAGAGCAGCTTGAGATCTCGGAGTTGGGATTGGCACACCGTAGCTCCATGGGACATCAATGTTCTTCTGGCTAGGAGCTGGAACTGGGATCACGATAGTCTTTGGTCTTGCCACAGCCGAATTCCGACCGTATGGCACCTCGGTAGGTCTCTGCACATCCCCTTCTGATTGGAGGGTCAGAACATCCTCCTCACTCCCCTGTATACCCACCTGGATGATGTGGCGGTCCATCAGATCCTGTAACACCACCTTGAATGCTTCACATGCTTCTACACAGCTGACATTAGTACAAACTCCTTTCTGAACACAACCCATCCTAATAATCCCGTATTTGCACAATTATCCATGAATGATTTCTAGGGGAGTCTGAATATCTTCTACTGATCTGATTAGGGACTGCTCTTTCATATCCATGATCGCATTAGTGGCATGCTTCCCATGACCAGGCAGCGGGTTAGTCGTGATATTTGGATCCTCCTGCTTGAAAGTTATGCCTTTTTTGTCTATCAAGTCCTGCACCACTATCTTGAAGGCCTTGCAATCCTCCACAACATGCCCAATTGCCCCTTCGTGGAAAGCACATGTACTATTGGGGTTGTATCCTCTGAAGTAAGGTGGTTGAATAGGTTTCATGGGTCTTGTATTGATGAGCTTATTGGTGATGAGGTAGTTGAATAGGTCTGTATATGACATGGGAATTGGGTCAAAGGTTGTTCTGTTTTGATAGGTCCTTTGGTGGTTGCTTTGGTTGTTGTTTTGGAATGGATGGGCTGTTTGTGTGGGAGTGGGGACTGGGATGTTGGGTGGCTGTTATGGTGGGCTGATAGTGATGGCATTGGTTTCCCCCTCTTTCTTTTTGGGAAAGCCGGGGAATGGCTTCTTTTGGGAACTTGTGTTACTTGTGGACCCCTGCGCAATCTTTCCACTTCTCAATCCGTTCTCCAATCTCTCTCCCACAATCACCACATCTGAAAAATTGGATGATGCATTGCTGATCAGACGATCATTATATAGCGGTGGTAAGGTTTCCATGAACATAGAAACCAATTCTTTGTCTAAAATGGGAGGTGTGACTTGTGCGGCCAAAGCCCTCCATCGCTGGGCGTACTCCTTGAATGATTCATTTTCCTTCTTGCTCATATTCTGCAACTGTGTTCGGTCTGGCGCCATGTCCGTATTGTATTGATATTGCTTGAGGAACGCATATGCTAAATCCTTCCAGCAGCGGACTTGGGATGGCTCTAACTTCATATACCAATTAAGGTATGCCCCGGCAAGGCTATCTTGGAAACAATGGATTAGCAATTTGTCATCACGGGAGTAGGTAGACATCTTCCTACAATACATCGTCAAGTGACTCTTTGGGCAGGTTGCACCTCTGTACTTGTCAAAATCGGGGTCCTTGAATTTTGGTGGCAACACCACATCAGGAATAAGGCATAGGTCTCTGGCCTCCCTAGCCCTGGAGCCAAAGCCTTCAATCATTCTTAGTCTTTCTTCTAACATCTGGAAATGCTCTCTGGTCTGTTGGTGCTCAGCGGAATAGACTTGAGGGGAATGACTTACACCATAAGGAGGTGGAGGCATTGAGTGTTGAACCTGAGGGTAAACGGAGTTTCCGGATACGAAACCTTGAGTCTGTGGAAAGGCAGCTGGCTGTGGACTGAGGTTATGAGGAGTAGGCTGAGGTATAACAATTGTATGTGGGATCTGAACCTGGGGTTCACCATCCATTCCTTCTGACCCGACAGACGTTGGCCGTACATTCTCGTCTATTGCCCCGGGACCAGCTCCTGGGTTAGCCCCTTGATTTGGAGGACTATAACCCAAAGGAAGGCCATAGGGAGGCCACTGAGCAGCTTGAAAGTCGTTTCCATTCTTCAAGGACAACAGGAGTCTCATCATCTCGCTCATTTGTGCTTTCATGGCATTCATTTCGTTTCTCAACTCAGGATCACCTTGACTGGAGCTACCAGGAGCTGAATGGTTCTGATTCTGTACCTCAGGGCCTTGGCCTGTTCCGTTTCCATTCTCTGAGCCTGAAGCTGGAGGATTCTGATTCTCTGGTTGAGGTTGATCAGGGTCACTTAAGATTGCCATTCTTCTGGCTTGTGAACGTGTCCAATACGGATGTGGTCGCACCAGCTTGCCTTATCTTCTGTTTGAGTTGAAAACATTTTTATAAGCAAAGGAGCAAATTAATCAATGCAATGTAATGCACATGATTTTTTTATGTTATTATTTTTTTTGTTATTTGTTGTTTATTGCCGGGAATCACAGTGCAACTTGCCCTTGTCGTAGGTGTATATTCAAATATTTTCAGGAACATAACGCGGCTGGAATCAACAAGTGAGATAAACGTACTTCATTCAAGCATCATATCATTCCAAGAACAAGATACAATACCCTCAGATGTGCAATACAACGCTTTGAAAACAAAAACACAACATCCTTTAAGAAAAGAAAAATTACAATTTCTTAGTGAACATTCTAGAAAAGGGAAAATTTAAATCTAAAAACCTATTGCCTTCATCTTCTCTTGGTTCTTCTCCTTTTTGCTAGCTGTAGTAGCTTCTCTTGCCTTTTCCATGAGTTCCTCTGTCAGAGATCTGCAGTACTCCACGAATTCATATACTCGCACCGGAGTGTTGTAAGGCAGCATCTCAGCTTCTGCCTTTCTCAACCTCTTGGGAACATCCCTCACCGCCTGGTTAGCCAACCATGCCAATTTGGAGAACTTGTTCTTCCACTGTTGAATTTCTGCCCTCATCTCAACTATGATCTCTTGCTTTTCAATCCTACCCATTAGCTTGAGAAGAAGGTATTCCCAGTACTGACTCTCCTCTCTTACCTGTCGGTAAGCATCACTGATGTGACTCAGATTCCTCCTTAGCTCATCTGAATTCTCTTGCTCCATCCTTAAAGCCTGCTGATACTCTCTAAGGATGTTCACAATTGCATCTCTATCCTGTCTGATGCACCCTATTTGACTTTCAAGCTCACACGTCACGGATTGAGACTTTTTCTTGAATTCCTCTAGTGATTCCTTTGTAGCTCTCTCACTTTGCGCAGACTTCTTGAACAACTTCCTCCATTCGGTTGCTCTAACCATGGCCTCACCCACTTTGGCATTCGATCTTTTCAACTCATCTTTGGCACCTTTCAGATATTCCTTCATTTTTTGATTACTTTCCTCCGTTCGTTCTCGTTCTCTAACTTTCTCTTCTCAGAAATTACTTTCCCCAACTCATCTTGTAAGACTTTCTTTTCTTCTTCTACCTTGAACAAAGCAGATTTGACCTCACTTAGTTCTTTGAGACTTGGAACATGAAGCTCTGGGACCTCTTTCTCAACTGACGATGAATTCTGACGAGGCGGGCCAACATTTTGAAATCTTTGGTGAAGCCACTGGTAGAAAGTAACATCACCCGTTTTCTTTGTGATCTCCACTTTATCCTTGTAAACTACACCCTCCCAAGCCTTTGAGATTTTCTGAAGCAAGCCTTGGTTCCTTGAATCTTCCTTGTCGAGAAAAATTGGGGCCAACATGTCTTCAGTGGGTGCATTCTTCATAGGACATCCAAGCTGTCTGATGGTGAGAAAAGGATTGTAAATGATGCAGCCTTGGGTTCCTATTAAGGGTACATTCTGGAAATTTCCGCACTGGAACAGTATTGAAGGCCTATCTTTCCAACACGGATGATTGAACCAACAGACTTTGAGAGCACTGACATTCTCTAAAGTGTGCACCCATTCTTGTGCACTTCTGGGCATATTTTACTAAGTCCGCAGCTTTCGTCTTATGAGTGACAACATGGTTGAGGAACCAGGTGTAGAGAACATGGAAAGAGCAAGCAACCTTCTTCTTTCCTAAAACACGGTGATGAGTGAAGGAATAGTAGGTATCTGCAAGGACTGCTGGTACAGGGTTAATCGGATTTTCTTTACTTATGAATGCTAGAAACAGCCCAATAGCGGTCTCATCAATGAACTTCTCGACCTGAGGGAAAAGGACGATCCCGAAAATAGCTAGGGCTAACAGCTGCTTGAAAGGACCCCACTTCTTATTCTGGGCATAAAACTTCAATAAACCTTCGAAATAACTTAGCGGGAAACCCCTGATACGGTTCTTCTTTTCCTTATGAAGCTCTAATTCCTTCACACTGACTTGCAACAACAAAGAGAGTCTTTGATCTGAATACCGATGCTTCTGATATTGGTAAGATGCTAACTCTGACTTTTAGAACCCCAGAATCTGTTCATACTCCTCGAGAGTTGGTGATAACTGAAAGTCTTTGAAGAGGAAGCATCGAATGTCCGGATCATAGAATCGGCTCAGGGCCATAATAGCACTCTCTTGGACATCTAATTGTAACAATCTGAGGAGGTTACCATAAGCCTTCCCGAATAGATCCCTCTCTTCTGACTCCATCAAGGAAACAAACTCTTTCAAACCCTCTACATCTATTCTCGTGACAACCGGGAACCTTGAATTAAGTACAATCTCACTTCTTGATCCCATGTTGCTTTATCCTTCCCGCCTAAGACAAAATTCCAAGTTACTTTACAATCCCGGCAAACAACTTAGATGTGTGACGAATGATTTTCAAAAATGGATTTTATTTAATGCAGATGATGCAAATGGCGTAATGATGCAATGATGCCATGATGCATGATGTAATGATGCTTCTTTTCGTGTTTTTGCAGAAAGGGGATATTTACAGGTTGTGATTTGAAAATTTTCACATTATATGCCACCTCATATAGGTGTTTATTGAAAAGGAAAAGCGCATCTTTTTTGATTTTCGAAAATTCTGAAGGAAAAATTGATTGAACCGAATGTAACGATGCAGCACACAATTTGGGAAGCCTTTGTGACGTAAAAGGGGGTAGAACCTATGATCTAAGGTATTTTAGGGATAATCTTCTCATGTAGCTCTATTCACACCCTCACAAAGGTCATCAGAGCCACAGTCCCTCTCATGAAAATCCCCGTAAATGCATCAAACTGCTAGATACGAAGCATCATGAGAGAACACAACTGTGATTGAAACTTTCGCGAGTAGCCAAACGGACAAAGGTCTTGATGGGCTCCCACTACCCGAATCCACTCATCCTAAGGTGCCCTAACAGACCTGGGTTATGGTCTCTTTCTCTAATCATTTAATCTCAAGGTACAAGTGTGTGTGTGCGGAGGGCATTTCCTTAAAAATTACCCCACCTGCAAATGAAAATCCCGAACAGTCCAGACAATAGCATGTTGTCTACTCTAGGGTTCAATGAGGGAATTAAGCATATAAGCAACCATCTATTACTTTAAACAAAAGCAAACATAGAAAGAGTGGAAGAAGAATGCACAGGAATGCAACATGAAAGTATGAAAAAGAAGAAAGCATAGAGGCAAAACGAGATATTCGAATCAATCACACAAATCCCACACTTAACTAATTAGGCTTGACCCACTTTTTTTTTTAAAAAAAAAAGGTTTTCTCTTTTTTTTTAGTCCCCAGTGAAGTCGCCAGCTGCTGGACCCGAAAAATTCCCCGAGGGAGAACCTTCCTCGTTCACAACTTTTCCTAAGACAATGAAGCCGCCACCAATATTTATTAAGGAAAATATTAGGAAAACCTTTTTTGGAAAGCGATTGGTCTTGCGAAACTAGTGAATAGGGTTCGGGGGTCGGTTACGCGCAGGGAAGGTGTTAGCACCCCACATGTCCTCTCTACTGAGAGGGAACGTTTAATTAAATGTGTGGTTTTAGTGTGTTGACTTGAAAATACTTAATTTTGCCTCTCTACTTCTCATTGAAAAAATTCTTAATAAAAATCTTTATTTATTATGAAAAAGAAAAGGGGAAAGAATGGGGTTTTAGAAAAAAAAACGCTTGACGGGACATGGCCCGCTCCTACATATCTCCCGGTGCGATGGAGAACTCAAAGCTACGTAGTTCTTCTTTGTCTTTTTGAAAAGTTTTTGTTTTTTTATCCCTTTTTTTTAGTGAGTTTTTGAAATAGGACGAGCATTTAGTGAATGATTAAACTAACCAAGGTTATGGGTAATCACCGCTAAGTACTCTTGAAAATGAGAGTCACTACCGCCAGTCAGACGAACAAAGGTTCTGATTGACTATTAGTAGCAACCCGTTTTTTATTTACTCTTTTGAAAGTGGTTTTTGAAAGAGATTGATTGGGACGAATGATCAAACTAACAAAGGTTATGAGTGATCATCGCTTGTTGTTCTTTTGGGAAAAAGACATCGCCACCAATGGCTAGACGAACAAAGGTTCTGATTAGCCACTAGCGACGTTGGGTTGAAAATGATTTTAGAAAGGAAAAGATTTTTGTTCTGAAAATGATTTTGGTTTGCAAAAGTGATTCTTTTCTTTTATGAAAATAAGTCTTTCCTTTTGCTATGCAAATGCTAAAAAATTTTATGGTTGCGCTTGACGAGAATGTGACTCGCTCCTACGTATCCCAAATGGGAATCAAACCACTGCTCCACTCTGCATCACAGCAACCCAAAAGCCAGCAGTACAAACAAGGGGAAAAATTGGAGCCGTGTGATGCAGAGTGGAGCAGTGGAGCAGCATGAGGCAGCACATGTTTTTTTGCCTAAAACATCAAAAGCCAAGAGGCAAGGAGAAGGGCCGTTTGACCCTATTATCAAATTACATTCTGGTTGCAATCCTCAGCAGGCTGCGCCCTGCTTGCTGATATTTTGTACATTTTTTTTTAAATTAATTAATTTTTTTGTAAAAAGAGTTGACTCTTTTTCTTTTTGGTACTATTCTTCTGTTTTTTTTTTAATTTCTTTGTTTGTATATGTAACAAAAATAAAAAAGGACAGCTGATTTTAATTTATTATGACTATTTTTATTATTATTTTATTTTTCCTTTATGATGATAAAAGCGGTAAAAACAACGCGCACCGACTCACGCGACTCGAAACGAAACGCGCATTCGCTTAAGACTAGGAACGCGTGTGCAATTTGAATACACACACGCGCACGTTTTTAAAACCGACTTCATTCTATTCTCACTTTCCTAAAAACGGTAAAATAACGCGCAGCGACGCAACTGCTCACACGGCTCAAAACGAAACGCGCGCTCGCGTTGTTTATTATTTTATTATTTATATTTGGATTCCTTTTTTTTTGAAAATAACGAGCGCCAAACAAAATCGTCGCACGAGAGCGCCAAAGACACCCGCGTTTAGAACAAAATGCTTTCCAATTAGTCGGACAAAATTAGGGTATGACATGGACGAGAAGCTACTCTAGAGTTCAAAGACTATTTGATATGACACCGTGTAAGATCCTATCATTTCAGTTCTATAGTAGTTGAGAGATGATCTGTTTTGTTAAAATAAAATGGAGCTAGCCTTGGAAAAATCTTTTATATAAAAACATGCTAATAGGCTAGGCACATGAAGAGTTGTTGTTTTAAAGAAAATAGATTCACGGGTTAGTGTTTTAAAAGAACTTGTTTTTGAAGTAAAGAATCGATTCTTGATTTGGTACTTTAAGCTAGAAATCGATTTTCTTTGTTTTTAATGCCAAAAATCGATTTCACTCTTGCATTAGAAAGCGAGAAATCAATTTCACATTAGATTGGTTTTAAAAGAACTCATTTTGGAAAGAAAACAATGTTGACCAAGTGACTTCAAACACAACAGGGGGGTGAATTGTGTTATTAAAAATTGCGATTTAAAAATAAAGTTTTTAAAAGACTTTGATCAAATAAGACGCTTGATGATAAGGAAAATAAAGGAGATGAAGGGAATGAGGATGACACAGAGAGATTTATACTTGTTCGGCCAAACCACAGGCCTACGTCCAGTCCCCAAGGAATGCTCCAAGGGATTTCAACTAATCACTAGCTTTTAAAATAGGTTCAGCTAGAAACCTTTACAATCAAAGAACTTACAATATCAGGATATCACCTCCCTATGTAAAAACCTTCAAGAACCAAGAGATCTCGCCTCTCTTGAAGAACTTGGGAACACACCCAACAAATAAGAAGAAAAAAGATTTGATAGCACACTCAATAGTGTGGATAAAACAAGTTGAAGTACAAATAACACAATATCAAACTATGTGAAATATAAAGCTCTCAAAAATAAAATAGCAAGTGTAAGAGTAGTGAGAGTGATGAGAAGAATAATAGATCTCAGATGCAAGTGTGAGTGTCGTTGAGAGTGAAGAGTGAGGCCTCTATTTATAGGCGTATAGAAAATATGACCGTTGAGACATTTATGGAAAAGGTGAGAATCGATTGTTTGCCTGAATGAACTGAAATTGACAATCGATTATATGCTTGAGAATGAGTAAGATGCAAATCGATTATGTGCCTAAAACAAGGGATGTGCAAATCGATTATATGCTATGTTAAAAATATGAAAGAATCGATTATGTGCCTGTTTAGATGCTAGGAATCGATTATGTGCATCAAAGGAAAAAGGAAAGTATCGATTGTGAAGCTAAAATAAAAGAGAGAAGGAATTGATTCTTTGCTTGAATCCGGAAGTGTTGAAATCGATTTCTTGCTTGAATATGGCATGCTAAAATCGATTGTATGCCTTCCAAAAAACATGGATCACTCCCTTATACCAAAAGAATCGATTGTATGCATGCAACAATTGATTATATGCTTTCCAAAAATCATTTTCATATCATATGTGCTTGTCCTATTCAATTATGCATGCATGGGATTTGTTTAAAAATATTTTCATGCAAAATTATTTTTATGAAACATATTGTGAGTGTGTGATTTATTTTATATTTAGAGAGCTTTATTTTCACTTACAAATTGTCCTAATACACACACAACAGTAGAACCACTCTTGACTTGATCTTGATTACATTTTTCCACTTTTTGCAGTCTAGTCCTTTTTGACTTTCTTTTGTCAATCATCAAAACCTGTCAAAGCATATATTCACATTCTCCCCCTTTTTGATGATGACAAACATCATTTGGAGGGATTTGCTTAATGAAGGGGTTAGATAAGAATATTTCATTATATAAGAATATGTCAGAGATATGCGCAGATGGTACTCCCCCTTTCTATATGCAAACATTTAAAGAATACTCCCCCTGAGACAAGCAAATCAAGTAACTCTCCCCCTTTTGGCATTATCAAAAAGCGAAAAATAATTGAAAAAGGAGCAGTCTAAAGCATATATTCAACATGGAGCAATTGAAACAGATGCATTTTCACATAGTCACTCAATGCATGATTGATTTAGAATTCCCAATTCGGTTCTTATAAAAGAGAAACTTTCTTTTGGCAAAGGTTTAGTAAAAATATCTGCAAGTTGATTAGATGTTTCCACAAACTCAATCACGCAATCACCTTTTTGAACATGATCTCTGATAAAATGGTGCCTAATCTCAATGTCTTTAGTCCGTGAGTGATAAACCGGATTTTTTGTGAGATTTATGGCACTGGTGTTGTCGCATTTAATTGGGACTGTTTTGAGATCCATACCAAAATCATTTAATTGTTGTTTCATCAAATTATTTGCGCACAACAACTACCTGCAGCAACGTATTCCGCTTCGGCGGTGGATAGCGCTACACTTTCTTGTTTCTTACTGTGCCAAGACACTAAGGCATTTCCAAGAAAGTGGCACGTTCCACTGGTACTCTTTCTATCCATTTTACAGCCAGCAAAGTCAGAATCAGAGTACCCAACCAAAGTGCAATCCGTCCCTTTAGGATACCATAAACCCATGTTTTGTGTGCCAATGAGGTATCTCATAATGCGTTTGACCGCAGAGAGATGTGATTCTTTTGGATTAGCTTGAAAACGTGCACACATACAAACACTAAACATAATATCAGGACGACTAGCAGTGAGATAGAGAAGAGAGCCAATCATACCTCTATACTTGCTTACCTCTTCCGACTTACCTTCCTCGTCTTTGTCAAGAGAGCATGATGTACTCATGGGAGTTGAGATTTCTTTGGCATTGTACATTCCAAATTTCTTAAGGAGCTCTTTGCAGTACTTGGATTGGTTTATAAAGATTCCTTCCTTTGTTTGATGGATTTGTAATCCAAGAAATTATCGAAGCTCACCCATCATGGACATTTCAAATTCACTTTGCATGATGTTAGAAAATTCTTCACAAAGAGTTTCATTAGTAGCTCCAAAGATAATGTCATCAACATAAATTTGAACAAGTAAAATGTCATGATCTGAATGTTTGATGAAAAGTGTTGTATCAACTTTACCTCTTTCAAAACCTTTTTCAAGTAGAAATTTACTTAAACGATCATACCAAGCTCGAGGTGCTTGTTTCAACCCATATAATGCCTTTTTCTATTTGAAAATGTGATCGGGAAACTCAAAGTTTGTGAACCCCGGGGGTTGATCAACATATACCTCTTCTTGAATATAACCATTTAAAAATGCACTTTTTACGTTGTAACACCCCGGTATTTTTATCGAGTAAAAATACCCAAGTGCACCATCCTTAAATCACCAGAGATATAAAATTCCTGCATAGATACTGAACAATGAAATATAGTTCTCGCTGAATAACAACAAAACAGTCTTAATTACAAATTAGACCGAACGGGTTCTCAGACCGTAATCTTCAGCAAACTATAGTGCTCAATATCATACAAGAAAGCGGAATAAAATTATAATACCGATACATAGAGTTGTAGTACATAGACAACATAAAGGAAGTGCAAACTTAAGCATAAAGCTAAGCTATCAGCAACCAGTCCGAGCTCAACCTACTCGTGCCTCTCGGATTTCCGCTGTCCCTGTGTCTCTGTAAAACAACAACATATAAACAGTGAGATACAATCTCAGTGAGTTCTACCGAGACCCCTACTAACACTCTCGGTCCATTTAAAACATTTTTAAGGTTTGACACAACACCGACCGCAATCCACTTGCTAATCCCGGTGAATCATACAATAAGGCTTCGATCTAGTAGGACACCGGCTGCAATCCACTTGCGTCTCCCGATGAACTAGCATCCTTGGCCTTTCTACGTACCACCGGCCGCAAACCTTGCATCTTCCGGTGAACGTAGTACAGTAACTTTTAACACAACACCGGCCGCAAACCTTGCATCTTCCGGCGAACCCCATAACCAATAGTGTTTCCTAACGGCACGGAGCCTAGGGTAAGGGTTCATGACTACCCCGCCTAGTATGTCAACATGGGTCGTCACCCAAACTCGATATAATATATATATCTACAGACACATGAACTCAGGGTTCATTACCTCAGACAATCAATTGAACATTTAGTTCATTTAAGTTATACTTAACCACGTAGGACTCATAGTCCGCTTTGTTATCAATAAAACTTATCCGCACACGTATACTATTATTCGGTTTTTCGAAACGATTTGGACATCAAAAGTATTTCATAAAAACCTTTTTGAAACATACTCAAAATCAGGGCATTATAAGCCTAATTTCATTTTAGATGGGTTAGGAAAGGATTAGGAGAGGATTGGAATCGATCGGGATCGTTTCGGGCAGGTTTGGAAAATTTGGGCAGAACACAGCGCACGGTTCGTGCTCCCATACGCACGGGTCGTGCGCCCTGTAATGCGTTTTTGAAAACAGAAACAGAAAGACCCGCACGGTCCGTGCGCCTGAGACGCACGGGTCGTGCGCTTTTGACAGCATTGTATTTTATCCCGTTTTCGCATTTTTCGTCGTTCCGACCAATTCCGACACCTGTTCCAGTCCAGTCCCAACACAAAAACAGTCCAAAAACATATTCAAACAACAATGTTCATCATCAAATCGAAGTTTATTAAAACGCGACGTATTTTCCAAATATTGGTTTTAGACCCAAAATCTCTCAAACTCAATCACCAAACAATATTCCAGTCCAGCGAAAGCGATAAAGCGGTTAATCAATAAATTCAAAACGTAAAATCCTAAGCGTGAGGAGAACTCACCCTTGACGCGTGATCCACGATCGAGCCGAAATCACCGAGTAGCCACACGAACGTTCCCCGCTCCGGCGACACCCAAACCGCTTCCAAAGCTTCCCACTCGATCACGAAACCTCTTTTTACCGAAATACCAAATTCCTCGAAATCTTCCATTGATACTATTCATCATCTTCCTCCTCTTGAAGCACTATTCACACAAAACCCTCAATTTGATTTTCAACCCCAAATCACCCAACTCGCTTCCAATCAACGATCCATCATCCTTGGGTTCGCGCCAACCACCATCCCAAGCTATCATTGAGCTTCAACCATCAAAACCTGAATTTCCTCTCAAATTCGAAAATGGTGGATTTGAGGAGAGTGAGTTGATGATGAAGATTTTGGTACCAAAACGAAGAGGAAGGAACGCCGAACATTTTTCGTGTTGGAAGGAAGTCGTTTCGGTGAAGTCTCCTCTCTCCCTCTTCTCTTCTCCCCCACGCCATTCTCTTCTTTTCTCTCTTCTCTTCTTTCTGTTTCTCGCCTCCTCTTTCTTTCCTTTCTTTCTTAATTTCATTCTTTCTTTTCTCTTAACACACACACACACGTATACATATATATATATATATATATATATATATTTATTTAATATATAATTGGTAACGTGGTCCAATTACCATATTGATCTAAATCTCCTATTTCGATTCTGAAACTTCCTTGATCCGTATTATCCGGTTAACGATCCGATGACAACCAATAACTAATTTTAGCACTCAGTAAATTTACCAGTCAAGTACTAAATTAATTTAATTGGGTTAACATCCAAATAATCCCATTAATTATTTTGCGGATGTTACATACGTCCATTTGAAAAAGTTTAAAATCCATGACACATATCTAATTTAAGGGTAAAAATGTCATTACACTCTTTATTTTTCTTTTTCTTCTCTTTCTTCTTACACTCTCTTTCTTACTTTTCACTTTTCTCTTACACTCTCTTTCTTCCTTTTTTCTCTTTCTTCTAACACTATCTTTTCTCCTTTTAACTTTTCTCTTACACTCTCTTTCTTCCTTTTTTCTTTTTACTTTACTTTTAATTTTTCCATAAATAATTATTCTCTTTCTTTTATCACTTCACTTTAATTTTTTTAACTAAATTTCTAAATTTATACAAACACTACTCTATTCAAATTACCTATAAAAATGTAAATGAGTCACACTAAAAAACAAAACAAAACTATCACCTTAAAATTTTAATTTTTATCTCCGAAATCTTTTTACACTCTTATTGATAATCTACTAACACCTCTTATTGATAATCTACTACCTATCTTTTAATATCTATTATAATCAACTAAAGAAATCAATTGAAACTACGAGATAACTACAATGATATATCAAAATCACGGGATAACTGCACTGATATACAAAAAAACACAAGATTAATATTTGTCATTGATAACTAATATTTTTGAAGACTACTATAAACCTACTATCTAAAAACAATAATATTTAAAGACTATTTAAACTACTGATTAATATTTAAAACAGATATTTCTTATTGATAATCTACTATCTCTCCTTTACTATCTACTACAATATACTAATCAACTAAAATAATCAATTGAAATTACGAAATAACTGCATCTAATATCTATTTATACAAACAAACATCCTATGAAATTACTAATTTGGATCTCTTATTAACAAGACACATATCTAATTTAAGAGTAAAAATGTCATTACACTCTTTATTTTTCTTTTTTTTCTCTTTCTTCTTACACTCTCTTTCTTACTTTTCACTTTTCTCTTACACTCTCTTTCTTCCTTTTTTCTCTTTCTTCTAACACTATCTTTTCTCCTTTTCACTTTTCTCTTACACTCTCTTTCTTCCTTTTTTCTTTTTACTTTACTTTTAATTTTTCCATAAATAATTATTCTCTTTCTTTTATCACTTCACTTTAATTTTTTTAACTAAATTTCTAAATTTATACAAACACTACTCTATTCAAATTACCTATAAAAATGTAAATGAGTCACACTAAAAAACAAAACAAAACTATCACCTTAAAATTTTAATTTTTATCTCCGAAATCTTTTTACACTCTTATTGATAATCTACTAACACCTCTTATTGATAATCTACTACCTATCTTTTAATATCTATTATAATCAACTAAAGAAATCAATTGAAACTACGAGATAACTACAATGATATAGAAAAATCACGGGATAACTGCACTGATATACAAAAAAACACAAGATTAATATTTTTCATTGATAATTAATATTTTTGAAGACTACTATAAACCTACTATCTAAAAACAATAATATTTAAAGACTATTTAAACTACTGATTAATATTTAAAACAGATATTTCTTATTGATAATCTACTATCTCTCCTTTACTATCTACTACAATATACTAATCAACTAAAATAATCAATTGAAATTACGAAATAACTGCATTGATATATAAAAAAACACGGGATAACTCCACTGATATATGAAGAAAAAAAAACACGAGATTAATATTTGTCACTGATAATTAAATTTTTTGAAGACTACTACTACAAACCTACTATCTAAAAAATAAGAAGACTTAATGACTATGTAAATTAGTAATTAATATTTAAAACAAATATTTCTTATTGATAATCTAATATCTAACTTTTACTGTCTACTATAATCTACTAATCAACTAAAATAATCAATCAAAACTACGAGGTAACTGCACTGATATATAAAAAACGCGGGATAATTGCAGTGATATATAAAAAACACGATATTAATATTTATCATTGATAATTATAATTTTTGAAAACTACAATAAATCTACTATCTAAAAAAACAAGAAGGCTTAATGACTATTTAAACTGATTAATATTTAAAACTCACGTGACAATATTTGTCAGTAATACCTAATTAAAAAAGGACAGATAATTGTTACTAATATATAAAAAACATGGGATAGATATTTCTTATTGATAATCTACTATCTATCTTTTACTATCTACTATAAGCTACTAATCAACTCAAATAATCAATTGAAACTACGGGATAACTGCAATGACATATAAAAAAACACGGGATAACTGCACTGATATATATATAAAAAAAACACAGGATTTATATTTGTCATTGATGATTAAAAATTTTGAAGACTACTATAAACCTACTATCTAAAAAACAATAATATTTAATGACTATTTCAACTACTGATTAATATTTAGGAAAAATATTTCTTACTGATAATCTATTATCTCTCTTTTACTATCTACTATAATCTACTAATCAACTAAAATAATCAATTGAAACTACGAGATAACTGCACTGATATATATAAAACACGGGATAACTGCACTACTATATGAAGAAAAAAACACGATATTAATATTTGTCATTGATATTTAAATTTTTTGAAGACTACTACTACAAACCTACTATCTAAAAAACAAGAAGACTAATTAATATTTAAAACAATTATTTCTTATTGATAATCTACTATCTAACAAAATTACTATCTACTATAATCTATTAATGCAACTAAAATAGTCAAATGAAACTACCATTGATAATTATAATTTTTGAAAATTACTATGAACCTACTATCTAATAAAAGAAGAAGACTTAATGACTATTTAAACTGATTAATATTTAAAACACATGGGACAAATATTTGTCACTAATACCAAAAGAAGGACAAATAATTGTTACTGATATATAAAAAAAACACGGGATAAATATTTCTTATTAATAATCTACTATCTATCTTTTACTATCTACTATAATCTACTAATCAACTCAAATAATCAATTGAAACTATGAGATAACTGCACTGATACATAAAAAACACGGTATAAATGCACTGATATATAAAAAAATACGGGTATAACTGCAATGATATATATATATATATATATATATATATATATATATATATATATATATATATATATATATAAACACAGGATAGCTGCACTAATATATAAAAAAACACGGGATAACAACACTGATTTATAAAAGAACACTTCACTGATATATAAAAAAACACGGAATAAATGCATGTATTGTTTTTAAATGATACTTTTACATTTTTGGATTTTAATATTTATCTATTTTTAATTTGAAACTTCTTTTTTATCTACTTTAAATTTGTCTCTATTTTCACGGGGTAATGTTCAAACTAATTAAATACTGTCTAAGTTCATTCATAAAAATAACACGACAGCACCCGTGCGTATGCACGGGTATCCTACTAGTTTAATATATAATTGGTAACGTGGTCCAATTACCATATTGATCTAAATCTCCTATTTCGATTCTGAAACTTCCTTGATCCGTATTATCTGGTTAACGATCCGATGACAACTAATAAATAATTTTAGCACTCAGTAAATTTACCAGTCAAGTACTAAATTAATTTAATTGGGTTAACATCCAAATAATCCCATTAATTATTTTGCGGATGTTACATTCTCCCCAACTTAAAAGAATTTTGTCCTCAAAATTTCGTCAAGTCTTTCATCTGACTAACCGAGGATCGATATCCTCAGAAAGGTCTTAAATTGCTGGAAACAATCTCGAACTAACGAAATGAGCGTAGGAACTCTTCCCAAGTTGGCACATCAATCTCCAAGTATGATTCACTACTACCTTGAGACGAACTCTCTGGTCACGCATCTACACGAGAAACTCATCATTCGCCTACATAGGCTCGGCACCGCGTTTGAAAATACTTCCGAAGCTTCATTCCTCACTTGCTCCCCAACTTTGATTAATCTAAATCAAAGTACTCCTCGGTAGAGGTAAAAACAAACACGATTTCTTCGAAGGGTGTAAACACGTTCTCAACAACTCTTCTAAAATCCATAACAGTTCTCGTACACATTGACAAATGTGACGGAAAGTCGTTTGTGAAACTTCTTGACTCGCCCCCAAGATTTCGAGATAACACTTTTCAAAAGAAGATGAAATGAGGACTTACCAGAAACGTTTATCTTAAACTTAGAAATAAACCACGGGGACATCAAATAAATTGAACGTAATGAAAATCACCTCAGTTGTTCTCCAAACAACTGTCAAACAGAACTCAGAGCTCCTTTCCGAATTAGTCAATAGCGTTGAGAGCTTCCCCTCAGCCTAAGTAATCCTTCTAGGGTTTTCCTAAATCAGATTTCATTAGCCTCTTGGTTCGTCCCCAAAATTAACTTTAGCATGCGGGTTTTCACAAAAATAATTTTTTCGAAACTACCATACCGCACGCCAAACTTCACTTTGGAAAGTTCAGTCCCTTGCAGCAGATTCATCAATTATTCCTTTGGTGCTTATTCGCAATGTAAAAAAAACAGTCAACAGTTACCTCACCTACCTATTCGCGTTCGCGTTCGACTTGTCAAACGGAATCATATAATACCATCTCATTGTTAACCTTCACAAAGAAGAGATTATCAACTAATACCTTGCCACTAATACATCTGCTTTACATCTCTGTACATCTTGGTGGATCCAGGGTGGACAGAATATAAACTTCGGTGTGCTTCCTCTAACACTTGCCTTTTATTGTTCTCATCGTCGGGGGCACAGATTCCACCGTTGAAACAACTGACTCCATCACTATCCATGGTAAAATCTTGAAATACCTTTTGTGATTGTAGCTTCACATCAACTTTCTGTGCCAAGCGTATAGAATCCCTTAGGGAACTAGAGATCCTCATATGGCTCAACACTAACCGGTTCCTCCTTGATCTTGAATTCAGATTTAAGTCTCTGAAAGACTCTGATAATTCCATCTCATGCATCATAAACTCGACCATGTGGATGGATTTCCTACTCAGTGCACCAGTTACAACACTAGCCTCTCTTGAATGCTACATCAACACGAATTTATAATCCTCCTGAAACTCATCGCACTTCTCTACCTGCTATTCAGTTCTTTCTGGTCAAACAGATACCTTAAACTCTTGTGATCACTTAAAGATTTCGAAACGAGACCCATACAGGTAATGTCTCCAAATCTTCGGTGCATACACGATAGCTGCCAACTCCAAATAATAAGTTGGATAATTCTCCTCATGGATCTTCAACTGTCTGGACGCATAAGCTACCACTTGATGATTCTGCATGAGAACACATCCCAAACCCTTTCCAGAAACATCGCCGTAAATTTGGAATCCCAAATACGAATCTGGAAGAATATGGGTTGGAGCAGAAGTCAACTGAACCTTCAACTCTTGAAAACATTCTTCACAATCGACATCCCACGTAAGCGGTTGACCCTTTCGAGTTAACCGAGTAGGTGGAAGAACCAATAGTGTGAATCCTTCGATAATCTTCCTGTAGTAACCGGCTAGACTTAGAAAACTTATGATTTCGGCGACTGACGTTAGTCACTCCCATTCAACACCGCTTCCTTCTTACTGGGATCTACAGAAACTCCCGACTTGGGAAATCACATGTCTCATAGACTTTACCTCCGACACCCAAAAATCAAACTTCGAAGGTTTCAAGTACAACTTATTTTCTCGGAGTACTTTCAGAAAAATGCGGAGATGTTGGACATGCTCCTCAATGGTCTTCGAGCACATCGAGATACCATCAATGAAAACGACTACAAATTGATCTAGGTATTCGAGGAAAAACTCGGTTCCGATAATCCATGAATACGACTGGAGCATTAGTCAAACCGAAGGGCATTACTACGAACTCGTAATGTCTACATCTAGTACCAAAAGTTGTTTTCGGAATATCTAAGGCTCTAACTTTTTATTGATGATATCCTGACCTCAGATCAATTTTTGAAAACACCGCTGCACCTCTAAGTTGATCCAGCAATTCGTGTATCCTTAGAAAAGGATATTTGTTCTTGATCGTCACTTTGTTGAGTTGTCGATAACCGATGTACAATCTCATGTTACTATCTTTCCTTTTGACTAATTACACCAGAGCACTCCTGAGAGAAGCACTCGGTCGAATGAATTTCTTTAACATCGACTCTTCAAGTTGAGACTCCAATTCCTTTAATTCTAAAGAAACATCCTATAAGAAACAATAGATATTGATCCCGTGCCAGGAACCAATTCTACGGTAAACTCTACCTTTCGCTCTGGAGGTTCAGAAAAAAAACTTCATCGTGAAAACATCCGGAACGTCATTCACAACCTGAATGTTCGCCAAATCAAAACTAGTCTCAGTGGATGCAGATAACATACTAACACGTGCTTCCGCACCTTGAAATGAAGATTGACCATCTAAGGTGAACTAGGTGACCGCTTCAGAATTTGTCCTAGACAATTCAACTGATTCTGCAGCGAAGCTAATAGTTGATTAACACAGTCGATTGCAACATGATTTGAAGTCATCCAATTCATACCCGAAATGGTGTCCTCACTTCTCATAGGCAAACAAATAATGCTTCTACGAAATTTCCGTCTCCTATATCACGTAGACCATTCAGACACAAAGATTGGGTCTGGACACGACCCTTAGCCGCAGTTAAGATGGTTATCAGCTCGGATAGCGGAGATAGGGTTAATCCCAACCGGTTCACACGCGATCGGGATATACAACAATAGGTTGCATCCGAACCATATAATATACTGATTGAGTTATTGAATAGGACTCCCATCCTTCTAAGTATACCGTCAGCATTTGTAACCGTCTAAGCATTCAGAGTGTTGACTTGTCATTGCCTTAGAGCAGCTCATGACTCCTTGGAACTTTTCCTTGCAGGGCACTCCTTACCATAGTGACCCTCTTCATTACAATAATCGCACCGATTAGATCTTTGCTTACAATCACCACTGTGATGCTTTCCACAGTTAGAATATCTTCTGACCATTGAAGAATCGAAGAACTGCACCTGCTTTTCCTTTGATGAAATTATCTTAGGACTTTGCATCCGGAGTTGATAATTCGACTACCTTCTTTCCTTTCCCATACTTCTTATGAGATCATCTTGGCGATATAGGCTGATTGCACTAAGGCAACATAATTGGTAATAGTATAAGAACTGAGACCCCCAAGTCATAAAAGCACTTATGCCCTTCTTATACTTCTGCATTCTCCATTCGTCATCCGGAGCTTACTTTACCACTTGGTAAAACTGAGACAACTTCTCAAACTTAGCGGTGTATTCTTCCACCGTCATGCCACCTTTCCTGAGGGTGCACCGGTTGAAGATTCCGATTTTGGTCGAGGATTGCATCTTGATCATCCAGTCATAATTCCGCTTATGATGCACTAAGTATTAAGTTGATCAGGCTCAATGTCTCTTAGCATCACAAGTGTAATTACAAAAGGACTAACAAGGAATCGACTCAACCCTAAACTAAGTCCGACTAGGTCGAACTGCTCTGATACCAACTGTAACACCCCAGTATTTTTATCGAGTAAAAATACCCAAGTGCACCATCCTTAAATCATCAGAGATATAAAATTCCTGCATAGATACTGAACAATGAAATATAGTTCTCGCTGAATAACAACAAAACAGTCTTAATTACAAATAAGACCGAACGGGTTCTCAGACCGTAATCTTCAGCAAACTATAGTGCTCAATATCATACAAGAAAGCGGAATAAAATTATAATACCGATACATAGAGTTGTAGTACATAGACAACATAAAGGAAGTGCAAACTTAAGCATAAAGCTAAGCTATCAGCAACCAGTCCGAGCTCAACCTACTTGTGCCTCTCGGATTTCCGCTGTCCCTGTGTCTCTGTAAAACAACAACATATAAACAGTGAGATACAATCTCAGTGAGTTCTACCGAGACCCCTACTAACACTCTCGGTCCATTTAAAACATTTTTAAGGTTTGACACAACACCGACCGCAATCCACTTGCTAATCCCGGTGAATCATACAATAAGGCTTCGATCTAGTAGGACACCGGCTGCAATCCACTTGCGTCTCCCGATGAACTAGCATCCTTGGCCTTTCTACGT
This sequence comes from Astragalus membranaceus, assembly GCA_039519185.1. NCBI lineage: Eukaryota > Viridiplantae > Streptophyta > Magnoliopsida > Fabales > Fabaceae > Astragalus > Astragalus membranaceus. The sequence continues at coordinate 59,920,465 of CM076854.1, forward strand.
ACCACCGGCCGCAAACCTTGCATCTTCCGGCGAACGTAGTACAGTAACTTTTAACACAACACCGGCCGCAAACCTTGCATCTTCCGGCGAACCCCATAACCAATAGTGTTTCCTAACGGCACGGAGCCTAGGGTAAGGGTTCATGACTACCCCGCCTAGTATGTCAACATGGGTCGTCACCCAAACTCGATATAATATATATATCTACAGACACATGAACTCAGGGTTCATTACCTCAGACAATCAATTGAACATTTAGTTCATTTAAGTTATACTTAACCACGTAGGACTCATAGTCCGCTTTGTTATCAATAAAACATATCCGCACACGTATACTATTATTCGGTTTTTCGAAACGATTTGGACATCAAAAGTATTTCATAAAAACCTTTTTGAAACATACTCAAAATCAGGGCATTATAAGCCTAATTTCATTTTAGAAGGGTTAGGAAAGGATTAGGAGAGGATTGGAATCGATCGGGATCGTTTCGGGCAGGTTTGGAAAATTTGGGCAGAACACAGCGCACGGTTCGTGCTCCCATACGCACGGGTCGTGCGCCCTGTAATGCGTTTTTGAAAACAGAAACAGAAAGACCCGCACGGTCCGTGCGCCTGAGACGCACGGGTCGTGCGCTTTTGACAGCATTGTATTTTATCCCGTCGTTCCGACCAATTCCGACACCTGTTCCAGTCCAGTCCCAACACAAAAACAGTCCAAAAACATATTCAAACAACAATGTTCATCATCAAATCGAAGTTTATTAAAACACGACGTATTTTCCAAATATTGGTTTTAGACCCAAAATCTCTCAAACTCAATCACCAAACAATATTCCAGTCCAGCGAAAGCGATAAAGCGGTTAATCAATAAATTCAAAACGTAAAATCCTAAGCGTGAGGAGAACTCACCCTTGACACGTGATCCACGATCGAGCCGAAATCACCGAGTAGCCACACGAACGTTCCCCGCTCCGGCGACACCCAAACCGCTTCCAAAGCTTCCCACTCGATCACGAAACCTCTTTTTACCGAAATACCAAATTCCTCGAAATCTTCCATTGATACTATTCATCATCTTCCTCCTCTTGAAGCACTATTCACACAAAACCCTCAATTTGATTTTCAACCCCAAATCACCCAACTCGCTTCCAATCAACGATCCATCATCCTTGGGTTCGCGCCAACCACCATCCCAAGCTATCATTGAGCTTCAACCATCAAAACCTCAATTTCCTCTCAAATTCGAAAATGGTGGATTTGAGGAGAGTGAGTTGATGATGAAGATTTTGGTACCAAAACGAAGAGGAAGGAACGCCGAACATTTTTCGTGTTGGAAGGAAGTCGTTTCGGTGAAGTCTCCTCTCTCCCTCTTCTCTTCTCCCCCACGCCATTCTCTTCTTTTCTCTCTTCTCTTCTTTCTGTTTCTCGCCTCCTCTTTCTTTCCTTTCTTTCTTAATTTCATTCTTTCTTTTCTCTTAACACACACACACACACACACACACGTATACATATATATATTTATTTAATATATAATTGGTAACGTGGTCCAATTACCATATTGATCTAAATCTCCTATTTCGATTCCGAAACTTCCTTGATCCGTATTATCCAGTTAACGATCCGATGACAACCAATAAATAATTTTAGCACTCAGTAAATTTACCAGTCAAGTACTAAATTAATTTAATTGGGTTAACATCTAAATAATCCCATTAATTATTTTGCGGATGTTACATACGTCCATTTGAAAAAGTTTAAAATCCATGATGCAAGAGAAAGCAAGAAGCATGCGAATGGATTCTAGCCTACCCGCAGGGGCATAGGTTTCATCAAAATCTATGCCCTCTTGATGATTGTAACCATTGGCAACAAGTCTTGCTTTATTTCTAATAATAATGTTGTTTTCATCAAGCTTGTTCCGAAAAACCCATTTGGTTCCAATGACAAGATGGTCTTTAGGTTTAGGAACGAGTTCCCAAACACAGTTTCTTTCAAAATGATTTAATTCCTCTTGCATGGCAAGGGTCCAATGTTCGAAAAATAGCTTCATCAATGTTGTTTGGTTCAATTTGAGAGACGAAAGCCATATGATTACATGCATTCTTTAAAGAGTTTCGAGTAGTTACGCCTTTTGAGATATCACCTATCACTTTGTCAAGAGGATGGTCCTTTGACCTTATCCATTCTTTAGGTAGATCTTGATGAGGTGATTGATCTTCATCTTCCTTGCTTTTGTCCTGTTCTTTTAGAAGACTGTTTCCCGAAATTTCTGCAAGATCATCAATATTCTTTTCTACAACAATTTTGGGGTTAGTTTCATCAAAGGTAACATGCACTGATTCTTCTATAGACAAGGTTCTTTTATTATAGATTCTAAAAGATTTACTAGAGTTGGAATATCCAAGAAATATGCCCTCATAAGCCTTAGCATCAAACTTACCAAGATTGTCCTTCCCATTATTCAAAACAAAGCACTTACATCCGAATACGTGAAAGTGGGAGATATTTGGCTTTCTTCCTTTGTAAATTTCATAGGGCATTTGTTTTAGAATAGGCCTTATGAGGACTCTATTCATTACATAGCATGCGGTGCTTACCGCGTCTGCCCAGAAATACTTAGGAAGGTTAGTTTCATTGAGCATCGTCCTCGCTAGCTCTTCAAGAGACCTATTTTTCCTTTCCACTACTCCATTTTGTTGAGGAGTTCGTGGGGAGGAAAAGGTATAGTCAATTGCATTTTCATTGCAAAAATTTTCAAAAGCCTTATTTTGAAACTCACCACCGTGATCACTTCGGATAGATGCTATAGTCAAACCTTTTTCGTTTTGAATGATCTTAGCAAGTTTTCGAAAAGCATCAAAAGCGTCATTTTTATGAGAAATAAACAAGGTCCATGTATAGCGAGAGTAGTCATCCACAATAACAAGTGCATAGTAATTGCCACCCAAGCTCATAGTTCTAGATGGGCCAAATAAATCCATGTGTAAAAGTTGTAAAGGTCAATTTTTAGAAATAAGATTTTTTGGTTTAAAAGTGACCTTTACTTGTTTTCCTTTTTGGCACGCATCGCATAATTTATTTTTTTCAAAACGTAGCTTTGGTAGGCCAATTACTAATTCCTTACGAGCAAGTTTATTTAAAAGATCCATGTGGATGTGAGCTACTCTCCTATGCCATAGCCAAGTTTCATCCTCTTTACTAATAAGACATCATGCATCATTTGAGGGAAGATCATTTAGATCAACAGTATAGGTGTTTCCAACTCTTTCACCAGTAAAAAGGGTTTACTTGTCCACAGTATTTTTTACCTTGCAAATAGAAGAATCAAACACAACCTTATTACCTTTGTCGCAAAGTTGACTAATACTTAGCAAGTTATGCTTCAAGCCTTCAACTAATAATACATTTTCAATAACAGGGTTTGGTTTCTTACCAATAGTGCCGACGCCGATAATTTTACCTTTTGTATTGTCACCATAAGACACAAACCCACTGCTTTTTGGAGTCAAGTGAGAGAACTTCTCTTTGTCCCCTGTCATGTGCTTTGAACAGCCGCTGTCTAGATACCATGTTAAGCTCTTGGCTTTCAAGCACACCTCATCTTCCTCATGCTCTACAATGAGACATAGTTTTGCTTCCTCTTCTTCAGATTCATCGGAGGACTCTATGTCATTTTCCTCCCAAGTGACTTACGCCCTTCTTCCTGTTGATTCCTTTCGGGGTCTTCTGTCTGGTTCCTCATATTTTTTATTTTGAGGGCAGTTTGGCTTTATGTGTCCCTTCTTACCACATTTATAGCACGTTGGATTGAACGAAGATCCTTCCTTGTTCTTCTCTTGAGGATTAGCCCATTGTCTTGATTTTCCTTCGCGCTTCATGAAGTTTTTGAATCTTCGAACCATTAGGCTCATGTCTTCATCATTTTCATTGGGGCTGTCATACTCTTCCGTGTCACTTTATTTGGCACATGCTTTTAGAGCAAGTCCTTTCTTTTTCTTTTTGTAACACCCCGAAATTAATTAAATAGTTATTTAGTATTTAGTTAATTAATTAAATAGGAGTTGGTGATAGAAATAATAATAATAATAATAATAATAATAATAATAATAATATTGGGTGGTTTTAATTATTTAGAGGGTGGTGATATTTAATTATTCAAATGGGCTTAAGTGGATGGAGGCCCGTGATCCAGGCCCAGGAGTTGGCTTAGGCGCATGTGACTAGGGGTTGGGGGAGAGGCGTCTCACTTGAGAAAAAGGGAGAAGGAGGCGTGAAAAAGAAAAGAGAAGAAAGCGTGAAAGAGAGAAAAAGAAAAGAAAACGTAAAGGAGAGAAAGAAAGAGAAGAGAAATAGCGCAAGGGAGAGAAGAGGAGAAGAGAGAAGCGCAAATACCAAGGAGTATGTTTATATTGATTTTTATGTTGTTCATGATATATGAGTATGTTGTTGTTATTATTGGTGCTCGTTGTGATGATATGCGAATTGTTGCTCTGTATGTTGAATTTGAGTTGCCTGCTAAGTGCTCGAATAATTGCGTAAACGATGTATTTTTGAATATATTATATAATTTGGTGTTGTTGATGAGATTGATGCATGCCATGTTTCTTGATGTTTCTTGATGCTCTTGATTTGTCCTTGATGATGGATTTATACGTACATATGTGTGTGCATAGGCGCCTAGGGTGCCATAGTGTTGATGTTGATAAAGAGTAAAATGATTTTGATGATGTGAATAAAGTTTGATTTTTGGTGGTTGGAATTTTGGGTGTGTCAAAAAGTATATTTTTGATGTTTTGAAATTGGCAGAAATTGGCAAAAATTAGTTTTTAGGTGTTTTTGATGTTGCTGGAAAACTGGCTGTGTTGCGCAGGATGTTGCCTCTGCGCCAGTTTTTGTGTGTTGTGTTGCACAGAATGTTGCCTCTGCGCCAGTTTTTGTGTCTGGCTGTGTTGCGCAGGATGTTGCCTCTGCGCCAGTTTTTGTGTGCTGTGTTGCACAGAATGTTGCCTCTGCGCCAGTTTTTGTGTGTTGTGTTGCGCAGAATGTTGCCTCTGCGCCAGTTTTCGTGTCTGGCTGTGTTGCGCAGGATGTTGCCTCTGCGCCAGTTTTTGTGTGTTGTGTTGCGCAGAATGTTGCCTCTGCGCCAGTTTTTGTGTCTGGCTGTGTTGCGCAGGATGTTGCCTCTGCGCCAGTTTTTGTGTGTTGTGTTGCGCAGAATGTTGCCTCTGCGCCAGTTTTTGTGTCTGGGTGTGTTGCGCAGGATGTTGCCTCTGCGCCAGTTTTTGTGTGCTGTGTTGCACAGAATGTTGCCTCTGCGCCAGTTTCCAGGATGTCTAAGTATTTTTCCGGTTTTGTTTTTAACGTAACTTTTGACTCGGGTGTCCGTTTTAGGTGGTTCAAAGTGCGTTACGAAGCTCATTTAATTGTCTATCTGGTTGTCCAGGCCAAAATCAAAAATTAATATTTTTCCCCGGTCGTTTTCTGAAAGTCCCAAGTGACTGTGTACTAGTTGTTGTTTGGATTGGAAATCGCTACTGTCCTTTTTTAAATAAAATGTTGGTGTTATTCATGAGACTAAGGTACTGTTCCTTGTAATTTTAAATGGTGTTGTCACGGTGAAAGTAATGTGCTGTGTAACAGTGTGGTATGCAAATATATATATGGCGTATATTATTATTGGTGAATGGGGTATGTGATCCTCTTTTGGGTGTGGGTGAATAAACCAACTGTCGGTGAATATGCTATGACATACTTTTATTTGGTGATTCTTTTGTGTGATGCATTGTCATGGTGTCGCATAATCATATGCATGACTTTTGGTGAATAGGCTTCGGCCTCGGGCTTCGGCCTTATTATAAATTTTGGTGAATGCCCTCAAGGCTCATTTTTGGTGAATGGATCCACATGCATATGCCCAGTGGAGTTTTGGGTTGCATCTCATACATTAAACATACAGTTGGCGAATGTTTTGGTGATTATTTATTTGGTGATTGTTTGGTGATTACTTTTACTTGGTGATTGTTTGGTGAATATTTAGTTGGTGATGAATTGGTGATAAATTTCGATTGACTGAACTGGTGATTAAAGTGAATATTGTTGTGATTGATGTAGTCCTGTATTCGTACATACTACTCCTTATGTACTTTATTATAGGGTTTGAGACTCACCCCTTTTGTTGATTTTTACTTTACAGGTAACCGTACTTGAAGGCTTTGACCTTCATTCCCTTGAGTTCGAGTCGCTCTGATACGTAGCACCTGGGGGGCGTCTTATTAGATAGTGATTTTGTCTTGTACGACTTGTTGGATTTTATTTTAACGTTGTAACCGTATTTTTGAGTAATGGCCGCCCATGATGCCACGTAATGATTTTAATTAAAGTTGAACAATTGACGTGTTTTTGAAGTAAATGTAGCATTCCGTTTCAAAAAAAAATAATTTGTGCACTCTGATAATTGTTATAAATGAAAGGGGTAGAAACGGGTGTTACACTTTTCACCTTCCTCGCTTTCAGTTAGTCGGTTCAGTTCGAGCTCATGTTCCTGCAATTTACCAAACAGAGTAGTTAAGTCCATAGTAGAAAAATTTTTAGATTCCGTGATAGCTGTCACTTTGGGTTCCCAATTTCTATTTAGGCATCCCAGAACTTTATTGGTTAAATCCTCATTTTCGAAGGATTTTCCAAGGCCTCTAAGATGGTTAACTATATGGATGAAACATTTGTTTAGTTCTTGGATGGTTTCACCCGGTATCATCTTAAATAGTTCATACTCATGAGTTAATGTGTTCATTCTAGCCCTTTTGACCTCGGTAGTACCTTCATGGGTCACTTGAATATGGCATGCTAAAATCGAATGTATGCCTTCCTAAAAACATGGATCACTCCCTTATACCATAAGAATCGATTGTATGCATGCAACAATCGATTATATGCTTTGCAAAAATCATTTTCATATCATATGTGCTTGTCCTATTCAATTATGCATGCATGGGATTTGTTTAAAAATATTTTCATGCAAAATTATTTTTATGAAACATATTGTGAGTGTGTGATTTATTTTATATTTAGAGAGCTTTATTTTCACTTACAAATTGTCCTAATACACACACAACAGTAGAACCACTCTTGACTTGATCTTGATTACATTTTTCCGCTTTTTGCAGTCTAGTCCTTTTTGACATTCTTTTGTCAATCATCAAAACCTGTCAAAGCATATATTCACAAACAATCGATTGATGACCTTGTGGATTAAAGCAAAGAATCGATTTTGCTCTCCACTTTAAAGAGAACAAAATCGATTATGAGCCTGTTTATGGAAGCACAAAATCGATTGTCTACGTAATTTCTTAAAGGTCTTGTTTTTCTTGGAAGCAAAGAATCGATTCATGACCTTAGTTAGTTAAAGCATAAAATCGATTATGCTCCTATTATTTAAGTACATAATCGATTTTCACACTTTGTCTAAAAGGACAACAATCGATTCTTCACTTCTTAAAAGTGCTACAATGGTCACATTTTAATCGATTATCATACACAATTGTTTCAAGCACATAATCGAATCCTTTCCTTCTTAAAAGTGCTACAACGGTCACATTTTAATCGATTATCATACACATTTGTTTTAAGCAAATAATCGATTCATTTTTTGTTCAACGGTCATATTTTTGCAAATCCTATAAATAGGACTTTGGCTTTCACGTTCAACACACAGCAACACAACGCAAAAATAACAAATCTGAAAAAGAGAAAAAGAAGAACTTTCACCGTCAAAATCGTTTTTCCCAAACGTGTCGGGGTTGATACCACGAAGTCGGTAATATTGTCAATGTCGGAAGGCGCTCCAAGATGTGGAAAGTTGGATCAATCTGATACCGATTCTGTATGGCAACACATAGCCCCCGCTATGCATGTGCAACGAAGCCCTTTCTTTCACTTAGATTTAAGTTCTTAGTCGTATGTCGGCTCTATAACCACAACATGACCATGAAAATTATCCAAGTCAGAAAGACTGACGCGTGACATCATCCTCCTTTGGCGCAGTTTATCGAGTTTGTGTTTTCCTCTAACTCCATTACTATCGAGTCGAGATGGTCACGAGACCAGCCCTCCTTTGATTATGTTTTCCAAGACTCGGTTCGGTCTAACTCGAATCAAAGGCATGAGTGACTACATTTAAAGTCGCTTGAAAGTCGAGATGGTCCCGAGACCGGCCCTCCTTTGATTCAATTTTCCCAAGACTCGGCTTGGTCTAACTCGAACCAAAGCGAGGAGCGACTACCTTTATGGTCGCCTAAAAGTCGAGATAATCATGAGACCGGCCCTCCTTTGATTCAGTTTTCCCATAACTCGGCTCAGCCTAACTCGAATCAAAGCGAGGAGCGAGTACCTTTAAAGTCGCCTGAAAGTCAAGATGGTCACGAGACCGACCCTCCTTTGATTCAGTTTTCCCAAGACTCGGCTCGGCCTAACTCGAATCAAAGCGAGGAGCGACTACCTTTATAGTCACTTGAAAGTCGAGATGGTCACGAGACTGGGCCTCCTTCGAGATGGTCACGAGACTACCTTTAAAGTCGCCTGAATCCTCGATGAAGGTCAGATTGTCGATGTACCGATGAGGCTTACCACCTCTACGCGATTGTATTGAGCCAAACCGGTAAGGCTTAGCACCTCCAAGCAGGTGTCTAGAGCCGGATTGATGATGTGTCTTCACAGCCTCAGATCCTCTGCTAAGGGGTACTCTATATCTAACCGACTGCTCGGTTTCTTGTACCATTAGCAAGGATCTTTTGGTGCACTCCGTACCTGAAATGAAACAACAGATGCGAGCATACAGGATATTTGTAGGTGAGATATAAATATGAAATGAAACGAAAATCACAAGTGTCTCAAACAATCGGCGTCATGCCGATGTATTACAATATAAAGTCTCGGCATCGGTGCCCCGAGCCGAAGCAATGGAGCGTAACACCCTGATGGAGGTGCACTGAGTCAAATCGGTCCTTATGATTAGATTGCGCTCTTGTGCTAGAGCTGACCTTCTTGCCTGTATAGGTGCACATGACATTGATTAAAGCCATGCGGCTATTGTGTCTAGGATTATTGGGCACACCAGCAGTTCAGAGTGGTAACTTCGTACATGTGAAGTACGTCGTGTCCAGGCTCTCTAGTAGCCCCCCCCCCCCCCCCCTCTTCTTTAATTCTGTCATAAAAACGAGACAACAACTCCAAAGAAACACCTTGTTGTTAGAGTGACCAATGTCAAGTTAGCTAGGAAACCCATAATAACACAAGTGTACCGAGAGCATTTTACCAAATAAAGATAACATGATGCAATAAAGAAATAGAGCAAATCTCGATGCATCATATCGGCCGTTCAAAACTATGAGGACCTAAGCATTATTCTAATTAATCCAACATCATATGGTGATTGTGCATGCTTATCCTTTATGCTCGGGCAATGGCAGTTTGGAAGTGAATGCAATGAAAGCGATTACTAAAAGTAACTACTAAGTCAATACTTTGATCAAAATTCATTTGACGACCTCAAAATGATGTAGGCATTTAACTCGACTAATGTCATAGTACTTCGTATATTGACAAAATTATGACATGCGTAAAGCTCCTCTAGCTCATGCTCAAAGGAAGTGTAAGCCTAACTTGCTAATCATTTATACACATCACATGGTGATGAGCGGCATAAACATGGCTTAGCAATGAGAAAACGAAATCATATTAAAGATTTTTTATCTCAACCAGGTGATAAGAAATAAATAACATTTATCGGTAATTTCTATCACGCATGTCTATAAGCGCATTAAGCAACAACTTATTATGCATTGGTGTTGTGGTGTGTCATGCAATAAGGATTTGAAATCAATTCAGTCGGGAAGAGTCTCAGCAATTGTTTAATTAAGTGTCTACTACCCTAGTGTTATCAAATGGAAAGTGAACCTGGATGTCGAACGTCGCACTCAGGTTAGATTGGAAATTGATGTCGGTTAACAACTTGGTTAACACATCACTTCCGAACTCGAGATCTCATTGATGTCATTGGTGTGGCGAATGTATCCTGACTTCAACATTAGTACCTCGGTTCCAAACCCACCGAATGAAACAAATTAGCCATCGAATGTAAACATATTAGCCATCAAATAATCAAATAATTAAATAGTTGGGCTGGTCGTTAGTTTCAACCTTTATCAATCAAATAATTAACTTCATATCAAATAATCAAATTCATGACAAATTTATCTCACCACAGGATGGCCATACCTCTATTATGGGGGTAAACCAAATTGTTACCTTTAGCATTCATCAGAGAACGGTTCACTCGTTGGGCCAGTCGGAAAGGAGCTTGTACCTAAGCCTCAGGGTACAAGGTTCGATTCCCACGGAAGGCAAAAACTCTACATGGGGGGTAGAGAAGGTCATGAGTACATCGCTGGGTAGCCTACTAAGTCAGAAAAGGGCCCAGGATGTTACATATTCATTTGTCAAATGGTTTCTTCACAAGGTAATGGGTTTATTTAAAGCAGCTAGGATGAAAAATCATTCATTAATTTCATGTTATTTAATGTCTCTAATTAAGGATTGAAATGTTATAATTCATCTACTCTTTTTGAAGTGAAATTTTTTTTAGGCTAATATTTACCTTTGTTTTAGATTTTATTTGTTTATTATGTTTGGTCAATATGCTTATACTTCTCAGTTTGATAAGTTTCCACCTGATGGTTTATGTTTCCATCATCTATTTGAAATGTGATTTTTTTTTTCTTTCAAAAATTTAAAAAGGTGATTTATTTGTTATCTGTTTTTATCTATTTAAATGTGAATGGAGTGTAGCTTAGTATAGTTGTTCAGCAAATGTGTAAATAAGCCCTTATATTGACTTCAAAAGAAAAATAGTTCACCAAGTTTTGGAAAAGGATAACGAGAAAATCATGATTACAAACTTTTCTCTCAGAATTTGTTCCTCATATCAATTGTATTCATCTTCCAAATGTTGGGTTCATCATTTATTGGGTCATGACTAGCCTTGGTTGTGGTTGATTGTTTTGTTTTGCACCTTTTCATATCACTCCATTTTAATATGCACTTTAACTAACCTTGGTTAGTAGTCTCATGCTTAATCATCATTTTATTTAACTGATTGTAATCCAAACACATTGTATAGCATTAGAAACCTAATTCCACTTTCAGAAATAACAAGTCATCTTTTTGCCTTCCAATTAGGACTCATGCTGAGGGGTTTTGATACTGTGAAGGACATCAATGCAAAAAACAAAAAAACCAACATGGAAGCTGACTGTTCCAGTTACAGACCTTTGGGCTGTCCCTAGCAGGACTAACCAACCTCATATTGAATTCGTCATTATCGAGCAGTATAGAGCAATAAATGCTATGTTTTTAAGACTATAATCATATTCTCTCAAACTTATCTATTGCAACAATATTCACTTTTTTTTAATATATACTATTTCCAAATTTACAACTTCAGTTCAATACAAATACAACACGACAGACCCCGTGTGCATGCACGGGTATTCAACTAGTTGTAGAGGAAGAAGGGAACGACAATGAGAGGCAAGTGAAAGGGGTTCTTTGCATTTTATCAATTAAACGATCTTAATGCTCTTTTATTTGAAATCTTTTGTGTTCTTAGAGGGACATGATAATATGGTTTTTAGAGTGTGAGATTTAAATATATAGATTTTGTTGAAATATTACGAGAACCTAAAATTTATAGATTTTTCTGACTATTGGATCTCAAGAATTGAAATATACTTGTTTTTTAAACAAAAGGAAAGGAGCCTCGTTAAAACCTTCTGATGCAAAACCCTCCTTAGGGATAAAAACACCAAGAAGGAAACAGTACTCCCCCCTATTTCATTAAAGAATAAAAAGCAAAAATACAAAAAGCAAGTGGGGACATAAACCAAAACCCCTGCAAACAAAAATTACAAAAATTACTTGCTGAATCTAAAAGAAGGAAGTCCAACCCTATTACGGTTAAAATCATCCTGAATAAAAGTGGGAATAGAATTCCACCATTGGAAGCCAGACAGGGTAGTTCCATGAGACGCAAGCTTATCAGCACAGTGATTTCCTTCCCGAAAAATATGAGTGCAACTGAAAGTCATGGATTTTAGAAGACCCATGCAATTAAGCCAGCGGTTGCGGATACTCCAAGGCACAATGGAATGAGATGAAATAGCCATAACAGCAAGCTGAGAATCACTCTCAATCCATAAACGATGCCAACCTTTATGGAAAGCCACTTCAATGGCTACCATGATTCCAACCAGCTCAGCATGAAGAGCGTAATTTGTACCCAGAGGAAGCATGAAACAACCAAGAGATTCAGCATTACTATCGCGAAAGAGACCCCCACAAGCAGCTAAACCAGGCAAACCTCTAGCAGCGCCATCTGTATTACACTTAACCCACAAGCAAGGCGGGGACTTCCAAATAACCTCTATAGGTGTAGGAGCCTTACGAGTGTAACATCCCCTATTTTTGCTACTTAATTATATTAGCATAATATTAATTGTTAGTGAATTATTTAATTGATTTAAATTATTTAAATTGAAAATGACTTGTTTAATTTATTAAGAATGAAATTGTGTGTGATTGAGAATTTAATTATGCTAAGTTAGGGTGATTAGGGTTGAGGGAGTCTTAGGGAAAGAAATGTTTAAGTAAAGGGTATTTTAGTCTTTTTCCATGCCCCTTATATACCCCCTCAGCTGGACCAAATGAAGAAGAAACACACTTCATTTCCAATTCAGAAAATTCAGAACCATAGGGGAGAGAAAGAGAGAGGGTGCGAATGGGAGAGGAAGGGAAGAGGTGAGAGTTTCTTCAAACCACCATGCATGCTCAATATTTTTACATATTCTGAATCAGCTCCTCATCTCCTTTCTAATGATACAAAAATCACAACCATCCTCCTCTTCCTTTTGAAATCACCATTGAAGCACAACCAAGCTCCACCTAGATAAATTGCCAAATCTGACCTTGCATGTCTTCATTGTGAGCCTTAGCACCAATTCCAGCAACCACATTTTGAACTAGAGCAACCTTAGAAGTCATCTCAGTGGCTGGGTTCGTTGGGGAGTGTTCGGAGCGATTCCGGAGAAAGTTCGTGAATTGGTGTTGTGATCGAGTCCGAGGAGAGTTCGTGGTTCTCGGGAACGGTTGAATCACTAAAGTCTCGGCAAATAGGTGAGTTCTATACTCACTAGGATGTTATGGTCATGTGTGTCAAGTTCTGATATTGAACCTCACGTTTTATGAAAAACTGGTGTCGAAACCGTTTTGTGAAAATGTCGCTCGAATGATTGAAATGCATGATTTGTTGATTGCGACTTTGATTGTTGTTGTGATTGAGTGATGGATATGTGAATTGTTTGGCTGGATGATACTCTGTTCTTCAAGGTTGATAAGTTAGGTATCGATAGGGAAAGGAATTGGACACGAAACGGAGTCAAAGACAGCACGAAATGGCCATTTTACAGGACTGTGCATCAGGCACGGATCGTGTGCCCTGGCACACGGATCGTGCGGATCCTTCTGGTGCTTCCTGGAAAATTTCCTTTTCGCGCACGGGTCGTGCGCCATTAAGTACGGGTCGTGCGTATCTGTCTGACCCAGATTTTTAAAGGTGTCCAAACGCTTCCCAATTGATTCCAAACCTATCCTAATCCCTTCCCAATGTTATGAAATGATAAAACAACTGTAATTCGTTGGAATTGCTTAAGTTTAATGATAATAACCTCATGTCATGATTGAATGATTATTGACGGCCCAATGCGGGTATACTGTTTGTGACGGCCCAATGCGGGTATACGGAACGTGTTATGGAATTGATTGTCATGCTATGATTGTGATTGATATATTATGCGACTGATTATGACTCAGTTAAATTATCATAATGTTGAGTATGGGCGATACATTATGATGTGGACTAGGTAATGGATAGATATAATTAAGTTAACAACGTTAGTAATTCCGTGTGAGATCACCTAATGACAAGATTATGGTAAGAATAAGATTAGGTTAAGATTAAGATCATGTTAAGTATATGCTCACTGTTATGTTCACAGATCATTGTTCAAGGTATATTAAAATATATACATCAAGTTAGGGTGACGACCCTATTTCAGTTTAGTGTGCTAGGGGAGGGGAAGTCATGAGCCCTATGAACCTAGGCTCCTTGAGGTTTGCCCACTAGTGATTACTGGATTGGGTTCACCGGAAGCTTATTTTGCCAAGTGACCGGTGACATGCTAATAATCATGGTTAGGCTCAGTGATTGAGCAAAGTTCATTGTTAGGCTCAGTGATTGAGCATAGATCATTGTTAGGCTCAGTGATTGAGCATAGTTCCACCACATAGTCAACTTTGAGGACTATGAGTTTTAGATAATGAACCAAGAATAATTGAACCGAGAGGATTAGTAAGGGGTCTCGATAGAACTCACTGAGACAAGTTGTCTCACCCAATCCATGTTGTTGTTTTTCAGAATTGCAGGCTAAGTTGAAGATGATGAGGCATGGTCATGGAGATGCTTGAGGAGCAGCCGCTATCTTTATTTCTTTATGTCTTGTATTTCAGTTTCCTTTGTATCTTGTATTCAGATATTTAGTATGTACGATTGTACGACTTATGTTATAAAGTTGTAAATCGCTTCCGCAGACTTTTGCTTTTGAGTATTGAACACTAGTTGAGGGTGTAAAGACCGACTTTAATTATATTTAGTTCAGTTATGTTAAGTACGTTTGATGAGCGATTCGTCGAAGTCTAGTATGTGTTCAATATGTTAAAAGGGAAGTCACTCTGTCGTAAGCCAGTAGTGCATTTCGGTAATTTCTACAAGTTAGAAATTAACGGGGTGTTACAATTGGTATCAGAGCAGTTCGACCTAGTCGGGCTTAGAATCATGAGTCTCTTAAGTCCTCTAAGTGTGATTCCTCTTAGTATGCTATTAGACGTTTAGCCTGATCAACTAAACACTTTGTGCATATTTCGCAGAATCATGGCTGGTGGAAGTAGGAGAAGCGTCCCTATTGATCCAAATACCGAATGGATGCAGAACGTCATCGAGACGCAGCAGAAGATGATGAATGACATGATGCAAATGCAGCAGCAACAGATGGCTCAAATGGCTCAGATGCATCATGAGAGGATGGATCAACAACAACCGAATGTTCAACAACCTCCTCTGGAAGATCCGAATAGGGCTTACTTTCGTTTCCAGAAGATGAACCCGCAAAGTTTCAAGGGAGGACCTGAGGTAATGGTAGCACATTTCTGGTTGGATTCAATGGAGAAGATTTTTAGGACTCTTCAATGCAGCGAAGAAGAGAAGGTTCTTTTTGCTGCCCATATGCTCGAGGAAGATGCTCAAACCTGGTGGACCAATGCTCATGAATTGATGGTGAACCAGGGAACTCCTGTTACCTGGGTTAACTTCAAGGAGATGTTTATTGGTCACTTTTTCCCTCTGGTGATGAAGTTAAGCAAGCAAGCAGAGTTTATCAATCTGAGGCAAGGAGAGATGTCGGTGGGTGAGTTCACCGCCAAGTTCGAAAGGTTCTCGCAGTTCTATCAGTTGGCAAAGCATGCTCCGAATGATGAGTGGAAGATGCAGATGTATAGGGCAAGTCTTCGTGCTGATGTGGCCCAAGGTCTTAGCTCATATGCTATGACTAGTTATGCTGGATTGGTGCAGCAAGCTTATGTTGCAGAGTCAGATCTCAACAGAATGTATGAAGAAAGGAAAGCTTATCGGAAGGAAAAGAAAAAGGCGGTGGAATTGCCAACCCCAAGTGAAGAGCCAAAGGGTAACCCTAACAAAGGAAAGCAAGCAGTGGGGTCCGAATCTCCAAGGTTCGTTAAGTGTTCGAAATGCGGAAAGCCTCACGGTGGAGAGTGTCGCCTGGGGTCAACTGTGTGTTATTATTGCAAAGGCGAAGGACATTACGCTCACGAGTGTCCGGCGAGGAAAAGGAGCAGAGAAGAAAATGCAACTCCCGCCCGTGGAAGAATCTATGTGATGGACGCTCAAAAAGGCAAAGCTGGCGACAGTTCGGCAAAAGGTATTTCTTAGTCCAATTTTGAGGACAAAATTCTTGAAAGTTGGGGTGAATGTAACATCCCCTATTTTTGCTACTTAATTATATTAGCATAATATTAATTGTTAGTGAATTATTTAATTGATTTAAATTATTTAAATTGAAAATGACTTGTTTAATTTATTAAGAATGAAATTGTGTGTGATTGAGAATTTAATTATGCTAAGTTAGGGTGATTAGGGTTGAGGGAGTCTTAGGGAAAGAAATGTTTAAGTAAAGGGTATTTTAGTCTTTTTCCATGCCCCTTATATACCCCCTCAGCTAGACCAAATGAAGAAGAAACACACTTCATCTCCAATTCAGAAAATTCAGAACCATAGGGGAGAGAAAGAGAGAGGGTGCGAATGGGAGAGGAAGGGAAGAGGTGAGAGTTTCTTCAAACCACCATGCATGCTCAATATTTTTACATATTCTGAATCAGCTCCTCATCTCCTTTCTAATGATACAAAAATCACAACCATCCTCCTCTTCCTTTTGAAATCACCATTGAAGCACAACCAAGCTCCACCTAGATAAATTGCCAAATCTGACCTTGCATGTCTTCATTGTGAGCCTTAGCACCAATTCCAGGAACCACATTTCGAATTAGAGCAACCTTAGAAGTCATCTCAGTGGCTGGGTTCGTTGGGGAGTGTTCGGAGCGATTCCGGAGAAAGTTCGTGAATTGGTGTTGTGATCGAGTCCGAGGAGAGTTCGTGGTTCTCGGGAACGGTTGAATCACTAAAGTCTCGGCAAATAGGTGAGTTCTATACTCACTAGGATGTTATGGTCATGTGTGTCAAGTTCTGATATTGAACCTCACGTTTTATGAAAAACTGGTGTCGAAACCGTTTTGTGAAAATGTCGCTCGAATGATTGAAATGCATGATTTGTTGATTGCGACTTTGATTGTTGTTGTGATTGAGTGATGGATATGTGAATTGTTTGGCTGGATGATACTCTGTTCTTCAAGCTTGATAAGTTAGGTATCGATAGGGAAAGGAATTGGACACGAAACGGAGTCAAAGACAGCACGAAATGGCCATTTTACAGGACTGTGCATCAGGCACGGATCGTGTGCCCTGGCACACGGATCGTGCGGATCCTTCTGGTGCTTCCTGGAAAATTTCCTTTTCGCGCACGGATCGTGCGCCATTAAGTACGGGTCGTGCGTATCTGTCTGACCCAGATTTTTAAAGGTGTCCAAACGCTTCCCAATTGATTCCAAACCTATCCTAATCCCTTCCCAATGTTATGAAATGATAAAACAACTGTAATTCGTTGGAATTGCTTAAGTTTAATGATAATAACCTCATGTCATGATTGAATGATTATTGACGGCCCAATGCGGGTATACTGTTTGTGACGGCCCAATGCGGGTATACGGAACGTGTTATGGAATTGATTGTCATGCTATGATTGTGATTGATATATTATGCGACTGATTATGACTCAGTTAAATTATCATAATGTTGAGTATGGGCGATACATTATGATGTGGACTAGGTAATGGATAGATATAATTAAGTTAACAACGTTAGTAATTCCGTGTGAGATCACCTAATGACAAGATTATGGTAAGAATAAGATTAGGTTAAGATTAAGATCATGTTAAGTATATGCTCACTGTTATGTTCACAGATCATTGTTCAAGGTATATTAAAATATATACATCAAGTTAGGGTGACGACCCTATTTCAGTTTAGTGTGCTAGGGGAGGGGAAGTCATGAGCCCTATGAACCTAGGCCCCTTGAGGTTTGCCCACTAGTGATTACTGGATTGGGTTCACCGGAAGCTTATTTTGCCAAGTGACCGGTGACATGCTAATAATCATGGTTAGGCTCAGTGATTGAGCAAAGTTCATTGTTAGGCTCAGTGATTGAGCATAGATCATTGTTAGGCTCAGTGATTGAGCATAGTTCCACCACATAGTCAACTTTGAGGACTATGAGTTTTAGATAATGAACCAAGAATAATTGAACCGAGAGGATTAGTAAGGGGTCTCGATAGAACTCACTGAGACAAGTTGTCTCACCCAATCCATGTTGTTGTTTTTCAGAATTGCAGGCTAAGTTGAAGATGATGAGGCATGGTCATGGAGATGCTTGAGGAGCATCCGCTATCTTTATTTCTTTATGTCTTGTATTTCAGTTTCCTTTGTATCTTGTATTCAGATATTTAGTATGTACGATTGTACGACTTATGTTATAAAGTTGTAAATCGCTTCCGCAGACTTTTGCTTTTGAGTATTGAACACTAGTTGAGGGTGTAAAGACCGACTTTAATTATATTTAGTTCAGTTATGTTAAGTACGTTTGATGAGCGATTCGTCGAAGTCTAGTATGTGTTCAATATGTTAAAAGGGAAGTCACTCTGTCGTAAGCCAGTAGTGCATTTCGGTAATTTCTACAAGTTAGAAATTAACGGGGTGTTACAATTGGTATCAGAGCAGTTCGACCTAGTCGGGCTTAGAATCATGAGTCTCTTAAGTCCTCTAAGTGTGATTCCTCTTAGTATGCTATTAGACGTTTAGCCTGATCAACTAAACACTTTGTGCATATTTCGCAGAATCATGGCTGGTGGAAGTAGGAGAAGCGTCCCTATTGATCCAAATACCGAATGGATGCAGAACGTCATCGAGACGCAGCAGAAGATGATGAATGACATGATGCAAATGCAGCAGCAACAGATGGCTCAAATGGCTCAGATGCATCATGAGAGGATGGATCAACAACAACCGAATGTTCAACAACCTCCTCTGGAAGATCCGAATAGGGCTTACTTTCGTTTCCAGAAGATGAACCCGCAAAGTTTCAAGGGAGGACCTGAGGTAATGGTAGCACATTTCTGGTTGGATTCAATGGAGAAGATTTTTAGGACTCTTCAATGCAGCGAAGAAGAGAAGGTTCTTTTTGCTGCCCATATGCTCGAGAAAGATGCTCAAACCTGGTGGACCAATGCTCATGAATTGATGGTGAACCAGGGAACTCCTGTTACCTGGGTTAACTTCAAGGAGATGTTTATTGGTCACTTTTTCCCTCCGGTGATGAAGTTAAGCAAGCAAGCAGAGTTTATCAATCTGAGGCAAGGAGAGATGTCGGTGGGTGAGTTCACCGCCAAGTTCGAAAGGTTGTCGCAGTTCTATCAGTTGGCAAAGCATGCTCCGAATGATGAGTGGAAGATGCAGATGTATAGGGCAAGTCTTCGTGCTGATGTGGCCCAAGGTCTTAGCTCATATGCTATGACTAGTTATGCTGGATTGGTGCAGCAAGATTATGTTGCAGAGTCAGATCTCAACAGAATGTATGAAGAAAGGAAAGCTTATCGGAAGGAAAAGAAAAAGGCGGTGGAATTGCCAACCCCAAGTGAAGAGCCAAAGGGTAACCCTAACAAAGGAAAGCAAGCAGTGGGGTCCGAATCTCCAAGGTTCGTTAAGTGTTCGAAATGCGGAAAGCCTCACGGTGGAGAGTGTCGCCTGGGGTCAACTGTGTGTTATTATTGCAAAGGCGAAGGACATTACGCTCACGAGTGTCCGGCGAGGAAAAGGAGCAGAGAAGAAAATGCAACTCCCGCCCGTGGAAGAATCTATGTGATGGACGCTCAAAAAGGCAAAGCTGGCGACAGTTCGGCAAAAGGTATTTCTTAGTCCAATTTTGAGGACAAAATTCTTGAAAGTTGGGGTGAATGTAACATCCCCTATTTTTGCTACTTAATTATATTAGCATAATATTAATTGTTAGTGAATTATTTAATTGATTTAAATTATTTAAATTGAAAATGACTTGTTTAATTTATTAAGAATGAAATTGTGTGTGATTGAGAATTTAATTATGCTAAGTTAGGGTGATTAGGGTTGAGGGAGTCTTAGGGAAAGAAATGTTTAAGTAAAGGGTATTTTAGTCTTTTTCCATGCCCCTTATATACCCCCTCAGCTAGACCAAATGAAGAAGAAACACACTTCATCTCCAATTCAGAAAATTCAGAACCATAGGGGAGAGAAAGAGAGAGGGTGCGAATGGGAGAGGAAGGGAAGAGGTGAGAGTTTCTTCAAACCACCATGCATGCTCAATATTTTTACAAATTCTGAATCAGCTCCTCATCTCCTTTCTAATGATACAAAAATCACAACCATCCTCCTCTTCCTTTTGAAATCACCATTGAAGCACAACCAAGCTCCACCTAGATAAATTGCCAAATCTGACCTTGCATGTCTTCATTGTGAGCCTTAGCACCAATTCCAGGAACCACATTTCGAATTAGAGCAACCTTAGAAGTCATCTCAGTGGCTGGGTTCGTTGGGGAGTGTTCGGAGCGATTCCGGAGAAAGTTCGTGAATTGGTGTTGTGATCGAGTCCGAGGAGAGTTCGTGGTTCTCGGGAACGGTTGAATCACTAAAGTCTCGGCAAATAGGTGAGTTCTATACTCACTAGGATGTTATGGTCATGTGTGTCAAGTTCTGATATTGAACCTCACGTTTTATGAAAAACTGGTGTCGAAACCGTTTTGTGAAAATGTCCCTCGAATGATTGAAATGCATGATTTGTTGATTGCGACTTTGATTGTTGTTGTGATTGAGTGATGGATATGTGAATTGTTTGGCTGGATGATACTCTGTTCTTCAAGGTTGATAAGTTAGGTATCAATCGGGAAAGGAATTGGACACGAAACGGAGTCAAAGACAACACGAAATGGCCATTTTACAGGACTGTGCATCAGGCACGGATCGTGTGCCCTGGCACACGGATCGTGCGGATCCTTCTGGTGCTTCCTGGAAAATTTCATTTTCGCCCACGGGTCGTGCGCCATTAAGCACGGGTCGTGCGTATCTGTCTGACCCAGATTTTTAAAGGTGTCCAAACGCTTCCCAATTGATTCCAAACCTATCCTAATCCCTTCCCAATGTTATGAAATGATAAAACAACTGTAATTCGTTGGAATTGCTTAAGTTTAATGATAATAACCTCATGTCATGATTGAATGATTATTGACGGCCCAATGCGGGTATACTGTTTGTGACGGCCCAATGCGGGTATACGGAACGTGTTATGGAATTGATTGTCATGCTATGATTGTGATTGATATATTATGCGACTGATTATGACTCAGTTAAATTATCATAATGTTGAGTATGGGCGATACATTATGATGTGGACTAGGTAATGGATAGATATAATTAAGTTAACAACGTTAGTAATTCCGTGTGAGATCACCTAATGACAAGATTATGGTAAGAATAAGATTAGGTTAAGATTAAGATCATGTTAAGTATATGCTCACTGTTATGTTCACAGATCATTGTTCAAGGTATATTAAAATATATACATCAAGTTAGGGTGACGACCCTATTTCAGTTTAGTGTGCTAGGGGAGGGGAAGTCATGAGCCCTATGAACCTAGGCCCCTTGAGGTTTGCCCACTAGTGATTAGTGGATTGGGTTCACCGGAAGCTTATTTTGCCAAGTGACCGGTGACATGCTAATAATCATGGTTAGGCTCAGTGATTGAGCATAGATCATTGTTAGGCTCAGTGATTGAGCATAGTTCCGCCACATAGTCAATTTTGAGGACTATGAGTTTTAGATAATGAACCAAGAATAATTGAACCGAGAAGATTAGTAAGGGGTCTCGATAGAACTCACTGAGACAAGTTGTCTCACCCAATCCATGTTGTTGTTTTTCAGAATTGCAGGCTAAGTTGAAGATGATGAGGCATGGTCATGGAGATGCTTGAGGAGCAGCCGCTATCTTTATTTCTTTATGTCTTGTATTTCAGTTTCCTTTGTATCTTGTATTCAGATATTTAGTATGTACGATTGTACGACTTATGTTATAAAGTTGTAAATCGCTTCCGCAGACTTTTGCTTTTGAGTATTGAACACTAGTTGAGGGTGTAAGGACCGACTTTAATTATATTTAGTTCAGTTATGTTAAGTACGTTTGATGAGCGATTCATCGAAGTCTAGTATGTGTTCAATATGTTAAAAGGGAAGTCACTCTGTCGTAAGCCAGTAGTGCATTTCGGTAATTTCTTCAAGTTAGAAATTAACGGGGTGTTACAACGAGGCTTGCAATCAACCGAAAACGCCTTAAGAATCAAAAAATCCTGCATGGAGTTTGACGTGGAGCCCTTACTGAGATTACCAGAAATGCTCACATTTGCCGTGATCAAGTTCTTCTTGTGAGTGGGCAATATATTAATGTCAAAACGAATCTGATTCCGAGAGTGCCATATAGCCCAAAATACGTTAATAACAGCGGCGGTAACGACATCTTGCACTTGGTTCGACCAAGGGCGCTAACAAACTTCAAAAATCATCTCCGGGGAGGAAACATTAATATTAATTGATAGCTTACCACTAAGCCAGTCCCAGAGCTTCTTAGCGAAAGAACACTCACAGAAAAGGTGCAAAGATGTCTCATATTCCGCTTCACAGAGACTACACATGGAAACAGTTCCACATCCACGGTTTCTAAGCTGCTCATCTGTAGGCATACGGTTATGAAGGATACGCCAGACAAGAAGAGATTTGGAGGGTGGGATGACACTACTCCAAATATTTTTGAACCGCCTAATAGGCTGCCCCATAGGCCTATAATGAAGATAAGCAGTCTTGAAAGTAAGCGTACCATCTGTAGAGTTTTTCCAAATCAGTTGATCCTGAGAGTCAAATGAAGGCAGATCTTTTTTGCGAAGGAGCGAAGCCAGCTGAGGGAAGATATTAGAAAGAGATGCTGGAATACACCAGTGACCATTCTGAATGAAGTCACAAACACAGGCCTTTAGATTGTGCTGACGATGCTCAGGGACATTGAGAAGATTTACCAGAGGGTCCGACATCCACGGATCTATCCAAAAGTTGATGCAGTCACCTTTACCAATTTGCCATATGCAATTTTCATGGATATCGGATAAATGATCACGCAAAGTCCCCCACAAAGACGAACTGATATGATAAGAGATCGTAGTCCTATTTCTGAAAACCCGGGACCTTAATAAGACAGCCCAGCTATTCTGGGAAATGCTGAGTTCCCAGCTAAGCTTAAGACAGGCTTCCTTATTTGTGTGTTTAAGGGATCTAATCCCGAGACCCCCCTCAGAGGTTGGTTTACAAACCTTATGCCACGCCACTGTAACCACTTTACGCTGATTGACCTCACCAGACCAAATGAAATTTCTGATCCAAGAATCGACCGTATTCAACAGAGAGGTAGGCCATTTCTATATCAGGAAGCTGTACACTAACTTACTTTGAACAACCGACTTGACAAGCTGCGCTCTTCTGGCAATAGAGAGGAGCGAAGCTTTCCAAGCTGATAACTTGGCTTTAATCTTGTCAGCAATAGGCATTAAATAACCAGCTTTAGGCTTACCTTTGAAAATGGGGATGCCCAAGTAGGAGAACGGCAGCTGGCCAATAGAGAAGCCCAGCAGATCGACAATGTGACACTGCCATTGATTGGGAACAGCGCCCAAATGAACGGTAGATTTATTGGAGTTAACAATCTGACCAGAAGCCTCCCCATACTTGGTAAAGAAGTTGAGAAGACTATGAATATTTATCAACGAAGCTCTGCAAAAAATCATGATATCATCCGCATAAAGGGTATGAGATGGAACCTGAGTGCCTCTAGGACCATTAATTAACTGGAGATCCCCATCATGCACCAACTGGGAGATGCCTCTGCTCAAAACCTCCTCAGCCAAGCAGAAAAGAAGGGGGGAGAGGGGGTCCCCTTGATGCACACCCCGCTTCCAGCTAAAGTACCCAGAAGGCTTGCCATTGACTGAGATTGAAAGCTTTGCAGAATGTAAAAGAGCATTAATCCAATCACAGAATTTGCTATTAAACCCAAAAGCCTTGAGGACTCTAAGAAGGAAATTCCAATCCAGAGTATCAAAAGCTTTCTTGACGTCAACCTTGAGTGCCATATTACCACCAAAAACCCTATTATGTAGCATATTATTGGCTTCCGAAGTTAAGCAGATGCAGTCCGATATATTTCTACCGGGGATGAAACCACGCTGCTGAGATGAAACAATACGAGGAGCAATTTTTGAAAGACGGTCAGCAAGTACCTTAGTAATAATCTTAAACTTGAAGTTCGCAAGGGCTATAGGCCGAAACTTCTCAATACTGTCGGCTCCGTTGACTTTAGGAATAAGGACAACCAAATTAGAGTTGAAGTTCGGGAGCATCCAACCCTGCCTGAAGAACTGCTGGACGACGTTCACCGTGTCCTCCGCAATGATGTCCCAGAACTGTTGAGAAAAGAAAGCACCAAAGCCATCCGGCCCAGGGACACCGTTAGCATTCATAGCAAAGATGGCCTGCTTGATGTCTTCCCTATTAGGAACGCTGGCGAGCATATTGTTCTCCTCACCTGTAACAAGATTAGGGATAATCTCCTCCACCATACCATTATCAAGACACTGGTTATTAGAGGCGAAGATATTCTCAAAATAATTAACAACATGAGATTCAATTTCATTCGGAGAAGTAAGAAGAACATCACCATGTTTAAGGGCGGTTATTTGCTTGGTAATATGTCTGATTCTGACCATCTGATGGAAAAATTTTGTGTTGCGATCACCATGTAAGTGCCAGTTAAGTCTAAATTTTTCGAGCCAAAAATCCTCTTGGGAAGCTAAAGCTTGCTGCAGCTCAAGCTGATGGACCTTTTCTTGCTCCTCTAACAACTCTGAATAGCCATCATTATCAATCTGTGCTTGAACGTGATCTAGGGATGCGGTCGCCACCTGCACCCTCATATTAACGTCCCCAAAGACATCTTCATTCCAAGCCTTAAGCTTTACCTTAAGGTTTTTAAGCTTCTGATTGAGGACCACCATAGGACATCCAACAACATGAGATTGCCAAGCCTCCTTAATCACATTCAGGCAGTCAGGGTGACTCGCCCAAGTGCGACGGAATTTAAAAGAAGAGGGGTGCGCCCCATCTGTAGTCTGAAGATCAAGCAATAAAGGGAAATGATCAGATCTAGATTTAGTAAGAGTATAGCAAGAGATACCTGTGTAAAAAGTGAAGCAGGCGTCATTGCAAATTGCTCGATCAAGCCTTTTCTCCGTGAATGCCCGGCCTTTGCGACCGTTATACCAAGTGTACTGAACACCCCTAGTTGGCAGATGAATCAAGCTATTCAAATTGGTCCA
Organism: Astragalus membranaceus; assembly: GCA_039519185.1. Lineage (NCBI taxonomy): Eukaryota > Viridiplantae > Streptophyta > Magnoliopsida > Fabales > Fabaceae > Astragalus > Astragalus membranaceus. Next base: position 59,945,752 of record CM076854.1, read on the forward strand.
GTTCTGAAAGTCTTCACAGGCTGCTTTAGAGGGGGTCCCACTACCTCTATATTCATGGCTGCCCAGAACAGCATTCCAATCCCCAATAAAGCACCAAGGGATTTTATAAGTTTGCTGAAGAAGAGAAAGATCCTGCCAAAGAGATCTCCTGCCCAGATAGTTACAAGAAGCATAGATTGCAGAAATACCTGCGGTATCATTATTGACCTCCACTGTAAAAGAGACTTGCTGATCTGAGCAAGCGATAACAGTAGGATTGAAATTGTCCATACAAATACACCAAAGATTAGGTGTTAAATTATTCCTGTCATTAATAGCAAAGACTTTCATACCAAGGCTAGACCAATACCTGCGCGGGAAATCATCAAGAGAACACCAAGGCTTAGAGATAAAAACGAAATCAGGCTTGTTAGATGAACAAAGCTTTTTAAGAGATAATCTTGTAAGGGGATTAGCCAGGCCCCTTGTATTCCAATATAAGCACTTCATTGAGCAAGACTTTGAGATCCTGCCCTAGAACGGGTTTTAATTGGGGTAACAGCTTTCTTTTGGCGCTGTTTTTGTTTTTTCTTTTGAGACTTGGTGCGAACTATTTCAAATTCGGATCCCTCATCATTCTGGGCATTATCTTGCTCCAAGTTATCATCCTCCTCAACAACATCAGCCCAAGGCTGCTTAAGGATGTTCAAATCATCTATCACAACTTGAGCAGCTTCTTGGTCTGCAGCCACTTGGACTCGGTTTCTATCGACCTCAAAGGTTGCTTCCATTTGCGAGTCACCTGCTAAAATTTGATCAGGGGTCGTTATTGCTGGATCTCTACCACTGGGGGATCCTGTTTCAAAATGATTAGAAATAAATCCAAGCAGTGGATTAATATCATCATGAGGGATATTGTTAGGGCCACCAAACTGATTAGGGATAGTGATCTCTTCAATAGAAATGAGATCTCTAGGACGATTCGAGTGATTATCTTTTCCCACACTCTTAGTGGCTTCGATACCAGCTCCATTGTCCTTTTGAATATCTTTGCCTACACCATTATAAATAGTGTTAGCAATAACAACAGTATCATTAGTTGTAGCCTTACCTTTGACCTGATGTTCTTTCTCGGCGTCAGGCACGTGCATGTCACGAACATTAATGTCATCAATTATGTTTTTTCTCCTTGGCTCCCAAACTTGCCTATTGAGTGGGTGTCATACCCCAATTTTGTCCGGCTTAGGTCCAAACCCTAATTTTCCACACAAAAATAAATTATGCATTGCATTTTGGGTCCTAGAAACCGCTCCAAAGTTTTTGAAATCATTTTTAGGTTTAGAATGCACTTTTTAGGAAATTAGGGTTTTTAGGGTCAAAAAGGGCATTTTGGTCATTTCTCACAAGAATCGATTTCTATTCTGTTCCAATGGCCAAGAATCGATTTATACTATTTTGTAAAGGCCATGAAATCGATTTCTTAATCCAATGTTAAACCATAAAATCGTTTTTCAGGATCTCCTAAAAGACAAGAATCGATTCCCACTATTTTCCAAAGGCCAAGAATCGATTTATAGTATATTCTAAAGGCCATGAAATCGATTTTCAAGCAATCCTAATGTAACACCCTGGTATTTTTATTTGTTAAAAACACCCAAGTGCACATTAAACATACATCAGAGATATTATTTCCTGTTCAGACACTGAATACCATTATAAATTTTTCGCTGAATAAAACAAAACAGTCTTATATACAAACAAGACCATAACCTGTCAGCAACTATGGTAGTCAGAGTCATACAAGAAAGCGGAGTGAAGGATAACATAATACTAATGCCATAGTATTGTGATACACAGACAAAAAAAAGGGAATTAAACTTAAACGTAAAACTAAGTCATCATCCATCACTCGGGGCCACCTACTCGTGCCTCTGAGGTTTCTTCTGTCCCTGCTTATCTGTAAAACAACAACATTTAAACAGTGAGATACAATCTCAGTGAGTTCTACCGAGACCCCTACTAACTCTCTCGGTTCAATTAATAATCCTTTTTAAAACCAACACGACACCGACTGCAAATCCAGTGCTAATCCCGGTGAACGTGAACAAACAAAGTGCGGCACCGACTGCAAATCCAGTGCTAATCCCGGTGTATCGCACAGTACGACACCGACTGCAAATCCAGTGCTAATCCCGGTGTACGTACAACAAACTCATGACATAACACCGACTGCAAATCCAGTGCTAATCCCGGTGAACCCCCTTACCAATAGTACATTCTCCTATTGGCACGGAGCCTAGGTTGGGGGAGCATGACTGCCCCGCCTAGTATGTCAAAACATGGGTCGTCACCCAACTCGATATATATATATATATATAAACATACATATATCTACAGTACTATGAACCCACGGTCCATCAAATCAGATAATCAATGAAACGCTTTGATTCCGAGTTTTATAAAATCCAAGTTCACACTCGCACTCTAGTTGACCACCTTTCGACACAATTTTCAACTTCGAAATTATTTTATAAAACCCTTTTGAGACGTACGCAAAATCATGGCATAATAAGCCTAATATCATTATAGAAGGGTTAGGAAAGGATTAGGAGAGGATTGGGATCGAAACGGAATCATTTAGGGCACTTTGAAAATTTTGGGCAGGACTAGGCGCACGGGTCGTGCCCCAGGACGCACGGGTCGTGCGCCCTGTTAGACATTTTTCAACACTGAACCCGAACCAGGCGCACGGGTCGTGTGCCTGAGACGCACGGGTCGTGCGCGTTTGACAGCATTGCCAAAATGCCCTGTTTTGTGAAATTTTGCTTTCCGATCGATCCGAAACTCGCCCCGATCGATTCCTAACTCAAAAACAGACAATGCCAGACAATATACCAGTCCAATCAACATCCAACAATCAAGCAATTCAATCAAAAACTCAACGATTACGAATTTCGTTAAAACGCAATATATTTCAAAATAACGTTTTCAACTCAAAATCTTTCGAAAACAAATCACACAATTCATTTCAAAATGGAATAAACCTAAACGTGAGTAAAACTCACCCTTGAAGCGAGAGTCGTTGCCGAGTCGAAATCACCGATATGACAAAATCACCGAACCGCTCCTAACTTCGTTCCGAGCTTCCAATCGCGTTCAATCCGCTCCTAGCTTCGTTCCTAAGCACGATTCAATCATCAATTTGATCACACAACTCACGATTTCGCCAAATCACCTCCAAAAACCTCCCCAAATTCGTAGGCCATAAAATAGGGGAAAAATTGAGGGGAAGCTTACCAAGTTATAGGGTTTTGTAGAGGGAAGTAAGGGGATGATGGTGATGAAATTTGAGAGGGTGGGCTTCACACTTCTTCTTCCTTTCTCTTCTTCTTTCCTCTTCTTCTTTCTCTTTTCTTTCTTCTCTTTTCTTCTCCTTTTCCTCTTCTGCGCGTATCCCCTCTTTCTTTCTTCTCTTTCATTCTTTTATTTTCTTTAATCACACACACACACAACACATATTTAATTATTAAATAGGTGGTAGCGTGGTCCAATTACCGTATTGATCTTTATCCCTTATTTCGATTCCAAAACTTCATTGACCCGTATTATCCAGTTAACGACTTAATGTTATCCAGTAGATAATTTTAGTACTTACTAAATTTACCAGTCAGGTACTAAATTACTCCCATTGGGTTAACATCCAAACAATTCGCCTAATTATTTTGAGGATGTTACATTCTCCCCTACTTAAAAGAATTTTGTCCTCAAAATTAAACACAACGTACCTCAAGAGAACAAATACGGATACCGAGTCCGCATATCGTCCTCCAACTCCCAAGTAGCTTCCTCGGCGGAAAAACCATCCCATACCACCTTGACAATGGGAATTGACTTTGTCCGTAGCGTCCTCTCGCCACGTTCCATGATGTAATTCGGATTAGGTTGGAAGGACAAGTCCGGTCGAAGATCAATCGTTTCAAAATCTAACGGTTGACTTGGATCGGGAATGTACTTCCGCAGCTGAGACACATGGAATACATCATGCAGATTTGACAATGGTGGAGGCAACGCAATACGGTATGCAAGAGGCCCTATTCGCTCGATTATCTGGAAAGGTCCAATATACCGAGGACTGAGTTTCTTCACCCGTAATGCCCTACCTGTGCCAATTGTTGGTGATAATCTCAAAAACACATGATCGCCCGACTCAAATTCCAACGGCCTTCTTCTTTTATCAGCATAGCTCTTTTGCCTACTTTGAGCGGCTTTCATTCTTTCCCTGATCTGGCGGATCTTTTCAGTAGTGTCTTGAATCACCTCGGGTCCTAATAATCGGTTCTCACCTACTTCCCACCAACACAATGGAGTCCTGCATTTCCTACCATACAAAGCTTCATAAGGTGCCATTCCGATACTGGAATGATAACTGTTGTTATATGAGAATTCCACCAATGGAAGATGATCCTCCCATTTCTTCCCGTTATCAAGCACCGAGGCCCTAAGCATATCCTCTAAGGTCTGGATAGTTCTCTCGGTCTGACCGTCTGTCTGCGGGTGATAAGCGGTACTAAGAAGTACTTTAGTTCCCAATGCTTCATTCAGAGCTTTCCAAAATCGAGAAGTGAATTTCGGATCTCGATCCGACACTATACTGGTAGGAACCCCATGTAACCTTACTATGTTCTTCAAATACACCTCAGCTAACTTGGATACTTTACTGCTGGAACGAACTGGAATAAAATGAGCTGATTTGGTTAACCGATCCACAACTACCCAAATGGAGTCGTTACCGGCTTGAGACCTTGGCAATGCCATTACAAAATCCATAGAAATGTCTTCCCATTTCCACACTGGCACGTCTAGTGACCGTAGCAGACCAGCAGGCTTCTGATGTTCTATCTTAACTTTTTGACAAGTTAAGCATTGTGATACGAATTCAGCAATTTCTAACTTCATTCCCGGCCACCAATACATTTGTTTTAAATCTCTATACATCTTGGTGGATCCAGGATGTACAGAAGATAAACTTCGGTGTGCTTCTTCAAGCACTTGCTTTTTAATCTCTTCATTATCAGGCACACAGATCCTACCGTTGAAACAAATAACTCCATCACTATCTTCGGTAAAGTCTGGCATCACTTTCTGTGATTGTAGTTTCATATTAACTTCCTGTGCTAAGCGAATAGAATCCCTTATGGAACTAGAGATCCTCATGTGGCTCAACACCAACCGGTTCCTTTTTGGCTTTGAATCCACATTTAAGTCCCGGAAAGACTCCAACAATTCCATTTCATGCATCATTAATCCTGCTATATGAATGGATTTCCTACTTAGTGCATCGGCTACAACATTAGCTTTTCCCGGATGATACTTCAGTTCGAAGTCATAATCCTTCAGAAACTCCACCCATCTTCTCTGCCTGTTATTCAACTCCTTCTGGTCAAACAGATATTTCAAGCTTTTATGATCACTAAAGACTTCGAAACGAGACCCATACAGGTAATGTCTCCAAATCTTCAGTGCGTACACAATAGCTGCCAACTCCAAATCATGAGTCGGATAATTCTCTTCATGAGTCTTTAACTGTCTGGAGGCATAAGCTACAACTTGTTGGTTCTGCATGAGAACACACCCCAAACCCTTCCCAGAAGCATCGCTGTAAATTTGAAAATCCAAAGACGGATCTGGAAGAATTAGGATTGGAGCAGAAGTCAACCTAACCTTCAACTCTTGAAAACATTCCTCACAATCGGCATTCCATAAAAACGGTTGGGCCTTGCGAGTCAACCGAGTAAGTGGAAGAACCAATTGTGAAAAACCTTGGATAAACCTCCTGTAGTAACCAGCTAGACCCAAGAAACTTCTTATTTCTGTAACAGATGTTGGTCGTTCCCAGTTCAACACCGCTTCTACTTTACTGGGATCCACAGCAACTCCCGATTGGGAAATCACGTGTCCCAAAAACTTCACTTCCGGCATCCAGAAGTCACACTTCGACGGCTTGGCATACAATTTCTTTTCTCGGAGTACGTTCAGAACAATGCGGAGATGTTGAACATGGTCCTCAATGGTCTTAGAGTACACCAAGATATCATCAATAAAAACTACCACAAACTGATCAAGGTACGTGTGAAACACTCGGTTCATGTAATCCATGAATACCGCTGGAGCATTAGTCAAACCGAAGGGCATCACTACGAACTCGTAATGTCCATACCTCGTACGGAAAGCTGTCTTCGGAATATCTAAGGCCCGTACCTTTATTTGATGATAGCCCGATCTTAGATCAATTTTTGAAAATACCACGGCACCCCGAAGTTGGTCGAGCAAATCGTCTATCCTTGGCAATGGATACTTATTCTTAATCGTCACTTTGTTGAGTTGTCGATAATCTATGCACAATCTCATGCTACCATCTTTCTTTTTGACTAGCAACACCGGAGCACCCCATGGAGAAGCACTCGGTCGGATAAACCTTTTCGATATTAATTCCTCAAGTTGAGACTTCAGTTCCTTTAACTCTAAAGGAGACATTCTATAAGGAGCAATAGAGATTGATCCTGTACCAGGAATCAATTCTATTGAGAATTCTACCTCTCGGTCAGGAGGTAAGGATGAAACTTCTTCTGGAAAGACATCTAGAAATTCATTTACCACTTGCACAGATGACAAATCTAAACCCGTTTCAGTAGATGCAGACAACATAATAAGAATAGCTTCCGCACCTTGGAATAATGACTGGCTTGCTTCGGTGTAAGAGATCGTCGCTTCAGCATCTACCTGTGTCAATCCTACGGACTCGGAGGCGAAGCTAATAGTTCGATCGGCACAGTTGATTGTCACATGATTTTCAGCCATCCAATTCATACCCAGAACAATGTCCATGCTTCTCATAGGCAAGCAAATAAATTTCACAACAAACTGTCTGTCGCCTATGACAAGTAGGCAATTTTCACATAATGATTGGGTCTGGACACGACCCTTGGCAGCAGTTAAAATAGTTATCGGTTCGGATAGCTCAGACAATGCTAGTCCCAACCGATTCACACATGCTTGCGAGATAAAACAGTGAGTTGCACCAGAATCATATAAAATATTGACTGAATTATTAAAAAGAGATCCCGTACCCCTCAGAAGATTATCAGACGGAGTGATGGTTCGAGCATCTAATGTGTTGATTCGCCCCTGACCAGGAGCATTTGGTGCTCTTTGCGGATTCTTCTTTGTTGGGCACTTATTTGCATAGTGCCCCTCTTCATTGCAAACATAGCACCGATCGGGCCTTGGCGGACACTCTCCGCGGTGATGTCTTCCACACAGTCTACAATTCCTGAATTGTGCAGAGTCAGACGATTGCACCTGCTTCCCTTTGTACTTACCTCCTTTCCCCGAGTCATGCCTGGGACCCATCTGAGAACTATATGATCCAGTGTTCCTCTTGCTCTGATGGAATGCCTTTCTGCTTGCATACAACCTTGACAAATCGCTTTCGGCGATATAAGCTTGTTGTACCATGGCTGCATAGTTGGTTCTCGGAAAAGAACTAAGACTTTGAGCAATATCTTCTCTCAACCCATATTTGTACCTGTCAGTTTTCCATTGGTCACTTGGGGCATATCCAGCTAAACCGAAGAATTGATACAACTCTTCAAATTTAGCCGTGTATTGGCCCACGGTCAAGCCTCCTTGTGTAAAAGTCAAAAACTCATTTTCCTTATCCAACCTCATAGCCGTGGGGAAGAATTGTTCTAAAAATGATGTTCGGAAATTGTCCCAAGTCGGGGGAGTTCCCATTGTCTCCATCATGGCCCTAGCATTTGTCCACCAGTTATTGGCCTCTCCCTTCAACATATGGGATGCCAACCTCAACTTGTCTTCATCGGTCACTTGCATTGTTATAAAGATCTTTTCAATGTCATCCAGCCAATGTTGTGCTCTCATGACATCCGGCCCACCTCTAAACTCGGAGGGTTTCATTTTCAGGAACTCTGTGAAAATTCTCCTTGGGTTCACTTGTGGCTCTGGAGCTTGATGCTGCTGAGCATTTTGCTGTAGGATTTGTTGCTGCTGATGCATAAGCATCATGTCTTGCATCATTTTCTGCTGGTTCTCAATTACATTCTGCATCCACTCAAAATTTGGATCAACAGGAGGAGGAACGCCTCTACCTCTTCTGGCCATGATTCTGCGAAATATGCACAAAGTATTAAGTTGATCAAGCTCAATGTCTAATAGCATACTAAGAAAATCACGACTGGAAAAAGCAAAGACCCTATAAGCTAAGTCCGACTAGGTCGAACCGCTCTGATACCAACTGTAACACCCTGGTATTTTTATTTGTTAAAAACACCCAAGTGCACATTAAACATACATCAGAGATATTATTTCCTGTTCAGACACTGAATACCATTATAAATTTTTCGCTGAATAAAACAAAACAGTCTTATATACAAACAAGACCATAACCTGTCAGCAACTATGGTAGTCAGAGTCATACAAGAAAGCGGAGTGAAGGATAACATAATACTAATGCCATAGTATTGTGATACACAGACAAAAAAAAGGGAATTAAACTTAAACGTAAAACTAAGTCATCATCCATCACTCGGGGCCACCTACTCGTGCCTCTGAGGTTTCTTCTGTCCCTGCTTATCTGTAAAACAACAACATTTAAACAGTGAGATACAATCTCAGTGAGTTCTACCGAGACCCCTACTAACTCTCTCGGTTCAATTAATAATCCTTTTTAAAACCAACACGACACCGACTGCAAATCCAGTGCTAATCCCGGTGAACGTGAACAAACAAAGTGCGGCACCGACTGCAAATCCAGTGCTAATCCCGGTGTATCGCACAGTACGACACCGACTGCAAATCCAGTGCTAATCCCGGTGTACGTACAACAAACTCATGACATAACACCGACTGCAAATCCAGTGCTAATCCCGGTGAACCCCCTTACCAATAGTACATTCTCCTATTGGCACGGAGCCTAGGTTGGGGGAGCATGACTGCCCCGCCTAGTATGTCAAAACATGGGTCGTCACCCAACTCGATATATATATATATATATATATAAACATACATATATCTACAGTACTATGAACCCACGGTCCATCAAATCAGATAATCAATGAAACGCTTTGATTCCGAGTTTTATAAAATCCAAGTTCACACTCGCACTCTAGTTGACCACCTTTCGACACAATTTTCAACTTCGAAATTATTTTATAAAACCCTTTTGAGACGTACGCAAAATCATGGCATAATAAGCCTAATATCATTATAGAAGGGTTAGGAAAGGATTAGGAGAGGATTGGGATCGAAACGGAATCATTTAGGGCACTTTGAAAATTTTGGGCAGGACTAGGCGCACGGGTCGTGCCCCAGGACGCACGGGTCGTGCGCCCTGTTAGACATTTTTCAACACTGAACCCGAACCAGGCGCACGGGTCGTGTGCCTGAGACGCACGGGTCGTGCGCGTTTGACAGCATTGCCAAAATGCCCTGTTTTGTGAAATTTTGCTTTCCGATCGATCCGAAACTCGCCCCGATCGATTCCTAACTCAAAAACAGACAATGCCAGACAATATACCAGTCCAATCAACATCCAACAATCAAGCAATTCAATCAAAAACTCAACGATTACGAATTTCGTTAAAACGCAATATATTTCAAAATAACGTTTTCAACTCAAAATCTTTCGAAAACAAATCACACAATTCATTTCAAAATGGAATAAACCTAAACGTGAGTAAAACTCACCCTTGAAGCGAGAGTCGTTGCCTAGTCGAAATCACCGATATGACAAAATCACCGAACCGCTCCTAACTTCGTTCCGAGCTTCCAATCGCGTTCAATCCGCTCCTAGCTTCGTTCCTAAGCACGATTCAATCATCAATTTGATCACACAACTCACGATTTCGCCAAATCACCTCCAAAAACCTCCCCAAATTCGTAGGCCATAAAATAGGGGAAAAATTGAGGGGAAGCTTACCAAGTTATAGGGTTTTGTAGAGGGAAGTAAGGGGATGATGGTGATGAAATTTGAGAGGGTGGGCTTCACACTTCTTCTTCCTTTCTCTTCTTCTTTCCTCTTCTTCTTTCTCTTTTCTTTCTTCTCTTTTCTTCTCCTTTTCCTCTTCTGCGCGTATCCCCTCTTTCTTTCTTCTCTTTCATTCTTTTATTTTCTTTAATCACACACACACACAACACATATTTAATTATTAAATAGGTGGTAGCGTGGTCCAATTACCGTATTGATCTTTATCCCTTATTTCGATTCCAAAACTTCATTGACCCGTATTATCCAGTTAACGACTTAATGTTATCCAGCAGATAATTTTAGTACTTACTAAATTTACCAGTCAGGTACTAAATTACTCCCATTGGGTTAACATCCAAACAATTCGCCTAATTATTTTGAGGATGTTACACCTAAAGGCCAAGAATTGATTTCTCAATCATATGTTTAAAGCTTGAAATCGATTTCAACATATACTCAAGGCAAAGCTAAAATCGATTTCCTTCTTTTTACACAGGCCTTGAAATCGATTGTCAAGCCATCCCATAGGCCATGAATCGATTCCTAATTGTCTTAACTAAGTGAAGAATCGATTTTCACCTATGATAGATGTCCTGAAAATCGATTCCTACTTGTTTTCAAAGAACAAAGAATCGACTCCCATGTTTTCCAAAATGTAAAGAATCGATTCCTCACTATTTCAACTATCCAAAGAATCGATTCTTGAGGCTTCTAAAATGATAAGAATCGATTCCTCACCTTTTTAACTTCATGTCACAATCAATTCTTCACTTTCATTAAATATTTTTTCAGATCTACGCTTTCCTAAAGCCTATAAATAGGCAGCCTCAAATCACATTTGGACACAGATTTTCACGAACACACACAGATTTTCACAAAATCAGGAACACAGACATTTTTCAGGAGATCAGAGAAAAAACCCATTTTTCGAAATCTCTCACATTTTATAGAAAAACTCTTCTACGCTTTATTTTCTTGCTCTATTCGTTCCGTTGGTCCGTCAGAGCTGATCTTCTGCAAGAGTTAGTTGGAGTTGCGTTCTTCAAGTTGTAGTATCTGCCTTCATTAGAGGTATTTCTGTCTTTATATTTGTTAATATTTAATCATTGTGATCCATGCCAAAATTGCCCTATGTGATTTAACTTAGCTATAGTGTCATTGTTGATGATGAACCACATGATTCCCACTTATGCCTAGTGCATCATGTTCTAAGTGGTGAAGATGGTCTCAGATGATTCAACCTCCCCCTTTCAAACCCTTTTTGTTTATATGTTGTTTAAGTTGATGATTGGCAATGTGATTCACACTTGTGCACTTGTGCACTTAGTCTTAAGTGTGACGATTCACCAAAGTGATTCAACATTCTTTGATACTTTGGTCGCTAAATAATTTGCTTGCTTATGCTGGCCAATGATCATGATTGAGGCAACTCTTTTGCTCGTCTACTCTCTTATAGAATATCATCAATACTTAGATAGGTCCATTCCTTACATTGCATCTTCCACTAGATGTGCATTTAGATTCCCTTGCGTTTTGTAGAAATATTTGAGTATGGTTCTCGCCTAGCATCTTCCACTAGATGTGCATTTAGGTTCAATCTCGCCTACTCTCGTATTTTGCTTAATGCCCAATTCAAGTTCCTTCCTTTCCTATCTATGTGTTATGATCTAATATGTGTAGTTTAGGCTTGATTTTTGTTTGCAAATTCAAATATTGTTGCTTAATGATTTGATTCCACTGATTGTGTTATGCTTGAATCCACCAATTCTTTCTTGCATTCATTGTTTTCATTTCTAAAACGACCTGGCATAAAAACGGTTACTAGTGGCAATCCATCACAACCTTTGTTGGTTTGATTGTCATGAAAGCCCCAATTTCAAAAGAATTTTCGTAAGCATAAAGCAAGCTACTAGTGATAATCCATCACAACCTTTGTTGGTTTGATTATCATGAACGCGTCCAATTTCAAAAAGCATCTTTCTAAGTATCAAAGAATCAAAAACAAGTTATTAGCGGTGGTCCATCATAACCTTTGTTAGTTTGATCATCATGAAAGCTTTCATTTTCAAAAGACGTTTCAAAAAGATTTTCATTTTTCAAAGCTCGTTAGAACTACGTCGCTTTGATTCCCATTTGGGATACGTAGGAGCGAGTCACATTCTCGTCAAGCGCAACCATAAAAAGTTTAGCATTTCCATAACAAAAAGAAAAGAGTTATTTTCCTAACAAAAAGAATCACTTTCGCAAACCTTTTCTTTTCTAAAATCATTTTCAACCCGTCGTCGCTAGTGGTTAATCAGAACCTTTGTTCGTCTAGCCATTGGTGGCAATGTCTTTTTCCCCAAAGAACAACAAGCGATGATCACTCATAACCTTTGTTAGTTTGATCATTCGTGCCAATCAATCTCTTTCGAAAACCCCTTTCAAAAGAACAAATAAAAACGAGTCGCTACTAATAGTCAATCGGAACCTTTGTTCGTCTGACTGGCGGTAGTGACTCTCATTTTCAAGAGTACTTAGCGGTGATTACCCATGACCTTGGTTAGTTTAATCGTTCACTAAATACTCGTCCTATTTCGAAAACTCACTAAAAAGATAAAAGACAAAAACCTTTTTCAGGACAAAGAAGAACTACGTAGCTTTGAGTTCTCCATCGCACCGACAGATACGTAGGAGCGGGCCATGTCCCGTCAAGCGTTTTTTTTTCTAAAAAACCATTTTCCCCCCCTTTTTCATAATAAATAAAGATGTTCATTAAGAATATTTCAATAAGAAGTAGAGAGGCAAAATTAAGTATTTTCAAGTCAACACACTTGTAATACCCTAATTTTGTCCTATCCAAAAATAAGAAATTTTATTTATTTTTAATAAAAATAATATTCATTTTTATGTTCATGTCATGTATTATTTTATTTTTAGTTTGCTACAAGTTTTAATTTTCGAAAAAATAATAATTAGAAGTATCAAAACAAAATAGGCAAAGGAGAAAATAGGGGGGTCTGTAAAAAATATATAGAGGTGCAATCAGGATTGGGCCATTTAAAGCCCATTCCTCCACCAAACCCTAACCCAATTCGCATAACCCTAACACTCCTTCACCAAAACCCTAACCCATCCACCCAACCCAACCCATAACCCATGACCCAACTCACCAAACCCTAACTTTCCCTCTTCCTAACCCTAAATTCGGCCACCACTAAAAAACCCTAAAAAAAAAAAGATTTTTTAACTCCCCCCCTAACCCTAAAACTTGACCACATTCACTCTCCCCCTTTTACCCAAAAATGAGCCACATTCACCCCTATTATCCCATGGTCAAAGTGTAACATCCCTAAATTTTAAAGACTCGTATTATGATGCCTAGGACCGATTAATTATTTGTGGGAATAATTAGTCGTGTCTCGGAGATTAATAGTCGAGGAAAAGTCCAAAGAAATCCTACTCTACATTTAATTGTGGCTTAGTCATAATGTAAATGAACAATTCAGCTGAAGGGTAAAATCGTCATTTCACCTCATATCGAAGATGTATCCTTGGACGAAATAATAGATTGGGTCCAAGTCATAGTAGGATCATTAGAACGGTATTCAAACCCCTAAGTCATGAGAATGTGTGAATGTTTGATGGATTAGAGTGGATTTAAACGAGAATTAAGGGGAAGGGCATTTTAGTCTTTTCCCACTCATTTAAATGTTCCTTTCAGATCATTACTAACCAACCACACCACACTCCCCAATTATCAAACATATTCTGAAATTGTGAAGAAATGAAGGGAGTTGGAATTAAGGGAGTGTTTAACTAATGATTGGAGTGCAAGGGCATTTTAGTCTTTTCAACATTTTAAATAACCCAGCTGGATAAAAATCATTCCCTCACTCTCAGCTTCCTCACAATCAGAAACCCTGAAGAACCAGAAACAGAATTGGAGAGAGAGGGGAGAGGAGAGTTGAAGGAGAGGGAGAGCTTGAGAAGGAGAGGAGAGAACTTCCTCAACACTTGATGCATGTGGCTCATCTTAGTGCCATTCTCCTCCTCTTCAAATTATCTACTCAGTGATGTTATTTATGTAAGCTGTCTCCACACTTCACACTTCTACAATTTTCGAATTCCAAAGCTTCATCTTGACCAACAATGGAGTTTTATGCTTTCCTTGAGTTTGCATGTTCAAATCGAAGCTAGAGGGAGTCAAAACTGAAGATGCATGACTGATTTTAATGCAGTAGGGTGAAGTCCAGTAGCTTATTTCTGTATTGGAATGTTTAGGTTAGCTATTGGAGCTCAAATTCGTGATTTGCAAATGATTGAAGATGATGATTGAAGTTCATCAGAAATTCTGGGTAGAACCCGTATGAACCACTCTCAGTATTCTCATCGTATCTCCCGTTACACTACTCCGAAGATCGTGATTCTTGTTCCTTTGGAAACTAGACAAAAAGCTCTTCATTTTGTGCACAAGAACCGTGTGATTTCATGGAGAAATGAGAGAGATATCCTGTTCACAGGTTTCGGTTTCAGAATCAAGCACTGTCCTGAACCAGCCACCTTGTTTTGTTAATATCTCTCAATCTACTGGATTCATGCGCGTGAAACTTCTTCCATTTGAAAGTAGACGAAATGATCTTCACAATGGGCACTGATTTGAGTAGATTTGGTCACGGATTGACCAAATTATGCCTGTTGCAAAACTGAGTCATGTTGCTGGAAAACAGAAAGAAGAATGCTAGAAATGTCGTTCGTCGAATTTGAGTTCGGTTCGCCGAAGTCTCGAACGTCATCCGTCCGATATACTGAAGTGGGGTTCAGTAGCAAGAATTTGATCGAGTTATTGGTGGTGCATGTGGGACCCATCGAGTTCAGATGCGGAGGCACTAGGAGCGTGTACGTGACTACGGGGATTGTTCGAGTGGTTACAATCCGGCCGTCCGTGTTCCGGCGTGATTTCTCGCGGGATCGTCAACCGGGTGAGTTCTACTCACGGATAGGGATATTTTTACATGTCTTGAAAATATATCGGTTTTGAGTCATAAGGCATTATCCGTTTTCGAAAGATTTTTGAACCAAAAACCGTTTTTGAGAAATATTACGTTTTACGGTTTTTATGGAATTGTTGAACAATTTATGAAGTTGTGATTAAATTGTTGAAATAAAATGATTTGTAAACTATCTGGAATATTTGGAATTTTCTGAGTTTCAGGTGGAACGGAAATTAGGAATCGAATCGAGAGCGAACGGAGAACGAAAGTGAGAAAATTTCGAGTTGAGCATCAGACTGGTGGTTCTGTCCATCCGCGCGCCGTTCACGCGGGAGTCGCGCGCCGTGCGTGATTCTAGGCTGCGCTTCTGTCAAGTCGCGCGCCAGTCACGCGTGAGTTGCGCGCCGCGCGCCACTGTGACCCTTTTGATGCGTAATTCCGTTTTTCTCGTTTCAACGCTCCGTTCAATCCCGAACCTTTCCTAATCCCTTCCTCAAACTATTTTAAAGCTACCAACCTATTGAAAACATAATTTCAAACCGTTCAAACTATATTTTTGAAAAAAGAGTCTTGAAACATATTTGGTCGAGAACGAAAATCATAGATTACGTGTGAGCACACCGAGTAATGGTTGGGCTGAACTTATATATGGATATAAGACCTGGAATTGATTATGATTCTGGAAGTTAATAGAATTCTTCATAAACGGATTATGAAATGAAATGGAACATGTATCATAAGCTTATGTTTGATCCTTTGGTGATCGTTGATATGTATTGTCGTATATATCGTTCGTTGGGTGACGACCTGACAAGTAGTATACTAGAGAGGGTAGTCATGACCCCTTATCTAGGCCCTGTATGTGTTTTGGCGTGGTCAACTCACGGGTTTCCGGTATGAGCGAGGTTTCGCCACCGGATTATACTAAGCAAATTAATTAAATGATTGTGTGCCGGGATGAGTGGAGTTTCGCCGTCGGTTTACACTAATCAACAAATATAATCTCCGGTATGAGCGAGGTTTCGCCACCGGATTATACTAAACAAATTAATTATATGATTATGTGCCGGGATGAGTGGAGTTTCGCCGCTGGTACACTAATCAACAAATATAATTCTCCGGTATTCGTGGTTATTCACAACCGGCTGTTCCTCATAAAACATAAAGACTTGTTTTATTGGACTCGACTTGTTGAGATTTGTGGCAAGGTTCACGATCAACAATTCGCTGTAACGTGTTCGTTATCAACATGATTGTTAACGGTTTAATAATTGAACCGAGTGTCGGTGAGGGGCCACGGTAGGACTCACTGAGACAAGTTGTCTCACCCAATCCATATTTGTTGTTTTTACAGAGAACAGGTTATAAGGACAGCTGGCGGCATAGTTGGTTATCGGGTTCGAGGAGAAGATCGAAGATTTATTCCTTTATAGTTGTCCTTGTTCTTCTGTAGTTGTATCTGTATTCGGTCGTATGACTCGAGCTTGTATTATTTATTTTATTAGTTTCCGCTGTTTCTTGTAAGATGTATATCTGAACAGGAATTTTTATACTCTGACTTGTACCAAATTGTATATTTAGGTATTTCTTTGTTAAAGAAATACCGGGGTGTTACACAAAGTCGACCCACTCCCCTTTATTCCCTCCTTGGAACTCACAATCCCACTTCCCCATCTTTCCCTTCCCCATACACGCCTCCTCCCTCTCTCCTTCCCTCTTCCCCATTCGACCCCATCTCTCTCTCACACTTCACTTCTCTCTCTCACCAAACCCTAACACACTCATCTTTCCTCTCAATCCCTCACATCACCCTCTCCCTTTCCCACTCACTCTTTCCCTTTCTCTTTCCTCTCTCACACACTCACGGCACTCTCTCACTCTCCTACCACTCATACACTCATTTCTTTTTTTCCTCACATTCACTCATCCTTCTTCTCCAATCCCTCTCCTACACACCCACACTCACACACTCATTTCCCTCACATGGCTCTCCTCCTTTCACGCCCCCATTCCTCTTCTCACACACAGTCACAGATTTTTTTTCTCTCTCACACACAAACCATCATTTCCCTTCACCAACTACCTCCAAACCTTCACCCCTCCATCATATCAAATCTTTCTCAAGTCAAAAAAAAAGGAAAAAACTACTGTGCAAGGTATGGAGGCCACGAGTTTGAAGACAAAGAAGGCATCACCCTTAGTATAAATGGAGGCTACAAGTTTGAAGGAAGGGCGGATTTTTTTTGGAAGAAAAAGGGAAGAAGAAAATTCTTGAAAAAGTGTAGTGTTGTTTTTTTAATTTTTTCCCTTCTTTTCTTTTTCTTCTCCTTCCAATATTCTTTTTTAGTTTAAAGATCTTGTTGTATTAAGGAGATCCGGGAAGAGGTTCTTCCCAACATTGCCAAGTTTTTTCCTTAAGGTACCATAATGTAATTTTCGAATTTAATACATTATTATTGTTTTTTTGCTTTTTATTTCATTGTTGCTGTTTTTTCTTTTTTTCATGTAAATATTGTTGCTTTTCTCATTACTTATATTATTGCTGTTTTATTTATTTTTTTTAGTTGCTATAATTTTGTTCATGTAAATAATTATTGCTGTTTTTTGTTTTTTTTTCGTGTTGTTGTTGCTGTTTTTTTTTTATTTTTGTTGCTGTAATTTCGTAAATCTTTTTTTTTTATTATTATTGTTGCTGTTTTTTATTTAAATATAGTTGCTGTTTTTTTATTTGTTGCCTTTTTTTTAGTCAAATCGTTTTTTATATAGTTGTTGTTGTTTTTAGTTTTTAGTTGTTATTATTTTTTTTATTTATTGCTATTTTTTTAGTCAAATCGTTTTTTTGTATACAGTTGTTGTTGTTTTTTTAGTTTTTAGTTGTTGTTATTTTTTTAATTTGTTGCTTCTTTTTTTAGTAAAATCGTTCTTTTATTTTTTATTTGTTGTTGTTTTTACTTTTTTTTTGTTGCTGTTTTCTTTATTTGTTGCTATTTTTTTTTTAGTAAAAATCGTTTTTTTTTTGTATATATTTGTTACTGTTTTTTTATTATTTTTTTTATTATTTGTTGCTGTTTTTGTTTTTTTATTTGTTGCTTTTGTTCTATTAATTTGTTGGTTTTGTTGTAATTTTCGGAATAAAATAAAGTAAAAAAAAATGTTTTTTCTCCTTCCAAAATAAATGGTTACTAATACCACTACCTTCATAAAAAAAAGGGTAATAATAATAATCATTCTCCCAAAAAAAAATGAAGAGTAATTTAGTCAAATAGCAAAAAGTAAAAATAAACTGATCAACCGTTTTTAGCGTCAAAACGCTATTTGCACCCCCGGCAACCATTTTTCTTTTTAGCGTCAAAACGCTATTTGCACCCTCGGCAACCATTTTTTAGCGTCAAAACGCTATTTGCACCCCCGCGTTCTCGTAAAACAGCACCCCCTTTTGGTCACAAGCCCATGTTTTTAAAACACAACCTAGTCCACAAAAGCGATCCGGTCTCACTGTTCGCACCCCCCATTTTTAACACAGCACCCCTGTCATTCGCACCCTTTTTTTTTACTACCACCCATTCCGCTTTTATTCACACCATAATGCTTTCAAACCTTTTTTTTCTTTATTTCAAACAACCATACTCACACAAAAAATAGGTTGTTACTAATGGTCACTCTGAGCCTAGCTTGTTTGACTGGTAGGACTAACCTTCTTTTCTTTCACAGCGGATTAGTAGCGGTAATCACTCTGAATTTATTCGTTTGATCATCGCAAACACCCGCTTAAACTTCAAGAAATTTTCAATTAATAGAAAACAAACGTAATCTCAACTCCCTTTTTCTAAAAAAAAAATCACGCTTCCCAGTAAGCATTTTTTCCGAACGAAGCGCTCGATCACAAACCGGGTATTTATAACAGTCACTCTGGGCCCCGCCCGTTTGAACGCTGTAAATACCTTCTTTTCCGAATAAGCCATTAATGACGACCACTCTGGATTTATCTGTTTGGTCACCATGAGCGGCCTCTAGTTTTCGCAAACTTTTCAAAAATAAAAAATACCAACACACAAATATTTTCTACCCGAGAACTACGTAGCTTTGATTTCTCCATCGCACCCGGAGATACGTAGGAGCGGGGGCCCACTCCTGTCAAGCGCAAAAAACTAAAATTTTTATTAAGTCTTCCTTTCCGTTTTTTTTGCAAATAACAAAAAGGGTAAATTAAAATGTTTTCTTTAAACTAATTTTTCTACACATTAAATTAAAAGGTAACCTTTTTAGGATGTTGCGGGGTGCTAGTACCTTCCCCGCACTTAATCGACCCCCGAACCCAAAAACAAAGGTTTTTTTCAATGTTTTCCTAAAAATAAATATTGATGGCGACTCCATTGTTCAAAAACAACGAAGAATCCCTCCTTCGGATTTTTCGGTCGCTACAGCTGGCGACTCCACTGGGGACTATTTAAGAGGGTCAAGCCTAATTTAGTTAAATGTGTAGATATTTGTTAGTTTAGTACTTTATTTACCCGTAGCCCTTCTACTCGCATGTCTATTTTATTTATCTATTTATTTGCTCTATTGAACCTTAGGGTAGAAAACCTTTGCACTATTATCTGTATTTCTTTTGCAGCACGGGTAGTTTAGGTTGCTTATATCACACACATCAATTACATTTGTTTATTGCACACACTCTTGAGCGGGGCCCTATACCCGGGTCTGGAAAAAAAAACCTAGGACGAGCGGAGACGATTAGTGTCAGTCATTCTGGATTTTATCTGTCTGACTCTTATGAAAGCCTCAGCCAGAGTACGCTCTTTCGTGGTATCCCACACCAGGTAGCTCGCTATCGTTGTGGGTCATATCACGAAGGAGATTTCAGCTCTGGAGACCCTTGTGAGGAAGTGATTAGAGCCACCTGAGAGATTGATCACACAAGTAGCCCTAGACCGTGACCTATATATAAGACCTAACCTGTTTAGGACACAAGGGCAATTCACCTACCCGTTGCATCATCGCAAAAACTTTTTATCTTTCAAAAAAAAAAAAATCAAATAATGAAAACCATTTACTCTTTTTTCCTTTACGTATATTTTATGTGACATGGTTAATGTTTCTCAGAATTTGAATCACCAAAATTGGCTTTTATTAACGCATGTAACGTCATTCTTTGAATCATCATACATCATCGTTATTTCACAAAAAAAATATATACAAAAAAATCCTCACATGCATGCTATTCATCTCATTTAGGTTTGCCGGGAATTGTAAGAGACTCGAAAGTTTTGTCATAAGCAAGGCGATATGGGATCAAACTGTGAAGCAATCCAAACTCTGAACTACCCTATAGTAAAACAGCCTAATCTGACAAGTCTAAGGGAATGTGCTGGTCGATTGCCGCCCATCGAGCGCAGGTCTTTTGATAGTTGACGCTCAAGCTCAGGGTTCCAACCTCAGGAATCCCACTCATTCACATACCCCAAATGTGAACCCAGCCATAGTTCCGATGATCCATCCTTACTATGGTATGAGTGGGCTCCCTCACAATCACTCTATGGAGAACCCTCAAGCCAAAGACAAACTACAAATGCTTGAGGAAAGGTTGAGAGCAGTCGAGGGATCCAATGTTGGTGCGAGAGATGCTTATGACTTGTGCCTCGTCCCTAACGTAGTCATCCCTCCAAAATTTAAGGTGCCAGACTTCGACAAATACAGAGGGTCGACTTGCCCTGTAAGCCACTTAACCATGTACTGCAGGAGGATGGCGGCGTTTGCTCACGACGACAAATTGCTCATCCACTACTTCCAAGATAGTCTGTCTGGGGCAGCTTCGAGCTGGTACATGCAATTAGAACGTGCCCATATCAGATGCTGGAAAGACCTAGCCGATGCATTTTTGAGGCAATACAAATATAACATTGACATGGCTCCCGATAGAACACAGCTGCAGAGCATGACGAAGAGAGATAATGAGTCCTTCAAAGAATATGCCCAACGCTGGAGAGGTTTGGCCGCACAGGTGGTACCACCTTTGTTAGAAAAAGAGATGGTATCAATGTTCATGGATACTCTTCAATCACCTTTCTACGACAGGTTGATTGGGAGCGTGTCTTCGAACTTTTCAGATATGATCGTCATCAGAGAAAGATTAGAGAATGGATGGAGAAACGGGAAGATTGCATATAGCTCCGCTGGAACCAGCAATCAGAAAAGGCCCTTCCCAGGTTTCCCTAAAAAGAAAGACGGAGAAACCAATGCCATCTCTGGATCAGGAAAGCCTCCCTACAACAACCCCCGACAGACTTTACAAATACCTACTCAAACACCACAAGCCCCACCTCACCAAGTCAACCCAGGCTATAGACCACAAAACTACCAAGAAAGAAAGCCCGCCAATTTCGACCCAATACCCATGTCATACACGGACCTATTCAATCACCTCATCAGTCACAACTTGATCACTCCCCGTCCAATGAGACTCCTTCAACCTCCTTTCCCTAGGAGCTATGACCCAGAGGCTAGCTGTGGATTCCATGTTGGGGCAGTTGGCCATTCAACAGAAAATTGCAAGGCATTGAAATATGTAGTACAAGACTTAATTGAATCTAAATGGTTAAGCTTCGCAGAAGATGGTCCGAATGTTGCCACTAACCCTCTGCCGGGGCACGAGAAACCCTCCGTCAATGCCATTGAGAATGTTGAGGGGCAATTATTGGTCAGAAAGGTGGAGGACATTGTCACACCCCTGGACCTCATCCATGCTGATTTGTGTCACTTCGGAATCATTATGAAGGGATGTACCGGAAAGGGCTCGTGTGCTGTTCCCCTTTGTGTCGGGACCTGTGAAGCATTCAAGCCAGACCTGCAAGACTTATTAGACCGACACATAATACAAATAGGTCTTCAAAAGAAAGAGGAAGGCGTGTCGACTCTCCAGTCAAGCATCGACCAGAGCAAGAGTATCCGGAAACCCCTGGAAATCCACTACGAAAAGGACACAAAGCTAACCACCGCTGTGCCTAAACCAATCACTATTCAAGTGCCAGTCCCTTTTCCCTTTAAAAGCACCAATGCAGTCCCGTGGAGTTACGATGTGAAAGTTCAGACTACCCCTGATGTCATTAACATCTCAGGGACCGGTGGGATGACTCGAAGTGGACGTTTCTATACCCCTGGAGGGCCTAGTGAGGACCGAGCAAAAGAAGGGGAGGAAAGAACCCGTAAGGGCAAAAACATAGAGCAGGAACCTGTCGATAAGAATGCAGGAAAGAAGACGTTATCCGAGCAAGAAGCCAGTGAATTTCTGAAGCTTATGAGACAAAGCGAGTATAAGGTGGTTGATCAACTGAACCAAACTCCCGCAAAGATATCTCTGTTGTCATTATTGCTCAGTTCCGATGCCCATCGTGCAGCATTAACAAAAGTATTGAATGAGGCCCATGTCGCTCATGACATCTCCGTCGGCCAATTTGATGGGATCGTCGGAAACCTTGTTGCAAATAATTATCTCACATTTACTGATGATGAGATTCCAACTGAAGGAAGGGGGCACAACAAGGCCCTACACATATCTGTGAAGTGTGGAGATTACTCTCTTGCTCGGGTACTTATTGACAATGGTTCATCTTTGAATGTATTACCCAGATCAACCATGGAGAAATTTGATGTGGACTGTTCATACATGAGACCAAGCTCCATAATAGTCAGGGCCTTTGACGGATCAAAAAGGGAAGTCATCGGAGAAATGGAATTACCTGTGCAAGTAGGTCCGGAGCACTTCGTGGTGACCTTCCAGATAATGGACATTGCCCCATCCTACAGTTGTCTCTTGGGGAGGCCATGGATCCACTCGGCAGGGGCAGTTCCCTCTTCTTTACACCAGAAGCTCAAGTTCATAGTCAACAATAAGCTGGTGGTTGTTTTCGGTGAGGAAGAAACGCTGATAAATAAGTCCGCTCCCACTCGTTACATTGAGGCTGCTGAAGAGTCTTTCGAGACTGCCTTCCAAGCATTGGAAATCGCCAATACATCTGCTATGTTAAAACCCAGGCTATCCAAAACTGCCGTAATGGTTGCTAAGTTCATGTTAGGAAAAGGCTACCAAGCTGGAGGAGGCTTGGGAAAGACCGGACAGGGGATCCTGACGCCAATATAGCCAGAGGAGAACAAAGATAGGCATGGGATAGGATATCGGCCCAATCGCACTGACAAGAGAAGGATTGTGGAGGAAAAGAAGGAGCGGAGGTTAGCCTGGCCTGAGGACAGGGTGCCAAATACGAAGAGGATCATCATCTGCGACATCAAGGAAAGCTTTCGGAGTGCGGGAATGTTGAACCCCAATCAGATCGCCGCAGTTTAGGACGATCTAAGCGCTAAAGAAGGCGTCGTCAGTCTTGTACGCCCTTGTCCAGCAAACAAAAGACTCAAGAATTGGGAGATCATTGATTTTCCTGTGGTTTTTAGTTCAAAGTAACGTTTCTATAATGTAATCCTCTGGCTCTGCCCAAGGCCTTAAGATATTTCATTCGGGCCCGCATGTTTTACTTTCAGTATTAATATTAATGCAACGTTATTTCAGTTCCCAATAAACCCTCGCTCTCCTTTTTCTTTTTTACATTCGCTTCTTATTTTCTTTCTTTCATTTTTATTCCGTTAATTTACACAATGCAGATCCGAAAAAAATGTCTTTGAAAATAACAACGCCAATAATCCATATTGTAACTTTGATCACCCCATCAATCAAACTGAGGAAGATGTTGAGGATAATTGGGAAACCCCTCCAGAGTTAATGAGAATGATGGAACAAGAGGAAAAAATAATTGAACCCCATGAGGAATCAACTTAAACGATCAACTTAGGCACGGAAGAAGACAAAAAAGAAGTCAACATTGGCACCACATTGAAAGACAGCGAGCGAGAGAAATTGGTTAGGTTGTTGTTTGACTATGTTGACGTCTTCGCATGGACATACCAAGACATGCCTGGACTGGACCCCAACATAGTCGAGCATAAGTTACCGGTAAAACCCGAATGCCCGCCGGTAAAACAAAAGTTAAGAAGGATGAAACCAGAAATGTCGCTGAAAATCCGAGACGAGGTTAAGAAGCAGTTCGATGCTGGGTTTTTAGCGGTAGCAAAATACCCTCAATGGGTAGCCAATATTGTACCGGTCCCAAAGAAAGACGGGAAGGTTCGGATGTGCGTCGATTATCGAGATTTGAACAGAGCCAGCCCCAAAGATGACTTCCCTTTGCCTCACAATGATGTCCTGGTAGATAGCACTGCACAACACTCTCTGTTCTCTTTCATGGATGGATACTCCGGATACAACCAAATTAAGATGGCCCCCGAAGACATGGAGAAAACCACCTTCATCACTCTCTGGGGAACCTTCTGTTACAAAGTAATGCCATTCGGACTGAAGAATGCTGGTGCAACGTACCAAAGGGCAATGGTCGCATTGTTCCATGATATGATGCATAAGGAAATAGAGGTTTACGTGGATGACATGATTGCAAAATCCAAGACTGAAGAAGAGCATATCGTCAATCTGCAAAAACTCTTCGAACGTCTCAGGAAGTTCAAACTCAGATTAAACCCTGCCAAATGCACCTTCGGTGTAAGATCGGGAAAGCTGTTGGGTTTCATAGTCAGTCAGAGGGGAACAGAAGTAGATCCAGCCAAAGTACGGGCAATACTAGAAATGCCGGTACCAATTACTGAAAAAGAAGTTCGTTGTTTCCTGGGAAGATTGAACTACATCTCTAGGTTCATATCGCAGCTAACATCTACATGCGAGCCTATTTTCAAGCTTTTGTGCAAAAACCAAGAAACAAAGTGGAATGATAATTGCCAAGAAGCCTTTGAAAAGATCAAGAGGTACCTCCAAAATCCACCGATTCTGATGCCGCCTGTGCAGGGCAGACCTCTCATCCTGTATCTAACAGTGCTAGACAAGTCAATGGGTTGTGTACTGGGGCAACATGATGAATCCGGAAAGAAGGAACATGCCATCTACTATCTAAGCAAGAAATTCACCGAGTGCGAGACAAGATACACATTGTTGGAAAGAACGTGTTGTGCTCTGGCCTGGGCTGCACGTCGTTTGAGGCAGTATATGCTGAGCCACACGACTTGGTTGGTATCTAAAATGGACCCAGTCAAATATATTTTTGAAAAACCCGCACTCACAAGGAGGATCGCTCGCTGGCAAATGCTACTATCTGAATACGACCTTTTATATGTCACCCAAAAAGCAATCAAGGGTAGTGCATTGGCTGAGTACTTGGCACACCAGCCCATCGAAGATTACCAATCAATGCAGTACGATTTCCCAGACGAAGATATAATGGCTCTATTCGTAGAAGGGAATCCTCCGGACAACGAAAGGTGGAGAATGTTATTCGACAGCGCTTCTAATTTATACGAGCACGGGGTCGGAGCTGTACTCATCTCTCCTGATAACCGCTTCGTACCATTTACCGCTAGACTGAGTTTCTACTGCACCAACAACATTGCAGAATATGAAGCGTGCGTCCTAGGCATCGAAGCAGCCATTGAATGGAAAGTCAAAAGACTCGATGTATATGGGGACTCAGCTTTAGTCATCCATCAGACAAAAGGTGACTGGGAAACCAGGGATTCCAAATTAATTCCTTATCATGATCACATCCAAAAGATGGTTGAACAATTTGAAGAGATCACTTTCCATCATCTCCCTCGCGAAGAGAATCGGTTGGCCGATGCTTTGGCGACTTTGTCATCAATGTTCAACATCAATAACAACAAGAATCTGACATTCATCCGAATCCAACATCGAGACCTACCGGCATATCATTGTGTGGCAATCGAAGAAGAGCCTGACAGTAAACCTTGGTATTACGATATCAAGCACTATATCACAAACAGAGAATATCCTCCTGGTGCCACCGAGAATGATAAGAGGACACTTAGGAGGCTGTCAATGGGTTTCTTCCTAAATGGGGAAGTGCTTTACAAGAGAAACCACGATATGGTCCTCCTCAGATGTGTAGCTGAAGAAGAAGCAGAAAGAATTATGAAAGATGTCCATGAAGGCTCGTTCGGCACCCATTCTAATGGGCACACCATGGCAAGGAAAATCTTAAGGGCTGGCTACTACTGGTTGTCAATGGAGACTGACTGCTTCAACTACATCAGAAAATGCCATAAATGTCAAATCTACGCCGACAATATCCATGTACCACCTGCCTCTCTGAATGTCCTAACAGCACCATGGCCGTTCTCAATGTGGGGAATGGATGTCATCGGTCCCATCGAACCCAAGGCATCAAACAGACATCGTTTCATTCTTGTCGCTATTGATTATTTCACCAAATGGGTCGAGGCCGCTTCTTACGCCAGTGTAAAGAAATCAGTGGTTGTCAGGTTCATAAAGAGAGATTTAATTTGCCGCTACGGTCTTCCAAATAAGATCATCACGGACAATGGGACCAACCTGAACAATAAGATGATGAAAGAGTTGTGTGACGACTTCAAAATCCAGCATCATAATTCCTCCCCATACCGTCCAAAGATGAATGGGGCAGTTGAGGCAGCAAATAAGAACATAAAGAAGATCGTGCAAAAGATGGTAGTGACCTTCAGGGACTGGCATGAAATGTTGCCCTTCGCTTTGCACGGGTATCGGACCTCTATCCGCACGTCAACAGGGGCAACACCATTCTCACTAGTATATGGGATGGAAGCAGTTCTTCCCATCAAGGTGGAAATACCCTCCCTGCGAGTGCTAATGGAAACAAAATTGGAGGAAGCAGAATGGGTTCAAGCTCGTCTGGATCAGTTGAACCTCATAGAAGAAAAGAGAGTAGTCGCTTTGTGTCATGGGCAGTTATACCAACAAAGAATGAAAAAGGCTTATGATAAAAAAGTGCGCCCCCGCCAGTTTCAAGAAGGAGACCTCGTGCTCAAGAAGATGTTGTCTATCCAAAAGGATTCCCGTGGAAAATGGACCCCTAACTATGAAGGACCTTATGTGGTAAAGAAGGCATTCTCTGGAGGAGCATTGATTCTCACAAAAATGGACGGTGAAGACCTCCCACTCCCAGTGAACTCGGACGCAGTCAGGAAATACTATGCCTAAAGAAATATATGGAATAAAGAGAAAGATGAGCCAAGCAAAAATAAGCTCGCTAGGTCGAAAACCCGAAAGGGCGGCCTAGGCAAAAATTAGAGCGGCCCGGTGGACTGAAAACTCTAAAGAGCAGTCCAGGCAAAAATTAGGGTCAGAAGTTGGACTTTGAGCTACAAAGGCAGTCATTACCTC
Organism: Astragalus membranaceus; assembly: GCA_039519185.1. Lineage (NCBI taxonomy): Eukaryota > Viridiplantae > Streptophyta > Magnoliopsida > Fabales > Fabaceae > Astragalus > Astragalus membranaceus. Next base: position 59,973,035 of record CM076854.1, read on the forward strand.
CGAAAGTTGGATAATGAATGCTCATAGTTGTGTTAATGGGCGATCGGCGTTATTACTTCAAAGATACAAACAATCAAAGGATCAGCTTTCCTTGTTTTCTTTTTCTTCTCTTTCTTTTTGTAGTTTAAACTCCCAATGTAATTTTCAGCCAGCGCGACCTTCTGCGCATTTGTTATCCATTTGAATATTAAACACTTCCTTTATTCTCTCATTTTCCTATTATCGTAAAAATAACGTTCATGGTAGACGATACTGAATTGCGGAACATGTGCATGATCACAAGCATTATAATCATTGCGAAATTTCTAAAAATCACAAAAAAGAGATGATCTCTCATAAAGTTGCAAAAAGGACAAATGCATAATCACTTCAGCAAATCTTAAAAACCCGCACTTTGGCACCACTGCTTGAGGCAACCCTCGTATCCCACGTCAAGAGTCATGCGAGTTTGGATGATGCCAGCAAAGTCAATAAAGAGCTAAAGAGCAAAAAGAGCAAAAGAGCAAGAAAAGAAAATGAAAAAGAAAAAGCCAAGAACAAAAGCCAAAAACAAAATCATTCCACATTTCATTCATCATGTCATCAATTACTTAACTACATGCACGCATGCATCATTCATTGCAAGTGGCTGTTGAGATAATTTTAGTATGTATCGTTAGCACCAATTCTTCAGACCCCCGGCGGTCCTTCAGAGCCCTGGCGCTCCTTCAGACCAACATTGATCCTTCAATCCAGATCGCACGTCGCGTTATCGAGCAACCGACGGATCATCCGGCCCCAGGCCCTTCAGACTAGCTGTGTCCGCCTAAAAAACACAGTGGACGTCCTTCGTGGTTATATCAGTTTCGGACCTGATTAACCCTATTGGCCGCTTGAAAAGAGGCCGCCCCCAGACCGTATTACTGGTACCATAAGCTAGTTACGCTCCTTCAGACCCATCGGTCCCTCAGGCTTAGGCATGCCCTTCAGACCCCGACGGTCCCTCAGTCGAACGCAAGTCGATGCGCCAAGCATTGATTTTGAACTAGACCTTCAGAGCCTCAGTGCTCCTTCAGATCCCCAGCGATCCCTCAGATCCCCAGCGATCCTTCAGATCCCCAGCGATCCCTATTTACCTTCCGTCTATAGCAACCCAGTTTTCATAAGAAAAACAAAAAAACCTCAGTCTGGACAAAATTAGTGTATTTCTATCTTTATTTCTATTTTCCTCGAGAAATTGGGAACCCCTCCGATTTCCTAGCAAAATATAAATAAAAAGGGGCAGCTGTAATACCCTAATTTTGTCCTATCCAAAAATAAGAAATTTTATTTATTTTTAGTAAAAATAATATTCATTTTTATGTTCATGTCATGTATTATTTTATTTTTAGTTTGCTACAAGTTTTAATTTTCGAAAAAATAATAATTAGAAGTATCAAAACAAAATAGGCAAAGGAGAAAATAGGGGGGTCTGTAAAAAATATATAGAGGTGCAATCAGGATTGGGCCATTTAAAGCCCATTCCTCCACCAAACCCTAACCCAATTCGCATAACCCTAACACTCCTTCACCAAAACCCTAACCCATCCACCCAACCCAACCTATAACCCATGACCCAACTCACCAAACCCTAACTTTCCCTCTTCCTAACCCTAAATTCGGCCACCACTAAAAAACCCTAAAAAAAAAAAAAGATTTTTTAACTCCCCCCCTAACCCTAAAACTTGACCACATTCACTCTCCCCCTTTTACCCAAAAATGAGCCACATTCACCCCTATTATCCCATGGTCAAAGTCGACCCACTCCCCTTTATTCCCTCCTTGGAACTCACAATCCCACTTCCCCATCTTTCCCTTTCCCATACACGCCTCCTCCCTCTCTCCTTCCCTCTTCCCCATTCGACCCCATCTCTCTCTCTCTCAAACTTCACTTCTCTCTCTCACCAAACCCTAACACACTCATCTTTCCTCTCAATCCCTCACATCACCCTCTCCCTTTCCCACTCACTCTTTCCCTTTCTCTTTCCTCTCTCACACACTCACGGCACTCTCTCACTCTCCTACCACTCATACACTTATTTCTTTTTTTCCTCACATTCACTCATCCTTCTTCTCCAATCCCTCTCCTACACACCCACACTCACACACTCATTTCCCTCACATGGCTCTCTTCCTTTCACGCCCCCATTCCTCTTCTCACACACACTCACAGATTTTTTTTCTCTCTCACACACAAACCATCATTTCCCTTCACCAACTACCTCCAAACCTTCACCCCTCCATCATATCAAATCTTTCTCAAGTCAGAAAAAAAGGAAAAAACTACTGTGCAAGGTATGGAGGCCACGAGTTTGAAGACAAAGAAGGCATCACCCTTAGTATAAATGGAGGCTACAAGTTTGAAGGAAGGGCGGATTTTTTTTGGAAGAAAAAGGGAAGAAGAAAATTCTTGAAAAAGTGTAGTGTTGTTTTTTTGATTTTTCCCCTTCTTTTCTTTTTCTTCTCCTTCCAATATTCTTTTTTAGTTTAAAGATCTTGTTGTATTAAGGAGATCCGGGAAGAGGTTCTTCCCAACATTGCCAAGTTTTTTCCTTAAGGTACCATAATATAATTTTCGAATTTAATACATTATTATTGTTTTTTTGCTTTTTATTTCATTGTTGCTGTTTTTTCTTTTTTTCATGTAAATATTGTTGCTTTTCTCATTACTTATATTATTGCTGTTTTATTTATTTTTTTTAGTTGCTATAATTTTGTTCATGTAAATAATTATTGCTGTTTTTTGTTTTTTTTTCGTGTTGTTGTTGCTGTTTTTTTTTTGTTGCTGTAATTTCGTAAATCTTTTTTTTTTATTATTATTGTTGCTGTTTTTTATTTAAATATTGTTGCTGTTTTTTTATTTGTTGCCTTTTTTTAGTCAAATCGTTTTTTATATAGTTGTTGTTGTTTTTAGTTTTTAGTTGTTATTATTTTTTTTATTTATTGCTATTTTTTTAGTCAAATCGTTTTTTTGTATACAGTTGTTGTTGTTTTTTTAGTTTTTAGTTGTTGTTATTTTTTTAATTTGTTGCTTCTTTTTTTAGTAAAATGTTCTTTTATTTTTTATTTGTTGTTGTTTTTACTTTTTTTTGTTGCTGTTTTCTTTATTTGTTGCTATTTTTTTTTTTAGTAAAAATCTTTTTTTTTGTATATATTTGTTACTGTTTTTTTATTTTTTTTATTATTATTTGTTCCTGTTTTTGTTTTTTTATTTGTTGCTTTTGTTCTATTAATTTGTTGGTTTTGTTGTAATTTTCGGAATAAAATAAAGTAAAAAAAAATGTTTTTTCTCCTTCCAAAATAAATGGTTACTAATACCACTACCTTCATAAAAAAAGGGTAATAATAATAATCATTCTCCCAAAAATGTTTTTCAAATAAAGGGAAAAAAAGTCTTTAAATTGTTTAAAAATATAGGATAGAGATTCAGTCAAATAAAGGACCGACACCGCTAGGATGGATTCTCTGAATCTAGATTAGGATAAGACTTGTTCTGGACTGGGCCAAAAGGCCCATTCAGCAATTGGACAAGGATTGACCCAATTACTTTGATCAATATCCACAATATACAAGCCCACCTATGACTCTCATACTTGGATGGCTCAGATTCACTCTATCGATCTGACGGCTTACAACGAGCACAATTCCCTATAAATATTGGCTCACATTGCCATAATGAGGTTCACTCTCATTCCTAGCTAAATCACTCATCTATTCTCAATACTGACTTGAGCGTCGGAGTGACTTCGTAGGTACCCCTCCCGGGCTCGCACTAACCTCCGGCCAGGCAGCAGGTGACCTACCAACTGCAGTCCACCCAGCACTGCGAGATACAGAACAAGACTAAATTAGCATTTTCGTTAATATGTATAAACAGAATCAATCTCTAACCCCTATTTGTATTATAGAGTGATTTGATAACGCATTTAATTTAGGTTTTTCAGTATTTGAAACTCCTTCTAATTTTTGTCAACTCAAATTTTAATGACTCTTTATGTCTAAAATATAATTTAAAGATACAAATCCTCGGTTACGAACTATCTCTATTTTCCTTTGGTCCTAATAATTTTAATTTATAGAGTTTATAGCTTCTTACTACCTTACTTAAACTAACTATTATTTCTATACTATCAAACTATTATGATCAACGTCTAACTTAAAAATGTCATTTAAAGTTTTAATTTGTTTACATGGATCTTATGCCCACACATATCAAATAGACCAACCCATCCTACTTTATTTCTAAAAATTCATCTAGATTTCTATTTTGTCTATTATCAGACCCTAAAATAAACATTTCTATAATCAATTTGATGAAACTCGTCTTACCTCAAATAATTGTACTTGCATATTGAATCACTTTCTCATTCAAACCATCCCTAACTCTCTTAACCTTCTTCCTCCAATAACTCTTCCCTTCCTTTATGCTTGGAATACTTGGGATCTGTTTCATCACCGAATGTATACCCCACAAAATCAAATTTCCTCATGCTTAGTGAAGTGAAGTACCCCTACTGCAGAACTATCCCTTTTCTTTTACCTCTTGTGTGTTTTCGGAATGCAGAACCTTTCTTGTTCTTTTCTTATTTTTTTTCTCTCCCACGTTCTGTTTGTTCTGGTTTTCATCATTTTTTTTCCATTTATCTTCATTCTATTGTTTAGGTCATGCTAGATTTAAGATGAAGTTTCTAGATTTAATATCATCTATTATTATAATGTTACTGATATTATCCTTTAGATTTTAATATATATATATATATATATAGTATTAGACCTAACACAATTATAATATATTATAATATATGTGCTAATGAAATCAAATGGCTTGATCCTTCCTTAACCAAAGGTCGGTCGGGGGTTCGATCCCCGCCTTGGGTACGGAGCAGCATTAAAACTCTGGGCCAGCTGTCCTGCCCCTCGAGGCACCTATAATGAGCGAGAGATTAGTCACTGTTGTCCGTGCGGTGCCCAAAAATGGCGAGATCTTTATCGGCCTCTCTTTTCATTTTAATTTCTTTTACTATATAAACAAGTTATACGTCAATTTTTTTTTCAAAAACTTAAAATTTGGTCTGGTTTCTTCTCTAAATATTTTTGAAATAGTTATTATAATATTACAATAATATAATTTTATTAATGTAATTAACATGATTTTCTTAGAACTATCTACACTCTCATTAGCAAAATTGGAGAAACTATGTTTTAGTCTTATGTCCGTCGTTAATTTATTTGTTTGAGCCCAAAGAGAACACTTTGAAATTTGAGAGCGTTAGAGCTATAGCCACTCTGGTGCAACAGGAGGATACTTCCGTGTACTTAAGCATCAGATCATGGGTACATATTCATATGTGTTACATACCAGTAACTAAAAGAGGGTGAGAAATTTGTTACAAAATAACTGGCCTAAGTATTTTATTAGGTATTGATAGTAATCATTTATAAACAACTGATTTAGCTCGTGTCTCCTCTGATTTGCATAAATAGAATTACAACTTGTCTTTTCATATAGTTTATATTATCTTTCACTTTATAGTTCAATTTTAACCCACTAAACTTATATATAGTCTCGTTCAGAATATAACTAACCTATTGTGGGTCCCAAAAGAATGATAAAGAAAATATTCTTCAATGAAAATATGGGTGCAACTAATTAAAGATTTTTCCTAATAAAAACGTTTATAGAAAATTTTATACCATTATTTACTTAAATTAGGCCATGAAAATCTTCGTCGCAATGTTATTTAAAACCATATATGAATTGTGTGAGTTTCCATGTGTGTGTTACTATTGAAAATGGAAATTCCATTAGGAAAAAACATTCCACAAGTTTTTTGGTAAGGAAATGAGATTTTGATAAGAAACTTATCTTTCGATAAGGAAATCATATTACGAATATACAAGCACTACAAGAAAATTGACATATACCAACGGAGGCCTATAGCGATGGTAAATAAAACCGTAGGTATAGGTATGCTACACCTACAACAAGTTAAAAAAACCGTGGGTATAGGTTCATAGGAAATATGGTGGAAAAATAACTGTGGAAGCCTATAGTGACGACTGCTTTAACCGTAGGTATATGTATCATTTACCCACAAACGTTTTCTAAAACCGTGGGTATAGGCTTTAGCGACGAAATCAACTCCATTGGTATAGGCTAAATCAACTCCGCGGGAGAAGTAAAATTTTCCCTCTCTCTTCTCGCTTTTTTATTTTATTCCAAAATTAAAATATTTGGCCGAAGCTATTCACTCTCTTCTCGCGTTTTTCTTTTTTTCTTTCTCTATTCTATTCGCATTCACCATCTCTCTGAACCGTCGTCTCTCTTCCCTGCCGTCTCTCTGAACCGTCGCCTCCCACCATCCACCATCCACCATCGCCTCCCTGTTACCGTCATCCACCATCGCCTCCCTGTCGCCACCTCTCTCTTCAACGAAGAAGCTCCTTCTCGCTGAACCCTAACTCTCTCAGTTTCCTTCTCAAATCAATCCAATGGCATAACTCTCGCAGAATCTCGCGCCGGACCTGAAGGAAAGACGGAAAAAGCTACTGAAATCGTCACCTCCGAAATCGTCACCTCCGCCTCTAAATCGTCACCTCCGCCTCTGAAGAATCTCACCTCTCGCAGAATCTCACCTCTCGCAGAATCTCACCTCCGCCTCTGAAGGAAACAGCTCTCACAGAGGTGATTTTTCTTCTCCCTCACTGAAATCTCCAACTGAAATCATTGTATCTTCATTTTTTTTAAGAAATTCTGATGGGTTCTGGGATGATTCGTTATACATCTGTTTTAGTTCCTTATACCTTTGGTTTGATTTTTTTTTTTCAGCTACAGAAGGGAATTTAGGTGCGAATGAGGTTTTGAAGCTGTTTGGATCTTGTGTTATCTTGTTTGTTCTGAGAGGTGAGTATCTCTTTGTTGATAATTTTTATTTTCCCCCTTGACAGTAATTTTAGGTATTTTTCTTGCTTGTAGGCTGTAGCATGTAGGAAATTACTTGGGTCTAAACTAGTTTTTATATCACAAATAAACTTATTGCAACTTATAAGCATCAATTTGGTAGTCACTTTTGATTTTACAATATGAAGTTGGGGCCAGATTAATCCTACTGTTTGTTTGTAACTGATGCTAGATTAATCCTACTACTTGTTTGTAATTGGTGTGCATTTGTGCAAGTATGTTTGATGTTTGTTTTTGGTCAGGAGCACCTGTATTGTTTGTCTATGTGTGATTATGGTTGTAGGTGTTGTGTTCATAGTTTTAATGTGTTGGTATTGCTTTGTTTTCTATTTTCTTTATATTGGATTGCATACCCTTTCTCTCTTTGTTCACTAATTTAGTCACAACAAACCCTTTATTATTTCAGTTTTACTTGTCGTATGGAGAATAGAGGATGGATGTGTGATCCATCAAAACAGAGTGAGGAATATATTCGGGGGGTTAATGGATTTCTTGAATTTGCTTTTAAAAATTCAGAAACGAATGGAAAAATATTTTGCCCTTGTATAATATGTGCCAATTGTAAGCAACGCTCTCGCACAAGTGTTTATGAACACTTGACTGATCCACGACGTGGGTTTCTTAGAGGTTATAAACAATGGATATTTCATGGTGAAAGGCCTACCACTTCAAGTAGTACAAATGAGCTACATTCAGAAATGGAACATGACATGGATGGGTTAATACGTGATGTTTATGCCATGCATCCTACAGGAGAGCCAAGTTGTGGTGAAGAGGAAATTAATCCCGAAGCAAGAGAAAGTGTTAAGTTTTACCAATTGGTGAAAGAGAATGAGCAAATGCTCTACCCAAATTGTAAGAAATATAGCAAGCTATCCTTTATGGTCCATTTGTATCATATAAAGTGTCTCCACGGGTGGAGTGACAAATCGTTCTCTATGTTACTAGATTTATTAAGAGATGCTCTACCAGAAGGAAATGTTTTGCCAAGCTCATACTATGAAACAAAGAAGATGATCTCAGGGTTAGGTTTGGGGTATGAGAAGATCCATGCTTGTCCTAATGACTGCATATTGTATCGGGATATGTATATCGATGATCAAGTCTGTCCAAAGTGTGGTATGTCAAGGTGGAAAACAACAAATGAAGATGTGCAGGCTAATGGATCGGAGACTTCAGGAAAGAGAAAGAACTTACCCGCAAAGGTCCTTCGATGGTTTCCTTTGAAACCGAGGGTGCAAAGGTTGTTCATGTCATCCAAAACCGCAGAATCAATGAGATGGCACCATGATGGTAGATTGAATGATGGTTCTCTTAGGCATCCAGCTGACTCACTTGCTTGGAAAGAATTTGATGCTCGATATCCAACATTTTCATCAGATCCTCGTAATGTTCGATTAGGAGTGGCTTCTGATGGCTTCAATCCTTTCAAGACTATGAGCATTACCCACAGCACTTGGCCAGTCATGCTAGTTCCTTATAATCTACCTCCTTGGATGTGCATGAAACAAACATTCTTTATGTTATCACTACTAATTCCAGGACCTAAAGGTCCCGGAAATAAGATTGATGTTTACCTACAGCCATTAGTACAAGAGCTGCAAGAGTTATGGGATGACGGAATTGAAACCTTTGATGCCTACAAGAAAGAGACATTCCAACTTCGTGTTGCTATAATGTGGACTATTAATGACTTTCCGGCATATGCAAACTTATCTGGATGGAGTACCAAAGGTCAATTTGCTTGTCCATGTTGTGGGATTGAAACTGCCTCGCGATGGCTGCGCCATGGTCGAAAATTTTGCTACATGTGCCATCGCCGCTGGTTAGCCCCTAACCACAAGTGGAGGTCGAATAGTAAGGATTTTGACGGAGCAAGGGAGTTAAGGAATCCTCCTAAAATACTTGAAGGGAGTGAAATTTTAAGGCAAATAGATGAAATTGGATTATTCTGGCAAGTTCAAGGCCGTGCTATTCAAATGTGATTGGGTTGATATCAAGAAAGGTGTTAAGAAAGATAAGTTTGGGATGACACTTGTGAATTTCAACTTTTTGAAACACACGGGTAAAGATATTTGTGATGACCCGTTTATTTTTGCATCACAAGCTAAGAAGGTGTTTTATGTATATGATGAGAGAAACAAGGATTGGCCCGTTGTTTTGAATGCAAAAGTTAGGGATATTTATGATATGGGTGATGAGGAATCCAATGAAATTGAAGAAATCCGTGAGCAACCAATGCATGATTCAACCGAAGCTACTCAAAATGATAACGATTTGATTGGACTTTCAATCGAAGATGATCATGATTTCTTTGAAGTTTCCGTTGATAATCATATTGATGATGAGGATGTAGAGGATGAGGGCGAGGGCGAGGATATGTTTTAGTTGTGAAAGATTTTATACTTTTTCTATGCACGTAGACTTGACTATTTTTTGTTGATGTTTTGAATATGAAGTTGTTCCATGTTCGTTTATGTTTTTTACATCCTTTCTTTTCTTTTGTGTTTTATGGTAATCTTAATGCTACTCTGTTTACTAAAATATTTAGTTAAGATAGTTAGACATTGTATTTCTATGAAACACTATTGTACGTTATAAGCTAGTTCAAACTTATGTTATGATTCAATATTTCAGTCGCTTATTGTAAAGTAATGCAGAAATGGGAAGAAAAAGAAAGTTAAATATTGGGCGTCGCATTCCAGAAGACTCAAACCAACACATACAAGCAAGTAACAATGAAGGAACACAATCTATTCCTACTGACACAATACCAACTCATGCCCAAGGAAGTAATTCTGATGATGTCATACGCGAGTCTGCTGATTCCCACTCGGTTCCTTCGGATATAGAAGCAGAAGAAGCACAAAATGAGAAAGGTGTAAATTATATTTAGTTTCTGTTGTTTATATTTCATTTTTGTAAACATAATATTTTATGTTTTTACGCCTTCTATATTACTTGTAGATGTAGAACCTAAGCGGTTGAGAGGCCCAACAAGAATGTTAGATGTATGGGAGATGGAAGATGGTGATTTCATAATTGTTAATTTAGATAAGTATGGTCGGCCTGTTGGTGAGGAAGGGACAACTCTTACTCGTTTCATAGGAAGTATAGTTCGAAGGCATCAATATGCTCCAATCAACTACAAATCCTGGAAAGAAATGCCAAAGAAGGATAAAGATGCAATGCTGGAACTAATAGAGGTATTATTGTTATATACTTAAATTTTGATGCATCAAAAGTTACAATATGACTTAATTTATGTTGTATGTATCTAACATTTATCACTATTTAGTCCAAATTTCAGTTCATTCCTCCTATAAGTGACACAACAAGAGAATTGTTGAAATCTGAGTTGAATGAGAAGTGGAGGCAATGGAAGAGTGATTTAAAGTCAATGGCATATGATCCGAGTAAAACTGAAGAAGAGATTGCAGCTGCATTACCTGATGGCAGGGTTGAACCTAATCAGTATCGTGAATTGGTTCATCATTGGTTTTCAGAAGAAGGACAAGTAAGTCATCTAGCAAATAGTTTTTTGCATATTATGAGTAGTGCTTCAACTTTGATTCTTTCTTCAACTAATATTTGGTTGTATAAATTGTAGAAACAAAGTAAAACTAATAAACGAAATCGTGCTAAGTATGAAGATGTCCATTGCATGGGTACAAAAAGTCTCCCAAAACTGATTGATGAAAAGGTTTGTTTATATTTCTACTTCTCAATGAGTAAAATGTATTTATAAAACAAAATACATCTAACTTATATGTTTGGTTTTAGAAAAAAAAAGCCAAAGGTGTATCACCTGAACGTAAAGAGATTTACATTGATACCCACACTCGTAAAGATGGATCAATCGTCAATGAAAAAGCTGCAGAAATGATTGTAAGATTTTCTTTCAAACTTAGCAACACACTCGTAAATTATTTTATGCAATGAATATATAAGTAAGTAGGAGAAGTCACCTTCTGAGTGACTTGTTCACCGTTTTCAAGCTTGTCAATAACCATGGAGTTCTCAGGACTCTGGTTTTTAAGCTCTGTGTCACTAATACTAATCTTGGAGCTTTGATCAACACAACTAGTTTCTTGAGTATCAGTGACACTAAAAGAAGGTTCCTTATGAATGTGAAAATAGTAAGGAGGAAAGGAAGTGTTTATATGAGAGCTCTGTGTCACTAATTCTATAGAAAGTGATACACAAATTAAAAGCAAGTAGATAGATGATGATGTATCAGTGTGGACTGAACAAAAGTTGGTCTGTGACAAAACTTAGACAACAGGCCTATATATAAACGACTTGTGGCTTGTGGCACATAAAATTGCTGAAAACTTTATGCAGTAACTTACTCATTCCCATGCAGACACAGTACATTTGACCGGTCTTATCTCATCAACTCTTTTTCTTCTTCTTTCTCTAACATTATTGTCAATCATAAATGATGTCACAGATAAAAAAAAAGTTGAATTCAAAATAATTAAGTAAATATATGTTCCAGCTGCCACTTTGGTTGTCTGCTACTGATCTGCTATTGATCTACTATATGTTCCAGCAGTAATATTCCAGCAGTATATGTACTTTATTTTTACACAGTTCTGTTCTGTTCTGTTCATTTAGTGTTTCTGCTCTGTTCATATATGTTGAGATTGTGCTGTACTGTATTTTACACAGTTTTGCATATGCATTCTGAGATTGTGCTGTTCTGTTCATATGCATTCTGTATTATGAAATTATGCATTATGTATGCATTCTGTATGCATCTGTATTCGGAATATTAAACTGGAAGGCTAAGAAGTTTGTTGGTGAATTTTGTTACAAAAGAAGTGTCATTAAGTGAAGGAAGAATAGGTTTATAAAGTGGAAGGTTTTTTAGTGAATGAATATTTGATGAGGTTTCATATTCAAGGATACCAACTACTGTTGAGTTGTCAAATGTGCCTTGACCTGTTACATATGGTTTAGCAGACATTAAGAATTTGGCATTTGGATAGTGTGAACTAATTAGTTTTAGGTCATGGCTTATGATACTGTGGATTTTGTTATGAGTACATGTATATGATACTGTGGATGACCAGAAATTATTTGAATGGCTTATGATACTGTGGATTTTGTTACATATTAGTTTCTGGTCATGTACTCAAATTTCTGGTCATGTACATTCAAATACATGAACTAATTTCTGGTCATGTACATTCAAAAAGGAAAAGTATTAGTTTACATTCAAATATATGATACTAGTTACATATTAGTTTTCAGGTCATGGCTTATGATACTGTGGATTTTGTTATGACTTCTGTAATCTTATGCTCAAATTTCTTTGAGAAGAGATATGTTTATCTAACATATTGTATTTATGGGCAGTATACTTGAGTAATAGTACCTCAATACTTATGCACTTTTAATGTTTCAGGAAAAACTAGACAAATACAATAATGAAGCTGGAACATCTCAATCATCCCAAAAGTCACAAAATCACATGCATTGGAAGGATGACATATTTTCTAAAGTACAAGGACCAGACAAAAGAGAACGTGTGCGTTGTATGGGCAGGATTCCTAAGCCTAAAAAATCAAAGGTTGTTTTGTCTGAAAATCAAGAGTTACGCAATAGAGTTAGTCAAATGGAAAGCCTCTTGGGAAATGTTATGACATTGATTCAAAATCGATTTTCTGGAGAAGATGTAGATGATATTTTACAAGTGGCAAGACAGGTATACTATATTATCCTCCTAGAGTTTTTATAAATGAGGTATGGAAAAATCAACCAAGTTGAGTTGTATATTTTTCTTTCAATAGGTTACAGACGCTTCTAGTGCTCCCGAGCAAATGAATTCTCCAAGTCCAGACACTAATGAAGATAATGGCGCCAATGAAAATTAGAAGAAAGACCAGTGGAATTGGTAGGATGAGGTACTGAAGCTGCACCCAGGAAGAAGGGAGCAGCTGCTTCAGCTTTAGGACTTTGAAGATCGTTTTTTGGTTGGGGCATGGCTGACTCTGAGACATTATATCTATCATTTTCATTTCCTTTTTAGTATGTATTTGCTTTTTAACTTTTGAGATTATGAGTTGATGTAGGAGTAATGTTAATTTCCACTATGTTATATGATTTTAGGATTATCTTAAGAGTTGATGTAGAAGTAAATGTTAATTTGCAAAATGGTGACATGCTTGTAAGACATGTTTTGTGATTAATTTTCAATATGATTTTAGTTTTATTGTTTCATAAATGTATTTATTTTATATTTAGCTTTTAATTGATTATCATAAATATTGTTAACAAATTTTTTACCAACAAAAGGAAGTGGTGGGTATAGCAAAATTAAGAGTGATTTTAAAACCTATACCAACAGCAACTCGACCGTGGGTATAGCAAAATTAACAGGGATGTTAAAACCAATACCAACAGCAAGGCGACTGTGGGTATAGCTCTTAGGTTTTGTCCAACGGTAAGATCGTCTGTCGGTATAGGCTATAGCAACGGCATTTTTCCGTGGGTATAGCCAAATAAAGACCACGAATTTTTTTTCCGTCGGTATAGGTTTTTGGTGCTATACCCACGGTTTTTGACCCTTTACCCACGGATTTTTGCCGTCGCTATAGGTCAATTTTCTTGTAGTGAAGAAACATATATTTGCTTTTGCGGTTTTAAAAGAGTTAGAACAATCTATTAAATACTTTTAAATGTTACGATTGTATTATTTATATTATAATTATGATTTCTTTATCACCATTTAACTCAGACACCACATCTACAAGACCTTGAATATAAAACAATCTTTTAAAAGACCATGGCATCATTCAACAACTTTTATATAGCTGTGACCTTTCTCATCTGTTTTACTTTGTTATTGAAAACATCTGTTGGTTCTGAAACTCTTCAGCCACCTTCTCAAGGTCCTTCTAGTGTGTTGAATTATGCACCAAGGCCACACTAGTGCAAAAATGACATTAGAATTAGACATTTAAAGTCAGGCGCCCAGATGCCTGACTACATAGGTAGACACGGTGGCAAACTTGTAAATAAGTGGCAAAACTCTCGAGTATTAAGGTCAAGCAGATACACGCCTGACGTCTAAAGTGAAGAAATAGGGAAAAAATAAGACTTTAGAAGTCAGGCGTGTAAGCGCCTGACTACATAAGTGACACGGTGGCAAACTTGTAATTAGGGGTGAATTTTTTTTCTTCTGTTCTAATACTTTAGAAGTCATGCTTCTATTCGCGCGCGACCTCTAAAGTCCAAAAATAGAAAAGAAAAAAAAAAGTCACTCTCAGCCTCTCACTCTCATTCTCAAAGATTCACTCTCACAATTTCTCGAAGACTCCTCTCCTCTCCTCTCCATTCTCACTCTCACGAACCCTAATGCTTCATCTCTCTGATCCTTCATCTTCTCTCCGTCACTCCCTCACTCACTCACCGTCACTCCCTCACTCCCTCACCGTCACCCTCACTCCCTCACTCCCTCACTCCCTCACCTTCGTCACCTTCGTCACCCTCACCTTCGTCACCTTCGTCACCCTCACCTTCGTCACCTTCGTCACCTTCTCAGAAAGCCTTCACTCACACAAAGCCTTCACTCTCAGAACACGAACCGAACCCTCTTCACTCTCAGATCTCCACGCCGTTCTCACCGTTTCCTCTCCCTTGACCGCCACCTTCCCCCTCATTTTCCGACCACCATAGACGTCCAATCAAAAAACGAGTTTGATATTTGGTATCCCCTAAGCGTCCGCATGAAAACCCCTCAAGAAATTTTAAGTTTGGAGAACTCTTCACCGGAGCTCCGCCGTGCCGGAAATCGCACCACCGGATCTCCGCCGTGCCGGAAATCTCACCGTTGTTACTCAGTGTAAGATTTCTTTCCACCATAGACTACGATTTTGTTGTTTTTTTACTCAGTGTAAGTTTCAGATGTTACTGATTTTGTTACTGATTTTGTTGCTGATTTTCCACTATAGTGTTACTGATTTTGTTGATTTTGTGACCCTGACGAGGAGGAGGAGGAGGAGCAAGAGGAAGAGGTACATTATTTCCATCTCTCTCACAATCTCTTAGGTACATTATTTCTGATTTGTGGTCTTTTTGCTTTGAATTATTCTATATTTGATTTTCTTCAAATAGGAAATACTCTTCTCTATATATATGCTTCTTCAAGAGTATCCATGTTAATGGTTCTAAATTCTCGTGTCTATTTTTTTCACCAAGTCTGATAATAAGTCCTTTTGTTGGTGAATAAATGAATAGAATGATGGATACTAAAACGATAAAGAAAATTGCAATAGAAACAAATAAATTATTTTCCACAAATCAGAATATTTCTATAATGAATTCAACATTTATTTTCCACTATACTCAATGGTAAATTACCACTTATGCAAAGAAGGTTCACTTAACTGACCTTTGTGTAAAAGTCTGGTGGAGAGCACTTATCAAAGTGAGTAGGACTGAAATCTAAGCTCCAACCATGTCCCATGTATACTTTTACCTGTTATTGGACATGACAACTTAACATTTAAGATGTCACCAAAACAAATGAATTTACCTTGTAGTATTAAGTTTAGTATGTTATGCTTACCTTTAATGTCTTCTTCACTGGCATCATCATTCTAGGATCAAACTGATTGTCACATTGAAGTTTCTGCATTAGAATTTGAGGCTTTTTTACATAACCACATCCTCCATTTGCCTTGAACATTCCCTGCATTAACCACTGTGATTTCCCATGCCCCTATTGAGGAAAACAAGTAGTAAAACAGCAGAAAGTTAGCATTGCTTGTAAAGATATGGTATAGCAACTTCCAACTAAAGTTATTGCATTGTCTTTTGTAATAGCCTCTAAAAATTCCAAAAAAAAGAGAAAAATTCCATGTATTTTCGAAACAGTTAGCCTTGGTCACAGTTTTCATCGATGTAACTTCTAATTTACTCTTTATTGTATTTGTGTGCTTTGTTTACTAATGTGAGAATGAATTAGATATAACTTTTCTTCCTGTGTGAGATCACACAAAAGCATTGAGGAAAATCTGGATAAACTTTTAAGGTTCTATTTTAGACTGAGATTCTATTTTAGACTTTGAGGTTCTATTTTAAGCTGAGATTGACAATTGGGAGAATGAAAAGGATAAACTTTGAGGTTCTATTTTAGACTTTTGCAACCCATGTTTCAACCTTCTTTTCCTTTTTCTTCTGCTTCTCTTCTTACTGTTTTAGCTAGGCTTATGATTGTTGTTGATTTACTTATAGAAGTTCAGTTAAAATGATATATTTTTGTTTTCTTTTTATTTATACAAACCAATGAATTATTTGGTTTCATTTATAAAAATATGGTGGTTTTTAGATGTGTTTTCCATTTATGAGTTCTTCAAATTGGCCCCGCCCCGTCAATTTTATTACCCCTGCCACATGCAATTCATTCCCATTTATGAGTTCAAGCATTCATCATTTCTAACTGCATATCCGAAGATTGAAGTTTATTACAAATGTCTATTGTATACACTGTGCTTAGAATCTGAAGGGCCGAATTAGAGGGTCAATTTTATTTGAGGTCTTTGAATCATATGTTTCTTATTGTTGAAGATGTGAAACTTATAACATAAAAGCTGCTATTGTTTACTTTGTGTATTTGAGGTTTTTGAATCATTTGAAGTATTCAAAATGTGTATTTGTAATAACAGAGCGATGACATCTCATATTGTTGGCTATCCCCGCATGGGGCCGAAGAGAGAGCTCAAGTTTGCCTTAGAATCCTTTTGGGATGGAAAGAGTAGTGCCGAGGAACTGCAAAAGGTTGCTGCAGACCTTAGATCAGCCATCTGGAAGCAGATGGCTGAAGCTGGAATTAAGCATATTCCAAGCAACACCTTCTCATACTATGATCAAGTATTGGACACAACAGCCATGATCGGGGCAGTTCCTGATAGATATAATTGGAATGGTGGGGAGATCGGCTTTGATATTTACTTCTCCATGGCGAGAGGAAATGCATCTGTGCCAGCTATGGAAATGACCAAGTGGTTTGACACCAACTAGTAAGTACCCCCCCCACCCAAATATATTTCTTGATCTTGTGAGTTCTACATACAATTTTATTAAATAAAGTTGATTAGTGGTGTAGACTAGTGTGTGAATGAAGATTTGCAGAATTAGTTGTTATTTGAAATAGCTGTAATATACGTATTTGATATACACTCATCACTATATTTGATTTAAATACCTAGAACATGTTGAATTTGGGAATTTGGTTTGATATTTGTCATAGTTGTAACAATTTTATAATCTATTATGGTACAGCCATTTCATTGTTCCTGAATTGGGTCCAGATGTGAAGTTCTCCTATGCATCACACAAAGCGGTGGATGAATACAATGAGGCCAAAGCTGTAAGTTTAAAGATTGCTCTATTATAACTATCTCAAAATTGAACCGGAAATTTTAATGATGAATTACTGAATACTTTGGTAAAGGATGAATCTTCACTACCTGATCAACAATATAAAAGTTAACCTGGGAAGAATTATCACAGGAGAAAAAAATTTATTTGAATTAAATATTTCATCCACTGTTGTTTACAAAGGGCATATTTCTACTATGCAGCTAGGAGTTAATACCGTACCTGTACTTGTGGGACCAGTATCCTACTTGTTACTGTCAAAACCAGCTAAGGGTGTTGAGAAGTCATTTTCCCTTCTTTCCCTAATTGACAAGATCCTTCCTATCTACAAGTAAGGCCTTAATTTAGTGATATGTTCTTGAATCATAAATTAGTGATATGTTCTTTCCCTAATTGACAAGATCCTTCCCTAATTAATGGTACTTTGTAATTTATTTTAGGGAAGTGGTGACTGAACTGAAGGCAGCTGGTGCTACTTGGATCCAATTTGATGAACCTTCCCTTGTCAAGGATCTTGATGCTCACCAGTTACAAGCATTTACTTATGCCTATGCTGAGCTAGAATCAACTCTATCTGGTTTGAATGTTCTGGTTGAGACATACTTTGCTGATGTTCCTGCTGAAGCATACAAAACGCTTACCTCTTTAAAGGCTGTTACTGCATATGGGTTTGACCTTGTTCGTGGAACAAAGACCCTTGATTTGATCAAGCAAGGATTTCCATCTGGAAAATTTCTTTTTGCTGGTGTTGTTGATGGAAGAAATATTTGGGCCAATAATCTTGCATCTTCCCTTAATACCTTGCAGGCACTTGGGGACATTGTTGGGAAGGGTACTTATTATTGACTAGTTTGTTTTATTATATATAATCAGCACGCCGCAATCTAAATGTGAATTATCATTTTTTCCTGCAGACAAAGTTGTGGTTTCCACATCCTGTTCTCTTCTTCACACCGCAGTTGATTTGGTGAATGAGACCAAGCTGGAACAAGAGATCAAGTCTTGGCTTGCATTTGCAGCACAAAAAATAGTTGAAGTAAATGCCCTGGCCAAGGCATTGTCTGGACAAAAGGATGAGGTACATCATACCCATCGTGGCGTTTTGGCCCATACTTGATATTTTTCAGCTTCTTATTTCTTCACACCTGTCACTTTGCAGGCTTTTTTTTCTTCTAATGCTGCTGCCTTGACTTCAAGGAAGTCCTCCCCAAGGGTGACAAATGAGGCTGTTCAAAAGGCTGTTAGTGTTCATCAGGATTTCATTTCTATTTTTTCTGTATTTGATAAATTTTAAGCCAGTAGAGTTCTTAAGTTGTTGGTTTCTTTTCTCAGGCTGCTGCTCTTAAGGGATCTGATCACCGAAGGGTCACTACTGTCAGTGCCAGATTGGATGCTCAACAGAAGAAACTAAACCTTCCTATTCTTCCAACCACTACAATCGGATCTTTCCCTCAGACTGCAGATCTTAGAAGGGTTCGCCGTGAATTCAAGGCCAAAAAGTAAGCATGAACTCTTCATCTTAAGTTATCTTCCACGTTCCATGATCGTTATATTTAATACTTGACATGCTATATATTACTATATGAATAGGATCTCTGAGGAGGATTATATCCATTTCATTAAGGAGGAAATTAACTCTGTGGTGAAGCTCCAGGAAGAACTTGACATTGATGTCTTGGTGCATGGAGAGCCCGAGGTGTGGAGCTGATATTTATTATTAATTCAGTAGTTTAATGAAGACATACTTCTGTGAAAATATGATTCAAATTTTTGTATTCTGAAATTTTAGAGGAAATTTTTGTTGTATATTACTTGTTGTATTCCAATATTGGATTCTTCCAAGCATTCATTTTATAGCAGGGAAATATATGAAAAGCTGAGAATTATCGTTTGATGTTATGGAATTGCAGATAAGTTTCTCAACTGTTGGCCACATACTTGATGTCATACTTGCACAAAAAACTGCCACAGATAGGTCAGCTGATGCAAAGATAACAAAGAAACAGAAATTGACAACACATCAAGAAGCAGAAGTTCCGACTAATGACATATGCAGAAGAGAGAATCCAGTCTACATTCTGAGCTCCATTCTTGATGTCTTACTACTGAAGAAAGACATAACAAACAGGTGATATGATTACTTCTGAATCTGAATAACTACCATTCTTGATGTCTTATTATGATATTTAAAATAAATAACTACCTCTTTACTATTTTTGTTGTTCCCTTTTATAAGTTTCGTTATTCTTGACAGGAAGAGATGATGAATGGAATTAACATTAAGCTACTGATAGAGTGCCCAGACTTCCAACGTTGTAGTCACCCGCAACCATATATTTTCTCTGCTTTCTGCTGTTATTAGAGTCTTCCCGGAAAACATTTTCGGGCATATACTTGATATTATGCCTGTTATCGGCAAATCAGCTGTCACACAGGTTTGTTAGTGCTGGTTTTCCCTGTACTGAACTTAGTATATTTTGTGGGCAGAATATCTTTTCTCCCCAACTATGAATTCCCTGTTTCTTTGCTCTAATCATTGCTATTCAGTCGCCAATTTACTGTGGAGAACTTCTTCAGTATATTAGCCATGGTCTCACCATTTATGTGTTTATGTGCCTGTAGATTGACACTCCTTCAAAGCTTGTTTTTGAGAAGCTTTTATCTGCAAATTGTTCCTTGTTGGTTGTCTAAGACAGATGATGTGGAAAAATTACTGAAGGTTGGCTTTTTCATGAAATTGCTTTTGGGTATTCATGTCTCTCCTACATGATTGAAAGCAACTCTTTGCATATCCATCTTCTGATATGTTATTTCTTCCTTCAGATTTTTGTAGATATTTTGCCGGATATGGTTGAGCACAGAAGGCTGTCAATTGTTTTGTATCTGCTAAGGTATTTTCTACATCATGATCCTAATGTTGTGACTTAGCCATTGTATTCAGTGTACAAGTATAATATTCAGTTCTATTAGGCAAAGTCTTGATGTAATTTAAATCATGAATTTTATTAAGATCCCAATTGTTTTGTTCTAGTTATTTTCCTGTTGCTAACAGCCTCTGTATAGTGTATACTGCTAGTTTTCCTTGAGAATTTTCAAGGTTAATGTTGAAATCAGAGTTGTTTTGGGAAATTATGCTTGTTTTGAGAAATATATATGTTTTACTCTATTTTGAGAATGCAAGTTGACTAGCACTTGATTGGTTACATTCATTAAGCGTTACTTTACTGATATATGACTCCATGGCCCAATGGATAAGGCGCTGGTCTACGGGACCAGAGATCTGGGTTCGATCCCCAGTGGAGTCGCTTCTTTTTAATGAAAAATTTGTATAACCAGGGTGTATAGATTAAACCAAAATTTAAAAAAAAAAACTTTTAAGGTCAGGCGCAATAATGCTTGACCTTAAATCATACATACGAAGTCAAGCAATAATAAAAGCTTGACCTTAAATCAAACATACGAAGTCAAGCAAGTTTAAGCTTGACTTTAAATCATACTTACGAAGTCAGGCAAGAATAAATGCTTGACTTCGTAAGTATGATTTAAAGTCAAGCATTTATTCTTGCTTGACTTTGTAAGTATGATTTAAAGTCAAGCAATAATAAAAGCTTGACCTTAAATCATACATACGAAGTCAGGCAAGAATAAATGCTTGACTTTAAATCATACATACGAAGTCAGGCAAGAATAAATGCTTGACTTTAAATCATACATACGAAGTCAGGCAAGAATAAATGTTTGACTTTAAAACATACTTACGAAGTCAGGCGCAATAAATGTTTGACTTTAAAACATACTTACGAAGTCAGGCTATCGCTTGACTTTAAAACTCCAGACATACAAAGTCGACTTAATAAAAGTCAAGCGCCCGCCTGACTTTAAATCCCCTTTTCGCCTGACTTTAAATCCCCTTTTTGCACTAGTGCCATCGTCATCGTATGAGAAATATTTAAGTAAATGTGTAACCAAATTGACGCCAAATTGTGGTCAACAAGTATATTTTGGTGTATTTGTTGGAAATCAAACAGTTAGCAACAAATGTTGTCTAGGTCTTGTGAATCACGTGGGAAGATCGTGCCACATGGACATCACAAACAATGCGGTTAAATTGCCAATTTTCAACAAAAACAAGACAGTAATTTTGAATAGGGCACTGAAAATTTGGAATGATTGTAATTTAGTCCACTCTGCTTGATCTAAGGTTGGCTTTCATTGACACGTCTGAGTTAATGAATGAACCAAATGAAAAGTACGCTTTTATTGAATGAGTTCTTCCTACCTCACAGATACAACATCATCATTGTCTAAATCAAGGTTTCAAGTCTTTCTTTTTAGATAAAAATTAAATCATTTAGATGATTATTATTAAAGCTGATATTATAACTAATATAAACAATTACTTATGAAATTAAATAATTGTTTTCTCATATTAGTTACGCATAAAATATACCACAAGTCCCTAATTTATAGTTCAAAGTCGCGCGTGTTCAAAACAATTTAAATGGAACACAAAAAATAGAAACTAAATTGATAATTTAAAGGGAAAAAGGTAAAAACGTAGAAGACCAATATGATTATTAATTGACTGATATAGATTTCAAATGAAATCATCAAAACCAACTCAATGTTACTCAAATTAAATTCTTATCCACGTGTAAGGTATTCAGATTTTGAATATTCAACTCCGTTATCATTTCAAAAATATATTTTTATGAAATTATTCATTCTAATTTAGTTTTTGATTGTTAAATAGTGATACTTGTTGCAAAATATTTAATGTAAGGTAAAAAAATCTCTTTTTATAATATTTATAAATTAAGTATTGTGCTTGTTGTTCACTTCTCTATATAGTTTTGTTTTAGATAACAAAACTTCTAGGTAGGTCTTACAAATGTAAAATTTATATAATATATGATCAAACTTGTAACATCAGAGTGCGTAGCGGAAGTAAAGGGCTACAGATGAGGTTAAGGAGCGGAGGAATGGGCATCCATGCTGGTTCGAAGGATTGTGGGTAACCGTCTAGCCTTTGGAGCCAGTTCTACCATTGTGTCACCGAACAACTCTTAGGCGGTCACCCATAGGATTGTAGGCTTATGAAACCACTCATTGGGGAGGTGTTAGTTTCATAGACTTGTTCGGAATAAGTGGGCATCTTGAGACCTTGGTTATCAAGAAAAATGTCTTGTAAGGGTCTTAGTACACCTTTCTAGTCGACCTTCTTCTATGACTTGGGTTAACCTAAAACACATGTTCTAGTTTCCCAAAGATTCCTTCCGGTTAGCCTTGGCGATAGATTGTGTTCTCTTCTCAGAAATACCATCCCTCTGTTATGAAATCCCACCTACTGAAAGACCTTGGTACTTACCAACTTGACAAGTAGTACTGCCATAGTTAAACACTCTGAGTTAGTTTCCTTTAAAGAAAGGTTGGCATTTTATGTCAAAAGATGTCAGTGTTTCTCATAGGCCCATCGCCTAAGTAACCTAGAGGTTTAAGTCTTATAGGATAATCATTTTCTCGGTTCGAGAAGTCATACCCTAATAAGTGAGCTGCCAAAGCAAGAAAGTTCTGTTGTAGGTGTAGTGTCAAAAGTTGATCATGCTCGACATTGCCATTCTTACCCTTCTCGTTATAAATTGGCTATTACCTTAACCTTCTTTGATCAGTAGTCACCGGTATTGTGTGATCAGTGCCTGTGTCTTAAGTATATTCAGAAGTCTCCGGTTGTTCCTTCAAACTTTGAGTCCTGAATAGAGTGGTTGCAACCGAGACGTTTAGCCTTATTAACATTTTGTATAAAATGGAAAATCTTTTTATGTAATCTTCGGTCTCGGCCAACTACACTCTTTCATGATAGACGTGGTCTACTAAAATCTAGTACACTCGTAGTGTCAAATGCTTCTTTTCTTCTAGATAAGAACACCTGATGTTAAACCGAACATGTGCATTCCCCAGTTAGCCCAATCGTGTAGAGAGTAGGGATGCAAACGGGGCGGGGCGGGAACGGGTACCTCACTACCCGAAGCCACCCCGTTTACTATAAATGGGACCCGTGCCCGCCATGTACCCGCGCGGGTACCCGCTAAGAGGGTCTTAAACGGGTATTGTTTCTTAACGGGTACCCACGGGTGCGGGTATTTTTTTGCACCCCTACTAGAGAGTCTTCCTGTTTCACAACTTAGACCCAAACATTCTTGGATTCTCTCATAGGTGTTTGAGTAGTTGAGGCCCTCCAAGAGGGTGATTAGTTTGAAGGGATAAAAATGATAGAGTTTCAGAAAGTTCTGATTAAAAAGGGTAGTTCGGTCTCGTAGGATTTCGTCTAGCTAAAAGTTTCCCCAAAAATCCTTGCACTAACTTTATGATTGAGGATTCTATGATTGTTGAGTTTAAGGCTCAACTCAAGGGGTAAGGAGATTCACCCATACTAGTATTTTGGGTTTAGTTGATAGAGTCGACTCCGATAGGTATAAGGAAAATTGTTTTACATTCAAAGGTTTCAAATAAAGTTTTATAAAAACCCTATCATTTTGTAAGTCATTTGAGAACATTGATTGGTCCCGAGTCTAACCCAAAGTACTAGATGTATATGCAAGAGGACCGAAAGGTAATGTTCCAAAATTTTCTATCCGTTGAGAAGGAAATTTGGAACGAAGGTTGTTAGTGCATTGACTAATAAGGAAAAACGGAGGTATTAAGCATTGATTTGAGCTATATGAATGAATACTGCCATGAAAGAGTGATGTGACCGTTGAATGTGTTTTGTGTTGTGGGTAACCATGAATGGGTAAATTTATGAATTGCTTGTAATGGACTAAAATAGACGTGCAATTGAATTTCGAGCATCACATGTTGAGTGATATTGAATGGCTTGTTTCTATACTGTTATTTATTATGAAAATGTGTTTACGTGTATGTTGTGGTTGTTACACCCTTTAGAATGTTGATTTGAACCCTATTAGCCAATGGACCTATTTAAAAATCGAATGACCATGAAATTCTATTGGAGATGACAGAAAAATTTCATCATGATTTTGATATTGTGCATGTTAATGGTGGTTTATTTCTGAAATAATGACATGAGGCTTGTTTTTATGAAATTGCATTGTGTCTTTGGATGATTGGGTTGAATTCGAAATTGTTATTGATGATTCCACTGGGTTGTGATTGAAATTTCTGAAATGATGATGGGCGTGCTGAATTGTTGCTTTAAAAATCGTTTTGTGAGAATTTGTATGCTAGTGTCTCTCTTAGAAATCCATATTGCTATTGATGATGTAAATGCATTATGACTGCGAATGGAAGTTGTTTTTGAAGTATTTTGTGTTAATGCATAGTTTGGTATAAGTCTTGGGATGAACGGAATGGACCTTTACGAAAAAAAATTGGTTTTTTCATGAGCTGAACATAGAGCCCGGACCGTGCGCCTAGTGGTACGGATCGTGCGAGATGTTTTGCCACCCCTTTTCAAATTAAGTTAAAGTCATTCCGTTTCGAAGACAATGCTTCCCCACTCCTATCCTTACCCTAATATATGATAATATTAGTTGGAATCGACTGATTGGACCTACGTTTAGTGTCATGTGAATGTTAAGAGGTTTACGGTTTATGTGTATCGTGTAATATTTGTAAATCGAGTGAGACCCAACTAGATTATAAGGGCATGAGATGAGATTGCATGAAGTAGAAGTGTTTTTAGGTTCAACTAACCTTAGGAGTGAGTATTGGTTGCACTACAAATAGAAAATTTTATTTTTGAAAGGTTTAAATATATGTTCAGCCCCTGCAAATATGAGTAGAATTGGGGGTTGAACACACGACCTGATTGTGGCATACACTTTCAATTACCACTAGGTCACTAGAATACTTGTTTATATTAACCCACCTATAGATATAGATTACATAACTGTATCTTTTTATAAAAAAAAAATCACAAAAAATCTGCAAAGATGTCGAAGTTCATCTTCATCATAATGCAGAAACAATAGCTATTGAAAAAATCTAGAGATCTTCATCAAAACGAAATCAAACAAATCTTCATCATCAAATGAAATCGAAACAAATCATTAACATCAAACGAAATCCAAACAGATCCTCATTGTGAATCGAAATCGAAACAAATTTTTAACCCAAAACGAATTTCAAATCTGGATGAAGAACACACATATCTTCATCTTCATCATAACCCAAAACGAACTTCGAATCTGGAAACGCTGTTCTGGAAACGAATTGAAAAACAAAATCCAAACGCTGGAACGAAAATGATGAAGCAAATTGAAAAACGAAATCCAAACACTGTGATTTGCATTAAAACGCTGGAACAAAAAAATGAAATCCAAGAATGAAATCCAATAAATCTGTGTTTTGTTGTTTCGAATCTGAACGAAAATCATTTCCATTTCCATTTCATTTGCATTTTTCCAGAAATCCTAAATATACATTTGATGATGATGAAATCGGTTCCTGGGTTTGAAGAAGGGGTTTCTCAATATTCTGTTTTTCTCAAAAACATTACGTTGAAGATAGATATACTATAATTGTAAGGCTGTTGTTAGTTGAAGTTAGTGGTTCAGTGGTTAATCAGGGTGCCATGGTGTCAAAGGGTCTTGGGTTCGATTCCCACCCAAGCATTTTTGCGTAATACATTTCAATTAGTGACATGCCACGTTGCAGCAATTCATTGGCTGTAGATGTGGCACGTCATGTGGCAATGATGATGTGGCAGGTTAGTGCCTCGTGGCGCTACGGTCCAACTAAATGTTGACACGTGGCACTAACATCAGTGCTGATGTCATACTAACATCATCATCGTTAGCCACGTCAGCTTTTTTGGATGGAAAATTGACCAAGGGGCTTAACCGCAAACGTTTAATATTTGCGAGGGTCATTTTAAAGTTTTTTTTTTACAGGGGTTTAACTCGAGTATGGTAATATTCGCAGGGGCTGAACATATATTTAAGCCTTTTTGAAAAAAACCTTAATACAATTTTGATTATTCTTTAAACTTCTTTGGTGCCATCATGACCAACTTCTATGCTTAAGGTCGAGGTTTCTAGTAAATCATTACATCATCTTTTTGAAAGAGTTTATTTCAAAAATTTGGGAACGAACAAAGCAGTTTCTGTATTTGTGAACCTTATCTTTGAACTTGTACTTCCTAGTAAGTGTTTCATATTAAATGTTTTGATTAAGATTAATCGAAGTTGGGCTGGGAACCAAACTGTTTGGAATAAAAATTCTGAAGGTACCCATCAGACACAAACTGAAAAGTTCTTTTCAAAATATACGAATTTATCTCTTACCCTTATGATTGTTTAAAAACTATTGCTTTTGAACCCAACATTGCTGGTCAAAATGTTTGCGAAGTTTTCTCACCCTAGAAAATATTTTCAATTATAAGTACAAAGCCTAACTATGCTTGTAATAAGTCCTTCCCCTCGTTGTGAACTTGAAACTGTATTGGTTGAGTCTAAGTCGTCCTTGGGCAATAGACACAATTGAATGTATACTTTAAACAAGTTCTTTGTCATGAACAATTAAAATGAATTTTTGTTATTATTCGTCTTCCAACAAAAAGATTGTTTACACTATATACCATGACTTAACCAATCGTACGTATTAAGTTTAAGTTGTAATACCAGTGTTTTTAAGAAGTACTACGTACTTAGTTTCTGATCAATTTTTCGTTAAAATGTTTCATGAGATTTGTACGGCTGTAATGTTCAATGGTATAATAGATAGAACTTGAACAATTTTTGGGGACAAAATTTTTCATTACTTTGTAACATCCCAAAGTAATTATTTTAATTACTTTGTTGATTGCGTAATTTAATTATTTACCATTGATTGTGGATTTATACTTTTACGAAATTGATTGTATAAATATGAAAATTTTGTGAATTCTGTGTTGATTGCTAAGTGGGTTGTTTGATTAAATTGGGGTTAATTAAGGAAATAGAGGAAGTTAAAGGTATTTCAGGAATTTCCCATAGCCAACACTCACTAACACCCACTCACACTCACTCATTAGCCTCACAATCAGCTAAGCATTTAACTCAACACTCCCTCTCTTTTAGCAAAAAGTTTTCATTTTCATAAAGAAGCAAAAATATTTCATTTTTAGAGAGAAAGAGAAAGAGAGAGAGAGAGGAGTCGAGCAAGAATGGAAAGAAAGGGAGAGCTCCACTCCCAAACTCATTTCAGAACAATCACACCCAAATCCTCCCTTTCCTTCACACTTCACCATGGATTTGAGGTCCCAAGAACAATAGTGCAGTTGTTTTCTCTTCTTCTCCTACCCTTCTCCTACATCTCCGAAAATACCCAAGGTTGACGGTTTGACCAAAACAGTTGCATTTCTGGTTGCATGTCTCCATTAGAGCTAGTTTATGGTGATTTTGGTGCTACATTGATGATTTAGAAGTTGAAGAGGAGATTTTGAAGCTTGGAATAGAGTGTTGGTGACTTGGGGTCAAATTTGGTTGCTTGGGGGAATTGTTGTGCATTCATTTTAATGTGAGTTCCTCACATACTTTTTTTTTCTGAAGTTGCATGTGCTGAGTTGTTGAGTTAAAAACCGTTTTCGTAAAATTTTTATGTTCGTGTTGTTGTTTGGAATCCATGTATCATCAATGATTGAAGTGTATTGTTGATTTGATTGTGTTTTTGATTCGAAATATTACTGATATTATGAGGCATTGGACTGGGTTTAGTGTTAGGGATTGCCTCCCCATAAAAATTTTCAATACCTTTTCCTTTTGTGTTCTAATTCATTCCCAATGCTAACCCTAACCCTAACGAAGTATTAATCGATGGTTGTGACTGGATTTTGACATGTTTTAAGGATCAAAAACATTTAATTACTTCGATTATAATTGTCAACAAGTGTGGAAAGAAATTGAGTAAATAATGGCATAATCTACGAGGGGGATGACGATCACGAGAGGTTAAAGCACACTTTGTGGCGGGAAGTCATGAGCCCATAAGCCAAGGCCTAGCATTACTCGGTATAGCTATTCGAGTTGGGTTCTTCGTTGAGATTGGGAAAGTTAATCTCCCGGGTTGTGCTAAGAGGAAAAAAGGAAAGAGGTAAAAAGATGTAAAAAAAGGATAAGAGGTTAAGAGGAAACGATCGAACTTAGAAAACACCGAGAGAAAATGTGAGGGGTCTCGAAGGAACTCATTGAGATTTGTAATCTCACTCTTTTATTTGTGGTGTTTTCAGATTTACAGGGTAAAGCAAAGCAAACCGATGAGAAGTAGTTGCTGATGTAGCTGCTTAGCTATCGAGGGATCCTTTCGGATCGATTTGTTATGTTTGCTTAGTTTTCCCGAGTCATGTTTAAGTGTATCTTTAGACTGAAATCTTTGATATTATAATCAAAGCTGTGATGTATTATAAATTTTATTTTGGGCTTTTGGACGTCTATGGTATATAGTTCCGATATCGGTATCTTAACCTAAGGAACTTGAGGTGATGGTAATTTCCATAAATTTAAGTTGTGTCCAAATTCTCAAATAGGTTTATAACTCTCATTTTATAGAAATGGTCAACATTCTAGACTTTATGACGACTAAAGGTTAGGATGTTACAATAAATATTACAAAAAACTGGGTATTACAAGCAATGACTTTTCATCGTGTAAAAAATTATAAAGGAATACTTCCAAAAGCATCGTTTATAAAAATAAATGATCAAAAGAAACTTACTAAAGTAGTTAGCACTTTTTTCTACGCTTAAATGAAGTTTTGCCCCCCCAATTTAATATGGTTCGAAATTTGATTTGTCCTACGAGTTCTTAAACTTGATCATTTTTTTAGTCACTATAAGCTCATGTCCCTACTTATTTGCTTGTTCTAGAGTGTGTGCATTTCATGATGGAATATGTAACATAACAACCACTCTCTCCCTGCAACCAAGATGACACTCATAGGAATATCTACCAACCCACATGTGGTACTTCTATTGCCTTCCATGACAATTCAAACGTATGACTAAAGGCTTAAGCACCAAGAAGCATCCTTGTGCTTCACCACTAGAGCTATAGCCACTGTGGTGCAATAGGAGAAGACTTCTGTGTACTTAAGCATCAGATCATGGGTGTTCGAAATGTAACACCCATTTCTACTCGGCAATTTAATAATAAAAATCAGAGTTTTTCATAAACAAATGGATGTACATTTTCCGACTAAAACCACAAAATGAACATAGTTAAGTCATTGGTAAAAACAGATACATAGCACTTTAAAAAAATAAGTCAACTTCCATTACTACACAGCGGATTTTCAAAAAGGTTTTAACTCAAAATAATCACGGCCTCTTTATCCAACTTAAGACAACTCATAAAACAGCGACAACCAACGTTAAAATTCATACAATAGGATAACAAAATAAAATAGTAATAATATGCGTTCATCCCCCCGAGTGCTACGTATCAGAGCGACGACACTGACTCGAACTAACGAAGGTACACAGCCTTCATTCGTGGTTACCTGCACGTTACCAACACGGGGTAACATTCAAACAGAAGGGGTGAGATATCGAACCATATAATAGAATGTATGAAAAACAATATATACCAGAATAAGGACGTCTCAATTCATCACTTCACAGCAATCAAATAACTGCAATCACCACGAATCATCAACATAACCACTCATCAAAATGCAAATGGGCCATCAGCGGTACCCTCAACAAAATACAATGGGCTATCAGCGGTACCCTCAACAAAATACAATGGGCCATCTGTGGCACCCTCATCAAAATACAAATGGGCCATCAGCGGTACCCTGAACAAAATACAAATGGGCCATCAGCGGTACCCTCAACAAAACACAATTCAACGACTTAACCAACAATTATCAACTAGCAAATCAACAACTTTACCAACAATTAGCAATTGACCAATTTAACCACTTAACCAACAATTAATCTTTTCAACAATTTAACAATTAACAATTGACAACGTAATCAACAATTAGCCAACCGGGGGCCTAATGCGCCTAAAGCGCCCAACAACAGCAAACATGGCGCCCTATGCGCCCAACAACAGCAAACATGCAAACAACAACAGCAAACAGCAAATAGCAACAGGAAACAACAAACAGCAACAACAAACAGTAAGCATGGCGCCCATGGCGCCCAGCAACCAACGGGACAGCCACACAGGGCGCCCATGGCGCCCAGCAGCATCAACAACACAAGCAACGGGCAGCCAGACTTGGCGCCCAGCAACAGCAGCAACACAAGCAACGGGCAGCCAGAAATGGCGCCCATGGCGCCCAGCAACATCAGGGGCAGCCACACTTGGCGCCCAGCAACAACAACAGACAAATTTCCTTCAAACATACCTCTACTTCGGTGAATTAATTAACCTATCAAACGGTATCGAAACTTAGCAAAGGACTCCTCTATGGAAAGCTAAGAATGTCTAGTTCCTGACTATAATTGTTATTTTGCAACATAATGGTCCAATTCGTACAGTTTCAGTAAATAAGCAACAAGGTTCAGAAAGCAGGACAGCCTCCATGACCTAGATTGTGACACCTCTAAAATTATCAAAACTCAGTCAAATGATATGGGACTTGAGCCTAACCCGAAACAAATTGAGTGTAGTTTCCAATGAATCAATAATCATTCAAAAAGGAGTTCAAACGAAAACGTTATACACGAAATACCGAACCTATACCCAGATTGTTTCTAGAATTTTAACCTAACTTGTGACACCTATAACTCGAGCTATACAACTCCAAATGCGACCAAACTAGCGCTAAATTAACAAGCATTAAGTCTAGTTTCTGAAAAGGTAAACCAAATAATTTGTAGACCGGTAGATTGTTCCAAGTCACTGTATAACCGAACCTATACCCAGATTTTTTCCAGAATTTTAACCTTAATTGTGACACCTATAACTCGAGCTATACAACTCAAAATGCAACCAAACTAGCGCTAAATTAACAAACATTAAGTATAGTTTCTTAAAAGGTAAACCACATAAATTTTAGACCACTAGATTGATCCCAGTTACTGTATAACCGAACCTATACCCAGATAGTTTCCAGAAATTTAACCTCACTTGTGACACCTATAACTCGAGCTATACAACTCCAAGTGCAACCAAACTAGCGCTAAATTAACAAGAATTAAGTCTAGTTTCTGAATAGGTAAACCACATAAATTTTAGACCACTAGATTGTTCCCAGTTACTGTATATCCGAACCTATAACCATATTGTTTCCAGAATTTTAACCTCACTTGTGACACCTATAACTCGAGCTATACAACTCCAAATGCAACCAAACTAGCGCTAAATTAACAAACATTAAGTATAGTTTCTCAGAAGGTAAACCACATAATTTTTGGACCAATAGATTGTTCCCAATTACTGTATAACCGAACCTATACCCATATTGTTTCCAGAATTTTAACCTCACTTGTGACACCTATAACTCGAGCTATACAACTCCAAATGCAACCAAACTAGCGCTAAATTAACAAGCATTAACTCTTGTTTCTGAAAAGGTAAACCACATAAATTTTAGACAACTAGATTGTTCCCAGTTACTGTATAACCGAACCTATACCCAGATTGTTTCCAGAATTTTAACCTCACTTGTGACACCTATAACTCGAGCTATACAACTCCAAATGCAACCAAACTAGCGCTAAATTAACACGCATTAAGTATAGTTTCTGAAAAGGTAAACCATATAATTTTTGGACCACTATATTGTTCCCAATTACTGTATAACCGAACCTATACCCAGATCGTTTCCAGAATTTTAACCTAACTTGTAACACCTATAACTCGAGCTATACAACTCCAAATGCAACAAAACTAGTGCCATATTAACAAGTATTAAGTCTAGTTTCAGAAAAGGTAAACCACATAATTCTTGGACTACTTGATTGTTCCCAGTTACTGTATAACCGAACCTATACCCAGATCACCCCAAACAATGAGTTTAGCAACAATATTGGCATCAATCATTCATCAGTTTCAATAATTTCGAATATCATCAATAGATTTTCAAAGATTAAACAAATTGAATCAATCATTAAACAAACATAGGATCCCCTATTTCCCTACATAAAGTCCTTCATATACCCTATTATAGAGTTAGAACCCCACCCTTACCTGGATTTTGAAGATTTCGCAGTCACCTCCCTTCTTGGATGCAAAAATGCGCAGCCCCCTCTCTATTCCTCACCAAGATGTGCAGCCCCCCTCCTTGGCTATCTCTCAAATCCTTATTTTTCTTTTTCAGCTTAGGACAAGTTAACCTATTTCTAATCCTTTTATACTTCTCTTTGTTTTTTCTAATTAGCCTTATGGGCCACTCTTCACACCCCCTTATATTACTATTTCTACATAAAAATAGGCCCATACAATAATAAGTAATATTATTACTCTAATATTATTTTCTAGGCTTAATCAACCAATTAATTAGATACAAATCAACATAGCAACTATACTAATAATTCCCAACTTCAACAATTCACACACTTAATCATTAAATAAATTAATTAAATAATTAAATAAATATTTGGGGCGTTACAACTCTCCCCTACTTAGAATATTTTCGTCCTCGAAAGTTTACCTGATTCGAACAACTCGGGATAAGGTTCCCGCATCTTGATACAACATCATATCACTACAACACAAACAATAGTTAGAACTAAATGACAATACTCGATCGTCAAATGACACAACAACTGTAACATCCCCAATTTAGCTAATTTCATTTATTGAAATTAGCAAGATGTCTCAAGATAATTAATTAGCATAATTGGTTAATTATGATATGGCGATTTAATTGGGATTGTAAGCGAATAGGAGCACAAGGGTATTTTCGTCTTTTCCACATATTTATGAGTTTCGGCTAAACCATCCTCCACAGAACATAACTATATGCAATATGTAATTATTGTATAAGTATTGTGTGATTAAAATTGACTCAAGAAGAAATTAAGGAAGTTTAAGCCAAAATTGGACATAAGGGCATTATGGTCATTTCGCCCCTTTTTAAGTGAGCTTCAGCTGACCCCAAAAACAAAACAACACCACTCATGTGACACTTTCATTTCAGCTGAAAACCCCAAAGAAGAAAAAAGAGAAGAAAATGGGGAGCTTGAGAGAGAGGAGGGCGTGAGGTAGAGTGAGAGGAGGAGAACCCATTTCTTGATGCATGTGTTTGATCTTTGGATCATTAGAACCAGCTCAACATCCTCTTCATCCTGATACCCATTTCAGTACCCCAACCTTATCCTAACTCATTTCACCATTGTTGTATCCTTAAGCTCCATTTGACCAAACTTGAGTAGCATGGCTTGCATGTTGTAATGAGACACAAAGATCGTGATTCTTGTCCCTCTGGAAACGAGACACAAAGATCATCATTTTGGGCACAAGAACCGTATGATTTCATGGATAAATGAAGGAGATATCATGTCCCAAGTTTCGGATTCAGAATCAAGCACTGTCCTGGACCAGTCACCTTGTTTCAGGTATATCTCCCAATCTACTGGATGCATGCGTATGAACCTTTGGCCATCAGAAAGTAGACAAAATGATCTACACAATGGGCACTGGTTTGAAGGGTTTTGGCCACGATTTTACCAAGATACGCGTGTTACAAAACGGCTCACTGATTCTGGAAAACGGATGCGAAATTGGAAGTGTTGGTTCCTCAAATTTCGGATCGAATCGCCAAAGTTCGAGAGACTCCAATTCCATAGTCAAGGAGGAAGTTCAGTAGCTGGATTTGTGATTGGTTGCTGTTCCGGAGTTCAGTTTCGAGTATCGGACGAGTTCGGTGCGAGTACGTGATTACGGGGATTGTTCGAGAGGTTACGGTTCGTGAGGACGTGATTTCTCGCGAGGTCGTCAAATCGGTGAGTTCTATACTCGCTTAGGGACGTTTTGTTATCGAGTCATGTTATTTTCTGAAATGATATTATGGAAAATCCGCTTTGTGAAAACTTAACGAAAACGTTTTTATCGAAAAACCGTAAATCGCATAATTGCTCGAATTGATTGGATTGTCGATTTATGATATATATTGTTTGACTGTTTAATCGCTTTCGCTGGTCTGGAATAATAACTGTTATGTTGGGATATCGATCGGAACGAAATTGGAATCGGAACGGAATGGAATTTACTCATGAAAAGTCTGTTTTCTGGAAAACGGATGGAGACGCACGGATCGTGAGCCTCTGTGCACGGGTCGTGCGCCCCCATCTGATGCTGCATGAAATGAATTTTTAAACACGCACGGATCGTGCGCCTAGTCGCACGGGTCGTGCGTATCTTTCTGAAACTTTCTACAATTTTGTTCAATAGCGCACGGATCGTGCACCTACACGCACGGGTCGTGTTATACCTTCTGATCCTCAGATTCAAAGTACCTTTTTATCTATTCCAAATGATTCCAATTCTCTTCTAATCCATTCCCCAAGGTCCCCCAACAATGTAAAGATACCGATGGCATGAGATTGAACATGTTCGATGGAAAGTTTGTGTGTTATGAATAAAATGAAAGACCGCACTTAGAGAACGCGAGAGTGCATATGTCAAGAATGATAATAATACACGGTGTTTGACTGATATTATACATTGTATTTGACTGATATGGTACTTGGTACTTGACTGAAATGACTAACAGCCCATTGCGGGTACACAGACTGATAATGTATAATAAATAAAAGAGGAAAAAGGGTGACGACCCTAAGAGGTTAGCATACTAGGGGAGGGGAAGTCATGTGCCCCAAAACCTAGACTCAAGACTGTTTCACCCACTAGAAATAGCGGGATGGGTTCACCAAAGTGAAAGGAGTACCTATAAAATAAATAGACTATGGTGTTATGCTAAAAACATGGAACAAAAGATTGTATGCTGCATGTGTCGCTTACGAGGGCCATGAGCATAGAGGATACAGGAACTTAATATATTTCCACGTGGTTGCTTTTAGGGCCACGAGTTTAAAGTAAGGCATAATGAACCGCTAGAGTTAGTAAGGGGTCTCGATAGGACTCACTGAGATAATGTTTATCTCACCCTTCATATTTGTGGTTTTTACAGAGAAACAGGGAAAGACAACGGCGTCTAAGCACGGTTAGCTGGTGCGACTCATGGAACTATGGGAGATTGGATTTCCGCTTAGCCCTTTGTATTTTTATCTTTTAGTTATGTCACCGATTGTATAACTTCCATTGTTTAAGTTGTAAAATCGTTTCCGCTACTTTATGTTTTGAGTATTGAACACCAGGATTATGTACGAGTCTTAAGTATAGAAACTTAAGCATTTACAGGAAGTGTATGAGGTTCAGAGAACCATTTGATATGTATTATCGAAAGTTTTAGTTGTGTTCAATATTTCAATAACAGGAAGTTACTCTGATGTATGCCATTTAGTGCATTTCGGTGATTCTATTTGTTAGAATTTATCGGGGTGTTACATTATGGTATCAGAGTAGTTCGACCTAGTCGGGCTTAGTTTAGTTTAGGGTTGAGTCGATTCCTTGTTAGTCTTTGTTGTGATTACACTTGTGATGCTAAGAGACATTGAGCCTGATCAACTCAATACTTGGTGTATCATGAGCGAAATTATGGAAGGATGACCGAGACGTAGTCCTCGACCAAGACCGAAGTTCCTTAAAACCCGTCTCATCTTAGGGAATACTGGAAAGGAGAAGGTAGTTAGGCCATCAACTCCGAATGCAAAGTTAAAAGGCAGCCGATCAAGGAAAAGAAAGTGCAGTTATGATTCCTCGAGACTCTCCAAGTGTTTTGCTGGTAGGAAGCCCAAGAGGTGGATGTCGTCCTAGTGCGAATCAGTGGTAATATTTTAAGAAAAAGGGTCACTCAATCGAGAGTGCCCAAAAAGAGGAAAAGAAAGGGTCAGATAAGCCTACTTCAGCTCGAGAGAGGGTCTACACTGCAGATGCTCAGAAAGTCAAGGCTACAAACACTCCACCGAGAATGTGGATATTGTCCTAGGTATGAGATGAACGACTGCAAACCATGTGAATGTTGATTGTTTCATCGGACTATCGGTTTCGCCTCCGAGTCAGTGGAGCTACAACCGACCAATTCTGAAGTTGTTATCTCATTCACTTTAGCCAGTGACTGTTTGTTTCAAGGCGCAGAAGCTTATGTCATGACGTTGTCTGCATCCACTGAGACAGGTCTAGATTTATCTTCTGTGCAAGTTGCTAATGAATTTCTTGATGTGTTTCCTGATGAAGTTCCTTTGTTTCCTCCGGATCGTGAGGTGGAGTTTTCTATAGGGTTGGCTCCAGGCACGGGACCAATTTCTATAGCCCCGTATAGAATGTCGCCGTTAGAGTTGAGGGAAGTGAAAGTCCAATTGGAAGAGCTAATTTCCAAACGGTTATCCGGCCGAGTGCCTCACCATGGGGTGCTCCAGTGTTGCTTGTCAAGAAGGAGGACGGAAGTATGAGATTGTGTATTGATGATTTGTTAGACCAATTGAGGGGAGCTTCTGTATTTTCAAAGATCGATTTGAGGTCTGGCTATCATCAAATCAGGGTTCGAGCTTTGGACGTCCCGAAGACCGCTTTTCGTACGAAGTATGGACACTATGAATTTTGTAGTGATGCCCTTCGGTTTGACCAATGCTCCAGCCGTATTCATGGATTATATGAATCGGATTTTTAAATCCCTATCTGGATCAGTTTGTGGTTGTGTTCATTGATGATATCTTGGTGTACTCTAAGACAATTGAGGAGCATGTGCAACATCTTCGAATTGTTCCGAACGTACTCCGAGAGAAGAAGTTGTACGCTAAGCCGTCCAAATGTGATTTTTGGATGCCCGAAGTTAAGTTTCTGGGCCATGTGATATCTAGGACTGGTGTTGCAATGGATCCCAGTAAGATCGAAGCTGTGGTAGACTGGGAACAACCATCCACGGTTACTGAGGTAAGAAGTTTCTTGGGACTGGCTGGGTATTATCGAAGATCCATTCAAGGATTTTCCCAGCTGGTTCTTCCACTCACGCGGTTAACTCGCAAGGGTCAGCCGTTTGTTTGGGACTCAGACTGTGATAATTGTTTCACGGAATTGAAGAATCGTTTGACTTCTGCACCTATCCTGATTCTTCCAGATCCGTCCTTAGGATTCCAAATCTATTGCGATGCCTCTGGTAAGGGTTTGGGATGTGTTCTAATGCAGAATCAACAAGTAGTTGCTTATGCCTCCAGGCAGTTGAAGCCGCATGAAGAGAATTACCCAACTCATGATTTAGAGTTGGCGGCGATTGTGTTTGCCCTAAAGATTTGGAGACATTACCTGTATGGGTCTCGTTTCGAAGTCTTTAGTGACCACAAGAGCCTTAAGTATTTGTTTGACCAAAAGGAGCTGAACAACAGACAGAGGAGATGGGTAGAATTCTTGAAGGATTACGATTTTGAATTGAAGTACCATCCTGGTAAGGCTAATGTTGTGGCTGATGCTTTAAGTAGAAAGTCTATCCATACTGCAGAGTTAATGATGCACGAGATGTCCTTGTTGGAATCGTTCAGAGACCTTAATTTGAGAGTTAAGTCAAGAAGGAACGGGTTGGTGTTGAGCCATATTCAGATTTCAAGTTCCTTAAGAAATCGGATTCGCTCAGCCCAAGAGGGTGACGTAGAGCTGCAAGCACAGAAGAGGCTGCCGAGTTACACCGAAGACGGTAATGGCGTAATTCGTTTTGATGGTAGAATCTGTGTGCCGAATGATGAGAAAGTGAAGAGGCAAGTTTTAGAAGAGGCTCATAAGGGTCAGTTCTCAATACATCCTGGGTCTACCAAGGTGTATCGAGATTTGAAGCAATTGTATTGGTGGCCGGGTATGAAAGTAGATATTGCAGAGTTTGTGTCTCGATGCTTGACTTGTCAAAGGGTTAAGATAGAGCACTAGAAGCCAGGTGGCCAGTTGCAACCGTTGAATGTACCGGAATGGAAATGGGAAAGCATATCTATGGATTTTGTCATGGGATTGCCACGGTGCCAAGCCGGAAATGATTCTATTTGGGTAGTGGTGGATCGCCTGACCAAGTCCGCTCATTTCATTCCAGTACGTTCGAATCACAAGGTTGCTAAGTTAGCATATGAGTATCTCAAGAA
Organism: Astragalus membranaceus; assembly: GCA_039519185.1. Taxonomy (NCBI): domain Eukaryota; kingdom Viridiplantae; phylum Streptophyta; class Magnoliopsida; order Fabales; family Fabaceae; genus Astragalus; species Astragalus membranaceus. The sequence goes on from CM076854.1 coordinate 60,011,539, forward strand.
TATTGTGAAGTTGCATGGAATCCCTACAAGTATCATCTGTGATCGAGATCCCAAGTTCACATCTCGATTTTGGAGAGCATTGAACATGGCGTTGGGAACAACGGTGTGTGTTAGCACCGCTTACCATCCACAGACAGACGGGCAGACTGAGAGAACGATTCAGACATTGGAGGATATGTTGAGGGCTTGTGTACTCGATAGTGGAGGCAGATGGGAGGATCATCTTCCATTAGTGGAGTTTTCATACAACAACAGTTACCATTCTAGTATCGGAATGGCTCCATATGAAGCATTGTATGGAAGGAAGTGTAGAACACCATTGTGTTGGTGGGATGTAGGTGAGCAGAGATTGTTGGGACCGGATTTGGTCCGTGAGACGACGAAGAAGATCCGTCAGATAAGAGAAAGGATGAAAGCCGCGCAGACTCGACAAAAGAGTTATGCGGATAAGAGAAGAAGACCGTTAGAATTCAAAGAAGGAGACCATGTCTTCTTGAGACTTTCTCCAACCATCGGGACCGGTATTGCATTGCGAGCAAAGAAGCTCAGTCCTCGGTATGTCGGACCCTTCCAGATTATCGAGCGAATTGGGCCAGTAGCGTATCGCATTGCATTACCTCCAGAATTGTCCAGATTACATGATGTGTTTCATGTATCGCAGCTAAGAAAGTATATTCATGATCCGAATCAACCCTTAAGTTATGAAGCGGTTGACATCAGACCGGATTTGTCTTATCAGCCTACTCCAATCAGGATCATCGAACGTGGCGAGAAGACTCTCCGAACGAGATCAATTCCAATTGTCAAGGTGCTTTGGGACGGTGCTACACCCGACGAAGCGACATGGGAAGTAGAGGAAAACATGCGGGTGAAATATCCCCATCTTTCCGATTGAGGTACGTTTTGTCAATTTTGAGGACAAAATTTTTAAAAGTTGGGGTGATTGTAACATCCCCAATTTAGCTAATTTCCTTTATTGAAATTAGCAAGATGTCTCATGATAATTAATTAGCATAATTGGTTAATTATGATATGGCGAGTTAATTGGGATTGTAAGCGAATAGGAGCACAAGGGTATTTTCGTCTTTTCCACATATTTATGAGTTTCGGCTAAACCATCCTCCACAGAACATAACTATATGCAATATGTAATTATTGTATAAGTATTGTGTGATTAAAATTGACTCAAGAAGAAATTAAGGAAGTTTAAGCCAAAATTGGACATAAGGGCATTATGGTCATTTCGCCCCTTTTTAAGAGAGCTTCAGCTGACCCCAAAAACAAAACAACACCACTCATGTGACACTTTCATTTCAGCTGAAAACCCCAAAGAAGAAAAAAGAGAAGAAAATGGGGAGCTTGAGAGAGAGGAGGGCGTGAGGTAGAGTGAGAGGAGGAGAACCCATTTCTTGATGCATGTGTTTGATCTTTGGATCATTAGAATCAGCTCAACATCCTCTCCATCCTGATACCCATTTCAGTACCCCAACCTTATCCTAACTCATTTCACCATTGTTGTATCCTTAAGCTCCATTTGACCAAACTTGAGTAGCATGGCTTGCATGTTGTAATGGAGACTTATGGAGGGTAGTAGAACCAGAATATTGAAACTCCATTGTTGATTAAGAATATGTTTGGGATGATTAAGTTACTGGTCTCAATTTGGAAGAGCTTGGGTCCAGCTTAGAGCTCAAATTCATGGCCACACATGGTTGAAGATGAAGCAACAAGTGCAACAGAAACTTCTGCTGGAAAACCCGTAGGAACACTCTTCAGTGTTTAACCGATATCTCTCTGAACACTACTCCGATGATCGTGATTATTGTCCCTCTGGAAACTAGACACAAAGATCTTAATTTTGGGCACAAGAACCGTATTATTTCATGGATAAATGAAGGAGATATCATGTCCCCAAGTTTCGGATTCAGAATCAAGCACTGTTCTGGACCAGTCACCTCGTTTCGGGTATATCTCCCAATCTACTGGATGCATGCGTATGAACCTTTGACCATCAGAAAGTAGACAAAATTATCTACACAATGGGCACTGGTTTGAAGGGTTTTGGCCACGATTTGACCAAGATACGCGTGTTACAAAACGGCTCACTGATTCTGGAAAACGGATGCGAAATTGGAAGTGTTGGTTCCTCAAATTTCGGATCGAATCGCCAAAGTTCGAGAGACGCCAATTCCGTAGTCATGGAGGAAGTTCAGTAGCTGGATTTGTGATTGGTTGCTGTTCCGGAGTTCAGTTTCGAGTATCGGACGAGTTCGACGCGAGTACGTGATTACGGGGATTGTTCGAGAGGTTACGGTTCGTAAGGACGTGATTTCTCGCGAGGTCGTCAAATCGGTGAGTTCTATACTCGCTTAGGGACGTTTTGTTATCGAGTCATGTTATTTTCTGAAATGATATTATGGAAAATCCGCTTTGTGAAAACTTAACGAAAACGTTTTATCGAAAAACCGTAAATCGCATAATTGCTCGAATTGATTGGATTGTCGATTTATGATATATATTGTTTGACTGTTTAATCGCTTTCGCTGGTCGGGAATAATAACTATTATGTTGGGATATCGATTGGAACGAAATTGGAATCGGAACGGAATGGAATTTACTCATGAAAAGTCAGTTTTCTGGAAAACGGATGGAGACGCACGGATCGTGTGCCTCTGTGCACGGGTCGTGCGCCCCCATCTGATGCTGCATGAAATGAATTTTTAAACACGCACGGATCGTGAGCCTAGTCGCACGGGTCGTGCGTATCTTTCTGAAACTTTCTACAATTTTGTTCAATAGCGCACGGATCGTGCACCTACACGCACGGGTCGTGTTATACCTTCTGATCCTCAGATTCAAAGTACCTTTTTATCCATTCCAAATGATTCCAATTCTCTTCTAATCCATTCCCCAAGGTCCCCCAACAATGTAAAGATACCGATGGCATGAGATTGAACATGTTCGATGGAAAGTTTGTGTGTTATGAATAAAATGAAAGACCGCACTTAGAGAACGCGAGAGTGCATATGTCAAGAATGATAATAATACACTGTGTTTGACTGATATTATACATTGTATTTGACTGATATGGTACATGGTACTTGACTGAAATGACTAACAGCCCATTGCGGGTACACAGACTGATAATGTATAATAAATAAAAGAGGAAAAAGGGTGACGACCCTAAGAGGTTAGCATACTAGGGGAGGGGAAGTCATGAGCCCCAAAACCTAGACTCAAGACTATTTCACCCACTAGAAATAGCGGGATGGGTTCACCAAAGTCAAAGGAGTACCTATAAAATAGGTAGACTGAGGTGTTATGCTAAAAACATGGAACAAAAGATTGTATGCTGCATGTGTCGCTTACGAGGGCCATGAGCATAGAGGATACAGGAACTTAATATATTTCCACGTGGTTGCTTTTAGGGCCACGAGTTTAAAGTAAGGCATAATGAACCGCTAGAGTTAGTAAGGGGTCTCGATAGGACTCACTGAGATAATGTTTATCTCACGCTTTATATTTGTGGTTTTTACAGAGAAACAGGGAAAGGCAAAGGCGTCTAAGCACGGTTAGCTGGTGCGACTCATGGAACTATGGGAGATTGGATTTCCGCTTAGCCCTTTGTATTTTTATCTTTTAGTTATGTCACCGATTGTATAACTTCCATTGTTTAAGTTGTAAAATCGTTTCCGCTACTTTATGTTTTGAGTATTGAACACCAGGATTATGTACGAGTCTTAAGTATAGAAACTTAAGCATTTACAGGAAGTGTATGAGGTTCCGAGAACCATTTGATATGTATTATCGAAAGTTTTAGTTGTGTTCAATATTTCAATAACAGGAAGTTACTCTGATGTATGCCATTTAGTGCATTTCGGTGATTCTATTTGTTAGAATTTATCGGGGTCAGATATCGAACCATATAATAGAATGTATGAAAAACAATATATACAAGAATCAGGACTTCTCAATTCATCACTTCACAGCAATCAAATAACTGCAATCATCACGAATCATCAACACAACCACTCATCAAAATGCAAATGGGCCATCAGCGGTTCCCTCAACAAAAATACAATGGGCCATCAGCGGTACCCTCAACAAAATTCAATGGGCCATCAGCGGTACCCTCATCAAACTACAAATGGGCCATCAGCGGTACCCTCAACAAAATACAAATGGGCCACAGGCGGTACCCTCAACAAAACACAATTCAATGACTTAACCAACAATTATCAACTAGCAAATCAACAACTTTACCAACAATTAGCAATTGGCCAATTTAACCACTTAACCAACAATTAATCTTTTCAACAATTTAACAATTGACAATGTAATCAACAATTAGCCAACCGGGGGCCTAATGCGCCTAAAGCGCCCAACAACAGCAAACATGGCGCCCTATGCGCCCAGCAACAACAAACATGCAAACAACAACAGCAAACAGCAAATAGCAACAGCAAACAGCAACAGCAAACAGTGAGCATGGCGCCCATGGCGCCCAGCAACCAACGGGGCAGCCACATAGGGCGCCCAGCAGCATCAGCAACACAAGCAACGGGCAGCCAGAATTGGCGCCAATGGCGCCCAGCAACATCAGCAACACAAGCAACGGGCAGCCAGACATGGCGCCCTTGGCGCCCATGGCGCCCTTGGCGCCCATGGCGCCCAGCAACATCAGGGGCAGCCACACTTGGCGCCCAGCAACAACAACAGACAAATTTCCATCAAACATACCTCTACTTCGGTGAATTAATTAACCAATCAAACGGTATCGAAACTTAGAAAAGGACCCCTCTATGGAAAGCTAAGAATGCCTAGTTCCTGACTATAATATTTATTTGGCAACATAATGGTCCAATTCGTATAGTTTCACTAAATAAGCAACAAGGTTCAGAAAGCAGGACAGCCACCATCACCTAGCTTGTGACACCTCTAAAATTATCAAAACTCAGTCAAATGACATGGGACTTGAGCCTAACCCGAAACAAATTGAGTGTAGTTTCCAATGAATCGAGAATCATTCAAAAAGGAGTTCAAACGAAAATGTTATACACGTAATACCGAACCTATATCCAGATTGTTTTCAGAATTTTAACCTAAATTGTGACACCTATAACTCGAGCTATACAACTCCAAATGCAACCAAACTAGGGCTAACTTAACAAGCATTAAGTCTAGTTTCTGCCAAGGTAAACCACATAATTTTTAGACCACTAGATTGTTCCCGGTTACTATATATCCGAACCTATACATAGATTGTTTCTAGAATTTTAACCTAAATTGTGACACCTATAACTCGCGCTATACAACTCCAAATGCAACAAAACTAGCGCTAAATTAACAAGCATTAAGTCTAGTTTCTGAATAGGTAAATCACATAATTTTTGGACCACTAGATTGTTCCCAATTACTGTATAACCGAACCTATACCCAGATCGTTTCCAAAATTTTAACCTAACTTGTGACACCTATAACTCGAGCTATACAACTCCAAATGCAACCAAACTAGTGCCATATTAACAAGTATTAAGTCTAGTTTCATAAAAGTTAAACCACATAATTGTTGGACTACTTGATTGTTCCCAGTTACTGTATAACCGAACCTATACCCAGATCACCCCAAACAATGAGTTTAGCAACAAAATTGGCATCAATCATTCATCAATTTCAATAATTTCGAATATCATCAATAGATTTTCAAAGACTAAACAAATAGAATCAATCATTAAACAAACATAGGATCCCCTAATTCCCTACATAAAGTCCTTCATATACCCTATTGTAGAGTTAGAACCCCACCCTTACCTGGGTTTTGAAGATTTCGCAGTCACCTCCCTTCTTGGATGCAAGAATGCGCGGCCCCTTCTCTATTCCTCACCAAGATGTGCAGCCCCCCTCCTTGGCTCTCTCTCAAATCCTTATTGTTCTTTTTCAGCTTATGACAACTTAACCTAATTCTAATCATTTTATACTTCTCTTTGTTTTTTCTAATTAGCCTTATGGGCCACTCTTCACACCCCCTTATATTACTATTTCTACATAAAAATAGGCACATACAATAATAAGTAATATTATTACTCTAATATTATTTTCTAGGCTTAATCAACCAATTAGTTAGATACAAATCAACGTAACAACTATACTAATAATTCCCAACTTCAACAATTCACACACTTAATCATTAAATAAATTAATTAAATAATTAAATAAATATTTGGGGCGTTACTCGAAACATTTTAGGTCGCGACAGAAAAACTACATGATGTGGTACATACCTGTAACTAAAAGAGGGTGAGAAATTTGTTACAAAATAACTGGCCTAAGTATTTTATTAGGTATTGATAGCAATCATTCATAGCTCGTGTCTCTGTTGATTCGCATAAATAGAATTACAACTTGTCTTTTTATGTAGTTTATATTATCTTTCACTTTATTGTTCAATTTTGACCCACTTAACTTATATATAGTCTCTTTCAAAATATAGTTAACCTATTGTGGGTCCAAAAAGAATGAGCAAGAAAATATTCTTCATTGAAATTATGGGTGCAATTAAAAACGTATAAAGAAAATTTTATACCAATATTTACTTAAATTATGCCATATATGAAACCATATATGAATTTTGTGAGTTTACATGTGTGTGTTACTATTGAAAATGGAAATTGCATTAGGAAAAAACATTCCACAAGTTTTTTCGTAAGGAAATGAGATTTTCATAAGAAACTTATCTTTCGATAAGAAAATCAAATTACGAATATACAAGAAACATATATTTTCTTTTGCGGTTTTAAAAGAGTTAGAACAATCTATTAAATACTTTAGAATGTTACGATTGTAATATATTATAAATATGATTTCTTTATCACCATTTTACTCAGACACAACATCTACAAGACCTTGAATATAAAACAATCTTTTAAAAGACCATGGCATCATTCAACAACTTTTATATAGCTGTGACCTTTCTCATCAGTTTTACTTTGTTATTGAAAACCTCTGTTGGTTCTGAAACTCTTCAGCCACCTTCTCAATGTCCTTCTAGTGAGTTGAATTATGCACCAAGGCCATCGTCATCGTAGGAGAAATATTTAAGTAGATGTGTAACCAAATTGACGCCAAATTGTGGTCATCAAGTATATTTTGGTGTATTTGTTGGAAATCAAACAGTTAGCAACAAGTGTTGTCTAGGTCTAGGGCCGTGTTTTAAAACATGGCCGTGTTTCTGCATTTTGAAAATTTTGCGCAGAAACAGACTAAAACACGGCCAGCCGTGTAATAAAACATGGCCATGTTTTCTACAGACAGCCAAAATCCTGCACTACGAAAACAGTGTTTTTAAATTCGTTTCTTCGCATATCTTGTCTAATCCTTCGATTCCAATGCCTATCACACTTAATTTCTAACTCAACAACACTTACTACCAGCAACATTGATCATTTAAAACAACCAAACAACCAATCATTAACAACAATCAACATGCAACCCATTTAGTAAATCATTTTCATCATTTATCTTTCCCCAACGAGTAAGTTCAGTTCAACATGCAAGAACAACCATGCAATGACATCGATCATGACTTCAAACAAAATAACATAATGGAAAAGAACTCACCTCTTGAAGAGCTTCCTTCAAGAACTACCATGAAGGGTTCTAATGGTTGATTAGACTTCTAACACTATCAAACCAGAATATCCACAGCAAGGGTGTCCCTTTGTAGCGCCTTTACACAACCAATATTTAAATCTACTTAAACCCACTAGTCAAAGACACGTGCAAGGTGATTGCAGCTGAAATGGATTTCCTCCTTACACATGCAACTCGAAATGAAGCTTGAAGGATGAGGGATAAGTTGGCGATGAAACTAGTATCAATGGGAAGAGGGTGATGAGCTGAGTTTAAGGGTGTAAAGAAGTGTAACATGCATCATCACTCCTGGAAGTTCTCCCCTCTTCTCTCTAAGTTCTCTCATGCGACTTCTCTCTCTTTCTCTCAAGTTTTCTATTCTGAATTTTCTGTTTGTGTTTTCAGCAACATGTGTGGGTGTGGGTGTGGGTGTTAGTGTTGTTGTGTTTTGTGGATGTTTAGGGATGTTAGGCCAGCTGGAGGTTTAAGTGAATTGATAGAAATTGACCAAACTGCCGTTGATTCTCATTACCCACCTAAAACCCCTTTAAATAAACAAACAATTACTAGTTCTCATAATTAGTATAGTTAGCAAACAAGCACCCAATAAATTATTTAACACATGACAATGATTTCATATAGAATCAATTACACTAACTTACTTAGGATAGCTAATTAATTATCTATGACCTCTTGTAAATTTTCCATAAATGAAATTAGCTAAATTGGGGATGTTACAGTTTACTTCTCTATATATGTTTGTTTTAGATAACAAAACTACTAGAAAAGTCTTACAAATGTAAAATTTATACAATATATGATCAAATTAACCTACAACAATTTTAAAATATCAATATAAAAATTATTAAAGTAAAATTATTATTGTAATGTTGTAGAAAATTAGTATCTATGGTATAGATCATAATTTTAATGCGTCGCCAAAAATAAAAACAAAGAAAAAACTATGTAATCAACATCCTATGAGAATAAAATGACACCATTTATGTATTTAGGATCAATTTGAGTCAACAATGAAGTATAAATCCTATTTCATTGCAGCAAAAAAAAAATTTATCTCAAGATTCGAAAAGCCCAATCTGCGAACATGTCTTTTTTCATTGATAATAAATATTACAAAAAACTGTGTATTGCAAGCAATGACTTTTCATCGTGTAAAAAATTATAAAGGAATACTTCCAGAAGCATCGTTTATAAAAATAAATGATCAAGAGAAACCTACTAAAGTAGTTAGCTCTAAGAGTCCTTAAACTTGATCATTTTTTTAGTCACTATAAGCTCATGTCCCTACTTAATTGCTTGTTTAAGAGTGTTTGCATTTGATAATGGAATATGTAACACAACAACCACTCTCTTCCTACAACCAAGATGACACTCATAGGAATATCTACCAACCCACATGTGGTACTTCTATTGCCTCCAATGAGAATTCAAACGTATGACTCAAGGCTTAAGCACCAAGAAGCATCCTTATGTTTCACCACTAGAGCTATAGCCACTGTGGTGCAACAAGAGAATACTTCTGTGTTCTTAAGCATCAGATCAAGGGTGTTCGAAACATTTTAGGTGGTGAAAGAAAAACAACAACATATAAAGGGTGAGATAAAGATTATATCAGTGAGTCCTACCGTAACCCCTCACAATGACTCTTGGTCCATTTATTCTTGTTCATTTAATCGTAGTCCATAATCGGAGGCCCGCTAAGCCGGCTTCATATTCTGCCTACCTTTTTTGATGTAGAAAAGGAGAAAGTTAGGGCCATTTCAACCATCAGACTTTCTGAGTTTTTAGTATTAGACCAGCACCTCTCCCTTTACTGTTTGATGAACCGTCCACATGGAGGGTCCATGTTGTCTCCGTACTACTTTCTTGTTGGGGTGAGGTCATTTCTGCGATGAAATCTGCTAGGACTTGAGCCTTGGCAGCTGATCTTGCCTCGTACTTAATCCCAAATTCTGAGAGCTCAACTGCCCACTTGATCATTCTTCCGGCCAAGTCTGGTCGATGTTGTATCTCACAAATTGGTTACTTGATGCGCCACAAAGTAAGGTCTTAAGCGCCTTGCCGCGATTACTAGTGCCAAGGCGACCTTTTCCACCTTTTGGTATCTCAATTCTGGTCCCTACAGTGCTTTGCTCACGAAGTAGTCTGGCTTCTGTCCGGTATTGGTTTCCCGGACCAGTACCGCGCTCAACGCTTCGTCGGCCATGGCAAGGTATAGGTACAAGGTCTCTCCTTCCTCAGACTTTGTATCTTTCGTGAGTAGTATGAATAGTGGTAAGGACTTGTGGGCTGCCTTGGAGATGAAGTGGGATAAAGCCGCGATCATGCCTGTTAGCTTCTGGATCTCCCTTTTCGTGGTCGACGGTCTCATCTCGGTTACTGCTCTGCATTTGTCAGGGTTGGATTCTATGCCACTTTCAGTGAGATAGAACCCGAGGAACTTCCCAGCTCAGACCCCAAAGGTAGCCTCTCTGGATTCAGTCTCATGTTGATTCTTCGAATCTCTGCGAACACCTATGTTAAGTCCGCTAGGTGCTTCAGATCTGTCTTGCTTTTGACAATCATGTCATCTAAGTAGACCTCAATTACTCAGCTTATTTGATTCATGAAGACCTTGTTCAACATTCTTTGGGAGGTTGCTCCAGCATTTTTGAGACCGAAGGGCATGACGCGATAACAGAAATTCCCTTGGTCTGTCATGAATGTTGTTTTCTCTTGATCTGGTGAGTACATCGGGATTTTATTGTATCCTGAGTATGCATCCATAAAAGATAGTAACCGAAAGCCGGAGGCACTATCTACCAGCTTGTCCACGCTAGGAACGGGGAAAGCATCTTTGGGGGCATGCCTTATTAAGATCGGTATAATCGATGCACATGCGCTACTTTCCATTCGATTTTTTAACCAGGACCACGTTGGACAGCCAGGTGGTGTACTTGATCTCTTTTACGAAGTTTGCCTCCACCAGGTCTTTTACCACCTTGGCGGCAGCCTCCGCTTTTTCTCCCTTCTGAACTCTTCTCTTCCGAGCGACCCACTTTGTTTCGGGGTCAACCGTGAGGTGATGACAAGCAACCTCCGGTGGAATCCCTGGCATGTCCATTGGGCACCAGGCGAATAGGTCAGCATTCTCCCTAAAGAATTCAGTGAGTTTCTGCTTGATGTAGTCGGGATGATCCGAGCCTATCCTGATTGTTTTGCAGGGCCTTCGCCTAATTGAATGGGGATGACCTCGCCATCTGGCTCATGCCTCTTGATGTGCTTCTTTAGCTCTATGGCTAGGCTGTCGTCGCCCTCCTCGTCATCAGAGTCTGGATTATATCGGGTGTCCAAGTCAGCCAGACTCACTTCTAAGTTGCTTCCAATCTTTGAGCTTGGCTGTTTAACCTCCTCCACCTGCTCTAGGCTCTTCATGTTTAAGTAGTAGCATTTGCGGGCTGCGTCCAGGTTGGATTTCGGGGTCACAACCTCATTGTTCAAGGAATAATAGGTGTACGATGGAGGTTACAGCCCCAAGCCTGCCTAGGGTCATCTTCCCAACGATGCATTGATAAATTGACTTGCATGGGAGGACTAGGAAGGGTGTCTCCACTGTTCGGAATAGGGGTCATTCGCTGTCAGGATCCCCGAAGGTAACCATCAATTCAATGCAGCCAAGCGACTTAGTTGTTGAGCCGTTAAAGCCTGTCAAGGGCGTTCCATGGTATGGAGTGATATCGTTCATGGAAATGTGTAGGATTTTCCGCAAGTCTTCTAAAATAATGTCTATAGAGCTTCCCTGGTTGACCAGGATCCTCCTCACGTCAACGTTGGCTAAGACAACCGAGATCAGGAGCAGAACATGCTTGTTGGGTTTCCCATCCAGTAGGTCTTGGTTCCCCGAAGGTCAGGGGCGGTCTGGAGGGTCCTTCGATATGTTTGGGAGTGGATGTCACGTTCAAGATTTTCTTCATCGACTTGTCTGTTAGCCCGCCTTCTATGAAGTCTCCTCCTAGGATGACCATAGTGACTGGTTCTCCTTTAGGCTTTTAGGCGTCCATCCTTTTGGGAGAGCAATCATCTTGGCTATCTGTAGGAGACCTCGATGGCCAGTGTCCTGTCTTCATGGAACTATCCGGATCTTGCTAGCGCCAGATGAAGAGTCACGAATCGGGTAGCGTCGCCCTTCAAGCTTAACACGACGCGTTTGGTGGCGTCTTCTGGCTGAGATGCTGCCAAGTTACGAATTGGCGATCTACCTCGGGGGTCATCGGAACGCAAAGAGAAAACTCTTAAGAGTAGAGATGAGGTGAAAGCTAGACAGCTCCCACTGTGGTCGCCATTGTTCAGTACCTAGCAACGCTGCGGTGACTGCTGTTGGTAGGTCTCTTGCAATCCGAGCGGAGTGTTGAATGAATCCCGGAGGGGGCACCTGCGAGGCCACTCCGACGCCCAAGTCAGTATTGGGAATAACACAGTAGTAATATCTAGGAATGAGAATGTACCTCTTTATGGTAATGTGAGCCAGTATTTATAGAGATTCTTGCAGGATTTGAGTCGTTGGATCGATCGAATGAATCTGAGCCATCCAAGTATAAGAGCATAAGTGGGCGGATCTTTTAGTGGATATGGGTCAACATGATTGGCCTACCCATATCTAAATGCTGAATGGACCTCTTGGTCCAGTCCAGAATAATTACAGTAGCAGATTAGTTAGCAACTTAAAGAATAGGTTGAGTTGATTAGAATTTAGTTTCCAGAATAATGAATGAATTAATAAAAATATTGAAAATGATAGGAAAACTTAATTAGAGACCAAAGTTGATAGGTTGAAAATGATAGGTTGATAGGTTGAAAATGATTGGTCGCAGGGAGGAACAGTTGTGTGGTGCTTTCATAGGTACACTCTAAGGATAAAAGGCACGGCCTATAGAAAAGAAAGTTTGGTTAGTAAGAGTGAGAATGGGGTTTTGAATTGTGGCTTTTTCGTAAAGGTTTATGTTGGTTGAGTTGAAGTTTCTGTTGCAGACAAATTCAGTTGCTGACACTGAATTTTAAACTAGAAGAAATGATCAAGAGGAAGAAAATGGAAAGTAATTTCTGGGTGTGAGGCTTGTAATAAGTATGTGTTTCTGTTAGCTTTTGCAATCTCAATTTTGAATTATATTGATTTTGTAAAACCAATTTGAATTGAAAGTAATTTAAGTGAAGTAATTTATGTTTAGATTTTAACCAGTTTAATGCAGAAGCTACGTACAGTTGCTTTTGCTTGAGAGTGTAATCCACAAACACTCTCATGAACTAGTAATCCACAAGATTCTACTAATGCTATTGCTGTTTTTCAATTTTAAGTTTCTGAAAGATTTCAGCAATACTTTTTGTTTGCCTTAATGTAGTTCATTTTGTTGAGAATTTATTATATTGGGAATTTTTAGATATTGGTTCTAATTTTATTTATGACTATTTTTTTTCAGCCGGTTAATTTGGAATCAGAAGATGATTTGAAGTTATGAACTAGTTCCAGTTTGATCTTATGAACTTAGTTTAGTTTATAAACTTTAGAACTTTTGTAAGTGTTTTTAGCATAAATTTAGTTTCTTTTAATATTTGTATTACCAAATAATTAATAAGCACAGTTATAAAATTTGTAAAAGAAAGATACATATATTGAAACACTAAAAAATTACTTACAAAAAAGTGAAAAAAAAAAATTTATATGTTCGCGGCGGTTACAAACCACCACAATATTTAAATAAAAAATTAATTTTTAAATTATTTGCGGCAATTCCGAAATGCCGCTAACCGTAAACTGGAAAAATCAGTTAACAAATTGGCGGCAGATGCCAACCGCCGCTACATTCGCGGCTGTTTGTGTGACGCTTGTAGGAACCGCCGCGAGTCTTCATTAACGGCGGTTTAAACCGCCGCCGCTGAGCACTTCAACTACCACCAAACTCTGTTTTTTACGTAGTGAGTTTTTTGGTAAGGAAATGAGATTTTGATAAGAAACTTATCTTCCGATAAGAAAATCATATTACGAATATACAAGAAACATATATTTGCTTTTGCGGTTTTAAACGAGTTAGAACAATCTATTAAATACTTTTGAATGTTACGTTTGTAATATTTATATTATAAATATGATTTCTTTATCACCATTTAACTCAGACACAACATCTACAAAACCTTGAATATAAAACTATCTTTCAAGAAAAACAAAACAGTAATTTTGAATAGGGCACTGATATTTGGAATGATTGTAGTTTAGTCCGCTCTTATTGATCTAAGGTTGGCTTTCATTGACACGTGTAAGTGAATGAATGAATCAAATGAAAAGTACGCTTTTATTGAATGAGTTCTTCCTACATCACAGATACAACATCATTATTCTCTAAATCATGGTTTCAAATATTCAGATAATTCTAATTAAAGTTCATATTATAACTAATATAAACAATTACTTTTGATCCATTTTAGAGGCTGACTTTGGGCTTGTAAGCCCTTATTATCACAAAAAAAAGGTATTCAGATTTTGAATATTCGACTCAGTTATCATTTCAAAAATATATTTTTATGAAATTATTCACTCTAATTTAGTTTTTTGATTGTTAAATAGTGATACTTGAAACAAAATATTTAATGTCTGGTAAAAAAATTTCTTTTTATAATATTTATAAATACAGTATTGTGCTTGTTGTTTACTTCTCTATATAGTTTTGTTTTAGATAACAAAACTTCTAGAAAAGTCTTACAAATGTAAAATTTATACAATATATGATCAAATTAACCTACAACAGCTTAAAATATCAATATAAAAATTATTACAGTAAAATTATTCTTGTAATGTTGTAGAAATTTAGTATCTATTGTATAGATCATAATTTTAATGCGTCGCCCAAAATAATAACAAAGAAAAAACTATGTAATCAACATCCTATGAGAATAAAATGACACCAGCTATATATTTAGGATCATTTTGAGTCAACACTGAAGTAAAAAGCCTATTTTGTTGGAGCAAAAAAAAATTCTATCTCGAGATTCGAAAAGTCCAATCTGCAAAGATGTCTTTTTTTAGTGATAATAAATATTACAAAAAAGTGTGTTTTGCAAACAATGACTTTTCATCGTGAAAAAACTTATAACGGAATACTTCTAAAAGCATCGTTTATAAAAATAAATGATCAAGAGAAACTAACTAAAGTAGTTAGCACTTTTTTCAAGGCTTAAATGAAGTTTTAGCTCCCTAATTCAATATGTTTCACAATTTGATTCCTCCTAAGAGTCCTTAAACTTGATCATTTTTTTAGTCACAATAAGCTGATGTCCCTATTTATTTACTTGTTTTAGAGTGTGTGCAGTTGATGATGGAATATGTAACACAACAACCACTCTCTCCCTATAACCAAGATGACACTCATAGGAATATATACCAACCCACATGTGGTGATACTTCTATTGCCTCCCATGAGAATTCAAACGTATGACTAAAGGCTTAAGCACCAAGAAGCATCCTTGTGTTTTACCACTAGAACTATAGCAACTGTGGTGCAACAGGTGGATACTTCCGTGTACGTAAGCATCAGATCATGGGTGTTCGAATCATTTTAGGTGGCGAAAGAAAAACTACACAATGTGGTACATATTCATATGTGTTACATACCAGTAACTAAAAGAGGGTGAGAAATCTCTTAGAAAATAACTGGACTAAGTATTTTAATAGGTATTGATAGCAATCATTTATAAACAACTAATTTAGCTCATGTCTCTGTTGATTCGCATAAATAGATTTTCTGTAACATCCCTAATCTTTTAGTCGACATTAAATATTAGTATTTTCTTTGAATCGAATATCAGAGAACACGTAAGCGTTTTTGGACCGAGCGAATTAAATTCGACTCTAAATGACTCCATAAAAAAAATAACCTTGCGTATCCTTCTGATACAAAACCTGAAATCCTTGTGGGGAAATCGTAAGAGTCATGAAGTCCGTCCGAGTATATATATATATATATATATATATATATATATATATATATATATATATATATATATATATATATATACAAGTCATTAAAAATCCAAATAAAATTACGGTTAAGTTCCTTTAGTAGCAAAGATAAGTAAAGTCCTTGAATATAACTTAGTTTTCTCAAAACTATACTCTTTACCATATACCTAAAACATTGTATTCATAATGTATCCATGGTACTCAACTTGATTCTTCAAATATCAAAGTCATAATATATTTCTTTGGAATATAAGAGGTTTGCTAATACAAAACCAATTACATAAAATCTGAACTTATACCACTACAACATTTAGACCCTATGGCAACGGTCGAAAACCGTCTCCTAAAGCCAAAAAACCGTTGCCAAAACCTTTGCCAACGGTTTTGAAACCATTATTGTTGCGGCTGTTGCCTAAACTAAAGGCAACGGTTTTTTGGTCCCTAAGGCAACACAAACGAAAAACCGTTGCCATTGATAGATGAAACGCAACGGCTTTGATTTCCACGCTATGGCAATGGTCGGAAAGCGTTTCCACTTATGGCAACACATCAAAACCGTTGCCAAATATGGCAACACGTCAAAACCGTTGCCTGATATGGCAACACTAGATAACCGTTGCCTCATATATTCAAATAAAAACCGTTGCCAGATTGGCAACATTCTAAAACCGTTCTCGTTGGTAAAGTAAAACTGTTGCTGCTTAGCTACACCCAAAAAACGTGCCCTATGTATTTTAACAGTCCATGTCAACAACAACACTATAAAACCTTTGCTACGAACAACCGCAAATAACTAGCATATTATATACCAATCGCATCTCAATCACATCGCTAACTTCTTAATCAAAACAATTTGTTACTAAAATGAAACAATTTAGTTACAAATTCACTACAACATTTGGACCCTATGGCAACGCCTAAATTTGCAACGCCAAAAAAACCGTTGCCTTATCCAACAATGGCAACGGTTTTTTGAACCCGTTGCTGTTTCATTTTTTTTTCTTTTTTTTTTAAATGGCAACGGCTGAAAACCGTTGCCATAAGGTCTACGGCAACGGTTATTTGATTAATCTTTAGGCAACGGTTAAAAAACGTTCCCATAATGTCTACGGCAACGGTTATTTGGTAAAGCTTTAGTCAACGGTTATAAAACGTTGCCATTGAGACTATTATTAAAAAAAAAACCTTAAACGTACAAAAACACTGAACAGCGAAACCCTATAATCAAACGCGAAATAAACAAAAACCCTCTCATCAGCTGCGAACGGCGAAACCTATCCTGCGAACGGCGAAACCCATCAGCTGCGAACGGCGAACGGCGAAACCCATCAGCTGCGAACGGCGAACACTACTCACTGGGCTTCTTCGTTCAAACGCGAAACCCTATCAGCTGCGAACGGCGAACGGCGAACATCAAACGCGAACATCAAACGCGAAACCCTCTCAGCTGCGAACATCAAACGCGAAACCCTCTCTCTGCTACGACCACGGAGGCAGTGCGCGCATGGCGGCGGTCCACTTTTCCCCCACGGAGGCGGTCCACCTTTCCCCCACGGAGGCAGTGGACGGCGGAGGTCCACCTTCTCAGAAACCATCAAACCATCAAACGCGCGCTCTTCATCTCGTAAGTCTTTAAAAGCTTTGGATATTTTTCAGAGGAGTCATCACTTGTATTTTTCAAAAGCTTTGGATGTCGTTTCTGTGTTTTGATGTTGTAAGCTTTGCAGCATTTGTACTCTACAGATAACAGTTTGTGCAATATTATTATGTCTTTGTGCTGTGCAATTCTAATTTGGTTATTTCAATTTGATGATTGCTACTAATTTGGTTATTTCAATTTGATGATTGCTACTAATTCCCTGCTTGACAAACTTACAAATTATGTTCTAGTATAAAAAAATTACAACTCATGCTATATATGTCCTAATGGAGGAAACCAGAGATGAAACCAACTCGGCCCAGGATTACCTTTGGATAACCCTGCACTGTACAGTTTTACACTGGATTACCACTGGATAACCCTGAAAGTAGATTTTGCTACCATCAACCAGTTTATTGTTATAGTATTGCTGTCAAAAAATTTTATTTTTTCTTTTAACTTTTTATAGGCAGGTAAAACACTTTGGCTGAGGTCCTAATTAAGGTTCCAATTGTCCCACTTTCTTCAGCAGCAGTAGCGACGTTTCCTTTGCTTGTACTGTAGAGTATTTATGTTTCTAATGACTGCTGCTGCTGCTTTCAGTTTCAGTATTTGTTATTGATAGAATGTTTTTTTATCACTTGGGATTCAATCACGGTTACCTTCCCCATCTCTTTAATTTGACAGTGTGGTATTCTTTTTTCTTTTGCACTCTCTTTGCAGTGATTTCTGAATTGTTACTGGATTATTATGTTTTCCTTTTGATACTATTTATTTAATTTCTGAAATAGCATATATGGTCTAAATTCTAAAGCTAAATGCAATACTTTATATTTTGTAAAAAAAATGAATCTGAAAAGAGTGCTTTAATTTGTTTTTCAGGAAACTACCAGGCTTGAATTTGGAGGGTCAGCTGTCTTCAGCAATCCAGTCCTTTTCTTCAGACGAAACACTCATTGTTACAAATCAAGGTAAAATGACATTCTCTTTTCTTCGTCGTTCCACTTCTATTCCACTTCTTCGTCGTTTAACATTCTCTTTTCTTTGTTTTTTTTTTCCTCTCTGTGGTGTGGTAGTGTGGTGGTGATGATTTGATGTGGGGAAAAGTAAAAAAGAAGACGTCGTTTGCAGGGTTTTGTCTTTCCGTAACAGCGAATTGATCCTCAGTTCCCAATCGCGCTTCTTTATTGGTGAGTCCTTTTTTTCCATTTTCTATTTTTTGTTTGTTTTTAAATCCCATCTATTGCTGTATCTCGGATCTGTATTTCACATCACAAATAATTTCACATGATTGATCAAATGAAGTGTCATAAACTAGTGTTCCTCAATATACAAAGAAACAGATAATGGATGTACTTCAATATTTCAGTTATTGTGTTTTTGTCTTTTTCATATAAAAAGGAAGGCATAATTTGCATAGAATTTTGAACTGCACTTTACTCGGAAGGTTGCAGTTTTGGATATTCTTTGAATTTTTAGACCATGATTGATCTAAACAATAGTTTCTTTTGATATGAAGAATAATTACCTTGAGATTTTATTATTTCACCTAAAAGTGGTAAATATGTAAATCTGTGCAACATAATAAGATGAATGAAAATTACATTGAGATAACGTTCAGATAACGTTGTTGGAATTCATACATATTAAAAAATAAATGAGTTTTGTTTGTGTTGTGAGTTGGAAGGAATTGGTTTTAGTTGTGATTGTGCTGTGATAGTTCTTTTCATTATGATATTCTTCAACCTTCTTATTTGTTACTATTCTAGTAAGCTCGATGGATAAAGAGTGGATGAAATCAGCAAGAGATAGCCCAGACTACATTCTTGGTGTTGAGTTTTTTTTAAATTATGCATACACCATAGGAAAACCCCAAGGAAAAGAGATTCTATGCCCTTGTATTGATTGTCACAATGCTTTTTGGAAGACAAGGGCAGTTGTATTTAATCATTTGGTATATTTCGGATTTGAAAGAGGATATGATGTCTGGATTCGTCATGGTGAAAAGCGTAAAGACCCCAATCGTCTCGACAGTGGCACAAATGAAGAAATTGATGATGTTGATGGACTACTATATGAAAGATTCAGAGATGTCGCACATGATGAAGAATGTCGAGTTAATGAAGGCCTAAGTGAAGGTGCTAGAAAGTTCTATGGTCTTTTAGAAGAAGCAAAACAAGAGTTGTACCCGGGTTGCAAAAACTTCTCTAAATTATCGTTCACCATTCGACTATATTTGTTGAAGTGTCTTTATGGTTGGAGCAATGCATCATTCATTGCTCTCTTAGAGCTTTTGAGAGAAGCTATGCCTCAGTTGAACATTCCGGAAACATTCAATAAAACCAGAGGCATGATAAGGGACCTAGGTCTTGATTATAAAAAGATCGATGCTTGTCCTAATGATTGCATGTTATATTGGAAAGATCATGAGAATGACACTTCCTGCTCTGTTTGCGGATTTCCACGGTGGGTTGTCAATGCCGAAGGAGATTATCAAGTTGAGGAAAACAAAAAAGCTCATAAAGTTCCTAACAAAGTTTTGAGACACTTTCCCTTGATTCCTCGACTTCAAAGGTTATTCATGTGCTCAAAGACAGCTGACTCATTAAGGTGGCATGACGAAGAGCGTTCTAAAGATGGGAAGTTGAGGCATCCAGCTGATGGAGAGGCATGGAAAGACTTTGATAAGCGCCATTCTGATTTTGCTGCTGATTCTCGTAACATAAGACTTGGGTTGGCTAGTGACGGATTTAATCCTTTTAAATCCATGAATCTGTCTCATAGTACTTGGCCCGTCGTATTGATACCATATAATTTCCCACCTTGGTGGTGCATGAAGGCTGAGTATTCTATGTTGTCTTTACTAATTCCTGGACCATTTTCACCCGGGAATAACATTGATGTGTACCTCCAACCATTGATTGAAGAGTTGAAAGTGTTGTGGGAGGTAGGAGTAGAAACATATGATGCCTCACTAAATCAATCATTTCAAATGAGAGCAGCATTGTTGTGGACTATTAGCGACTTTCCCGGGCTCGCTATGTTGAGTGGGTGGAGTACTAAAGGGAAATTAGCATGTCCATGTTGTAATTATAATACTAATTCGATTTATTTGAAGCATAGTCGAAAGGTGTGTTACATGGGTCACCGTGTATTTTTGCCTATGGATCATAAATATAGATCGAATACAAGGGCTTTTAATGGGACTACAGAATATGGATTTCCACCAGCTTTGTTAGAAGGAGAAGATATCTTAGAGTTGTTGGTAAACTTTAAAAATGTCTTTGGTAAGACTCAAAAAAGGCGTAATGATGGTCCATGGAAGAAAAGATCCATTTTTTTTGAATTACCATATTGGAAGCACAATTTGTCACGACATAACCTTGATGTGATGCACATAGAGAAGAATATATTTGATAACATCATTGGCACCTTGCTGGATATTCCGGGTAAGACGAGAGATCATGAGAAAGCTCGTTTTGACTTGCAAGAAATGGGAATTAGGAAGAAGCTTCACCCTAAAGAGACAAATCAAGGTAAAAAACTTATGTTTGCAAAAGCATGTTTCTCCATGACACCGAATGAGAAGACTACTTTTTGTGGTGTCTTAAAGAAAGCAAAAATGCCCGATGGTTGTGTATCAAACATTTCAAGATGTGTTCAACTTGCTGAAAGAAAAATTATTGGCTACAAGAGTCATGATGCACATTTCATCTTGCATTACTTGCTTCAAGTAGCTGTAAGAAGCACAATGTCCGACCAAGTCGCCCATCCTTTAATTCGCCTCTCTTCATTCTTTCGTTGTTTATGTCAAAAAGTTATTGAAGTGGGGGATCTAGATATCTTGGAATCAGAGATTGCAGAAACACTTTGCCAATTGGAGACGATTTTCCCCCCTTGTTTCTTTGATGTTATGGTTCATTTGCCTATACATCTAGTGAATGAGGTAAGATTGGGAGGCCCGGTTCAATTTAGGTGGATGTATTTTCCAGAAAGATATTTAGGTAAATTGAAGAGTTATGTACGTAATAAGAGTCGTCCTGAAGGTTCTATTGCCGAGGGATACTTGGTTGAAGAATGCTTGACACTATGCTCACGATATTTACATAATGGTGTTGAAACAAGACATAACAGAATGACAAGGAATAGTGATAGATGTGATCTGGATGAACTTGAAAGCTCGGGCTCTTATCCGGGCATAGGTCATCCTATTGGAGGAAAGAAAAAGGGAGGAGCCATTTCTTTAGATTCCAAGTCAAGGAATCAAATCCATCGCTACATCCTATTCAATTGCGACGAAGTTGAAGAGTTCATTAGGTAAATAAATTTACTTGTACGTTTTAGTTACATGAAAGAGTTGCTTTACAATTATGCTAACAACGATTTTTAAATTTTAGGGAGCATGAAAATGAAACGACAAATATCAATAAAAGAAAGAGGTGGAACCAAGCGAAGAGTCAAGGGCGAGATTTTGTTGAATGGTTCAAAACTCGTGCTTTAGTAGATGATGTTTCTGATCAACTTAAGAAATTGTCTAGAGGACCAAATAGAGTTGCACGGCGTTTTTCTGGCTATGTCATTAATGGTTATAGGTTTCACACCAAACAACGTGATGCAAGACGTAAAACCCAAAGTAGTGGTGTGACGTTGATGTCTGTAACCCAAAGTTTTGCAAGCACTAAAGATAAAAGTCCTACAACAAATTCAATAAATTACTATGGATCAATCATTGAAATAATTGAAGTAGACTATTATGGTCATTTCAAGTTTGTGTTATTTAGATGTGATTGGTTTGAAGTTGAAGACGACAAGTACGGGTTGACTTGTGTTCACTTCAGCAAGAGATGTTCTATGGATGACCCTTTTGTGTTAGCTTCACAAGTCCATCAATGCTTCTACATTCAAGATCCTATTGATGTCAATAGGAACTATGTTATGAAGACTTTTCCGAGAGACTTTTTTAATATGAAAGATGAGTCTTATTCAAATGCCCAACATTTGTATCAAAGAGAGTTGTTAGATCATGCGGTAAATCTAGCTACGAGCGATGACAACTGTGAAGTTGAATTGGCTAGGAGTGACATACCACCAACCATTATTGAAAAGTCTCTGCTTGATTCAAATGAAAGGGATGTTGGAGATGATTCTGATTTTGATGACACTTTGTTTGACTACATGGATTAGTTTATTTCATTTCATAATTTATTATTGTTAATATAAGGTGATATTGGAATCTGTGCATTGATTATTATAATTTCTCATAAATTTTTATCACTCACATGTGTGTTTAGATATTAATATATATTGTGTTTCAATGATGCAGGTAGTGTTTTCTTTAATTTCATTTCAAGAACATCTCCATTCAAGTTACAAACTACAAAGGGTGTAGGAAAATGGACAAGGGCAATGATTTTGATTTTGAACAACTTAAAGCTAAATCAAGTGCAGACTTGCTTCAAAAGTATAAAATCAAGGTGGAAAATGAGAAAGCATCAAAAAGAAGACATGGAAGCAATTTAAATCAAGGAAAAAATCAACATATTGGAAGCACTCAGCAGCAGCCTATTTGCCTCGTAAGAAGTTATTTCCAATTCCAAGTTTTCTAAATCTATTGGAAGCATTCTAACTTAAGCAGAAAGCACAGAACGTGATAGTTTTTAAGATTTACAATGAATGCATGAATCTGTCCTATATTACATAGTTAATATATAGTAATGTTTGGAACATGATAGTTTTGAAGATTTACAATGAATGCATGAATCTGTCCTGAATGTTTGAATTTGTCCTTATTTCTAGTCCCAGACAATAGGCATTGATGAAGGAAGGATCCAAAAGGGCCTTGGTAAATCCACAAATAGGACCCAGTCATTGACTGTCGGAGGAGTTTCGATCCCAGTAAGAGGATCAACAGGGTCAATAGAATCTCAAAACAAAAGGCTAGAAGAGCAAATGAAATCTTCCTTGAATATTAAAGCGGCAACCCAAGCAATAAAGACCACTCAAGTTTCTCACCAAAAAGACATTGCTAAATCCACAAGTAGGGCCCAATCATCGACCATTGAAGGAGTTTCAATCCAAGTAACAGGGTCCAAAAAAATGCAAGAAAAAATGCTAGATGCTATGAAGCCTTCATTGAACAATAGAGCTGCCACTAATATTGTTCAATCTGAACTCCCTATGAAGAGGCAGCTAAGGTCTACCGTTGGTGGAAATCAAAGTCAAGAAAAAATGCTAGATGCTATGAAGCCTTCATTGAACAATAGAGCTGCCACTAATATTGTTCACTCTGAACTCCCTATGAAGAGGCAGCTAAGGTCTACCGTTGGTGGAAATCAAAGTCAAGGGACAACGGTTGGAGAACAATCCTTGAAAAAGAAAAAGTACATCACAAAGTGTCCATCAATGTCAATTGGTGAATTTATTGAAAAAAATCAGCAACCACACCAAGTGGAGGAATCAGAAGAAGAAAGTGATCAAGAACAAGGAATTGAGGGAGATATCAACTATGGAAGTGAGGAAGTTGGGGAATTTAATGAAAATACAAGTAAAGGTATATCAATTTACCAGTATTTTTACTAATGGCTATGTTTAGGTATCTTTTTACTCTTAGTTTTACTAATTTCTGTATTATTGACTCATTTGTGTTTTAATTAGGGGAAGCATCTAAAAGAACTCGAGGGAAAACATTATGTGTGAAAATTCATACACGTTCAGCTAATGATAGAGAAGAGATTATCTTGAATGAACTAGGACAACCCATTGGGCCAAATGCAAGCATACTTTCCCAGTTCAGTAATTTTTTGGGAACCATTGCAAGGAGTTCAGATTTTTGCCCTCTTATTTACACCAATTGGAAGGCTGTACCGGATAAAGATAATATATGGGCTTATGTCAATGTAATATAACTTATCTAGTTCTATTTGTTTGTTTAGTTTACTTTAATAAATTAGAGCTTTCTAATTAAGCTTTTTTTTGTAGGAAAAATACAATGTACCTGAGAAAGGAAAAAAGGTCGTGTATACTATTATAGATGAGGCATGGAGGCGGTATAAGTGTACTATTAGAAAGAAGCATTTTACCAAATATAAAACCTTGCATGAGCGGTTGAAAAATCGTCCCGATGACATACCGGAGGAACACTTTAAAGCATTGATGGTATATTGGAGCCTTCCGGCCGTTCAAGTAAGAAATAATGATATTTGTGTTTTTTATTACATTCATTTCTCAAATTTACTAAATTGCAATGTCCATTACTTAGGAAACATGCCAGCAAAATGCTCAAAATATAGCTCAACAAAAATGCAGACATCGAGCTGGTCCTGTAAGCTTTGCTCGCATAAGGGAGACAATGGTAAATCAATAATTCAGATTTTGACTTGTTTCTACTTTCTACACGTGGTTCTGTTTTAGACCTTACCTTTGCTATATTGTGTTAATGAGCTTATTATCTTGGTAGTGTGCAAGTAGTGAGGATGGAGAGCCTCCTTCTCAACTTGAGTTGTTCATCGAAACACGCTGTCATACCCCAATTTTGTCCGGCTTAGGTCAAAACCCTAATTTCCCAAAAAATAAATAAATTGAAGAGCGAAGAGCCTTATGCACTACATTTCGGATCCTAGAAGGCATTCCAAGGTTCTTGAAATCGTTTTTAGGGTTGGAACGCATTTTTCGGGCAAATTAGGGTTTTAGCGCCAAAAAGGGTATTTTGGTCAATTATAACGGTTTTTTTTTCTCTCACTTTCAAAAAGGCTCAAAAATATGTATAATTAAAAATAGGAATCTGAAATCAAAATAAAAAAATGAATAACAAAATAATATTGGATGCTTATGGTATTTTTAGAATTAGGGCTAATTCCTTTTAGGTGCTTTTTGTTTTTATTCATTTTTGGCCAAAGTAAGCACCAATTTCACAAGCAAACAACCTCCCTCACTCCACCCTCATGCCCTTCACTTCAGCCCCATCAAGTGCACATCACAAAAAAGCCTTTCATCATGACAAGCACACCTTTGAATCCAATAACATTCAATACACAACATATTTTTACCTTCTTTCTCTCTACACCACTAAATACACACTAATTTCTTTATTTCCCTCTCACAACCTTAAACCCATTAGATCTTTGGCCTCCCAAGGATTTGAATAATGATAACTCACTCCTCTCCTCCCCAAAAGCACCAAGAAATTCGTAGCCCCTCTCCTCTCCCTCACTTCCTCTTGTTTTTCTTTCATCTCAAAGGAACGTTCCCATTTCTCCTACACCAAAAAACCCTAGCACACCAAAAACCTCCCCTTTTCTCTCCCAAAACCGTGGCCTCCCCACTCCCTTCCTTCATCCATTTTTGATTTCCTCTTCACCCAAACACCACCATCTCACTTCATTCTCATCCCTCTTTCATATATCTTCTTCATTTTCCATTCAAGATAAAACATCATCATCAAGGAAGGTTTTCATCAAGCTTTTTTTTTGGGGTTGGAGTTGAAGTTCCTTGGAGGTTCTTGTTGATTTGGTTTCTATTTTCTTCATCTCATTGCATTTTCTAGCTTGGACTTGAGGTAAAAACTTTCAAACCCTTGCATCATCTTCAACCTTTTTGCATTAAAACCCATTTTTCTCTTCACTTTGCATTTCACATATCATCGTCATTTTGTTTAAAATGTAGCTTGTTGTTGTTGGTGAGAGGAGCCTTAAACACTATTGACAAGCACTTAGGGAGGCTTGGGTGTTTAAGGTGCCTCTCACTCTTGAATAAATGGAGTCATGTTGTTTTGTGTTGATTTTTTTGCATTTGTTGTGAAGTAAAATTGTTGTTTCATGTGTTGTTTGGTTCGCATATCCTAGTAAAGTTAGCTTTAATTTGATTTTGTTGTTTCTCTTTTCTTGATGGGGCTTAATCATGTTGTAGATATTTGATTTTAGTGTTTTCATGCTTAGATACTTTGTTTAGGTTTGCAAATTTCTTTTCTCACATAGATTTCGCACAAAGTAAAGAGTTTGAGAATAAATGTTGATTTGAGGTTTTAGCGTTTAGATTATGTGATTAATTGTTCCTAAATCTTGTTAGTATCTTTTGCTTGCTTGATTTTGGGAGTTTGATGAATAAATTTATGGTTTGACTATGTATTGGTTTCGCAAGTCATGAAGAATAAATAGAGTTTTTATATGTTTGCTTATTGTCCCAAGTTGATGATAGGCAATATGATTCTCACTTGTGCCTAGTGCACCTTGCCTAAAGTGAGGAGGATTGTTCTATATGATTCAACCCTTTTAGTTGTTTAAGTTGATGATTGGCAAGAAGATTCACACTTGTGCACTTGCGCACACTAATTTAAGTGTTGATGATTGACCAAAGTGATTCAACATGCTTTGGTGTTTTGATTGTTAAGATGACTTGCTTGTTTAGGGTTTGCCAATGATCATGCTTGAGGCTACTCTTTTGAATTCATTTGTGCCTACCACTTCCTTGTCTACTCCCATGTGGAATCATTAATACTTAGATAGGCCCATTCCTCACATTGCATCTTCCACTAGATGTGCATTTAGATTCCCTTGCGTTTTGTAGAAATATTTGAGTATGGTTCTCGCCTAGCATCTTCCACTAGATGTGCATTTAGGTTCAATCTTGCCCACTCTTGCATTTTTGCTTAATGCCCAATTCAAGTTCCTTCTTTGCCTATTTATGTGTTGTGGTTTAATATGTGTAGTCTAGGCTAGTGTTTGCTCAAGAATTCAAATGAGATTAATTGCAAGTTATGACCATGTTGTTGTTTGCCTAAGGATTCGATTTCAATGATTGTGCCACGCTTGAATCTCCAAATCTTTTTGCATTCGTTGTTTTCTTTTCTAAATAGTTTAGCATGAAAATGGTAATTAGTGACAATCACCCATAACCTTTGTTAGTTTGATTGTCCTAAGAGCCTAAGTTTCAAAAAAGATGTTTTCATATGCATAAGCTACTAGTGATAATCACCCATAACCTTTGTTAGTTTGATTATCATGAACGCTTTCGATTTCAAAAGATATTTTCCTAAGCATCGAAGTCATAGCAAGTGCTAGTGATGGCCACCCATAACCTTTGTTAGTTTGGTCATCATGGAGGCTTTCATTTTTCAAAGGAGATTTCTACATGCACTTAAGTGGGTTCTAGTAATGGTCACCCATAACCTTTGTTAGTTTGATCATTATGAACGCCCTCCACTTTTCAAAACCAAAGCAAAAAGACTTTCATTTTCAAGGCTCGTTAGAACTACGTTGCTTTGATTCCCATTTGGGATACGTAGGAGCGAGTCACATTCTCGTCAAGCGCAATCATAAAAAGTTTAGCATTTGCATAACAAAAGAAAAGAGTTATTTTCATAACGAAAAAGAATCACTTTTGCAAACCAAGATCATTTTCAGAACAAAAAAACCTTTTCCTTTCTAAAATCATTTTCAACCCATCGTCGCTAGTGGCTAACCAGAACCTTTGTTCGACTAGCCATTGGTGGCGATGTCTTTTTCCCAAAAGAATAATAAATGATGATCCATCATAACCTTTGTTAGTTTGATCATCGTGCAAATCAATCTCTTTCGAAAATCACTTTCAAAAAAGATAATAAAAACGGGTTGTTATTGATAGTCCATCAGAACCTTTGTTCATTTGACTAGCGGTACAACTCTCTTTTTGAGTATTTAGTGGTGATTCATCATAGCCTCTGCTAGTTTAATCATTCGCTAATGCTCGTCCTATTTCAAAAACTCACTAAAAAAAGATAAAAAACAAAAACTTTTCAAAAAGACAAAGAAGAACTACGTAGCTTTGAGTTCTCCATCGCACCGGGAGATACGTAGGAGCGGGCCATGTCCCGTCAAGCATTTTTCTAAAAAAACCATCTTTCCCCTTTTTTTTATAATAAAAGGTTTTCATTAAGATTTTTTTCAATAAGAAGTAGAGAGGCAAAATTAAGTATTTTCAAGTCAACACACTAAAACCACACATTTAATTAAAGGTTCCCTCTCAGTAGAGAGGACGTATGGGGTGCTAACACCTTCCCTGCGCGTAACCGACCCCCGAGCCCTATTCTCTAGTTTCGCAAGACCAATCGCTTTCCAAAAAAGGTTTTCCTAATATTTTCCTTAATAAATATTGGTGGTGGCTTCATTGTCTTAGGAAAAGTTGTGAACGAGGAAGGTTCTCCCTCGGGGACTTTTTCGGGCGCAACACACGCCAAAGTAAGAAAGGAAAGCAATTGAACGAAGAAACAAATGATACAATTGTAAGTTTTTTTAATGAATTTATCATTTCAAATATAATAATGTATATCTTTTAACTGTGATTGCTTTTTAAATATGGTAGATAAAACTTCAAGACTTCGTGAGTTCTGGTCATTCTCCTTCGGAAGCTTTTCAAAAGGTGGTTGGTAAAGAAAAACATGGGAGAGTACGTACCCATGGAAGAGCGGTAACAACTACTATGTTGAAGAGAAATGAAGAAGCTGCACAAATGAAGAGAGCACATGCAAATGCGATGGAACAACTAAGAAAAGAACATGCTGATAAGATGAATGAACTTGAAGAGAAACTACAAGAGAAACTACAAGAGAATCAGAAAGGCATGGAGAAAAAGTTTCAGCTTCTACTACAGACCGTATTAGATCAAAATAACTCAGGGTTGAATGTGGAGGCTTTGGCAGCTATGTTTTCAACTCCGCCTGATGCTACTAGTGCTCCACGTTCTTCGACATCAACACATGCCCCGGAAGCTCTTAGAGTAAGTACTAACACCACCTGTTTTTATAACATCACTATGCTTGGAATTTTAGAATTTTTAGCTAAATTGTGTTATAATCCCAAGATATATTGGTCACTCTCTAAAATACAACTGGTTTAGCTATGTGGTTAGTCTGTTGGTTAATAGTTTGTTTTTTTCCGCCATATCAGTTTATAGTTTGTTGATTGTTAGTGTTCAGTGTGGTTTTTTAGTTGGTTAATAGTTTGTTGGACTTCAGTTGCTGGTTGTTAGTGTCTAGTGGTGGCTATAAATATACTTGTTGTATCTGTGCATTTGATATCATGTTTAATATGAATACTTCTAGCATCTTCTCATCTTCAAACTCCCTGGCTATGGCTACCATCTATTTTCCCCTTTTTTGTCTTGTTGTGAAACAGGTGCTTTTCATGTTCTCTGTTTTTCAGTTATTCAAATCCCTTTTTTCTCTGTTTTTCAGTTATTGAAACAGTTGTTTATTCAAGTATTTGATACTGATACCTGCAGAAAGTATCAAACAGTTTTTTTTTTAAACAAGTAGATACCTCCTCTTTGGAGTCCCTGTTCACCAGCCAAGGGATTGTAACTGAGCACACTGCTGGGGCCATTTTTGCTTTGTTCATGTTTCCTGTGATCCAGTGTTCTTATTTTGCTACCCAAGATCCTTTCTAGCCTTGCTCTTTCATCCATCTGTTGCGCTGCTCTTGTTGCAGAGTTACTCAGTTGTTGCTCTGTTTTAACTGCTTCTCACTCCATAGCTGCCAAAGAAATTGGTCACTCATGTATTATATAACTATCAGTTTTAACTATCTTGTTGCAGAGTTACTCAGTTGTTGCTCTGTTTTAACTGCTCTTTCATCCATCTGTTTTAACTGCTGCTTATATAACTATCAGTTGTTGCTCTGTTTTAACTGCTTCTCACTCCATAGCTGTCAATGAACAATGACATACTGAGGCTAAGATAATTAAACAGTATCATAAATTCTATTTGAATAAATGCAGACTAGTCCTTATCATCAAAAGATTTACTTATCACTCATGTATTATATAAAGATTATGAAATTTCATAGATGAAAATGATAGTTATATAAGTCACAAATTATTAAGCATAGTTGGCAAACTCTTTAATTACAACATGTTAACTTCCAGGGACCCTGTAACATGACCTTTTGATGTGATGCATATTTTAGCATCATTCGTATTAAAAAAAAGTTACAAGATTTTAAAATTTGTCAAAACAGATATATATTTTTTTTATGACAGAATGACTTACAGTTATCATCTAAAACTTTACTACTGCAATGCAAGTTGTTTTGTTACCACTAGCTAGCTCAGCTGTACTCCAATTATTATTATTATTATCACTTTCCTTATTTGTTATATATCCAAAGTTTTTAAAACTTGTGGGCTACTTGCAGTGTGTAATGACATCCACACACGTCTAAAAATAGCTGTTAAAGTTTGATTGCTTGATTTGCTTGAAACAGTTTTGTAAGAGGAATGTTATTCTTCTTAGTAGTGGATTGTATTGATTCTGTTTAAATACTGAAAAAATCAGTTGGATCTGTTATAACAGTTTGTGTAAACTGTCAAACTGAATTCTGTTAGCAGATTTGCATATATATATATATTGTATCTCTGTGTAATCTCAGATTATCAATCAGAAAAATATCAGTTTACATTTTCTTCAATATGTTCCTTTTATTTAAGTTTCCTTTTTATTGCATTAATCGAATTTTGTTACTTTTGTAGGAAAATAATGAAGATCTAGTAGGTCTTGATGGCTTGGATGATGAAGACTTTGTGGGTTGAAGACACATTCAGACTTGACAAGTTTTATTTTGGAGAACATGTTTTTTGTAATGTTTTTTGTACTTATTGAAGTAACAAATTATATATGCTTTAGAATTATGTCCTTGAAGTAACAATTAATATATAATGATGATGTCTGTTAATTTTGATGTTAATTTCCCTTGAATTAAGAAATTTGTGATGTCGGTCCCTTGGATTAAGAAATTTGTGATGTCGGCTTGGATGTTCAGAATACTAATTTCTTTTATGAGCTTCATGTTAGAATCGTAGCAAGCTCTGATACCAATTTTGATTCCATTTTATTTTCAGTTTTATTTGCAGTTTGAATCAATTTTGATTCTGATCTTCAGTTTTGTTTTCTAACGTATATAGCAAATGGATACAGCAACGGTTATGGCAACGGTTTCAACGATGGCAACGGTTTCAACGTGTTGCCATACCTAGGGGCAACGGTTCTAAATTGTTGCCACATATGGAGACGGTTTAGGACCGTTGCCATTTTGGCAACGGTTTCAACGTGTTGCCATACCTACCAACGGTTTTCAACCGTTGCCATAGCAGGCAACGGTTTTCAACCGTTGCCCTACCTAGCAACGGTTTGCAACCGTTGCCATAGGGTGGAAATCAAAACCGTTGCCTTACAACTGGCAGTGGCAACGGTTTTCAGCTTGCGTTGCCTTTGGGGACAAATAACCGTTGCCCATAGCTAAGGCAACGGCCGAAAGAACAACGGTTTGAAAACCGTTGCCGTACCTTTTGGCAACGGTTTTATGGCTTTTTGGAACGTTTTTCGACCGTTGCCATAGGGTCTAAATGTTGTAGTGATTCCAAGCCATCAAGATCTTGATATACACCTTCATTAAAAGTCTTCAAATCTTAAACATAAATGTCTAGAAACAAACTACAACAACAGATGGAAAGCAAGAGATAAGCAGATAAATACAGCTTCCTTGATCTCACAGGCATGCTTCAAAGGTTCCGCTGCTATTCTCTACTTCATCAAGCATTTGCACAACCTGAGCAACGCCTTCTTCAATTTCCTTCCGGATGACTCCATCAGGCATATCAAATGTCCTCCTTTTGAAGGAGAGTGATGTTCCAGTAGGCTGGGGATCCACCACATCAAGCATTGCTTCCAGCTCATCTACCATTGACTTCTTTGCGGATCTAACCATTAGATCAACTCCCTACACAACAGGAAATGTACAAACCTGTTAGACCAACTGATAAATGGAAATATTCCATTTATTTAACACTCCATGTTTTACAATCGTCAAAGTTTTTGGCTCCTATCTTTCCCTTTTTGGCTACTACTCAATGATTATGCAGCATAGTTCTAGATGCGCCTAGGGTTTGTATTGAAACAAACTTGGCTTCGCAATACCATTGTCCACAGAAAAACAGTAAAAGAACATAACTCCAGAAACAAATAAAGAGATGTGTATATGGAAGGCAGTATCCAGGACGATCCACAAATGTCAAACAGTAAAGATGAACCTTAACACTTGTGAATATATGATACAAGTTTCCATCAAGGTCTACAGTATGTTGTTCTGTCTGGACTAAAAAATGCACTGCAGAGTTGATGCTAAATTTCCATTCACGTGATCTCATGCATAGTAACTAAAAAATGTAGAGAAATGGGAGTACTACGGTACTACCTCAATGGCATCAACAGTGAGGAGCAAAACAATGCTTTTCTTAGAAAACCTCTGGCGCTCCACTCCATCACTAGCTAGACGGCGTCTGTAACACCCCTTTTCTACCCGCTAATTTGTTTGTAAAATCAGAGTTTCAAATTTTTATTTACACCACAAGGGATGTCACACTTACTTCATTAAACATCACACGCCAAATTACTCGCTTTTCGAAAACAGTCTCATAATACTTTCAAAACGTCATTGTCAATTAAAATACAACTTCACAGCGGAAAATCCAACAATTATACACAGGCTTGAATAAACTAAAACAATGTTCTATTTCCCCCAAGTGTTACATATCAGAGCAGACGACCCGACTCAGCTAGCGAAGGTTCCTAAGCCTTCACTTGTGCTCACCTGCACGTTACCGCATAGGGGTAACATTCAAACAGAAGGGGTGAGTTCATCTAACCATATAATAAAGCATATGATAAGCACTAAGCTAGAGTTATGACACTATATCGACCACGCCACGAAACATCAAGTCAATCATCAAGGATAAAACAGTCAATTCCATCAGCAAGGGTAAACAGTCAATCTCATCATCAAGTTACTCGGCACAACGAGTCGTCACAATGTCATGCAGGAGTATGAAATGCAACCCACTCGCGGGCATATGCATGAGGTACCTTTTCACAAACGTCGCTTAGCCTTTTGGGCCTCATCGTCACTTAGCCTTTTGGGCCTCAAACGTCACTGGGTTTATGCATATAGGATGCATGAGACACATTGACATGCACCACGCACAAACACACAATCACGGTCAACTATGTGACCCGTCACTTACCAATATGCCAAATAAGAGGCACAACACATGTCAATTCATAATTACACACAACAACGTCACTTAGCCTTTTGGGCCTTATCGTCACTTAGCCTTTGGGCCTCAACGTCACTTACTTTCATCGTCACTTATTCACAACATCATCAATTCAAACAATAGCCACTGAGGGCAAAACGTCATTTACTAGCCACCAAGGGCATCATCGTCATTTACACATCAGCATCCACAACATTGGCCACCAAGGGCAAAAAGGTCATCTAACTAGCCACTAAGGGCATCATCGTCATTTTAGAGGCCACCAGAAAATAATAAGTTTTTATTTTTAGAAATAAGACACACAGGTAGACAACTGGAAAAGCTTCCCAACACTTTTTGAAACGTTTAAAACGGATGTCCGAGTCAAAAGATATAGCGAAAACAGTTTTCATAAAAATTTAGGAACATCCTGAAAAATGGCGCCCTAGGCGCCCAGCGCCTGGCACCTGGCGCCTAGCGCCCAGCAACACGCAACACACACACGCACTGGCGCCCTTGGCGCCCAACGCCTGGCAACACGCAACGCGCACACACAACACACACCGAGACAACTCCAAAATTGACGCGTGCAAAAATAAAACCACTCGAGCCAAAATGCTTAAAATTGAATTTGGTCACGTAAATACAAAATATGGCACGGTAAAATATGCCCAGAAATTGAATTGCACCCAAAAATCCCATTTGCGCACACACAAGCAACACCGAATGAGACAACTTCAGAATTACACGAGAAAAGATAAAACCACTCGAGCCAAAACGCTTAAAATTGAATTTGGTCACGTGAATACAAAATATGGCACGGTAAAATGTGCCCAGAAATTCAAATTGCACCCAAAATCCCATTTACGCACACACAAGCAACACCCAATGAGACAACTTCAGAATTATACGTGAAAAGATAAAACCACTTGAGCCAAAACGCTTAAAATTGAATTTGGTCACGTGAATACAAAATATGGCACGGTAAAATGTGCCCAGAAATTGAAATTGCACCCAAAATCCCATTTACGCACACATAAGCAACACCCAATGAGACAACTTCAGAATTACACGTGAAAAGAGAAAACCACTCGAGCCAAAATGCTTAAAATTGAATTTGGTCACGTGAATACAAAATATGGCACGGTAAAATGTGCCCAGAAATTGAAATTTCACACAACACACCCCATATGTGCACACGAGCAACACTTCCAGCAACAGGAAAATCCAGCAACAGTTTTTAGCAACACAAAATCAAACATATGGCGTCCTAGGCGCCCATACAGCAACCAAATGAATTTTTCAACCACAATTTCTCAACAACAAGTTGTCATATGCCTAGGGTTCATCAATAATCACTAGAAATACATAAAACGGCATACATAGAGCCTACCCCTACTTAGTCCCCATCATAAGACCCTATGATAGAGAAGATGAGACCCACCCTTACCTTAGGTTATGACGAACACGCTATCTCCGTATACGTATGCTCCAAAGATCACCGCAACACGACTCCTGTAACAGCCCAGGTCCACCGCAGCGGCCACCCTGGTCCCACTGTTACCTCACGGTCTTCTCAACCCCTCTTGTAGAATTTTTGCCTTCCGTGGGAATCGAACCTTGCACCTGAGGCATAAGTGCAAGTTAAACCCCCTTCCCACTTAAAGGAATTTCGTCCTCGAAATTTTTATCCGCCAAGGCTAACACTCTCCCACCAACGACTAAGCCATCTAGACAACTAATGCTATCCATCGTGCTGATCACCATTTCTCGGATTACCGGCGGTAAGTGATTGGGCGGCCGTCCCTCCTACTCATTCAGCCAGGTAACTTTGAGAAATAACAACCAGACACACCCTCTCCCTATAGACCTCCAATAGGGATTTGAGCGTAATCACGTTGGTACCACGTGATCACCCCCAAGCTCTATTAAAGCTCCTTCCCAATACGACATGCTAAGGCTCCGCTGCGCTACTCCGATAAACTAGCTTGCATTCTACCTCACTCATCTACCCTTAATGATAACCAAAAGTCATCAATCATCACAACATCACAATGAAGTTCACAGAGTGCGTAACAGTTGTACAACAAGCCACATAATTTAACAACACGCCAACAACATCAACAAACGACTTTGCCACTCAGGCAACATCAACACTAAATCACAACATCGGCCATAGGCCTACAACTCAAAATTCATCAAAACATTTCGGGCCATTCGGCGGTACCCACAACACAACGACCAACAACATCAACGAAAAATCATTATCATCAAGAAGGCAACCACAAAGCATAGCAAAGCAACAATTTAAACATCCACGCCGCCACAAATTCAGCCATCAGGCATAATTTAAACTTCCTAATAATCATATATATATTCAAACATCAATTTCCACACAATTCATTAATTGTCGGTTTTACAGATTTTCGACTAAAATTACACTTACACGCAATTCGAGCCAAAACAACTACATCAATCATAACTTTCAGTCAGTACCTCACTAGTTTCACTAAATAACCCAAAAATACAGCTTTATAAAATTTCTCCAAATAAACCACACAAATTCAGTTTTATAAAATGTTTCTAATTAATCCCAAATTCAATTTACAAGAATAAAACACACTTAGTTTCATACAGCATATCGCACACGACATTTAGATCCTCGATTAACACCAAAACTCAGCAGTTCAATAAAAGCAACCACGTACAAACAATGTTCATAATGAACATATATGCAACCTTCATTATTATTAATCGAATTATTAGCCAAACGTTTCAAAACTTACACAACAGAAAATCGTTACTCTTTTTCCAAACAAGACCAACTAGAAAATTATCTTCCAGCCCAACAAGAATTTCAACACCTACACTTCATTTAAAATCCTAAGTCAAAATAAATTAATTTCTTTCATTCTCTACAACAACAACATCTACGTTTATTCATAAAAAAAAGATTTTATCACCAATATCCGTTTCCAACCGTAAAATCGCCCATTTGACTTTTCAAAAACAATTTCAGTAGTCATTTTACCTTTCAGATCACAAAATCACCGAGCACAAGGCATTAGTGTTGCTCAAATAAAACGATTTTCAAAAACATCAACAATGAAACAGCAACATTAATCCTTAGAAACAACACAATATTTTCAGCAACAGCAACATTGGTCTTTTTCAAAAACAGCAATTAAACAGTAACAGAAGTTACACTGTAAAACATCAACAAGGATTTTAAATTTCAACAGCAACAGCAATTAAAGTTTTAAATCAAAACAACCACAGCACTTAATTGTCAACGATAAAACACCACAGTAATTACTTTCCAGCACAACAGTAACAATAATTAACGGCAACAAACAAAGTAATTTACACTAACAGTAACAATAGTCTACAGCAACAGCATAGTAGTTTCAATAATTAAACAGTAGCAATAAAACGGCAACCGCGTTTTACTAACAACAGCAAACAATATAGGTAGGGGTATCTCCCCCCACTAGTTCACTTACCATTAGCATCCCCCGTTTACTTGTACCTGCAGGAACAGCAATACAACACTACCAAATGCTAAGACTAAAGGACAACAGTTGGTCGTTAACAGACACAACGACTCTATGACTTGGCCGGACGGACCAACCATTGCTCTGATACCACTAATGTAACACCCCTTTTCTACCCGCTAAGTTGTTTGTAAAATCAGAGTTTCAAATTTTTATTTACACCACAAGGGATGTCACACTTACTTCATTAAACATCACACGCCAAATTACTCGCTTTTCAAAAACAGTCTTATAATACTTTCAAAACGTCATTGTCAATTAAAATACAACTTCACAGCGGAAAATCCAACAATTATACACAGGCTTGAATAAACTAAAACAATGTTCTATTTCCCCCAAGTGTTACATATCAGAGCAGACGACCCGACTCAGCTAGCGAAGGTTCCTAAGCCTTCACTTGTGCTCACCTGTACGTTACCGCATAGGGGTAACATTCAAACAGAAGGGGTGAGTTCATCTAACCATATAATAAAGCATATGATAAGCACTAAGCTAGAGTTATGACACTATATCGACCACACCACGAAACATCAAGTCAATCATCAAGGATAAAACAGTCAATTCCATCAGCAAGGGTAAACAGTCAATCTCATCATCAAGTTACTCGGCACAACGAGTCATCACAATGTCATGCAGGAGTATGAAATGCAACCCACTCGCGGGCATATGCATGAGGTACCTTTTCACAAACGTCACTTAGCCTTTTGGGCCTCATCGTCACTTAGCCTTTTGGGCCTCAAACGTCACTGGGTTTATGCATATGGGATGCATGAGACACATTGACATGCACCACGCACAAACACACAATCACGGTCAACTATGTGACTCGTCACTTACCAATTTGCCAAATAAGAGGCACAACACCTGTCAATTCATAATTACACACAACAACGTCACTTAGCCTTTTGGGCCTTATCGTCACTTAGCCTTTTGGGCCTCAACGTCACTTACTTTCATCGTCACTTATTCACAACATCATCAATTCAAACAATAGCCACTGAGGGCAAAACGTCACTTACTAGCCACCAAGGGCATCATCGTCATTTACACATCAGCATCCACAACATTGGCCACCAAGGGCAAAAAGGTCATCTAACTAGCCACTAAGGGCATCATCGTCATTTTAGAGGCCACAAGAAAATAATAAGTTTTTATTTTTAGAAATAAGACACACAGGTAGACAACTGGAAAAGCTTCCCAACACTTTTTGAAACGTTTAAAACGAATGTCCGAGTCAAAAGATATAGCGAAAACAGTTTTCATAAAAATTTGGGAATATCCTGAAAAATGGCGCCCTAGGCGCCCAGAGCCCAGAAACACGCAACACACACCCGCACTGGCGCCCTTGGCGCCTGGCGCCCAGCGCCTGGCGCCTGGCGTCCAGCGCCTGGCAACACGCAACGCGCACACACAACACACACCGAGACAACTCCAAAATTGACGCGTGCAAAAATAAAACCACTCGAGCCAAAATGCTTAAAATTGAATTTGGTCACGTAAATACAAAATATGGCACGGTAAAATATGCCCAGAAATTGAATTGCACCCAAAAATCCCATTTGCGCACACACAAGCAACACCCAATGAGACAACTTCAGAATTACACGTGAAAAGATAAAACCACTCGAGCTAAAACGCTTAAAATTGAATTTGGTCACGTGAATACAAAATATGGCACGGTAAAATGTGTCCAGAAATTCAAATTGCACCCAAAATCCCATTTACGCACACACAAGCAACACCCAATGAGACAACTTCAGAATTACACGTGAAAAGATAAAACCACTCGAGCCAAAACGCTTAAAATTGAATTTGGTCACGTGAATACAAAATATGGCACGGTAAAATGTGCCCAGAAATTGAAATTGCATCCAAAATCCCATTTACGCACACATAAGCAACACCCAATGAGACAACTTCAGATTTACACGTGAAAAGATAAAACCATTCGAGCCAAAATGCTTAAAATTGAATTTGGTCACGTGAATACAAAATATGGCACGGTAAAATGTGCCCAGAAATTGAAATTTCACACAACACACCCCATATGTGCACACGAGCAACACTTCCAGCAACAGGAAAATCCCGCAACAGTTTTCAGCAACACAAAATCAAACATATGGCGTCCTAGGCGCCCATACAGCAACCAAATGAATTTTTCAACCACAATTTCTCAACAACAAGTTGTCATATGCCTAGGGTTCATCAATAATAACTAGAAATACATAAAACGGCATACATAGAGCCTACCCCTACTTAGTCCCCATCATAAGACCCTATTATAGAGAAGATGAGACCCACCCTTACATTAGGTTATGACGAACACGCTATCTCCGTATACGTAAGCTCCAAAGATCACCGCAACACGACTCCTCTCCTTTTCTCCTTGGGATTTTGCGCACCTCTCCTCTTTCTCTTCTCATGGGCGCGCCGTCCCTCTCTTCTCACTCTCTCTCAATTCGCTAATTTCTTTTCTTTTTGCAAAAGTGAGCCAAACCCTAAATTTTTAACTTAAATATGCGCCTTGGCTAGTGGGCTTGGATCGCGGGCTTTCCTTCGACTTAAGCCCGATTTAATTAAAACACCTTATAATTACTTTAAAACACCTTATTATTATTATATTAGTAAACACCTTATATTATTATTTCTACCACCCAAATTTCATTTAGTTAATTAAATAATTTAATCTATTATTTTGGGGTGTTACAGCGTCGGTAGGACATAAGTGAAGAGTAGCACACTTGCCATTACCTGAATCTTCAATGCTTATATACATGTTTATTTGATAGTACATTATCATTTATTAGAAGAGAGTGTTAAAATAGCTAACAAAGCATCTCTAAGACTCTAACAGAGAGTCAGCTCAATTTTCAACAATGTTCAACCCTTTTCACCTAAGAAAGCACTGTCAACAGAATTATCCAGCATGCATATTAAGCTCATTGTCCATATAAAACAAGAATTTAGTGGTTCACTTCAAAATGCACATTTTCCAAATAGTGGTTCACTTTCCTGATTAGAAATCAAGCATGCATATTGTTCTGGAGTGGGCTCGAAGGCCAATTTCGTCCAATAGGCCCATCGCGGCCCAATACCTAACTTGCTCCGCAAGATGCGGCCGGCCCCGCAAAAAGCGCAACGGCTAGAACGCCTGCGCAGCCAACAGTATATATACCACACTAGCATGTGGCTTCAGGTACGTTTTACTCACCTTGTGACCCTTCCCGTTGAAGCACCTCTGACTTGAGCGTTGGAGTGCCTTTGCAGGTACCACCCGCGTAAGGCTCAGAACTCGGTCCTTCATCCCAACGACCGAGCAACATCATCAGGCAGCAACAACTCATCGTATTGATCAGGTACGATCAATTGGCGACCACAGTGGGAGGCCCGAGTGCTATTCCACATCAAACCATGCCGCCACGCCAGAAACACACTTCTTCCAGGCTCAACACCTCTGGACAGAACCGACCACAACGGACCCCAGAGGGCATGCCCGTGACAGTTCATGAATCACAAGGCGAGCCTCGCCAAGAACCCTCAGTGCAGGGTGGTCGCGGGCCAGTTACCCAACCAGCCCAGCATCTACCGGCCGAGCTGGCCGAAGCCGAAATCCCAGAAGCATTGCCAGAGCATGTGACTCAAGCACTCATACAAATTCTGGAGCAAAAGAATCAAGTGGTTGCTGATCGAGATGGGCTGATCGACCGTTACGAGAGAGGGTCGATCTCGATCCGCCCGCGTGCGGAGAGTGGTCGCCCAGGTCAACCATCTCGACCACATCGTTCACTGCCACGAAGAGAAGCTCCTCCACGTCGAGGCGTATCCCAACGCAATCCTCCAAGAAAGGCGATCGTCCACAGGTCGCCCCCTGATCGAGGAAGACGCCACCTGTAACATCCCTAATTTTTAAAGACTCGTACTATGATGCCTAAGACCGAGTAATTATTTGTGGGAATAATTGGTCGTGTCTCGGGGATTAATAGTCGAGGAAAAGTCCAAAGAAATCCTACTCTACATTTAATTTTGGCTTAGTCATAATGTAAATGAACAATTCAGCTGAAGGGTAAAATCGTCATTTCGCCTCACATCGAAGACGTATCAATTGAGTGAGCAGTTAGTCTCGACTCGAATGAGAATTAGTCAAGAAACCTATGCCGAGCGGAAAGCCATAAGATTATTGGTGTTTTAACCTCAAAACCAAAACTTAATGGGCCAAGGGCATTTTGGTCATTTCCCTAGATTTCGATTTGTCAAAGTCAGTAAATGGCTATAACAAAAATGGTTATTAAGACCAAGTAAGTTAGCTAATTTAAATGACTAATGATAGGAGATTGTGCATTGAGGATTGGTTGTTTGAGTAGAATTGAAATAAGGGCACTTTGGTAATCGTACCCTCATTAAAAATTCACCCTCAGTTGAAGTACCATTTAAAAAGCTTCTTCCTCACCTTCAGTTGCAACAATATTCAGAAAGAAAGAGCTGAAAAAGAGAAGCAAAAAGGGGGAAAAGAGGGTGAGAAGGGGAGGAGGAAGAAGGAGGTGGAACTCCATCACTTTTTCATGCATGTAAGTTCTTAGACCACTCTCCAACTCCAATTTCTTTTTCCTTTCCATTGGTACAACTTCCAGAAGCTGATTCTCACCCCTTCCTTCATTGCCATTTTCGAATTCTCAAAGCTCATATGATCAAGTTGGTGAGTTTGCCATTTTATGTGCTATTGGTGCTTCATAATCACTTTCCTAAGCCCAATGGTCATATTAGAGTACTTCCTCCAACCACATTTCGAAGTTTCTGGAGATTTGGTGTAACTTATTTCAGTTATGGATGTTTTGAGTTGGCTATGGGACTCAAATTCGTGATAGCAAGTGATTGAGGATGATGATGATCAAGTCAATCAAGAATTCTGGGTGAAACCCGTATGGTATACCTTCATTGTTTTCATCGTATCTCATTGTACACAACTCCGATGATTGTGATTCTTGTCCCTCTGGAAACTAGACACGAAGATCTTCATTTTGGGCACAAGACCCGTATGATTTCATGGAGAAATGAGAGAGATATCCTGTTCACAAGTTTCGGTTTCAGAATCAAACATTGTCCTGGACCAGTCACATAGTTTCGGTGATATCTCTCAATCTACTGGATGCATGCGCGTGAAACTTCTTCCATCAGAGAGTAGACGAAATTATCTTCACATTGAGAACTTGTTTGGATAGTTTTGGTCACAAATTGACCAAGTTATGCTTACTGCAAAACTGGATCCTGATGCTGGGAATTGGAAATTTGAAGCTAGTATGCCCGCTTGTCAAAATTGAGTTCGATTCGTCATAATTCTCGAGGGTCGTCAACTCAAGTATCGGATGAGTGTTCAGTAGCAAGAATTTGATCGAGTTACTGGTGGTGCATGTGGGACCCATCGAGTTCAGATGCGGAGGCACTAGGAGCGTGTACGTGACTACGGGGATTGTTCGAGTGGTTACAATCCGGCCGTCCGTGTTCCGGCGTGATTTCTCGCGGGATCGTCAACCGGGTGAGTTCTACTCACGGATAGGGATATTTTTATGTGTCTGGAAAATATATCGGTTTTGAGTCATAAGGCATTATCCGTTTTCGAAAGATTTTGGAACCGAAAACCGTTTTTGAGAAAATTCGCGTTTTTACGGCTTTTATGAAATTGTTGGACAATTTGCGAAGTTGTGATTAACTCGTTGAAATAAAAATGATTTGTATACTATCTGGAATATTTGGGAATCTCTGAGTTTCAGGTGGGACGGAAATTAGGAATCGAATCGAGAGCGAACAGAGAGCGAAAGTGAGAAAGTTGTGAGTTGGACATCAGATTGGCAGTTCTGTCAACTCGCGCGCCACTCGCGCACGAGTCGCGCGCCGCGCGCCACTGTGAAATTGGTTCTGTCAACTCGCGCGCCACTCGCGCATGAGTCGCGCGCCGCGCGCCACTGTTCATTCTGATGCGTGACTCCGTTTTTCTCGTTTCAACGCTCCGTTCAATCCCGAACCTTTCCTAATCCCTTCCCCAAACAATTTTAAAGCTACCAACCTATTGAAAACATAATTTCAAACCGTTCAAACTATATTTTTGAAAAAGAGTCTTGAAACCTATTTGGTCGATAACGAAAACCCTAGATTACGTGTGAGCACACCGAGTAATGGTTGGGCTGAACTTATATATGGATATAAGACCTGGAATTGATTATAATTCTGGAAGTTAATAGAACTCTTCATAAATGGACTATGGAACGAAATGGAATAAGTATCATAAGCTTATGTTTGATCCTTTGCTGATCGTTGATATGTATTGTCGTATATATATCGTTCGTTGGGTGACGACCTGACAAGTAGTATACTAGAGAGGGTAGTCATGACCCCTTATCTAGGCCCTGTATGTGTTTTGGCGTGGTCAACTCACGGGTTTCCGGTATGAGTGGAGTTTCGCCACCGGATTATACTAAACAAATTAATTAAATGATTGTGTGCCGGGATGAGTGGAGTTTCGCCGCTGGTTTACACTAATCAACAAATATAATTTTTCGGTATGAGTGGAGTTTCGCCACCGGATTATACTAAACATTAATTAAATGATTGTATGCCGGGATGAGTGGAGTTTCGCCGCTGGTTTACACTAATCAACAAATATAATTTTCCGGTATGAGTGGAGTTTCGCCACCGGATTATACTAAACAAATTAATTAAATGATTGTGTGCCGGGATGAGTGGAGTTTCGCCACTGGTTTACACTAATCAACAAATATAATTTTCCGGTATGAGTGGAGTTTCGCCACCGGATTATACTAAACAAATTAATTAAATGATTGTGTGCCGGGATGAGTGGAGTTTCGCCGCTGGTTTACACTAATCAACAAATATAATTTTCCGATATGAGTGGAGTTTCGCCACCAGATTATATTAAACAAATTAATTAAATGATTGTGTGCCGGGATGAGTGGAGTTTCGCCGCTGGTTTACACTAATCAAAAAATATAATTTTCCGGTATGAGTCGAGTTTCGCCACCGGATTATACTAAACAAATTAATTACATGATTGTGTACCGGGATGAGTGGAGTTTCGCCGCTGGTTTACACTAATCAACAAATGTAATTCTCCGGTATTCGTGGTTGTTCACAACCGGCTGTCCCTCATAAAACATAAAGACTTGTTTGATTGGACTCGACTTGTTGAGATTTGTGGCAAGGTTCACGATCAACAATTCGCTGTAACATGTTCGTTATTAATATGATTGTTAACAGTTTAATAATCGAACCGAGTGTCGGTGAGGGGGCACGGTAGGACTCACTGAGACAAGTTGTCTCACCCAATCCTCGGCCCTTTTCTTACTTAGTAGGCTACCCAGCGATGCACTCATGATCTTCTCTACCCCCCATGTAGAGTTTTTGCCTTCCGTGGGAATCGAACCTTGTACCCTGAGGCTTAGGTACAAGCTCAATGCATTCCCACTACCAATTGAACTACTAGCTCAATTGGTAGTGGGAATGCATTGAGCTTGTACCTAAGCCCCAGGGTACAAGGTTCGATTCCCACGGAAGGCAAAAACTCTACATGGGGGGTAGAGAAGATCATGAATGCATCGCTGGGTAGCCTACTAAGTAAGAAAAGGGCCCAGGCTGTTACACCACCGTCGTTCCCCCGTGGAAGATTACGACTATGCTGACTCGAGCTACCGACCAGAGTCAGAAAGGTCGCCAACAAGATACTCGTCCAACGAGTCCTCAGGATCCCGCCGATCAAGAAGCAGGTCGTGGGACTCGTATGAGGAGTTTAACGACTACCGCAACGGGGAGATTAGAGATGTCTCCCGTGCCATCAGCCGACCAAGAAGAAACTATTCAGAGTGGCCTAGAAGACGGTCGTCGTCGCATGCT
Source organism: Astragalus membranaceus (assembly GCA_039519185.1). Lineage (NCBI taxonomy): Eukaryota > Viridiplantae > Streptophyta > Magnoliopsida > Fabales > Fabaceae > Astragalus > Astragalus membranaceus. The sequence goes on from CM076854.1 coordinate 60,056,324, forward strand.
CCACAATACCACGGACCCCATGGACCCCCTCCAATTGCTGACAGATTCTTTGGTCAGCCGGTCGGCCTTTACGGTCTGCCCGTCGACCAAACTTATGCCGCCATGCAGCCCTACGGGCAGAATCTCATCCCGACCGGACAATGGCCTTTCACCAGCGAAATCAAGCGTTATCGCATCCCAAGGGACCTGAGGAACCCCCTAAAACCTGAACAAGTTTAACGGCCGCGGGGATCCAGATAAACACCTCATGTACTTCAACAACTACTGTAGCTATAGGGAGCTAGGACGGACGATGAAGTGCAGACTTTTTCCTCAGTCGCTCGAAGGCCGGGCGTTAGAATGGTGGGAATCCCTACGTCCCAACTCCGTCTCTTCTTGGGAAGGTCTTGTGGCAATGTTCTTGGCCAATTATACAGCCAACCGTTGTCAGTATCGTTATGAAGAGCACTTGGACTCGGTCGTCCAAGGAGAGAATGAACCATTGAGGGAGTTTATCGATCGGTTCATGATAGAGGCTGATACAGTCCGCAACCTATCAGACACGGACAAACTGAAGTATCTCAAACGTGGTATAAGAAAGAACCACAGATTTGCTGAAGAGTTCTCATTGAACCGCTACTACGACCTCAGCCTGTTCCTTAGAAGGGCCAACGACCATATGGGCTATGAAGAACAATTGGTTTCCGACAAGGGCGCCCGCGCGCGTCCCAAAGAAGAGAATAGCAGGCCGGCCAAGGGGCAAGAAAGCTATCGTGACAGTAAGCCCGAGTACCGGCCTAAGAAGTACGAGCATCGTACAAAGTTGAACACCCCGATCGCACAGATCTTCACGGAGTGCCAAAACAACGAGTTCACTGGTGTGAGGCAACCTGATCCTCTAGTATTGAAGAAAGGAGGTCGGCCTACCAAGAAATACTGCTGATACCACAAGAGTAAGGGCCATGATACCAATGACTGTATGGCCCTAAAAGATGACATAGAAGATCTCATTCAGAAAGGCAAGTTGAGGCAATATGTCAGAGATGAAGGTAACGATCGCCCTGAAGAAAGAGCCGTTAGCCAACCCGCCAATGACAGAGGCAAAGCGATCGTCATCTCAACGGTCGAGAAAGCGCGTAACAATTTCGAGGAAGATCACGACCCCAGACAGTCGAAGGGCCGCAATGTAGCCATGGTCATCCATGGAGGTAATCCGTTGGATATCAGAGAGTCCAACAAGGCAATGAAGAGGAAGTGGAATGAACTAATGATGGTCGGCTCAACTTCAACCCCACGGCCGGCATCGAATAGGCCGCCCATTTCCTTTGGGGACGAAGACTTGCTCGATGGCAAAGTCAATAATTACGTCCCTTTGGTAGTATCGGCCGTAATGGCCAACACTGAGGTCAGAAGGATACTGGTCGACCAACGGAGTTCGGCCGACATCATGTTTGAGGAACTGATTGACAATTTAAACGTGGACAGGAGCGAAATTATTCCGCAAGCAGTACCAACCCCATTGACCTGGTTCAATGGGGCGACCACCTACCCACTGGGGACGATAGAATTACTTGTTACTTTTGGAGATGATACGAACGGCAGCACGTCGTACAGGACGGTCAGAACGACGTTCTTAGTTCTGCCAATCAAATCGTGTTACCACTGCATCATTGGCCGCCCAACACTGGGAAAATTGGAGGCCGTAGCCTCAACTGTACATTTGAAGATGAAGTTCTACAGTAAAAGCGACCAAGTTGTGACAGTAATGGCCGACATGGAAGCGGCCATGAGGAGCCACTTCCTCTATCAAGAGATTTGTGACATGGAGGTGACGAATGCTAAACCGCAGAATCTCGGAGAGGGGCATCTGATTAATGTGGCCGACCTGGATGCCCGATACGACCCAGGTAGCGACCCTGAGGACGACGACGACGATTTAGCCCGCGAGCTAAAGAATAAACTAAAGAGGCCCGAGCCCCACGGGGAATTGATCGATGTTCAGTTATCGGACGACCCAACTAAGACAGTTAAGTTGGGGAGCGACCTTCCTGAACAAGACAAGCAAGATCTCATCACCTGCCTCAGGGAATACGCAGACCTTTTTGCATGGCAGGCATCAGACATGCCCGGGATCCCAATAGAAATTGCTTGCCACCAACTGTCCGTTGATGAGACAGCCAGACCGGTCGCACAAAAGAGACGCACTCAGAGCGAAGAGAAAGCATTGGCGGCCGCACAGGCAGTTGACGACCTCATCAAGGCCAATTTCATTAAAGAAATTAAGTATACGACTTGGCTTTCCAACGTCGTGTTAGTGAAGAAGAAAAATGGTAAGTGGCGCATGTGCGTCGACTATACCGACCTGAATAAGGCTTGCCCAAAAGACGCATTTCCCCTACCAAACATTGACAAACTCGTCGACGGGGCTGCGGGCTACAAACTCCTGTCCTTTTTAGACGCTTATTCAGGTTACAACCAAATCACTATGTACCCACCCGATCGGCATAAGACCGCGTTCATGACCGATCGTGGAACTTTTCAGTACAAGGTAATGCCCTTTGGTCTGAAGAACGCTGGAGCGACCTATCAAAGAATGATGAGCAAGGTCTTCAGGAGGCAGATCGGTCGGATATCAGAGGTCTACTTGGATGACATGATCATTAAAAGCAAGACCGACCAAGACCACATCAACGACCTAAGTGAAATTTTTGAGGAAGCAAGGAAGAATTCCTTGAGGTTGAATCCAGAGAAGTGCACCTTCGGAGTAAGGGCGGGCAAGTTCCTGGGTTTCAACTTAACCGAACGAGGGATCGAAGCCAACCCTGATAAGTGTAGGGCGGTCGCCGACATGAGGCCACCCACTATGAAAAAAGAGATTCAGCAATTGAATGGCATGGTCGCTGCCCTGTCACGATTTATACCTAAATCAGCGTGCATATCTCTTCCACTGTTCATGCTCTTGAAGAAGGAGGTCGAGTTTGAATGGACCGACCAATGCCAGCGAGCATTGGACGAGCTGAAGGAGGCACTCACCAACCCGCCCATCATGACCAAGCAGCAACCAGGGGAGACGCTTTACTTATACTTGGCCATAACAGACGAGGCCATGAGCGCTGTTCTTATAAGAGAAAGCGACCTGAAGCAGAACCTGGTCTACTTCATCAGTAAGGTATTTCAAGGCCCAGAGATCAGATACCAGAAGATTGAGAAATCAAGCATGCATATTGTTCTGGAGTGGGCTCGAAGGCCAATTTCGTCCAACAGGCCCATCGCGGCCCAATACCTAACTTGCTCCGCAAGATGCGGCCGGCCCCGCAAAAAGCGCAACGGCTAGAACGGCTGCGCAGCCAACAGTATATATACCACACTAGCATGTGGCTTCAGGTACGTTTTACTCACCTTGTGACCCTGCCCGTTGAAGCACCTCTGACTTGAGCGTTGGAGTGCCTTTGCAGGTACCACCCGCGTGCGGCTCAGAACTCGGTCCTTCATCCCAACGACCGAGCAACATCATCAGGCAGCAACAACTCATCGTATTGATCAGGTACGATCACATATTAAGCTCAAATTGCAAATAACCATTTCTTTATGTATTCACCATTACTTATGTTAAACTCAAAATCTATTAAATGCACAAGTACACTAATGATTTAGTGTTTATAACAACATGGATATAAAGAGATGACACATTCAATTCACCAACTATATATTGAATTAAAAACAGAGGTTTTATAAAGTTAAACAGAAACATCGAGCTTACTAGACTTCTCTCATCTGTTTAATTCTGATTTTTGTTTTACCCATAAATATAGACCACTATGCCCTCAGAATTCTATTAAGAAAGATAAAAGATCATTTCCTTGTACATGAATCGCTGCATATATTAAAACAAAGGGGGAAAAACTAGAGGGGAATATCAATTACTTAAAATGAGTACAACTATTAATATCAGATAACTATTGTTCACATATCAGATAACTATTAATTATTTAGGTAAAAAAGCATTTCATTTTGACAGAGAAATGCAAGCTAATATGGAATAGCAACAACTAAACCAATTCTTACTTACAAAAGCTGTGTAGTTGTAGCATTGGCCACCAAATGAGTGACACAACCAAACATCATTCTGGAAGTCATACAGATCAAGCATCAAACCTTGTACGCCATTCTGTCAGAAAAATGTGAAATATAAGCTTAAGGTGCCAAAACTCTGGAACTGAAATAATTTAGATCCTCAAAAGTCATACTAGTTTTTAAACTTGTTTTAAGCTCTGGACAAATCTGAAGTACATTTACTGTGTATTGATTCTACTATTTTTCAGTCACAATTCAACACATGGGCTATACATCTAATAATATAAATAAACCTATCTTAAAATTGAACTTGATTCAGGCACCAAAGCTTGTCCTAACTCAACTCATAATTTCTTGCATCTGGTTTATACTATGCATCAGCAATCTTGTTCCAACAAATTAGATGAAGTTATTTTTACTGAAAGAGGAGGATAAATAAATTATAGGCCTACACTTCTGTTATACTTGTTCGAACTTTGACTTACTAACTTCCTTGTTTGGCAATTTTATTACTTCAAAACTGTTTCCCAAAAAAGTTAATGCTATTTTATTTTTATTAAAAAAGAATCAAACATTCTCAAGTAAAAAAGTACCATTTCATTTTAACAAATCCTAGTAATAAAGTAGTAATTTATTGAAGGACTCAACCATGTACAGAAAAACCTTGTTGTTACTAGGTCAATTAAAAATATAAACTTCCCATATCCGCATGCAACATTATATATTCTCCATCTACCTATAACAACCACTTTTCAGACTTTATTTATTCAAAAACTAAGACTTTGTAAAAGATAGTTAGTGGGGACCTTCTGTTTTCTGATGCAATAACCAGAAAGCAGAAGAAGCTTAGCTTTCCCGGCAAGTAGACTGCTAGACAACATAACATAATGAGAGAGACACGACAAAGAAACAACAACTTAAAGGTTCAAAGAGATTCCTTTTAATTTATCTTGAATTTTAATTTTTCCTAGGAACCAAACAGCATAACTAATAATAATAATTTCAAAAAAAAAAGAAACACAGGGAATGGAAGAGAAGATCACATTAAGCTGAGGCGTAATGGTGTCTTGCTGATTGGTAGGAGCGAGAATGACAGAGCCTGGCTTTGATTTCTGACCCAGAAGCGCAAATGAATTATGCGTCGTTAGCCATGAATACCAATTAAACGGTAACCCCTTCACCTATTAAAAAACGCAGACTTTGTAATTCAAGGCACCACAAGAAAACTCCAAAACAGTGATAACAGAAATCATATAACAGAGAAGTCACAACATAAAGGCAATCTCCAGATTCAGATTAAAGGAAATGGATATTCAAGCATACAATACATCTTGAATACTTTGCACAAAAAGAAGGAACTCGTCCATAAAGCAGGAAATGTTATCATAACTGTATCAATATATTCTGGTATTAGCTTTGAAGCTTCAACAGTGTATCAGTAGTCACAGGTTCAAAATTTACTCAGAGCAAAGGGTAAAAACAAACTTTAGCCAATACTGCCAATACTAATAGACTGAAAAAACCTTAACAAATGTGAAACTCATGTAGATCTCAACAAGCTAACAATTCCCATAATTTAAAATAGTATATCTACCCATCTTTGCATTGGTCACAGACGACATAGTATCTGCACGAGCTTCGTCACTGGCCAGCAAAATATGATACAAGAGTTTTTCTAACAAGTCCATGAATGTTGGAAGTCCACTAAGCAAAAGCAAAATCAAAGAATGAAATTAAGAGGGTTGGTGTGAGTGAGTTTGATTTGAATATGAGTGATCACTTAAATAGTTGAATGCAAGTGAGGTAAAAAGTAAATGATCACCAAATATACAAATGCACACTTCTATATCTCAACCGATTCTTTTCATGACTTGTTGAAAATCACAAATAAAATTGCCTAAAACTAACATGTTGAAACAATAACTGCCCTCATCTCTCCACTTGCAACCATATAGATTAATTATAAACTGACTAAAAGTTTTCCTTGCTTAAAAATAATACCACCAATGGACAGAAACTATGTCATTATGTCAGTCAAATTTGGAAATAGACAGAAACTATGTCATTACACCTTCCAGAATGAAATCGAGCTGTTGCACCACACAGGCGGCATTAGGAAACAGTAGAGAAGACTTCAGATGACAGTTCCACTTGTCAAGATTGATAAATGCATGAAAAGTAAACTTAAAATTAAGTATCCCAGGTTTACAAGTTAGAAAAGAGTGCAGACCCTTTATGCCAAGGACTAATGGCGTGCGGTGCAGGCTAGAAAAAATTGAACTTCAAAAATTTAGCTATACGTACTTGAATGTGACTGTTGGTATAACCCCAAAAGCTATCATCAAACACAATATAGCTCTGAATGTTGGGATATCTGAAATTTAGAAAGAAAATTAAAAATCAAGCAATAAATTATCTAGAAAGGACTTACAAAAAAAATGAGACTAACTAGTAACTAAAGATAGACCATAATCATCTTCAAGAAAGGCAAATCTAGAAAGAACACCATATAATGATGGGAAGTCTTACCCCAATGAAAGGCAACCAATTCAAAAAGGGCAAAGACTTTCCAAATTGCTGAACCCACCACTCAGCACCTGCAAAACCAACACCAACAATAATGGGATTTGGATTTTAAGGATATATAATAGAAAACTGAGAGATAGAACATACCCACAATAGCCGTGAAAACCAAGAGAAGGGAACCCAAACCAGAACCGGTTCCACCACCAACGACATTCATGAAAACCAAGAAACCTTAGACCTGTGCAGTTATCTGCAAGCTTCCTGATTCTGTCCAAGCACAGATCAACAATCTCTTTCCCAACAGCCACCACCCCCTTTCTAGTCAAATCTCAACTTCCATAAAAGCCTGAAAATCCCAGATACCTCAATTAATTAATATAACTAATAAAAAAATGTCAAATAAATTGAACATAAACCAAAAAAGGAGAAGAAATCAAGAAACACACATGATTATGCCATCATAGGGTACATAGGAAAAGAACAAAAAAACTGATCAATTCAATTCAATGTATTATTAAAAGAATCACAAACACGTTCAACTATTAACAGATCAAGATAATAGAAAATTCCAGAAAGAAAACAAATGTGAATCAAAATTCAAGAAAGAAGAAAAAAAATAGTAAACCTAAGGATATAATCTAAAGATCAGATCGAGAACAGGATCGGGTTCATATGTTAGAAATCGAACAGATCTAACTATAAATCAAAATAAGCAAGGATCTAATCTAAAGATCAGATCGAGAACAACGAAAAGACTACTTACTGGTATAATGACCACGGGCGAAATTGTTGGCGGCGTCTTCTTTGCCGCTGATGAGTTACTCAGGGTGGAAGAGTTGACGGTAAGCGCTGGTCCTGACTTCGTCGATGACGGTGGGTTCCAGATCTACGAAAATGGCACGTGGAACATGCTTGCTGACACCGGGTTCACTGAAGAAAGTGTTGAAGGCGCCGTCTCCTTCGTCAACGGTTTTGTCGCTTGGCATCTGGCCATCAGGCTTTAAGACCACACCGTGCACCGCCTCCGTGGCCGTAGCAGAGAGAAGAGCGTGTGTTTCTGAGAAGAAGAGGGTTTGATGGTTTCTGAGAAGAGAGGGTTTGATGCTTTCAGAGAAGAGAGCGAGCGTTTCTGAGTGAGGATTTGTGTTTCTGAGAGCGTTTGTGAGAAGAGAGCGTTTGTGAGTTCATTTAGCGTAGAAATTTTTTATTTTTTAATAATTGTCTCTATGGCAACGTTTTCTAACCGTTGCCTAAAGCTTAAACAAATAACCGTTGCCGTAGACCTTATGGGAACGGTTTTCAGTCGTTGCCATTTAAAAAAAAAGAAAAAAATTGAAACAGCAACGGGTTCAAAAAACCGTTGCCATTGTTGGCTAAGGCAACGTTTTTTTGGCGTTGCAATTTTAGGCGTTGCCACAGGGTCCAAATGTTGTAGTGTACTCTTTTCAATACACAATACAATTTTACATACATTTCTTCAAAACCGAAAACACTTCTTCTTTCCTTCAAAAGCCCGGCTTTCACTGTCAATCTGAAAACCACAAAAACATAAAGGGTGAGATTTCAACGAAATCTCAGGGAATTCCTAACACGCACCTCACCAATACCTCTTAAGGTTTATTTTACCCTAATCTTTTAGCTGAGTAATGCTAGAGCCCCAACCCAGCACTCACTGCTGAGTAATGCTAGAGCCTTGGGATCGTCACCCCCCTCGCATCTTATGCAACCGATCCTTTAGTCTTTTTGAGCTCTTTTATCAACCGAAATGAGACTTTTCGCTCAGCTTATAAACCGTGTTAGTGGTTCACTCTCGACAGTTAGTAAAACACCATAAGTAAGCCATCATCAAAGTCATGAAGCATAGTAATCAACGATATAAATATGTCACACAACAATTTATAAACATTCATCAAATGTAAATAGCATTTTCACTATACTCAAAGGGGGGTAGTTAGGATCAGGCAGGAATTCTTCTTAGAATGAATTCAAAGACACAATTAATTGTTTATTTATAGTTGTAGAACTTTTCGAGAGCTTTCCAACGCATCCAAGAACACTCAAGTCGGTGTTCCAGAAACCCATGCACGGACAGGGCCTGAGGGAGGCCTAGACCGTGCGTGTCCTGCAGAGTTCGAAATCCTTTTTTTTGTGTTTTTAACTCATTGATAAGGGCTTCAAACTAATCCTAACTAAGATACAATCAATTTTAACATTACAAATCACTCAATTACCACCCAATCACCCAACAATACTTTGATGTGACACACCTATTGAAATTAATTTCACATTACAAGTTTATCACCCAACATGAGACTCAAACTCTAAACTCAGAATTTATCCTTTCAATTATTCATATATAATCGAAACATTAAGTGTATTAGAGAAGTGAGCAAGAGGAACTCACCTTGACAAGAAATGCCTTAAAATAAGAACCAATGTTGAACACCACTAATGTAACACCTTAAGATCACAACTAGGTGAGCAAAAAGCATTAACATAATCATAATAAATCAGAGTATAACCTGCTCATACAGTTGGACCAAATTAAACCTTAAGCGGATGGAAAACCACTTACTTAACTTTGAGATAAAATTTTCTCAAATACAACTCCGAATTAAGTGCTACTTAGGTACATATTCGATACAATAACATAACTATGGTCCAACTATAAAACATGGTTATAAATACATGACCTTCACCATTATGCAAGGATTTAGATCCAAAGATACATGAGAGGGAAATTAAACAATAGAACATAAAGATCTCAAAATGGATTTTCTATCAAAATGAGTAGCTCAGGCATCCGCTACTTCTCCTCAGTCTGCTTTGCTTTGCCCTGTGTATCTGAAAACACCACATAAAAACAGTGAGATTACAAATCTTAATGAGTTCTTTCGTACCCGAGAAATCAAATTAATCAATTTCAACGGAAACCCCAATTCATATAGCTATACCGAATAATGCCAGAGCCCTAGCTTCGGGATCATGAATCCCCTCCACTAGGTGTGCTACAATGAATATTTGGGATCGTCATCCCTATGGTATCTTTTAATTAACTTAGACACTTAAGTCGTTCACTTGACACTTGGATCCTTTTCACACTCGATACAGAACCATTCGGTTCATGTTTATCCATAACATAATATTATTCGCTTTGCATCATGAAAATAGACGATTCGGTGAATCAAAGTATTCAATTATCATTGGGAAGGGTTAAGGAAGGGATTGGGAGAGGTTTGGAATCAAAAGCAATAGCATTAGACATGTTTTAAAATCGGTGACAGAAGTAGGCGCACGGACCCAGGCGCACGGGTCGTGCCTGTTTGACAGCTTTGAAAAAAGTCCATTTTCGTGCAATTTTGCTATTCCGTTCGATTCCGTTACTCGTTCCACTCGATTTCTAACTTAACAACAGTCCATATCAGCACCAAAAACATGTTCACTCAACCAATTTCGAGCCATCAATTTAACACAAAACCTCAATGTATAAGATTCACATCAACACTCTGTATAATTCAAAAATAACGGTTTGAATGACTCGAATTCAACATACATCACTGAAATAACACTAATTCGTGAAGATCTCACCTCAAAGTCGGAATCAATACAAAGGAAAGCAAAAGATGAAAAATCTCCAAAATACCCAAATCGAACCCTAGGCAACAACAATCTTCAAATTATTCCTTAACTCAAAATCAAGCTTCAAACTTTCTTCAATCTACTATGGGGTTGATTTTAAGCCTCTAGGAACCTTCAAAACAACATTCATCCAAAAATTTCAACTTACTCTTCTTCTTCTTCAAAACATGGCTTTGGTTGGGGTTTTGATCTTTCTCTTCTTCTTCTTCTTCTTCATCTTCTTCTTCTTCTTCTTCCTCTTCCTCTTCCTCTTCCTCTTCCTCTTCCTCTTCCTCTTCCTCTTCCTCTTCCTCTTCCTCTTCCTCTTCCTCTTCCTCTTCTTCTTCTTCTTCTTCTTCTTCTTCTTCTTCTTCTTCTTCTTCTTCTTCTTCTTCTTCTTCTTCTTCTTCTTCTTCTTCTTCTTCTTCTTCTTCTTCTTCTTCTTCTTCTTCTTCTTCTTCTTTCTCTTCTCACTTCTCTCTTTTTCTTTATTTTCTTTTTAAAACCAATAAAATGAGAGTTTGGAGTGAAATGACCCTTATACCCTTATTCTCTTTTAAAATTCTAAACAAACCCCACATCAATGAATATTTATTTTAGCAATCAATAAAAAACTCCTATAGCTCACATGCAAGGTGGATTGTAAGATAGATCCAAATTTAATTTTTGCGTTTCAATAAAATTCTAAGATAGATCCAAATTTAATTTTTGCCTTTCAACTCCAAAAGCCATGTTTCAGTCACACATGCAAACCCTCAAACTACACTTTGAACTCCAATAGCTCACATGCAAGGTGGATTGTAACATCCCCCAAAGTAATTATTTTAATTACTTTGATGATTGGAGGTTATTAAGTTATTTAATTGTTTATGATTGAGTGTGATTGATAATTCCGTGAATTGATTGCTTGAATATGAAATTGGTATGTATTGTGTGTTAATTGCTAAATTGATTAATTGTTTGAGTTGCGAGTTATTAAGAAAGTGGGAAGTGAGTAAGGGTAAAAGAGGAAATTCTCCTAACTCAAATAAACCCACAGCTGAATAAAAGCAACAACACACACTCATAAACCACCTCATTTTTCAAAATGTGAGGGAAACACTCACTTTGAGAGAGGGGGAGAGAAATTCGAAAGAAAGAAGGGAGAAGAGAGGAGATGGTGAGCTAGAGAGGAAGAAAGAAAGGAAACAACCATGGAGATTCTTGATGCATGTGAGTGTTTTTAGGTTCATTGAACTCATTTTCACCTCCTCTTCCAACTTCCCTTTTTAGTTTTCATAAAAACACCTCCAACACACAACAAAATAACCCTCTTCTACTCCCTCCATTCGAAACCCTTGAGAGAGAAAGGGGTACCTTGTTAAACCTTGAGACTTGTTTCACTATGTTGGGACCATATCAGGGGTATTTGAAGCTCACATTGCCAATTGGAGCATTCAACGCTTGAGGAAAGGCTGTGGGTAGCTTGAGATTTTGATCTGTCAAATTGGCTTTCCTTCGAGTACCGGTGAGTTATTTAACCTCGTTTAGGTTTTCTTTCAATTGTTTTGTGACTAGCATGTTGATTGTTATGAATATCATGAATTGCATGTCAAGTTGGGTGATTTGGAATTGATGTGTGTTGGAATGTAATTGTCAAATGTTGAACATTGAACCATGATTTTGAATTCTTTGCATGCATTGATTGGATTGGTGTTGGATTGTCATTGGTGTTGTTATAGATGGTTTTTGGTCTGTCTTTCTCTTATGTTGATTTCTGGAATGATTGGGGAAGATGTCGGAACGAACAGAGTAGCGAATTCAGCATAAAAACCAAATTTTGGAATGTTGAGAAATGGGCCCGGTCTGTGCGCCCTATGGCCCGGTCCGTGCGCTCCCTTCTATCCCTCTTTTTTATAATTTCGATTTCGCTTTCCTTTCGAATCAAATTGTAACATCTCAAAGTAATTATTTTAATTACTTTGATGCTTGATTGATAATTTTATTAATTGAGTTCCTAAAAGGAATATTTATTTACATTAGTGTGTTAATTAGTAAATGACTTAATGAAATTAGGATCAATTAGAGACTAAGAGAGAGGGGAAGGGCATAATTGGTATCTCCATACCCAACACAATCACACCCACACAAAATATCCTATGCACTAAACAAAAGTGAGAAAAGAGAGGAGAAGAGAGGAGAGATCTCCAGAGAAAGAAAAGGAAAGGAAGAAGAGTGAGTGAGAAAGAAGAGAAGAAGATCAAAACCTTCACACCAAAAGCTTGAAAATTTCCTTCTCTTCCACTAATTCTTGTTCATTCGACAAAACCCTCTTTCAAATCATCAATTTTATTTGAGATTAGGGCCTTTGGAAGCTCAAAGTTAGGGATTTGAAGATTGGGGCGCAAATTGGAGCTTAGGAGTGTGTTTGGTGTTTGGTTATCTTGTTTTCCTTGCTTGCTTGTTGTTGTTCCTACACATTCAAGGTGAGTTCTTCGAATTAATGCTTGTGATTTCCTTAAAACTTGTGATTGGAGCTGAATATGATGATTTTGTGTTTAGTTGTTGGAAATTTGGTGATAATTTGTGCAGTTATGATGTTAAAACTTAATGTTTGAGGAATTCTGGACATAGGTTCGGTTTTTTTGATGCAGCGTATTTTCTGATTATTCAAAAGTTGTGTGGTTTATCTTTTTAGAAGATAGACTTATTTGTCTTTAAATTGGCACTGGTTTGGTTGAAATTGGAGTTGTGTAGCTCGAGATATAGGAATTTAGGTCAAAATTCTGGAACAATTCTGTGTATAGGTTCAGTGTTTCGTGTATAGTATTTTCATTTGTACTTGTTTTTGAATAAATCTTGTTCCAATGAAAACTAGATTCAATTTTCTTCAGTTTAGGCTCAAGTCCCACGCCATTGGATTAAGTTTTGAGCATTTTAGAGGTGTCACAAGCTGGGGGACAGAATCTGTTCTGCTTAGGAACAAGTCAGTTTGTTTTGTTAAACCGAACTAAATGGCTCATAATTTAGAAAAGTAAAAATATTTTTTAGAAACTAGACATTCTAAGGTTTCCAATGAGTGGTTGTTTGTTAAATTCTGATATCGTTTGATGTATTAAATAGTTCGTCAAAAAATAGGTATGTTTGCCGAAAACTTCTATTCATATGTTGTTTTTGAAGATTTTGAATTGTTATCGCTTGTGAACTATCGAGAGAGAACCATGATCGTTTTTTAACAAAAAGGATTTGGTATCCACAAAAGTACTTGGTGTAAACAAAAGTACTTGGGGTCCGAATGAAATATTAATAAAACACCATTAGTAGAGTTGTGAGGGGTCACGAAAGAGCTCACTGAGATTTTATTTCACTGTTTATGTTTGTAGTTTTTACAAAGAAACATGAGTAACAGTTGTGTTATATGTGAAGATTGAAGGATTTTGGAGATCCATTTATATTTTGTTTAGCTCCCTAGTCATGATGTACTTCGATTAAACGACTTAGACTTGTTTTGAAGTTATGTATCGCCTATGTGTATTCTAGTTTAAGATGTTGAACAACTAAGTATGAAGTGACTTTGAACCTATGGTTTAGTGTTATTAAGTAATCCTTTTGAGGACTTGTGATAGATTAAAGGAAATTCTTGTATGAGTTTTCATTTAATACAGTTTTGATCAATGTCTTGAGCTAGAAAAAGTACTCTGATGTATGCTTTTATGTGTGTTCCGATATTTCTCTAAGTAGGGAAATATTAGGATGTTACATTTTGGTATCAGAGCTGTTCGACCTAGTCGGGCTTATATTAGTTTAGGGTTGACTGTGATTCCTTGTTATTCTTGTCATTTTTCTACTTATTATGCTAAGAGACATTGAGCCTGATCCACTCAATACTTGGTGCATTGTATGCAGAATTATGGCAGGGCGACCAAGACGCAATCCTCGACCAAGAGCCGAAGTTCCCCAAAATCCAATTCTGTATTGGACAATGCAAGCTCAACAACAAATGATGAACAATTAGCAACAGATGCACCAAGAAATGATGCAGAATCAGCAGATGATGATGCAACCGATGTTCAACGCTCAATAGAATCCCCCACCAGTGTAGCCTCAGGCACCACAACCACAAGTTGATCCTCACCAGGCTTATTCCAAAATTTTCAAAATGTATGCTTCTGAGTTTAGAAGAGGACTTGAAGCTATGGAAGCCCAACATTGGATAGATGATATTGAGAAGTTTTTTAGGACTCTTCAAAGTGATGACGATGAGAAGGTCTGGTTGGCTACCCATATGTTAAAAGGGGAAGCGAATACCTGGTGGAGAAATGCTCATGCATTAATGGTGAATCAGGATACACCTGTGACTTGGGAGAACTTCCGCCAAATTTTCCTTAATCAATTTTTTCCAACAGTCATGAATACAGAGAAAGAAGAATAATTCTTAGCTCTGAATCAGAATGACCTAACGGTAGCTCAATACACCACTAAGTTCGAGGAATTATTTCAGTTTTATGAATTGGCCTTCTATGCACCGAATGACCAATGGAAGATTAAGAGGTTCAAACATGGACTGAGAGAAGATATTGCTCACAATTTAGGTTCATTTGCTTGCACCAGTTATGATGCTCCGGTGAAACAAGCCAATGTTGTAGAAGGAGACTTGAGGAAGCTGTATGCCAGGAAAAGGGAATTTGGTTATGGCAAGAAGGGTGCAGGATCTTCTAACCCTTAGATGGGACCAAAAGTGAATCTCAACAAGGGAAAGCAAGTTCATATGTCAGATTCTAAGAAATTCGGGGCTAGTCCTAATTGCGGAAAATTTCATAGAGGTGAATGTCGCATTGGAACTTCTCAATGCTACTATTAAAAGTAGGAGGGTCATTATGCCAATAACTGTCCTACAAAACTGAAAGCCCAGTCAGGATCTACCGCTCCAACTCAAGGGAGAGTGTATACCTTAGATGCTAGAAAAGTCAAGTGTAATACCTTAAATTCACAACTAGGTGAACGAAAAGTATTAACATAATCATAACCCATCAGGGTATAACCTGCTCATAATAATGGACCAAATTAAACTAAAGTGGGTTAAAATCACTTAACATAACTTTGAGATAAAAATTTCTTAAATACCAATTGGAAATAAGTACTCAGAAGGTACATATTCGATAAAATAAACATGACTATGGTCCATCTACAAGATAAGGTTATAAAATACTACATGACATTAGCAACATCTTGTTAATCTTCTTCGAAGTTGTGGTCCTCAACTTCAAAATCCTTGGCCTGGCCCATGAAATCCTCAATCAATACCTGTGAATCTGAAAAACAGTCAACAATAAACAGTGAGATTACAAATCTCAGTGAGTTCTTTCGCACCCCCTCACAATTCCTCTCTCAGTGTTTTCCTTGTCTATGAATTGTTCTTGACTATGTCTTATTCTTGTCTGTGACTTGTTCATGTTTGTGTCTTAATCTTGTCCGTGGCTTAGCATAATCCGAGAAATAATGCTAGGTATTCTATACCCAATTTCAATGGAAACCCCAATTCGTATAGCTATAGCGAATAATGCTAGGGCCCTAGCTTCGGGTTCATGACTCCCCTCCACTAGGTATGCTACATGAATCTCGGGAACGTCATCCCCATGGTACCTTTTATTATTATCTTGGACATCAAGTCCGTTACTCGACACGAGGTCGTATTATTTCATCTTATTACTTGAACTTAGACACTTAGGTCTATTACTTGATACTTGGTTGTGTTCATACTCGATACGACAATTACTCGGTTTATATTCAAACCATAACATGAACTTTCTCGTTTTATACCATGAAACATAAACGATGCGATACGTCATACTTCAATTTATAATTAAACCCTAACATAATGCAATTTATATTGTAAAATAAAAAGACTTGAAAAATAACATATCTTTGTTCAATGATCATTGGGAAGGGTTAGGAAAATGATTGGGGGTGAGATCGCATCGAAACGGGAGCGGAAAACCAACTTTTGAAACTGCTGTTAGCTGGGGGCGCACGGGTCGTGCGCTTGGACGCACGGACCGGGCTGTGTTAAAATGAACTATGCGCCCAGTCTCAGTTTCAGGCGCACAGGTCGTGTGCTTGGACGCACAGACTGGGCCTTCACTGCAGATTTTCTAAAACTCTGTTTTTCTTCAATTTCCGCTAACCGTTCGATTCCGTTACTCATTCTGATCCATACCTAACTCAAATACAGTCCTTAACAGTCACAATAACCACTTTAAATAATCAATTTTGTCATGAATTTCAATAATCAAACATCAATTTTCAATCAAATCAACTTGTGTCAATACATTCAATCACATAACACACATCAAACATAACTATGGCTTCCCAATGAATCAAATGACAATCATCAAAAACCAACCATGAAGAACAGCAATCCAACAACCAACACTTCAAACGAAACTTTAAATTAATCGAAGAACTTGCCTAGAATGTGTAAGAACAACAACCACAATCAACAAGAGGTCAAGAAATTGAACACCAACAAGCTCCTAACCACCACTAGCTCCTCAAATGGTTGAAATTCGAATTTTGCTACCAATTCCTCTTCAAGATGACTCAAATCAACCATATGGCTTCCCATAAGTGTGAATCAACTCGTAATCAACCATGAAGAAACTATGAAACACAAATAACCCTCCTAAGCTCCCATTTGAGCTTTAACTTTCAAATCCCTAATTTTTGATTCCAAAAACACTAAACTCAACCAAACTAGATGATTAAAAATGGGGTTTTGTTGAGAAAACTAGATGGAAGGAGAAGATCAACTCAAGGGAAGAAACTAGGTTTTTAGTGGTGTGGGTTTCCTCTATCTCCTCTTCTCACCTTCGACTCTCCCTCTCTCTTCTTTTCTTTGTACTTTAAGTAAAATATCTCATGTGGGGGAAAAGACTCTTATACCCTCAATCTATTCTAATTTTCTAAACAAACCCACATTGTAGCGACCGAAAAATCCGGGTAAGGATTCTTCGAAGTTCAAAAATGAAGCCGCCACCAATGTTTTAATTATAAGCGCAAACATTAGAAAATCCCTTTGAGTTTGGATAAGGGTCCTTGAGACCAGATTTTGGGTTCGGGAGTCGGTTATGCATTGGGAAGGTGTTAGAACCCCATGGCATCCTCCATAAGGAAGGCTACCTGCTAATTAGTTGTGTAAAAAGAATGTTAACTTTAAAAATGTTTATTTTACCCTTTTTTATTTTGAATTAGAGAGAAAAAAGACTTAATAAAATTATTTATTTTTTGTGCTTGACGGGAGTGTGCCCCAGCTCCTACGTATCTCCAGGTGCGATGGAGACATCAAAGCTACGTAGTTCTTGGTGCGAAAAAGTTTGTTTATTGGTGTTTTTTATTATAGGGAATTTAGGGCTTTTGAGCCGTACGGCTCATTCGTCCTAAAACGATGATTAACCCGATCGTACGACCGACTTAATCCTCTACTTGTATTTCAAGAAAAAAAGAATTCATTTATTATTATTTTTTTTTAAAAATGTTGTTTGAGGGGAAATTTGGTTTTGTATGAAGGAATAAAAAAAAGGGGGTACAGCAGTAAAACAGAGATGCAATCAATAACATAGGCGGTGTATTGTTAAACAGGGGGGTGCAATAAACGAGCCCAGAGCATTTTTGTGAAAAGGCCTGTGTTAAAAAAAAAAAATTGGCTTGCGTAGGTGGGTGTATATTGGAATTCGTGGGATGCGAATAGTATATATATATTTTGTTTTAAAAGAAATTAAAAAAAAAGGAAATAACATGACTCAAGCCCACTATATAAGGTAGTTTTTAACACAACCCTAATTTCCTATTCTTCCTCAAGCGCCGTTTCCGAACAAAAAGAGAGAGAGAGAAATTTCATCTTCACCATGAGAGAGAGAAGCTTACGGTGAGAGAGAAAGAGAAAGAACAAGAGAAGAAAAAAAAAGAAGAAGAGAAAGAGGGGAACAAAGGAGAAGGGTCACGATGGAGGGTGTGTGCACCGGCGGTGAGAGAGAACGCCACCGACCGGCCGCTCTATGGCCGGCAGTGTGGGCGATGGTGACAGCGTTCGCGACGACTAACACGACGACGACGTGAACATGGGGAAGACGGCGATCTATTCGTGGAGGACAACGGCGGTGCCTAGTGTGGTTCACGGCGGCGACGATGTGAAGGGACCAACGACCACCGTCTACGGTGGTCGGAATCCTAGGGTGAGATTCAATCCTTTGCTTTTCTCTTCTTCTCCTCCTATTTTTCTACTGGTTCTGATTCTTATCATCATTTTTTTTACATGTCTATTTCTTTGCTCTTCTTTTTATATGTTTTTTTTAATCATTTTTTTTAAAAAAGAAAGCAACATCTGCATCTGTTATATCTCTTCACTGACTTTCTATATTTTCTTTTTAACTTATATATTTCTTTTTTGACAGTTGCACACACCAATATACATATATATACACAAACACTGAATTTATATTGATATTGTAAAATATTTTTTGACAGATTTCTATATTGGAATGACTTATGCAAATAGAAGATGATCAGAGACAAGAGACATGGCAGTAGACTATGAAGACACTATCATCATAGTATCAAGTGTCAAATAATAGAACATGTAGCCAAATTTTGATATATTTGAACAATATAAGCAAGAAGGTTAATTACCAGAATATAGCTTGATATGTCTTTCTCTTCAACAGCAAAAATGGAAATCTTTGTTCACTCTCCTTTCCAGTAGTGTTCTGTATATTTTCACTTGTTCAACTTACTCCTCTTCAAGTTCTTCTCCTCAAGCTCCAAATTTGTGAACTCAACTCTAAATTTTTTCAGTATATTGTAAATAAATTTTTTTCTGTCCTGGTTCAGTTTTTTACTAGTCTATTTATAGTAAAATTAGAGCTGCTTTAGAAACATAACTTTGAAGCAAAAATGCAAGTTGAAGGGGACAGATTTGATTGTAGCAGGCAGGTTTACATAGCTACCCAGTTACTCAGCAGCTCAGTTTTAAATAAAAGAGCTGTAAATATAGACTTTGAATGTGATATATGTTTGCTCAGTTGAGGGGTGAATGATGGTAATATTAGCCTTACTCAACTCAACCAGTTTACAGCCGCAAGTGTTGACAAAGGAAGAGAAAAAATCTAATCTCTTTAATCATTTCATCTTCTTTTAATTAGTATTTATATATTATAAACAAATAAATATATAAAAAAGGAATAAAAGAGTTGCAAAGATAAATGTGATAAAAAGAAAGATAAGCATTACTTACAAAACTTATAGAGAGAAAATTTGCAACTTGACTGTGCAGGGTATCCCTAGCTATACAGACCAGGTAGAGAAAAATCTCACTTTCACTTCTTTTCTATTTTTATTATTAAATAAATAATTTTCGTTTTTAGTCATTAATTAATTAAATATAAACGGGCTTTATTGGCCAAAGAACAAAATTAGATAAAGAAAAAATGTAATTGGGCTTCTAGAATGTAAAAATGGGTTTCAAATAAACCAAAATTTGACTGGATATCGATTGGGCCTCATTTATATTAGTAGATTACAACTTCTTTTTTTTTGGTTGGGTATTGACCCAAATATAAACAACTCAAGGCCCAAATAGAAATAAATAAAAACAAAACAAAAGAATTTGTCAAGGGAGGACAAAATTTGGGTATTACAGCTGCCCCTCTTTATTTACATTCCGTAGAAAAGATGAAAAATTTTCAAGGTTTCATTGTAGGAACAGAAATAAAGACAAAACAAATACTAATTTTGTCCGGTTAGAAGGAGAGTGTAGCGTTTGAGAATTAAAAGAGAATGGTTAACACTTGGCGCGTTGACGAGAAAGGAATAAAGAAGGAGCACTGGAGCTCTGAAGGACCACTGGGGGTCTGAAGGAGCACTGGGGCTCTGAAGGACTAATTAGTCTGAAGGTCTAATCCACAGTCGATGCTTGGTGCACTGATTTGAATTACACTGAAGGACCGGTTGGTCTGAAGAGCTGCCTGGGCCTGATGGACCAAAAATGGTCTGATGGACTGCAACTAGCTATGCTACTAGTAAAACAATCGGAGGGTGACCTACGTCGGTGCGGTCGTGAGGGTCAAGATCAGATCTAGAACTGATATGTTAACCACGAATGATTTACGCTACGTTTTAGGCAGACATAGCTAATCTGAAGGACCTACGTCGAAGCCGTCATTTTGAAGTGTTAATTCGAACTGAACTGAAGGACCGATTTGGTCTGAAGGATCTATGCTAGACTCTGTGCTAACACTGCGATCTGGTGTATGATGTAGGATCAACGCTTGTCGCATTGACTTAAAAACTGGAAGCATCGACACTTGAAGTGGATAAGAAACAGATGTTATGCATATGACATGCATGTAATGTATGTATCTGTAATGATTGATCTTGAGCTGAATGATGAATGAAATGTAATGGATGAATTTTTGCTCTCTCTTTTTTTTGCTTTTCTTTTTTGACTTTTCTTTTTTTGGCTCTCTCTTTTTTTTTACTGGTCTCGTCAACTCGCAGGATTTCCGGCGTAAGACACGAGGGTCACCCAGAGCAGTGGTGCCGTTAGAGCGCGGGTTATTATTATTCGTCGTTTGAAGTGATCATGCATGTATTTATCCTTTTTGCAATTTTATTTATGAGAGATCATCTCCTTTCTGTGATTCTTAGAAATTTCGTAATGATTTGTAATGCTCTTAATCATGCCACATGTTTCACACTTCAGTATCATTTATCATAAAACACCATTTTAAAGCAGATTGGGGAATAAGAAAGCAAAGAGTATTTAATATTAAATGGAAGTCGAGTGTGCAGAAGGTCACACTGACTGAAAATTACATTGGGAATTTTTAAACTAAAAAAAAAGGAAAGAGAAAAAAAGGAGAACAGATCTCTTGATAATTTGTATCCTTGAAGTAACGATGCCAATCACCCATACGCATAATCTTGACCACTCATCAACCAATTTTCAGACATGTTGATTGCCTTAGTATTTATTCAAAGTCCAACTTTCTGACCCTAATTTTTGCCTGGATCGCTCTTTGGAGTTTTCAATCCACCGGGCCGCTCTAATTTTTACCTTGGCTGCCCTTTCGGGTTTTCATCCTAGCGAGCTTATTTTTGCTTGGCTCATCTTTCTCTTTTTTCCATATATATATTTTTTAGGCATAGTACTTCTTGACTGCATCTGAGTTCACCGGGAGTGGAAGGTCTTCACCATCCATTTTTGTGAGAATTAAGGCTCCTCCAGAGAATGCTTTCTTTACCACATAAGGTCCATCATAATTAGGGGTCCATTTCCCACGGGAATCCTTTTGGACAGGCAAGATTTTCTTGAGCACCAGGTCTCCTTCTTGAAACTGTCGAGGACGAACTTTTTTCTCATAAGCCTTCTTCATTCTTTGCTGATATAACTGCCCATGGCATAGAGCAACTACTCTCTTTTCTTCGATGAGATTCAACTGATCCAGACGAGCTTGAACCCATTCCGCCTCTTCTAATTTTGTTTCAATCAACACCCGCAAAGAGGGTATTTCAACTTTGATGGGGAGAACTGCTTCCATCCCATATACTAGTGAGAACGGGGTTGCCCCTCTTGACGTGCGAACTGAGGTCTGATACCCATGCAACGCGAAATGGAGCCTTTCATGCCAGTCATTGAAGGTTACCACCATCTTTTGCACAATCTTCTTTATATTCTTGTTTGCCGCTTCGACTGCCCCATCCATCTTTGGACGGTATGGGGAAGAGTTATGGTGTTGAATTTTGAAGTCGTCACGCAGCTCTTTCATCATTTTGTTATTCAAGTTAGTCCCATTATCCGTGATGATTTTATTTGGAAGGCCGTAACGGCAGACCAAATCTCTTTTTATGAACCTGACCACTACGGATTTTGTTACACTGGCATAAGAAGCGGCCTCAACCCATTTGGTGAAATAATCGATAGCAACCAAAATGAAGCGATGCCCATTTGATGCCTTAGGTTCGATGGGACCAATGACATCCATCCCCCACATTGAGAATGGCCATGGTGCTGTTAAGACATTCAAAGAAGCAGGCGGCACATGAATGTTATCAGCGTAGACTTGACACTTGTGGCATTTCCTCACATAGTTAAAACAGTCGGTCTCCATTGACAGCCAGTAGTAGCCGGCCCTCAGGATTTTTCTTGCCATGGTATGCCCATTAGAATGAGTTCCGAACGAGCCTTTCATAATTCTTTCTGCTTCTTCTTTTGCTACACATCTGAGGAGGACCATATCATGATTTCTTTTGTAAAGCACCTCCCCATTTAGGAAGAAACCCATTGATAATCTCCTAAGTGTTCTCTTATCATTCTCCGTGGCAACAGGAGGGTACTCCCTGTTTGTGATATAGTGCCTGATATCGTAATACCAAGGTTTACTATCAAGCTCCTCTTCAATTGCCATACAACGATGTGCCGGTAAGTCCTGATGTTGAATTCTGATGAATGTCAGACTCCTGTTGTTATTGATATTGAACATTGATGATAGAATCGCTAAGGCGTCAGCCAATTGATTTTCTTCACGGGGGAGATGGTGGAAAGTGATCTCATCGAATGGTTCAATCATTCTTTGGATGTGATCGCGATATAGGCGTCAGAAGGTCTCACACGACCCGTGCGTATAGGCGCACGACCCGTGTGTTTTTGGACAGTTTGCAGAAGATTTCCAGAAAGATACGCACGACCCGTGCGACTTGGCGCACGATCCGTGCGTTATCCACTGAAATTTTAGAAAGTTCCAGAGACATACGCACGACCCGTGCGACTAGGCGCACGATCCGTGCGTGTTTTTAAAAATCCAGTTCCTGTCGTATCAGATGGAGGCGCACGACCCGTGCTCATAGGCACACGATCCGTGCGTCTCTATCTGTTTTCCAGAAAACAGGCTTTTCATAAGTTTTTCCATTCCGTTTCGATTCCAAAATCCCTTCCGATCGAAACCCTACTTAAGCATGCATTGAAAACAGTGATTTATAGCAATCCCAAACAATCAATCAAACAATACATGATTTAAGTCACAATCCTTTTTAGAAAACGGTTTTCGAATAGTTTCCTTTCGTTACCGGAAATGCGTGACAAGAGTTTTCGAAAAGTATATACTCAGACACAAACACATTCCCTAAGCGAGTTATAGAACTCACCCGAAGTGATGAAAATCACTCAACGACGAATCTCACAGTTGACACGTTCGAATAGCCTCACGAACCGTCTCCGAACTCGCTTTAAAACTGAACCCGAACTTCCCAAGGATCTAAGACTCGAACTCAGCAATTCAATCTCTCTCTTAGCTGCTCTATTTCGTGTTACAGGTACTGAATATGGTTTCACAGTTTTTCAAGCCAACATGCATGGCTGAAATCTTCACTTCTACAAAGATGGAGCTCTAGCACTTAGAAATGGTGAAAAGGGATTGGGAGTTGTGATGGTGAAGCTGTTTATATCAGGAGATAGTGGAGGAAAATCTGATTTGGATGATGGAATTATATGAGACATGCACTCAGCAAAATCTGGTTCTCCTCTCCTCTCCCTCTCTTCTTCCTCACGCCCCTCTCTTCTCTTTCTCTCTTGTTTCTGATTTCCAGAATTTGCTCAAGTGTTTTGGTTTGGTTTTTCAGCTGGGACAAATATATATATATATATATATATATATATATATATATATATATATATATATGGTATGGTTAAAAGATAGGTTTGCCCTTCACTTAACCTTTTTGTCCCCTATGACTCCCACTAATTACTATCTTTATACCTTATTTTGATTATGCATGACTACCATTATTTATTTCAACTTCATATAATTACATGGCCTATGCAATTAACTTAATTCATGATGAACCTTTTGCGCTAGATACTCGACTTAGCCGATGATTACCTTAACCCTTCCGCTAATTTAAATAAATTAAATTAGCTAGTTAGGGGATGTTACATTTTCCTTCTCCGAACAAAGCCATTATATCTTCATCTGGGAAATCACACTGCATTGATTGGTAGTCCTCAATGGGCTGGTGTGCCAAGTATTCAGCCAAGACACTTCCTTTGATTGCTTTCCGAGTAACATACAAGATGTCATATTCGGATAACAGCATTTGCCAGCGAGCAATTCTCCCCGTGAGTGCGGGTTTTTCGAAGATGTACTTGATCGGATCCATCTTAGATACCAACCAAGTTGTGTGACTTAGCATATACTGCCTCAGACGATGTGTAGCCCAGACCAAACCACAACATGTTCTTTCCAACAATGAGTATCTTGTCTCGCACTCAGTGAACTTCTTGCTTAAGTAGTAGATGGCATGTTCTTTCCTTCCGGATTCGTCAGGTTGCCCCAACACACAACCCATCGATTTGTCTAGCACTGTTAAGTACAAGATGAGAGGTCTGCCTGATACAGGTGGCATCAGAATCAGTGGATTTTGGAAGTACTTCTTGATCCTCTCAAAGGCTTCTTGGCAGTTATCGTTCCACTTTGTTTCTTGGTTTTTGCACAATAATTTGAAGATAGGCTCGCAGGTAGATGTTAGTTGGGATATGAATCTGGAAATGTAGTTTAATCTTCCCAGGAACCCACGAACTTCTTTTTCAGTTTTAGGCATTGGCATTTCAAGAATTGCTCGTACTTTGTCTGGATCTACCTCTATTCCCCTCTGACTGACAATGAACCCCAACAACTTTATTGATCTTACACCGAAAGTGCATTTGGCAGAGTTTAAGCTGAGTTTGAACTTCCTTAGGCGTTCAAAGAGTTTTTGCAGATTGACAATATGTTCTTCTTCAGTCTTGGACTTTGCAATCATGTCATCCACATAAACCTCTATTTCTTTATGCATCATATCATGGAATAACGCTACCATTGCCCTCTGGTATGTCGCACCAGCGTTCTTTAATCTGAATGGCATTACTTTGTAACAGAAGGTACCCCAGAGAGTGATGAAGGTGGTTTTCTCCATGTCCTCGGGGGCCATCTTAATTTGGTTGTATTTGGAATATCCAGCCATAAAGGAGAAGAGAGAGTGTTGTGCTGTGCTATCTACCAGGACATCAATGTGAGGTAAGGGAAAGTCATCTTTAGGGCTGGCTCTGTTCAAATCCCGATAATCGACACACATCCGAACCTTCCCATCTTTCTTTGGAACTGGGAAAATATTGGCAACCCATTGAGGGTATTTTGCCACTGCTAAGAACCCAGCATCGAATTGCTTCTTGACCTCATCTCTAATTTTCAATGACATGTCTGGCTTCATCCTTCTTATCTTCTGCTTCACTGGCGGGCATTCAGGCTTTACTGGCAATTTGTGTTCGACTATGTTAGTGTCTAGTCCGGGCATGTCTTGGTATGTCCATGCAAAGACGTCGACATACTCAAACAAAAGCCGAACCAATTTCTCTCGCTCACTGTCTTTCATGGTAGTGCCAATTTTAACCTCTTTTCTTTCTTCTTTTGTGCCCAAGTTAATCGTTTCACTAGATTCCTCGTGGGGCTGGATCACTTTATCTTCTTGTTCCATCATTCTCATTAACTCTGGAGGAGTTTCCCAGTTATCTTCAACATCTTCCTCAGTTTGATTAATGGGGTGATCAAAGTTACAGTATGAGTTACCGGCGTTGTTATTTTCAAAGATGATATTTTTAGATCTGCATTAGTAAAAATTGACGAAATGAAAAACGAATAAAAGAAAAGGAAAAGGCGAACGAAAAGGAATAAAAAGGAAAATGATATTTCATTAATACTGATACTGAAAGGAAACATGCATGCCCTAATGAAATGTCCTAAGGCATTGGGCAGAGCCAGAGGATTGCATTACAGAAAATTACTTTGAGCTAAAAACTATAGGAAAATCGACAATCTCCCAATTCTTGAGCCTCTCACTTGCAGGACAAGGGCGTATAAGACTAATGACGCCATTTTCAGCATTTGGATCATCTTCAACAGCTGCAATCTGGTTGGGATTCAGCATTCCCGCACTCTGAAAGCTTTGCTTGATGTCGCAGATGATAATCTTCTTCACATTTGGCTCTCTCCCCTCAAGCTTGGCTAACCTCCTCTCCTTTTTTTCTTCAACGACTCTTCCTCGGTCAGTGCGATCAGGCCAATAACCCTATCCCACGTCTATCTTTGTTCTCACTCAACTGTATTGGCGTCAGGATCCCTTGTTCAGTCTTCCCCAAGCCGCTTCCAGCTTGGTAACCTTTGCCTACCATGACTTTAGCAACCATCATGGCAGTCTTGGACAGTTTAGGCTTTGGTAATGGGATTCCCTCCCTCACAAAGGTGGCATGTGCAATCTCTAACGCTTGAAAGGAGGTCTCAAATGATTCCTCAGCAGCCTCGTTATAGCGAGCAGGAGATGACCTGTTTACTAGCATCTCTTCTTCCCCGAAAACAACTACCAGCTTGTTGTTCACTATGAATTTGAGTTTCTGGTGAAGAGAGGAGGGGACAGCCCCTGCAGAATGGATCCATGGCCTTCCCAAGAGACAACTGTAGGATGGGGTAATATCCATTACCTGGAAGATCACTACGAAGACTTCTGGACCTACGTGTACAGGTAACTCCATTTCTCCGATGACCTCTCTCTTTGATCCATCAAAGGCCCTGACTAATGTAGAGCTGGGTCTCATGTATGAACAATCCACATCTAATTTTTCCATGATTGATCTGGGTAGCACATTCAAGGATGATCCATTGTCAATAAGCACCCGAGCAAGTGAGTATTCTCCACATTTCACGGAGATGTGAAAGGCTTTGTTGTGTCCTCTCCCTTCGGTTGGAATCTCGTCATCAGTGAATGTGAGGTAATTACTTGCGACAAGATTTCCAACGAACCCATCAAACTGGCAAACTGTGATATCGTGAGTGACATGGGCCTCATTCAATACTTTCATCAATGCTGCACGATGGGCTTCATAGCTGAGCAACAATGACAAAAGAGATATCTTAGCAGGGGTCTGGTTCAGCTGATCAACCACTTTATACTCACTTTGTCTCATTACTTTCAAAAACTCACCAGCTTCTTGCTCAGATAACGTCCTCTTGGCCATGTTCTTATCAGCAGGTTCTTCTTCTCTGTTCTTCCTTTTATCGGTCGTTTCTTCTTCATTGGATTTTCCACCACCAAGGACTTCAGGGGTGTAAATCCGCCCGCTCCGAGTCATTCTACTATTTCCTGATATGTTAGTGACATCAGGATTGCTCAGAACATTCACATTGTAATTCCACGGGACCGCACTGGTATCCTTAAAGGGGAAAGGAGCCGGAATCTAAATGGTTATTGGCTTGGGTCTAGCAAGAGCCATCTTCGAGTCTTTATTGTAGTGAATCTCCAGCAGCCTTCGGGTGTCCACATTCTTGTTACTGCTCGACTGGATAGTTGATATGTTCCCTTCTTTCTTTAGAGAACCCACCTGTATTATGTGCCGGTCTAACAAGTCTTGGAGAACTTGTTTGAACGTCTCACACTTTCAATCACAATGAAGGTCGTTGCATGAACCCTTTCCAGTGCATTCTTTCTCAATGATCCCAATGTGACACAGCTCAGCACGAATCACTTCTAGAGGTGTGTGGATGTCTTCCACTTTCCTAGTTAGAGACTGCTCAAAATTCTCAACTGCATTGACAGAGGGCCTCCCATGTCCTGGTAGAGGGTTAGTGGCCACATTCGGACTATCTTCTTTAAAATTCAGCCACCCGGAGGCAATCAAATCTTGGACCACATACTTCAATTCCTTACAATTTTCTCTGGAATGACCGGCTGTCCCTGAATGGAATTCGCAGCTGATGTTTGGGTCAAAACCTCTGGGAAAAGGGGGTTGAATCTGTCTCATTGGGCGGGGAGTGATTAAGTTATGGCTGAGCAGGTGGTGAAATAGGTCAGAATATGACATAGGGATTGGGTCAAACTGGACAGGCTTTTTGTCTGGGTAATTTTGTGGTCTATAGCCTCGGTGGGGTAGGTAGTGTTTGCGTTGGGAATTGGACGGTTTGAGGGGGATTGGGGTAAGAGGCTTTTCCGGGTCCTGTTATGGCATTGGCTTCTCCTTCTTTCTTTTTAGTAAATCCGGAGAAAGGTTTTTTCAGGTTACTAGGTCCAGCTGATCCATAAGCGATTTTTCCATTCCTCATTCCACTTTCCAATCTTTCTCCTAAAATGACCATGTCTGAGAAGTTCGAAGACAGACTCCCAATTAGTCTGTCATAGAAGGGTGACTGCAGAGTGTCCATGAACATGTTTACCATCTCCTTTTCTAGTAGAGGTGGGGCCACTTGTGCTGCCAATCCTCTCCAGCGTTGGGCATACACTTTGAGTGATTCATTGTCTCTATTTATCATATTCTGCAATTGTGCTCTATCAGGAGCCATGTCAATGTTGTACTTGTACTGCCTCAGAAAGGCATCAGCTAGATCTTTCCAACACCGAATATGAGTACGCTCTAGTTGCATGTACCAGCTTGAGGCTGCCCCAGCTAAACTTTCTTGAAAGTAGTGGATGAGCAGCTTGTCATCATGCGCAAACGCGGCCATTTTCCTGCAATACATAGTTAAGTGATTTGCTGGGCAGGTTGCTCCTCTATACTTATCAAAGTCGGGTACTTTGAACTTGGGGGGATGACCACATTAGGGACGAGACATAGGTCGTATGCATCCCTTGCCCCGATATTAGATCCTTCTACGACCCTTAAGCGTTCCTCGAGTATCTGATACTTGTCTATGGACTGAGGGTCCCCTGTTGGGTAGTTGTAAGGGAGTCCTCTCATATTGTGGTAAGGATGGATCATCGAAACTACAGCGGGGTTCGCATTCGGGATAAGCGAATTGGGCACAGGAGCATGGGGAATTACCACTGGTGACGGAGCATAACCCTGCGAAATGACATGTGGTGCAGTGGTAGGATTTGAGAAGTGAACTTGAGGCATGTTCGTATTTGCATTCTTACCTGGGGGTGCCGCGACTCCAGAAGGTCCATCCTCTGAAATGACTTCTAGGGTAGGAGGAGTATAACCGGTCGGGAGTCCGAAAGGAGGCCATTGATAGCTCTGGCCATTTACTCCAGTAGGATGTGGATTTTCAGAACCGGGAGGAGGAGGAAGACATGCAGCATGGTTTTCAGTATTCCCTGCCGAAGCGCTTTCATCTGCATTTCTTTTCTCTAGAAGCTTCATGAGCTCAACCATTTGTTCCTTCAATGACACCATTTCACTCATTTGGTCCTTGAGTTTTTCAATGTCATCCCTCAAAGTCTGATTATCTTCTTCAGCCATCTTTCTTGCTTGAGAACGAGTCTGGTAACGATGTTGAGGAACCAGCTTGCCCTTATATTCTGTTTTTCAATATATTTTTTAACGTAAGTACATGAATGAATGGATGAATGAGTGTGGATGAAATGCGAATGCGTGGTTTTTATTTATCGTGTCGGGGAATTGTAAGCTTTAATTCAGAACAAAATAGGATCAAAAAATTAAACCAAAACAAACGAGTTCTTCATTAATAAAAATAAAGTACAACATCGGAGAATCAAGCAAACTAGCGGACTACATTCTTATCCTCATCATCAGGGTAACGCCCTTTAATTTTAAGCACTTGTACAAGGTATTTTCATAAATCAATAAATCGAGTGATCTCGACGGGTGTGTTCCCATCCCTGGCAATGTCTGCTGCTATTAGGGGTTTAGGAACCTCTCTGACAGCTTCGTTTGCTAACCCAGCTAGTTGTGAGAACATGTTTCTCCAGTACTCGTAGTCATCATTCAGCTTCACATAATACTCCTTCAGAAACACATGCTCCTTGTTAAGGTCATCATAGATCTTGTCTTGATATTCAGCATAAGTCTTCAAGTCGATTGCTTTTTTGCACTCTTCTTGCAGGGCTTCCTGATACTCCTCAAGTTTCTTCTGTATCACCTCTCTGGACTTCCTTTCAACTACCCGCCGACCCTCACATTCAGTAGTCATTCCCTCTAATTGAGACTTCATACTTTCAAGTTGACTTCGTAGTGTTTTCTCAATTGCTGCGGCTTTGGTCAACTGCCTTTCCCACACATGAGCATTGTTCATAGCCCTGTCTCTCTCTCTTGATTGCGTACTTTGAGTTCTTCATTTGCACCCATGAGACCTTCTTGTATACGGCGTGTTTTCTCATTCCTAGCCTTTTCCTTTTCATTGTACTCCGCGAGGCGCTTTCTTTTTATGGTACTTTCTCGTTACAAATTAGCATTCTCTTGAAGTAATTTCTCCAACTTAGCTTGCAACTCTGCCTTTTCTTGTTCTGATTTGGACAAGGCGACTTGGAGTCTTTCCAGATCTTCATCAAGTATAAGGATGGGCTGAGGAACCTCAGAACTGACTGGAATTGCAAGACGGAATGGTAGCCCGACCTCTTGGACTCTGAGTTTGACCCACTAAATGTAACTTTCCTTGGCATCAATACCCCGAGGTCCTAGTTCGCGTCCTTTTCTGAATATTTTTCCCCAGGCTCGACTAACCTTCCTCAGCATATCAAGGTCATTGGAACCTCTATTCTCTAGCTCAAATGAGAACAAAGATTCTTTCGAGGGTGGATTCATCATAGGATAACCAAGCTGCCTCAAAGCAATGGAAGGATTATAATTGATGCAACCTTTAGTCCCAATGAGGGGGACATTTGGGAAGTCTCCACACTGATAAACAATTTCCTCTATCTTTTGATCTCGAGAATACCAAGATATGACATTTCCTTTGAGGCCGGCGATGTATTGTGTAACACCCCTTTTCTACCCGGTAATTTATTTAATAAAAATATCAGAGTTTTTCAAAATTTGTTTACACCACAAGGGATGTCACACTTACTTCGCTAAACGTCACACTTCAAATAACTCGCTTTTCGAAAACAGTCTTATAATAACTTCAAAACGTCATTATCAGTTAAAATACAACCTCACATTGAGAATTTTCAACAGTTTAATCAAAAAGGCGTTACAACTGTGCCAGGCTTGCAATACTAAAATCCAATAACCACAATATTCATAAATAACTTAAACAGCACGTATTCCCCTCCCTAGTGTTACATATCAGAGCATGACGACCCGACTCACGGAGTGAAGCTAAAGGCCTTCACTAAGAATCACCTGCACGTTACCAACATGGGGGCAACATTCAAACAGGAAAGGGTGAGCATCATTTCAATCCATATAATAGAAAATATGATAAGTACTAATCATAGGCTACACACTAGAACAGTCAGCAACCAAAACACTAAATATCCATATCACAGTCATCATTCACATCACTTACATCGACTCATCTCATGTCATGTAGATTTATGAAATGCAACCCACTCGCGGGTATATGCATGAAGGTACCTTTTCACAAAACGTCGCTTAGCCACTCAGGCCTCATCATCACTTAGCCACTCAGGCCTCAAAACGTCACTGATTTTATGCATATGGGCATGAGACACTATGACATGCACCACTCACAACATACAACCACACAATTACTCAGATCATAGTCAACAATGTGACCCGTTACTTACCAGTTTGCCAAATAAAGGCACAGCACCTGTCATTTCGAAATTCACACACAATTAACGTCACTTAGCCTTTTAGGCCTTAACATCACTTAGCCACTCAGGCCCCAATGTCACTTACACCTAACCATCATTCAACTCAAACATTAGCCACTGAGGGCAAAAACGTCATTTACACGTCACTATAAATAATACTAACCACAAAGGGCAGAACAGTCATTTACACATCACTATAATTAACAATAGCCACTAAGGGCGGAACAGTCATTTACACATCACTATAATCATTATTAGCCACCAAGGGCAAAACAGACTCTTACACGTCATTACAATTGTTATTAGCCACAGAGGGCAAAACCGTCATTTGACTAGCCACCAAGGGCATCCTCGTCATTTACACATCATTATCTACAACTTTGGCCACTAGGGACAAAACAGTGTTTTACACGTCATAACTAATAATAAATAGCCACTAAGGGCGAAACAGTCATTTAACTAGCCCCGAGAGCATCATCGTCAAAATCATCATTTTTGACATTACCTCGCTAAAACTGTTGTTTATACACCAAAAGGGATTTTTAAAGAGCTTCATATCATTTTTCAATGTCACTGGGACGATCACCGGGGACGGCCTCTTGGGCGCCCACAAACCATCAGAAAATAACAATTTTTCATTTTAAAAAATTTGACCCACAGATAGACAACGTAAAAAGCTTCACGACACTTTTCGAATCGTTCAAAACGGACGTCTGAGTCAAAAGTTATGATAAAAATAATTTTGGGGAAAATCAGGCAACATCCTGGGAACAGGCGCCTTAGGCGCCCAGGCAACCAGGCAACACGCGCACTGGCGCCCAGCGCCCAGGCGCGCAACACACGCACACACGCAACACACAGGGCGCTCAGCGCCCAGCGCCTGGCGCCCAGGCGCAACAACGCGTAACACAGCGCAACACAACAGGACACGGGCGCCTAGCGCCCAGGCGCAACAACGCGCGCAGCACAACAAGTCACAGGCGCCCAGCGCCCAGCACACAGGAATTCTGGCAACACACAGCAACACACACAGGCCACAGGCGCCCAGCACAGGCACTTGGCGCCCAGAAAACAGCAACAACAAACCCAGAATTTTTCCAACAACTCTTCAACACTAAACACCAAAAATCACCATTTTTCCCACAATTTTCCAAAACACTAAAGACTGATTTTTAGCAATTTAACTCATCAAAATCTTAGAATCTTCAATACTCAAAACAACACTTAATTTAATCAATCAACAAAACTCTTTTTGGGGCACTAAAATCATCATCACTTTGGCGCCCTAGGCGCCCTTGCACACCCACACTCAATTTGCGAAACATCAAGCTCCTTAACATATCAATTTACAATTTCATGAGCTCACAAATCTTAACATCATCAAAACACATACCCAATTCGTATTATCTCAAGGTTCAAATACTAAATCAATTCGCGTATGACATACATGTATATATACAATAACTCAACAAATCAATTCGCATATATATATATATATAAAAATCCACCATTCAATTCGCATACATATATATATAAAAATCAACCATTCAATTCGCATACACACATGTGAAATCAACATCAATAATGGATCAAGAACACATCAAGAACTCATGGTATTCATCAATTCGCATATACTTATAAAAATATCATCATCAACAATATATCAAGAACACAATCAAGAAATCTAGTCTAACCCTAGATCTAGGACCCATCATATAATTTATTAGATAGAATGATAGAGCTCCCCTAACCTCGAATTGGAGAGTAGGATCTCTAGGGATGATCATGAACGGAACTACGGCAACCGGATCACGCCTCCTCTTTCCTCCTTGAAGCTTGCGCTCTTCTCTTCTCCCTCTCCCTCTCTATGGCGCGACCTTCTCCTTCTCCTTTCTCTCCTCCCAATTTCGCAATTGCTCACAAAAACCCCTAACCTCACTTTGGCTTGCCCCCCTTCGCATATGATCTAATTCATGGGCTTGGGCTTCTCACTTAAGCCCAAGTCCATCTAATTTGGCACCTCCATCTTCTAATACCCCCTACACATTTTAATACAATTTCTAATAATAAAATTATATCCACTTAATTAATTTAAATCCCTAAATACTTAATTAAATATTTTAATTAAATATTTTAGGGTGTTACAACTCTCCCCCACTTAGAATATTTCGTCCTCGAAATTCACCTGTCATCGCCAACACTCTCCCACTAAGGCCACTTAGACAACTAGTGCTATCATTCATGCTGATTACTATTGCTCTGATTACCGGCGGTAAGTGCTTGGGCGGCCGTCCCTCCTACTTGTTCAGCCAGGTAACTTCAAGCAGTAATAATCAGACTCATTCTCTACTCCGCTGCGCTACTCTGATAAACTAGCTCGCATCCTTCCCCACTCATCTACTCATAAGGATAACAAACTACTTCAATCATCACAGCATCACAACGAAATTCACAGGGTGCGTAACAGTCATACAACAAGTCTCATAATCTTAGTAACACGACAACAGTCATCCACAAACAACTTTGCCACCCAGGCGACATCAACAATCACAACTGCCACTCGGGCGACATCAACAACTACAATTGCCACTCAGGCGACATCAACAATCACAACTGCCACTCGGGCGACATCAACAACTACAATTGCCACTCAGGCGACATCAACAATCACAACTGCCACTCAGGCGACATCAACAATTACAATTGCCACTCAGGCGACATCAACAACTAAAAACCAACAACAGAGCAACATCATCAACAACACAATATTAACAACTCTGTCACACAATCGGGCACTAAGGCACCGGCAACGGTTAACAATCGAATTAGGCACAACTCATAAAAATAGGGACAGCGCATAAGTTAGGAACAGTAGCAGCACTTTTCAGAAAACAGTAACATTTATTTTCCTGAAAACAGCCAATATAGTTTTTCGGAAAAACAGTAGCAATATTTTTCAGACAACAGCCTCAATAATTTCCAGAAAAACCGCAACAAAAGCAAACAACGACAACAATAGCGTCAGCAACATCACGAGAAGTTTACCAGATACGTAGATATAGCAACAACCAGGCACACGGCACGGAAACAATGGCGTAGTGTCACATGGCAACAACCACAACAGTTTTTCAGGAAGTAACGACAATAATTTTCACAAAAACAGTAACAATAGTTTTCAGAAAACTGCAACAATAATTTTTTTCAATAACACAACATTTACATATAACATAAAAGCATATCACAAGGTGTTCAAGATCGAGGGATTAAGGAATATGGCACTAAGAAAATTTTATGACTAAGAATCAGTGAACACCCAATGCACAAAAATTCACACAGCACAACAGTCGTAAGTAACAACCAAGAGGTTTGTCATAAAACTCCGGCACGCAAGATTACATCTAGAGGAAACTAGGCAAGTCAAATTAGTAACTCTATGATGTGGTAGTTCTCAGCTAAAATATTTACATCCGGTCGCAATTTCCCAAAAAGGAGTTGAGG
Source organism: Astragalus membranaceus (assembly GCA_039519185.1). NCBI lineage: Eukaryota > Viridiplantae > Streptophyta > Magnoliopsida > Fabales > Fabaceae > Astragalus > Astragalus membranaceus. Next base: position 60,091,589 of record CM076854.1, read on the forward strand.
ACAAAATTAGTACACTTGAATGAAAACATTTTCGCTTGTAGTGATTAAAACCCCACGGTAGCTATTAGTGCAGTAACAACTTAAAATAGTCCATAAAAAATAATTTTACAACGCATTTGGTTTCCAAACATCAAATCACATTGCACAAGACTTCTCACAGAGGCTTACTGTCGACCACTTAAGACAGTCCGGACAAAGCAACATAGGAGGGTAACATGCAACAAGGTAAGCTATCAGTAGCATACAGGCACAACAGACACACATGACAAGATCAGGCAAACAACATAGGCTGTAATTTACCATTTTAAAATGCAATCATGTTTTGTTCACACTCAAGGGACAATCAAACTCAGGATGGTACGCATGTAATATTATACTTTACAGATGCATGAGCATGCGAATACATGTCAAGTCAACATCTAGCAACAAACATCAATTACAAGAGCATCTGAGTGCATGTCAATCTAACATTTTACAACAAGCGGCAATTAATTTGAATATGATACAGGGTACACCGAGCTCAATACCAACCAAAACACAGGTGCGCATTTAAACAACAGAGCATACCATTTAGAAACACGCAGCAAGGAGGTCAACAATAAGGACCACAACAGCAAAACACAGTTCTCACACTGAATACACAACAGGGCACACAGCACTAGTAGGGAAATCTCCCCCACTAGTTCACTTACCAATAGAACTTTCCGGTGTACCTGCAACACAACAACGGTCAGCACTGAACAGACAACAGTTGGTCACTATCTGACACAACGACTCGACGACTCGGCCGGACAGACCAACCATTGCTCTGATACCACTAATGTAACACCCCTTTTCTACCCGGTAATTTATTTAATAAAAATATCAGAGTTTTTCAAAATTTGTTTACACCACAAGGGATGTCACACTTACTTCGCTAAACGTCACACTTCAAATAACTCGCTTTTCGAAAACAGTCTTATAATAACTTCAAAACGTCATTATCAGTTAAAATACAACCTCACATTGAGAATTTTCAACAGTTTAATCAAAAAGGCGTTACAACTGTGCCAGGCTTGCAATACTAAAATCCAATAACCACAATATTCATAAATAACTTAAACAGCACGTATTCCCCTCCCTAGTGTTACATATCAGAGCATGACGACCCGACTCACGGAGTGAAGCTAAAGGCCTTCACTAAGAATCACCTGCACGTTACCAACATGGGGGCAACATTCAAACAGGAAAGGGTGAGCATCATTTCAATCCATATAATAGAAAATATGATAAGTACTAATCATAGGCTACACACTAGAACAGTCAGCAACCAAAACACTAAATATCCATATCACAGTCATCATTCACATCACTTACATCGACTCATCTCATGTCATGTAGATTTATGAAATGCAACCCACTCGCGGGTATATGCATGAAGGTACCTTTTCACAAAACGTCGCTTAGCCACTCAGGCCTCATCATCACTTAGCCACTCAGGCCTCAAAACGTCACTGATTTTATGCATATGGGCATGAGACACTATGACATGCACCACTCACAACATACAACCACACAATTACTCAGATCATAGTCAACAATGTGACCTGTTACTTACCAGTTTGCCAAATAAAGGCACAGCACCTGTCATTTCGAAATTCACACACAATTAACGTCACTTAGCCTTTTAGGCCTTAACATCACTTAGCCACTCAGGCCCCAATGTCACTTACACCTAACCATCATTCAACTCAAACATTAGCCACTGAGGGCAAAAACGTCATTTACACGTCACTATAAATAATACTAACCACAAAGGGCAGAACAGTCATTTACACATCACTATAATTAACAATAGCCACTAAGGGCGGAACAGTCATTTACACATCACTATAATCATTATTAGCCACCAAGGGCAAAACAGACTCTTACACGTCATTACAATTGTTATTAGCCACAGAGGGCAAAACCGTCATTTGACTAGCCACCAAGGGCATCCTCGTCATTTACACATCATTATCTACAACTTTGGCCACTAGGGACAAAACAGTGTTTTACACGTCATAACTAATAATAAATAGCCACTAAGGGCGAAACAGTCATTTAACTAGCCCCGAGAGCATCATCGTCAAAATCATCATTTTTGACATTACCTCGCTAAAACTGTTGTTTATACACCAAAAGGGATTTTTAAAGAGCTTCATATCATTTTTCAATGTCACTGGGACGATCACCGGGGACGGCCTCTTGGGCGCCCACAAACCATCAGAAAATAACAATTTTTCATTTTAAAAAATTTGACCCACAGATAGACAACGTAAAAAGCTTCACGACACTTTTCGAATCGTTCAAAACGGACGTCTGAGTCAAAAGTTATGATAAAAATAATTTTGGGGAAAATCAGGCAACATCCTGGGAACAGGCGCCTTAGGCGCCCAGGCAACCAGGCAACACGCGCACTGGCGCCCAGCGCCCAGGCGCGCAACACACGCACACACGCAACACACAGGGCGCTCAGCGCCCAGCGCCTGGCGCCCAGGCGCAACAACGCGTAACACAGCGCAACACAACAGGACACGGGCGCCTAGCGCCCAGGCGCAACAACGCGCGCAGCACAACAAGTCACAGGCGCCCAGCGCCCAGCACACAGGAATTCTGGCAACACACAGCAACACACACAGGCCACAGGCGCCCAGCACAGGCACTTGGCGCCCAGAAAACAGCAACAACAAACCCAGAATTTTTCCAACAACTCTTCAACACTAAACACCAAAAATCACCATTTTTCCCACAATTTTCCAAAACACTAAAGACTGATTTTTAGCAATTTAACTCATCAAAATCTTAGAATCTTCAATACTCAAAACAACACTTAATTTAATCAATCAACAAAACTCTTTTTGGGGCACTAAAATCATCATCACTTTGGCGCCCTAGGCGCCCTTGCACACCCACACTCAATTTGCGAAACATCAAGCTCCTTAACATATCAATTTACAATTTCATGAGCTCACAAATCTTAACATCATCAAAACACATACCCAATTCGTATTATCTCAAGGTTCAAATACTAAATCAATTCGCGTATGACATACATGTATATATACAATAACTCAACAAATCAATTCGCATATATATATATATATAAAAATCCACCATTCAATTCGCATACATATATATATAAAAATCAACCATTCAATTCGCATACACACATGTGAAATCAACATCAATAATGGATCAAGAACACATCAAGAACTCATGGTATTCATCAATTCGCATATACTTATAAAAATATCATCATCAACAATATATCAAGAACACAATCAAGAAATCTAGTCTAACCCTAGATCTAGGACCCATCATATAATTTATTAGATAGAATGATAGAGCTCCCCTAACCTCGAATTGGAGAGTAGGATCTCTAGGGATGATCATGAACGGAACTACGGCAACCGGATCACGCCTCCTCTTTCCTCCTTGAAGCTTGCGCTCTTCTCTTCTCCCTCTCCCTCTCTATGGCGCGACCTTCTCCTTCTCCTTTCTCTCCTCCCAATTTCGCAATTGCTCACAAAAACCCCTAACCTCACTTTGGCTTGCCCCCCTTCGCATATGATCTAATTCATGGGCTTGGGCTTCTCACTTAAGCCCAAGTCCATCTAATTTGGCACCTCCATCTTCTAATACCCCCTACACATTTTAATACAATTTCTAATAATAAAATTATATCCACTTAATTAATTTAAATCCCTAAATACTTAATTAAATATTTTAATTAAATATTTTAGGGTGTTACATATTGGGCCCATTCTGTCTTGCCTTTGACTTCTATCTGATGGTTTCTTTTGAAGATATGAGAGGTGAACCAGCGGTACAATACAGGCAAACAACATAGAATCAAGCCTGACCGTTTTTTATGGCGTTGGTGAAGAGTGTAATACACGTCAGCAAGAATGACTGAGGCGGGATTTTGTCCTCGGAGCCTGAATGCCAGGAAGACATCAATCGCAGTGTAGTCAATAAAGTCATCGTCATTTGGGAATAGAACGACCCCATAGATGAGGAGAGCGAAGACATCCATGAAGGTAGCCCAATCTTCCTTGCTGGCCCAGAATGAGGCTTCTTTCTCCAGGCACCCCCTTGTCAAACCTTCTACACCCTTCTTTTCTACTACCAACTTGGCTAAGTCTGGTGTTGGAACCTTCAATATCTCAGATAAGTTTTCAGCCAGAGGATAATTTTGTACGTATCGATATGGCTTTTTGTTCTCTGAAGGGAAACACAAGATATTTTCAAATTCTTCCAATGTCGGGGCCAACTGATAGTCTTGAAAAGTGAAACACCGTAACGGTGGATCATAATACTGGCCCAGTGCAGTGAGAGCTTCAGCTTGTACTTTAACATTTAGAAGACTTAGAAGATTCCCATACTTGACGGTGAAGGACTCACGATGCCATGATGCCATTTTACTGTTTAGATCCCGCAAGCTTCTTAGGTCTGGTCGTTTGACTTTCAAATGTATGGTTTTCCTTATGATTTGATCCATTTTTTCTTTGTCAGAAAGAAAGTCGTACAATTCCCTGGCGGTCATAAAAATGCATGCAAAATGAGATGTTTATTTATTATTTTTTATGACATGCAAAAAGAAAAATAAAAATGAATGAGGTATGTTTCTAAAAAAAAAAATTTACCAAAAATAGCATATAATCTTTTTGGATATATTTTTTTTTCAAAAATGGGAAAAATATATTAGTGTTTGTTTGAATGTAGGGGTATGAAGCTCCTGTGTCCTGAAAGGGTTCCATAGAGGATAGGTCTAAGGCTTTTTCGATTGAGTGCACCTTTCCAGGATAGATCTTTAGAGTCCTAAATAGGGTTCCTAGAGCCAACGACCTCAGTTAAGAACGCTGATCCCAACAATAGGTAAACTATTAGGAGTGATAGCGTTCTCAAAAGGGACCAAACTCTAGGTGAGACTTCCGTGACCACCCAACAAGACGTACATCCAGTAGGCCATCACTACGCAGTCTCGTTCTAACTTAGGTTATGCTCCAGTCCGGGTATAGGACTATTCTGACGTGTGTGCAGAAGTGTGATAGTGGAGTGTGTGTAGGAGCAAAATGTCAAATACAACCCCAAGCTGCAAAACAAACAAACACATATACAAAAATGGTCTTCTATCCTAAGGTTTACATATCACATAAATATAATATGCAATAAAAATAAAAGACAATAAGGGAAGGGTAAAAATAAACATTAAATTAACAAACTAACCCTACAATTAATTAGACTGACTCTCTAAAATTGTCCCCAGTGAAGTCGCCAGCTGTAGCGACCGAAAAATCCGGGTAAGGATTCTTCGAAGTTCAAAAATGAAGCCGCCACCAATGTTTTAATTATCAGGGCAAACATTAGAAAACACCTTTGAGTTTGGATAAGGGTCCTTGAGACCAGATTTTGGGTTCGGGAGTCGGTTATGCATGGGGAAGGTGTTAGCATCCCATGGCATCCTCCATAAGGAAGGCTACCTGCTAATTAGTTGTGTAAAAAGAATGTTAATTTTAAAAATGTTTATTTTACCCTTTTTATTTTGAATTAGAGAGAAAAAAGACTTAATAAAATTATTTATTATTTGTGCTTGACGGGAGTGTGCCCCCGCTCCTACGTATCTCCAGGTGCGATGGAGAAATCAAAGCTACGTAGTTCTTGGTGCGAAAAAGTTTGTGTATTGGTGTTTTTTATTATAGGGATTTTAGGGCTCTTGAGCCGTACGGCTCATTCGTCCTAAAACGATGATTAACCCGATCGTACGACCGACTTAATCCCCTACTTGTATTTCAAGAAAAAAGAATTCATTTATTATTATTTTTTTTTAAAAGGTAGTTTGAGGGGAAATTTGGTTTTGTATGAAGAAATAAAAAAAAGGGGTACAGAAGTAAAACAGAGGTGCAATCAATAACATAGGCGGTGTATTGTTAAGTAGGGGGGTGCAATAAACGAGCATTTTTGTGAAATGGCCTGTGTTACAAAAAAAAATTGCTTGCGTAGGTGGGTGTATATTGGAATTCGTGGGATGCGAATAGTAATATATATATTTTGTTTTAAAAGAAATTAAAAAAAAAGAAATAACATGACTCAAGCCCACTACATAAGGTAGTTTTTAACCCCTAATTTCCTATTCTTCCTCAAGCGCCGTTTCTGAACCAAAAGAGAGAGAGAGAGAGAAATTTCATCTTCACCATGAGAGAGAGAAGCTTACGGTGAGAGAGAAAGAGAAAGAAGAAGAGAAGAAAAAAAAAGAAGAAGAGAAAGTGGGGAACGAAGCAGAAGGGTCACGATGGAGGGTATGTGCACCGGCGGTGAGAGAGAACGCCACCGACCGGCCGCTCTATGGCCGGCGGTGTGGGCGATGGTGACAGCGTTCGCGACGACTAACACAACGATGACGTGAACATGGGGCAGACGACGATCTATTCGTGGAGGACAACGGCGGTACCTAGTGTGGTTCACGGCGGCGACGACATGAAGGGACCAACGACCATCGTCTACGGTGGTCGGAGTCCTAGGGTGAGATTCAATCCTTTGCTTTTCTCTTCTTATCCTCCTATTTTTCTACTGGTTCTGATTCTTATCATCATTTTTTTTACATGTCTATTTCTTTGCTCTTCTTTTTTTATGTTTTTTTTAATCATTTTTTTTAAAAAAGAAAACAACATATGCATCTGTTATATCTCTTCACTGACTTTCTATATTTTCTTTTTAACTTATATATTTCTTTTTTGACAGTTGCACACACCAATATACATATATATATACACAAACACTGAGTTTATATTGATATTGTAAAATATTTTTTGACAGATTTCTATATTGGAATGACTTATGCAAATAGAAGATGATCAGAGACAAGAGACATGGCAGTAGACTATGAAGACACTATCATCATAGTATCAACCTTTAGTTTTTTTTTTGATTTGGTCGTATTGATTTTTTATCCATGTAAAAAGTTTGAAGCAAATAAAGCAAGTGTCAAATAATAGAACATGTAGCCAAATTTTGATATATTTGAACATTAATATAAGCAAGAAGGTTAAATACCAGAATATAGCTTGATATGTCTTTCTCTTCAACAGCAAAAATGGAAATCTTTGTTTACTCTCCTTTCCAGTAGTGTTCTGTATATTTTCACTTGTTCAACTTACTCCTCTTCAAGTTCTTCTCCTCAAGCTCCAAATTTGTGAACTCAACTCTAAATTTTTTCAGTATATTGTAAATAAATTTTTTTTCTGTCCTGGTTCAGTTTTTTACTAGTCTATTTATTGTAAAATTAGAGCTGCTTTAGAAACTTAACTTTGAAGCGAAAATGCAAGTTGAAGGGGACATATTTGATTGTAGCAGGGCGGTTTACATAGCTACCCAGTTACTCAGCAGCTCAGTTTTAAATAAAAGAGCTGTAAATATAGACTTTGAATGTGATATTTTTGCTCAGTTGAGGGGTGAATGATGGTAATATTAGCCTTACTCAACTCAACCAGTTTACAGCCGCAAGTGTTGACAAAGGAAGAAAAAAAATCTAATCTCTTTAATCATTTCATCTTCTTTTAATTAGTATTTATATATTATAAACAAATAAATATATAAAAAAGGAAAAAAAGAGTTGCAAAGATAAATGTGATAAAAAGAAAGATAAGCATTACTTACAAAACTTATAGAGAGAAAATTTGCAACTTGATTGTGCAGGGTATCCCTAGCTATACAGACCAGGGAGAGAAAAATCTCACTTTCACTTCTTTTGTATTTTTATTATTAAACAAATAATTTTCGTTTTTAGTCATTAATTAAATATAAAAGGGCTTTATTGGCCAAAGAACAAAATTAGATAAAAGAAAAAATGTAGTTGGGCTTCTAGAATGTAAAAATGGGTTTCAAATAAACCAAAATTTGACTGGATATCGATTGGGCTTCATTTATATTAGTAGATAACAACTTTTTGGGTTTTTTTTTTTATACCCCCATCAGCTTCCATGTACCCCCACCCAAAAACGTTATTCCAAAAATACCCCTGACATAAATTACAAAAATTGACTTTTGGAAGATTCTCTGGTGGGGGACCACTTAATCTGGAAATCGGATTTACCTAAATGGAAGGTAAATCCGATTAGCTGTAAATACGATTTAATTCTGATTCTGAGGCAAAATATTTACAAATCGGATTTAGCTAAATCCGATGCGAAATCGGATTTAGCTAAATCCGCCTTTATTGTTTAAGAAATCGGATATACCTGGTGAAGCTATATCCGATTTGTAAAAATTAGAAAACGGATTTACCTTTAAAGTCACCTAAATCCGCTTTGTTTTTTTTATTTTTAAATATATACTTTATAACTGTTGTTCTATTTTGAAATAAATACAGTGAATACAGAGTCGCAGGTCGTTCCTTTTGTGGTAGACACTACAGAGGCATTCTGGACAGAGAGGGTATATTTTTGAAACCAATTTTCTTAATTAAAGTTTGGTAGATATTTAATTAATTAAGTACCCCCATTTATCTATTTATTCTATTTTGTAGATTTTTTCTACACGCCAGGATGTTGAAGAGTGGGCTAACGCAGTTGGGAGGCGTATTGGAGTTGTGGTTATCATCGTAAGATCTGACAAAGCTGGAGGTAAAAGGGGTTCTAGAGATAAGATTATATTTGGTTGTGAGAAGCAAGGGAATTGGTCTAATGATTCTAGAGTTTTCGGGTCTAAAAGAAGAAGCTGTCCGTTTACATTGAGAGCTACTTGTACAAAACGTCATGGGGGTTGGCGTGTTAGTGTTAGGTGTGGTCTTCACACACATCAGTTGCTTACTACCCCGGTTGGGTCGACAGCTTTTGGTCGTTTAACTAAGCCGCAGAAAGCTATTGTTAATGAGCACACTGATTTGAATGTTGCCCCGAAAGATTGTCTTACTGCTTTGAAGAACCATTATCCGGACAACGTCACTTCTCTTCCTCAAATATATAGGCAGCGTTACGCCTATAGGTCTTCTAAGAGGGGTCCTAGAACGGACATTCAAGAGCTATTGAGATTGATTGAGACGCAAAATTATTTATGTTGGAGCAGAAAATTTGAGGGTTCCGATGTGGTCAGTGACATCATGTGGGCGCATCCCACTTCTATTAAGTTATTCCGGTTGTTTTCAAAGGTTCTTATTCTTGACACCACCTACAAGACCAACAAATACAATCTACCTCTATTGGAGATTGTAGGTGTCACTTCAACGGAGTTAACTTTCTCGGTTGCTTTTGCCTATATTTCACACGAGCTTGGAATTCATTTTACTTGGGCCTTGCAGCAACTAAAAGAATTATTTGCCTTGCACGGACTTCAGCCTCAGGTGTTGTTGACTGATAGAGATCTTGGTCTTATGTCCGGTATTGTTGATCTCTTTCCTTCCGCTACAAATTTGTTATGTTCTTGGCACGTGACTAAAAATGTGAAAGCGAAGATTAAAGAGTTGGTGCATGTGGATAGGCAAAAGGACGTCATCTGTCTTTGGCATAACATTATTGATTCACTTGACGAGTCAGAGTACTCAGGTCACTTGAAGATTTTTGAGGACTCCTGCGTTGATTTGCCCGCTCTTATTAAGTATGTGCATGACACGTGGTTGACAAAGCATAAGGAAAGATTTATCTTGGCATGGACAAACCAGATCCCACACTTCGGGAATCAGACCACCAATAGGTATTTTTATCGTAGTTTAAATTTTTTTGACACGTGTTTAGTATTTTTATCGTAGTTTAAATTTTTTTGACACGTGTTTAGTATTTTTATCTTAGTTTAAATTTTTTTGACACGTGTTTAGTATTTTTATCTTAGTTTAAATTTTTTTGACACGTGTTTAGTATTTTTATCTTAGTTTAAATTTTTTTGACACGTGTTTAGTATTTTTATCTTAGTTTAAATTTTTTTGACACGTGTTTAGTATTTTTATCGTAGTTTAAATTTTTTTGACACGTGTTTAGTATTTTTATCGTAGTTTAAATTTTTTTGACACGTGTTTAGTATTTTTATCTTAGTTTAAATTTTTTTGACACGTGTTTAGTATTTTTATCTTAGTTTAAATTTTTTTGACACGTGTTTAGTATTTTTATCTTAGTTTAAATTTTTTTGACACGTGTTTAGTATTTTTATCTTAGTTTAAATTTTTTTGACACGTGTTTATTGTTATTATTTAAGAGTCGAGTCAGCTCATTGGACTTTGAAGAGACAGTTGAGGACTTCTGGAGGTGACTTGTCTAAGTCTTTTACATCTATGCATGAGATGCTTACTATTCAATTTGATAAAGTCATCGGGTCTTTTCAAAGAAGCATCAACCGTATTGAAGTGGCTTCCAATACTCCTTTGTTTAAAAAGCTTCGCGGTCTTGTCTCTTTAAATGCTTTGGATCATATTGTTAAAGAGTTTTCAAAATCGACATCTGGGGTTGGATATGACAAAGCCCGCTGTGGGTGCATTATTAGAAAGACACATCTTCTTCCTTGTGCTTGTGAGCTAGGTGTGTACCATGTCTCCGGTACTCCTATTCCGTTGGATGTTATAGATGACCATTGGAAAAAATTGAGTTTGGATTCTATGGATGATAAATTCTCGCAGGAAAAATCGACTGACTGTGATATTTCTTACCAAATAGAGATGATTTGGGCGAGATATAATCGTATGACTCCTGAGGAGAGATTTGTATTCAAGAAACAACTTAATGAGCTTGCATTCCCTACCACTTCTTCAATGGTTGCACCACCATTTAAAGTTAAAACAAAAGGTGCACCAAAGAAGAAGAAGCAGAAATTATATGATGTCAAGCGTGATCCTTCTGGATGGGAGCATGTGGATGAGAAGATGAAACTGACTCAAGAATCTGGAACTTCTTCCAAAAATTCATCACAGCGGTCTTCTTGTATAAAATCATCACAGCGGTGTTCAATCCTATCTCAGAGTGTTTCTAAGAAATTAACACATCAAGGTGACACAAAATTCAATTTGCCGTCGGTTCCTCATCACGTGCAACCATATGTGGAAAAAATTATTGATGTTGAACGGGATGGTAATTGTGGGTTCCGAGCAGTAGCGGTTGGTCTCGATCTTGGTGAGGATAGTTGGCCTATAATTAGGCAAGATTTAATCAAAGAAACAAAGGAGAGGGAGCAACTATATAGTTACATGTTTGGAAAGGACAGACTTGCTGTGCTTAGAAAAGCGTTATCCATTGAATACCCCGGTTTCCAGAAGGAGGATAAGTGGTTGAGTTTGCCTGAGATGGGGTACTTTATAGCTACTAAGTATAATGTGGCCCTAGTGACTAAATTTTTTTGACACGTGTTTAGTATTTTTATCGTAGTTTAAATTTTTTTGACACGTGTTTAGTATTTTTATCGTAGTTTAAATTTTTTTGACACGTGTTTAGTATTTTTATCTTAGTTTAAATTTTTTTGACACGTGTTTAGTATTTTTATCTTAGTTTAAATTTTTTTGACACGTGTTTAGTATTTTTATCTTAGTTTAAATTTTTTTGACACGTGTTTAGTATTTTTATCTTAGTTTAAATTTTTTTGACACGTGTTTATTGTTATTATTTAAGAGTCGAGTCAGCTCATTGGACTTTGAAGAGACAGTTGAGGACTTCTGGAGGTGACTTGTCTAAGTCTTTTACATCTATGCATGAGATGCTTACTATTCAATTTGATAAAGTCATCGGGTCTTTTCAAAGAAGCATCAACCGTATTGAAGTGGCTTCCAATACTCCTTTGTTTAAAAAGCTTCGCGGTCTTGTCTCTTTAAATGCTTTGGATCATATTGTTAAAGAGTTTTCAAAATCGACATCTGGGGTTGGATATGACAAAGCCCGCTGTGGGTGCATTATTAGAAAGACACATCTTCTTCCTTGTGCTTGTGAGCTAGGTGTGTACCATGTCTCCGGTACTCCTATTCCGTTGGATGTTATAGATGACCATTGGAAAAAATTGAGTTTGGATTCTATGGATGATAAATTCTCGCAGGAAAAATCGACTGACTGTGATATTTCTTACCAAATAGAGATGATTTGGGCGAGATATAATCGTATGACTCCTGAGGAGAGATTTGTATTCAAGAAACAACTTAATGAGCTTGCATTCCCTACCACTTCTTCAATGGTTGCACCACCATTTAAAGTTAAAACAAAAGGTGCACCAAAGAAGAAGAAGCAGAAATTATATGATGTCAAGCGTGATCCTTCTGGATGGGAGCATGTGGATGAGAAGATGAAACTGACTCAAGAATCTGGAACTTCTTCCAAAAATTCATCACAGCGGTCTTCTTGTATAAAATCATCACAGCGGTGTTCAATCCTATCTCAGAGTGTTTCTAAGAAATTAACACATCAAGGTGACACAAAATTCAATTTGCCGTCGGTTCCTCATCACGTGCAACCATATGTGGAAAAAATTATTGATGTTGAACGGGATGGTAATTGTGGGTTCCGAGCAGTAGCGGTTGGTCTCGATCTTGGTGAGGATAGTTGGCCTATAATTAGGCAAGATTTAATCAAAGAAACAAAGGAGAGGGAGCAACTATATAGTTACATGTTTGGAAAGGACAGACTTGCTGTGCTTAGAAAAGCGTTATCCATTGAATACCCCGGTTTCCAGAAGGAGGATAAGTGGTTGAGTTTGCCTGAGATGGGGTACTTTATAGCTACTTTTTTGGTTGGGTATTGACCCAAATATAAACAACTCAAGGCCCAAATAAAAATAAATAAAAACAAAACAAAAGAATTTGTCAAGGGAGGACAAAATTTGGGTATTACACACATCAATGAGTATTTACTTTTGCAATCAATAACAACTTCCACAATTTATAATTATGAACCAAATTAGTGAAATAACTAAACTCAAACATCAAAGTAATTAAAATAATTACTTTGGGTTGTCATACTTAACAATAATTAATTCAATTGTAATCAAATTATTCACTAATCAATAAAATTAAAACAATCATCTAAAATAATTGGAACAATTATTTTGGGGATGATACTTCAAGCCTATAAATAACCGGCTAAGGGGTACAGGATCTCTTTTCAACAAGCCTATAAGTATTTTATATGATTACGGTACTACTCATTCATTCATGGCACAAACATGTGCTGAACGGTTGGGCCAAGCTTTAATACAGCTAACTCAACCGATTACTATTTTCACGGCTGCTGAGGGGAGTGTTCAGACCCAGACTCTGTGTGAAATTTTTTTGCTTATTATAGGAGATTGGACATTTGTGGTAGACTTTGTGTGTTTGCCAATGAAGGGTATGGACATTATTTTGGGTATGAGTTGTAGTCCGCCATTCATGTCACTTTGGATTGCTTCAATCGAACAATTAGCTTTGCTTCCGAGTCGGTCGAGTTACCCACAACCAACTCAGAAGCTGTAATCTCTTTCACTTCTGCAAGTCAGTGTCTGTTTCAAGGAGCAGAGGCCTATGTCATGATGTTATCATCCGTTTCTGAAGCAGGTTTAGACCTAACTTATGTTCAAGTTGTTAATGAGTTTCTTGATGTCTTTCCCGTAGAATTGGTGAGGTAGAATTCTCCATAGAATTTGTGCCGGGAACGGGACCAATTTCCATTGCTCCTTATAGGATGTCTCCTTTAGAATTAAAAGAGCTTAAGTCCCAACTTGAAGATCTCATTTCCAAGAAATTCATTCGACCAGGTGCTTCACCATGGGGTGCTCCTGTTTTTCTGGTTAAGAAGAAAGATGGTAGCATGAGGTTGTGCATCGACTACCGACAGCTCAACAAGGTGACAATCAAGAACAAGTATCTGTTGCCAACGATTGATGATTTGTTAGACCATCTTATCATCAAATCAAAGTGCGAGCTTTGGATGTTCTGAAAACGGCTTTCAGTATTAGATATGGGCACTATGAGTTTGTAGTGATGCCATTCGGGCTAACCAATTCTCCAGCAGTATTCATGGATTATATGAACAGAATTTTCAACCAATGTCTTGATTAGTTTGTCATGATATTCATTGACGATATCTTGGTGTACTCTAAGACAGTTGAGGGTCATGTACAACATCTTAGAATTGTTCTTAATGTGCTCCGAGAGAAGCAGTTGTATGCTAACCCGACGAAATGTGATTTTTGGATGTTCGAAGTTAAATTTCTAGGGTATATAATCTCTCAGAATGGTGTAGTAGTGGACCCTAGTAAGGTAGAAGCGGTGTTGAATTGGGAACGACCTTCTACGGTTATCGAAGTAAGGAGTTTCTTGGGATTAGTAGTGTACTACAGAAGGTTTATCCAGGGATTCTCACAGTTGGTACTTCCACTCAACCAATTGACTTGCAATGGTCAACCGTTTGTGTGGGACTCTGATTTTGAGGAATTCTTTTTGGAATTAAAGGATCGTCTAACATCCGCTCCAATCCTCATTATTCCGGACCCGGCCCTAGGATTTCAGATTTACAGTGACGCTTCAGGGAAAGGTTTGGGATGTGTTTTAATCCAGGATCATCAAGTGGTTGTGTATGCCTCAAGAAAATTGAATACCCATGAGGAACATTATCCTACCCATGATTTAGAGTTAGCTGCTATTGTGTATGCATTGAATATTTGGAGACATTATCTGTATGGTTCTCGTTTTGAAGATTTCAGTAATCACAAAAGCTTGAAGTATCTGTTTGATCAAAAGGAGTTGAATAACCGGCAACGGAGATGGGTAGAATTTTTGAAGGATTATGATTTCGAAGAGAAATATCATCCAGGGAAGGCTAATGTAGTGGCTGAGGCGTTAAGCATAAAGTCATATCACACTGCCACAATGATGATTCATGAAATGGCTCGTTTGGAGTCTTTCAGGGATCTCAATTTGAAGGTAAAGTCCAAGAGGAATAAATTGGTGTTCAGCCATATTCAGATTTCCAGTTCATTGACGAATTCCATTTGCTTAGCCCAAGAAGTTGATGTGGAGCTTCAAGCTCAGAAAGGGTTACCTAGTTTCACCGAAGACAGTGATGGTGTGAATTGTTTTAAAGGAAGAATCTGTGTGCCAGGTGATGATGAGATTAAGAGGCAAGTTTTAGAGGAGGCTCACAAGAGTCAATTCTCCATACATCCACTACAAAAAAATTGGTTATTAGCGACGAAAATTTCCCTCGCAAAATGACCAAATTCCGTCGCTAATGACCTTTAGCGAGGGAATTTGCGAGGGACCTGTTGCGTCGCTAAATTGCTCCTCGCTAATGGGATTAGCGAGGGAATCTGAGTCTGTCGCTAATTAGCGACGGTATATTCTGCCACTAATTCCCTCGCTAACGGAAGCCATGCGGGAAAAATCAGACAGCCACGCGTCCACGTTCCCTCGCTAATTCCCTCGCAAATGCCTAGCCAAGCGTCCACTTTCCCTCGCTAATGCCTAGCCATGCGTCCACTGTCCCTCGCTAATTCCCTCGCTAAGGCCTAACCACGCGTCCAATTTCCCTCGCTAATTCCCTCGCTAATGCCCATCTAATTGTATTTTTTTATTAATATTCTTTTATACCTATTTATTTTATTAATAAATAATAAAATCTAAACTATATAAAACAGTTTAAAATTAAAATTCTTCAATAAATTTGAATCCACAACACTTAATCTCAAATGTTATAACAAAAACGTTAATCAACAACACTAAAAGCTGCCACCATCAGACTCCTCAGCTTGCTCCTCATCTTGCTCATCATCTTCCTCCTCATCTTCCTACTGATTTTGCTGCATATTCTTAAAATACTTTAACATCATCGCCTGCCTACGACTCACCTTCTCAAAGTTTTGCTGCATCTTTTTCATCGCCTCAGAAGAGGTCCTGACCTCCTGTCGAGTATCGTGCAGCTCCTGTCGAGTATCGTGCAGCTCCTGTCGAGTAGACTGCAGCTCCTGGCCCATATGCTCTGTATCTGCAGGAGTAGAAGCTGGTCGACTGCGTCTTCTGCTGCTCCCGGCCCCAGACTGGCCCATACATGGAGCTAAGGGCCCCGTACCATACAGGCGACCCTTAGACCAACCAACTGTCTTCTCCCAATGTTGATTTTCCAGATCTATCATCTCAGGAGTAAGTTGGCCAAGTGCTTCAGGGTCCCAGCTCCCCTGAGTTAGCTGAGTCATGAACTCATTTACTTGCTCCTGTTTTGAATAGCGCTCCATTCTGACAAAGCAACATTATATATAATACAAATCAATTTGTATATTTACCTGAGTCATCTTGGAGCGCTCATCAACATACTCACCAGTGCCTTTCCTCACATGGGTGGCTCTATGCAGCTCAGGAGCAGTGATAGGGCGTCCTGCCTTTTTACTCTGTAAAATGAAACACATTTTCAAAAATTGCTAACTAATTAAATAATGTAAAAAAACACACAGATTTGTAAAATAATTTACAAATCTAGCAGCATGTGGAGCCTGGTTGATGGACCCGACGCAGTGAAGCGAGCCACCCTTTTCTGAGTTTCTATTGTTTTTGGCGCTTGCAGCAATTTTCTTGAAAGTCTCGGTAGCCCAATGGCTCTTGAAGGCATTCCAAATTTCATCACCCATGAAGTCAGGCTTTTTATCTTCACAGCGGAGCTTATAAAGCAAATCTGAAATCTGAGCGCCCATCCTTTTGAAAAAAAGTCTCCGCACATTGTCTTCTTCTTCTATGTCCCAAGTTACCTTGGTCTGTATTAAGTAAAATGAAAATATCTATTAGTAATGATATTAAACATTATTAAACATAAAATTTAAACAAACAATATAAGTAATGACAAAATAATTGACACTTACCCTAAAGAAGTCAAGCAGATCCTTCCTGTCATCTTCTTCGACTTTGCTCCACTTTTTATGGAACTTTTGAAAATATTTTTTCCGGATGACATAGGTGATGCTTGATGAAGCTACCTTTGCAGGAAGAAGCCTGCATAATGAAAGATATATCGAACAATCAAATATATATAAGTCGTTGCATAGTTAACTTTAAAAAAACAAACAATATAATACTTACGCGTTACCACGGCTATAAATGACTTTGAGTATAATACCATTAATAACAACCACCTCTACTCTCTCGTCATCGGTGGATGAATCAACTTCAACATTACCAACACCAACATCATGTTGAATATCATCCTGGGGCTCTGGTGTAGGCATAGATAACCCAGCTGATGGGCCCATATGTCCAGCTGATGGGCCCATATGTCTAGATGATGAGCCTATATGCCCAACTGGTGTGCCATACCCAGCTGGTGGGTCATACCCTGCATACGCATCTGCTGGGCCCATATAATGCCCATGTGATGGTAAATGATACCATCCGGGGCCAGATGGAGGCGGAGGTTGTGGGGCGGTAGCTGGTGGGCCCATATACATATGACCCCTCATATTCCCAATATTAAGTTCCACCTCACGAGTACGCCTCCTCCTAGGAGGTTCATCGGTCATAGTCTTCTTCCCTTTATTATTACGTCTCGGTGGGTCAGAACCTTCTCCTGGATCCATATCTATGAAAAAATAGAAACGAAATGTGATACTAACAACATTAATTATATATATTTATAAATAATTTAAATAAAGTAAATTAACAAGAACAATAGTGATATATTAATGATTCAAATAAATTTAAAGACAACATAAGGAGTCAACATAAGTAGACAATATATATAAGATTAATCAAATACAACATTCTCTTCTTCATCTTCATTCTGTTCTTCATCTTCATTGTGTTCTTCATCTTCATCAACTTCTTCACCTAGTCGTCGATCATCACATAATGAGTCAATCGGTTCAAATTCAATTACTTCATCTACTCCTGAAATTTCATCCACCTGATAAGGAACCTCATCCTCCGCATCAATGGCTTCAATGCGGACCCGTGAGTCCCCCAACCAGACAACATATCATAAGCAGGAAAGTCGTTAATTTTCCACATCAATGTGGCTCTCATCATAAAATTTTTCTTTCCTGCTGCATCATATGTCAACCCCCCCCCCCACAATCTCTTAAGATCATCAATCAGAGGTTCCAAAGAGATATCAATGTTAGCTTTTGGATTGGATGGACCAGGTATCAGACAAGTCAAAAACATATACGGTTTAGTCATGCACATCTCAGGAGGAAGATTGTAAGGGGTAACAATGACTGGCCAACAAGAGTAGGGTGACGCCGATGCTTGGATATATGGAGTAAACCCATCAGAGCACAAGCCAAGCCGAACATTCCGTGGGTCTGAGGCAAAATCTGAATGCACTTGATCAAAGTGCTTCCACGCTTCACCGTCGGATGGGTGGCGTAAAATGTCGTCTGAGGTACGCCTATTGTCATAATGCCAAGTCATATTCTGCGCAATTTCGGTCGATGCAAACATTCTTTGCAACCTTGGAACTATAGGCAAATAGAACATCGACTTTACAGGGTTAGGTTTATAATTACGTTTTGCCCCTTTACGATCATGATACCTTGGCTTTCCACAGAATTTGCATTCAAGTAGATCACCATCTTTTTTTACCAAATTCGTTGTTGTAAAACAACATGTGCCCTTTCTCACAACAATCAATCTTCTTAAATTTCAATCCCAGCTTCGAAACTAACATCTTTGCTTCATAATAACTTTTTGGCAAATTATCCTTATTAGGTGTCACTTCCAACATCATTTCAGTCATATAGTCTAAACCCACCTCAGAAATATTACTCATGGACTTGAGAGCTAAAAGTATCACACACATAGATAATTTTGACTGTGGCGAGCCTTCAAACAACGGTTTGTTTGAATCTCTTAACAAATTATAAAAATTTTGTGCTTCTTCATTTGGAAGTTCATCATGATCGTCATATTGAGGCTCATCAAATGGCACATTCACCCTGAGACCATCACAAATCATGTTTTCCATCGACTCAAAAATTTCATTACGTGGAACACCAACACCAGAACTGCTTGAAGCCCCTACCTCAAAATTTTGACGTCGTTGTTCTGCATGGTCCACCCAAATCCAATAATTAGGCCTAAACCCCCATTGATACAAGTGCTCCCTGATTTCATTATCGGTCCTAATAGGTACACCGTCGCATTTTAAGCATGGACATCTAACCCCCTTTTCCCGTTTAGCCAATTCATGTCGCCACGCTACCACAAGAAACTGTTCAACCCCAATTACAAAAGATTCCTTCAAACCCGCTCTTCTCGGATATAACCGATCATACACCCATTCACGATTAAATTCATACAAATTCATCTACACACATTTAAAAAAACGTGTTACATTCCCTTAACATTCCCAATAATCTATCAAGTTAGTGGCATCGATATGATCTCAGTGGAGATGATTCCGAGCCGAATATGGGGGTCAAGGACAGCACAAAACCCTTTTCCATCCAAGTAGTGAAGGAAGTTATTTCGTATAACTCCCAACCTTACTGTTGTTAGTATCGCCTCGCAATTATCTCAATGGAGATGATTTCGAGCAAAATATGGGGGTGAGGGACGACATCACCTCACCCTTTTCCATCAACAACACACAACCATCTAACCTAGGGCTCATGAAAACAACAATTAATTTATTTTGGAAACTAACCGTTATGAGATTGAGGTCCGGTGCGGTACGTGGTTCGGTGACGGTGCGCACTCCGGTGCAGTTTTGAGACTTCAAACACCAACAATTTCAATCCTAAACCATTTCAACTTCAATTTCAATAACTAACTCAATTTCAACTATTAATTTCAACAACAACTTCAATATCAACTTCAAGGTTTCATGATTATCTTATCTCACGCAAATCGTTTACCTGTAACTATTCAATATCCTTATGAAAAATTAATCACACCGAAACGTTTCTCAGGGTCAGGCGCCGATGAGCACATTGAACTATCCATGTGGCTGATAGCCCTCACAGTCCAGGCACAACGACGCAATTATCAGGGGCGCGCTCTACCGCTGAGCTAATAGCCCGTTGTGTGGTCCCCCCGCTGGGGGGGGGGGGACCGCAATTACAAAAGCGAGAGAAACACCATCTCTCGCTTTATCTTTATTTTGCCCGAGAATTGACGGCTGCATCGGGCAAAATAAAGGAGCTCATATCAACTTGTTCCGACCTAGGATTAAGCTACTTGTGTTATGAGTTTAGTCTGACTTACTTCTGACTTACTTAAGACTTACTTCGGTCGTCGAGAAACGACCGGGGCCTAACTTACACGTATATGATATATTAGTATATATTCTAATATGTGTGTAGTGTAAAGAAAAAGAAGTGTCAAACCAAACTTTTCAAAAAGCATTCACTTTCCCTGAAAAGGAGGTGATCCAGTCGCACCTTCCAGTACGGCTACCTTGTTACGACTTCACTCCAGTCACTAGCCCTGCCTTCGGCATCCCCCTCCTTACGGTTAAAGTAACGACTTCGGGCATGGCCAGCTCCCATAGTGTGACGGGCGGTGTGTACAAGGCCCGGGAACGAATTCACCGCCGTATGGCTGATCGGCGATTACTAGCGATTCCGGCTTCATGTAGGCGAGTTGCAGCCTACAATCCGAACTGAGGACGGGTTTTTGAAATTACCGCTCAGTGCCGCTATTGGTGCGAGTTGTAAGGAAGGAGTCTTGGTCTCGAGTCGAGCTGGGGCGTCATTTCATTCTCGTAACGGGAGTGAGTGCACCGCAAGACCAGACAAGTAGCTCCCCTGCCCCGCAGCGGCGGCATCTGTCTTTTAAGTTCAGTCATTTCCTAAGACGGCTCCTCTTATTATATTAGACGATAATACAAGCTGCAGCTCCACAAGTCTGCTCGGAACCGGTCGATTCCTAAGCCATTCGTTCCCCCCTCTCGGTTGGCCCTTGCCAGCCACTAGAGCAAATAAAAGAACCTACAGTGAATGAACTTAAAGAACCGCAGATTTTAACCGGATTGCTACTCCTTCGTTTGGAAGACCTACTGAACTCCTACTGACTGAATGGCATTCCTACTGTCACTAATGGACTAAAAGCAAGACTTCTCTGTGTGAACCCCCCGGTAAAGGAGACCTGTCTAGTAAAATAAAATAAGCTTATAATAATAAATTTTCTCATTCATTACTTATGCAATTACTTTATTTTCGTAGCGTCAACGTTGCCTTTATATCTCCCTCGTCTAGTCGAGATTCCCTATGAGAAAGGGATCAAATCTGTAGTTGTTATATACGTGAATCCAATCTCGCTTCTATTCATCATCCATTCTGAGGAAAGATTCTTGAATAAAAGGCTAAGAATAGTCTTCTCAGTCCTTGTCCGTTATGTATGCTCCAGTAAGAAAGTCCCTTACTTCGGCTAGTAAGGATTTTCATTTTAGGCAAGCAATCGAGTACCTTTTTTTTTTTACAGGTGCTGCAATAGAGGAGATTTCCATTGGAAAAGTTAAAAGACTTAGATAACACACCAGGTTTACAGAAAGAAAAGTTCACGTAGATAAAAGAGATTAGACTAGTCATTGCACTAGTAGCGTCTACGAGCCTCCCGCTTCGGTACCATCTCCTTTTTTACCAGTCGAGCTGCCCTGTCAACCCTTTGCGGCGCTTGCTTCCTAGCTAGAACTCACACAGCGCAAACATAAATTAGAACTAAGCATAGTCTTATATACCCTCCCTAGCGCACAGAGCAAGAGTCAGCTACTTCATTCGAGAAGAAGAAATACGCTAACGATCGGCTCAAATTCAAATAAGGATGCCTCATCTCTTTCCAAGCTAGCTCCGATGCAACTGCTATCGAATTAGCGGGGATATCATAGGTAAGAAGGAAGCCAATGCTGGAGGAAGGTGTCTCATCTCAGGAAGAGAATACGCCGCTTGAGAATCAGCTGTTGACTGACTTTAACAAACAAACTTACAGCAGGGGATCCCCTGATCTTATTTATTAGAGTAGGGAGAACATGAAATTAGGGAAAGGAACCGTTAGGCCACTCGATGAAAGGAAGAATAGCAGCTGCCAAAGCAAAAGACCAGGCATTGGACTAGTTGAATGAAACCTTATCCATCCCATTATGGAGTGCTAACCTGATATTCTTTTCTCAAAAGACATGGCCTCCCCTAATGGACTTTGGAACAGATACACGAGCCACTATCTTAGATACCATCTTTCTTGAGTAGCAGGGGGAGTCACTAAGGCGTCCTTTCCCATTAGCAAAGTACGAGTCGACTCCACCCTTTCTTATAGAATTGAGAGTGTCTTTGTAAAGCTTAGCTTACCCCCTTGTTGGCATATCCGCTTCCCTGGCAAGGGCTTGATAGGAGGAATCCAGTCTTTTTCTCAAATTGGATTGGTCGTAAGGTCGGGAGACATTCGACTTGGATTCTGTTCAACAGACCTATTTATATGGTCCGAAGCCTATCATACCCACCGCTCCCGTCATGCGAATTAGATAATCTGAATTTTTCACAGGCTTTGTCTGCAACCTGGTTTTATTCCCGGTAGATATGAACAAATGTGAAGGAGTGAGCCGCAACCAGATGAAGGATAGATCGAACACCATAATAAAAACTCCAAGGAGCTGGAAATTTACCCGCCAATAGCTGATCGAATCACTCTGCTGGACCAAAACTTGTTTGAGATCAAGGGAGAGACAAAGCTGAACACCACGGTACATAGCTTGAATTTCAGCTTCATTGTTTCCCAATAAATCCATGAAAGCCTTCCCAGTTCTATTATATAATAAATTTCTCTCACTTTCTTCTCTTAGCCCCTAATTACTTTTTATTTGATTTCAGATCCTCCACCTAGCCAAGTATTATGGATTCTTCGTTGGTAGAATGGGAAGATCGAAAAGTTGGAAGAAGAAAGAATTTTTTGGTTCGACGCATAGAATTAGCTAAGCATTTTATCCGAACAAATATAGAACCAGAATGGATGGTTTTATGTCTGTTACCAGTGCTTCCTCCCGAATTGAGACCAATTATTCAAATAGATGGGGGTAAACTAATGAGTTCGGATATTAATGAACTCTACAGAAGAGTTATCTATCGGAACAATACTCTTATGGATCTATTAACAACAAGTAGATCTACACCAGGGGAATTAGTAATGTGTCAAGAGAAATTGGTACAAGAAGCCGTGGATACACTTCTAGATAATGGAATCCGGGGACAACCAATGAGGGACGGTCATAATAAGGTTTACAAATCGTTTTCAGATATAATTGAGGGCAAAGAGGGAAGATTTCGAGAAACTTGTATAAATCGCTATTGGTTTGATACCCATAATGGAAGCCGTTTCAGTATATTAAGGATACATATGTATCCGCGATTGAAAATTTGATTGATACTCTTACCATTTATCTTCTATTTATCTTATCTTCACATATCTTATATGTGAAGATAAGATATATATTTAAATATATATCTTATATATTTATAAATGCGCACACGCATCATTGATACTAATTCAATGATTTTAGATAGAAAAATGAATCAAAAAAATCGTCTTCTTTTTTTTTTTAAGTATACAATAGAATTTTTTATTTTGTGAATCCATAAATATAGTATTTATATAGATATTTGAATTGGATTGCTTAAGCATAGTAATTAATTTTATTTGAAAAAAAAAAGAAATTCATAATTTTTAATTAAGATAATTTAATAAATAATATAAAATCAACTATTAATTTCAATTTCAAGCAAAAAACATAAATCAATTCACTATTAATTTCAATTTCAATAAAACAACTTCTTCAATTTCAATAAACAATTTCAATTACAACAAACAATTTTTATCCTACACAATTTCTATAAATCCTAAACTTAATCCTAAAACCTAAAACACAATTTCAATTTCTACCCAATTTCAATTTCTAATCCTAAACCCAATTTCACTAAAACAATATCAAAAATTAATTTTACAATATCACAAAACTAAATTCACTAAAATTACCAAACAACAATATTTCAAAATTAATTTTACAAATCCTAACAAAACAATATCAAATAAAATCAGTTGGTAAAATAATAATCAAAATTAGTAAAAAAAAACCTCCAAAGGTAGAGTTCCGGTGGTGAGGAGGGCGAGCTCCGGTGGTGGTGAGAAGGGCGAGCTCCGGTGGTGGCGAAAACGGAGAGCTCCGGTGAGAGAAGTGTTCGCGTAGGAGAGAGAGAGAGGAGAGAGAGCGACGTCGCATAGGAGAGAGAGAGAGGAGCGACGGGTGAGCGGTGGTGTGGTGGCGGTGGTGCGGTGGTCGTGGGGTGGTGGTGCTGGAAAGGGTGTGGTGGGGTTGGGGTCATGAGAGAAGAGTGAGGGAGTGAGAGAGAAGAGGAAACAGAGAAGAGGAAACAGAGAGAGGAAAAGGGATCTGTTTCTATTTAATTGGGGTTAGCGACGGAATTTGCAAGGGACTATTCCGTCGCTAATCCCTTCACGCTAACCAAGGTGGAACGGTCAAAAACATTAGTGAGGGACCAGTATTTCTGTCGCTAATTGCTTCGGTTTCCGTGCTGTTCAGATTTCAGTTTCCCTCCAAACAATTAGCGACGGACTGTTCCGTCGCTAAATCACTAACTTCCGTTGCCAATTTTCAAAAAAACGAAGACCCTTATTCCCTCGCAAATTCCGTCGCTAATGTCAGTTTTAGCGAGGGAATAATATTCCGCCGCTAATGTCCGTCGCAAATAACGTTTTTTTTTGTAGTGATCCTGGATCTACCAAGATGCACTAGTGCAAAAATAGGATTAGAATTAGACATTTAAAGTCAGGTGCTCAGATGCCTGACTACATAAGTAGACACGGTGGCAAACTTGTAATTAATAGGCAAAACGCGCGAGTTTTTAAGTCAGGCGAATACACGCCTGACTTCTAAAGTGAAAAAATAGGAAAAAAATTAGACTTTAGAAGTCAGGCGTGTATTTGCCTGACTACATAAGTAGACACGGTGGCAAACTTGTAATTAATGGTGAAGTTCTTTTTTTCTTTTTTAGTACTTTAGAAGTCAGGCCTGTATCCGCTTGACTTCTAAAGTACCAAAATAGAAAAAAAGATTTTCAATTTACCCGAAACCCTAGCTCTCCACCACTCTCACACTTTACGCGAAGCCTTGCCTCTTTCTTTCACCTTTCTTCTCTGGTTTTCTCCTTTCTTCTCTGGTTCCCAGCTTCTTCTTCCAAGCTCTCCACGCCCAAGCCCCAAATCAACATTTCAGCATCTCGCATCTCACTCTCACCCTAGCCCCAAAATCATCGTTGACTGCATCTTCCATCGCACTCTCACGTTTCCCTCTCGCATCTCGCATCTCGCATCTCGCATCTCTTCCCCTCGCATCTTTGTTTCTCAGCATCTCTTCCTCTCTGCTCGCAACGCTGCTTCTTCATAAATAGAAGCTTTTAATAGGGTTTTCATGATATATTTTCTTGGAGGATTTCGGATCCGCGAGTTTTGAGGAGAGAGAAGCGATCGACGACGCGATTCGGCACATGTACTCTTCGGATCTGAAGAATGGTTGGGGGTTCATGTTGTTCAGGAGGTGAAGTTGTTGGCCAAGAAGGAAGATCGATTCGCTCTTGATTCGGCCATCGACGAGCTCGTTCACCTCGACATGCAAAGGTATTGGCTGCCTTTTTACTTCAATCTTCTCTTTTCTTTTGAAACCTTTTGTTCGTATTTTTACTTTTTTGTTGCAACAATCAATAATTTGAGTTCGTTTCTGTTTCTTGTGGTTTTTCTTTGATTGGGTAATCATTTGCGTTTTTAAATTGCATCTTAGGTTTTGGGTATCCCATGGGATGTTGATACTGAGGGGTTGAAAGAATATATGAGCAAATATGGCAAACTGGAAGATTGCGTTGTCATGAAGGTTATCTCTTACTTTCAATTTTTCAGTGTTTCTGATTCTTGTTCAGTTCATGTTTGTCTATCACATCACTTAGATAACAAATGTATATATTGGTGTTGGTCATCTAATGATAAAATCTATATAATGGTTCTTCAATGGCAGTTTTTGACCTCAAACAAGGGTTTTGGGTCGCTTTTCTCCCCTCCCCCCTCATTACCACTCTTCCAAAGATAAATTTAGATAAGGGTTGTACAGTTAGTGTGTTTGGTTCTACGATAGGAAGAATTTATTTTAGCTAAAAGTGAGTTGAATGCAAAGTTAGTTAGGTTAGAATATATTTATGTAAAAGTGAGTTGAACAATATTTGGGTGTACTAGTCATGTTTGGAGGCAAAAACTCCAAATCTCAGCTTCAAGTTAGAATCCATTCTAGAGGCAAAATCAATTTACTTAAGAACAAGAACACTCAATCATGTCAAAATAAAGTTTAGGTCTCTAGAATGACTTTTGGCTCTCCCAAAAGTGACTCCAAACACGCACTTAACCTATCTCATAAAATTTGACAAAGTTTTACAGTGATAGTTGACTACCTAATTCAGCCGTCTTCTATGACTTGTGTTTGGCATTGGCTATGTAAATATTAGCAAAAAAGCACAGCTTAGACAGAAATACTATCATTTGTTATTATGTCTAGGAAATGCCCTGCACGATCTTTATTGATTGTTAGTCATTCTTATTTATCCGAAATTTGAAGAGGAAAAGTGACATGCTTAAACTTGGTGCGGCAAACTTAAAAAGTAGATAAGAAAAGATCAAATTGGGACTTATGGCTTCTGGTCTATATGACATAGTCTTGTACAGGGATAGGTTAGATTCCCCCTATACCATTAAATTTGCTGGAGATGCATTCTAATATTCTCACTTGAATCTAGGAGCGGTCGACTGGGCGGTATCGTGGTTTTGGATATGTTACATTTGCTTCATTGGATGATGCCAAGGTAACTGCTTTTCACCTAGACATAAGCTTATTCAATTTGTTGATTTTTTGACTGGAAGATTTCTAGTGTGAAAGGAGTATTCTACTTTATGTTCTTTTCAATTCCATTCATTCAATAAAATCAGGGACACATTGTCCCTTTCTTTAATTCTGATTTCACAGTTCCTAACATAAGCACATATTTCTGGTCAAATCTGCATGCTATATCACGAGTTGGGTGTCTTTCTGGCTGCAGGAAGTATTGTCAAGTGAACATGTTCTTGGTAATAGGATGCTGGAAGTCAAAGTGGCCACACCAAAGGTTGCAATTAAATATGTTTTAAACTTAAAACCAGCTTTGGTACATGGCTGTTTTACCCTGTGCTATGATTTTACTGCTGATTCTTGTAATGTTTTCATCTTAAAGGAGGAGATGAGGGCACCGGCCAAAAAAGTTACCAGAATATTTGTGGCCAGGATTCCACAATCAGTAACAGAAGCTACTTTTAGAAGGTATATGAACATGTAGTATCTTCATTAAAATAATCTAGTCTCACAAGTGTTTTTTCTTTCGTAATGTACTTGTAATAAAGAACATATGAGGAAATTTATGTAATAGTCTCCCATTCTTTCTTTTCCCTGCAGTCATTTTGAGAAATATGGTGAAATCACAGATTTGTACATGCCAAAGGTACCTTCCTCCTTGAGATTACTGTTTCTTCTTTTTTCTTCTGTCCTGCCTTCTTGTTTGTTTGGGGCTGAAATTTTTTATATGTATCTGGATTCAGGACAAAGGAGCAACTTGGTTATGTGGTTGAGTGTAGCCCACGAGTAACATACCGTGTATTTGGATTTTGTTTTTGCATTCAGTCATCTGAATACGACCCATCTTACTTGCAAGGTAGAATCCATAGCTTCATAAATGGCATTGAAGAGTTGTTGGTAAGTGTTCCTCATTCCTTCAAGCTTCATGTTCTTTGCCTAACTGCTTCCATGTGAACTTCAATAAAATTGACGTGACATGGTTACTAAGAAATGATGGGTAGCTATTTTTGAGAAAGGAAGAAAAGGCTGCGAATAGTACAATGCTAGGATTTTGTAATATGCCTAATCTAAAGTTCTTATGGAATTTACATTGCTGTTGCCCATGTTTGTGTTTTGAGTTTTCATCTCACAAAATAAAATGTCATAAGAACTTGTTCCAACACGGTTGTTTTCACCGGTGTACTCTCTTTTGACAAAAGCTATTAAAAAACTAAAGGTGATGTTTAGGGTGGACTATATTGAAGTGGTCTGCTGGTAGATTTTTGCAATGGTACCATCTTTTCCTTCTGGAGCTGTTTGACAGTATTGCGATGCAAGAAGGGGGGGTAGTGTTGCAATTATTGTTTAATGTGATCAAAACTAGAAAACAACTACTAGATGATTCAATTTAGCAACACTTTAGGCTTGAGATAACTATCAATGGGATGTCTCTTCTATTCGCATTTTCATTGCATGTAATGTATCATCTATTCAGTAGTGGGTTTGTTTGTACTCAATCCTTGAGTTAGAAGACCGTGTTTTGAAGAAATGTGTTTGATTTCAGGACGGCCTCGATGATGATTCCTTTGAGAATTATAAAA
Organism: Astragalus membranaceus; assembly: GCA_039519185.1. Lineage (NCBI taxonomy): Eukaryota > Viridiplantae > Streptophyta > Magnoliopsida > Fabales > Fabaceae > Astragalus > Astragalus membranaceus. The sequence continues at coordinate 60,119,976 of CM076854.1, forward strand.
GTGGCTTAGTGGCGAAACTGTTTCGCTGCCGCTGTTTTGACCTATGTTATTCTGTTTTGTTTTGCATGAATTATCAGTGATGTCAGAGGCAATAATTTGACTGGTACTATACCAGAGAGCATTGGGAACTGCACAAGTTTTGAAATCTTGTATGTCAAGTCATTTAGTATTTAGTTTGATCAATATTTGCTTTCGAATGTTTTGATCCAGATGCTTAGGCTATCTTCTCATTGAGTTTTTCAGGGACGTATCATATAATCAGATTACTGGGGAGATTCCATATAATATTGGTTTTCTTCAAGTGGCTACTCTGTAAGTAATTTGGCTACTTGTATTGACAAAGCTCAATGTTGGCTACTTCTGTTGTATTGTATTGAGAAAGTTTGCTGTGCTTTCTATCTAGGTCGCTTCAAGGAAATAGATTAACCGGGAAGATTCCAGAAGTGATTGGTTTAATGCAAGCCCTTGCAATTTTGTAAGTTTATAATTACTCTGATCATTTCATCAGTATAAATACTACATTTGCATATTTACTGCCTGAGAATGCATTTTATTCAACTGTTTAGAGATTAACTTCTGCATTGTGTATTTTGCATACTGGCACTGTTGTAGGGATTTGAGTGAGAATGAGTTAGTGGGACCAATTCCTCCTATATTCGGCAATCTGTCTTTCACCGGCAAACTGTGAGTGTCACTACTCATTGATTAAAAGTTTGAACTCATCAATAGTTATGGTTTCTTGCCTGACCTTTTTCATAATTTAGATACCTTCATGGAAACATGCTTACTGGTCCAATACCTCCCGAACTTGGCAATATGTCTAAACTGAGCTCCCTGTGAGTTTAATTGGTCTCTATTTGTGTCATCACTATCTTCTGTATTATGCATGCATTTACTAAGTTTTATTCTTCCAGGAAATTAAATGATAATCAACTGCATGGCAATCAGTTAAGCAGGCAATTAAATGATAATCATTTACTATCTTGTGTTATGTTTTAGGGACCTGTCTAGCAATAACTTTTCAGGACTGGTTCCAGCTTCTGTTGGTTATCTAGAGCATCTTTTGACCCTGTAAGTTGGATATTTTAAGAAATCATGTAAACTAATTTTCCAGGTGTTTACGTTGCTGATTTTTGAAAATATTTACATGTTTATAAATCCAGGAACTTGAGTCATAACCGCCTTGATGATCATTTGCCTGCTGATTTTGGGAATCTCAGAAGTATACAGATTATGTAAGTTTTGAAGGCCATTTCTGATCTGAAGGATTGGAGTTCAATATATATGAAATTGCCTATCCTAGTTGATTAATTGGTTCTTAGTGATTTATTCTTTTCTATTGACATGTGTTGCAACAACCTTTAATGATTTATTCTATTTCTAGTGACCTGTCTTTCAACTTCTTGTCGGGTAGCATTTCAGCAGAAATTGGGCATCTGCAGAACCTTGCCTCTCTGTATGTTTAATTATTAAGTGCTTCATGCTTGATGTTTTCTGTTTAGTAACGGCTTGATGATCGTTTATTGATTTGCCATTACTTGAACTGTTTGGAAGGATTTTGAACAACAATCACTTGTGTGGGAAGATTCCTGATCAGCTCGCTAATTGCTTCAGTCTTTCCTCCCTGTGAGTATACCTGTTTGGCAGCCAATTGCTCCCTCTGTTACATTTCTTCTAGGCTTCTCTGGAAATCTCCCCATGCTTATTAGTTTTACTCATGTTTCAGAAAACTGATTTTATGATGAAAGCCATTAGCTTTTTACTTTTTTATATTTCAATCAATTATGATAACTAGTTTAATCATATATGGTGAGATTTACATGAATTGCAGGTATAGAAGGAAGAGAGATAAACTAGTGGAACGTGCTAGTGCTGCTCTAAGGGAAATTCTGCAATCAAGTAGCAGAAGGATTTGTTAGTCTTAGTATGGTGGCATTATCATGTATTTCTGCTTTCAGTCTCTTTCGTTTGTATGGTAGTTAGTAACAAAGTGAAAAATGCATATTGGTAGGTTAGAAAGTACCATAGGTTGTGTTATGATTGTTCTGGAATTTACAAGACCTTGGTATATATGTAGTAGTGAATGATGATGGTGATATGAGAATTTGGCTATTGTAAGGATTTAATGCTTAATAAATGAGGTAGAAATTTGTTTATATATATGTTGGTAGTGTTTATATATATGTTGGTAGTTGCACCAATTGATGGCTATTGTAAGTTCCATTTATTTGAATTTTTTAAAAAAAAAGTAATTTAGATTAGTTGGTTTGATTTTGGTTAGCAGTCTTTATTTAGATTAGATGGCTACCAACTAATTTTTTTTTTTTAAAAAAAATGAACTTTTAAAGTCAGGCGAGAACAAAAGCTTGACTTTAAATCATACTTACGAAGTCAGGCGAGAATAAATGCTTGACTTTAAATCATACTTACGAAGTCAGGCAATAATAATGCTTGACTTTAAAACAGACTTAAGAAGTCAGGCGAAATAAATGTTTGACTTTAAATCATACTTACGAAGTCAGGCAAGAATAAATGCTTGACTTTAAAACAGACTTAAGAAGTCAGGCGAAATAAATGCTTGACTTTAAAACTGACTTACGAAGTCAGGCAAAATAAATGCTTGACTTTAAATCAGACTTACGAAGTCAGGCTATCGCTTGACTTTAAAACTCCTGACATACAAAGTCGACTTAATAAAAGTCAAGCGAGCGCCTGACTTTAAATCCCCTTTTCGCCTGACTTTAAATCCCCTTTTTGCACTAGTGATGTATTGAGACATTAAACAGATGTTTTGGCGGCCGAGAATTAAAGTAGATATCGGGGAATTTGTGTCTCGATGCTTAACTTGTCAAAGGGTTAAGATAGAGCACCAAAAGCCTTCAGGCTAGTTGCAACCATTGAATGTACCAAAATGGAAATGGGAAAGTATTTCTATGGATTTTGTTTTGTAGATCGTTTGACCAAGTCGGCCCACTTTATTCTGGTTTGTTCTAATAACACGGTTTCCAAACTAGCAGATGAGTACCTCAAGCATATGGTAAAACATCATGGAATTCCAACCAGTATTGTTTCTGACCGTGGCCCAAAGTTTGCTTCGAAATTCTGGAGAGCTTTGAACAGGGCTTTGGGAACTAAAGTTTTCATGACTATAGCTTATCATCCACAAACAGATGGTCAGACAGAGAGGACTATTCAAACCCTAGAGGACATGCTTCGAGCCTGTGTGCTTAATAGTGGTGGCAGATGGGAGGATCACCTTCCATTGGTGGAGTTCGCCTAAAATAACAGTTATCATTCCAGCATCGGAATCGCTCCGTATGAAGCATTGTACGGAAGAAAGTGTCGGACACCGCTTTGTTGGTGGGATGTAGGTGAGAGAAGGCTATTGGGACCGAGTTTGGTTTAGGAAACTATGGAAAAGATCCATCAAGGAGAGAATGAAGGAAGCTCAGAGTCTTCAAAAGAGTTACACCGACAAACGGAGAAGACCCTTAGAATTTGAGGAAGGAGATCATGTTTTCCTCAAGGTTAATCCTACTACTGGTATTGTTAGGGCACTACCAACAAAGAAACTTAGTCCTTGATACATTGGGCCTTTTCAAATCAGAGAAAGAATTGGGCCAGTTGGGTATCGTATTGCCTTGCCACCATCATTGTGAAACCTTCATGATGTGTTTCATGTATCCCAGCTGCGAAAGTATGTACCAGACCCTAATCATCCGCCAAGTGCTGAGGAGGTTGATCTTCGACCCGATCTTAATTTCCAACCGTATCCAAATCAAATCATAGAGCGTGGTGAAAAGACACTCTGAAATAGAACGATTATGATTGTCAAGGTTGTTTGGAATGGATCCTCACCCGAAGAAGCAACATGAGAACTCGAGGATGATATGCAGACTCGCTATCCGTATCTTTTACAATGAGTTAAGACTTGACCAAATTTTTGAGGACAAATTTTTTCAAGTTGGGGTGTATTGTAACATCCCAAAGTAATTATTTTAATTACTTTGATGCTTGATTGATAATTTTATTAATTGATTGCCTAAAAGTACTGTTTATGTACATTGTGTTAATTACTAAATGACTTAATGAAATTAGGATCAATTAAAGATTAAGAGAGAGGGGAGGGCATAATTGGTATTTCCATACCCAACACAATCACACCCACACAAAATATCCTATCCACTACAAAAAAAAAAGGAAAGAAAGTGAGAAAAGAGAGGAGAGATCTCGAGAGAAAAAAAAGAGGAGAAGAAGAAAGAAAAGGAAGAAGAGTGAGTGAGAAAGAAGAGAAGAAGATCAAAACCTTCACACCAAAAGCTTGAAAATTTCCTTCTCTTCCACTAATTCTTGTTAGTTCAACAAAACCATCTTTCAAATCATCAATTTTATTTGAGATTAGGACCTTTGGAATCTCAAAGTTAGGTATTTGAAGATTGGGGCTCAAATTGGAGCTTAGGAGTGTGTTTGGTGTTTGGTTATCCTGTTTTCCTTGCTTGTTGTTGTTCCTACACATTCAATGTGAGTTCTACGAATTAATGCTTGTGATTTCCTTAAAACTTGTGATTGGAACTGAATATGATGAGTTTGTGTTTAGTTGCTGAAAATTTGGTGATAATTTGAGCAATTATGATGTTAAAACTTTGAGGAATTCTGGAGATCGGATCGGTTTTTTGATGCTGAGTATTTTCTGGTGATCTAAAAATTGTGTGGTTTACCTTTTTCAAAACTAGTCTTATTGCTGTTTAATTTGGCACTGGTTTGGTTGAAACTGGAGTTGTGTAGCTCGAGATATAGGTGTCACAATTTAGGTCAAAACTCTGGAACAATTTTGTGTATAGGTTCAGTGTTTCGTTTATAATGTTTTCATTTGAACTTATTTTTGAATAATTCTTATTCCATTGAAAACTAGATTCAATTTTCTTCGTTGTAGGCTCAAGTCCCACGCCATTTGATTGAGTTGTGAGCATTTTAGAGGTGTCACAAACTGGGGGACAGAATCTGTTATGTTTAGGAACCAGTCAGTTTGTTTTGTTAAACTATACTAAATGGCTCGTAAATTCGAAAAGTAAAAATATTTTTTAGAAACTAGACATTCTAAGGTTTCTAATGAGTGGTTGTTTGTTAAAATTGGATATCGTTTGATGTATTAAATAATTCGTCAAAAAATATATATGTTTGCCGAAAACTTCTGCTCATATGTTGCTTGTGAAGATTTTTGTGAACAATCGAGAGAGAACATGATCTTGTTTAAACAAAAAGGATTTGGTATCCACAAAAGGACTTGGTGTCCACAAAAGGATTTGTTATCCACATGAAGGATTTGGTATCCTATTAATCGGAGTTTGGTGTACGAATGAAATATTAATAAAACACCGTGAGTAGAGTTGTGAGGGGTCACGAAAGAGCTCACTGAGATTTTATCTCACTGTTTATGATTGTGGATTTTACAGAGAAACAGGGAAAGGCTAATACAAAGAAACGTGAGTAGAAGCTGTGCTATATGTGAAGATTGAAGGATTTTGGAGATCAATTTATATTTTGTTTAGCTCCCTTGTCATTATGTACTTCAATTAAATGACTTAGACTTGTTTCAAAGTTATATATCGCCTATGTGTAATCTTGTTTAAGATGTTGACCAACCAAGTATGAAGTGACTTTGAACCTATGGTTTAGTTTTATTAAGTAATCCTTTTGAGGACTTGTGATAGATTAAAGGAAATTCATGGACGAGTTTTCATTTAAGATAGTTATGTTCAATGTCTTGAGGTAGAAAAAGTACTCTGATGTAAGCTTTTATGTGCGTTCCGATATTTCTCTAAGTAGGGAAATATTAGGGTGTTACACGAATTCCTTCCCAATTCTTTCCCTAATTTAACCTAAGTTACCCTAACCTTAATTGGACTTAATTGAAGTATATTTTAATGAAAATAATGAGGATTTGATTATGCGAATATTGTCTAAGTCGAACGATATTGTTTTATTAAACGAACGAACGAGTGAGAACACATAACTCTGGTTATGAACGAAACACTATGGGGATTACGATCCCAAAAGGTTATTACTATACTTGGAACGGGAGGTCATGACCGGGTTGGGTTCTCCGCTGAAGCTGACGTTGTTTAGTCTTCTTATGGATTATGCTAAAAGAGGTTAAGTAATAAAAGACTAAGTAGCGTACTTGGAATGAGAGGTCAAACTCCCGAGTTCTAGGCCCAGATTGGTTATCCGACAAAGGCCGGGTTGGGTTCTCCGCTGTGATTGACGTCATTCAACTACTTATTGATTACGCTAAGTTATGACAAATGAAAAGATTAAGTAAAAGACGATGAGTTGTAAGGTGAGGGGTCGCGAAAGAACTCACTGAGATTTGTAATATCACCCATTATGTTGTTATGTTTTCAAATTAATAGGTTAAGATGAAACAAGGCAAAGAAAAGTAGCAGTTGTTTTGGCTACCGAGTTATTGGATCATTCGAGATCTAAGTTTATCGTTAGTTTCCTAGTTAAGGGTTATGTATTATAGCTTTAGACGCCCTAGTATTTGATCATGTAAACCCTAGTATAATGTATAAAGTCTAATTCGTTCTTTGGATTTGAACTATGTCTAAGGAATGACATCTTGTAAACTGTTTCAGTTATGTCATTTAAGTTATCCTTTTTGGTACTTATACCACTCGGGACTATGTTTCGTTCAAATCCATAAACAGGTTAGAACTCTGATTTGGTTAAAATGGTTAATAGCCTAGACTTTATGATGTCTAAAGTTCAGGGTGTTACATTTTGGTATAAGAGCAGTTCGACCTTGTCGGGCCTAGCGATATTACAGTTAATAGATTATATAGATCGAGTCAGCTAAGGACTTAGACGATTAACTGTCAAAACTTTTCAGTATATTGTGTGAAGTATTGATCCGGATCCACTCAATATTTCATATAAGGTACTGAGGATTATGACAATTGGTTGCCTTATCCCTGAAAAATTCCCAATGTACCGAGTCATAGGATTCCCAGTTTCTTCCAATCATTAGAGTGCGTAGCGGAAGCTTAGGTCTATGGATGATGTTACGGAACGGAGGAATGGGAAACCGTCTAGTCTTAGAAAACAATTTTTACTATCGGGTCACCTAAAGAGAAGAGGTTATCTTAAGTATGGACGGAAATTGGATTGCACTAAAGCGGAAAAACCACTTTTAAAAATGTATCTTGTTTCTTTCTTAAACTCTTTGATGCAATCATGACTTCCTTCGATCCTTAACGTACAGAGATGTCTAGGTTACAACGTGGTATAGGATTGTGTATGATCAATCCAAGTTGGGGTGAGCCCTTTAGGTGTTCAAGAAGAGAAGTTAGGGTTTTGGCTAAGAGTTTGATTTGTAAGGTTGCATGAGAGTATATTAAGCCTTAGGAGGTTGTTTTGTCCCAAGCACATTCATAGGATGATGGTAGGAGTATGCTCATGGGGATTGGTGGGATGCTTGAAAGGAAGGTAGCCATTGGGTAACTTGAACAATTTTTTAGGACAAAATTTTTCAACTTGGGGTGTATTGTAACATCCCCCAAAGTAATTATTTTAGTTACTTTGATGATTGGAGGTTATTAAGTTATTTAATTGTTTATGATTGAGTGTGATTGATAATTCCGTGAATTGAGTGCTTGGATATGAAATTGGTATGTATTGTGTGTTAATTGCTAAATTGATTAACTGTTTGAGTTGGGAGTTATTAGGAAAGTGGGAAGTGAGTAAGATTGGCTAAGAATAGATTAGGTGATGATATCTAGTTCATCTTAAGTGATTAAGAATAGATTAGGAATAGGCTAGGATAAACTAGATACTATTAAGATTGGCTAAGAATAAATTAGGTGACGATATCTATTCTCGGGATATCATCAGATTAAAGTTCGGGCTTTTGATATTCCAAAGACAGCTTTCCGTACTAGATATGGACACTATGAGTTTGTGGTGATGCCCTTTGTATTACCCAATGCTCCTACGGTGTTTATGGATTACATGAACCGAGTCTTCAATCTGTATTTGGATCAGTTCGTGGTGGTTTTCATTGATGACATTTTGGTGTACTCCAAGACCATTGAGGAGCATGAGCCACATCCCCGCATTGTTCTTGATGTACTCCGAGAGAAGCAACTATATACTAAAACGGCAAAATGTGATTTTTGGATGTTGGAAGTGAAGTTTTTGGGACATATGATATCACAACCTGGAGTTGCTGTGGATCCTAGCAAAGTTGAAGCAGTGTTGAACTGGGAGCGACCATCCACAGTCACCAAAGTAAGAAGTTTCTTAGGATTGGCAGGTTACTACAGAAGATTTTTTCAAGGGTTTTCTCAATTGGTGCTTCCATTCACTCGATTAACTCGCAAGGGTCAACCGTTTGTGTGGGACTCCGATTGCGAAGAATGTTTCTTGAAGTTGAAGGCCCGTTTGACGTCTGCCCCAAAGTAACTATTTATTATTGTTTGATTATTTAGTAATTAGAATTAATTGTTGCGAAGTGAATTAATTAAGTGTTGTTGAATTGAAATTTGATGATTTGTTTTGCTAAATATGACACTTGTATGCTTGGGTGCTTGTATGACTAGTTGAAAATGAATTTAAGTGAGGGATTAATGAGTAAGGGAAAAATGGGAATTTTACATCTCAAACATTCACTCACTCTCATTATAATCAGCTGAAACACTGTCATAACATTGAGAGGGAGAGAAAAGAGAGAGGATTCGAAGAGAGAGAAGAGAGGGAAGTGAGAAAGCTCCACTCGATGGAGCAACAACAACAGAAATTTCTCTTCAAATTCATCACCTTTCCATGATTCCTTACTTAATTTGAGAGCTGAAAAGCATAGGAGATCAGCTGGGTTCACATTTCCCCTTTTCCTCACTTTCCATTTCGAGTTGCATGTGGGCTTTGGGGTTGGATTAGTGAAGATTTCTTGCTGCATGTTTGTAACACCCTAAATATTTAATTAATATATTTAATTAAGTATTTAGGAATTTAAATTAATTAATTGGATATAATTTAATTATTTGAAATTATATTAAAATGTGTAGGTGGTATTAGGAGATGAAGGCGCCAATTAGCTAGACTTGGGCTTAAGTGAAAAGCCCAAGCCCATGACCCAAGTGATATGCGAATACACAAGGATCTTGTGAGTTAGGGTTTTGTTTTTGGCTTTTGCGAAATTGGGAGAGGAGAATAGAGAGGAGAGCGCCGTAGGAAGAGAAGAGAAGGAGGGAAGAAGTCGCAAGCTCCAAGGGCCAAGGGACGTGATCGTGTTGCTGTGGTTTCGATCGTGACCGTCTCGAGGGCTCCTATTCTTCAAATTCGAGGTTAGGGGAGTTCTATCTTTCTATATAATAGATGTTCATGATAGGTTGTAAGTTAGAGAACCCTAGATCTATTTCACGCCCTTGATTGTGTGTAAATTCGTGTTTGATTAGTGATGCATGCGTGATCATCATGATTTGTGGCTGAAAATCCATTTTTGGTTGTGGCATGGGCGCCTAGGGCGCCATATGTTTGATGTTGTGTTGCTGAAACTGTTGCTGAAATTCTGTTGCTGCAAGTGTGTTGCTTATGTGTGCGTAAATGGGATTTTGGAGGCATTTTCAATTTATGGGCACATTTTACCGTGCCATATTTTGTATTCATATGACCAAATTCAATTTTAAGCATTTTGGCTCGAGTGGTTTTATTTTTGCACGTGTCATTTAGGAGTTGTCTCGGTGGGTGTTGCTTATGTGCGCCAATGTTGCTGCCTGCGCCAGTTTTTGTGTTGCTGCCTGTCGAAGTGCTGAGACAGAAGCTGTCGAAGTGCTGAGACAGAAGCTGTCGAATTTGTTGAGACAGAAGCTGTCGAATTTGTTGAGACAGAAGCTGTCGAAGTTGCTTAGACAGAAGCTGTCGAAGCTACTGAGACAGAAGTTGTCGAATTGTTGAGACAGAAGCTGTCGAATTTGTTGAGACAGAAGCTGTCGAATTTGTCTCATTTTTCCCCCTATCCTGTTTTTGACGTATCTTTTGACTCGGGCATCCGTTTTAAACGTTTCAAAAAGTGTTGGGAAGCTTTTTCAGTTGCCTATCTGTGTGTCCCATTTTTAAAAATAAAAACTTATTATTTCTGAAGGTTGCGGGGGGCGCCCCAAGTGGCTGTTCCCGGTGGTCGTTGCTGTGACATTGAAAAATCGTTTTCGTACCTTTAAAAATCCCCTTTTGTGTATAACCAGTGGTTTTAACGTTTTAGTGTCAAAAGTGATGATTTTGACGATGATGCCCCGAGTGGCTAGTTAAATGACCTTTTTGCCCTTAGTGGCCAATGTTGTTGATATTGATGTGTAAATGACGATGATGCCCTTAGTGGCTAGTAAATGACGTTTTTGCCCTCCGTGGCTATTGTTTGTGTTGATGATGTTTATGAATAAGTGACGATGAAAATAAGTGACGTTGAGGCCCAAAAGGCTAAGTGATGATAAGGCCCAAAAGGCTAAGTGACGTTGTTGTGTGTAAATTGTGAATTGACAGGTGCTGTGCCCCTTAATTGGCAAATTGGTAAGTGACGGGTCACATATTTGACCGTGATTGTGTGTGGTGCATGTCATAGTGTCCCATGCCTCCCATATGCATAAACCCAGTGACGTTTTTGAGGCCCAAAAGGCTAAGTGACGATGAGGCCATAATGGCTAAGCGACGTTTGTGAAAAGGTACCTCATGCATATGCCCGCGAGTGGGTTGCATTTCATATGCCTACATGACATAGTGATGAGTTATTGTGGTGATGTAATTGATGATTGTGATGTGATTATTTTAGAGCTGTGACTTGACTTATTGCTTATCATGTGATTTATTATATGGATTGAATTGGACTCACCCTTCTGTTTGAATGTTACCCCTATGCGGTAACGTGCAGGTGATCACGAGTGAAGGACTAGGTACCTTCACTACTTCGAGTCGAGTCGTCACGCTCTGATACGTAGCACTCAGGGGGGGATGAACTTGATGTTTATGAATGATTTCAGTTGTTATGTTTTTGTTGACGATTCTGTTTCATTTTGTTATTCCGCTGCGTAGTTGGTGTTTATTGACGTTAAGTTGATTTGCGATGATAACTGTGTTTTTGAGGCTCTCCTCTTAGTGACGTGCTACGTGATGCAGGATTATCGTGTTTGAGCTGTTCTATTGAGAAGCGTTATTTTATTGAAGTATGTGTAACATTCCTCGTGCGAAACAAATTTTTGAAAACTCTGATATTTTTCCAATTAAATTAACGGGTAGAAAAGGGGTGTTACAATGTTGGTTTGGGAGATTCCTAGAAGCATAGTTCAACCTACATTGTGGAGAGGATTACTCAAGGGGTGAATTTTGAGGCTGAATTCGAGTTTGGGGATTCTTGGTAGCTTGTGGGGAACATTGGACATCTTGTTTTAGCTTGCTAGTGTTTTAATCTCAGTCTTAAGGTGAGTTCTTTGTCTATTTCATTTTGTTTGATGATTTTGGCAGAACCCTAATACTAGTTCTGAAACTATGGTTATATGTGTATGTTTTTGGGTTTGATAAAATTGAGGAATTGTGAGTGTGAACACATGCCTGAGCTGAACTAATTAATAGACAATTTTCACTCATAAAACTTGACCATAATTTTTGAGTATTGAATGCATTGTCTGTTTGAATGGTTGTTTTTCACTGGTTATGATACAATTATTGTTTGATACTGAGTTGAGGATGGATTGGGGATAAATTGGACCAAAGGGAGAAGCAACAATTTGAACCAAAACAAAGAAATTTTTCACTTGCAGGAGGCGCACGCTCCGTGTGCCCATGGGGCCCGGTCCGTGTCTCATAAACTGGCAGCCAACTTTTGTTGGGTTGCTAGGAGGCCCGGTCCGTGCGCCTGGGAGGCCCGGTCTGTGCCAAACCTTTAGGTACCGTTTTTAAAAACCTCCAAATGCTATTCCTTTTGATTCCAATCCTTCCCTAATCCCTTCCTTAACCCTTCCCATTGGTAATTGAATACAATTGAGATAAATATCATGTATAACGGTGATGCAATTTTGAGTAATATCCTGTATAGTTTAGAATGGAACGGTATAGAGTTGTAACGAGTGAGAAATAAAACTAAGTTTCAAGTAAAAGCATAAAACACCAAGGAGATGACGATCCCAAGTTAAAAGCATACAAGGGGAAGGGAAGTCATGGGCCCTAAGCCTAGGCCGTGAATAAGTTACCTCTGTAATAGCTATTATCGGGTGGGTTCACCAGGGGAATCGTGTAGTGATTGTCCGAGGTTGTACTAAGATAAGAGAAAAGTTAAGTAATACACCAAGAGTTTAAAGTGAGGGGTTTCGAAAGAACTCACTGAGATTTTATATCACTGTTTATAATGTGGTGTTTTACAAATAAGCAGGGAAGGTCCAAGCAAACAGTATGCAAAATTGCTACTTTTGTGTCGGTATCTCAATTCTAAGGACTTCTAACCTACCCTAACTACCATACCAACACATTGAACCTTCAAATGACTCAATTACAACACAAACAAACACCTCTATGTATCAATTTGACTCAACCACATAGGATTCAAGCTTGTAATACACATGCATTCACAATACCAACTTCATTCACACCACAATCAATTATAACTCAGTTCAGGAACTTCTCACTGAATTTAATACACATGCATTCACAAATTCTGAACACAACCACACATAATACTAAATTCGAGCCAAGAGAAAACTAATAGGGTAAAGAACTCACTTATGGTTGTCGTTCCTTAGTGGAGTTGGACTTCCACTACCTACAATTCACCAAAAACTAGCTTTAAATCTACCAACTCAGATGTTCCTAGTTCACATGCAATTCTCCAACTCTGATTCTCGACTTTCCTTCCATGTGCAATACGAAAAGGGTGATGGAGAGGAGTCTCCATATTCTGTTTTGGACAGCATTTGTGACCGATATTGCAATATGCACAACTAACTCAATACTCAACCAAAATTACCCAAACAAGTTCCTACTATAAAGATAATTTTGTCTAGTTTCAGTGCGTTCAAGTCCCTTACTGATACAGTAAGTACTTAGGGTGTAATGGCGGAAACAATGTGACTAGGTGAGAACTGTCACTGATTCAAAAGCAGAACTTGTGATTAAAATTTCTCCCTCAATACTTAATGAAATCAGATGGTTCTTGTGCCTATTTTGAAGAGTTTTGCGTATTATTTTTAAAGAAACAGAAATTAACTTCAAATGAGGTTTGTGTAGTGAGTTACGAAGAAAATACCAGAGACTACTCATCATGAGTTTTCTGCAAAAGTTTCCAGCAACTATGCTTCCTTCATCAAGCCTTCTTAACTTCACGAATTTGGACTCCAAAACCACCAATATAGCTTCAATATAGTAGCTTTCCATCTCTTCTAACATTATGCAAGCACCCAGACCTTGAATCCGCTCTTAACGTAGACATGCATGCAAAGCTCCAAATTTGACAACCCGACAATACATTCTGCATAGTGGTTTTGCACAAGTTTTTCCAGCAACCTATTACTTACTTCAGTCCTTTCAAACTCAACGAATTTTAACTTGATTCTCATAATAATTAATTCAAAACTCCTCCTATGAGGTTCCTTTAGCCACACACTATTCTTTGGCTTCAAACTCCACTTCAAAATGATACATGCAAGTCGATTTTGGGTGTGTTAGAAAATGAGTTTATGAGCTTCTTTTGTTTTGGTGATGATTCTAAATTTTGATGTAAGGTGGTTAGGGATGAAGAGAAGAAAGAATGGTGATGCAAGGCTAAGGTATTGGCTTTAAAAATCTGAAAGCTCTCGCTCTTCTTCGTCTTCTTTCCCTCTCTTCTCCACTTTCTTTCCTTTCTTTACCTCTTAAAAACTCAAATGAGTGTGTGAAGGTGCGTGTTCAGCTCACTTATGCCTTTTATAGGAGATTTTTAAATGAAGGGTAGTGTGGTCATTTGAGGTGGATGGTTAAGACAAATTAAATGAGGTTTTAGCATTCTAGGGAGCTCAAGACCAACACTAATGCATAAAAAAATAATAATTATCACACTAACTCACACAATCACTTGAAATCAACCAATCAAAATAATAATTAAATCACTTGGAAGTTGAAGTAATTGAAAATTATTTATGGTGTTACACTCATAGGTAGGGTATTATTCTTCATTGAAGTAATTCTTCTTGGTCTAACACAACCTTGAACATCAGACACGATTTGCCTGATTTTTGTTGGATAGGGAGGAGCACCTGTGATCCATGGTGCTCGCAAGAAGAAATTAAATGTAAGGTGTGAGACAACTTTAATTCAAGGGTAGATGGGTCGGACTCCCAATTTTCACCGTCCTTTGCATTATGAAAAGATAGAACTCTCTTACCTTTGAGATTAGGGGAAGTTTGTAATTCATCGAATCCGGTGCATCCTCTGAGGACTTCTTCTATATCCATTTGAAATAGATAACATACAAAATAAAACGTAGAAAATGTGAATTCCACGTTCAGAAGTACGTCATAAGATAGACATACGAAAACAAAAATAATACATAAGAACACATATCAGGCACTACTTACTTATACTAAGATATCACATGTAAGTATAATAAAATACAAATGAATCAGAAACTCTCTTGACACCTTAGCCTGACATAGTTAGTCAATCAAATATATCTCACTCCACATTAGTACTCTTTCCTAAAACCAAGTAGTCATGTTAATGAAAATTTCTATATCAAAGGAGTAGATTTAAATCCTCATCTAGGACAATACTATGATCTAGATTTCCCTTTAGATCAACACCGGAAGAACATAACATTTAAACCATGGATGTGTATCGAAACTAGATCTAGATTCCTCTTCAAAACTACAACAATTACTCAGGCAATCTTCAATACAAGACTACAACAATTCCTCCTTAAAGGCGTTCTACACACTCTTCACAGTAGGTCCTCGATGGTACCTATCCCGACAACACGAATCTTGTCCTAGACACTCATACATATTGACCAATATATGATCCCATTATTTTAATCTCAACTAAGTTGTTAACTATTAAAGTTTCGTTATATAATGATAGATTTTGGGTAATCAAATATTTGCAATTTGTAACATCCCTAATTCGGTTAATTTCGATTTATAAAATTAACTAACGATTTATTATTTGATTAAATGATAAGCCGAGTCATGGATGTGTTATTGTCGCGGAAGCAGTATTTAATTGCTCAATTATATGGGTTATATGTATTAATTATTAATTGTATGAATTATTGTGTGATTGATTGTTTAAGGTAAAATTTGGGGTCTTAAATGAGAATTAGAGGACAGGGGTATTTTCGTCTTTTCTCACCCATTTAAAATTTACCTTCAGCTCACAACCTTACAAAACACTAAAACCAACCCACACTTACCAATTTCTGCAAATAACCTGATTGTGAGAAAGAGAGGAATGAGCTTGAGAGAGAGAGAGAGAGATATCGTGAGGGAGAGAGGAGGAAGAAGAGAAGGAAATTCACAAACCTTGGATGCATGTAAGTAAATTTTACACCATTCTCCTCCATTTTTCATCCTCTTTCTATAGATACTGATTTCATCTTCTACTTCTCAACAAATTTCTCCTTACCAATGATGGACCTTCATGCTCAAAGAACCAAAAATGGAGTTTTGAAGCTTCCTATGACTTGCATGTTGACCTTAGAGAAAGAGTAGTAATTTAGGGTAGCTACATTGTACATTGTAGTAGTGAGTTGTTGAGTTCGAGTTTCATGCATTTGGGTAGTTCGGGTTCGAGTGAGAGCACGGTTCGGTGATTGTTGAGTTGTGTTCGAGTGACTTGCATTTCGATTTTGTGATTTTCATCACGACAAGGTGAGTTCTATACTCGCTTACGGTTTATGTTTTTGTTTTGAATTTTGCATAACACTGAGTTAACTGTCTTGTTGTTCGTTTCGTGAAGTTTGAGTCCTAAAAACCATATATTTGAAAACATTGAGTTATTATGTCTCGGAACGGACGAATGCTTGGTATTGTGATTGATGTTTGATGATGTTTGTACTGGTTGTTGCACTGAAATAATGTGTTGTTAAGTTTGGGAATCGATCGGAACGAATATTGGAATCGAACGGGATAGCCATTTACATGAAAAAGCAAGGTTTTGGTAAACAGATAGACACGCACAGGACTGTGCTCCCCTGTGGCATGGACCGTGCGCGTCATTCTGTCTCCTGCGCACCAAACTTTTAAAATGCGCACGGGTCGTGCGCCTTAGCGCACGAACCGTGCGTCCCCCTCTGTTACCTGACCATGTATATTGATTAATTAACCGTAATTCGTGGTACATGTGTTTGATTGAATTATGAAAGATTTCATTAAGTTATGTTATCGAAAGTTTAGTGTCCACGAGTGAGGTTAATTTTATGACATGATAAATGGACTATATGTCCCTTGAGGTTGAGGATGATGTTATAATGATATTGAGGACATGTAATGATATTTATATTTATTTATATAAATTGAGGATGGGTGATGTAACATCCTCAAAATAATTAGTAGAATTATTTGGGTGTTAAACCAATTAAACCAATTTAGTACTTAACTGGTAAATTTATCGAGTGCTAAAATTATTTATTTGTTGTCATCGGATTGTTAACCGGATAATACGGACCAAGGAAGTTTTGGAATCGAAATAGGAGATTTCGATCGATATGGTAATTTGACCGCGTTACAACTATATATTAAATAAATATATATGTATGTATACGTGTGTGTGTGTGTGTGTGTGTGAGAGGAGAAGAGAAGAATTAATTGAAAGAATTAAGAAAGGAAAAGAGAGAAAGAATGCGAGAGAGAGAGAAACAGAAGGGAGAAAAGGAGAGAAAAGAGAAAGAAGAAAGAATGGGTGAGGAGGAAGAAGAGGAAAAAGGGAGGACTTCGGTTCACCGAAACGACTTCCTTCCAACACGAAAAATGTTCAGCGTTACTTCCTCTTCGTTTTGGTACCAAGATCTTCATCATCAGCTCACTCTCTCTCACTTTGCCATTTTCGAATATTGAAGGTTTGGGGGAGGGTTTCGGTTTTGATGATGATGTGATGGTTTACGGATGATTAGAAGGCAACCCGATGAAGGTGGAAAGCGGATTGATGTTCGATTGGAAGGTTGGGAGAGTTAGGGTTTGAGAATTCAAATTTGGGGTTTTTGGATGAATAGTGATTGTGAGCTTGAAGAAGAAGATGAATAGTGTTTAGGGAAGATTTCGAAGAATTCGGCATTTCGGTCAAAAAGAGGTTTCGTGATCGAGCGGAAAGTTTTAGAAGCGGATTGGAGCGTCGTCGGAACGGAAAGTTTATGCGGGGAATGTTCGTGTGGTTACTCGGTGATTTCGGCTCGATCGTGGATCACGCGTCAAAGGTGAGTTCTACTCACGTTTAGGATTTTTGTTTTTTTCGAATTAATTGATAAACTGTTTTATCGCTTTCGCTGGACTGGAATATTATGTGATACTGTCTGATTCGGGTTATGAATCGATTGGGGCGAGTCTCGGGTTGCGTCGCGTTAAAAATGGAATTTTTGGTGATTTGATTCGAGAGATTTTGATTTAAAACCGTTATTTGAAAATATGTCGCGTTTTAATACGATTCGTTTTGATTGAGTTTTTGATTGGATTGATTGATTGTTTGATGTTGATTGGGTCTGTTTATATGTGTGTGAAAACTGTTTTCAATCGGAACGAGAATCGGAATTAAGCGGAATCGCGATTTTCGTGCGAAACCGCCACAAAAAATTCACTTACAGCAGGTAAAAGCGCCCCAAGCGCTCGGCCATGCGCCCAAGCGCACGAGAGACAGAACCCAAAACTGTCCAAAGCGCCCCAAGCGCTCGGCCATGCGCCCAAGCGCACGAGGGACAGAACCCAAAACTGTCCAAAGCGCCCCAAGCGCTCGGCCATGCGCCCAAGCGCACAGTGCAGAATTTCAGCAACCAAACACTGTTTTTCGTTTCGCGATAACTTTTGATCCGGGAACCCGATTGAGGTGTTCTCAGGGGCGTTGGAAAGCTTATTCAAAGATCTATCTATTTATATAAATTAAATGGCATAATGGACTGTTTTTGAAGTTCTAAACTATTTCGAAAAACCGAATAATAGTACTCGTGTGCGGATATGTTTTATCAATAATAAAACGAACTAAGAGTCCTACGTGATATGGTATAACCGACGCGGGATGAATATTATTTATTGTCTAAACCGGTCTACGATTCACGATATATATATTATATCGACCACGGAAAACGGCCCGATGCGGGTGTTATGTTTGATTATTGGTTTGAATGTAAATGAACTAAATGTTCATATGATTGTGGATATATATATTATATCGAGTTTGGGTGACGACCCATGTTGACATACTAGGCGGGGAAGTCATGAACCCTTACCCTAGGCTCTGGGCCATTAGGAAACACTATTGGTTATGGGGTTCGCCGGGATTAGCAAGTGGATTGCGGTCGGTGTTGTGTCAAAAGTTTGTGCTACGTTCATCGGGATTAGCAAGTGGATTGCGGTCGATGGTACGTAGAAAGGCCTAGGATATTAGTTCATCGGGATTAGCAAGTGGATTGCGGTCGGTGTCCTAATAGATCGAAGCCTTATTGTGTGATACACCGGGATTAGCAAGTGGATTGCGGTCGGTGTTGTGTCAACCTTTAAAATGTTTTAAAACCGGACCGAGAGTGTTAGTAGGGGTCTCGGTAGAACTCACTGAGATTGTATCTCACTGTTTATATTTTGTGGTTTTTACAGAGAAGCAGGGGAAAAAGAACAGGTGAAGAAGCACAGCTAGGTGGTGTGCTTATGAAGACGGTGAAGACTTAGTTTTCATTGTTATATTGTCTTTCCCTTGAGATTTTGTATTTCCGATTGTATAACTTGTACCAGTAAAAGTTGTAAAATCGTTTCCGCTATTTCTTGTTATTTGGATATTGAACTCTAGGTTATGAGCGGTTTTTATTTATGTTCAATATCTAAAACAGGAAAAATATCTCTGATTATTTTATGATGGTACACTTGGGTATTTTTACTCGATAAAAATACCGGGGTGTTACAGTTGGTATCAGAGCGGTTCGACCTAGTCGGACTTAGTTTAGGGTTGAGTCGATTCCTTGTTAGTCCTTTTTGTAGTTACACTTGTGATGCTAAGAGACATTGAGCCTGATCAACTTAATACTTAGTGCATCAAAAGCGGAATTATGACTGGATGATCAAGACGCAGTCCTCGACCAAAACCGGAATCTTCAACCGGTGCATCCTCAGGAAAGGTGACATGACGGTGGAAGAATACACTAAGCTTCGGATGACGAACGGAGAATGCAGAAGTATAAGACGGGCATAAGTGCTTTTATGATTTATGGTCTCAGGTTCTTATACTGCTACCAATTATGTTGCCTTGGGGCAATCATCTAATGTCACCGAGGATGATCTCATAGGAAATATGGGAAAGGAAGGAAGGTAGTTGAATTATCAACTCCGAATGCAAAGTCCTAAGATAAGTTCATCAAAGGAAAAGCAGATGCAATTCTTTGATTCTTCAAAGGTCAGAAGATGTTCTAACTGTGGAAAGCCTCACAGCGGTGATTGCAAGCGAAGATCTAATCGGTGCTATTATAGAAATGTAGAGGGTCATTATGGTAAAGAGTTCCCCGTAAGGAAGAGTTTCAAGGAGTTACAAGCAGCTCTAAGGCAAGGACGAGTCAACATTCTGGATGTTAGGCAGTTACGACTGCAGACAATCTACTGAGGGGTATGGGATCAGTTTTCAATAACTCGATCAATATATTATATGATTCGGGTGCAACCTATTGCTGTATATCCCGATCGCATGTGAATCGGTTGGGATCAGCCTTATCATCGCTATCCGAACCGATAACTATCTTAACTGCGGCTAAGGGTCGTGTCCAGACCCAATCCTTGTGTCGGAATTGCCTACGTGTTATAGGAGACAGAAATTTCGTTGTAGAATTTATTGTTTGCCTAAGAGAAGTGTGGACACCATTTTGGGTATGAATTGGATGACTGCAAATCATGTTGCAATCGACTGTGTTAATCAACAATTAGTTTCTCTTCAGAATCAGTTGAATTGTCTAAGACAAATTCTGAAGCGGTTACCTAGTTCACCTTAGACGGTCAATCTTCATTCCAAGGTGCGGGAGCACATGTTAGTATGTTATCTGCATCCACTGGAACTAGTTTAGATTTGGCAAACGTTCAGGTCGTGAATGACTTTCTGGATGTTTTCACGATGAAGTTCTTATGAACCTCCAGGGCGAGAGGTAGAGTTTACGGTAGAATTGGTTCCTGGCACAGGATCAATATCTATTGTTTGTTTCTTTAGAGTTAAAGGAAATGGAGTCTCAACTTGAAGAGTCGATGTTAAAGAAATTCATTCGACCGAGTGCTTCTCTGAGGAGTGCTCTGGTGTGGTTAGTCAAAAGGAAAAATGGTAGCATGAGATTGTGCATTAATTATCGACAACTCAACAAAGTGACGATCAAGAATAAATATCCCTTACCAAGGATGGACGATTTGCTTGAGCAATTTGAGGTGCTGCAGTGTTTCTAAAATTGATCTGAGGTCAGTACATCGTCAAATAAATGTTAGAGCCTTAGATATTCCGAGGACAGCTTCTCGTTCTAGATATGGACATTACGAGTTAGTAGTGATGCCTTCCGGTCTACCTAATGCTCCAGCGGTATTCATGGACTACATGAACCGAGTCTTCCACGCGTACCTTGATCAGTTTGTAGTCATTTTCATCGATGATGTCGTGGTGTACTCGAAGACCATTGAGGAGCATGTTTAACACCTCCGCATTGTTCTGAGAGTACTTCGAGAAAATAAGTTGTATTTGGAACCTTGGGAGTGTGATTTTTGGGTGTCAGAGGTAAAGTCTTTGGGACATTTGATTCCCCAAGAAGGGGGTGTCTGAAGATCCCAGTAATAAGAAAGTGGTGTTGAATGGGAGTGACCGACATCAGTCGCAGAGATCAAAAGTTTTTGGGACTAGCCGGTTACTATAAGAGATTTGTTCAAGGGTTCTCACAGTTAGTTTTCCACTTACTCGGTTAACTCGTAAGGGTCAACCTTTTACGCGGGATGCTGATTGTGAAGAATGTTTTCAAGAATTGAAGGTTTGGTTGACTTCTGCTCCAATCCTGATTCTTCCGGATCCGTCATTGGAATTTTAAATTTTCGATGACGCTTTAGGGAAGGGTTTAGGATGTATTCTAATGCAAAAATCAACAAGGGGTAGCTTAGGCGTCCAGACAATTAAGGTCTCGTGAAGAGAATTATCCAACTCATGAATTGGAGTTAATAGCTATTGTGTATGCACTGAAGATTTGGAGATGCTACCTGTATGGGTCTCGTTTCGAAGTCTCTAGTGGTCACAAGGGTTTAAGGTATCTGTTTGACCAGAAAGAACTGAATAGCAGGCAGAGAAGTGTGTTGAGTTTCTGGAAGATTATGAATTTGTGCTGATGTGGCATTCAAGAGAGGTCAGTGTTGTAACTGATGCACTGAGTAGGAAGTCCATCCACATGGCTGAGTTTATTGATGCATGAGATGGAATCATCGGAGTCTTTTAGAGACTTAAATCTGAATTCAAGATCGAGAGGAACCTGTTAGTGTTGAGCCATATGAGGATCTCTAGTTCCCTAAGGGATTCTATACGCTTAGCGTAGGAAGTTGATGTGAAGCTACAATCACAAAAGGTATTTCCAGATTTTTCCATAGATAGTGATGGAGTCAGTTGTTCCAACGGTAGGATCTGTGCGCCCGATGATGAGAAAAATAGAAGGCAAGTGTTAGAGGAAGCACACCGAAGTTTATATTCTGTTCCAAGATGTACAGAAATGTAAAGCAGATGTATGAGTGGCAAGGTATTAGTTTGTTAATCTCTTCTTGTGAAGGTTAACAATGAGATTGTAATAAGAAATTCCGTTTAACAAGTCAAACGTGAATACGAATATGTAAGTGACTGAAATTTCCGAAGTGAAGCTTGGCGTGCGGTGTAATAGTTTTGAAAAATAGTTTTTGTGAAAACCCGCATGCTAAAGTTAATTTTGGGAACGAATCAAGAGGCTAATAGAATATGATTGAGGAGGAAAAATCCTTGGAGGATTACTTAGGTTGAGGGGAAGCTCTCAACGCCATTGACTAATTCGGAAAGGAGCTCTGGGTTCTGTTTGATAGTTGTTTGGAGAACAACTGAGGTGATTTTCATTACATTTAATTTATTTGATGTCCCCACGGTTTATTTCTACGTTTAAGATAAACGTTTCTAATAAATCCTCACTTCATCTTCCTTCGAGAAGTATTATCTCGAAATCTTGGGGGCGAGTCAAGAAGTTTTACAAGTGACTTTTTCGTCACATTTGTCAATGTGTACGAGAACTGTTATGGATTTTAGAAGATTTGTTGAGAACGCGTTTACACCCTCCGAGGAAATCGTGTTTGTTTTTACCTCTACCGAGGAGTACTTTGATCTGGATTAATCAAAGTTGGGGAGCAAGTGAGGAATGAAGCTTAGGAAGTGTTTTCGAACGCGGTGCCAAGCCTATGTAGGCGAAAGAGGAGTTTCCCGTATTGATTCGTAACGAGAGAGTTCGAACTATAACCTTAGAGCGTTCTAGGGTGGTAGTGGAACGTACTTAGAGGTTGACGTGACAACTTGAGAAGATTTTCTACACTCACTTCGTTAACTCAAGGTTGTGTTCCAGCAATTTAAGACCTTTCTGGGAATGTCGATTCCCGGTTAGTCGGATGAAAGACTTAGCGAAATTTTGAGGACAAAATTCTTTCAAGTTGGGGAGAATGTAACATCCTCAAAATAATTAGTAGAATTATTTGGGTGTTAAACCAATTAAACCAATTTAGTACTTAACTGGTAAATTTATCGAGTGCTAAAATTATTTATTTGTTGTCATCGGATTGTTAACCGGATAATACGGACCAAGGAAGTTTTGGAATCGAAATAGGAGATTTCGATCGATATGGTAATTTGACCGCGTTACAACTATATATTAAATAAATATATATGTATGTATACGTGTGTGTGTGTGTGTGTGAGAGGAGAAGAGAAGAATTAATTGAAAGAATTAAGAAAGGAAAAGAGAGAAAGAATGCGAGAGAGAGAAACAGAAGGGAGAAAAGGAGAGAAAAGAGAAAGAAGAAAGAATGGGTGAGGAGGAAGAAGAGGAAAAAGGGAGGACTTCGGTTCACCGAAACGACTTCCTTCCAACACGAAAAATGTTCAGCGTTACTTCCTCTTCGTTTTGGTACCAAGATCTTCATCATCAGCTCACTCTCTCTCACTTTGCCATTTTCGAATATTGAAGGTTTGGGGGAGGGTTTCGGTTTTGATGATGATGTGATGGTTTACGGATGATTAGAAGGCAACCCGATGAAGGTGGAAAGCGGATTGATGTTCGATTGGAAGGTTGGGAGAGTTAGGGTTTGAGAATTCAAATTTGGGGTTTTTGGATGAATAGTGATTGTGAGCTTGAAGAAGAAGATGAATAGTGTTTAGGGAAGATTTCGAAGAATTCGGCATTTCGGTCAAAAAGAGGTTTCGTGATCGAGCGGAAAGTTTTAGAAGCGGATTGGAGCGTCGTCGGAACGGAAAGTTTATGCGGGGAATGTTCGTGTGGTTACTCGGTGATTTCGGCTCGATCGTGGATCACGCGTCAAAGGTGAGTTCTACTCACGTTTAGGATTTTTGTTTTTTTCGAATTAATTGATAAACTGTTTTATCGCTTTCGCTGGACTGGAATATTATGTGATACTGTCTGATTCGGGTTATGAATCGATTGGGGCGAGTCTCGGGTTGCGTCGCGTTAAAAATGGAATTTTTGGTGATTTGATTCGAGAGATTTTGATTTAAAACCGTTATTTGAAAATATGTCGCGTTTTAATACGATTCGTTTTGATTGAGTTTTTGATTGGATTGATTGATTGTTTGATGTTGATTGGGTCTGTTTATATGTGTGTGAAAACTGTTTTCAATCGGAACGAGAATCGGAATTAAGCGGAATCGCGATTTTCGTGCGAAACCGCCACAAAAAATTCACTTACAGCAGGTAAAAGCGCCCCAAGCGCTCGGCCATGCGCCCAAGCGCACGAGAGACAGAACCCAAAACTGTCCAAAGCGCCCCAAGCGCTCGGCCATGCGCCCAAGCGCACGAGGGACAGAACCCAAAACTGTCCAAAGCGCCCCAAGCGCTCGGCCATGCGCCCAAGCGCACAGTGCAGAATTTCAGCAACCAAACACTGTTTTTCGTTTCGCGATAACTTTTGATCCGGGAACCCGATTGAGGTGTTCTCAGGGGCGTTGGAAAGCTTATTCAAAGATCTATCTATTTATATAAATTAAATGGCATAATGGACTGTTTTTGAAGTTCTAAACTATTTCGAAAAACCGAATAATAGTACTCGTGTGCGGATATGTTTTATCAATAATAAAACGAACTAAGAGTCCTACGTGATATGGTATAACCGACGCGGGATGAATATTATTTATTGTCTAAACCGGTCTACGATTCACGATATATATATTATATCGACCACGGAAAACGGCCCGATGCGGGTGTTATGTTTGATTATTGGTTTGAATGTAAATGAACTAAATGTTCATATGATTGTGGATATATATATTATATCGAGTTTGGGTGACGACCCATGTTGACATACTAGGCGGGGAAGTCATGAACCCTTACCCTAGGCTCTGGGCCATTAGGAAACACTATTGGTTATGGGGTTCGCCGGGATTAGCAAGTGGATTGCGGTCGGTGTTGTGTCAAAAGTTTGTGCTACGTTCATCGGGATTAGCAAGTGGATTGCGGTCGATGGTACGTAGAAAGGCCTAGGATATTAGTTCATCGGGATTAGCAAGTGGATTGCGGTCGGTGTCCTAATAGATCGAAGCCTTATTGTGTGATACACCGGGATTAGCAAGTGGATTGCGGTCGGTGTTGTGTCAACCTTTAAAATGTTTTAAAACCGGACCGAGAGTGTTAGTAGGGGTCTCGGTAGAACTCACTGAGATTGTATCTCACTGTTTATATTTTGTGGTTTTTACAGAGAAGCAGGGGAAAAAGAACAGGTGAAGAAGCACAGCTAGGTGGTGTGCTTATGAAGACGGTGAAGACTTAGTTTTCATTGTTATTGTCTTTCCCTTGAGATTTTGTATTTCCGATTGTATAACTTGTACCAGTAAAAGTTGTAAAATCGTTTCCGCTATTTCTTGTTATTTGGATATTGAACTCTAGGTTATGAGCGGTTTTTATTTATGTTCAATATCTAAAACAGGAAAAATATCTCTGATTATTTTATGATGGTACACTTGGGTATTTTTACTCGATAAAAATACCGGGGTGTTACAGGTGACGACCCTATGAGGTTAGTATACTAGGGGTGGGGAAGTCATGAGTGTAACGCCCAAATATTTAATTAAATTATTTAATTAAATACTTAGGTATCCATTTATTTATTTATTTATTTCAGTTGGTGTAATTATATTAGCATTTGATTAAGAGGTGTATAATTGGATATTAGGGGATGGTGTTAGTGATCGGGCTTAAGCTGGAGGAAAGCCCGTGATCCAAAAGCCCACTAGCTAGGCGCATAGGTGAAGCGCCTATGCTAGGGTTTTGCCTCATTTTGCGATTTTGTTTGAGAAAAGAAAGAAAAGTTGCGAATAGAAGAGAGGAGAGGAGAAGAGGATTCGGCGCTTCCAAGAGAGAAGGAGAGGAGGATTTCACAAGTTCAAGGAGAAGAGAGAAGCTGTGTTGCTGAGGTTATTGTTGGTGACTTGATCAAGAGGATTAGTGCTCTCCTACTATAAGGTAAGGGTGGGGTTCTTCCTTATAATAGGGTTTTATGATGGGGTTATGTGGGAATAGGTCCTATGATACCTCTTGCTTGATTTTGATGTTTGGTTTGATGATAGTTGAATCATGACTAGGTTGAATTGAAATATTGGCTTGTTGGTGATTGTTGTGACTCTAAAAATTGGTGTTCATTGTTGTTATCACGAATTGCATGCTAAGTGTTCGATTAATTGTCGTTTGATGTTGTGATTGACAATTCATGATAATTGACATTGGTGGTTAAGAATTGGTGATTTAAATTGGTGAAATAACGGAATTATTGACCCCTAGGGCGCCATGGGCGCCATTGTCCTAGTTGTTGTTTTTGGGGCCCTGGTGCTGGGCGCCATTGCTGGGCGCTGTGTTGCTGTTTCTGGCGCCCTGTGTGTGGGCGCCGTGTGCCAGGATGGTTGTTGCTGCAGTGTTCTGAGTCATGGGCGCCATGGGCGTCAGAGTTGCTGTTGTTGTGTTCCCTGTGTGAGTTGCAGTTTTAGGCGCCCTGTGCATGGGCGCCGTGTCTGGTGCGTGTTCCTGTGCCATGTTGCGTGTTCTGTTGTGTTCTGGGCTGTCTGGACGCCAAGGGCGCATTTCCTGCAGTGTTGTCTGTTGTGTTGCTGCCTGTTGCTAGGCGCCCTGCTCTTGGGCGCCAAAGTCATGTGTGTTGCTAGGCGCCCTGCTACTGGGCGCCAGGTCCAGTTGTGTTGCCTGTTGCTATGCGCCCTGCTCCTGGGCGCCAGTTTTCTGTGTTGCTGTTTCTTGCTAGGCGCCCTGCTCCTGGGCGCCATTTCCTGCACTGTTTTGTTTTGCTGTCACTTACACTGTCACAGATTTTCTTTTCAACATATCTTTTGACTCGGGAGTCCGATTGAGACGTTTCAAAATGTTTTGGAAAGATAATTCAGAGGCCTATCTGAATATTCTAATTTAAGGCAAAGTGATCTATTTTTCTGGAAATTGTTAGCCGTTGGCTCAACCGTTAAATGTTGTCGTTTTTGGAAAAAGAAAACTTGTCGCATTTCAAATATTTTGGAAAATTGTCGTCGTCCCAATACTTTGGAAAATTGTTATCATCTTGGTGTCTTGGTGCTGTTTGAGCTAGGTGTGAAGGCTCAAACCTTGGTGTTGTTGGAGTTAGGTGTGAAGGCTCCAAATCTTAGTGTTCCGTTGTTTCGGGAAGTTTTGGTGTTTTGGTGTCGTTGGGCTAGGTGTGATAGCTCAATTTTGGTGATATTCGGTGATTGATTTTTGGTGTGTCACGTTGTGACTAAATTTTGATGATTTTCTGTGTGCATTCATGGTGTCGCATACAGCATACGCATTTGTTTCGGTGAAGGCCTTTGGTCTTGGAGCTGGGTGTGAAAGCTCAACTTTTTCTTAACTAGTGAGCCGGGTGTGAAAGCTCAATTTTTCTAAATTGGTGAGCCGAGTGTGAAAGCTCTCAATATTGGTGACGCCTCTATTTACAGGCAAAAACTTTTGATGATTTGGTACCACATGCATATGCCCGTTGGTGTGGGTTGCATTCATGCATTATCATGACATTTGGTGACTGACTGTGGTGTTTACAATTTGACGTGTGTTTATAATTAGAGGTGTGTAGTGGATTGGTAGGTATAGTTGTCATATTCTAGCATATTTCCTATCATTTACGCTATTATATTGAAGATATCTCACCCCTTCTGTTTGAATGTTACCCCTATGCGGTAACGTGCAGGTGTTTGCGAGTGAAGGCTTAGCCACCTTCGCTAGTCTAAGTCGGTGTCCTTGCTTTGATATGTAACACTCAGGGGGGAAATGAACCTATACTTTGGCTGTTGCATTTTATTTACTTGGAGTCCATTCAGGACGTTATGATTTTATGTTTTGAAACTTATATCTATTCCGCTGCGTGGTGATGTACTTTTGGCGATGTGGTCAAATAAACTGGTGTTATGGGCTTCGTCCTTTTTGACAAAGTATTATATATCGTATGTGACGTTGTGAATTATCGATGAATGTGTGACATCTCTTTTCGAAGTATGGAACAATGAAATTTTTTTATAACTCTGATTTTATTAAATAATTACCGGGTAGAAAAGGGGTGTTACAATGAGCCCTAGAACCTAGGCCCCTTGAGGTTTGCTCGCAGTTTATGGTTAGCGGATTGGGTTCACCGGGAATAGAATATTGTTCACGGTGATGTGCTATGTTAAAAGAGGTTTACACGTGGCTATCGGTTTTTGGGCTACGATTCATGTGATGCATAATGAACCGAGAGAGTTTTAGTGAGGAGCCTCGATAGAACTAACTGAGATGTTTATCTCACCCTTTATAATTATGGTTTTTACAGAAAAACAGGGAAACGCGAAGGCGAAGAAGCACAGTTAGACAGTGTGACCTAAGGAGATGTTGAAGACTTAGTTTTTAATGCTCATGTTTTTCTCCCTTTTTGTCTTTGTATTTTCAATTGTATGACTTATACTCGCTAAAAGTTATAAATCGTTTCGCCACTTTTGGCCTTGGATATTGGACACTAGGAGATGAGAAGTTTGTAAGGCATGTAACTTAAGTATCTAAGGATTTTATGTTAAGTCATGAAACTGAAGTGATCGTCTTGATGATTATTCATCGAAGTTTTTAGTTGTGTTCAACATCTGCGGCAGGAAGTTATCTCTGATGTATGCTAAATTGCACATTCCAGTATTTCTACCTGTTAGAAATATTAGGGTGTCACATTTTGGTATCAGAGCGGTTCGGCCTAGTCGGACCTAATTGTTAGGATGTCTTTTACGTCTTCTAAGTCTTATTCCTCTTAGTATGCTATTAGACATTGAGCTTGAATAACTTAATACTTTGTGCATATTTCGCAGAATCATGGCTGGAAGAGGTAGAAGAAAACCGCCCGTTGATCCACATTTGGAGTGGATGCAACATGTGATAGAGACGCAGCAGAAAATGATGCAGGACATGATGCATATGCAACAACAACAGATGAACCAGCAACAGCCTAATGTTCAACAATTTCAGGAAAATCCTAATCGGACAATTTCAACAGCTTTATGGATCAGATCCAATGACGGCTCATTTTTGGATTGATGCAATGGAAAGAATCTTCAGAACTTTTCAACGCAGTGAAGAAGAAAAGGTGATTTGTGCAGCCAATTTCCTTAATGAGGATGCTCACACATGGTCGACCAATGAACATCAATGCCCAGTAAGGAAGAGGAACATAGAGGAGAAAGCTACTACAACACAAAAGAGGATCTACACCTTGAATGCTGAGAAAGTCAAGCCTACTGATAATCTACTGAGGGGTATGGGATCTCTTTTCTATAACTCCGCCAGAATATTATATGATTCGGGTGCAACCCATTGTTTTATTTCTCAAGCATGTGTTGACCGGTTGGGATTAGCCTTATCTCCGCTATCCGAACCGATAACCATCTTAAATGCTGCTAAGGGTGGTGTCCAGACCCAATCTTTATGTCAAAACTGCCTGCCTGCTATAGGAGACAAAAACTTTGTTGTAGATTTTATCTTTTTGCCTATGAGAGGTATGGACATCGCTTTGTGTATGAATTGGATGACTGCAAGTCATGTTACTATAGACTGTTTCAATCGAACTATCGGTTTTGCCTCTAAATGAGTTGAGCTGCCAAAGACAAATTCTGAAGCAGTTATCTCTTTCACCTCTGCAAGTCAGTCCTTATTCCAAGGTGCGAAAGCTTATGTTATTATGTTATCTGCATCAACTGAAACTGGTTTAGATTTATCTTCTGCTCAAGTTGTGAATGAGTTTCTGGATGTTTTTCCGGATGATGTTTCTTCCTTCCTCCAGATCGTGAGGTAGAATTCTCTATAGAATTAGTTCCAGGCACAGGACCAATATCTATTGCTCCTTATCGAATGTCTCCTTTGGAATTAAAGGAATTAAAATCCCAACTTGAAGAGTTGATCTCGAAGAAGTTTATTCAGCCAAGTGCTTCTCCATGGGGTGCTCCTGTGTTACTTGTTAAGAAGAACGATGGGAGCATGAGATTGTGTATTGATTATCGTTAGTTGAATAAAGTCACCATCAAGAATAAGTATCCTTTACCAAGAATAGATGATTTGCTTGATCAACTTCGAGGTGCTGACGTGTTTTCTAAAATTGACCTAAGGTCGAGTTACCATAAGATAAAAGTAAGAGCCTTAGATATTCCGAAGACAGCCTTCTGTACTAGATATGGACACTATGAGTTTGTAGTGATGCCCTTCGGTCTAACTAATGCTCCAGCGGTATTCATGGATTACATGAACCGAGTCTTCCACCCGTACCTGGATCAATTTGTAGTTGTATTCATTGATGATATCTTGGGGTATTCTAAGACCATATGAGAAGCATGTTCAGCATCTCCGCATTGTTCTGAATGTACTCCGAGTGAAGAAGTTATATGCTAAGCCTTCAAAGTGTGATTTCTGGATGCCTGAAGTGAAGTTTCTGGGACATGTGATATCACAGTCGGGAGTTGCAGTAGAACCCAGTAAAGTGGAAGCTATGTTGAATTGGGAGCGACCAACATCAGTAACAGAAGTAAGGAGTTTCTTTGGTTTAGCCGATTATTATCGAAGATTTATTCAGGGATTCTCTCAGTTAGTTCTTCCGCTCACTCGATTGACTCGTAAGGGTCAGCCATTTGCGTGGAATTCTGATTGTGAAGAATGTTTCGTAGAGTTAAAAACTCGGTTGACTTTTGCTCCAATCCTGATTCTTCCGGATCCGTCCTTGGGATTCCAGATTTACAGTGACACTTCTGGGAATGGTTTAGGGTGTGTTCTAATGTAGAATCAGCAAGTGGTAGCGGAAGCAACCAGGCAGTTGAAGCCTCATAAGAAGAATTATCTGTTTCATGACTTGGAGTTGGCGGCTATTGTGTATGCACGGAAGATTTGGAGACATTACCTGTATCGGTCTTGTTTCGAATTCTTTAGTAATCACAAAAGCTTAAAGTATTGTTTGATCAGAAAGAATTGAATAACAGGCAGAGAAGATGGGTTGAATTTCCGAAGGATTATGACTTCGAGTTGAAGTACCACGCAGGAAAGGTGTAACGCCCAAATATTTAATTAAATTAGTTAATTAAATATTTAGGTATCCATTTATTTATTTATTTATTTATTTATTTCAGTTGGTGTAATTATATTAGCATTTGATTAAGAGGTGTATAATTGGATATTAGGGGATGGTGTTAGTGATCGGGCTTAAGCTGAAGGAAAGCCCGTGATCCAAAAGCCCACTAGCTAGGCGCATAGGTGAAGCACCTAGGCTAGGGTTTTGCCTCATTTTGCGATTTTGTTTGAGAAAAGAAAGAAAAGTTTCGAATAGAAGAGAGGAGAGGAGAAGAGGATTCGGCGCATCCAAGAGAGAAGGAGAGGAGGATTTCGCAAGTTCAAGGAGAAGAGAGAAGCTGTGTTGCTGAGGTTATTGTTGGTGACTTGATCAAGAGGATTAGTGCTCTCCTACTATAAGGTAAGGGTGGGGTTCTTCCTTATAATAGGGTTTTATGATGGGGTTATGTGGGAATAGGTCCTACGATACCTTTTGCTTGATTTTGATGTTTGGTTTGATGATAGTTGAATCATGATTAGGTTGAATTGAAATATTGGCTTGTTGGTGATTGTTGTGACTCTAAAAATTGGTGCTCATTGTTGTTATCACGAACTACATGCTAAGTGTTCGATTCATTGTCGTTTGATGTTGTGATTGACAATTCATGATAATTGGCATTGGTGGTTAAGAATTGGTGATTTAAATTGGTGAAATAACGTAATTAGTGACCCATAGGGTGCCATGGGCGCCATTGTCCTAGTTGCTGTTTTTGGGGCCCTGGTGCTGGGCGCCATTGCTGGGCGCTGTGTTGCTGTTTCTGGCGCCCTGTGTGTGGGCGCCGTGTGCCAGGATGGTTGTTGCTGCTGTGTTCTGAGTCATGGGCGCCATGGGCGCAAGAGTTGCTGTTGTTGTGTTCCCTGTGTGAGTTGCAGTTTTAGGCGCCCTGCTGCTGGGCGCCGTGTCTGGTGTGTGTTCCGTGTCATGTTGCGTTTTGTGTCTCTGCTGCAGAAAACGGCGCCCTGTGCCTGGGCGCCACATCCTGTGTCTTACGTTTTTTGCGTGTTACTGTTTTAGGCGCCCTGATGCCGTGCGCCGTGTCTGGTGCGTGTTCCTGTGCCATGTTGCGTTTTCTGTTGTGTTCCGGGCTGTCTGGACGCCAAGGGCGCCATTTCCTGCAGTGTTGTCTGTTGTGTTGCTGCCTGTTGCTAGGCGCCCTGCTCCTGGGCGCCAAAGTCATGTGTGTTGCGTTTGTTGCTAGGCGCCCTGCTCCTGGGCGCCAAGTCCACTTGTGTTGCCTGTTCAAGGCGCCCTGCTCTTGGGCGCCAGTTTTCTGTGTTGCTGTTTCCTGCTAGGCGCCCTGCTCCTGGGCGCCATTTCCTGCACTGTTTGGTTTTTACTTCAACATATCTGTTGACTCGGGAGTCCGATTGAAACGTTTCAAAATGTTTTGGAAAGCTTATTCAGAGGCCTAGCTGAATATCCTAATTTAAGGCAAAGTGATCTATTTTTCTGGAAATTGTTAGCCGTTGGCTTAACCGTTAAGTGTTGTCGTTTTTGGAAAAAGAAAATTTGTCGCATTTCAAATATTTTGGAAGATTGTCGTCGTCCCAATACTTTGGAAAATTGTTGTCATCTTGGTGTCTTGGTGTTGTTTGAGCTACGTGTGAAGGCTCAAGCCTTGGTGTTGTTGGCGTTAGGTGTGAAGGCTCCAAATCTTAGTGTTCCGTTGTTTCAGGTAGTTTTGGTGTTTTGGTGTCGTTGGGCTAGGTGTGAAAGCTCAATTTTGGTGATATTCGGTGATTTATTTTTGGTGTGTCACATTGTGACTAAATTTTGATGATTTCCTGTGTGCATTCATGGTGTCGCATACAGCATACGCATTTGTTTCGGTGAAGGCCTTTGGTCTTGGAGCTCATTTTTTTCTAAAACTAGTGAGCCGGGTGTGAAAGCTCAATTTTTCTAAATTGGTGAGCCGGGTGTGAAAGCTCTAAATATTGGTGACGCCTCTATTTACACGCAAAAACTTTTGGTGATTTGGTACCACATGCATATGCCCGTTGGTGTGGGTTGCATTCATGCATTCATGACATTTGGTGACCGATTGTGGTGTTTACTGTAACACCCCAAATAATTTAATTAATTATTTAATTAAATTATTTAAGTGTTGCATTATTATTATTATATAAAATTATTAATAAAGTGTTTTTATTTAATTGAAGGGAGTAGCATCCACTAATTACGGCATAGTAGGAATGGCCCAAGAGCCCAAGCCCAAGACTTAGGCTCCTAGGCGCTAGGGTCTTGAGTTAGCCGTCGCATTTTGGTGAGAAAGAGAGAAAGAAAGAAAGTTTGCGAAGAGAGGAGAAGGAATAGAAGGGTGTACGGCGCGCAAGGGAGAAGAGGAGAAGGAGAGGTGCGATCGGCCAAGAGAGAAGAGGAGCAAGGAACTGTTGCTGTGGTTACTTTGGTGCTTTCGTAGAGGTCTCATCATCTTCGGAAAAACTAAGGTAAGGGCGGTCTTGCTTTATAATAGGGTTTATAATGGAAGTATGTGGGGTTAGGATCTATGTCGCCTTAGGATTGTTGTTTGATGTTTGATTAGTGATAGTTGAAATATAACCATGTTGATTGAAGTTTTTGATTGATAGTGGCGTGTTGAAACTGGGTGTTTTGATGATGATTATAAAAGAAATTGGTGATTTGATGTTGTCATGGATGCGTATGAGGTATTGGGAAATTTAGTGACGTTGATGTTCAAGTCCTAGGCGCCTTAGGCGCCATTGTTGTTGCCATTGTCACGCATTGTTGTTGCTGTCTGGGCGCCATGGGAGCCTGTTGCCTGTCTTGTCGCGTTTCGGTGTTGCTGCCTTGGCGCAGGGGCGCCTTGGGCGCAGGTTCCCTCTGCCTGGGCGCCAAGGGCGCCTAATTTTGGCTGCCCGTGTTGCGTTCTTAAGTTGTGTTTCTGAGTAGTTATGTTGCTTGGATGTCATTGGTGCTAAATTTTGGTTGCTAGGTTGCGTATTCTGAACTGTCACTAGGATCCCCTCCCCTGGGCGCCAAAGGCGCATGTTGCCTGCTGTGTTGCTGTTTGTGTCTGTGATGGGCGCCAGGTTCCCTGTGCCTGGGCGCCAAGGGCGCTAGGATCCCTCCTGCGCCAGTTTTCTGTGTCTGGGCGCCAGGATCCCTCCTCCGCCAGTTTTGTGTCTGGGCGCCAGGATCCCTCCTGCGCCAGTTTTCTGTGTCTGGGCGCCAGGATCCCTCCTGCGCCAGTTTTGTGTATGGGCGCCGGGATCCCGGCCTGCGCCAGTTTTGATGTTGCGCCAGGATGTTGGCGTAGAGGGGCGCCTGGGCGCCGGTGTTGCTGCCCAGCGCCAGTTTTGTGCGCTGCTGTTCCCTGCTAGGCGCCCAGTGCCTGGGCGCCATTTTCAGCATTGTGTCTCAGGTTTGTTCCCACTTTGTTTTTGGCATATCTTTTCACTCGGGTGTCCGTTTTAAGTGCTCCAAAGTGAGTTGCGAAGATTATTCAGTCCTCTATATGTATGATCTACTTTAAGGTGAAAAATTATTATTTTTCTGATAGTTTCTGGACGCCAATCTTGTGTTGCCATGTTAATGCTAATGACGATGGGTCTAATGACCAAATGATAATGATGTGGTCATTGACGATGGGTCTAATGACCAAAATGACGATGATGATATGGATGACATTGTAGTTGTGATGATTATGTTTTGTTGGTTGTTCATGAAGTCACATGCATACATGTGCATATACTGACGATGTAAGGCTGCGGTCTCGAGCTAGTGACGATGAATAAGGCTCAAAAAGTGACGATGTGCCCAATTGGCAAAATTAGTGACGATGATTGTACCACATGCATACTTGCACTTCATACATTCATTCTCATCATTGACAATTATTATTTTGGTCGGTGTGCAATATATTTGTGTGGCAAATATAAATGTTGACGTGGTTGTGTAGTGAGCGCTGTATATATATATTGGGGTGACTGCTGCTTATAAATGTATTGCTATAGTTGTTACACATATATATAAATTGTAAAAAATTGTTATGTATATATATATATATAAATGTATATATATGTATTGCTGTGATTGGTATAGTTCTGTACTCTGGCATACTGCTTATTATAAGCTTTATTATACGGTTAGACTCACCCCTTATGTTGATTATTACTACAGGTAACCGTGAGTGAAGGCTTTTAACCCTTCATCCCTCGAGTCGGTCATGCTCTGATACGTAGCACCTAGGGGGCGAATAACTGTTATTTTTGGTTTTATTTTATGTGACACTGATGGATTTGTATTGATGTTATTACAACTATGTTTGGAAACTATTTCTTTTAACCCGCTGCGTGTTGATGAACTATTTGTTGTAGACTTTTGAGTACTGGAGGGTTCGCCCAATTTATTGAGGATCTACGTATTATGTTTTTCGTTGAAATGATGAATTTTATTATCAATTGTGTATGCTGGAATTGAAGTAAATGTAGCATCCCGTTTGGATGAATTGAAAAATAATTTTTAAACTCTGATATTTTTAATTTTAAATTGCTGGGTAGAAATGGGGCGTTACATTAGTGGTATCAGAGCAGTTCGGTCTGTCCGGCCAAGTTGTCCAGTCATAGTGTCTTATGACAATTAAGTGTTGTTAGATTAGTTCTAAATTATTGTTCGTGCTGCAGTGCTAAGTTGAAAATGGCTGGGAGAAACAATGCTGCTCTTGCTGCTGCTCTGCAAGCTATGGCGCAGGCTGTTGGGAACCAGCAGAATGACGGTGAAAAAACTGGAACTCGCAGTCTGGCCACTTTTCAGAGGGAGAAGCCGCCTACTTTTAAGGGCAAGTATGACCTTGATGGTGCTCTGGCGTGGTTGAAGGAATTGGAAAGGATTTTCCGTGTCATGGATTGTAATGAAGCTCAAATGGTCAGATATGGTACTCATGTGCTGGCAGAAGAAGCTGATGATTGGTGGTTGGAGGTTAGGCAAAGGTTAGAGACTGCTAATGAAGAGATTACTTGGGTTGTATTCCGTAGGGAGTTTTTGAGAAAATACTTTCCAGAAGATGTCAGGGACAAGAAGGAGATTGAGTTCCTTGAGCTGAAGCAAGGAAACATGTCTGTAATAGAATATGCTTCCAAGTTCACTGAATTGGCCAAATTCTATCCTCACTACACTGATGCTAACTCTGAGTTCTCCAAATGTATCAAATTTGAGAATGGGTTGAGGGCTGACATTAAGAAAGCTATTGGGTACCAGAAGATTCGGGTATTCGCTGATTTGATTGACAGTTGTAGGATTTTTGAAGAAGACAGTAGTGCTCACTCTAAGGTTATGAGGGATCAGAGGGGTAAATTTCAGAACCGTAGTAAGCCATATGAGGTTCCTGCTGGTAAGGGGTAAACAGAGATATGCTGATGGTAAGAAGTCTGCTGAGGGTAAGAAGTCTAGTGGGGGAGATGCTCCCTCTAACCTTGTGTGTTTTAAGTGTGGTAAGTCTGGTCATAAAAG
This sequence comes from Astragalus membranaceus, assembly GCA_039519185.1. NCBI lineage: Eukaryota > Viridiplantae > Streptophyta > Magnoliopsida > Fabales > Fabaceae > Astragalus > Astragalus membranaceus. The sequence continues at coordinate 60,156,503 of CM076854.1, forward strand.
CTACGAATGCAAGTCGGGAGTGAGAGTGTGTTTCCGCAAAGAGGGTCATTTGGCGTCTGACTGTGAACGCAAGGACGTGGTTTGTTTCAACTGTGGTGAGGTGGGTCATATTAGCACCAAGTGTTCTAAGCCGAAGAAAGAGAAGAGTAGTGGGAGGGTGTTTGCTCTCGCGGGATCAGAGGAGGCTAATGAGATAAGAGGTACATGTTTTATTAATGGTATCCCTTTGATTGGTATTGTTGATACCGGTGCCACGCATTCATTCATCGCTGCTATATGTGTTAAGAAATTGGGTCTAGCCTTGTCTTCTTTGATGAGGGAGATGGTTATCGATACTCCAGCTAGGGTTCGGTAACTACCTCTCTTGTGTGTGTTAAGTGCCCTCTGTCGGTCTTCGGCAGAGATTTCGTTGTTGATTTGATTTGTTTGCCGTTGGGTGGGTTGGATGTTATTCTTGGTATGGACTGGTTAGTGGATAACCATGTCCATATTAATTGCTTTAGTAAGTCTGTGAGTTTCCATTCTCCCGAAAAGGAAGAATCTGTTTTGTTGCCTGCTGGTCAGTTGCATAAAGTAATGAAGGAGGGAGTTAGTCTGTTTGCTCTGATGGCGTCGTTGTCTGCTGAGAATCAGGCTATCATTGAAGGGTTGCAGGTGGTGTGTGAGTTTCCCGAAGTGTTCCCTGATGAGATTCCAAGTGTCCCGCCAGAGAGGGAAGTTGAGTTTGCTATTGATCTTGTACCTGGTACTAGGCCTGTGTCTATGGCACCGTACCGGATGTCAGCATCAGAATTGTCGGAATTGAAGAAGCAACTAGAAGATCTGCTTGAGAAGAAATTTGTAAGGCCAAGTGTGTCACCGTGGAGAGCTCCTGTGTTGTTGGTGAAGAAGAAGGATGGAAGTATGAGGCTCTGTGTTGATTATAGGCAGTTGAACAAGGTGACAATTAAAAACAAGTATCCGCTCCCGAGGATTGATGATTTGATGGACCAATTGGTGGGTGCTAAGGTGTTTAGAAAGATTGATTTGAGGTCGGGTTATCACCAGATCAAGGTGAAGGATGAAGACATTCAGAAGACAGCTTTCAGAACTAGATATGGGCACTATGAGTATTCCGTGATGCCGTTTGGTGTTACCAACGCGCCGGGAGTATTTATGGAATACATGAACCGTATTTTCCATAGTTACTTGGATCGGTTTGTGGTGGTGTTTATAGATGACATTCTGGTGTATTCTAAGACGGAAGAGGAGCACGCAGAACATTTGAGGTTAGTGCTAGAAGTGTTGAAAGAAAAGAAGCTGTATGCAAAGTTGTCTAAGTGTGAGTTCTGGCTGAATGAAGTAAGTTTCCTTGGTCATGTTATCTCTGGTAATGGTATTGTTGTGGATCCAGCCAAGGTAGATGCTGTGTTGCAATGGGAGAGCCCGAAGTCAGTTACTGAGATTAGAAGCTTCTTGGGGTTAGCTGGTTATTATAGGAGGTTTATTGAAGGATTCTCTAAGTTAGCCCTTCCGTTGACTCAATTGACTTGTAAGGGAAAGGCTTTTATGTGGGATGCTCGATGTGAAGAGAGCTTCAATGAGTTGAAGATCCGGATCAACCGTTTGTGGTGTATTGTGATGCGTCCAAAATGGGTTTGGGAGGTGTGCTTATGCAAGATGGTAAGGTAGTAGCTTATGCGTCTAGACAGTAGAGGACCCATGAGAAGAACTACCCTACGCATGATTTGGAGCTAGCTGCGATTGTGTTTGTGCTGAAGATTTGGAGGCACTGTAACGCCCCAAAAATTAATTTATTTAATTAATTAAATGAAATTGAGTGGTAGAAATAATAATATAATTATTATTTATTACTTAATAAAATAATTATAGGTGTTATTATATGTGAGCCTTAGTTGGGTTGGAATTAATTATTTAATTTGAAGGGAGTGGTGATGGTAATTCCGGATGTTAGGATTGGCCCAAGCCCAAGCCCATTGACTTAGGCCTAGGCGAATTAGTAAGGGTTGGAGGCAAGTGCCTCATTGGTGCAAAAGAAGGAAAAGGATTCGAAGAGAGGAGAGAAGAGAAGAGGAAGAAACTTGCGAAGAGGAGAGTGAGAAAGAAAGGGCGCGACGGTACTAGGGCAAAGGAGGAGAGCTTGGATCGTTGGTGGTGTTGGTGAATTCTAGGGTGCCGTGCGAGTTCTCCACTTCAAGAGGTTAGGGGGCTCTTCTTTTCGTTTTTAATAGTGTATGTGATGAGTATCGTATAGGGTTAGGTTTTAGAGTGATTTTCTTGAATGAATTGTTTATTTTGATGTTGTGGCTATGCTGAATTTTAATTGTGCAAAGATATGTTTGATTAGGTGTTGAATTGTACACAATAATGATTGAGCATGCCCATTGTTTGATGTTATGATTGAATGAAATTTTGGTGAAAAACATGATGGTCAGTCTTATATTGATATATTAAGGTTGGAGATTTAATTTGGGAATTTTTGGTGGCGAGGAACTCGAATTTGGTTGGCTCCTTAGGCTCCTAGGGAGTTTTGGGTGTTGCTGGAAATTCTGTCTAAGTCTGTGTCTAGCTCCTGGGAGGCAGGCGCCCATGTGCTGTGTCTGTGTTGCCTGTGTCTGGTTCTGTGCCTAGACACTGGGCGCCGGGTTCCCTTGTCTGCGCCACTGTGTTGCAGAATTGTGTTGTTCGTGTCTAGGCACCATGGGAGCCGAGGGTCCCGGAGATTGGATGCTCGGTTTACTTTCAAATTTGGTATGGGAGTTCCTGGGCACAAAAAGAGTCAGTTTCAGGTGTTGGGTCAAAATTTGGCCGTGTTCCTTGTGCCATGGGCGCCAAGGGTCCCAACCTTATGTTGTCTATTTTGCGAAAATTGATACTGGGTTTTCATGTCCAAGTTAAATGGCTCGTGCAAAACAATTTTTGGAGTCATAGGAGTTGTGGTCTGTCATGGCCCTAGGCGCCTAGTGCATGGGCGCCGTGTGCTCTGCGCCAGTTTTGGGTGTTCCTGCACCAGTTGTGTCTGGGCGCTAGGCGCCCTGCGCCAGTTTTGTTAGGCGCCCTGCGCCAGTTTTGCTAGGCGCCCTGCGGCAGTTTTGCTGGGCGCCAAAAATCAGGATGTTGCCCAAATTTCCCAAACTTGTTTTTAATGTAACTTTTGACTCGGTTATCCAAATTTAACGGTTCAAAATGCGTTTCGAAGCTAATTTCGGTGTCTATCTAAATATTCTGGTTTTATGCAAAAATGAGTTATTTTACTGGTGGTTCTGGACTGAAGTTGTTCAATGTGTCTAAATTCAATTTTTATTCACTTTCCCTATGTCGTGTCAAATCCTAAATTGGCCTAATTGAAATTGGTGTTGGTGTGAGTGGTGGGTTGAGTTGGTGAGTGTATTATGGTGTGATTGGTGAGCAGAGGCTTCGGCCTAATTTTAATTGGTGAGCTGATTAATACAATGATGAGAATATGAATAAAATGGTGAGTTGATTAAATGGTGAATTGATGAATTGTGTGATGTGTTGTGGTGCATTTCCATAGCATCTCATGGAACATGTGCATTATTGGTGAGCAGAGGCTTCGGCCTAATTTTATTTGGTGAGCAGAGGCTACGGCCTATTTGTATTTGGTGACGGATCCGACATGCATGTGCCCGTGGAGTTTGGGTTGCATTTCATGCATAACCATATATTGTGTAGTGTTGTTTGGAAATGTAAGTTTGATGTGGTTGTTGCCACTGTTGTGAATAGGTGTGCTTAGTTACCTTTTCCTATGCAGTGCTTATTTCCATATGTTATTAATTATGAAAAGAGACTCACCCTACTGCTTTTATGTTGCTTCTTATGTCGGCAACGTGCAGGTAATAACAAGTGAGGGTTACCCTTATGCCTTCGTCTGGTAGGAAGTGTCATGCTCTGATACGTAGCACCGGGGGGCGTCTTATGCTTATGTGTTATTGTTTTTATGCTGTTAGACTATTACTAGTGCTGTATTTGGTTTTGTTTTTCGAACTTGTTATTATTCCGCTGCTGTAGTGACTGTATTTGGTCGATGCGAACTAAACGGTGTTTCATGGTGCTATGTATCTTGTGGTTTTAACCGAACTATGAAAATTGAAGTTGTTGATTTAATGAAGTAAGTGTAGCACTCGCTTAGATTGTTTCAAAAAAAAAAAAAAACTCTGATTTTATTAAATAATAAGGTTATTAGAAAAGGGGTGTTACATTAGTGGTATGAGAGCAATGGTTGGTCCGTCCGGCCAAGTCGTAGAGTCGTTGTGTCGGTTAACGACCAACTGTTGTCTTTTAGTCTTGACCATTGGTTTGTGTTGTAGTGATGTTCCTGCAGGTACAAGTAGACGGAAGCCGCTATGGTAAGTAAACTAGTGGGGGAGACGCCCCTACTGGTATTGTGTGCTGTTTGCTATGTTGTGCTCCGTGTGAACCCTGTGTCATTTGGTTGTGACTTTTATTTTGACCCTGTTGTTGTGCTTATGTGCTTTTGGTGATTGCTGCTGCTGTAAATTAAGTTACTGTTGTGCTGCAAAGTAAATACTGTGTTATTGCCATTGCTGTTTGTTATTGTTACGTAGTTGGGTTATTGTACCATTAAACTACTGTTGTTGTTAGCTGGAAATATTATTGCTGTTACTGTGTAATTGCCGTTTTAAAAGATCGATGTTGCTGTTGTTGGAAATATTGTACTGTTTTCTAAGGATTAGTGTTGCTGTTTAATTATTGATGTTTTTGAAAACCGTTTTATTTTAGCGACACTGATGCCGTGTGCTTTGTAATTTTATGATCTGAAGGGAAAAAGGGCTTCTGAAATTGTTTTTGAAAAGTCAAATGGACGATTTTACGGTTGGAAACTGATATTGGTGATAAAATCTACTTTAACGAAGGAACGTAGGTGTTGTTGTTGTAGAAATTGAAAGAAATGAATTATTTTGGACTTAGGATTTTAAATGAAGGAAGTGTACGTGTTGAAGTTTTGTGGAATTGGAAAAATGACCTTTTTCTCTAATTGGTTTTATTTTAAAAAGGAGTAGCGACTTGTGGTGGTGTGGGTTTTAAAATTTTGTCAAAAATGATTTGATCACGATTTTGAAAACTATTATTGGGTTTCTTTGGGAGCAAAAGTGTATTAGTATGTATTAGTATGTATGGGACCTTGGCGTGCTCTATGTATTGTTTGACTTATAAGAAAATATTGATTCGAGAGGTTAGTCTTGCTTGTGACTAACGTTATTAGTATATAAATGCATTGAGTTAATAGGATGAACTAAAATTAATTGATGCATGCGTAAGTCGAATTGGGCGGTAAAGATGTATAATTGAATTGTTAGTAATTTAGAGACTTTATAGAGCCGAGTTTGTAGTTAAATGGAGACACCTTATAAAAATGAACTTGTTGTTATTTGGGGAGTGACTTTTAATTACTAATGAGAGGAAGCTGATTTTTGGTATTTTCTGAGAATGTGCTAAACTGTATTTTTAGTAGTTAGAGAGTTGTACTAGTTGGTTTTACAAGTAGCAAGGTTGAATTTTGAAGAAAATGATGTTTGAATGTATATGATTATTGGGAAGTTTAAACTATGCTTGATGGCTGAATTGGTGGCTGCTTGGATGCTTAATTTGTTGCTAGGCTCACTGTGTAGGCACTTTGAGTAGGTTTGACTTTCGGCTAAACTATGACTGTTTTACTGAATTGATAAATTATGTAGCACACAATTTTAGAAACTAAACTGAACGCTGGTCATTTTGGCTTTGGTTTGGTCGCATTTGGAGTAGTATAGCTCCAGTTATGGGCTTCGCAAGTTCGGGTAAAATTCTAGGGACCGTCCGGGCATAGGGTCAATGTGTTGATTGTGGTGTTTTCAAATGAACTCCTTTTCGAATGAATCCAAATTCTTTGAAAACTAGACAAAATGATTTACTGTTTAGGCTGAAGTTTCGTGTTATTTGGGTTTGTTTTGGGAATTGTAGAAGAGTCACAACTTTGGACACAGTCGCTGCCCCATTTTCTGGACCAACTGCTTTGTTTGCGAAAACTGTGCTATTCGACTCATCATTTTGAAATTCTAAAAATATATCCAGAAACTAGACTTCGTAAGTATTCCGTAGAGGGGTTGTTTGAAAAATTCCGATGTCGTTTGATAGGGTAAATAAATTGTTGAAGTTTATGTGTGAGTGCTGGAATTTCCTGCGTTGCTTAGTTTATGCTGTCATTGTAACGGAAAAATGTTTTTGCAATATCTTTTGACCCAGGAGTCCGATTTGAGTAAACTAAAATGTTTTGGAAAGCTTATTCAGAGGCCTAACTGAATATTCTAATTTCAAGGCAAAATTGACTGTTTCTGGTGTCGTTGATTTTTAGGCGTGTCGGTCGAATTAAATTGTTGTTGTGTCGTCGGTGGCTTAGTGCCCCAAGTCGTTGTTGCAGTGTCGGCGCTTTGGTGCCTGAAGTTGTTGATGTGTTATTGATTATAGGATTGTTGGTCCCGGAGTTGTCTCCACATTGTTGCTTTGTTGTTGTCTTGTGCCAGGATGGTTGTTGCTGCTGTGTTCTGAGTCATGGGCGCCATGGGCGCAAGAGTTGCTGTTGTTGTGTTCCCTGTGTGAGTTGCAGGTTTAGGCGCCCTGCTGCTGGGCGCCGTGTCTGGTGTGTGTTCCGTGTCATGTTGCGTTTTGTGTCTCTGCTGCAGAAAATGGCGCCCTGTGCCTGGGCGCCACATCCTGTGTCTTACGTTTTTTGCGTGTTGCTGTTTTAGGCGCCCTGATGCCGTGCGCCGTGTCTGGTGCGTGTTCCTGTGCCATGTTGCGTTTTCTGTTGTGTTCCGGGCTGTCTGGACGCCAAGGGCGCCATTTCCTGCAGTGTTGTCTGTTGTGTTGCTGCCTGTTGCTAGGCGCCCTGCTCCTGGGCGCCAAAGTCATGTGTGTTGCGTTTGTTGCTAGGCGCCCTGCTCCTGGGCGCCAAGTCCACTTGTGTTGCCTGTTCAAGGCGCCCTGCTCTTGGGCGCCAGTTTTCTGTGTTGCTGTTTCCTGCTAGGCGCCCTGCTCCTGGGCGCCATTTCCTGCACTGTTTAGTTTTTACTTCAACATATCTGTTGACTCGCGAGTCCGATTGAAACGTTTCAAAATGTTTTGGAAAGCTTATTCAGAGGCCTAGCTGAATATCCTAATTTAAGGCAAAGTGATCTATTTTTCTGGAAATTGTTAGCCGTTGGCTTAACCGTTAAGTGTTGTCGTTTTTGGAAAAAGAAAATTTGTCGCATTTCAAATATTTTGGAAGATTGTCGTCGTCCCAATACTTTGGAAAATTGTTGTCATCTTGGTGTCTTGGTGTTGTTTGAGCTACGTGTGAAGGCTCAAGCCTTGGTGTTGTTGGCGTTAGGTGTGAAGGCTCCAAATCTTAGTGTTCCGTTGTTTCAGGTAGTTTTGGTGTTTTGGTGTCGTTGGGCTAGGTGTGAAAGCTCAATTTTGGTGATATTCGGTGATTTATTTTTGGTGTGTCACATTGTGACTAAATTTTGATGATTTCCTGTGTGCATTCATGGTGTCGCATACAGCATACGCATTTGTTTCGGTGAAGGCCTTTGGTCTTGGAGCTCATTTTTTTCTAAAACTAGTGAGCCGGGTGTGAAAGCTCAATTTTTCTAAATTGGTGAGCCGGGTGTGAAAGCTCTAAATATTGGTGACGCCTCTATTTACACGCAAAAACTTTTGGTGATTTGGTACCACATGCATATGCCCGTTGGTGTGGGTTGCATTCATGCATTATCATGACATTTGGTGACCGATTGTGGTGTTTACTGTAACACCCCAAATAATTTAATTAATTATTTAATTAAATTATTTAAGTGTTGCATTATTATTATTATATAAAATTATTAATAAAGTGTTTTTATTTAATTGAAGGGAGTAGCATCCACTAATTACGGCATAGTAGGAATGGCCCAAGAGCCCAAGCCCAAGACTTAGGCTCCTAGGCGCTAGGGTCTTGAGTTAGCCGTCGCATTTTGGTGAGAAAGAGAGAAAGAAAGAAAGTTTGCGAAGAGAGGAGAAGGAATAGAAGGGTGTACGGCGCGCAAGGGAGAAGAGGAGAAGGAGAGGTGCGATCGGCCAAGAGAGAAGAGGAGCAAGGAACTGTTGCTGTGGTTACTTTGGTGCTTTCGTAGAGGTCTCATCATCTTCGGAAAAACTAAGGTAAGGGCGGTCTTGCTTTATAATAGGGTTTATAATGGAAGTATGTGGGGTTAGGATCTATGTCGCCTTAGGATTGTTGTTTGATGTTTGATTAGTGATAGTTGAAATATAACCATGTTGATTGAAGTTTTTGATTGATAGTGGCGTGTTGAAACTGGGTGTTTTGATGATGATTATAAAAGAAATTGGTGATTTGATGTTGTCATGGATGCGTATGAGGTATTGGGAAATTTAGTGACGTTGATGTTCAAGTCCTAGGCGCCTTAGGCGCCATTGTTGTTGCCATTGTCACGCATTGTTGTTGCTGTCTGGGCGCCATGGGCGCCTGTTGCCTGTCTTGTCGCGTTTCGGTGTTGCTGCCTTGGCGCAGGGGCGCCTTGGGCGCAGGTTCCCTGTGCCTGGGCGCCAAGGGCGCCTAATTTTGGCTGCCCGTGTTGCGTTCTTAAGTTGTGTTTCTGAGTAGTTATGTTGCTTGGATGTCATTGGTGCTAAATTTTGGTTGCTAGGTTGCGTATTCTGAACTGTCACTAGGATCCCCTCCCCTGGGCGCCAAAGGCGCATGTTGCCTGCTGGGTTGCTGTTTGTGTCTGTGCTGGGCGCCAGGTTCCCTGTGCCTGGGCGCCAAGGGCGCTAGGATCCCTCCTGCGCCAGTTTTCTGTGTCTGGGCGCCAGGATCCCTCCTCCGCCAGTTTTGTGTCTGGGCGCCAGGATCCCTCCTGCGCCAGTTTTCTGTGTCTGGGCGCCAGGATCCCTCCTGCGCCAGTTTTGTGTATGGGCGCCGGGATCCCGGCCTGCGCCAGTTTTGATGTTGCGCCAGGATGTTGGCGTAGAGGGGCGCCTGGGCGCCGGTGTTGCTGCCCAGCGCCAGTTTTGTGCGCTGCTGTTCCCTGCTAGGCGCCCAGTGCCTGGGCGCCATTTTCAGCATTGTGTCTCAGGTTTGTTCCCACTTTGTTTTTGGCATATCTTTTCACTCGGGTGTCCGTTTTAAGTGCTCCAAAGTGAGTTGCGAAGATTATTCAGTCCTCTATATGTATGATCTACTTTAAGGTGAAAAATTATTATTTTTCTGATAGTTTCTGGACGCCAATCTTGTGTTGCCATGTTAATGCTAATGACGATGGGTCTAATGACCAAATGATAATGATGTGGTCATTGACGATGGGTCTAATGACCAAAATGACGATGATGATATGGATGACATTGTAGTTGTGATGATTATGTTTTGTTGGTTGTTCATGAAGTCACATGCATACATGTGCATATACTGACGATGTAAGGCTGCGGTCTCGAGCTAGTGACGATGAATAAGGCTCAAAAAGTGACGATGTGCCCAATTGGCAAAATTAGTGACGATGATTGTACCACATGCATACTTGCACTTCATACATTCATTCTCATCATTGACAATTATTATTTTGGTCGGTGTGCAATATATTTGTGTGGCAAATATAAATGTTGACGTGGTTGTGTAGTGAGCGCTGTATATATATATTGGGGTGACTGCTGCTTATAAATGTATTGCTATAGTTGTTACATATATATATAAATTGTAAAAAATTGTTATGTATATATATATATATATATAAATGTATATATATGTATTGTTGTGATTGGTATAGTTCTGTACTCTGGCATACTGCTTATTATAAGCTTTATTATACGGTTAGACTCACCCCTTATGTTGATTATTACTACAGGTAACCGTGAGTGAAGTCTTTTAACCCTTCATCCCTCGAGTCGGTCATGCTCTGATACGTAGCACCTAGGGGGCGAATAACTGTTATTTTTGGTTTTATTTTATGTGACACTGATGGATTTGTATTGATGTTATTACAACTATGTTTGGAAACTATTTCTTTTAACCCGCTGCGTGTTGATGAACTATTTGTTGTAGACTTTTGAGTACTGGAGGGTTCGCCCAATTTATTGAGGATCTACGTATTATGTTTTTCGTTGAAATGATGAATTTTATTATCAATTGTGTATGCTGGAATTGAAGTAAATGTAGCATCCCGTTTGGATGAATTGAAAAATAATTTTTAAACTCTGATATTTTTAATTTTAAATTGCTGGGTAGAAATGGGGCGTTACATTAGTGGTATCAGAGCAGTTCGGTCTGTCCGGCCAAGTTGTCCAGTCATAGTGTCTTATGACAATTAAGTGTTGTTAGATTAGTTCTAAATTATTGTTCGTGCTGCAGTGCTAAGTTGAAAATGGCTGGGAGAAACAATGCTGCTCTTGCTGCTGCTCTGCAAGCTATGGCGCAGGCTGTTGGGAACCAGCAGAATGACGGTGAAAAAACTGGAACTCGCAGTCTGGCCACTTTTCAGAGGGAGAAGCCGCCTACTTTTAAGGGCAAGTATGACCTTGATGGTGCTCTGGCGTGGTTGAAGGAATTGGAAAGGATTTTCCGTGTCATGGATTGTAATGAAGCTCAAATGGTCAGATATGGTACTCATGTGCTGGCAGAAGAAGCTGATGATTGGTGGTTGGAGGTTAGGCAAAGGTTAGAGACTGCTAATGAAGAGATTACTTGGGTTGTATTCCGTAGGGAGTTTTTGAGAAAATACTTTCCAGAAGATGTCAGGGACAAGAAGGAGATTGAGTTCCTTGAGCTGAAGCAAGGAAACATGTCTGTAATAGAATATGCTTCCAAGTTCACTGAATTGGCCAAATTCTATCCTCACTACACTGATGCTAACTCTGAGTTCTCCAAATGTATCAAATTTGAGAATGGGTTAAGGGCTGACATTAAGAAAGCTATTGGGTACCAGAAGATTCGGGTATTCACTGATTTGATTGACAGTTGTAGGATTTTTGAAGAAGACAGTAGTGCTCACTCTAAGGTTATGAGGGATCAGAGGGGTAAATTTCAGAACCGTAGTAAGCCATATGAGGTTCCTGCTGGTAGGGGTAAACAGAGATATGCTGATGGTAAGAAGTCTGCTGAGGGTAAGAAGTCTAGTGGGGGAGATGCTCCCTCTAACCTTGTGTGTTTTAAGTGTGGTAAGTCTGGTCATAAAAGCTACGAATGCAAGTCGGGAGTGAGAGTGTGTTTCCGCAAAGAGGGTCATTTGGCGTCTGACTGTGAACGCAAGGACGTGGTTTGTTTCAACTGTGGTGAGGTGGGTCATATTAGCACCAAGTGTTCTAAGCCGAAGAAAGAGAAGAGTAGTGGGAGGGTGTTTGCTCTCGCGGGATCAGAGGAGGCTAATGAGATAAGAGGTACATGTTTTATTAATGGTATCCCTTTGATTGCTATTGTTGATACCGGTGCCACGCATTCATTCATCGCTGCTATATGTGTTAAGAAATTGGGTCTAGCCTTGTCTTCTTTGATGAGGGAGATGGTTATCGATACTCCAGCTAGGGTTCGGTAACTACCTCTCTTGTGTGTGTTAAGTGCCCTCTGTCGGTCTTCGGCAGAGATTTCGTTGTTGATTTGATTTGTTTGCCGTTGGGTGGGTTGGATGTTATTCTTGGTATGGACTGGTTAGTGGATAACCATGTCCATATTAATTGCTTTAGTAAGTCTGTGAGTTTCCATTCTCTCGAAAAGGAAGAATCTGTTTTGTTGCCTGCTGGTCAGTTGCATAAAGTAATGAAGGAGGGAGTTAGTCTGTTTGCTCTGATGGCGTCGTTGTCTGCTGAGAATCAGGCTATCATTGAAGGGTTGCAGGTGGTGTGTGAGTTTCCCGAAGTGTTCCCTGATGAGATTCCAAGTGTCCCGCCAGAGAGGGAAGTTGAGTTTGCTATTGATCTTGTACCTGGTACTAGGCCTGTGTCTATGGCACCGTACCGGATGTCAGCATCAGAATTGTCAGAATTGAAGAAGCAACTAGAAGATCTGCTTGAGAAGAAATTTGTAAGGCCAAGTGTGTCACCGTGGAGAGCTCCTGTGTTGTTGGTGAAGAAGAAGGATGGAAGTATGAGGCTCTGTGTTGATTATAGGCAGTTGAACAAGGTGACAATTAAAAACAAGTATCCGCTCCCGAGGATTGATGATTTGATGGACCAATTGGTGGGTGCTAAGGTGTTTAGAAAGATTGATTTGAGGTCGGGTTATCACCAGATCAAGGTGAAGGATGAAGACATTCAGAAGACAGCTTTCAGAACTAGATATGGGCACTATGAGTATTCCGTGATGCCGTTTGGTGTTACCAACGCGCCGGGAGTATTTATGGAATACATGAACCGTATTTTCCATAGTTACTTGGATCGGTTTGTGGTGGTGTTTATAGATGACATTCTGGTGTATTCTAAGACGGAAGAGGAGCACGCAGAACATTTGAGGTTAGTGCTAGAAGTGTTGAAAGAAAAGAAGCTGTATGCAAAGTTGTCTAAGTGTGAGTTCTGGCTGAATGAAGTAAGTTTCCTTGGTCATGTTATCTCTGTTAATGGTATTGTTGTGGATCCAGCCAAGGTAGATGCTGTGTTGCAATGGGAGAGCCCGAAGTCAGTTACTGAGATTAGAAGCTTCTTGGGGTTAGCTGGTTATTATAGGAGGTTTATTGAAGGATTCTCTAAGTTAGCCCTTCCGTTGACTCAATTGACTTGTAAGGGAAAGGCTTTTATGTGGGATGCTCGATGTGAAGAGAGCTTCAATGAGTTGAAGATCCGGATCAACCGTTTGTGGTGTATTGTGATGCGTCCAAAATGGGTTTGGGAGGTGTGCTTATGCAAGATGGTAAGGTAGTAGCTTATGCGTCTAGACAGTAGAGGACCCATGAGAAGAACTACCCTACGCATGATTTGGAGCTAGCTGCGATTGTGTTTGTGCTGAAGATTTGGAGGCACTGTAACGCCCCAAAAATTAATTTATTTAATTAATTAAATGAAATTGAGTGGTAGAAATAATAATATAATTATTATTTATTACTTAATAAAATAATTATAGGTGTTATTATATGTGAGCCTTAGTTGGGTTGGAATTAATTATTTAATTTGAAGGGAGTGGTGATGGTAATTCCGGATGTTAGGATTGGCCCAAGCCCAAGCCCATTGACTTAGGCCTAGGCGAATTAGTAAGGGTTGGAGGCAAGTGCCTCATTGGTGCAAAAGAAGGAAAAGGATTCGAAGAGAGGAGAGAAGAGAAGAGGAAGAAACTTGCGAAGAGGAGAGTGAGAAAGAAAGGGCGCGACAGTACTAGGGCAAAGGAGGAGAGCTTGGATCGTTGGTGGTGTTGGTGAATTCTAGGGTGCCGTGCGAGTTCTCCACTTCAAGAGGTTAGGGGGCTCTTCTTTTCGTTTTTAATAGTGTATGTGATGAGTATCGTATAGGGTTAGGTTTTAGAGTGATTTTCTTGAATGAATTGTTTATTTTGATGTTGTGGCTATGCTGAATTTTAATTGTGCAAAGATATGTTTGATTAGGTGTTGAATTGTACACAATAATGATTGAGCATGCCCATTGTTTGATGTTATGATTGAATGAAATTTTGGTGAAAAACATGATGGTCAGTCTTATATTGATATATTAAGGTTGGAGATTTAATTTGGGAATTTTTGGTGGCGAGGAACTCGAATTTGGTTGGCTCCTTAGGCTCCTAGGGAGTTTTGGGTGTTGCTGGAAATTCTGTCTAAGTCTGTGTCTAGCTCCTGGGAGCCAGGCGCCCATGTGCTGTGTCTGTGTTGCCTGTGTCTGGTTCTGTGCCTAGACACTGGGCGCCGGGTTCCCTTGTCTGCGCCACTGTGTTGCAGAATTGTGTTGTTCGTGTCTAGGCACCATGGGAGCCGAGGGTCCCGGAGATTGGATGCTCGGTTTGCTTTCAAATTTGGTATGGGAGTTCCTGGGCACAAAAAGAGTCAGTTTCAGGTGTTGGGTCAAAATTTGGCCGTGTTCCTTGTGCCATGGGCGCCAAGGGTCCCAACCTTATGTTGTCTATTTTGCGAAAATTGATACTGGGTTTTCATGTCCAAGTTAAATGGCTCGTGCAAAACAATTTTTGGAGTCATAGGAGTTGTGGTCTGTCATGGCCCTAGGCGCCTAGTGCATGGGCGCCGTGTGCTCTGCGCCAGTTTTGGGTGTTCCTGCACCAGTTGTGTCTGGGCGCTAGGCGCCCTGCGCCAATTTTGTTAGGCGCCCTGCGCCAGTTTTGCTAGGCGCCCTGCGGCAGTTTTGCTGGGCGCCAAAAATCAGGATGTTGCCCAAATTTCCCAAACTTGTTTTTAATGTAACTTTTGACTCGGTTATCCAAATTTAACGGTTCAAAATGCGTTTCGAAGCTAATTTCGGTGTCTATCTAAATATTCTGGTTTTATGCAAAAATGAGTTATTTTACTGGTGGTTCTGGACTGAAGTTGTTCAATGTGTCTAAATTCAATTTTTATTCACTTTCCCTATGTCGTGTCAAATCCTAAATTGGCCTAATTGAAATTGGTGTTGGTGTGAGTGGTGGGTTGAGTTGGTGAGTTTATTGTGGTGTGATTGGTGAGCAGAGGCTTCGGCCGAATTTTAATTGGTGAGCTGATTAATACAATGATGAGAATATGAATGAAATGGTGAGTTGATTAAATGGTGAATTGATGAATTGTGTGATGTGTTGTGGTGCATTTCCATAGCATCTCATGGAACATGTGCATTATTGGTGAGCAGAGGCTTCGGCCTAATTTTATTTGGTGAGCAGAGGCTACGGCCTATTTGTATTTGGTGACGGATCCGACATGCATGTGCCCGTGGAGTTTGGGTTGCATTTCATGCATAACCATATATTGTGTAGTGTTGTTTGGAAATGTAAGTTTGATGTGGTTGTTGCCACTGTTGTGAATCGGTGTGCTTAGTTACCTTTTCCTATGCAGTGCTTATTTCCATATGTTATTAATTATGAAAAGAGACTCACCCTACTGCTTTTATGTTGCTTCTTATGTCGGCAACGTGCAGGTAATAACAAGTGAGGGTTACCCTTATGCCTTCGTCTGGTAGGAAGTGTCATGCTCTGATACGTAGCACCGGGGGGCGTCTTATGCTTATGTGTTATTGTTTTTATGCTGTTAGACTATTACTAGTGCTGTATTTGGTTTTGTTTTTCGAACTTGTTATTATTCCGCTGCTGTAGTGACTGTATTTGGTCGATGCGAACTAAACGGTGTTTCATGGTGCTATGTATCTTGTGGTTTTAACCGAACTATGAAAATTGAAGTTGTTGATTTAATGAAGTAAGTGTAGCACTCGCTTAGATTGTTTCAAAAAAAAAAAAACTCTGATTTTATTAAATAATAAGGTTATTAGAAAAGGGGTGTTACATTAGTGGTATGAGAGCAATGGTTGGTCCGTCCGGCCAAGTCGTAGAGTCGTTGTGTCGGTTAACGACCAACTGTTGTCTTTTAGTCTTGACCATTGGTTTGTGTTGTAGTGATGTTCCTGCAGGTACAAGTAGACGGAAGCCGCTATGGTAAGTAAACTAGTGGGGGAGACGCCCCTACTGGTATTGTGTGTTGTTTGCTATGTTGTGCTCCGTGTGAACCCTGTGTCATTTGGTTGTGACTTTTATTTTGACCCTGTTGTTGTGCTTATGTGCTTTTGGTGATTGCTGCTGCTGTAAATTAAGTTACTGTTGTGCTGCAAAGTAAATACTGTGTTATTGCCATTGCTGTTTGTTATTGTTACGTAGTTGGGTTATTGTACCATTAAACTACTGTTGCTGTTAGCTGGAAATATTATTGCTGTTACTGTGTAATTGCCGTTTTAAAAGATCGATGTTGCTGTTGTTGGAAATATTGTACTGTTTTCTAAGGATTAGTGTTGCTGTTTAATTATTGATGTTTTTGAAAACCGTTTTATTTTAGCGACACTGATGCCGTGTGCTATGTAATTTTATGATCTGAAGGGAAAAAGGGCTTCTGAAATTGTTTTTGAAAAGTCAAATGGACGATTTTACGGTTGGAAACTGATATTGGTGATAAAATCTACTTTAACGAAGGAACGTAGGTGTTGTTGTTGTAGAAATTGAAAGAAATGAATTATTTTGGACTTAGGATTTTAAATGAAGGAAGTGTACGTGTTGAAGTTTTGTGGAATTGGAAAAATGACCTTTTTCTCTAATTGGTTTTATTTTAAAAAGGAGTAGCGACTTGTGGTGGTGTGGGTTTTAAAATTTTGTCAAAAATGATTTGATCACGATTTTGAAAACTATTATTGGGTTTCTTTGGGAGCAAAAGTGTATTAGTATGTATTAGTATGTATGGGACCTTGGCGTGCTCTATGTATTGTTTGACTTATAAGAAAATATTGATTCGAGAGGTTAGTCTTGCTTGTGACTAACGTTATTAGTATATAAATGCATTGAGTTAATAGGATGAACTAAAATTAATTGATGCATGCGTAAGTCGAATTGGGCGGTAAAGATGTATAATTGAATTGTTAGTAATTTAGAGACTTTATAGAGCCGAGTTTGTAGTTAAATGGAGACACCTTATAAAAATGAACTTGTTATTTGGGGAGTGACTTTTAATTACTAATGAGAGGAAGCTGATTTTTGGTATTTTCTGAGAATGTGCTAAACTGTATTTTTAGTAGTTAGAGAGTTGTACTAGTTGGTTTTACAAGTAGCAAGGTTGAATTTTGAAGAAAATGATGTTTGAATGTATATGATTATTGGGAAGTTTAAACTATGCTTGATGGCTGAATTGGTGGCTGCTTGGATGCTTAATTTGTTGCTAGGCTCACTGTGTAGGCACTTTGAGTAGGTTTGACTTTCGGCTAAACTATGACTGTTTTACTGAATTGATAAATTATGTAGCACACAATTTTAGAAACTAAACTGAACGCTGGTCATTTTGGCTTTGGTTTGGTCGCATTTGGAGTAGTATAGCTCCAGTTATGGGCTTCGCAAGTTCGGGTAAAATTCTAGGGACCGTCCGGGCATAGGGTCAATGTGTTGATTGTGGTGTTTTCAAATGAACTCCTTTTCGAATGAATCCAAATTCTTTGAAAACTAGACAAAATGATTTACTGTTTAGGCTGAAGTTTCGTGTTATTTGGGTTTGTTTTGGGAATTGTAGAAGAGTCACAACTTTGGACACAGTCGCTGCCCCATTTTCTGGACCAACTGCTTTGTTTGCGAAAACTGTGCTATTCGACTCATCATTTTGAAATTTTAAAAATATATCCAGAAACTAGACTTCGTAAGTATTCCGTAGAGGGGTTGTTTGAAAAATTCCGATGTCGTTTGATAGGGTAAATAAATTGTTGAAGTTTATGTGTGAGTGCTGGAATTTCCTGCGTTGCTTAGTTTATGCTGTCATTGTAACGGAAAAATGTTTTTGCAATATCTTTTGACCCAGGAGTCCGATTTGAGTAAACTAAAATGTTTTGGAAAGCTTATTCAGAGGCCTAACTGAATATTCTAATTTCAAGGCAAAATTGACTGTTTCTGGTGTCGTTGATTTTTAGGCGTGTCGGTCGAATTAAATTGTTGTTGTGTCGTCGGTGGCTTAGTGCCCCAAGTCGTTGTTGCAGTGTCGGCGCTTTGGTGCCTGAAGTTGTTGATGTGTTATTGATTATAGGATTGTTGGTCCCGGAGTTGTCTCCACATTGTTGCTTTGTTGTTGCTTGTGGTTGCCTCGTTAATAATGTTGATGTTTAGGTGTTGTCTTGGGTACCGCCGAATGGCCCAAGTTATATTGTCGTTGTTGATGTCGCCTGAGTGGCAATTTTAGTTGTTGATGTCGCCTGAGTGGCAAAGTTGTTCGTTGATGTCGTTGTCATGTTGCTAAATTATGAGGCTTGTGGTACGACTGTTATGCGCCCGGTGAGTTTCGTTATGATGCTGTGATGATTGATGTATTTTGTTATCCTTAAGGGTAGATGAGTGAGATAGAATGCGAGCTAGTTTATCAGAGTAGCGCAGCGGAGTAGAGAGTGAGTCTGGTTATTACTGCTTGAAGTTACCTGGCTGAACAAGTAGGAGGGACGGCCGCCCAAGCACTTACCGCCGGTAATCAAAGCAATAGTAATCAGCATATAGATGGCCCTAGTTGTCTAGGTGGACTTAGAGGGAGAGTGTTGGCGTGGCAGGTAAATTTCGAGGATGAAATTCCTTTAAGTGGGGGAGAGTTGTAACGCCCCAAAAATTAATTTATTTAATTAATTAAATGAAATTGAGTGGTAGAAATAATAATATAATTATTATTTATTACTTAATAAAATAATTATAGGTGTTATTATATGTGAGCCTTAGTTGGGTTGGAAATACTTATTTAATTTGAAGGGAGTGGTGATGGTAATTCGGGATGTTAGGATTGGCCCAAGCCCAAGCCCATTGACTTAGGCCTAGGTGAATTAGTAAGGGTTGTAGGCAAGTGCCTCATTTGTGCAAAAGAAGGAAAAGGATTCGAAGAGAGGAGAGAAGAGAAGAGGAAGAAACTTGCGAAGAGGAGAGTGAGAAAGAAAGGGCGCGACGGTACTAGGGCAAAGGAGGAGAGCTTGGATCGTTGGTGGTGTTGGTGAATTCTAGGGTGCCTTGCGAGTTCTCCACTTCAAGAGGTTAGGGGGCTCTTCTTTTCGTTTTTAATAGTGTATGTGATGAGTATCGTATAGGGTTAGGTTTTAGAGTGATTTTCTTGAATGAATTGTGTATTTTGATGTTGTGGCTATGCTGAATTTTAATTGTGCAAAGATATGTTTGATTAGGTGTTGAATTGTACACAATAATGATTGAGCATGCCCATTGTTTGATGTTATGATTGAATGAAATTTTGGTGAAAAACATGATGGTCAGTCTTATATTGATATATTAAGGTTGGAGATTTAATTTGGGAATTTTTGGTGTCGAGGAACTCGAATTTGGTTGGCTCCTTAGGCTCCTAGGGAGTTTTGGGTGTTACTGGAAATTCTGTCTAAGTCTGTGTCTAGCTCCTGGGAGCCAGGCGCCCATGTGCTGTGTCTGTGTTGCCTGTGTCTGGTTCTGTGCCTAGACACTGGGCCCCGGGTTCCCTTGTCTGCGCCACTGTGTTGCAGAACTGTGTTGCTCGTGTCTAGGCACCATGGGAGCCGAGGGTCCCGGAGATTGGATGCTCGGTTTGCTTTCAAATTTGGTATGGAAGTTCCTGGGCACAAAATGAGTCAGTTTCAGGTGTTGGGTCAAAATTTGGCCGTGTTCCTTGTGCCATGGGCGCCAAGGGTCCCAACCTTATGTTGTCTATTTTGCGAAAATTGATACTGGGTTTTCATGTCCAAGTTAAATGGCTCGTGCAAAACAATTTTTGGAGTCATAGGAGTTGTGGTCTGTCATGGCCCTAGGCGCCTAGTGCATGGGCGCCGTGTGCTCTGCGCCAGTTTTGGGTGTTCCTGCGCCAGTTCTGTGTCTGGGCGCTAGGCGCCCTGCGCCAGTTTTGTTAGGCGCCCTGCGCCAGTTTTGCTAGGCGCCCTGCGCCAGTTTTGCTAGGCGCCCTGCGCCAGTTTTGCTGGGCGCCAAAAATCAGGATGTTGCCCAAATTTCCCAAACTTGTTTTTAATGTAACTTTTGACTCGGTTATCCAAATTTAACGGTTCAAAATGCGTTTCGAAGCTAATTTTGGTGTCTATCTAAATATTCTGGTTTTATGCAAAAATGAGTTATTTTACTGGTGGTTCTGGACTGAAGTTGTTCAAGGTGTCTAAATTCAATTTTTAATCACTTTCCCTATGTCGTGTCAAATCCTAAATTCGCCTAATTGAAATTGGTGTTGGTGTGAGTGGTGGGTTGAGTTGGTGAGTGTATTATGGTGTGATTGGTGAGCAGAGGCTTCGGCCTAATTTTAATTGGTGAGCTGATTAATACAATGATGAGAATATGAATAAAATGGTGAGTTGATTAAATGGTGAATTGATGAATTGTGTGATGTGTTGTGGTGCATTTCCATAGCATCTCATGGAACATGTGCATTATTGGTGAGCAGAGGCTTCGGCCTAATTTTATTTGGTGAGCAGAGGCTACGGCCTATTTGTATTTGGTGACAGATCCGACATGCATGTGCCCGTGGAGTTTGGGGTGCATTTCATGCATAACCATATATTGTGTAGTGTTGTTTGGAAATGTAAGTTTGATGTGGTTGTTGCCACTGTTGTGAATCGGTGTGCTTAGTTACCTTTTCCTATGCAGTGCTTATTTCCATATGTTATTAATTATGAAAAGAGACTCACCCTACTGCTTTTAGGTTGCTTCTTATGTCGGCAACGTGCAGGTAATAACAAGTGAGGGTTACCCTTATGCCTTCGTCTGGTAGGAAGTGTCATGCTCTGATACGTAGCACTGGGGGGGGGGGGCGTCTTATGCTTATGTGTTATTGTTTTTATGCTGTTAGACTATTACTAGTGCTGTATTTGGTTTTGTTTTTCGAACTTGTTATTATTCCGCTGCTGTAGCGACTGTATTTGGTCGATGCGAACTAAACGGTGTTTCATGGTGCTATGTATCTTGTGGTTTTAACCGAACTATGAAAATTGAAGTTGTTGATTTAATGAAGTAAGTGTAGCACTCGCTTAGATTGTTTCAAAAAAAAAAAGAAACTCTGATTTTATTAAATAGTAAGGTTATTAGAAAAGGGGTGTTACATTAGTGGTATCAGAGCAATGGTTGGTCCGTCCGGCCAAGTCGTAGAGTCGTTGTGTCGGTTAACGACCAACTGTTGTCTTTTAGTCTTGACCATTGGTTTGTGTTGTAGTGATGTTCCTGCAGGTACAAGTAGACGGAAGCCGCTATGGTAAGTAAACTAGTGGGGGAGACGCCCCTACTGGTATTGTGTGCTGTTTGCTATGTTGTGCTCCGTGTGAACCCTGTGTCGTTTGGTTGTGACTTTTATTTTGACCCTGTTGTTGTGCTTATGTGCTTTTGGTGATTGCTGCTGCTGTAAATTAAGTTACTGTTGTGCTGCAAAGTAAATACTGTGTTATTGCCATTGCTGTTTGTTATTGTTACGTAGTTGGGTTATTGTACCATTAAACTACTGTTGCTGTTAGCTGGAAATATTATTGCTGTTACTGTGTAATTGCCGTTTTAAAAGATCGATGTTGCTGTTGTTGGAAATATTGTACTGTTTTCTAAGGATTAGTGTTGCTGTTTAATTATTGATGTTTTTGAAAACCGTTTTATTTTAGCGACACTGATGCCGTGTGCTATGTAATTTTATGATCTGAAGGGAAAAAGGGCTTCTGAAATTGTTTTTGAAAAGTCAAATGGACGATTTTACGGTTGGAAACTGATATTGGTGATAAAATCTACTTTAACGAAGGAACGTAGGTGTTGTTGTTGTAGAAATTGAAAGAAATGAATTATTTTGGACTTAGGATTTTAAATGAAGGAAGTGTAGGTGTTGAAGTTTTGTGGAATTGGAAAAATGACCTTTTTCTCTAATTGGTTTTATTTTAAAAAGGAGTAGCGACTTGTGGTGGTGTGGGTTTTAAAATTTTGTCAAAAATGATTTGATCACGATTTTGAAAACTATTATTGGGTTTCTTTGGGAGCAAAAGTGTATTAGTATGTATTAGTATGTATGGGACCTTGGTGTAACAGCCCAGGTCCACCGCAGCGGCCACCCCGGTCCCACTGTTACCTCACGATCTTCTCTACCCCTCTTGTAAAGTTTTTGCCTTCCGTGGGAATCGAACCTTGCACCTGAGGCATAAGTGCAAGTTAAACCCCCTTCCCACTACCAATTGAGCGCGCGCTCAATTGGTAGTGGGAAGGGGGTTTAACTTGCACTTATGCCTCAGGTGCAAGGTTCGATTCCCACGGAAGGCAAAAACTCTACAAGAGGGGTAGAGAAGATCGTGAGGTAACAGTGGGACCGGGGTGGCCGCTGCGGTGGACCTGGGCTGTTACATAACTACCCCTCTTGTAGAATTTTTGCCTTCCGTGGGAATCGAACCTTGCACCTGAGGCATAAGTGCAAGTTAAACCCCCTTCCCACTACCAATTGAGCGCGCGCTCAATTGGTAGTGGGAAGGGGGTTTAACTTGCACTTATGCCTCAGGTGCAAGGTTCGATTCCCACGGAAGGCAAAAACTCTACAAGAGGGGTAGAGAAGATCGTGAGGTAACAGTGGGACCGGGGTGGCCGCTGCGGTGGACCTGGGTTGTTACATAAAAAGGCGCCTTTTTTTGTAACAGCCCAGGTCCAACGCATTGGCCACCCCGGCACTATTACCTCACGGTCTTCTCTACCCCTCTTGTAGAATTTTTGCCTTCCGTGGGAATCGAACCTTGCACCTGAGGCATAAGTGCAAGTTAAACACACCTCCCACTACCAATTGAGCGCTCAATTGGTAGTGGGAGGTGTGTGTAACTTGCACTTATGCCTCAGGTGCAAGGTTCGATTCCCACGGAAGGCAAAAATTCTACAAGAGGGGTAGAGAAGACCGTGAGGTAATAGTGCCGGGGTGGCCAATGCGTTGGACCTGGGCTGTTACACTTGGCGTGCTCTATGTATTGTTTGACTTATAAGAAAATATTGATTCGAGAGGTTAGTCTTGCTTGTGACTAACGTTATTAGTATATAAATGCATTGAGTTAATAGGATGAACTAAAATTAATTGATGCATGCGTAAGTCGAATTGGGCGGTAAAGATGTATAATTGAATTGTTATTAATTTAGAGACTTTATAGAGCCGAGTTTGTAGTTAAATGGAGACACCTTATAAAAATGAACTTGTTGTTATTTGGGGAGTGACTTTTAATTACTAATGAGAGGAAGCTGATTTTTGGTATTTTCTGAGAAGGTGCTAAACTGTATTTTTAGTAGTTAGAGAGTTGTACTAGTTGGTTTTACAAGTAGCAAGGTTGAATTTTGAAGAAAATGATGTTTGAATATATATGATTATTGGGAAGTTTAAACTATGCTTGATGGCTGAATTGGTGGCTGCTTGGATGCTTAATTTGTTGCTAGGCTCACTGTGTAGGCACTTTGAGTAGGTTTGACTTTCGGCTAAACTAGGACTGTTTTACTGAATTGATAAATTATGTAGCACACAATTTTAGAAACTAGACTGAACTCTGGTCATTTTGGCTTTGGTTTGGTCGCATTTGGAGTAGTATAGCTCCAGTTATGGGCTTCGCAAGTTAGGGTAAAATTCTAGGGACCGTCCGGGCATAGGGTCAATGTTTTGATTGTGGTGTTTTCAAATGAACTCCTTTTCGAATGAATCCAAATTCTTTGAAAACTAGACAAAATGATTTACTGTTTAGGCTGAAGTTTCGTGTTATTTGGGTTTGTTTTGGGCATTGTAGAAGAGTCACAACTTTGGACACAGTCGCTGCCCCATTTTCTGGACCAACTGCTTTGTTTGCGAAAACTGTGCTATTCGACTCATCATTTTGAAATTCTAAAAATATAGCCAGAAACTAGACTTCGTAAGTATTCCGTAGAGGGGTTGTTTGAAAAATTCCGATGTCGTTTGATAGGGTAAATAAATTGTTGAAGTTTATGTTTGAGTGCTGGAATTTCCTGCGTTGCTTAGTTTATGCTGTCATTGTAACGGAAAAATGTTTTTGCAATATCTTTTGACCTAGGAGTCCGATTTGAGTAAACTAAAATGTTTTGGAAAGCTTATTCAGAGGCCTAACTGAATATTCTAATTTCAAGGCAAAATTGCCTGTTTCTGGTGTCGTTGATTTTTAGGCCTGTCGGTCGAATTAAATTGTTGTTGTGTCGTCGGTGGCTTAGTGCCCCAAGTCGTTGTTGCAGTGTCAGCGCTTTGGTGCCTGAAGTTGTTGATGTGTTATTGATTATAGGATTGTTGGTCCCGGAGTTGTCTCCACATTGTTGCTTTGTTGTTGCTTGTGGTTGCCTCGTTAATAATGTTGATGTTTAGGTGTTGTCTTGGGTACCGCCGAATGGCCCAAGTTATATTGTCGTTGTTGATGTCGCCTGAGTGGCCATTTTAGTTGTTGATGTCGCCTGAGTGGCAATTTTAGTTGTTGATGTCGCCTGAGTGGCAATTTTAGTTGTTGATGTCGCCTGAGTGGCAAAGTTGTTCGTTGATGTCGTTGTCATGTTGCTAAATTATGAGGCTTGTGGTACGACTGTTATGCGCCCGGTGAGTTTCGTTATGATGCTGTGATGATTGATGTATTTTGTTATCCTTAAGGGTAGATGAGTGAGGTAGAATGCGAGCTAGTTTATCAGAGTAGCGCAGCGGAGTAGAGAGTGAGTCTGGTTATTACTGCTTGAAGTTACCTGGCTGAACAAGTAGGAGGGACGGCCGCCCAAGCACTTACCGCCGGTAATCAAAGCAATAGTAATCAGCATATAGATGGCCCTAGTTGTCTAGGTGGCCTTAGAGGGAGAGTGTTGGCGTGGCAGGTAAATTTCGAGGACGAAATTCCTTTAAGTGGGGGAGAGTTGTAACGCCCCAAAAATTAATTTATTTAATTAATTAAATGAAATTGAGTGGTAGAAATAATAATATAATTATTATTTATTACTTAATAAAATAATTATAGGTGTTATTATATGTGAGCCTTAGTTGGGTTGGAAATAATTATTTAATTTGAAGGGAGTGGTGATGGTAATTCCGGATGTTAGGATTGGCCCAGGCCCAAGCCCATTGACTTAGGCCTAGGCGAATTAGTAAGGGTTGGAGGCAAGTGCCTCATTGGTGCAAAAGAAGGAAAAGGATTCGAAGAGAGGAGAGAAGAGAAGAGGAAGAAACTTGCGAAGAGGAGAGTGAGAAAGAAAGGGCGCGACGGTACTAGGGCAAAGGAGGAGAGCTTGGATCGTTGGTGGTGTTGGTGAATTCTAGGGTGCCTTGCGAGTTCTCCACTTCAAGAGGTTAGGGGGCTCTTCTTTTCGTTTTTAATAGTGTATGTGATGAGTATCGTATAGGGTTAGGTTTTAGAGTGATTTTCTTGAATGAATTGTGTATTTTGATGTTGTGGCTATGCTGAATTTTAATTGTGCAAAGATATGTTTGATTAGGTGTTGAATTGTACACAATAATGATTGAGCATGCCCATTGTTTGATGTTATGATTGAATGAAATTTTGGTGAAAAACATGATGGTCAGTCTTATATTGATATATTAAGGTCGGAGATTTAATTTGGGAATTTTTGTTGGCGAGGAACTCGAATTTGGTTGGCTCCTTAGGCTCCTAGGGAGTTTTGGGCGTTGCTGGAAATTCTGTCTAAGTCTGTGTCTAGCTCCTGGGAGCCAGGCGCCCATGTGCTGTGTCTGTGTTGCCTGTGTCTGGTTCTGTGCCTAGACACTGGGCGCCGGGTTCCCTTGTCTGCGCCACTGTGTTGTAGAATTGTGTTGCTCGTGTCTAGGCACCATGGGAGCCGAGGGTCCCGGAGATTGGATGCTCGGTTTGCTTTCAAATTTGGTATGGGAGTTCCTGGGCACAAAAAGAGTCAGTTTCAGGTGTTGGGTCAAAATTTGGCCGTGTTCCTTGTGCCATGGGCGCCAAGGGTCCCAACCTTATGTTGTCTATTTTGCGAAAATTGATACTGGGTTTTCATGTCCAAGTTAAATGGCTCGTGCAAAACAATTTTTGGAGTCATAGGAGTTGTGGTCTGTCATGGCCCTAGGCGCCTAGTGCATGGGCGCCGTGTGCTCTGCGCTAGTTTTGGGTGTTCCTGCACCAGTTCTGTGTTTGGGCGCTAGGCGCCCTGTGCCAGTTTTGTTAGGCGCCCTGCGCCAGTTTTGCTAGGCGACCTGCGCCAGTTTTGCTAGGCGCCCTGCGCCAGTTTTGCTAGGCGCCCTGCGCCAGTTTTGCTGGGCGCCAAAAATCAGGATGTTGCCCAAATTTCCCAAACTTGTTTTTAATGTAACTTTTGACTCGGTTATCCAAATTTAACGGTTCAAAATGCGTTTCGAAGCTAGTTTCGGTGTCTATCTAAATATTCTGGTTTTATGCAAAAATGAGTTATTTTACTGGTGGTTCTGGACTGAAGTTGTTCAAGGTGTCTAAATTCAATTTTTATTCACTTTCCCTATGTCGTGTCAAATCCTAAATTGGCCTAATTGAAATTGGTGTTGGTGTGAGTGGTGGGTTGAGTTGGCGAGTGTATTATGGTGTGATTGGTGAGCAGAGGCTTCGGCCTAATTTTAATTGGCGAGCTGATTAATACAATGATGAGAATATGAATAAAATGGTGAGTTGATTAAATGGTGAATTGGTGAATTGTGTGATGTGTTGTGGTGCATTTCCATAGCATCTCATGGAACATGTGCATTATTGGTGAGCAGAGGCTTCGGCCTAATTTTATTTGGTGAGCAGAGGCTACGGCCTATTTGTATTTGGTGACGGATCCGACATGCATGTGCCCGTGGAGTTTGGGTTGCATTTCATGCATAACCATATATTGTGTAGTGTTGTTTGGAAATGTAAGTTTGATGTGGTTGTTGCCACTGTTGTGAATCGGTGTGCTTAGTTACCTTTTCCTATGCAGTGCTTATTTCCATATGTTATTAATTATGAAAAGAGACGCACCCTACTGCTTTTATGTTGCTTCTTATGTCGGCAACGTGCAGGTAATAACAAGTGAGGGTTACCCTTATGCCTTCGGCTGGTAGGAAGTGCCATGCTCTGATACGTAGCACCGGGGGTGGCGTCTTATGCTTATGTGTTATTGTTTTTATGCTGTTAGACTATTACTGGTGCTGTATTTGGTTTTGTTTTTCGAACTTGTTATTATTCCGCTGCTGTAGTGACTGTATTTGGTCGATGCGAACTAAACGGTGTTTCATGGTGCTATGTATCTTGTGGTTTTAACCGAACTATGAAAATTGAAGTTGTTGATTTAATGAAGTAAGTGTAGCACTCGCTTAGATTGTTTCAAAAAAAAAAAACTCTGATTTTATTAAATAGTAAGGTTATTAGAAAAGGGGTGTTACAGGCACTATCTTTATGGTACTAGATTTGAGGTGTTTAGTGACCATAAGAGCTTGAAGTACTTGTTTGATCAGAAGGAGCTGAATATGAGACAGAGACGTTGGTTAGAATTGTTGAAGGACTATGAGTTCGGCTTGAACTATGATCAGAAGGAGCTAATGTCGTGGCTGATGCTTTAAGTCGAAAGACCTTGCATATGTCAGCAATGATGGTTAAAGAGTTGGAGTTGAATGAGCAATTCCGAGATATGAGCTTAGTTTGCGAAGTAACGCCGCAGAGTGTTAGATTGGGAATGTTGAAGATTGGCAATGACTTTCTGACTAGTATCCGGGAAGCCCAGAAGTCAGATGTGAAACTAGTGGACTTGATAGTTGTGAATGATCAAGCTGAGAATGGGGATTTCAAGTTAGATTCCCAAGGTGTGTTGAGATTCAGGGATAGAATCTGTATTCCTGATGATGCTGAGATGAAGAGAGTGATTCTTGAGGAGAGTCACAGAAGCAAGTTGAGTATTCATCCGGGGGCTACAAAGATGTACCAAGATTTGAAGAAACTGTTTTGGTGGCCGGGGATGAAGCGGGATGTGGCACAATTTGTGTATGCATGTTTGACTTGTCAGAAGTCAAAGGTTGAGCACCAGAAGCCTGCGGGGTTGATGCAACCATTGGATATCCAAGAGTGGAAATGGGACAGCATTGCTATGGATTTTGTGACGGGTTTGCCTCATACTGTGAAAGGGTATGATGCCATTTGGGTGATTGTTGATAGGTTAACAAAGTCGTCCCATTTTGTTCCTATTAATATCACGTATCCAGTGCCTAGGTTGGCAGAGATCTATATCCGGGAAGTTGTGAAGCTTCACGGAGTTCCTATAAGTATTGTTTCAGACAGAGACCCGAGGTTTACTTCCGAGTTCTGGAGAAGTTTGCATGAGAAGTTGGGATCAAAGTTGAGGTTGAGTTCAGCCTATCATCCTCAGACAGATGGTCAGTCAGAGAGGGCAATTCAGTCACTGGAAGATTTGTTGAGAGCCTATGTCTTGGAGCAGGGAGGTCCATGGGATTCCTACCTTCCATTGATAGAATTCACATACAACAACAGCTACCATTCTAGTATTGGGATGGCACCTTTTGAGGCGTTGTATGGTCGGAAGTGTAGAACCCCACTATGTTGGTATGAGTCTTGTGAGAGCGTGGTGTGTAACACCCCGTTTCTACCCTTTAATTTGTACGTCATTATCAGAGTACTTTCGTTTTCAAAAATAATAATTTAATTAGTAGAAAAGAAATGTCACATCTTCATTGATAAAACTCATCGACTACGCCATTAACATTTGTGTAAAACGCATTCGTCACAAAAGTCGAACTTCAAAAATATCTCATCACAGCGGAAATAGCAATAACTCACCAAAATCGCTCAAACACGTCTCAAACATCAATAAAATTATTAAAACAGTTAATTAAATAAGTAATCAACTCCAACCCCGCCCCCTAGGTGTTACAATATCAGAGAGCGATTCAAGACATCTCAACAGCTATAAAGGAAGGCAGCATGTCCTTCAATCGGAGTCACCTGCAGCGTTGCCACAATAGAGCAACATTCCAAGCAGAAGGGGTGAGAATTTTCAACAAAATATAATTAAGCATACAGCAGAGTAATATGAGCAAACGATCGGACAACATCATCATTAATATCAACTTCATCGTTGTTACACACAAAACCGAACAAAAATCACAATTCACATCACTCATCATAAAAAAAAATATGGATGCACATGAAAATGCAACCCACACCTGGGCATATGCATGATGGTACCATACTCGTCATAATAAGGCACTATGGGCACACCGTCACTGTTTTCTCGTCATAAATAAGCCACTATGGGCACACCGTCACTAAGAGGCCGAAGCCTATTCGTCATAAGATGCACATGCTATGAGACACTATGGACACATGTGCAATCACCAAAATTCGCTCACCCGGAGTACTCATCATCACTACCATAAGACACTCATAGAGTGTATTCATCATAGTCACCATATTAATATCACCACTCTTCATAAACAATCACATTCAAAAATAATGTAACAACATCTTTAAAATTATGGAATACATTTCACTTTCATACTTAGGAAGCGCCACAAATAAACTTGGGAAGAACATCTCATTTTCCAAGTGGAAGAAACCTCACATTTTTAACCGGAAAAATAGTAATAGTATCAAAGTCACATTTCCACGCTCTTTTCTTTTACAAAGTACAGAAATTCGGTTAATAAACGCAACAAATCGAAGCTGAAAAACAGTGGCCATTTATGCGCAAAAGCAGTAGCACTTTGACATCAAATCGAAACTGAAAATAGTGGCCATTATTGCGCAAAAACAGTAGCAATTTTACATCAAATCGAAACTGAAAACAGTGGCCATTTATTGCACAAAAACAGTAGCAATTTTACATCAAATCGAAACTGAAACAGTGGCCATTGTTGCGCAAAAACAGTAGCATTTTTACATCAAATCGAAACTGAGACAGTGGCCATTATTGCGCAAAAACAGTAGCATTCTATGGCTGAAACAGCAGCAAAAACAGCAACTTTAAATTGCAACACAGCAGTATTTTATTGGTAAAAACAGCAACATTTTATTGTGAAAACAGCAACATGACAGCAACAATTTATTGGTAAAAACAGCAACATTTCATTGACAGCAAACAGCATGATTAAATACAGCAACAGCAATATATAATTGACAGCAAACAGCATGATTAAATACAGCAACAGCAATATATAATTGACAGCAACAGCACCAAAAAAATTCTGCAAACAGCAACCTTTTATTTGACTAACAGCAACACTATTATTTGACTAACAGCAACAATTCATCTCCTCACATCATAGGATAATTCGCATCTCAACATAATAATTCAACCCATCATTCCTCTTCACTTATAAGTTTCTAATTCAACCACTAACACAAACCCACAAACCCTCCATATATTCAATTATATTAAATTGAAAACGCTCACCCTTACCTCGAATTTTGTATGCCCGAAACCACGATGAATGCGTCACGTGCAAAACTCCGCAACACGACGAGCCAAGGTCACCAAAAATTCGCAGCAGCCCCCTTCCTCCTCTTCTAAGCAATTCGCATCCATCACATAATTCATGGGGAAAAATCGCAACATGAAAAAGGAAGGGTTTTAGACCACCAACTTGGAATGATTACATAAATGGAAGAGAAGAGGATCAAAGGTACTTACCTAAAGCCAAGATGAAATAAAACCCTCTTTTCTTCTTGCTGGAAGTCGCAACTCTCTCCTCCTCTCACTCTCAGTTTCGCTGCCTTTGCTTCTTTCTTGAGAATGAGAGCTAATTCTTAGGTTTTAGGATAAATGGGAATGGGCTTGGGTCACTTAAGTGGCTTGGGCCCATTTTTCACACCACCCTTTTTAATTCTTTTCGCCTCCTACGATAAAACAATTATACATAAATTATTCCGCTTAAACAAATATTGAATCCCTCCAATAATTTAATTAATTAATCAATTAAATTATTTTAGGGCGTTACAACTCTCCCCCACTTAGAGAATTTCGTCCTCGAAATTACCTGAATCAAATAACTCTGGATAGGCTTCCTTCATCTTACTTTCCAATTCCCACGTCATGCTCTCGCCCACGGCTCCCAACCAAACCACTTTCACTAAATTAATCTCTTTGCCTCTTAACACTTTTACTTCACGGTCGTCAATTCTAACTGGCATAGTCTCCACGGTGAGATTGTCCCGCACCTCTACATCATCTAGTTGAATCACATGCGACGGATCCGCAACATACTTCCGAAGCTGCGACACGTGAAACACGTCGTGCAAGTTTGAAAGGTTAGGTGGTAAGGCCACCCGATATGCAACATTTCCAACTCTCTCCGTAATCTGATACGGTCCGATGAATCGAGGAGTCAACTTTTTAGATTTCAGTGCTCGACCAACACCAGTCATAGGCGTGACCCTTAAGAACACGTGGTCACCGGCTTCAAATTCTAAATCTTTCCTTCTCTTATCATGGTAGCTCTTCTGCCGACTCTGCGACGCTTTCATTTTCTCCCTGATCATCTTTACCTTCTCAGTAGTCTCTCTGACTAGCTCAGGTCCAAGTACTAAACTTTCCCCAGTTTCGTACCAACACACCGGAGTCCTACACCTCCGGCCATACAACGCCTCAAACGGCGCCATTCCGATACTGGAATGATAACTGTTGTTGTAGGTGAACTCAATTAACGGGAGATGAGTATCCCACGCACCTCCCTGCTCTAGTACACCTGACCTCAACAGGTCTTCCAATGATTGGATTGTCCTTTCTGTCTGCCCATCAGTCTGAGGATGATAAGCTGAACTCAATCTCAATTTCGACCCCAACTCCTTCTGTAAACTACTCCAAAACTCCGAAGTGAATCTCGGGTCCCTATCAGACACAATGCACAAAGGAACCCCATGCAGCTTCACAATCACCTGAATGTAGATTTCAGCCAATCTAGACACTGGATACTTAATGCCGATAGGAATAAAATGAGCCGACTTCGTCAATCTATCCACAACCACCCAAATTGAATCATGCCCTCTCACCGTATTGGGTAACCCGGTCACAAAATCCATGGAGATACTATCCCACTTCCATTCTGGAACATTCAACGGTTGCATCATTCCCGCAGGTTTCTGATGCTCGACTTTCGATTTCTAACAGGTCAAACACGAATACACAAACTGCGCCACATCGCGCTTCAACCCAGGCCACCAGAACATCTTCTTCAGATCTTGGTACATCTTCGTCGCTCCAGGATGGATACTCAACTTACTCTTATGCCCTTCCTCAAGAATTGCCTTTCTCATCTCCTCATCTTCGGGAACACAAATTCTCCCACGATACCTCAATACATTTTGCGTATCTATCACGAAGTCTTCATTCTCAGACTGACCGATCCCACTCATCAGATCAACTAATTTCACATCTAATTTCTGCGCCTCTCGGATACCAGCCATAAAATCATTGCCAATTTTCAACATACCTAACCTGACACTCTGAGGCGTAACTTCACACACTAAACTCATGTCCCTGAACTGCTCAATTAACTCAAGCTCTCTAGCCATCAATGCCGACATGTGCAAAGTCTTCCGACTCAGTGCATCCGCAACCACATTCGCTTTTCCCGGGTGATAACTCAATTCAAAATCATTATCTTTCAATAGTTCTAACCACCGGCGCTGCCTCATATTCAATTCTTTCTGGTCGAACAGATACCGTAGACTCTTGTGATCACTGAACACCTCAAATCTCGATCCATACAAGTAATGCCTCCAAATTTTTAATGCGAATACCACAGCAGCAAGTTCTAAGTCGTGAGTAGGGTAATTCTTTTCATGAATTCTCAATTGCCTAGACGCATAAGCGATCACTTTCCCATTGTGCATAAGCACACCACCCAATCCCATCTTAGACGCATCACAATAAACCACAAACGGTTCAACCGGATTAGGCAGGGTCAATACTGGAGACGTAGTCAACTTCTTCTTCAGCTCATCGAAACTTTCTTCACATCGGTCATTCCAAACAAAAGCCCTACCCTTGCAGGTCAATTGAGTCAATGGCAGAGCCAACTTCGAGAACCCCTCAATAAACCTTCTATAATAGCCAGCCAATCCCAGAAAACTCCTGATTTCAGTAACTGACTTTGGAGACTCCCATTGCAATACTGCATCAACTTTGGAAGGATCCACCGCAATTCCCTCACTAGAAATCACGTGACCGAGGAAACTGACTTCTTTCAACCAAAACTCACACTTGGACAGCTTCGCATACAACTTTCGATCCTTCAGAATTTCTAACACCAGCCTCAGATGTTCCGCATGCTCCTTCTCTGACTTAGAGTAAATCAGAATGTCATCAATGAAAACTACCACAAACTTATCCAAGTACTCACGGAAGATTTGGTTCATGTACCCCATAAATACCCCCGGCGCATTAGTCACACCGAAAGGCATAACGGAATACTCATAGTGCCCATATCTTGTCCTAAATGCCGTCTTCTGGACATCTTCATCCTTGACCTTGATCTGATGATAACCAGACCTTAAGTCAA
Source organism: Astragalus membranaceus (assembly GCA_039519185.1). Classification (NCBI taxonomy): domain Eukaryota; kingdom Viridiplantae; phylum Streptophyta; class Magnoliopsida; order Fabales; family Fabaceae; genus Astragalus; species Astragalus membranaceus. Next base: position 60,189,637 of record CM076854.1, read on the forward strand.
TCTTGCTAAATACTTTAGCACCCACTAACTGATCCATCAAGTCATCAATTCTTGGCAACGGATACTTGTTCTTGATTGTAACTTTATTTAACTGCCGATAGTCTACGCACAACCTCATACTACCGTCTTTCTTTTTCACTAGCAACACTGGAGCTCCCCAAGGCGACACACTCGGTCTTACAAACTTCTTTTCTAATAAATCTTCAAGTTGCTTCTTCAATTCTGCCAACTCAGATGCAGACATTCTATATGGCGCCATAGACACAGGCTTAGTGCCGGGAACCAGGTCAATAGCAAACTCCACCTCTCTCTCTGGTGGTACATCCGGAATCTCGTCAGGGAACACCTCAGAAAACTCACGCACTACCGGCAACACATCAATCTTCGCTTGGCTCTCAGCAGACAACGACGGCAACAGAGAAAACAGCTGAACCTCTTCTCTCATCACTCTATGCAGCTGACCCGCAGATAACAGGCCAGACTCCCCTTCAGGAGACTCAAAACTCACGGACCTCTCTCGACAGTTGATATGGACATGGTTATCAACTAACCAGTCCATACCCAGAATGACATCCATTCCACTCAGCAGCAAACAGATCAAATCAATTAAGAATTCTCTACCATATACAGATACAGGACATTTGGCACAAACAACGGCGGTAGTCACCGAACCCTTAGCTGGAGTGTCGATGACCATCTCCCTCAACATATCAAATAAAACAAGGCTTAACTTCTCAACACATGCAGCAGCAATAAAACTATGGGTAGCACCAGTATCAACAATAACAACAAGAGGAAAATTATTGATATAGCACGTACCTCAAATCTCGTTCACTACATCAGACTCAGCCAGAGCGAACACCTTTCCAAAGGACTTCTCCTTCTTGGGTTTCGAACACTGTGTACTAACATGACCACTCTCCCCGCATTTGAAACATACCACTTCTTTCTTATCACATCCGGAAGATATATGCCCCTCTTGTCCACACCGATAACATCTCTTCTTATCCCCGCTTGGGCAATCTGGACTTTTATGACCCACTTTCCCACACGAGTAACAAGTAACACTGGCCGCAGCATCTCCCCCACTTCGCTTAGGCCCACCAACAAACTTACCCTTGCCCTTACCAGCAGGCGCCTCATATGGCTTACCACGACTTGAGAAATTATTTTGTTTTTCTTTCATGACTCTGGAGAAAGCATTATTGTCCTCCTCAAAAATTCTGGCGCTATTAACCAACAATGGAAACACACGAATCTGCTGGTACCCTATGGCCCTCTTAATGTCAGCACGCAACCCATTTTCAAATTTGATGCATTTGGAGAACTCCGCACCCTCTCTATCATAATGAGGGTAAAACTTAGACAGCTCAGTAAATTTTGCAGCATACTCGGTTACAGTCATGTTACCTTGTTCAAGTCTTAGAAACTCAACCTCCTTCTTCCCGCGGACATCCTCCGGGTAGTACTTTCTCTTGAATTCTCTCTCAAACACAGCCCAGGTAATCCCCTCATTGGCAGCCGTCAACCCCTGACTAGTAGTCCTCCACCAATCATAAGCCTCTTTCTTCAACATATGTGTGCCATAGCGAACCTTCTGAGCATCGGTGCAATCCATAACGCGGAAGATCCGCTCCATCTCACTTAGCCACTCAAGGGCACCATCAGGATTATACCCGCCTTCAAAAGCAGGAGGGTTCTCACGCTGGAACGTAGCCAAACTACGCGTCCCGTCACCAATAGCATTGGGTATGTTACCCACAACTCCAGCTATAGCCTGCAAAGCAGCAGCAAGTGCAGCATCGTTCCGTCCTGCCATTCTAGTACTGCAACAGAGAACAAAATTTAGATACGAGTAACAAAATTCAAATGTTACTCAACTTGACAACTCGACCACCGGCCGGACAGACCGAACTGCTCTGATACCACTAATGTAACACCCCGTTTCTACCCTTTAATTTGTACGTCATTATCAGAGTACTTTCGTTTTCAAAAATAATAATTTAATTAGTAGAAAAGAAATGTCACATCTTCATTGATAAAACTCATCGACTACGCCATTAACATTTGTGTAAAACGCATTCGTCACAAAAGTCGAACTTCAAAAATATCTCATCACAGCGGAAATAGCAATAACTCACCAAAATCGCTCAAACACGTCTCAAACATCAATAAAATTATTAAAACAGTTAATTAAATAAGTAATCAACTCCAACCCCGCCCCCTAGGTGTTACAATATCAGAGAGCGACTCAAGACATCTCAACAGCTATAAAGGAAGGCAGCATGTCCTTCAATCGGAGTCATAATGACTCCAACCCCGCCCCCTATTCGTCATAAGATGCACATGCTATGAGACACTATGGACACATGTGCAATCACCAAAATTCGCTCACCCAGAGTACTCATCATCACCACCATAAGACACTCATAGAGTGTATTCATCATAGTCACCATATTAATATCACCACTCTTCATAAACAATCACATTCAAAAATAATGTAACAACATCTTTAAAATTATGGAATACATTTCACTTTCATACTTAGGAAGCGCCACAATTAAACTTGGGAAGAACATCTCATTTTCCAAGTGGAAGAAACCTCACATTTTTAACCGGAAAAATAGTAATAGTATCAAAGTCACATTTCCACGCTCTTTTCTTTTACAAAGTACAGAAATTCGGTTAATAAACGCAACAAATCGAAGCTGAAAAACAGTGGCCATTTATGCGCAAAAGCAGTAGCACTTTGACATCAAATCGAAACTGAAAATAGTGGCCATTATTGCGCAAAAACAGTAGCAATTTTACATCAAATCGAAACTGAAAACAGTGGCCATTTATTGCACAAAAACAGTAGCAATTTTACATCAAATCAAAACTGAAACAGTGGCCATTGTTGCGCAAAAACAGTAGCATTTTTACATCAAATCGAAACAGAGACAGTGGCCATTATTGCGCAAAAACAGTAGCATTCTATGGCTGAAACAGCAGCAAAAACAGCAACTTTAAATTGCAACACAGCAGTATTTTATTGGTAAAAACAGCAACATTTTATTGTGAAAACAGCAACATGACAGCAGCAATTTATTGGTAAAAACAGCAACATTTCATTGACAGTTTATTAAATACAGCAACAGCAATATATAATTGACAGCAAACAGCATGATTAAATACAGCAACAGCAATATATAATTGACAGCAACAGCACCAAAAAAATTCTGCAAACAGCAACCTTTTATTTGACTAACAACAACACTATTATTTCACTAACAGCAACAATTCATCTCCTCACATCATAGGATAATTCGCATCTCAACATAATAATTCAACCCATCATTCCTCTTCACTTATAAGTTTCTAATTCAACCACTAACACAAACCCACAAACCCTCCATATACTCAATTATATTAAATTGAAAACGCTCACCCTTACCTCGAATTTTGTATGCCCTGAAACCACGATGAATGTGTCACGTGCAAAACTCCGCAACACGACAAGCCAAGGTCACCAAAAATTCGCAGCAGCCCCCTTCCTCCTCTTCTAACCAATTCGCATCCATCACATAATTCATGGGGAAAAATCGCAACATGAAAAAGGAAGGGTTTTAGACCACCAACTTGGAATGATTAAATAAATGGAAGAGAAGAGGATCAAAGGTACTTACCTAAAGCCAAGATGAAATAAAACCCTCTTTTCTTCTTGCTAGAAGTCGCAACTCTCTCCTCCTCTCACTCTCAGTTTCGCTGCCTTTTCTTCTTTCTTGAGAATGAGAGCTAATTCTTAGGTTTTAGGATAAATGGGAATGGGCTTGGGTCACTTAAGTGGCTTGGGCCCATTTTTCACACCACCCTTTTTAATTCTTTTCGCCTCCTACGATAAAACAATTATACATAAATTATTCCGCTTAAACAAATATTGAATCCCTCCAATAATTTAATTAATTAATCAATTAAATTATTTTAGGGCGTTACATGGTGCTTGGACCAGAAATTGTTCGCGAGACAACTGAGAAGGTTAAGTTGATCCGTGAGAAGATGAAAGCGTCGCAGAGTCGACAAAAGAGCTACCATGATAACCGGAGGAAAGATTTAGAATTCGAAGCAGGTGAACATGTATTTCTGAGAGTCACTCCGGTGACTGGTGTTAGGCGTGCCTTGAAGTCGAAGAAGCTCACTCCTCGTTTTATTGGTCTGTATCAGATTACTGAGAGGGTTGGAAATGTTGCCTATAGGGTGGCTTTGCCGCCTAATCTTTCGAACTTGCATGACGTGTTTCACGTGTCGCAACTTCGAAAGTATGTTCCAGACCCGTCTCATGTGATTCACATGGATGATGTGGAGGTACGGGATAATCTCACTGTGGAGACTATGCCTGTGCGCATTGAAGATCAGGAAGTGAAGGTTCTGAGGGGAAAGGAGATTGCTTTGGTGAAAGTGGTTTGGTTAGGAGCTGCTGGAGAGAGCATGACTTGGGAGCTGGAGAGTAAGATGAGGGAGTCTTATCCTGAGCTATTTGAATCAGGTAAGAATTTCGAGGACGAAATTTTCTAAGTGGGGGAGAGTTGTAACACCCAAAATAATTTAATTAATTATTTAATAATTATTTAAGTGTTGCATTATTATTATTATATAAAATTATTAATAAAGTGTTTTTATTTAAATCAAGGGAGTAGCATCCAGTAATTACTGTAACACCCCTTTTCTACCCGGAAATTTGATTAATAAAAATATCAGAGTTTTCAAAATTTAATTACACCTCAAGGGATGTCACACTTACTTCGTTAAACGTCACACTTCAAATAACTCGCTTTTCGAAAACAGTCTTATAATAACTTCAAAACATCATTATCAATTAAATTACAACTTCGCATCCAAAATCCAACGGTTTAACCATAAAAGGCATTACAACTATGCCAGGCTTGCAATACTAAAATCCAATAACCACAACAGTCATAATGACTTACACTACATTCATTCCCCTCCCTAGTGTTACATATCAGAGCATGACGACTCTACTCAAGGAGTGAAGCTAAAGGCCTTCACTAAGGTTCACCTGCACGTTACCAACATGGGGGCAACATTCAAACAGGAAAGGGTGAGCATCATTTCAATCCATATAATAGAAAATATGATAAGTATTGATCATAGGCTACACACTAGAGCAATCAGCATCCAAAACACTAAATATCCATATCACAGTCATCATTCACATCATTTACAATCACTCATCTCATGTCATGTAGACTTATGAAAATGCAACCCACTCGCAGGGCATATGCATGAGGTACCTTTTCACAAAACGTCGCTTAGCCACTCAGGCCTCATCATCACTTAGCCACTCAGGCCTCAAAACGTCACTGGTTTTATGCATATGGGCATGAGACACTATGACATGCACCACTTACAACACACAATCACACAATTACTCAGATCATAGTCAACAATGTGACCCGTCACTTACCAGTTTGCTCGCACGGAGCACAGCACCTGTCAAATTCATAATCATCACACAACGTCACTTGGCCATTTAGACCTTAACATCACTTAGCCCTTCGGGCCCCAAACGTCACTGGTTTTTCACCGTCACTTACACATAGTTATCAATCAACTCAAACAATAGCCACTGAGGGCAAAAACGTCATTTGACTAACCACCAAGGGCATCCTCGTCATTTACACATCATTATCTACAACTTTAGCCACTAGGGGCAAAACAGTCTTTTACACGTCATAAATAATCATAATAGCCACTAAGGGCGAAACTGTCATTTAACTAGCCCCGAAGGCATCATCGTCAAAATCATCATTTTTGACATTATTTTGCTAAAACTGTCGTTTATACACCAAAGGGATTTTTAAAGAGCTTCATATCATTTTTCAATGTCCCTGGAACGATCACTGGGGACGGCCACTCGGGCGCCCACAAACAATCAGAAAATAACAATTTTTCATTTTAAAAATTGGACCCATAGATGGACAACGTAAAAAGCTTCACGACACTTTTCGAATCGTTCAAAACGGACGTCTGAGTCAAAAGTTATGATAAAAATAAGTTTGGGAAAGTTTAGGCAACGTTCTGAAAATTGGCGCCTTAGGCGCCCAGGCAACCAGGCAACACGTGCACTGGCGCCCAGCACCCAGGCGCGCACAACGCACAACACAACACAGCGCCACAGGCGCCCAGCGCCCAGGCGCGCACAACGCACAACACAACACAGCGCCACAGGCGCCCAGCGCCCAGGCGCGCACAACGCACAACACAACACAGCGCCACAGGCGCCCAGCGCCCAGGCGCGCACAACGCACAACACAACACAGACACGGGCGCCTAGCGCCCAGGCACGCACACACGCGCAACACACACGCCTCAGGCGCCCAGCGCCCAGCACAGGCGCTTAGCGCCCAGCAACAGCAGCAACATCCAGAATTTTGTTCAACAATTGTTCAACGCTGAAAATTGGTTTCCCAACAAATTTTAAAGTGTAAAAACTCAATTTTTCCAGCAACCAAAAATGCACCTATTTGATTTTCGAAAATCACCAAAACTCATTTTACTAAAAACTCAATTGAAAACGTCACCAACATCATCTTGGCATAGGGCGCCCCACTCATGGGCGCCTACTTCCATGACCAATTTTTCAGCAACAACATTCTTGGCACAGGGCGCCCTACTCATGGGCGCCTAATTCTGTACCTAGGCAACCAAAAATCCAGCAACACAACAAGCACAAAAATTGATTCTTAGCAATTATCATCACTATCACTTTGGCGCCCTAGGCACCTATGCACACACTCAATCAATCAACGAAAATTCAAGCAATACCAACTCATAATCTTATGAACACACAATACCCAAGATTCGCATAACAAGAACATATCAAGAGATCAACATATATATACCACCCAACAAATCAATTCGCATGTATAGCCCAACAATTCAATTCGCATATCTATATGAAAAATCAACATCAACAATATATCAAGAACACATCAAGAAAATCTAGTCTAACCCTAGATCTAGAACCCATCATATGAATTATTAGATAGAATGATAGAGCTCCCCTAACCTTTTCAAGAAGAAGAATTTGATGCCCTAGGAGAAGTCATCTACAGAACCACAGCAACAACGGAGATCCCTCCCTCTTGATCTTCGAATCCTCTTCTCCTTCTCCTCTTGGCCGCCCCCTCTCTCTCTCTCTCTCTCTCTTTCTCACGCTCCTCTTTCTCTCTTGCTCTCTCTCTCTTTCAATTTCGCAAAATGCCAACACAAATCCCTAACCCCCAATTGGCTTGCCCCCTTCGCATATGATCTTGGATTATGGGCTTGGGCTTTCCACTTAAGCCCAAGTCTAACTAATTGGCGCCCTCCTCCCCTAATACCACCTACACCATTTAAATATAATTTTTAATTAATTAAATTATACCCAATAATTAAATAAATTCCTAAATACTTAATTAACAAATTAATTAAATATTTTAGGGTGTTACAATTACGGCGTAGTAGGAATGGCCCAAGAGCCCAAGCCCAAGACTTAGGCTCCTAGGCGCTAGGGTCTTGAGTTAGGCGTCGCATTTTGGTGAGAAAAGAGAAAGAAAGAAAGTTTGCGAAGAGAGGAGAAGGAATAGAAGGGTGTACGGCGCGCAAGGGAGAAGAGGAGAAGGAGAGGTGTGATCGGCCAAGAGAGAATAGGAGCAAGGAGCTGTTGCTGTGGTTACTTCGGTGCTTTCGTAGAGGTCTCATCATCTTCGGAAAAACTAAGGTAAGGGGGGTCTTTCTTTATAATAGGGTTTATAATGGGACGTATGTGGGGTTAGGATCTATGTCGCCTTAGGATTGTTGTTTGATGTTTGATTAGTGATAGTTGAAATATAACCATGTTGATTGAAGTTTTTGATTGATAGTGGCGTGTTGAAATTGGGTGTTTTGATGATGATTATAAAAGAAATTGGTGATTTGATGTTGTCATGGATGCGTATGAGGTATTGGAAAATTAAGTGATGTTGATGTTCAAGTCCTAGGCGCCTTAGGCGCCATTGTTGTTGCCATTGTCACGCATGGTTGATGCTGTCTGGGCGCCATGGGCGCTTGTTGCCTGTCTTGTCGCGTTTCAGTGTTGCTGCCTTGGCGGAGGGGCGCCTTGGGCGCAGGTTCCCTGTGCCTGGGCGCCAAGGGCGCCTAATTTTGGCTGCCCGTGTTGCGTTCTTTAGTTGTGTTTCTGAGTAGTTATGTTGCTTGGATGTCATTGGTGCTGAATTTTGGTTGCTAGGTTGCGTATTCTGAAATGTCACTAGGAGCCCCTCCTCTGGGCGCCAAGGGCGCATGTTGCCTGCTGTGTTGCTGTTTGTGTCTGTGCTGGGCGTCAGGTTCCCTGTGCCTGGGCGCCAAGGGCGCCAGGATCCTTCCTGCGCCAGTTTTCTGTGTCTGGGCGCCAGGATCCCTCCTGCGCCAGTTTTCTGTGTCTGGGCGCCAGGATCCCTCCTGCGCCATTTTTGTGTCTGGGTGCCAAGATCCCTCCTGCGCCAGTTTTCTGTGTCTGGGCGCCAGGATCCCTCTGGCGCCAAGTTTCTGTGTCTGGGCGCCAGGATCCCTCCTGCGCCAGTTTTCTGTGTCTGGGCGCCAGGATCCCTGCCTGTGCCAGTTTTGATGTTGCGCCAGGATGTTGGCGCAGAGGGGCGCCTGGGCGCCAGTGTTGCTGTAACACCCCGGTATTTCTAACATGTAGAGAGACCGAAGATGCACAGATGCGGAAGTTCAGAGGACACAGTTCCTGTTTAAACATTGGACATACAAACTTTTCCCGAAATAAAAACATAATCGGAATAACATTACTTCATGAACCAGAAGTACATCGGTTCCACACCGAATGGATTACAATATCCAAGTCCAAATACCAAACAGAAACATAAGACGGTTCATATAACTCATAATCAATACAAGTTTATATAACCAATTAGACAACAAAAGAACAAGGGATCAAATGACTAATTCTCCGGCACCTCCAAGAGTATTCCAGCTACTCGTGCACAATAGTCTTCCTTTTTCCCTGCTTCTCTGAAAAACAACAAATATGGATTGGGTGAGATAACATTATCTCAGTGAGTCCTACCGTGCCCCCTCACTGACACTCGGTTCATTTCATTAAACCGTTACATCCAAGTTGACATAACAATGTCTTATATATTAATCGAAATGCCAAGCAAATCGTGTTCACATTTTAATTAGTATAAACCGATTGTGAACCCAACGTCACGAATATCGGAAATACCATAGCCTTAGTTTAGCATAAACCGATTGTGAACCCAACGTCACGAATATCGGTAACGCCATAATCTTAGTTTAGCATAAACCGATTGTGAACCCAACGTCACGAATATCGGTAACCCGTGAGTTGACCACGCCAAAACACATTCAGGGCCATAGGTAAGGGGTCATGACTACCCTCCCTAGTATGCTACTTGTCGGGTCGTCACCCAACGCAATACGTATGACATGCAATACGCATCAAGTTCTCGAGAGTTAGATAATTTATATCTTTTTCATTTTGATCACCAAAGGATCAGTCACATAATAATTGGATAAACAATATCCATATCGATCTATAATCCGTTTTGAGGAATTCATAAGTTAGACCTCCGGCATTATAATCATTTTCATATAACATATATAAACATATATATTCAGTCAGTGTACCCACACGTATTCTAGGGTTTCGGTTTTTCACTTAAATGTGCTTTCGAAACTCTTTTCAAAACATGAGTTGAACGAGCATCAAAATACGGTTTTTAATAAGGCAATCCCTTTTTGAATGGTTGAGAACGAAATTAGAAAAGGTTCGGGATCGAACGGAGCGACAAAACGAGCAAACGGAAGTCGGTAACAGGACCTCACGCACGACCCGTGCCCAGGGGCGCACGACCCGTGCGTGGTGCACTACTCAGAACCCATCTACCAGAAAGAAACGCACGATCCGTGCCCAGGGGCGCACGATCCGTGTGTCCCGTTCTGTTTCCAGAATTTCCAACCCGAAGCAGGCGCACGATCCGTGCCCAGGGGCGCACGACCCGTGCGACCTGTGTCTGTTACCAGAATTTCACACTTTTCCCATTTTTGGTCTCCGTTCTCATCAAATTCGATTCCTAATTTCGATCACCTGAAATCCAGAAAATTTCCAACTATTCCAGAATATATATAAAGAGTTTCGTTTCAATGATTCATTAAAATTCTCAATAAACCGTAAATGCCGTTTTGACTTAAAAATCGCTTTTCGGTTCTAAGTCTTTTGAAAACGGGATTGTTGCCTTGTCATTCGAAACCACAAGTTTTCAGAATACATAAAATGTCCCTAATCCGTGAGTAGAACTCACCCGTTGACGAAATCCGAGAGTTGAACCGAGAGACGGGATCGTCGAACCGAAAACAATGAACTATCCCCGCTAGAAACTGAATTCGAACCCGGACAGTGGCTTCCTTTCTCTCTAACTGAAACAGCAACCCAAATCTTTCACAACTTCCTCCAAATCGAAATGCAAGCTTGAGTCTCCCCCCTCTTAACAGCAAAACTGAACATGCAAGCCATCAACACATAGTTCCACCATTTTCACCACTTGGAGCTTCATGGGTATCAATGGAGATGAGAGAAAGAGTGAGAATCAAGCTTTGAAAGTGGTACCATTTGATTCAGAATCAAAAATGGAGTGGAGTGGAGGTTAAAACACTTACATGCAAGAAGGATTTGAGATGAGCTCCTCCTTCCTCCTCTTCTCCTCTTCCACGCCCTCTCTCCCCTTATTCTTCAGCTTTTCTATTTCTGAAATTTGGTGGAATGGCCAAGTGTGGCTGGAGTTTATGAATTAGGGAGTATATATATTGGGGGTGTGAATTGACCAATTTGCCCTTCAGCTTAAAGTGCCTAATTAAATTATGACCAAGCACAATTAATTAGAGAAAGGGGGTTATTTTGAGGATTTCCTCGACTATAAATGCCCGGGGCACGAATAATTATTCCCATAAATCATTACTCGGTCCTAGATACTATAATACGAGTCTTTAAAAATTAGGGATGTTACAATCTCCCCAACTTTTTTAAAAAATTTTGTCCTCAAAATTGACGAAACATACCTTACTGAAAGAGATATGGATATCGATTGCGCATGTCTTCTTCCAGTTCCCAGGTAGCCTCCTCGATTGAGAATCCATCCCAGACCACTTTGGTAATAGGGATAGTCCTTGACCGTAGCGTCTTCTCGCCACGCTCCAAGATGTTGCTAGGGTAAGGTTGAAATGACAAATCCGGTTGCAGGTCAATGGTATCAACACTCAATGGTTGATGCAGATCGGAAACATACTTCCTCAACTGAGACACGTGGAACACATCATGGAGGTTCGATAGGGCCGGAGACAATGCGAGGCGATAAGCAACTGGCCCAACTCGCTCGATAATCTGAAAAGGTCCAATGTATCGAGGACTGAGCTTCTTCGCTCGTAAAGCTCTCCCGGTGCCTATGGTTGGGGAAACTTTCAAGAATACATGATCACCAACCTCAAACTCCAACGGTCTCCTTCGGTTGTCAGCGTAGCTCTTTTGCCGACTCTGTGCAACCTTCATCCTTTCTCGAATTAACTTGACCTTCTCTGTAGTCTCGCGAACCATATCGGGTCCCAAAAACTTGTCTTCACCAATCTCCCACCAACACAATGGAGTTCTACACTTCCTACCATAAAGTGCTTCAAACGGTGCCATTCCAATGCTAGAGTGGTAACTGTTGTTGTAGGAGAATTCTACTAACGGAAGGTGATCCTCCCATTTTCTCCCACTGTCGAGCACACAAGCCCGAAGCATGTCCTCAAGAGTCTGGATAGTCCTCTCCGTCTGACCATCAGTCTGAGGATGATAAGCAGTGCTGACCAGCACCCTTGTTCCCAAAGCTTCATTCAATGCTCTCCAGAACCTGGAAGTAAACTTGGGATCTCGGTCTGACACAATACTTGTTGGGACTCCATGCAGTCTGATAATGTTCCTCACATATTCATCTGCTAACTTGGAAACCTTATAAGTCGAGCGAACGGGAATAAAGTGAGCGGATTTAGTCAATCGGTCCACTACTACCCAAATAGAATCGTTGCCTGCCTGTGACTTCGGCAAACCCATAACGAAGTCCATTGAGATATCATCCCACTTCCAAACTGGTACATCTAGCGGTTGTAACTGACCGCCCGGTCTCCGGTGTTCCGCCTTAACCTTCTGACAAGTTAAGCACCGAGAAACAAATTCTGCAACCTCGGCCTTCATCCCAGGCCACCAATACATTAGCTTCAAGTCTCGGTACATCTTAGTGGATCCCGGATGTACAGAGTACTGACTCCTATGAGCTTCTTCCAATACTTGCCTTTTGATATCATCATCATCGGGAACACAAATCCTCCCATTAGAGCAAATCACGCCATCACTATCCTCAGTGAAATCTGGCGATCCCCTCTGAGACTGCAACTTCATATCAGCTTCTTGAGCTACACGGATTTGTTCCCTTAGTACACTGGCTATCCGTATATGCCGCAGCACTACGCGATCCCTCTTTCTTACCACCTTGGGTTTCAAGTCTCTGAACGACTCCAACAAAGCCATCTCGTGAACCATTAACCTTGCCGTGTGGATAGACTTCCTGCTCAGAGCATCCGCTACCACACTGGCTTTCCCAGGGTGATATTTCAATTCGAAGTCATAGTCCTTCAAAAATTCAGTCCACCTTCTCTGTCTGTTATTCAACTCCTTTTGGTCAAATAGATATTTCAAGCTCTTGTGATCACTAAAAACCTCGAAACGGGAACCGTAAAGGTAATGTCTCCAAATTTTCAGTGCAAACACAATAGCCGCCAACTCTAAGTCATGAGTTGGGTAATTCCGTTCATGCGTCTTCAATTGCCTCGATGCATAGGCCACAACATGTTGATTCTGCATGAGAACGCATCCTAAACCCTTCCCAGATGCATCACTGTAAATCTGAAATCCCAATGACGGATCCGGAAGAATTAGGATCGGAGCGGAAGTCAACTTTTCCTTCAATCCAAGGAAGCACTCTTCACAATCAGCATCCCACGTAAACGGTTGACCCTTGCGAGTCAATCGAGTAAGCGGAAGTACCGTTTGCGAAAAACCTTCGATGAATCTTCTATAGTAACCAGCTAAACCCAGAAAGCTTCTGATCTCAGTCACTGACGTTGGCCGTTCCCAATTCAACACAGCCTCCACCTTGCTAGGATCCACTGCAACCCCTTCTTGGGAAATTACATGACCCAAGAATTTTACTTCAGGCATCCAAAAGTCACACTTTGATGGTTTAGCATAGAGTTTCTTCTCTCGGAGTACTCCTAGGACAAATCGGAGATGCTGAGCATGCTCCTCAACTGACTTGGAGTAAACCAAGATATCATCAATAAAGACGACCACAAACTGATCTAGGTAAGAATGAAATACCCTATTCATATAATCCATGAATACGGCTGGAGCGTTAGTTAATCCGAAAGGCATCACTACAAACTCGTAGTGTCCGTACCTCGTACGAAAGGCAGTCTTCGGAATGTCTAAGGTTCTTACCCTAATTTGATGGTACCCTGACCTCAGATCAATTTTGGAGAAAACTTTAGCACCTCGAAGTTGGTCAAGTAGATCATCTATCCTTGGCAATGGATACTTGTTCTTGATAGTGATTTTATTCAGCTGACGGTAGTCTATGCATAATCTCATGCTCCCGTCCTTCTTCTTGACTAGCAATACCGGAGCACCCCATGGAGAAGCACTCGGTCGAATAAACTTCTTGGAAATTAATTCCTCAAGTTGGGACTTCAATTCTTTCAGTTCAAGAGGAGACATCCTATAAGGTGCTATGGATATTGGCCCTGTGCCAGGCGCCAAATCTATAGAGAATTCTACCTCTCGTTCTGGAGGCAAAAAGGAAACTTCCTCGGGAAAAACATCTAAGAATTCATTAACGACTTGAATAGACGATACATCCAAGTCAGCCTCAGTTGATGCAGACAAAATAACAACAAAAGCTTCCGCACCTTGGAATAGAGACTGGCTTGCTGAAGCGAACGAAATAACACCATCATCTGCAGGTAGTGAATGTCCCGCTCCTTCAGAAGGAAAATTAATTGCCCGATTGAAACAGTCAATAGTAATGTGATTTGAAGTCATCCAATTCATTCCCAAAACGATTTCCATTCCTCTCATAGGCAAACAGATAAAATCTACGACAAAATCCCTGTCTCTAATTGTAAGCAGACAGTTAAGGCACAAAGATTGGGTTCGCACCCGACCCTTGGCTGCAGTAAGAATAGTTATTGGCTCGGATATAGGAGATACTGTCAATCCTAACCGTTCAGCACATGTTTCTGAGATGAAGCAATGAGTAGCACCAGAGTCATACAAAATATTAACAGTTTGATTAAAGAGAGAACCTGTACCCCTTATAAGATTATCAGCTGGCTTGATGGTCTTAGCATCCAGAGTGTTGACTCGAGCCTGTCTAGGAGCATCAGGGGACTCTAAGAAAGCCTTTCTCGCTGGGCAGTTGTTAGCATAGTGCCCCTCTTCATTACAATAATAACACTGGTTTGATTTTGACTCAATTTGACATCTCCCACGATGATTCTTCTTACACACCTTACAGTTTCGATACCCAGAAGAGTTATCCGACTGAATCTGCTTTCCTTTGTTTAAATTCCCTTTATACTTCGGGTTTGAAGGAGTTGACTCACTACTCTTTCTTTTATCCTTCCAGAAATCTTTTCTCTCAGCATACATTCTTTTCAGGTCGCTCTCAGCTGAATGAGCCTGTTGAACCAAAGCAGGATAAGTGGTCATGGAATAAGAACTGAGACCTTGATTCACATCGCCTCTAAGACCTTGTCTAAACATCACCATTTTCCACCTATCATCCGTAGCGGTGGCCCCCAATTCATAGAATTGTGACAACCTTTCGAATTTTGCAGCGTATTCCCCAACTGTCATCTCTCCCTGTTTCAAACTCAGAAATTCCATTTGTTTATCAAGTCTTTGGGAGTCGGGAAAATAATGACCCAAAAACAACTCCTTGAAATTATTCCACTCAAGAGGAGTTCCTTGATTTTGAAGCATTCTACGAGCGTTAACCCACCAAGTGTGAGCATCCTCGTCCAGAGCGTTAGCAGCGCAAATTACTTTTTCTCCTTCATTGCATTGCAAGGTATCAAAGATCCGTTCCATGGCATCCACCCAGAAATGGGCCTTCATTGCCTCGGATCCTCCTTTGAAGGTTGGGGGTTTCATCTTCAGAAACCGGAAATACACCCTGTTGGGATCCTCAGGTGTTGGCACATTGACTGGCTCAGCTGGTTGAGGTTGAGGCATCTGATGCATCTGTTGCATTTGAGCCATTTGAGCCATCTGTTGTTGTTGCATTAGCATCATGTCATTCATCATCTTCTGTTGAGTCTCGATGACATTCTGCATCCATTCTTGATGAGGATCAACAGGTGGGTTTCTTCTACCTCTTCCAGCCATGATTCTGCGAAGTATGCACAAAGTATTAAGTTGATCAGGCTCAATGTCTAATAGCATACTAAGAAAAATCAGACTTAGAAGACGTAAAAGACTCTTAACATCTAAGTCCGACGAGGTCGAACCGCTCTGATACCAAATGTAACACCCCGGTATTTCTAACATGTAGAGAGACCGAAGATGCACAGATGCGGAAGTTCAGAGGACACAGTTCCTGTTTAAACATTGGACATACAAACTTTTCCCGAAATAAAAACATAATCGGAATAACATTACTTCATGAACCAGAAGTACATCGGTTCCACACCGAATGGATTACAATATCCAAGTCCAAATACCAAACAGAAACATAAGACGGTTCATATAACTCATAATCAATACAAGTTTATATAACCAATTAGACAACAAAAGAACAAGGGATCAAATGACTAATTCTCCGGCACCTCCAAGAGTATTCCAGCTACTCGTGCACAATAGTCTTCCTTTTTCCCTGCTTCTCTGAAAAACAACAAATATGGATTGGGTGAGATAACATTATCTCAGTGAGTCCTACCGTGCCCCCTCACTGACACTCGGTTCATTTCATTAAACCGTTACATCCAAGTTGACATAACAATGTCTTATATATTAATCGAAATGCCAAGCAAATCGTGTTCACATTTTAATTAGTATAAACCGATTGTGAACCCAACGTCACGAATATCGGAAATACCATAGCCTTAGTTTAGCATAAACCGATTGTGAACCCAACGTCACGAATATCGGTAACGCCATAATCTTAGTTTAGCATAAACCGATTGTGAACCCAACGTCACGAATATCGGTAACCCGTGAGTTGACCACGCCAAAACACATTCAGGGCCATAGGTAAGGGGTCATGACTACCCTCCCTAGTATGCTACTTGTCGGGTCGTCACCCAACGCAATACGTATGACATGCAATACGCATCAAGTTCTCGAGAGTTAGATAATTTATATCTTTTTCATTTTGATCACCAAAGGATCAGTCACATAATAATTGGATAAACAATATCCATATCGATCTATAATCCGTTTTGAGGAATTCATAAGTTAGACCTCCGGCATTATAATCATTTTCATATAACATATATAAACATATATATTCAGTCAGTGTACCCACACGTATTCTAGGGTTTCGGTTTTTCACTTAAATGTGCTTTCGAAACTCTTTTCAAAACATGAGTTGAACGAGCATCAAAATACGGTTTTTAATAAGGCAATCCCTTTTTGAATGGTTGAGAACGAAATTAGAAAAGGTTCGGGATCGAACGGAGCGACAAAACGAGCAAACGGAAGTCGGTAACAGGACCTCACGCACGACCCGTGCCCAGGGGCGCACGACCCGTGCGTGGTGCACTACTCAGAACCCATCTACCAGAAAGAAACGCACGATCCGTGCCCAGGGGCGCACGATCCGTGTGTCCCGTTCTGTTTCCAGAATTTCCAACCCGAAGCAGGCGCACGATCCGTGCCCAGGGGCGCACGACCCGTGCGACCTGTGTCTGTTACCAGAATTTCACACTTTTCCCATTTTTGGTCTCCGTTCTCATCAAATTCGATTCCTAATTTCGATCACCTGAAATCCAGAAAATTTCCAACTATTCCAGAATATATATAAAGAGTTTCGTTTCAATGATTCATTAAAATTCTCAATAAACCGTAAATGCCGTTTTGACTTAAAAATCGCTTTTCGGTTCTAAGTCTTTTGAAAACGGGATTGTTGCCTTGTCATTCGAAACCACAAGTTTTCAGAATACATAAAATGTCCCTAATCCGTGAGTAGAACTCACCCGTTGACGAAATCCGAGAGTTGAACCGAGAGACGGGATCGTCGAACCGAAAACAATGAACTATCCCCGCTAGAAACTGAATTCGAACCCGGACAGTGGCTTCCTTTCTCTCTAACTGAAACAGCAACCCAAATCTTTCACAACTTCCTCCAAATCGAAATGCAAGCTTGAGTCTCCCCCCTCTTAACAGCAAAACTGAACATGCAAGCCATCAACACATAGTTCCACCATTTTCACCACTTGGAGCTTCATGGGTATCAATGGAGATGAGAGAAAGAGTGAGAATCAAGCTTTGAAAGTGGTACCATTTGATTCAGAATCAAAAATGGAGTGGAGTGGAGGTTAAAACACTTACATGCAAGAAGGATTTGAGATGAGCTCCTCCTTCCTCCTCTTCTCCTCTTCCACGCCCTCTCTCCCCTTATTCTTCAGCTTTTCTATTTCTGAAATTTGGTGGAATGGCCAAGTGTGGCTGGAGTTTATGAATTAGGGAGTATATATATTGGGGGTGTGAATTGACCAATTTGCCCTTCAGCTTAAAGTGCCTAATTAAATTATGACCAAGCACAATTAATTAGAGAAAGGGGGTTATTTTGAGGATTTCCTCGACTATAAATGCCCGGGGCACGAATAATTATTCCCATAAATCATTACTCGGTCCTAGATACTATAATACGAGTCTTTAAAAATTAGGGATGTTACAGTTGCTGCCCAGCGCCAGTTTTGTGCGCTGCTGTTCCCTGCTAGGCGCCCAGTGCCTGGGCGCCATTTTCAGCATTGTGTCTCAGTTTTGTTCCCACTTTGTTTTTGGCATATCTTTTCACTCGGGTGTCCGTTTTAAGTGCTCCAAAGTGCGTTGCGAAGATTATTCAGTCCTCTATATGTATGTTCTACTTTAAGGTGAAAAATGATTATTTTTCTGATAGTTTCTGGACGCCAATCTTGTGTTGCCATGTTGATGTTAATGACGATGGGTCTAATGACCAAATGATAATGATGTGGTTATTGACGATGGGTCTAATGACCAAAATGACGATGATGATATGGATGACGTTGTTGTTGTGATGATTATGTTTTGTTGGTTGTTCATGAAGTCACATGCATACATGTGCATATATTGACGATGTTAGGCTGCAGTCTCGAGCTAGTGACGATGAATAAGGCTCAAAAAGTGACGATGTGCCCAATTGGCAAAATTAGTGACGATGATGGTACCACATGCATACTTTAACTTCATACATTCATTCTCATCATTGACAATTATTATTTTGGTTGGCGTGCAATATATTTGTGTGGCAAATATAAATGTTGACGTGGTTGTGTAGTGAGCGCTGTATATATATATATATATATATATATATATATATATATATATATATATATATATATATATATATATATATATATATATATGTTATTATAGTTGTTATAAATATATTAAAAAGTTGTTATATATATATTGGGGTGACAGCTGCTTATAAATGTATTGCTATAGTTGTTACATATATAAATATATATATATATATATATATATATATATATATAAATTGCAAAAAATTGTTATATATATATAAATGTATATATATATATATATATGTATTGCTGTGATTGGTATAGTTCTGTACTCTGGCATACTGCTTATTATAAGCTTTATTATACGGTTAGACTCACCCCTTATGTTGATTATTACTACAGGTAGCCGTGAGTGAAGGCTTTTAACCCTTCATCCCTCGAGTCGGTCATGCTCTGATACGTAGCACCCGGGGGGCGAATAAATGTTATTTTTGGTTTTATTTTATGTGACACTATTTGTATTGATGTTATTACAACTATGTTTGGAAACTATTTCTTTTAACCCGCTGCGTGTTGATGAACTATTTGTTGTAGACTTTTGAGTACTGGAGGGTTCGCCCTATTTATTGAGGAGCTCGTATTATGTTTTTCGTTGAAATGATGAATTTTATTGTCAATTGTGTATGCTGGAATTGAAGTAAATGTAGCATCCCATTTGGATGAATTGAAAAATAATAACTCTGATATTTTTAATATTAAATTGCCGGGTAGAAATGGGGCGTTACATTTACAATTTGACGTGTGTTTGTAATTCGAGGTGTGTAGTGGAGTAGTAGATATAGTTGTCATATTCTAGCATATTTCCTATCATTTACGCTATTATATTGAAGATATCTCACCCCTTCTGTTTGAATGTTACCCCTATGCGGTAACGTGCAGGTGATTGCGAGTGAAGGCTTAGCTACCTTCGCTAGTCTGAGTCGGTGTCCTTGCTTTGATATGTAACACTCAGGGGGGGAAACGAACCTAGACTTTCGCTGTTGCATTTTATTTATTTGGAGTCCATTCAGGACGTTATGATTTTAGGTTTTGGGAACTTATATCTATTCCGCTGCGTGGTGATGTACTTTTGGCGATGTGGTTAACTAAACTGGTGTTATGGGCTTCGTCCCTTTTTGACAAAGTATTATATATCGTATGTGACGTTTTGAATTATCGATGAATGTGTGACATCTCTTTTCGAAGTATGGAACAATGAAATTTTTTTATAACTCTGATTTTATTAAATAATTACCGGGTAGAAAAGGGGTGTTACAAAAGGTAAATGTTGTGGCAGATGCTTTGTGTAGGAAATCTTTTCACGGGGCAGAGTTAGTGATTCATGAAATGGCATTGTTTGAGTCTTTTAGAGACTTAAATTTGAAGGTGAAGCCAAGAAGAAACCGATTAGTGTTGAGCCACATTCATATTTCTAGTTTATTGAGAAATTTGATTCTCTCAGCCCAAGAAATTGATGTGGAGCTGCAAGCTCAAAGAGGGTTACCAAATTTTACCGAAGATAGTGATGGAATTATTTTTTTCAAAGGTAGAATTTCTGTGCCAAATGTTGAAGTTATCAAAAGGCAAGTATTAGAGGAAGCACATCGGAGTCAATATTCCGTACATCCTGGATCTACCAAGATGTATCGGGATTTGAAACAGATGTATTGTTGGCTTGGGATGAAAGCAGAGATTGCAGAATTTGTGTCTCGATGCCTAACTTGTCAAAGAGTTAAGGCAGAGGACAAGAAGCCTGCTGGTCAGTTGCAATCACTGAATGTACCAGTGTGGAAGTGGGAAGATATCTCCATGGATTTTGTTATGGGATTTCCAAGGTCCCAAGCCGGTAACGATTCTATTTGGGTTGTTGTGAATCGTTTAACCAAGTCAGCTCATTTTATTCCTGTTCGTTCGAACAGTAAAGTTTCCAAGTTAGCGGCTGAGTATATGAGGAATATAGTAAGATTACATGGGGTTCCTACTAGCATTATCCGGAAGATGTCCGAGGGAAGAAAGAGATTGAGTTCCTGGAGTTGAAACAAGGGAGTATGTCCGTATCGGAGTATGCCGCTAAGTTCGTGGAGCTGGCAAAGTTCTATCCGCATTACACTGGAGCTACTGCTGAGTTTTCCAAGTGTATCAAGTTTGAGAATGGTTTGAGGCCCGAGATGAAGAAAGCAATCGGATATCAGAAGATCCGTGTCTTTGCTGACTTGATTGATAGTTGCAGAATTTTTGAGGAGGATAGTAATGCTCACTACAAGATTGTGAATGATAAGAGGAGCAAGTTTCAAGGCCGTAGTAAGCCGTATGAGGCCCCTGCGGGCAAGGTTAAGCAGAGAGCTGATGCTGGCAAGAGGACTAGTGGGGGAGATGCCCCTGCTAGCATTGTGTGTTTTAAGTGTGGCAAGCCTGGCCACAAGAGTGTCATGTGCAGAAGCTACGTGAAGAGGTGTTTCAAGTGCGGTAAGGACGGCCATGTGGTGGCCGAATGTGAGAGGAAGGTAGTGGTCTGCTACAACTGTGGTGAAGGAGGGCACATTAGTACTCAGTGTCCGAAGCCGAAGAAAGAGAGGTCCAATGGAAAAGTGTTCGCTTTAGCAGGTGAAGAGCCTACTGAAGATAATGGACTCATTAAAGGTACGTGCTTCATTAATGGTACTCCTTTAAAGTCTATTGTTGATACTGGTGCTACTCAAGGTTGTTGGAATTGTTGAAAGACTATGATTTCGGTTTGAACCATCATCCAGGCAAAGCTAATGTCGTGGCTGATGCTTAAAGTCGGAAGTCCTTGCATATGTCGGCAATGATGGCTAAGGAGTTAGAGTTGATTGAGGAATTCGGGGATATGAGTCTGGTTTGTGAAGTGACACCTCAGAGCGTTAAGTTAGGAATGTTGAAGATTGGTAATGAGTTTCTGAACAGCATCAGAGAAGCCCAGAAATCAGATGTTAAGCTGGTAGACTTGATGGTTGAGAGTGATCAATCGAAGAATGAGGATTTCAGATTGGATTCCCAAGATGTGTTGAGGTTCTATGGTAGGATTTGTGTTCCTGATGACACGGAGATGAAGAAAGCAATTCTTGAAGAGAGTCACAGAAGTAAGTTAAGTATTCATCCGGGAGCTACAAAGATGTATCAAGACCTGAAGAAGTTGTTTTGGTGGCCTGGTATGAAGCGAGATGTGGCGCAGTTCGTTTATGCATGTTTGACTTACCAGAAGTCAAAGGTTGAGCATCAGAAGCCTGCTGGACTGATGCAACCGTTAGAAATTCCGGAGTGGAAATGGGATAGCATTTCGATGGGTTTTGTGACGGGATTGCCTAGTACTGCAAGAGGGTATGATGCAATTTGGGTGATTGTTGACAGGTTAACGAAATCGTCTCATTTTGTTCCTATCAGTATCACGTATCCGGTGTCGAAGTTGGCAGAGATTTATATCCGGGACATTGTGAAGCTTCATGGAGTTCCTAAGAGTATTGTTTCAAATAGAGATCCGAGGTTCACATCAGATTTCCGGGAGAGTTGGGAATGTGGCGTATAGAGTGGCTTTACCGCCAAATCTTTCGAATTTGCACGACGTGTTTCACGTGTCGCAACTTCGGAGGTACAGTTCGGATCCATCTCATGTGATCCACATGGATGATGTGGAGGTGCGGGATAATCTCACGGTGGAGACGATGCCTGTGCGGATTCAAGACCATGAGGTGAAGGTGTTAAGAGGCAAGGAAATTGCATTGGTGAAGGTGGTCTGGCTAGGAGCTGCCGGTGAGAGCATGACTTGGGAGTTGGAGAGCAAGATGCGGGAGTCCTACCCCGAGCTGTTTGATTCAGGTGATTTTTCGAGGATGAAAACATTCTAAGTGGGGGAGAGTTGTAACGCCCAAAAATTTAATTAAATTATTTAATTAAATATTTAGGTATCCATTTATTTATTTATTTATTTCAGTTGGTGTAATTATATTAGCAGTTGATTAAGAGGTGTATAATTGGATATTAGGGGATGGTGTTAGTGATCGGGCTTAAGCTGGAGGAAAGCCCGTGATCCAAAAGCCCACTAGCTAGGCGCATAGGTGAAGCACCTAGGCTAGGGTTTTGCCTCATTTTGCGATTTTGTTTGAGAAAAGAAAGAAAAGTTGCGAATAGAAGAGAGGAGAGGAGAAGAGGATTCGACGCATCCAAGAGAGAAGGAGAGGAGGATTTTACAAGTTCAAGGAGAAGAGAGAAGCTGTGTTGCTGAGGTTATTGTTGGTGACTTGATCAAGAGGATTAGTGCTCTCCTACTATAAGGTAAGGGTGGGGTTCTTCCTTATAATAGGGTTTTTATGATGGGGTTATGTGGGAATAGGTCCTATGATACCTCTTGCTTGATTTTGATGTTTGGTTTGATGATAGTTGAATCATGATTAGGTTGAATTGAAATATTGGCTTGTTGGTGATTGTTGTGACTCTAAAAATTGGTGTTCATTGTTGTTATCACGAACTGCATGGTAAGTGTTCGATTAATTGTTGTTTGATGTTGTGATTGACAATTCATGATAATTGGCACTGGTGGTTAAGAATTGGTGATTTAAATTGGTGAAATAACGTAATTAGTGACCCCTAGGGCGCCATGGGCGCCATTGTCCTAGTTGCAGTTTTTGGGGCCCTAGTGCTGGGCGTCCTAGTGCTGTGTGTTTCAAGGTCCCAAGCCGGTAATGATCCCATTTGGGTTGTTGTGGATCGTTTAACCAAGTCAGCTCATTTTATTCCTGTTCGTTCGAACAGTAAAGTTTCCAAGTTAGCGGCTGAGTATATGAGGAATATAGTAAGATTACATGGGGTTCCTACTAGCATTGTGTCAGATCGTGACCCAAAATTCACTTCTCGGTTTTGGGGAGCTTTAAACAAGGCTTTAGGAACAAAGGTGTTTGTTAGCACTGCTTATCACCCGCAGACAGATGGTCAGACTGAGAGGACTATCCAAACTTTAGAGGATATGCTTCGGGCTTGTGTGCTCAATAACGGAAGAAAATGGGAGGATCATCTTCCATTGGTGGAGCTCACCTACAACAACAGTTATCATTCCAGCATCGGGATGGCTCCATTTAAAGCATTGTATGGAAGAAAATGTAGGACTCCTTTGTGTTGGTGGGATGTAGGTGAAAACTGGTTGTTAGGACCCCATTTGGTTCATGAGACTACCGAAAAGATCCGACAAATCAAAGAAAGTATGAAGGCTGCCCAGAGTAGACAAAAGAGCTATGCTGACAAGAGAAGGAGGCTATTAGAGTTTGAGCCTGATGATCATGTGTTTTTGATAGTTTCACCAACGATTGGTACCGGTAGGGCATTGCGGGCGAAGAAACTCTGTCCTCGGTATATTGGACCCTTCCAAATTATTGAGCGAACTGGGCTAGTTGCTTACCGTATTGCTTTACCTCCAGCTTTGTCCAATCTCCATGATGTATTCCATGTGTCCCAATTAAGGAAACACATTCCCGATCCGAGTCAACCGTTGAGTTTTGAGACGATTGACCTTAGACCGGACTTGTCTTTCCAACCTTATCCTAGTTACATACTGGAGCGAGGCGAGAAGACGCTTCTGACGAGGACGATTCCCATTGTTAAAGTGGTTTGGGATGGCTTTTTTCCTGAGGAAGCTACGTGGGAATTGGAGGACGATATGCGGACTCGATATCTGTATCTATTCTCTTGAGGTATGTTTTATTCCATTTTGAGGACAAATTTTTTCAAGTTGGGGTGATTGTAACATCCCTAATTCGGTTAATTTTGATTTATGAAATTAACTAGCGATTTATTATTTGATTAAATGATAAGTCGAGTCATCGATGTGTTATTGTCGCGTAAGCAATATTTAGTTGCTCAATTATATGACTTATATGTATTAATTAATAACTGTATGAATTCTTGTGTGCTTGATTGTTTAAGATATAATTTGGGTATTTTGGTTTTTTCCCACCCATTTAAAATTTACCTTTAGCTCACAACCTCACAAAACACTAAAACCAACCCACACTTACCAATTTCAGCAAAAAACCTGAAAGTGAGAAAGAGAGGAATGAGCTTGAGATAGAGAGAGATATCGTGAGGCAGAGAGGAGGAAGAAGAGAACGAAATTCACAAACCTTGGATGCATGTAAGTAAATTTTACACCCTTCTCCTCCATTTTTCATCCTCTTTCTATAGATACTGATTTAATCTTCTACTTCTCCACAAGTTTCTCCTTACCATTGATGAACCTTCAAGCTCAAACAACCAAAAATGGAGTTTTGAAGCTTCCTATGACTTGCATGTTGACCTTAGAGAAAGAGTAGGACTTTAGGGTAGCTACATTGTACATTGAAGTAGTAAGCGGAAGTGGTGAGTTGCTGAGTTCGAGTTCTAAGCATTAGGGTAGTTCGGGTTCGAGTTCTATACTCTCTTAGGGTTTATGTTTTCGTTTTGAAGTTTGCATGTCACTAAGTTGATTGTCTTCTTGTTCGTTAGGTGAAGTTTGAGTCCTAAAAAGCGTATTTTTGAAAACATTGAGTCATTATGTCTCGGAACGGGCGAATTCTTGGTATTGTGATTGATGTTCGATGATGTTTGTACTGGTTGTTGCACTGAAATAATGTGTTGTTATGTTTGCGAATAGACCGGAACGAATATTAGAATCCAACGGGATAGTCATTTACACGAAATAGGCAAGGTTTTGGTAAACTGATAGACACGCACGGACTGTGCGCCTCTGTGCCACGGACCATGCGCATCATTCTATCTCCTGCGCACCAAATTTTTAAAATGCGCACGGGTCGTGCGCCTTAGCGCACGGACCGTGTGTCCCCCTCTGTTATCCTATTTCAAAACATGTCCTAGGCTATTCCAATTGGTCCCAAGTTCATTCTAATCCCTTCCCCAACTATGTATATTGATTAATTAACCGTAATTCGTGGTAAATGCCAATGTTTGATTGAATTATGAAAGATTTCATTAAGTTCTGTTATCGAAAGTTTAGTGTCCACGAGTGAGGTTAATTTTATGACATGATAAATGGACTATATGTCCCTTGAGGTTGAGGATGAGGTTATAATGATAGTGAGGACATGTAATGATATTTATATATATATATATATATATATATATATATATATATATATATATATAAATTATATAAATTGAGGATGGGTGACGACCCTATGAGGTTAGCATACTAGGTGAGGGGAAGTCATGAGCCCTAGAACCTAGGCCCCTTGAGGTTTGCCCGCAGTTTATGTTTAGCGGATTGGGTTCACCAGGAATGGAATATTGTTCACGGTGATGTGCTATGTTAAAAGAGGTTTACACGTGGCCGGCTATCAATTTTTGGGTTACGATTCATGTGATGCATAATGAACCGAGAGAGTTTTAGTGAGGGGTCTCGATAGAACTTACTGAGATGTTTATCTCACCCTTTATATTGTAGTTTTTACAGAGAAACAGGGAAAAGCGAAGGTGAAGAAGCACGGTTAGACGGTGTGTCCTAAGGAGATGTTGAAGACTTAGTTTTTAATGCTCATGTTATTCACCTTTGTTGTCTTTGTATTTTCGATTGTATGACTTATACTCGCTAAAAGTTATAAATCATTTTCGCTACTTTTGGCCTTGGATATTGGACACTTGGAGATGAGAAGTTCGTAAGGCATGTTGATAAGTCTATTTTTAGAGTCTTTTTAATAGTTATTTTATTAAGTCTTTTTAGTATTTTAATTATATTTTTGATCTATTTTACTGCAAATGTTTACTTTTTATCTTCAAGTTTTATTTTGAAGCAATTTGGACAGCATCTGTCTCAGCAGGCCAGAATTCGACCAAGATCTCTCAGAATTCGACCAAGATCTCTCAGAATTCGACCAAGATCTCTCAGAATTCGACAGCATCTGTCTCAGCAGGCCAGATTTCGACTGGATCTCCCAGAATTCGACTGCATCTTCCAGATTTCGACTTCGACTGCATCTGTCTTCCCAGATTTCGACTGTGCCTGCTTCTGCTGGCAAGATTTCGACTGTACCTGCTTCTGCCACCAGATTTCGACTGTACCTGCTTCTGCCACCAGATTTCGACTGTGCCTCAACTCTGCTATCCAGAATTCGACTGAACAAGTCAGAATTCGAATTGCCCACTTGCTGATGGATATTTTGCCCACTTGTTGATGGCTTTGCCTTGCCCACTTGTTGATGGATATTTTTTGCCCACTTTTTGTGACCATGTGCATTGTCCACTTGAGGATGGCTCTTTGATGACTACCTTGGCCAACTTGATTTGCCACTTTTTCCTCTTTTGGACCATTTTGCCCCTCATATTTTCCTATAAATAGAGGCTTGATCCTCACTTGTACCTAAGCTTGAATTTTGTTAGAAAATCAATGACAAAGGCTCTCTAATGATTCATGACTTCAATTTACTCTTCATGCTTTTTATGATTCTTGTTTATTTACTTTCTTGCCCTTTAAATTCTTGCTATTTATTTTCTTGCCCTTTTTCTTTCCAAGTCATTTACTTTCCTTGCTATTTAATTTCTTGCACCTTTATTTTCCAAGTCATTTACTTTCTTGCCCTTTAAATTCTTGCTATTTATTTTCTTGCCCTTTTACTTTCCAAGTCATTTACTTTCTTGCTCCTTTAAATTCTTGCACCTTTTCCAAGTTATTTACTTTCTTGCTCTTTTATTTTTCTTGCTCTTTAAATTTCCAAGTCAAGTAAACTACTGGCAAGTCAAGTAAATCACTGGCAAGTCAAGTAAATTACTGGCAATTTACTTTTCAAGCAATTTACTTTCTTGTCATTTACAATTCCGCTATTTATGATTTTTGCACTTTACCGCTTTCTTTTATTTCTCGCTATTTAACTTTATGTTTTCTTCTTTTATTTCCTTTTCTCCTCTTTTGTCTACAATGATCATAAGTGAGTAGACTTTGCTAAAATATTCCTTCTTTCCAAAAACACTTTCTTTTCAGTTAATCAAACTTTGAAAAATTAAATTGGTATTCACTTAGGCTCTCCCTGTGGACCGATACTCTTTTATTACGCGATACGACCCGTGCACTTGCGGGGCTATCAAGTTTTTGGCGCCGTTGCCGGGGAGGGCAGTGATATTGATTAAGTTTTTCGAAACCGGTTAGACTGAAATTTTATTCTCTTTATTTTTACTTTTTCTTCTCTTGTCCCTCGAATGCGAAGAACCAGAAGTTTCGGTGAAACTGTTCAACAAATTCCCGAAATCGAAAGGTTCTTACATAGAAGGAGGAGAGAAATTCCCGATAACCAAATGGCGGCTAATGAAAATCGTGCTCTCAAAGAGTACGCAACACCTTCAGCAGAGCCATCGGCTGCCATTGTACATCCAAATGTGGAAGCAAATAATTTTGAACTCAAAACATCTCTGCTTTCGATGGTACAACAAAACCAATTTTCTGGTTCTCCCACGGAAGACCCAAATCTTCATATTTCAATTTTTCTTGAATACTGTGGAACTCTCAGATTAAACGGGGTACCTCCGGATGCCATAAGACTAAAACTCTTCCCTTTTTCATTAAGGGATAGAGCTAGAGCATGGCTACATTCTTTGCCTTCGGAATCCATTACTAGCTGGGACCAGCTAAAACAAGCTTTTCTTGCTAAATTCTTTCCCCCGAGTAAGACAGCTCAAATGAGAAATCAAATTACTCGATTTTCTCAAAACGACGGGGAATCTCTTTATGATGCTTGGGAACGTTTCAAAGAAATGTTAAGGCTATGCCCCCATCATGGACTAGAGAAATGGCTCGTTGTTCATACATTTTATAATGGATTACAATATGCAACTAGAATGACTGTTGATGCAGCTGCAGGTGGAGCTTTGATGAACAAAAATTTTACTGAAGCTTATGCACTCATTGAAGATATGGCTCAAAACCATTGTCAATGGGCAAGTGAGCGAGCCATAGCAGATAAACCAGCATCGTCAAAAGAGCCAGGTAAGTATGAAATATCCGCTGTTGATCATCTTGCCTCAAAAGTGGACGCACTTTTTCAAAAATTTGAAAAATTAAATGTAAGTGCCGTTTCACAAACTTTTTCTCCTACTACTGCACCATGTGAATTATGTGGGGTTGTTGGTCATATTGGAGCTAAATGCCAGCTTGAGGCATCTAGTACTGGAAATGAGCATATAAACTATGCTCAAAAAGAAGATCCATTTTCAAATACGTATAATTCTGGGTGGAGAAATCATCCAAATTTTTCTTATAAAAACCCTCCACCCAATCCAGCACCTAGACCACCTCCTGTCTTTCAAAATCAAAGCGTTTTTAACAACCCACAAAACAGCCCGCAAAAGTCGAACTTAGAATTTTTGATGGAAAAATTTGTGTCATCTCAAACAAAACAAAATGAAGAATTCAAAAATCAAACATGTTATTTGAATGACACACTTATCAAATTAGGATCAAAAATCGACTCTATTGCCACTCACAGTAAGATGCTTGAAAATCAAATAACTCAAGTGGCAACACAGGTGGCTTCATCCTCTAAATCTTCGGGGGTATTTCCTAGACAGCCTGAACAAAATCTAAATGGCCAAATATATGCTGTCACCCTTAGAAGCGAAAAACAATTAGAGGAACCAAGAGCAAACCAAGAAAAAATTGTGAGTGAAAAACATAATTCACCTTGTGAGCAAGAAGAGAAAGAAAAAGAGAAGGAACCAGAAAAAGAAAAAGAGAAGGAACCAGAAAAAGAAAGAGAAGAATCATACATCCCCCCACCACCATACAAACCATCTCCTTTATCTTATTTTTCACCTTCCTTTGTGAAAAAAATAACATTTGATCTGGGGGGAATTGTAAAAAAGATCTTATTGCTTACACAACTTCCATTTTACAAGTCATGGGATCTAGGAATATGCTTTCATTCTTCATATGTCACTTGGTCTCTATGCTTCAAGCAATGGGACCCAGGAATAACTTTATAAAGGGAAAAGGTCAAGCTAATGACCATAAACGAGCGCTGCATGGGAGGCAACCCACGGCTTAATGTATTTTTCGATTTGTTGAAAAATAAAATACCCCAGGGCCGAGTATCCTAAACCAGACAGCCAGGTGAGCTCTCCTAACCCCTTTTGTTTTACTTGAAAAATCATTGAGGACAATGCCTAGTCCAAGCATGGGGGGGTATTTTATTACTATTATTAGGAATTTCTTTATTGCTTTGCCGAGTTTTTATCTTTTTACTTTGAGTTGTATCTGCTCCCTCCATCACGAAACTTTGTGAACCCTAAAGCATGTTTTAGATAAGCCTTTTCTGGACAAAAATAATTTTTCAATTTTTCATTAAGCAATCATCTAGGTGGACTAGTTGGGAACAACAAAAATTGTATCGTGGTTCGATTTCTACTTCTAAGGGCTTTTTCACACACACACTACTGAGACTGTTTTCAGTTGTTAATACAAATAGAGGGACTGAAAAGAAACTAGTAACCTGGTTCTCTTGGTGACATTCACTGGATGCGCGGTTACTGGAGAAAAACGTCTGAGTTGGGGTATTCAAAAAAAAAAAAAAAAAAAAAATTATATATGTATATATGCAAAACCAATTCAAAAATGCAAAAGTTAGTGCATTTTAAATGTCAAAATAAATGGTTACATATAAAATCAAAAATAAAAGAAAAAAATGCTTGAATACCCAACGTATAAAGACCCTCCTTTGAGACCCGATCTTAGTGAATGGAGGACCCAAACTTAAGAATGCTAGGGAACCGGTTCTATGATAACATGGATATCCTCTCTAATGTATTGGTACTTTAAATTTGTCTCCTAAATTCCACAAAGAGCCCAAAAATAGTAACTCTCAAACCAAAGTGTTAAAATTGCCCCACAGTTCACTCAAGGTTTCAATATGAAAATAATTTTCCTTCAGAATTGGCCTAAAGATTTACACTGTTTTTGCTTGAGGACAAGCAAAGGTTCAAGCATAGGGGAGTTTGATAAGTCTATTTTTAGAGTCTTTTTAATAGTTATTTTATTAAGTCTTTTTAGTATTTTAATTATATTTTTGATCTATTTTACTGCAAATGTTTACTTTTTATCTTCAAGTTTTATTTTGAAGCAATTTGGACAGCATCTGTCTCAACAGGCCAGAATTCGACCAAGATCTCTCAGAATTCGACCAAGATCTCTCAGAATTCGACCAAGATCTCTCAGAATTCGACAGCATCTGTCTCAGCAGGCCAGATTTCGACTGGATCTCCCAGAATTCGACTGCATCTTCCAGATTTCGACTTCGACTGCATCTGTCTTCCCAGATTTCGACTGTGCCTGCTTCTGCTGGCAAGATTTCGACTGTACCTGCTTCTGCCACCAGATTTCGACTGTACCTGCTTCTGCCACCAGATTTCGACTGTGCCTCAACTCTGCTATCCAGAATTCGACTGAACAAGTCAGAATTCGAATTGCCCACTTGCTGATGGATATTTTGCCCACTTGTTGATGGCTTTGCCTTGCCCACTTGTTGATGGATATTTTTTGCCCACTTTTTGTGACCATGTGCATTGTCCACTTGAGGATGGCTCTTTGATGACTACCTTGGCCAACTTGATTTGCCACTTTTTCCTCTTTTGGACCATTTTGCCCCTCATATTTTCCTATAAATAGAGGCTTGATCCTCACTTGTACCTAAGCTTGAATTTTGTTAGAAAATCAATGACAAAGGCTCTCTAATGATTCATGACTTCAATTTACTCTTCATGCTTTTTATGATTCTTGTTTATTTACTTTCTTGCCCTTTAAATTCTTGCTATTTATTTTCTTGCCCTTTTTCTTTCCAAGTCATTTACTTTCCTTGCTATTTAATTTCTTGCACCTTTATTTTCCAAGTCATTTACTTTCTTGCCCTTTAAATTCTTGCTATTTATTTTCTTGCCCTTTTACTTTCCAAGTCATTTACTTTCTTGCTCCTTTAAATTCTTGCACCTTTATTTTCCAAGTTATTTACTTTCTTGCTCTTTTATTTTTCTTGCTCTTTAAATTTCCAAGTCAAGTAAACTACTGGCAAGTCAAGTAAATTACTGGCAAGTCAAGTAAATTACTGGAAATTTACTTTTCAAGCAATTTACTTTCTTGTCATTTACAATTCCGCTATTTATGATTTTTGCACTTTACCGCTTTCTTTTATTTCTCGCTATTTAACTTTATGTTTTCTTCTTTTATTTCCTTTTCTCCTCTTTTGTCTACAATGATCATAAGTGAGTAGACTTTGCTAAAATATTCCTTCTTTCCAAAAACACTTTCTTTTCAGTTAATCAAACTTTGAAAAATTAAATTGGTATTCACTTAGGCTCTCCCTGTGGACCGATACTCTTTTATTACGCGATACGACCCGTGCACTTGCGGGGCTATCACATGTAACTTAAGTATCTAAGTATTTTATGTTAAGTCATGAAACTGGAGTGATCGTCTTGATGATTATTCATCGAAGTTTTTAGTTGTGTTCAATATCTGTGGCAGGAAGTTATCTCTGATGTATGCGAAATTGCACATTCTTGTATTTCTACTTGTTAGAAATATTAGGGTGTTACACAATTCCTTCTTTAACTTGATGCTCTCAAAGTATAGAGTGTAATCCCCAAAGTAGTCAATGATTATTTTGATTATTACATTATTTATCACAATTAAATAATTCATTCTTGATAATTATTGATGTATTTTATTTTCACTTATTTGATAAAATATAGAGTTTTCTTGAGTATTTAGAGATCTATGAACCCTAGATTAACAAGGAAGTTAGAGATAAAACTTATTAGAAAAGAGATGACTTTTTAATGCTTAAGAAGCTACTGGTGTATCATCCGAAATGCTGATAAGCTACTTATTGAAAAGACTTCTTATACCCCAAAGCTTCTTTTAAAGAACCTTTGAACATTGTGATACATCATGGCATGAGACTTCTGGTCCTACAAAGTTTTTGGTTTTCGCCCTTCTCATCTTGAGTAGCTATATGACTTGTGCCTTCTATCTTTGAAAAGTGTAACACCCCGATAAATTCTAACATATAGAATCACCGAAATGCACTAAATGGCATACATCAGAGTAACTTCCTGTTATTGAAATATTGAACACATCTAAAACTTTAGATAATACATAATAACTGGTTCTCTGAACCTCATAACTTTCTGAAATTGCTTAAGTTCCAAAACTTAAGACTTGTACATAATCCTGGTGTTCAATACTCAAAACATAAAGTAGCGGAAACGATTTTACAACTTAACATCAAAAGTTATACAATCGGAACATAGAAACAATAAACGGAACAAAGGCCTAAAACATGAAACTAGGTCTTCAATGACTCCAGGAGTCATATCAGCTAACCGTGCTTTATCGCCTTTGCTTTCCCCTGTTTCTCTGTAAAAACCACAAATATGAAGGGTGAGATAAACATTATCTCAGTGAGTCCTATCGAGACCCCTTACTAACTCTAGCGGTTCATTATGCCTTGTCTTTAACTCGTGGTCCTAAAAAGCAACCACGTGGAAATACATTTAGTTCCTGTAACCTTCATGCTCATGGCCCTCCTAAGCGACACATGAAGCATGCAATCTTTGTTCCATGTTTTTAGCATAACACCTCAGTCTACCTATTTTATAGGCATCTCTTGACCTTTTGGTGAACCCATCCCGCTATTTCTAGCAGGGGAAACATTCTTGAGTCTAGGTTTTGGGGCTCATGACTTCCCCTCCCCTAGTATGCTAACCTCTTAGGGTCGTCACCCTTTTTCCTCTTGTATTTATTATACATTTTCAGTCTGTGCACCCACATTGGGCTGTTAATCATCCCAGTCATGTACCATGTACCATATCAGTCAATTTCAGTGTACAATATCAGTCAAGTATCGTGTGTTATGATCATTCTTTAACATTTGCACTCTCGCGTTCTCTAAGAGCGGTTTCCCATTTTATTCATAACACACAACTTTCTATCGAACATGTTCAATCTCATACCATTGTTACCTTTAGATTGTGGTGGAACCTTGGGAAATGGATTAGAAGAGGATTGGAATCATTTGGAATGGTTAAAAAGGTACTTTGAAATTTTGAGGTCAGAAAATCTCACACGGCCCGTGCGTGTAGGCGCACGACCCGTGCTTGGTTGAACAGGTTATAGAAAATTCCCAGAGAGATACGCACGACCCGTGCGACTATGCGCACGATCCGTGCGTTACCCACAAAATTTACAGACAGTTTCAGAAAAATACGCACGACCCGTGCGACTAGGCGCACGATCCGTGTGTGTTTTAAAAACCCAGTCCCTGTCGTATCAGAGGGAGGCGCACGACCCGTGCTCGTAGGCACACGATCCGTGCGTCTCTATCAGTTTCCAGAAAACAGGTTTTTCATGTATTATTCCATTCCATTCCGATTCCCACTTCCCTTCCGATCGAGGCCCAAACTCCAACACGCATTAAAACACAATATTATAGCAATCCAATCCAGCACACCCAACAATCAATCAAGCAATTCATAGTTCAATCACAAGTTTTGGGGAAAACGGTTTTTCAATAAGATTTCTTTTGATAACACGAATACATGACCATGGTTTTCGAAAAGAAGATTCTGAAACACAAACATATTCCCTAAGCGAGTATAGAACTCACCTATCGTGATGAAAATCACGCAACACCGGAACTCCGAGAATACAACCGCTCCAAAACCACGAACTCTCTTCGAACTCGCTCCAACAAGAAACTCAACCACTCCAAATTGCTTGGACAACAATTGATTTCGAATCCCAGCTACCCCACAACTTCAAACAGCAATTTGTGGCTTGGAGGTGAGCCTTGGTACTAAATGATGGACTCTAGCAAGGACATGCAAGGGTTATATCTCCATTTCCATGCTTGGAGCTTGAAGGTTTGAAAATGGTGTTTTTGAGAGGAGTTGGATGTTTGCTCAGAAAATTAGATCAATGGGAAGAAGAAGAAAAATGATGGAGGATGGTAGTTTTAGATTACACATGCATGAACAATAGAGGTAGGAACTCTTCCCTTCCTTCTCCACTTTCTCTCTCGAGCTCTCTCTCCCTTTCTCTCAAGCCTCTCTTTTGCTGAAATGTTGGAAATGAGATGGTGTTGTGTGGTGTGGGGTGTGGGTTCAGCTGGCTATCATTTAAAGGGTTATAAAGACTAAAATACCCTTATTCTCTAACATTCTCTTAAATTATTCCTAACACCACACTAATTCCCATGACTCACTAACTTAACATAATATTGCAATTATGCATAACTTATTATTTATTAATTAAACAATTCATGATAATCCTCTTGCTAATTTAATTAATCTAATTAGCTAATTAGGGGATGTTACAATCACCCCAACTTCTAAAATTTTGTCCTCAAAATTGACAAAACATACCTTACTTGAACAAATACGGATATTTCTCCCGCATGCTCTCCTCTACTTCCCATGTCGCTTCGTCAGGTGACACACCGTCCCAAAGCACCTTGACAATAGGAATTGACCTCGTCCGGAGCGTTTTCTCGCCACGTTCGATGATCCTGATTGGGGTAGGATGATAAGATAGATCCGTTCTGATGTCAATCGCTTCATGGCTTAATGGTTGATTCGGATCATGAATATATTTCCTTAGCTGCGATACATGAAACACATCATGTAATCTGGACAATTCTGGAGGTAAGGCAATGCGATACGCTACCGGCCCAACTCGCTCGATAATCTGGAAGGGTCCGACATACCGAGGACTGAGCTTCTTTGCTCGCAAAGCAATACCGGTCCCAATGGTTGGAGAAAGTTTCAAAAAGACATGATCTCCTTCTTCGAATTCTAACGGCCTTCTCCTCTTATCCGCATAACTCTTTTGCCGACTCTGCGCGGCTTTCATCCTTTCTCTTATCTGACGGATCTTCTCCGTAGTCTCCCGGACTAAATCCGGTCCCAACAATCTCTGCTCACCTACATCCCACCAACACAATGGTGTTCTACACTTCCTTCCATACAATGCTTCATATGGAGCCATCCCGATACTAGAATGGTAACTGTTGTTGTAGGAAAATTCCACCAATGGAAGATGATCCTCCCATCTACCTCCACTATCGAGTACACAAGCCCTCAACATATCCTCTAACGTCTGGATTGTCCTCTCAGTCTGCCCGTCTGTCTGAGGATGATAAGCGGTGCTAACACACACTTTTGTTCCCAACGCCATATTCAATGCTCTCCAAAATCGAGATGTGAACTTGGGATATTGATCACAGATGATACTTGTAGGGATTCCATGCAACTTCACAATATTCTTGAGATATTCATCTGCTAACCTAGCAACCTTGTGAGTCGAACGCACCGGAATAAAATGGGCGGACTTGGTCAAGCGATCCACCACTACCCAAATAGAATCATTTCCGGCTTGGGACCGTGGTAATCCCATGACAAAATCCATAGATATGCTTTCCCATTTCCATTCAGGTACATTCAACGGTTGTAACTGGCCACCTGGTTTCTGGTGCTCTATCTTAACCTTTTGACAAGTCAAGCATCAAGACACGAACTCTGCAATATCCACTTTCATACCTGGCCACCAGTACAATTGCTTCATATCTCGATACATCTTGGTAGACCCAGGATGTATTGAGAACTGACTCTTATGAGCTTCTTCTAAAACTTGCCTCTTCACATCTTCATCATTCGGCACACAGATTCTGCCATCAAAACAAATTACGCCATCACCGTCTTCGGTGTAGTTCGGCAATCTCTTCTGCGCTTGCAGCTCTACATCACCTTCTTGGGCTGAGCGAATTAGATTCCTCAATGAACTTGAAATCTGAATGTGACTCAACACCAACCTGTTCCTTCTTGTCTTAACTCTCAAATTGAGGTCTCTGAATGATTCCAACAATGACATCTCGTGCATCATCAGCTTTGCAGTATGGATAGACTTTCTGCTTAAAGCATCGGCAACAACATTAGCCTTACCAGGATGATACTTCAATTCGAAATCATAATCCTTCAGGAATTCTACCCATCTCCTCTGCCTGTTGTTCAACTCCTTTTGGTCAAATAAATACTTGAGACTTTTGTGGTCACTAAAGACTTCGAAACGAGACCCATACAGGTAATGTCTCCAAATCTTTAGGGCAAACACAATCGCCGCCAACTCTAAATCATGAGTCGGGTAATTCTCTTCATGTGGCTTCAACTGCCTGGAGGCATAAGCAACCACTTGTTGATTCTGCATCAGGACACATCCCAAACCCTTACCCGAGGCGTCGCGGTAGATTTGGAATCCTACCGACGGATCTGGAAGAATCAGGACAGGCGCAGAAGTCAAACGACTCTTCAATTCCGTGAAACAATTTTCACAGTCTGAGTCCCAAACAAACGGCTGACCCTTGCGAGTTAACCGAGTGAGTGGAAGAACCAGCTGGGAAAATCCTTGGATGAATCTTCGATAATACCCAGCTAATCCCAAGAAACTTCTTACCTCAGTAACCGTAGACGGCAGTTCCCAATCTACCACAGCTTCGATCTTACTGGGATCCACTGCAACACCTGTCCTAGATATCACATGGCCCAGAAACTTAACTTCGGGCATCCAAAAATCACATTTGGACGGCTTAGCATACAACTTCTTCTCTCGGAGTACGCTTAGGACAATTCGGAGATGTTGCACATGCTCCTCAATCGTTTTAGAGAACACCAAGATATCATCAATGAACACTACCACCAACTGGTCCAGATAGGGATTAAAAATCCAATTCGTATAATCCATGAATACGGCTGGAGCATTGGTCAAACCGAAGGGCATCACTACAAATTCATAGTGTCCATACCTCGTACGGAAAGCGGTCTTCGGGACGTCCAAAGCTCGAACCCTAATTTGGTGATAGCCAGACCTCAAATCGATCTTTGAAAATACAGAAGCTCCCCTCAACTGATCTAGCAAATCACCAATCCTTGGTAGAGGGTATTTGTTCTTGACAGTCACTTTATTCAACTGACGATAATCAATACACAATCTCATACTTTCGTCCTTCTTCTTAACAAGCAACACTGGAGCACCCCATGGTGAGGCACTCGGCCGGATAAACCGCTTGGAAATTAGCTCTTCTAGTTGAACTTTCAATTCCCTCAACTCTAACGGCGACATCCTATACGGGGCTATAGAAATAGGTCCAGTGCCCGGAACCAACTCTATAGAGAATTCCACTTCACGATCCGGCGGAAATGAAGGAACTTCATCGGGAAACACATCAAGAAATTCATTAGGAACTTGCACAGAAGATAAATCTAGACCTGTCTCAGTGGATGCAGACAACGTCATGACATAAGCTTCTGCGCCTTGAAACAAACAGTCACTGGCTGAAGTGAATGAGATAACAACTTCAGAATTGGTCGGCTGTAGCTCCACTGACTCGGAGGCGAAACCGATAGTCCGACGAAACAATCAACATTCACATGGTTTGCAGTCGTTCATCTCATACCTAGGACAATATCCACATTCTCGGTGGAGTGTCTGTAGCCTTGACTTTCTGAGCCTCTGCAGTGTAGACCCTCTCTCGAGCTGAAGTAGGCTGATCTGACTCTTTCTTCTCCTCTTTTTGGGCACTCTGGATTGAGTGACCCTTTTTCTTAAAATATTACCACTGAGTCGCACTAGGACGACATCCACTTCTTGGGCTTCCTACCAGCAAAACACTTGGAGAATCTTGAGGAATCATACAACTGCACTTTCTTTCCCTTGATCGGCTGCCTTTTTACTTTGCATTCGGAGTTGATGGCTTAACTACCTTCTCCTTTCCAGTATTCCCTAAGATGAAATGGGTTTTAAGGAACTTCGGTCTTGGTCGAGGACTACGTCTTGGTCATCCTTCCGTAATTCCGCTCATGATACACCAAGTATTGAGTTGATCAGGCTCAATGTCTCTTAGCATCACAAGTGTAATCACAACAAGGACTAACAAGGAATCGACTCAACCCTAAACTAAACTAAGCCCGACTAGGTCGAACTGCTCTGATACCATAATGTAACACCCCGATAAATTCTAACATATAGAATCACCGAAATGCACTAAATGGCATACATCAGAGTAACTTCCTGTTATTGAAATATTGAACACATCTAAAACTTTAGATAATACATAATAACTGGTTCTCTGAACCTCATAACTTTCTGAAATTGCTTAAGTTCCAAAACTTAAGACTTGTACATAATCCTGGTGTTCAATACTCAAAACATAAAGTAGCGGAAACGATTTTACAACTTAACATCAAAAGTTATACAATCGGAACATAGAAACAATAAACGGAACAAAGGCCTAAAACATGAAACTAGGTCTTCAATGACTCCAGGAGTCATATCAGCTAACCGTGCTTTATCGCCTTTGCTTTCCCCTGTTTCTCTGTAAAAACCACAAATATGAAGGGTGAGATAAACATTATCTCAGTGAGTCCTATCGAGACCCCTTACTAACTCTAGCGGTTCATTATGCCTTGTCTTTAACTCGTGGTCCTAAAAAGCAACCACGTGGAAATACATTTAGTTCCTGTAACCTTCATGCTCATGGCCCTCCTAAGCGACACATGAAGCATGCAATCTTTGTTCCATGTTTTTAGCATAACACCTCAGTCTACCTATTTTATAGGCATCTCTTGACCTTTTGGTGAACCCATCCCGCTATTTCTAGCAGGGGAAACATTCTTGAGTCTAGGTTTTGGGGCTCATGACTTCCCCTCCCCTAGTATGCTAACCTCTTAGGGTCGTCACCCTTTTTCCTCTTGTATTTATTATACATTTTCAGTCTGTGCACCCACATTGGGCTGTTAATCATCCCAGTCATGTACCATGTACCATATCAGTCAATTTCAGTGTACAATATCAGTCAAGTATCGTGTGTTATGATCATTCTTTAACATTTGCACTCTCGCGTTCTCTAAGAGCGGTTTCCCATTTTATTCATAACACACAACTTTCTATCGAACATGTTCAATCTCATACCATTGTTACCTTTAGATTGTGGTGGAACCTTGGGAAATGGATTAGAAGAGGATTGGAATCATTTGGAATGGTTAAAAAGGTACTTTGAAATTTTGAGGTCAGAAAATCTCACACGGCCCGTGCGTGTAGGCGCACGACCCGTGCTTGGTTGAACAGGTTATAGAAAATTCCCAGAGAGATACGCACGACCCGTGCGACTATGCGCACGATCCGTGCGTTACCCACAAAATTTACAGACAGTTTCAGAAAAATACGCACGACCCGTGCGACTAGGCGCACGATCCGTGTGTGTTTTAAAAACCCAGTCCCTGTCGTATCAGAGGGAGGCGCACGACCCGTGCTCGTAGGCACACGATCCGTGCGTCTCTATCAGTTTCCAGAAAACAGGTTTTTCATGTATTATTCCATTCCATTCCGATTCCCACTTCCCTTCCGATCGAGGCCCAAACTCCAACACGCATTAAAACACAATATTATAGCAATCCAATCCAGCACACCCAACAATCAATCAAGCAATTCATAGTTCAATCACAAGTTTTGGGGAAAACGGTTTTTCAATAAGATTTCTTTTGATAACACGAATACATGACCATGGTTTTCGAAAAGAAGATTCTGAAACACAAACATATTCCCTAAGCGAGTATAGAACTCACCTATCGTGATGAAAATCACGCAACACCGGAACTCCGAGAATACAACCGCTCCAAAACCACGAACTCTCTTCGAACTCGCTCCAACAAGAAACTCAACCACTCCAAATTGCTTGGACAACAATTGATTTCGAATCCCAGCTACCCCACAACTTCAAACAGCAATTTGTGGCTTGGAGGTGAGCCTTGGTACTAAATGATGGACTCTAGCAAGGACATGCAAGGGTTATATCTCCATTTCCATGCTTGGAGCTTGAAGGTTTGAAAATGGTGTTTTGGAGAGGAGTTGGATGTTTGCTCAGAAAATTAGATCAATGGGAAGAAGAAGAAAAATGATGGAGGATGGTAGTTTTAGATTACACATGCATGAACAATAGAGGTAGGAACTCTTCCCTTCCTTCTCCACTTTCTCTCTCGAGCTCTCTCTCCCTTTCTCTCAAGCCTCTCTTTTGCTGAAATGTTGGAAATGAGATGGTGTTGTGTGGTGTGGGGTGTGGGTTCAGCTGGCTATCATTTAAAGGGTTATAAAGACTAAAATACCCTTATTCTCTAACATTCTCTTAAATTATTCCTAACACCACACTAATTCCCATGACTCACTAACTTAACATAATATTGCAATTATGCATAACTTATTATTTATTAATTAAACAATTCATGATAATCCTCTTGCTAATTTAATTAATCTAATTAGCTAATTAGGGGATGTTACAAAAAGTCTCTTAATACTAGTTGCTCATCTTGAGAAGAATCTTGAAGAGTATCTTCTCAACTTGAGAAGCAACTATAGCTGACTTGAATTCTGAATCTTCTTATGAGCTCTTGACCTTAATTATTATCTTATAAGGGTTCTTTGTACCTTCTCAATATGTGCTTTTTTAGCACACTATCTTCTTGAGACTTGAATGATTTTTTCCTGTACTTAGATCACTCAAGAAGATCTATTAGATCACCAATGAATAAGAAAGCTTAAAACGCTTTTAAAGAATGTTTGTTTTTCATCAAAACTAATCTTAGGTTTTTCACTCATTTCCAAGATATTTCCTAACCTTTTCCAACCCATTATATTTGAATCATGACAAGCATGATTTTTATGCACTGTTTATTAAGGTTTGAGTTGATACACAAATACCATGAATTGAGTGTCTATGTTCAAATTGGAATAAACATGCTTAAATGTACTTGATCCTGGTGATTTATTATGTTTTATGTGATTTTTTCAATGTTTGGAATAGGTTGAATTGTAATTTGAAAGAATGAGAAGTTTCAAGTATGTGAAATCCATGTCTGATGAAACAAGACGACCGTGTTGAATCAATATTGGCACCCATGTTAGTTTCTGGACAATGGATTTCTTCGATAGCCTTCCAACTGTTTTAACTGTAACTTTTAATCCGGAAATCGGATTGAGGCGTTCTTGAATGCGTCGGAAAGCTAGAGAAAAGATATACATTTATAAATGAATATGTGTTGGTTTTTTCATTCTTTCCTAAGGACTCTCCTAACTAATTCCACCCTTTAGAATTGAAGCTTGTTAAATATGTTTCTTTACATCAAATCTTGATGTTTCATTTATCATTATCATAACATGATGAGTTTGCGTATATCAAAAACTGGGGAGAACTACCTACTTATAGTATTATAATAAAAATTGATTGAATAATGGTTATGGATTAGAAGGGGGAGTCATGAGCCCAAGTCTAAGATCTCGCCGTGCCCCTTCTAAATTGTCGTAGTTGGGTTTCCCTATTGGGATATGATATTATATATATTATATCATTGGGGGATTGTTCCATTGGTAATTAATTAAAAGAAATCGTATGAGTTACAGTGAGGTGCTGCTTGGGAAATTCATTGGGATTTCTTAAATATTATTCTATCATGATTTGTGGTCTTTTAGATAAGCAGGAAAAGCTGAATTATCTGAAGACAAGCAGTGGAGCATTAGTCTCTCGTGTCAAACCGTGCACTCCTACTAGAGCTTAATGTCTTACTTCTAAGTGATGACCCATTATGCGTCTAGAGAAATGCTAGTGACGTTATGTATATTTTTTGTTTGTGTCCTTATGTATTTAACTTGAAAAGTCAGTAGTGGCTCTGTTACATTGGTTGATTGTCTGCCAATTGTTAGAAGTGACTCTATTGGCCTCGGTGAGGACCTATCTTAGTTGGTATTTGTATTATTACTATACAAGTGTGTAACACCTCGATAATTTCTAACTTGTAGAAATCACCGAAATGCACTACTGGCATATATCAGAGTACTTTCAGTTTCAAATACTGAACATGAACAAAAATCTCGATACCAAAAACCATCGAGTGCGTTACCATAATTAACTTAAAATACATAAAGCGTTCTTACACCACTCAACTAGTGTTCAGTACCAAAATAGAAAGTATGCCGAAGCGATTTACAACTTATAATACAAGTCGTACCATCGTACTTCTAAGATACTGAATGAAAATACAGAGATACAT
This sequence comes from Astragalus membranaceus, assembly GCA_039519185.1. NCBI lineage: Eukaryota > Viridiplantae > Streptophyta > Magnoliopsida > Fabales > Fabaceae > Astragalus > Astragalus membranaceus. Next base: position 60,232,441 of record CM076854.1, read on the forward strand.
AACATAACAAAATAAATAGCGTCAGCAACTCCTCAAGCGTCTCCATAGCCATGCCTCATCATCTTCACTTAACCTGTGACTCTGAAAAACAACAACATGGATTGGGTGAGACAACTTGTCTCAGTGAGTTCTATCGAGACCCCTTACTAACTCTCTCGGTTCAATTATGCTTGATTCTTTTATTCTTGATTCATAACTCATAGTCTTAATATTTGACTATGTGGCTAACATCAACGTTGTCCTCATAACCCTCATAAGCAGTTACAAGAGGCAACACATGAACAATGATTTTTTTAGCATGTCACTGGTCATTTGGCAAAATAAACTCCCGGTGAACCCATTCCACTAATTACTAGTGGATCCCTCATGGGGCCTAGGTTCATAGGGCTCATGACTTCCCCTCCCCTAGCACACTAAACTGAAATAGGGGCGTCACCCTAACATGATGTATATATTTTAATATACCTTGAACGATGAACAGTGAACATGATTTGTGAACACAACAATGAGCTTGTACTTACATGGTCTAAATCTTAACCTAATCTTATACTTAGCATGATCTTGTGATTATGTGATCTCACATGGAATTAGTAACGTCGTTAACTTAACTTATAATTATCCGTCATTCGATCTGAATCATAATGTACACCCACACTCAACATTATGATGGCATAACTTAATCATAATCAATCTCATAATAAAAACATGATTTACAACATTCAACTAATCATCAATCATCATCCAAACTCATGACAATATCATCATAACATCATAAAATTATGATTACATGATTGGTTAGGCCTTTCAATATGCTTCCTAACGCACCTGAAAACACTAAAATTGGACCACCGGATCAAAAGTTATCGCGAAAACAAAATCAGTGTGTTTTGCTGAAAAACTGCAAAGCGTCGCGACGCGAACTGGTTCCGTCGCGACACAAAAATTGACAGAAAGTTTTGCGTTGCAAAAGTAAGGGAGGTCGGGACGCGATGGCCACGGGCCGCGATGCGATGGGAAGTAGAAATGGCTGAAAACAGCATTTCGAACACCCGTTTTGTACCGTTTCGCTTTCTATTCGACCCCGAGACTTTCTATGACCTCCGAGACTTAAAAACAGTTACAATAACCAGTAATTACAGTCCAGTACAATCAATCAAACATCAAACAAATCACACAATCACTCCACATTCGATCAATCCGCATAATTTAACATTTCAAGTGACATTTTTCAGAAAACGGTTGTACGATATTGGCTTTCATAAATCGGTGGACAGGACTAACATACATGACCAGAAATCATAAAATAAATTCCCTAGTGAGTATAGCACTCACCACAATACCGAAGAGGAGTTTGAGACGAATTCGAAATACGCTTAAAACACAAGTGGCACCAACAAGCTTCTAGGAACACTCCAACTTCTCTAGCCAAACTCCAATTCGAATCTCACCACTGAAAACCCTTTCCCAGCTACTTCAATCTTCAATGTGTTTTCAGAAATGGCTTATCCTAGTTCCAGCATAGGCAACTAAATCTTCAACTACCTAAAAGCTCCATTTTTAGCTACTTGAAGCTTGAGGTTCAAATATGGTGTTTTGAGAAGGGAAGAGATGTAAGTGATGTTCTTGGTATCTATGGGAAGAGGGGAAGGATCTGATTAGAATGGCGCTTAGAATTTTAACATGCATCCAGAATCTGAGGTGAATCCTCCCTCTTCTTCCTCCTCTAGCTCTCACAACTCTCTCTTCTCTCCACTCTTCTATTTTCTGATTTTTTGTTGCAAATGGGTTGCTGGTGAGTTGTGAGGAGGGGGTTCTCAGCTGAGGCTTCATTAAAGGGGGCGTAAAGAGAAAACTACCCTCCCTCACTAATATTCATCTAAACTACCTCTAACTCAACATTTACACCTTAACTCCCGTAATTAAAATAATGCATCAATCATGCCCAAACAATAAAATCAGTTATTTCAAACTTCACATATATCAAAATGCTAAACTAGTAAAAATATGATTTCTCGCCAATTTTAATTAAATTAGATTGACTAAAATAGGGGATGTTACAAAGTGTATATCAAATTAGTGGATATCCATGGGAGAAGTAGTAATAGTGGCGTTTTGAAAAGAGAGAAGAAAATATAGTGTTATTTTAAAATGTAATAACCAGGTATTCTAAAGAGGTTTGCTAGTAGTATCAAGAATAATTTTAAGTGAATGTTATAAATTATTAGTTGTTTAAATGTGGTCAGTAAAATTGTGTAAAAACAGAAAAGTAAGGAAAGGAGTGAGTTTGTACTACATATTATATTTGTTTAGTCACTGAGAGAAAATCGTACCTCACGGTGGTGATGCTGAGATGGAAATCCGAAATCCGAGATGACATGGCCGAGGTCCGAGGTGGTATCAGCTCGGGAGCGCGGGGAGGCCGCCACCTGCAAGCACTCCGACGCCCAAGTCAGTCCATAATAAAGATGGAGCATATATGAGGAGTAGAAAAAGCTTACCATATTTTAGAGGGTGGAGTGGTATATATAGTTGTGCGAATGGGATTGCTTACAGTTGGGCTCCTTGGCCCATTATCTCTAGCCAAAGTTGGATCCAGAACGGTAGCCCCCCAAGTCAGTTGCACATGTTGTGGAGCTGACTTGTGAGCAAAGTCTTCTTCGTAAGACATCCAACCTATTGAAGTTAGCTAAATAATGAAAGAAATAATAGTTCGTGTAATATAGTCACACATATGTTATCATCGTGGTTTGTACACCGGACTAGTCCCTGAGTTGTGGATGTTCTTTTAGCAATATTTAAGTTCTGCAACGAACATAAATCGTGATAGTGTATACCTCAAAGAGGGCAAAGGTGAACGTACCAAGTCATGAAATCCCTGTTGTCGAGCTCGCAGGTCCAATTCTAAAGTCGAAAAATTGAATACTGTGAGTCTTTTGTTACTGGCCCCGAGTTGGGGGGTGAGTGGTTTGCGCCAACAAGGTATCTCTCTCGAGTAGAGCGTAACGAGGTGACAACCTTGTGAAAACCAGAAAGCATTTCACCAAGCAACTAGGAGAGACGAACTCAGATGGAAGAGGAGGTGATGAACTGTTTTGCAACCGAGGTTGCTTCCCGTTCATGGAACGAAATCCTGGTCGATGTATGCTCGTGGGTGCGTTGTTCATTCCCTAGTCTTTGGGTGAGATCGACAAAATACAATGTGGCGCAAGCCCGGTGCCGTCGGTCCCAAAGTCCCAAATGGAGACACCAAGGTAGCCTTAGGAGCCAACCCAGAGCTGGCTTGCGAAACCCACACCAGTTTTAACATCTGCGTTCAATTTCAACACTGAACTAGAGGACTTTCGATCAAGTATATTTTAACACTTGTATCTACATTCATTTCTTCTATCTGATATCCGGTCTCGAAGGGTCAGCGGATTAGGCCTTTGTTACCCCAAACTATGATTAGGCCGAGGCATACGTCGGTTTGATAACGTGACATTAGTTGGTTAGTGGAAGGGTGCTCACGTCGGTAGTTAAATTTCGAGGACGAAATTCTTTTAAGTGGGGGAGAGTTGTAACGCCCCAAAATTAATTAGTTATTTATTTAATTAATTAAATAGGGTTTATGTGATAGAAATAATAAAATAATGATAATGTTAGAATATATGGGCCTATGGCTGGGGGTTAGTAGTAGCGAATCCAAAGTGTTAGTGAAAAGGCCCATGATTAAATCGCATAAGTGAACGAGAAAAACCCATTAGACCAACTAAGTATAAATAGGCCATAGTTAGGGTTTTGCTCATTTAGAAGAATAAAAAAAAATAGAATTAGAAGTGAGAAGAAGGAAGGAGGGCGACGACTAGAGAGGGGAAAGGAGAGGAGGCGTGATCCACCACCAAGGAGAGAGAGAGAGGCGTAGCACCAAGGAGAGAGAAGGAAACCTAGGATTCGACTTCTAAAAGCTAAGGTATGGGTGTGATTCAAACATTATAATGGGTTGTATGAGGGATTGCATGTGGGGTTAGGGTTTTGATAATTACCACATGTGTGTCATGATTTTTTTATATGTTGATGTTATGTCTTGATGCCAATTTTGTTGCTAAACTCATTGTTTGGGGTGATCTGGGTATAGGTTCGGTTATACAGTAACTGGGAACAATATAGTGGTCCAAAACTTATGTCGTTTACCTTTTCAGAAACTAGATTTACTGCTTGTTAATTTGGCACAAGTTTGGTTGCATTTGGAGTTGTATAGCTGGAGTTATAGGTGTCACAAGTTAGGTTAAAACTCTGGAAACGATCTGGGTGTAGGTTCGGTTATACAGTAACTGGGAACAATCTAGCGGTCCAAAAATTATGTGGTTTACCTTTTAAGAAACTAGATTTAATGCTTGTTAATCTGGCACAAGTTTGGTTGCATTTGGAGATGTATTGCTCGAGTTATAGGTGTCACAAGTTAGGTTAAAATTCTGGAAATGATCTAGGTGTAGGTTCGGTTATACAGTAACTGGGAACAATCTAGCGGTCCAAAAATTATGTGGTTTACCTTTTAAGAAACTAGATTTAATGATTATTAATTTGGAACTGGTTTGGTTGCATGTGGAGTTGTATAGCTCGAGTTATAGGTGTCACAAGTTAGGTCAAAATTTTGGAAGCAATCTGGATATAGGTTCGGTATTTCGTGTATAACGTTTTCGTTTGAACTCCTTTTTGAATGATTCTTGATTCATTGAAAACTAAACTCCATTTGTTTCGGGTTAGGCTCAAGTCCCGTGTAGTTTGACTGATATTTGATAATATTAGAGGTGTCACAAGCTAGGTCATGGTGGCTGTCCTGTTTTCTGAACCTTGTTGCTTATTCACTAAAACTGTACGAATTGGACCATTATTTTGCAAAATAAAAATTATAGTCAGGAACTAGACATTCTTATCTTTCCATAGAGGGGTCTTTTGCTAAGTTTCGATACCGTTTGATAGGTTAATTAATTCACCGAAGTAGAGGTATGTTTGCTGGAAATTGTTATTGCTGCTGTTGCTGTTATTGGGCCGCTGTTGCTGCTGTGATGCTGTTGCCATGTTGCTGCTGTGTTGGTGGGCAGTTGTTGCTGTTATTGGGCTGCTGTTGCTGCTGTGATGCTGTTACCATGTTGCTGCTGTTGCTGTTGTTGGGCTGCTGTTGCTGCTGTGATGCTGTTGCCATGTTGCTGCTGTGTTCTTGGGCTGCTGTTGCTGTTATTGGGCTGCTGTTGCTGCTGTGATGCTGTTGCCATGTTGCTGCTCTGTTTTTAGGCTGCTGTTGCTGCTGTGATGCTGTTGCCATGTTGTTGCGTGTTGGCGCCTTAGCGCCCATGGTTGTTGTCTCTGGTGTCAGTGGTCGTTGATGTTATGGTCAGGTTATTAGACTGTCCTATAGGCGTTGGTGTTATAGGTGATGATTGGTGTTATTGGTGATGATATAACAGGTGATGTGCCTATTTTATTGGCTAAGGTGATAGGTGATGGGTCTATGACCATTTTGTTGATATTGGGGTGGTTGTGTCACTTAGATGACTATTGTTGTTGATTATGTTGTTAAAAGTTGTTGTTGACTTTGTTGTGGGTACCGTCGAATGGCCCACATTGTTTGGTGGTTGGTACCGCCGAATGGCCCACATTGTTTTGTTGAGGGTATCGCCGAATGGCCCAAACTGTTGATGAATTTTTGTGTTGAAGGCCTATGGCCAGTGTCGGGTCTTATGTCGTTGTTGTGCTAAGATATGCTCTTTGTTGTTGATTGTCTTTGGTGCATTGTTCATGGTGTCGCATACATCTCATATGCATTATTTTGGTGATGAAGGCCTCGGCCTTGGAGCTATAGGTGATGATGGTGATGTTCATATAGGTGATGATGCCCTTATTGGCTATTTTATTGGTGATGATTGGTACCAATGCATATACCCGTTGGTGTGGGTTGCATCTCAGTTATTTACTCATGACATTGGTGATGATTCTTGATGATTTGTAATTTGATGTTGTTGTGAAGATATATGCTTGTTGTGCTGATGTTGACTGTTGTGACGATAATTGTCTGTGGTGATTATCTGATATTCTGACCTGTGTATACGGTCTTTCATACGATTCTTTATGTTGTTTGATATCTCACCCTTCTGTTTGATTGTTACCCCTATGTTGGTAACGTGCAGGTGATCTCAAATGAAGACCATAGTTCCTCGTTAGTTCGGTGTTGTCGCTCTGATACGTAGCACTCGGGGGGATGATTGCTTGATTATTTTCATGTCTTTCATTTTGTTGAATTTTAATGTTGAGAACCTTGCACATTTGCAATAAGTATTGATGACTAAACTTGTTGAGTTTTCCGCTGCGAGATAGAATAAATTTTGATGTTGATGTTCAAGTTGTTTTAGAAAAATGTGACAGCCGTTTTATCGTTAAAAACTCTGAATTTACGCTAATAAATTACCGGGTAGAAATGGGTGTTACAATAGTGGTATCAGAGCAATGGTTGGTCCGTCCAGCCAAGTCGTCGAGTCGTTGTGTCGGTTAACGACCAACTGTTGTTGTCTTTAGTACTAACCATTGTCTACATTGCAGGTTGTTCGAATCAGGTAAACTTTTTTTTGGATTGTTCGGTCCTAACCGGACTGCTTGTGTGATTTATTGTGTTTTCTGTGCGTAAACTCTGTGCCTCTTGTTTTCGGTTTTGTTTTCAACCTTCTTCGTTGTGTGAACTTGTATGTAGGCAGCCTAAACTTCTATTATTTGGTTTCAAATTGTCGTCTCTAGTTTTGCATAACATGGATATATGTTTTAAGAACAAGTTATGCACTTTGGTAACTTTTGGTCGTGGTATTGGGGTGAATCTATGAGACACCGTGGGGATAGGTGGGTGAGGTAGAATGCGAGTAATGCTCATATCTACAAGTCAGTTTATCAGAGTAGCGTAGCGGAATCATGGTATGCTATAATAAGAAGGAGCTTTAATAGAGCTTGGGGGTGATCATGTGGTACCGACACGATTACGCCCAAAACTCTATCGGGGGTCCTTGCAGAACCGTTAGAGAGTGGGTCTAATTATTATTTCCTGAAGTTATCTGGCTGAACAAGTAGGAGGGATGGCCGCCCAATCACTTATCGTCGGTAATCGAAGAAATAATGATCAGCATGTTAGATAGCACTAGTTGTCGAGGTGACGTTAGTTGGTTAGTGGAAGGGTGCTCACGTCGGTAGTTAAATTTCGAGGACGAAATTCTTTTAAGTGGTGCAGAGTTGTAACGCCCCAAAATTAATTAGTTATTTATTTAAATAATTAAATAGGGTTTATGTGATAGAAAAAATAAAATAATGATAATGTTAGAATATATCACTACAACAGAATTGTTAAAAAAGGGCGCCATCATCAGGGGCGCTTTCTAAAAAGCGCCCCTGAAGGCCCTGCGTGTTTTGGCCTTCAGGGGCGCTTTTTTAGAAAAGCGCCCCTAAAGGCCAAAACACGCAGGGCCTTTAGGAGCGCTTTTTAGAAGCGCCCCTGATGCCTTATATTAAAATTTCTAAATTCCTCATCAGATCTCACTCCCTCCCGTAACGACTCACTCTCCCTCTCCAAACCTAAACACTCAACGTCTCACTCCCTAAGAACACAACGGAAGCGCACCGCCACCGTCAACGCCACCGTCGCCGTCAACGCCACCGTCGCCGTCAACGCCACCGTCTCCACTCCTCACACCTCCTTCTCTCGCCATCTGCACTGATCCTAAGGAGGAAAAGATACGCGAGTTCCACGATACACCTCCTTCTCTCGCCGTCAACACGCAGAATGCTCGCTCTCTCTGTCTCTCCCTCTCTCTCTGTTACGCGGTACACCTCCTTCACTTTTGTCCTTGGTGTATTAACTTCTTGATCCCTGGAAAATCCTCGTAGCATTATTTTTCTACATCTCTTGAAGATGCATTCATAAATGCCATTACGTTCTTGAACATCTTGATCTTTGTAGTCAACATATCTTTGATTGAATGCTTCATCAAACAGACGCTTTGCTTTAGACAGGTGCTTTTGTGCTCAGATGTAATCTTCTTCAATGTAGATGCTTGTTGATAGGAATAGCATGCCTTCCAGTATAGAATAAACACTTGTTGATACAATTTGATCAATTAATGCTTCTTTAATCGGACGCTTGAGGATCCTTAGGCATAGTCACAACTTGGTGTCATTTACTATCTTTAGTAGATCAGATGATGAACACGCAACATGACTTTGTGCATCAGATGCTTTAGCATAACATAGATGAAAGCATTAAACTTCTATTGTTGGTGATCTCGAAATACCCTGGAAGCTCAAGTAGATCCATTAGGGTAAAAATGTTCTTTTTTTATTATTTGTTGTCTTCAAAACTAATTCATGCTTATGGCATTTGCATTTGCATTATAATTAAACTAATTCATGCGATTTATTTCATATGATTTCAGCTACATATTTTCCATTACATATGTAAAGAACCTACTGTTAAACTAATTCATGCTTATGGCATTTGCTTTACTGCAGATTATTTATGCACACATAAAATCATTTGATGCAAATCAATTTGCTGCAATTAAAAAACTCATTGCAGGCTCAGCGTAGCTCATAGGCCATAGCCTCCAATATCTCCAGGTAATTAATTACCTCTCTTTAACTTTAACATGTATATATCTTTTCGTTATCTTTGATTTAGAAAATATTGTAGGAATATGTAGGACATCCCATTATTAGAATCTTGTAGTTGTTTGGTGGCACATCCCATTTCTTTAACATGTTTGTAGGACCCATTATTAGAATATATGCTTCTGCTTTTGTTTGGTGGCACATGCTGGTTTCTTTTCATTAATTGCCTGCTAGCTAATTAATAATTATTCGAGTAAAAACAAAGTTATTTTGACTGATTAGGGTTTAATATTTTGGAATTGCATGCATAAACGGTTATATCATGTGTTCTATGCTTGCTGGTGCAACTTGCAGCACCTAGTTGGCCATTATATATATTCTCACTGCCTGTCCCACCTTACATCACATGTCTCATTTTTGTAACAGCAAATTTCTGAATTGGCATATTACTCCTACTTGTTGATTAATTCATTTTTTTATGTCTAGTTCGAGTACTTTTTGCGGAGGTTCGAGTTCTGTCTTGTTGCCGTTCACATCTAGGTCAAGTTCGTTGTTGCTTCCCCTTGTTACGGTACTTTTCTTATTCTCTCTTCTTTTTATTGTGGTTATTGTTTAGACACTTGAGCAATTGACATATGTACTCATAAGTATTGGTGTATTTGAAATTGATGATTGTTTGAATTGGAGTTGAAATTGAATCGAAAATTGGATTAAATTGCATGATGATGGATGTTAAATTGCATAGAAAAGACGTTATCCAAGGTTGAATGGCTTGGGTTCAGAAAATTGTACTCTGTGTGTTTTTCACCTTTAATATGTTTAAGTTCTCTTATCAGGAAATTAGATATAATAAATTTCGGTTGTTATATAGCAAAATTTTTAAGTTAAACTATAAAAGAACTAACTCTGATGTCTTAGGTTAGAAAAATTGTACTTTGTGTGTTATTCTAATATGTTTAAGTTCTCTTATCAGGAATTTATATTAAATTTCGGTCTAATATGGATAGAAATTGGATGTCTGCGAATCGTCTATCGAAAGAATATGGCGAAGGCGTGGAATATTTTGTGAACTTTGCCGTTCAACGTTTAGGAACTTCTAGTAAGTTCAAGTGTCCTTGTTTAAGATGTTGCTACGCCAATCGAGTTACTGCACTTGAGTTGGAAAGACGTTTAAAGGCCAACGGAATCGATCAAAGTTATACTTGTTGGACAATGCATGGCGAGGAAAGAGGTGAACCTTCGAATATGGATAATAGCACTCAAAGATGTGATCCGGTTGATTATCCTGAAACATATACAGTTGATGGCGACGAATTTGAAGAGATGACAAAGGCGGTTGAAGATGATCTTAATGACTGTCCTCAAATGTTTGAGAAGTTGATAACCGATGCGGAGACACCGTTGTATGCGGGCTGTACTGAATTGACAAAGTTATTGGCTGTGATAAAGCTGTATAACTTGAAAACTTGCCACGGATGGACAGATAAGAGCTTTACGGAGTTACTCGCACTATTGAAAGATATGTTGCCAAAAGACAACGTGCTCCCTTCTCGGACGTATGATGCAAAACAAATGTTAGGCACCATTGGTTTGAACTACGAGAAGATACATGCTTGTCCAAATGATTGCATTTTATTTCGGAATGAACATGCATTGTTAAAGTCGTGTCCTAAATGTAATGCATCACGGTATAGGAAGAAAGAATCTGCTCCAGTAAAGGTATTGTGGTATTTTCCCATAATCCCTCGATTTAGGCGTATGTACCGTAGTTCGGAAGACGCAAAATGGTTGACTTGGCATGACGATGAAAGGATTAAAGATGGTATGCTACGACACCCTGCAGATTCTCCGCAGTGGAAAAAGATTGATATCGATTATCCCGATTTTGGGCATGACCCAAGAAACCTACGCCTTGCATTGTCTGCGGATGGATTTAACCCGCACGGTATCCAGAGTAGCTCCCACAGTACATGGCCTGTGATTTTGGCGATTTATAACTTACCTCCATGGCTTTGCATGAAACGCAAGTATATGATGTTGTCTTTGTTAATTTCTGGCCCCAAACAACCAGGAAATGATATTGACGTATACTTGGCTCCTTTAATAGAAGACTTGAAGCAAATGTGGGAGATTGGGGTAGAGGTGTATGATGGGTTCAGAGAAGAAAATTTCATTCTGAAGGCTATGATTTTTGGCACCATTAATGACTTTCCAGCATATGGCAATCTATCTGGGTACAGTAATAAAGGTCAGTGTGCATGTCCTATATGTGAAGATAATACAGATTGGATGTGGTTGGAACATGGTAAGAAGAATATATATCTTGGCCATCGGAGATTTTTGCCTCCAACTCATCAGTATCGGGTGTGGAGAAAGGCATTCAATGGGAATTCAGAAACTCGTAAAGCTCCTTCGCCTTTGACCGGTGAACAACTATTTGAAAAGGTGAAAGATGTAGACATTAAGTTTGGGAAACCTTTTGCAGGAGATGTTGCCAAACGAGGGTGGAAGAAAAAATCGATTTTCTTTGAATTGCCATATTGGAAGTCATTATACGTAAGACATTTCATTGATGTGATGCATGTTGAAAAAAATGTATTCGAAAGTGTCATTGGTACCTTACTCAATATGCCAGGAAAGACTAAAGATACGATCAATTCAAGGTTAGATTTGGTTAGTATGGGGTTGAGACCAGAATTGGGTCCGATAAAGAAGGGTACACGTACATATCTACCTCCGGCTGCTCATACTCTATCTAGAAAAAAGAAAACTGTCTTTTGTAATTTTCTTCATGAAGTTAAAGTTCCAGAGGGGTACTCTTCAAACGTTACGAACCTTGTATCGATGAAAGACCTTAAGTTAAAGTCTCTAAAGTCTCATGATTGTCATGTTCTCATGGAGAATTTGCTACCCATTGGTATACGATCCATTATGCCCAATAAAGTGCGTCAATCCATAACTAAACTTTGTTTCTTCTTTAAGGCGATATGTAGTAGAGTGATTGACCCTGGAAAGTTACCAGCTCTGCAAAGATCAATTACTGTCACTTTATGTGAGCTTGAGATGTTTTTTCCGCCTTCATTCTTTGACATAATGATTCATTTGATAGTTCATCTAGTTAGAGAGACACAGTTGTCTGGCCCATGTTACATGAGATGGATGTACCCGTTTGAGCGGTACATGAAGATATTAAAAGGATATGTTAAAAACCGATCACGACCCGAGGGTTGCATTGCTGAGCGCTACATTGTTGAAGAAGCTATTGAGTTCTCCACCGGCTATCTATCTAGTGTTGAATATTCTGTTGGGATGCCAAGGGAACGTCACATTGGAAGTGTTGGTAAAGGGATAACAGGAAGGAAAATAGTGATGGTATCCAGGAAAGAACTAGAGCAAGCACACTTATATGTTCTGCACAATGATAATCAGATTGATTCTTATGTTGCCAAACACATGGAAATTCTTAAGAGTGACTACCCAACTAAGAGTGAAGTTTGGTTAACAAAAGAACACAATCGGAGTTTCATACAGTGGCTAAAAGATCAAATTGATATTGAGTTTGTTTCGAATCCTACTGCGATTTCTCAAAGATTGAGATGGTTAGCAAAAGGTCCAACTATACATGTTTTCTCTTACACTAGTTATCTACAAAATGGGTACACGTTCTATACAAAATTCCATGATGATCAGAGTAAAATGCAAAATAGTGGGGTTACTCTTGTAGCTGAAACTATGCATACATCAGGTGCGAAAGATAGAAATCCCATTTACGCGAATATGTCATACTTCGGTGTCATACAAGAGATATGGGAGTTGGATTACAATATGTTTTCGGAGCCTGTGTTCAAATGTAATTGGGTTGACAATAATAATGGTGTACAAATAGATGACATGGGCTTCATGCGGGTGAATTTCAACAAGGTAGGGTACAAAGATGAACCTTTTATTTTAGCCTCGCAAGCCCAACAAGTGTTTTATGTCACTGATCCAGTTGATATGAATTGGTGCATTGTTTTATTGACAAACAAAAAATTTTTGGTGAATGACCTCGGGGATCAAGCTCATGAAGATATTGACATTGAGGACGACCCTTTCTTCGGGTCATCACAACCAATAATACGGGAAAATACTTCTACAGAGGAAATTTTGTATGTTAGACATGATCATAACGATGGAATTACGTTTCGTCGAAAACAAAGTAGTAGGAAGCAAAAAACAAAATATCATACAATTAAAGAAGTGGCTAGTAACATTAGATCGAGGAAAAGGAAAAGGTAATAATATATCATGCAGAGTTTCTTTTTTATTCATTTTCATATTGTAAAAATTAACTTAATTGTTAAAATAACATATAGCCTAATAGCAATTGTTTTATTGTGTTGCAGGTAAGATGACTTCCCAGAGTGATGATAGTGCACATGACAGTGGTCATGAGAGTGAACATCAGCCCCAAAAAAAGTTCACTCGTCGTGGAATGACAGTTAAGAAGAATATAATCAATCGGGGAAACAAAGGCCTTCCTAAACTTATTGTACGATACTTACTAATTAACTAATTTTGTTACGTACTTTTAATTGTTTGTTATCTAATTTACCCAAGTAATAATGCAGGTCCAATGGAATGCTAAAAATCAAGCAATTGGTGCCAACGGGAAACAATTGAAAATGTTCCTTGGTGTCAGAGCAAGGCAGGATGTACCAATTACAATCAGCAGTTGGATTAGTAAAAAGGAGGCCTTACTCGAGAAGCATAAGGATGAGCTATGGCATATGATACAAGTATGAGTCTTATTTTTGACTTTTAGGTTATTTTATAATTAAATATGTAAGTTTATTTATAATCATTTTGTTGAATGTAAGCAGAAATACTTTGATGTGGATGACTCTCATAAAGACTATTGTCTTATGAAAGCTGGAAAGGCGCATAGAAAATACAGATCAACTCTAACAAAGATGGTGAGAGATGATGACGGGAACATCAGAAGCCATCCTCCACCACCGTATGCAGATAGTATACCATTGGAGGATTGGAGGGCATTTGTTATTTCACGTGAAGAAGAGGAATTCCGGGTTTGTACAATTACATATCATACATATACCTATATTTGACACTTATAAGGTATTCATGTAAAAACATGTGTCTTTATAGAGAAGGAGCCAAGAAAATCGCGAGAGAGCGCAGCGTCCTGAATACCCTTGGAGAGCCGGTGTTACAGGTTATGCTGAGATTGAAGAGCGAATGGTAAGCACGTTATCTTTTATTTTATCTTTAATTTATTAAATTAATCTTCTGAATTATTTAGTAATAGACGGTAAATTTTAATAGCTGCGGGAGCAAGGAAAAGATCCTGCTCAGGAATCTATTGACCGAGATGTTTTATGGTTAGAAGCAAGACAAAACAAAGATGGTGTCGTTGACCACCCAAGAACGAGAGAGGTGGCACAAAGAATTGTAAGTATGATAAAATTCTTGTCTTTCATTGTAGGTGAATAAATTAAACTTAAAGAATATTTGTGAATCAGGAATCAATATCTCAATCAGTATCACAAGGAGATATTTCAAATTGTGATGATCCAAGGACTAATGATGTACCATCTCCTGACCCAGATAGCTTCAGGGATAGTTGCAATATTGCGTCCAATGAGGTTAACAATTGTCAATGTGAATTATTTATATCAAACCCGCTTACTTTGGTTGCAAAGGGCTTTGTTTGTAACACTGAGGGCTCCACCTTGCACAATCTTCCTATGCCTTCAAATCATGTGAGAGTCAGTGTTCAGTTTGTTGTTGTCCCTGATGCTGAATTGCCGGTACCAATTGATACTGCAGACATGACTCTTTTGACTGTGAATGATGCACTTGGCACTTTCGTGGCATGGCCATCAAATCTTATCAATGTAAGGAGCAATTAATACATTTGTTAATAATTCATTGCTTATTGTCCCATACTTGAAAACTAATTAAATTTTCAAATATATAGGTACCAAGAAGCAAGAAGCAGGTGTCTAGCCGGGATGGGAATCAATCCCAACCTCGCAAGAAGCAAGTGTCTAGGGGAGTTTGTAGCGGGAATGAAATTCGGTCCCAGCCCCCCCTTTCTAGTGCTCGCAATAAATCCGTGTCTCGGCAAGTAGATAAGGGAAAGGATATTCAATCCCAACCACCCTCCTTGGGGGAATTCATCACTTATATAAGGATTCATGCCTCCACAATGTCTGGTGCTGATTTGATACACGTATCGATTGATGAAGACATCTTCGGAGTTGCCGACACAATTTTCCTTTCAAATCAAGAACTTGAAGAGGTATATGAGCACAAGTGGGCGCCTGCGGCTACTATTCAAATATATATCAGGTATAATTATTATCATTATTGTTATCGTTGTTAGGATCAATGATGCAATTATTATCATTATTATCATTAATAGTGTTTATATTGAAAAAGTTTGCAGTGGACTTGCTAGTTAAATTGTTATTGTTGCTGATATGTAAATCAACATACTCCCCGTTACCATACTAACTGTGTGCTAATACCATGACTTAGGCATTCCTGTTACCATTCGAGTTAATTTAGATTGTATTTTATTAGTCTAGAAGTTTCTTTGATTAGTTTACCGAACCAACCTCTCATGAAAGGCTTTCACTTGAGTCTCATCTGCTTCATAATCAGTTGGTGGATTTTTGCTATCCGGTTCAATTCTTAAACTTGTCTCTTTCAATGTAAAATCATGAACCACATTAACCCTATGACTGTACATTAAATTTGCGGTATTTGCGGCCACTGTACATTTATTATCATATGTTAATTTATTTGCGGCCACTGTACATTTATTATCATATGTTAATTTATTTGTCTACATTTTAACTATAGGTATTTGTACCATGTGATTTTGAGCACCATGGAACAAAGACAAAGATTTATATTTTTGGATCCCGAACGTACTTTTCTACGCAACCTTCATATTGACAAAAAAATGACAAAAAAGCAACTTCAGGACGTGAAGGAAGCGGTTAAAGAAAGCAAGGAAGCGATAAAAGCCTATATCAATACACGCTTGGCTTCGGCACTTGAAAGCAGCTGTGATTGCTGGTTTTTGGCACCCATTAACTTAGGAGGGTAAGAAATTTAATCTCTCTCTCTGTCTCTCTCTCTCTCTCTCTCTCTCTCTCTCTATATATATATAATGTGTTTTTTCAAAAATGTCTTATTTATTTAATTATCGAAATATTTTGGTAGTGTACATTGGGTATTGTTGGTGATTGATGCTAGGAGAAATAGAATTTTCTATTTGGATTCGTGTGACGGTGATTATAGCAAACACGCCATGATGAGAGGAATGTTTGAAAGGTGTGTATTTAGATACATCGCATATTTCAATATTAATTATGTATCTATTTCGATTAATTAATATAGTTATATGTATGATGTTTCAGTTGTTTGGCAACTTTTTGGGCATCAAATGAGGTTAGGACTAGAGGTGGGAACAATAAAACAAATTGGATAGTAATAAAGGTAAGTTTATAATCAATATTATTCTTATCCATGTAAATTTTGCTCGCATTTTAACAATTAATTTTTTTTTTGATTTGTAGTGTCCGAGACAACCAAACAATGTTGATTGTGGATATTACGTTATGAAGTATATGAAGGACATAATCACTGACATACAACTGGAAATTCCCCTAAATGTATGTAATTTATATAGTTTCTTTTTTGATAAGCTAGCAATTCCATATCAAGCATTTAACAACTTAGTTCTAACTTTATTTTATTTTATTTTATTTTGGAAGTATTTTCCAGGACACGAGGTTGGAGCTCCATTTTCTGATGACATACTTACTGAGGTCAAAGGCGAGTGGTGTCATTATGTTGCTTCTTTGATTAATCAAAATCGAAATTCAAGTCATTTTGGGTAGCTTGTTTTTTTGCTCATTTTGGGTAGCTTGTTTGTACTCAATAAGTGGACATGTAAATTTTGTTGCTACTTTGTGGACATGTAAATTTTGTTGCTACTTTGTGGACATGTAAATTTTGTTGCTACATTGGATGTCATATTATTTTTGTTCTCTCTATGTATGGATATTATGCATTTATAAGTTTTTTATTTGGAATTTGATTTTGAATTCGCTGGTTTGAAAATTTGATCCCCCAATTCAATTGGTTATTTTAGGTTGTTGTTGCTGCAGGTTTGATTTGGAACTGGTTAGATTTGGAACTGGTTAGATTTGGTAAAAAGAATTTAAAAAAAAAATATAGCATCAGGAGCGCTTAGGAAAAGCGCCCCTGATGTCCTTTGTCCTTTGAAAATCAGGGGCGCCTCTTACAAGCGCTCCAGCTGGTCACCTGCGCTATGGCCATCAGGGGCGCCTCTTACAAGCGCTCCAGTTGGTCACCTGCGCTATGGCCATCAGGGGCGCCTCTTACAAGCGCTCCAGTTGGTCACCTGCGCTATGGCCATCAGGGGCGCCTCTTACAAGCGCTCCAGTTGGTCACCACCTACAGGAGCGCAAGCTTTAGGGGCGCCCGAAAACGCCCCAAATGGATAAAAAAAAGCGCCCCTGATGGCCTTTTTCTGTTGTGGTGTATGGGCCTATGGCTGGGGGTTAGTAGTAGCGAATCCGAATTGTTAGTGAAAAGGTCCATGATTAAATCGCATAAGTGAACGAGAAAAGCCCATGAGACCAACTAAGTATAAATAGGCCTTAGTTAGGGTTTTGCTCATTTAGAAGAATAAAAAAAATAGAATTAGAAGTGAGAAGAAGGAAGGAGGGCGACGGCTAGAGAGGGGAAAGGAGAGGAGGCGTGATCCACCACCAAGGAGAGAGAGAGAGAGAGGCGTAGCACCAAAGAAAGAGAAGGAAAGCTAGGATTCGACTTCTAAAAGCTAAGGTATGGGTGTGATTCAAACATTATAATGGGTTGTATGAGGGATTGCATGTGGGGTTAGGGTTTTGATAATTACCACATGTGTGTCATGATTTTTTTATATGTTGATGTTATGTCTTGATGCCAGTTTTGTTGCTAAACTCATTGTTTGGGGTGATCTGGGTATAGGTTCGGTTATACAGTAACTGGGAACAATATAGTGGTCCAAAAATTATGTGGTTTACCTTTTCAGAAACTAGATTTACTAATTGTTAATTTGACACAAGTTTGGTTGCATTTGGAGTTGTATAGCTCGAGTTATAGGTGTCACAAGTTAGGTTAAAACTCTGGAAACGATCTGGGTGTAGGTTCGGTTATACAGTAACTGGGAACAATCTAGCGGTCCAAAAATTATGTGGTTTACCTTTTAAGAAACTATATTTAATGCTTGTTAATCTGGCACAAGTTTGGTTGCATTTGGAGGTGTATTGCTCGAGTTATAGGTGTCACAAGTTAGGTTAAAATTCTGGAAACGATCTGGGTGTAG
Organism: Astragalus membranaceus; assembly: GCA_039519185.1. Lineage (NCBI taxonomy): Eukaryota > Viridiplantae > Streptophyta > Magnoliopsida > Fabales > Fabaceae > Astragalus > Astragalus membranaceus. The sequence continues at coordinate 60,250,472 of CM076854.1, forward strand.
ATTCGGTTATACAGTAACTGGGATTAATATTGCGGTCCAAAAATTATGTTGTTTACCTTTTAAGAAACTAGATTTAATGCTTGTTAATTTGGCACAAGTTTGGTTGCATTTGGAGTTGTATAGCTCGAGTTATAGGTGTCACAAGTTAGGTTAAAATTCTGGAAACGATCTGGGTGTAGATTCGGTTATACAGTAACTGGGAATAATATAGCGGTCCAAAAATTATTTTGTTTACCTTTTAAGAAACTAGATTTAATGCTTGTTAATTTGGCACAAGTTTGGTTGCATTTGGAGTTGTATATATCGAGTTATTGGTGTCACAAGTTAGGTTAAAACTCTGGAAACGATCTGGGTGTAGGTTCGGTTATACAGTAACTGGGAACAATCTAGCGGTCCAAAAATTATGTGGTTTACCATTTAAGAAACTAGACTTACTGCTTGTTAATTTGGCACAAGTTTGGTTGCATTTGGAGTTGTATAGCTCGAGTTATAGGTGTCACAAGTTAGGATAAAACTCTGGAAACGATCTGGGTGTAGATTCGGTTATACAGTAACTGGGATTAATATTGCGGTCCAAAAATTATGTTGTTTACCTTTTAAGAAACTAGATTTAATGCTTGTTAATTTGGCACAAGTTTGGTTGCATTTGGAGTTGTATAGCTCGAGTTATAGGTGTCACAAGTTAGGTTAAAATTCTGGAAACGATCTGGGTGTAGATTCGGTTATACAGTAACTGGGAATAATATAGCGGTCCAAAAATTATTTTGTTTACCTTTTAAGAAACTAGATTTAATGCTTGTTAATTTGGCACAAGTTTGGTTGCATTTGGAGTTGTATATCTCGAGTTATAGGTGTCACAAGTTAGGTTAAAATTCTGGAAACGATCTGGGTGTAGGTTCGGTTATACAGTAACTGGGACTAATCTAGCGGTCCAAAAATTATGTGGTTTACCTTTTAAGAAACTATACTTAATGCTTGTTAATTTGGCACTGGTTTGGTTGCATTTGGAGTTGTATAGCTCGAGTTATAGGTGTCACAAATTAGGTCAAAATTCTGGAAGCAATCTGGATATAGGTTCGGTATTTCGTGTATAACGTTTTCGTTTGAACTCCTTTTTGAATGATTCTTGATTCATTGAAAACTACACTCCATTTGTTTCGGGTTAGGCTCAAGTACCGTGTAATTTGACTGAGTTTTGATAATTGTAGAGGTGTCACAAGCTAGGTCATGGTGGCTGTCCTGTTTTCTGAATCTTGTTGCTTATTTACTAAAACTGTAAGAATTGGACCATTATTTTGCAAAATAAAAATTATAGTCACGAACTAGACATTCTTAGCTTTCCATAGAGGGGTCCTTTGCTAAGTTTCGATACCGTTTGATAGGTTAATTAATTCACCGAAGTAGAGGTATGTTTGCTGGAAATTGTTATTGCTGCTGTGTTATTGGGCTGCTATTGCTGTTATTGGGCCGCTGTTGCTGCTGTGATGTTGTTGCCATGTTGTTGCTGTGTTGCTGGGCTGCTGTTGCTGTTATTGGGCTGCTGTTGCTGCTGTGATGCTGTTACCATGTTGCTGCGGTGTTGTTGGGCTGTTGTTGATGTTATTGGGCTGCTGTTGCTGCTGTGATGCTGTTGCCATGTTGCTGCTGTGTTGTTGGGCTGCTGTTGTTGTTATTGGGCTGCTGTTGCTGCTGTGATGCTGTTGCCATGTTTCTGCTGTGTTGTTGGGCTGTTGTTGCTGTCATTGGGCTGTTGTTGCTGCTGTGATGCTGTTGCCATGTTGCTGCTGTGTTGTTGGGCTGCTGTCGTTGCCGTGTTGCTGTGGCTGTGCTGCTGTGGCTGTGCGGCTGTTGCTGCGTTGCTGTTGCTGTGCTGTCGTTGCGGTGTTGCTGTTGTCGTGTTGCTGTCGCCGTGTTGCTGTTGCTGTTGCTGTTGCTAGTGTTGCTGGTGTTGCTGTTGGCGATGTTGCTGCTGCTTTTGCAGCGTTGCCGTTGCGGTCGTCGTTGCTACCATTGTTACCGTTGTTGCTGTGTTGCCGTTGTTGTTGCTGTTGCAGTGTTGCTGCTGCTGCCGTTGTTGCTATTGTTGCTGCTGTTGGTATTGCTGTCGGTGCTGGCGGTGTTGCTGTTGTTGCCGTTGTTCCTCGCTGTTGTTGTTGCGTGTTGGCGCCTTAGCGCCCATGGTTGTTGTCTCTGGTGTCGGTGGTCGTTGATGTTATGGTCAGGTTATTAGATTGTCCTATAGGCGTTGGTGTTATAGGTGATGATTGGTGTTATTGGTGATGATATAACAGGTGATGTACCTATTTTATTGGCTAAGGTGATAGGTGATGGGTCTATGACCATTTGTTGATATTGGTGTGGTTGTGTCACTTAGATGACTATTGTTGTTGATTATGTTGTTAAATGTTGTTGTTGACTTTGTTGTGGGTACCGCCGAATGGCCCACATTGTTTGGTGGTGGGTACCGCCGAATGGCCCACATTGTTTTGTTGAGGGTATCGCCGAATGGCCCAAACTGTTGATGAGTTTTTGTGTTGAAGGCCTATGGCCAGTGTCGGGTCTTATGTCGTTGTTGTGCTAAGATATGCTCTTTGTTGTTGATTGTCTCTGGTGCATTGTTCATGGTGTCGCATACATCTCATATGCATTATTTTTGTGATGAAGGCTTCGGCCTTGGAGCTATAGGTGATGATGGTGATGCTCATATAGGTGATGATGCCCTTATTGGCTATTTTATTGGTGATGATTGGTACCACATGCATATACTCGTTGGTGTGGGTTGCATCTCAGTTATTTACTCATGACATTGGTGATGATTCTTGGTGATTTGTAATTTGATGTTGTTGTAAAGATATAAGCTTGTTGTGCTGATGTTGACTGTTGTGACGATAATTGTCTGTGGTGATTATCTGATATTCTGACCTGTGTATACGGTCTTTCATACGATTCTTTATATTGTTTGATATTTCACCCCTTCTGTTTGAATGTTACCCCTATGTTGGTAACGTGCAGGTGATCTCGAATGAAGACCATAGTTCCTCGTTAGTTCGGTGTTGTCACTCTGATACGTAGCACTCGGGGGGGATGATCGCTTGATTATTTTCATGTCTTTCATTTTGTTGAATTTTAATGTTGAGAACCTTGCACATTTGCAATAAGTATTGATGACTAAACTTGTTGAGTTTTCCGCTGCGAGATAGAATAAATTTTGATGTTGATGTTCGAGTTGTTTTAGAAAAATGTGACATCCGTTTTATCGTTAAAAACTCTGAATTTACGCTAATAAATTACCGGGTAGAAATGGGTGTTACAGCCCCCAGTAATCGATCTTTGGCGGGAACTGTAGAGGGACGACTTATGCTCGGTTATTGGTATGTCGGCCTCACCGATCTGCAGAAGGAGACTACCCAAATTCGTTTTTCCCAAACGTGTCGAGGTTGATACCACGAAGTCGGTAATACTGTCAAGGTCGGCAGGTGTTCCAATATGTGGAAAGTTGGATCAATCTGATACCGATTTTGTATGGCAACACATAGCCCCGGGTATGCATGTGCAACGAAGCCCTTTCTTTCACTTAGATTTAATTTCTCAGTCGTATGTCGGCTGTATAACAACAACATGACCATGAAAATTATCCAAGTCAGAAAGACTGACGCGTGACATCATCTTCCTTTGGCGCAGTTTATCGAGTTTGTGTTTTCCTCTAACGCCGTTCCTATCGAGTCAAGATGGTCACGAGACCGGCCCTCCTTTGATCATGTTTTCCAAGACTCGGTTCGACCTCACTCGAATCAAAGGCATGAGTGACTACATTTAAAGTCGCTTGAAAGTCGAGATGGTCCCAACTCGAATCAAAGGCATTGACCCTCTGTTTTAGAAAAAAATATTCATTCAATAATGCAACTGAAATACCCAGAATATCCTTGGCCATTGGCAGAAATAGAGGCATCTATATATTTACATCTTGGGGAGTCTTGGCGCCAAGTCTCCTGCCAAGCTCCCCTCCCTTTTTTTCATTCTTTTTTTTATTTTATTTATCTTTTTTCCCCTTTCCTTATTTTTTTGTTTTCTTTATATTTTTTATTTTTAGGTACTTTCCGCAAAGTTTGTTCCTTCATAACTTGATTGGTGAAAAGGAAAAATATTTACATCTTGGGGAGTCTTGGCGCCAAGTCTCTCGCCAAGCTCCCCTCCCTTTTTTTTCAATTTTTTTTGTTTCTTTTATCTTTTTTCCCCTTTCCTTCTTTTTTTGTTTTCTTTATATTTTTATATTTGTTAGGTACTTTCCGCAAAGTTTGTTCCTTCATAACTAGACTGGTGAAAAAGAAAATTAGTTTCGAGACACATTGCATAAAGTGTGACGCTAGACAGTGTGTTTTAGGGTACTTAAAGATATGGAAAAAATTTTAGTTGTTCCTACATAATCGAAATGGTGAAAAAGAAAATTAATCTTGTGACAAAGAGCGTAAAGTGTGACGTTAGACGGTGTGATTTAGGGTACTTTATCATCCGGAAAAAAATTTAATTAATTAAAATGATAATAATTTTGTAATAAAATATGTAAAGTGTGATGCTAAGTAGCGTGTTTTGGGTGCTTTAATTTGGATCCAGAAAAAAATTTAGATGTACAAATACATGAAGTTCATTCCTCGACAAAATTTTAACAGTTCAAATACGCAAAGTTTGTTTAAAAAACCAATTTCGTGACAAAATACGTAAAGTACGATGCTAAGCATTGTGTTTGTGGGTATTTTTGCGTTCGGGAAAAATTACTGTTCAAATACTAAAAGTTTGTTCCTCGATAACTAGTTTAAAAATCAATTTCTTTTTATACTTCTTCTCTTTATATTCTTTAGGACCATATTTTTCTGAACTTTAAAAAAAAATTAAGGATGCTTTGAAAAAACAAGAAGAATTTAAAGACCATATTCATTCAACTTTGTATAGTTGCTTCCACGTTTTTCACTTTCTAATTGCGTTGTCTTTTTTTCTTTCTAATTATGAGTTAAACTTTTATATTTACATCTCATAATATGAATTATGTTATTAAATTTTTTTAGACTCTTTCTTCTTATTGTCTATAAATGTTTAATTTCAATGTATTTATTTTAAAAATGATATTTTTAATTATGATTTACATTGTTACATACTTTTATAATATATAGTTAATTTTATCATCACTCATACAATCTTACAATATTTATGTATTAAATTAAGCTTTTGTCCCGTACAACGCACGAGTAAAACTGATCAAATAATTGATCTATGAAGACGATCCAAATTCCACCTATATGATGGACATGTCATACTATTTTTTAATAGACAAACTTATCTTATTAATAACGAGTAACATTGAGTGATTGAGGCCCTCAAAACCTTTACATATTATCCACCATACAGCTACCAAATGAAACAAAGCAGTCAAATCTCAAACAGAGAATAGAGCGACCCCAAAACTAGTAAATAGCATACACCACACAGCCAAATATTGGTATTTCCTGAAGATACACTCTTGAGGGTTCACACTTCATCTATAAGAGAGAATGACTTGATTTTGTCTTAGTCAGAAGCGGGTGACATGTAACATGTCTATAAACGACACATATAACACTAAGTAGGATGGCTATGTTAGCTAATAATGAAAACTAATAGGCACTAAGGCTTAAAAGTTGACAATTGATCTATAAGTTTGACCAGGCTCCCAACCTGCAGGGATTACATTGCTTGCCACAATAGTCTTGCCAGAATTAAGTGTTGTTAGACGAATAGAAAATGGTGCTTTCAGTGGTGCGCCTTTGTTAATTTTCCAAACTGCACCCCATGATTGTTGCATGTCACCCCAAAGGGATGAGTCAAGTGCTTCTTTGAGTTCAACTTTGTCAAGGTCACCATCCCCATCTTCATATTCAATCAAAGTAGCAAAATATTCTTGGTTTGAACCAGAGTCCACTCGAAAAGTTATTGATCTACCTGGGTAATTGCATTTAACTCTGCGAAAAAATCTCAAATTATGTTAGTTAATTATAGAAAAATATTAGTAATACGCTCTCTTCTCACAAACACTCATCTTTATTGACAAAGGCACACCAATAAAAAATCTCTAATTGTGTTACTAATTATAAAAAAAACACACACCATTATTGATCGGTTAAAATTTATGTGGGATTCACTAAATTTGTACACCACTAAAAAAATCGCTAATTGTGTTATTCATTATAAAAATACATTCAACTTTATTATTCATCGTTTAAAATTTATGTGGTATCCACGTGATTCAGTAGGATCCAATTAATTTTAATCAATAGATGAAATATGATGTCAAAATGTTGAAACATATACTAAGACAAAAACTTAACCACCATATAAGTCAAAAACTATAACTGAAAGTCAAGAAAGTTTAATTATTTATTGGAAAAATAGCGAAAGTTATAAGAATTTGGTCCTGCATCAAAATGGTAATTAATTTAATACACCACATGGAGTACTAGAATTAATTAAAAACATAGAAACCTATACCTTCTATGTTGAATATCTATTTTTCCAGCATTGCGAAGCTCTTCATCTTGACCTGAAATTGCCATGGAACCAAAAGCACTGCCACTCAAATCAAAATGATATTGAGCATCGGAGCCACAACCTGCACACTCATCAGTGATGACTATTCTCACAGGGTTGCCTGAGCATGCAGAATTTCCTGTGCACCTCACCTAGGTTTGGAATAAATTGAAATTCAAACTGGGTACGTAGTAGGTAATAATTAACTTCATTTTTAATTCCATGCTGTATAGATAAATATTATTAATGTGACAACAACATATGTAGTTTTTTAAAATACCTCATAACAAGAACCACATCCTTTGCCTGAGTCATATATAAGAGGGCTTCCTGCTGAAATCAGTGATGAGAATGGAGGTTGCCCAACAGCACTCCCATATCCACAAGCACCCCCTACATGTATAATCAAATAAAAAAATTAGTTAAACAATAATTTAATCAATACAAAAAATATGGTAGGGTCTGTTTGTTAGTTTGGAGGAGAGATGAGAGGAGAGGAGGGCATTGGAGGGAATGGAATAGAAATAAAAATATAAAAATATTTTACCTTAATTGATAGAATAATTTTGTAAACAATGATAAAATAATGTTTATTATTAATATCTTTCAAAGTTTTAGACTACTTTTTTTTTACGAAAATTTTAAAACTACTATAAAATGATGTATATGATTTGAAGAAACATTTGTCTAAACCCCTCAAAATCCTCTTCCATACATAAGCAAAATAAAATTCCCTTTGAAATTTATGATGGTTTATCCATCCTTCTTTTTTTTTTAAGCCCTCCCCTCCAAATTTGCAAACAGACCCTAAAAGACCCTAAAGACCCTAAAATATTCCTATTACCTTCACTTCCATCGCCATGGGAACCTCCATACCAAGTGGCCACTGAAGGTGACCAATCTGAACCAGCTGGTGAGGAGTATGCAGAAACATTCACAAGCTTCTTGGGACTAAAACAAGAGGAAGGGGTCACGAGGAATATAGAGAATAAACCTACAAGAATGAGTAGATGAGAGAATGTAGCTCCAAATTTAAGAGCCATATTATCACAACACCACTGGGATTTTGTTAGTACCTTATAGGCAGTTGGTAGTTATTTGGTGTGGGGAATACTCTATGGCTAGTGTGGTATTTATAGAGAATTTTAATGTGGGACGTGCATATTTTGTTATCTAACACAAGTAAGTATATTCCAGGACGGCAATAAGATATGCTTAATTAGCGTTGAGAGAGAATTTTGAGTTTTGCTTTCTTCATAGAACACGACAATTGAGATGTTTGAATATGATGTACAAGAGATTTCTTTCACGTGTTTATTGTCAAGGTAAACAATCTTTTTTTCTTGACAAGGAAATAAAGCCTATTGTAAATAGCCTTATAATACGGAAATTGATCATATATAGGTTATCAAATTAAAATTGATATGATATACATTAAGTCACAGAAATTTCATTGTAAAAAAAAAGTCATCGAAATTTCAGCAAATCAAGAAATTGTTCGAGAAATTTGTAGGCTACAATTCCTATGCAATGACAAATTTTGTTTTTGTCTCTTTTTATCTGACTATTGCAAGTTAGTTATTTATATTGTCTCTAGAATGTTTTCGGGGGCTTTGTAAGGGATTCACTTTGTCACAATTATTAATTTTAAAGATAAGCTACAATTAATATATAAACTTTTCTAATATAGTTGGAAAACACATTTGCTAATGCTTGAAATTGCACGACGGTAGCTCTCCTTTGCACGAGGTGGTTGACGACTTCAAGTCTCCTTGTTGGGAGGTGTCCCTATAAAGACAATCTGATGCCTAAGTCAATTTAGGGATTTAGAGAAAATAAGAAGTGAGAAATATGAGTTTTAGGTCAGATAGTTAGCAAACCTGAGGTAAGAACCCATATTTATATGAATGTTGTTCGGAAAACCCTAGGTGCAGTGATGTGAACCCTAGTTGCAGTGGCTTCCGATAATTTCAAAATAATTGCCTAGTCTCGTGGAAAATACAATCGTAGCGAGATCTTCGGAGATAATGGTACCGTTGAATTTAAGCACCTTTTGGAATAGACGTCGAAATTAGGATTCATCGTCAACTTCTGCCATAGACTTAGTAGCTCGGTTTCGAGGGGGTCCTACTCGGGGCAGGGCTTAGAATCTGATTTCCACACTTAGCATTTCTAGTATCGTTTTCCATGTAGGTATAAGTTGTGACTTCTCCCAAAGAGCTCGGATCCCTTACCATTGTAACGGTGGTCAATTTGATCACAACTAAGAGTTCTATGAGGACCTGACGACTTAGCTCGGTGGTGCAAGTCGTGCCCATCAAAAAAGTTCCCCTAGACTTGTAATTCATTGGGGAGTGGAATTCTAAAGAAACTATCTTAGTTGTGTATTACTGAGTCGAGCCATCACCGAAGTCGAATTGTTCTGCGTCTTAAGGAAGATCCGTTGCAGACCTCATTTAATGTAGGGGTGTCTCAAAGTGAAGTACCGGATTATGTGTGATTGCTCACATCAAATCGAGCATGAATCCAAGAGTTCAAATGAGGTGACCTTTGCGGTTCTACCCGATCATGCGCGTTGATTTGGTGATTGAATCGAGACTGTTGGAATGTGTCACCAAGTGATGCACCCTTTGGTCTTTAACCGCTTGGATCTTACCGAGGGTTCGAAAGGTAAGTAATGGGGTTAAGCCCTCTTCTTTCTTCTTCATTACTATTTCACTAAATCTTTTTGCCAAGTTCATGCAAAATCCCAGAGTTCTTGCTCTCAAGCCCTCAAGTTTCAAGTTTTTGGCTTATTTCGGGTTAGTTTATTCGTTGCCTCCTATTTATTTAGTTTCATTTCGAAATGGTACCCGAACCCATTCCCATCGTCATCATCATGCCTTCTTAGGCCATGGTGGCTCTGTCCTCTTCCTCTTTTTCGTTTTCTACTATGATGTGTTCTCCCCACCCTCAATCTGTAGGTCCTCATGGTTTGGTTGAAGAGGAAATTTCCTCCACCCCTGCTGGTGGCGACAGACCAAAAAACCTAAACTTGGGCGAGAGTACGGGAGGATTCTGAGTGGGAAGTGTAGCGAGGTTCCATTGCATTTCTTTGGAGAGATAGTTTGGTCTACACAAGCCAAAGATGGATTCCTGTTACTTCCCAGTGGAGGACATTTGAGCTCTTAGGAGATTGGTCGCTCTAATCTTCCGAGATGCCCACTATGAACACAAAGTTTGGGTCGATTTCTACCAGCCTGAGTATTGGGTTTTCCATACTAAGGTCTTCCTCGACTTGGCCGACTATGTCTACCTTTATGACATCATGCTTAGTAAGATTAGTATCGAGTGACCCTTAACTATCTTTGAGCGAAAGGTTCTCAGATGGCTCAATGTCACCCCTTCACAACTTCATCCCAATAGTTGGGCCTTTATTCAAGATTTCGAGCTCATTTCTATTAATATGGAATCAGAGCCACTGCTCTTGTCTTTTTTTATTTCTTTCAGTTAAAGGTGGGCATCCCGATTAAGTGGTTCTCCCTCAAAAAATTTCCAGGTCGCAGTATTTTTTTCCTTGTTAGATTCTTCTGTCAAGGGTTGGAAACCCAAGTTCTTGCAGGTTAGAGTTGTTGCTGGGAGAAAGATTTTATGGATTCCCATATAGGAGATGCATTCCCCCTTCTACTGGGCCAAAAACCCACGCCCTCTATAAAGGAAGTTGAACTACTTCAGCTTTCTCTTGAGGATGGGGCTCTAGTCAAGTATCTTGAGGAGCTTCCGACCATCGATACTCCGACCTTGATAGGTCAATACCAACATAACCGATGTATATCCTTTAAGGGTGAGTCTGAGTCATAATACTTGCAATTATGTTTTTTTTTTCTTAAATACAAATATTAATGTTTGCTTTTGTTGCAGAACAAGCCGTCGAAAACATGGACAAGGCCACCGTCCGAGCTAGGCTTGAAATTGCCAAGAGTAGGAACACCGTTCTAGCTGCATGTGGTATAACACCCCAATTTTCGTGTTAATATATATGTGTGTGTGTGTACATCGAAATGAATTTATAATTTTGCGATGTTGTATTGTGTATTTTTACTTTAGTAATTAATATTTTAAGTGTTGACTTACTTTTTGGTTATTATTTATTTTTATAAAATATTAATCTTGATTTAATAATATTGTTTTGAAAGAAGTACTTTGTTTAATAGTGTTAAAATTGAGTTTGTATGGTAAAATTAATTTTAAAGAATATATAATATAATTTTGGACTTTTTACTATCCATACACCCCTAACTTTAAGTGATTTGTTATTTGCACCCCCATGTACGATTCACTTTTCTTCTTCTCTGGAATGGACTCACGCAGTAGCAACGTTCACCTTTCAAAACCCTCACTCGTTTTCTCTCTCAAAGTCGAAAATTCACCACCTAACTTGAAATCAACCCCTGTGTTCATTATTAGTGTCGTTTCGTTTGATTTCAGACTCGTTTCGTCGTATTTTTTCCTTGAGGCGGACTGAAATTTCAGTTTTCCAATCACCATGTTATACGTTTGAGAAAACAAATGTGATTTTTGGGCTCCTCTCGTTAAAACTTTCGGAAAAAACTAATCTCTTTTTCATTTTGAAAAAGTTGACGGACCCTTCGTAACCCGTTGTCTCGGTGAGACTTTTTACGGTCACTCTTTGTGTTCTGTACCGAGCAGCTTTTTGGTCGTCTGCTGTTGGTAGGTCTCTTGCTGTCCTGAAAGGAGGTCAATGAGCGCCCGGGGGTACCTGCAAGCCACTCCGACGCTCAAGTCAGTATATAGAATATAAGAGTGAAGGTACTAAGGATTAGAGATTCAACCTTTTTAAGGGCAAAGTTTGCCTGTATTTATAGGAAATCGTGCCCTCTTGTGGATCGTCGGATGGGTAGAATCGATCTTGACCGGCCAAGCGTGTTGGGCTCGCATGAGGTGAATATGAGCAGAATTGGTTGGGCTGATCCATATGACTTGCTAAGCACACCTCCTGGTTTTGCTAATGGGACCCTCTGGTTGACTCCAGAACAGTTGCCCCCCAAGCCGAGATTACTCCGGAGGATGGTCTTGGCTTGAAGGATTTTCGTCAGTTTGCCGGCTCTGCAAGGTTACGCGGGACACTGCCTTTGTAGCAGCCGTGTTCTGTCATAGGAGAAATATTTTCTAAGTGTTGCTTCGTCTGTTTTGTCGGGTAGTACGAGAATATTTTGTCGCGACCGTGACTCACACCTCCTTCGGTGTAATCCTTGTGCCCGGCACCAAGCTAGGGTGACGTATCCTAATGTTGGCTTTGCCTTGTGTCAAGTGCTCTGAGGTTGGCGCCCTCTTGGGTGCCCTGTGCCATGCCCCCTGATGTTGGTGCCCTCTTGGGCGCCTTGGGCCAAGGTGCTAAGACATCCCGGTGCTGGTGCCCTCGTGGGCGTCTTCCCGGATACTTGTTTGTTTTTGAGAGTTGGCGCCCTGCTGGGTGCCTTGAGCGTTGTTCCCTGCTAGCGTGTGCTGGATGGCTTATCATGGAGCAGATTTTGCGAGACAAGGTTCGGTGCTCTCGTGGGCATCTTACTGCATAGTGCTGACCACCCTGCCGCGAAGGATTTGCTTTGAGACTGCCCCCTGCCAGGCGCCCCTCTGCTGGGCGTTGCTTGCTCCTGCCAGGCGCCCCCTTGGGCGCTGGCTGCTCCTGACTAGCGCCCTGTCAGGCGCCCTCATGGGCGCTAGCTGCCTTGACTGGCGCCCTGCCAGGCGCCCTCTTGGGCGCTGGCTGTCCCATTGGCGCCCTTCCAGACGCCCTCATGGGCGCTGACTGCCTTGACTGGCGCCCTGCCAGGCGCCCTCCTGGGCGCTGGCTGTCTCATTGGCGCCCTGCCAGGCGCCCCTATGGACGCCCTCCTGGTCCTGTCAGGCGCCCTAATGGGCGCTGGTTGCTTCTGCCAGACGCCCTTATGGGTGCCCTCCTTGCCGGGCGTCCTCTTGGGTGCCGACTTGTGTAGACGGGTGCTTGGAACTTTGCTTTCTTTTTCACTGCTCATCTTGTCTTTTTTGTGTTTTTTGAGCATGTCTTAAGGTGACAGGCGTATCGGGCTTCTACGTCGTGGGTATGGGCTAAGTTGATTTGCCTGATCCGCAGTGTTGGGTGAAACGCTAACTCCTATAAATAGGCGGGTATTTTGTCCTGTGGTACACACTTTCTTGGAGTGCTTTCTTTAAGGAGGAGGAAGGAGTAGGGACCAAGTCACCAACCCTAGCGCTTACTTCAAGGAGGAGGAAGGAGTAGGGATCAAGTCACCAACCTAGTGCCTCCTTAAAAAGAGGAGGAGGGAGTAGAGTCCACTCGTTTCAACGTCTCTTCTTCCTGGTAAGTATTTGTTGTTCGTTCCCGTTTATTTATGTTGTTGACAGTGCCCTCCTGCCAGGCGCCCTCCTGGGCGCTGACTGCCTTATTGGCGCCCTGCCAGGCGCCCTCATGGGCGCTGGTTTTGTGTGGGCGTGTGTTTAGCACTTTGTTTTATTTTTGCCGTTTTCTCCTGACTTTTAACCTGCCTTCTCATCTATGAATTTTCGGGGCTTGCTTGGTGCTGAGGGGAGTTGCTCTTATCATCCTCCATTGACGTTCCCGCTAGTCTTTGCGGCTTCTGATTTACTGAGGTAACTTCCGTGCGAACTTTCAGTTTATCTTTCTAGCTTCTTTGTTCTTTTGAGCATGTCTTGTCTTGCAAAGTCTCCAATCTCAGGGGAGGGGGGTTGTCTCTAAGTTTTCCTGTCTGTCTCGTGACTGCTTGTTTTGCCCCTTGTCCCGTAGGTTGAGAGATGGCAAGGACAAAGAAGACGGCTCGGATGCACCCTACCGCTCACCTGGCTAAGAGGGGGCTGGTGATACCGTGCCTTTGGAGGGGGCTGGCGCCCTTGGCTTTGTGGATACTTCTTCTGACGATGATCTGCCGCTTGAGCATGAAGTGGTGGAGATTGGTGGTTGTAGTTATGACTGGGTTGCTCGTATTGTTTGTTCTGCCAGGAGCGTCTACCTTCTAGGAAAAGAGCCTCCCCGCTGTCTGCAAGATGCGTTGGGAGGCGACTGGCGGGTTGAGGTGGTTGACCCCCAAGACAGGGTGTGTAGAGTCCCTGGCGGTAGAAAATTCATGATGTTTCACAGTGTGGTTTACAAGGTGCGGGTTTCCCCATTCTTTACACCCTTCCAACTGGAGGTTATGAATCACCTTAAGATAGCTCCCTCTCAACTCCACCCAAATTCGTGGTGTTTTGTGAAGTGTGTCGAGCTGGTGATGAGAGTCCTTCAAAGAAGATGCAGCTTGAGGGTTTTTATGGTTATCTTCGAGGTGCAGCGTTGTCGAGATACTTCAGATGGCGTCATCCGTTACGAGTTTGTGCACTTGAAATGTCGGACAAACTATGCTTTCTTTCAAGTGTACTCAGATAACCAGCATGATTGGAGGTTCAAGTATTTTTACCTCGTTCCTTATAGTGAGAAGGTCGTTGACAGCATGGGCTTCTTTGATGAACAAGGGCATCTGGTTAGGGATAAGTTTCACCTTGGGTGGTGTAATGTCGATGCTGACCGCACCTCTCGGTCTTATCGCATCCTCCCATCTGAGTTATCTGATCCTGAGCAGAGGACTTTGGCATGCTGAGGAAGATCGTCGGTGGCTTGTCCACTGTGCCACAAAAGTTTTTGTGCAGTGAGATGTCCAAGGCCTCTACAGTTCCTAAAGCTGCCGAGCTCTTAGGTTGCTTGTTAGGTCTTGATGTATCTTTATTTTGTCTTTTAATGAATTATTTACTTATGTTGCTGATTCGCTACTTTGTTGCTCTGCAGATAAGATGGCCGCTCCACTTTCTTTCAATGAATTAGCCTCTTTGGCCGGACGAAGGAGACCTATGGATGTCGATCATACCGACACTACAAAAAAACAGCGCATTAGCGACGGATTTTTCCCTCGCTAATGCATGTTTTTCCCTCGCTACTGACTGTTAGCGACGGAATTAGCGACGGACCAATTCCGTCGCTAAATCAGTTGACGCTAATTGGGTAGCGAGGGAATACAATCTGTCACTAAAATTAGCGACGGAAAATCCGTCTCTAAACACTGTGCACACTCACCGTTGCAGTTGATTTGACAGTGACACTGACCAACTTTAGCGACGGAAATCCGTCGCTAATCTCTTTTTATTTAAAAAAACGCTAATCTCAGATAGAGAGAGGGAGAGATAAGGGGTTGGGGAGGAAAATGGTGAAGGAAAAGAAATGAAAGAGGATGGTGTGGTGGTGGTGGTGGTGGTGTGGTGTTGAAGGGAGAAGATGATGGTGGTGGTGGTAAGAAAAAATGAAAGAGGAAGAGGAAGAGGAAAATGGAGAAGGAAAAGAAATGAAAGAGGAAGAGGAGCAAATGAAAGAGGATGGTGTGGTGTTGAAGGGAGAAGATGATGGTGGTGGTGGTAAGAAGAAATGAAAGAGGAAGAGGAAGAAATGAAAGAGAGGAAAAAACGGAGAAGAGGAAAAAATGAAAGAGGAAGAGGAAGGATTCCGGTTTATAAAAAAAAAATTACCCGTTAGCGACGGATTTAGCGACGGATTTCCCTCGCTAATGTCTGTCACGTGTCAAATCAACTGCAACGGTCAGTGACACAATTTTCCAAATATTAGCGACGGATTTAGCGACGGATTTCCGTCGCTAATTCGAACCAAAATTTTCAAGTTTCGCGCCATGTTAAATCCGTCGCTAATTTAGCCAATTTCCGTCGCTAAAGACATTGTTTTCAATCCGTCGCTAATGCTGTGAATTTCCGTCGCTAATTTTGATTTTAGCGACGGACCACATATCTGTCGCTAAAATCCGTCGCTAAACACTGTTTTTTTTTGTAGTGCGAGGTCAAGAGCCCGGTTCCTGCTATCTCTGCCCCTGTGCGTCCCTCTATGGGACCTCGCCTCAGTTTGGGAGCGCCAAGCCGTGCTGGAAGGGATGTTTCCGGGGTACCGAAGGTTCCAGTTGACTCCAGCACCCAAGGGACTCAGAGTAAGTCCAAGCGCCAGAGAAGTTGTGCTCAGGGACCTCCCTCTGTTGCTTGTCCCTCCTCGGTTGGGCTTCCTCCCCCTGCTGACGAAGAGGGTGAAATTGTCTTCTCCCCCGAAGAGCGTGATCATTTCTGTGAGCATCCTTTCGCACTTGCCGCGCACATGGTTAAAATTGGGGAAGGCCTGCATGCGAAGTGGGAAGCTGAGAAGAAGAGCGGATCTCGTTCAGGTAATCCTCTTGAGTTATTTCTTACGGTATTCATCAAATCCGCACGGGCCACCACCCCTGTCTGGCGCCCTCATGGGCGCCGCCTGCTTTCTTAGAGGTGCTTTGCCAGATGCCCTCATGGGGGCTGGTGATGTTGGTTCTAAGCTTTGTCGTGTTTGTTTCTCTCTTTGTGCAGGTGTGATCGAGGAAAGGGATCGGCTTCTCTTGGATATAAGCCGGCTTCAGGTGGATTTACACGAAGCACTGGAATCTGCTCGTCGGGCACGAGATACTGCTGGCCACTATCAGAAGCATATGGAGGAGCTCCAATCTGAGTTGGACAGTGTGAAGAAACAGAAAGATGTGGCTGAGGAAAGGGTGCGGGAGATGGCCGGGCAAGCCATGGACTTCTCCTATGCTGCCTACAATAAAGCGATAAGTCATGTTCAATGCATGTACCCGGATGCAGTTCTTGAGTCGAGCATCTTCCGGTTTGACCATGAGGCTGTAGATGGGAGGATTGTTAGATATCGTTCCAACATGGTTGAATTTGACGTCATTGCCCCTTGATGATTTCTTCTAAGAGTTCAGTTGTTTTTGACTTGTGATTTCTTTTTGTCCTGTTGGATTTCGTTGTATGTTTGCTTTATGGAGCTTGACTAATGATTTTACGTTATATCCATGTTTCCTTTGTCTTGCTTATTTTTCACGCTTCCGAATGTATCACCTCCTATCTTCTCGTGGTAATGTTTTCTCTGTCAGGAGTTTATTAGAATTGATCCGATTTAGATTCCCCACTAGAGGTTGCGACACTTGCGATGCCGCTTCACCCATGTAGGGACTCTGACAGGAGTTTATCAGAATCTGTCCGAACTTAACTCACCCATCAGAGGTTGCGACCGTTTCGATATGCCGCTTCACGCCTTAGGTCTCTAACAGGAGTTTATCAGAATCTATCCGATTTTAGTTCACCCATTAGAGGTTGCGACATTTTCGATATGTCGCTTCACGCCTTAGGTCTCTAACAGGAGTTTATCAGAATCTATCCGATTTTAACTCACCCGTTAGAGGTTGCGACATTTGCGATGCCGTTTCGCCCATCTAGGGACTCTGACAGGAGTTTATCAGAACCTGTCCGAACTTAACTCACCCGTCAGAGGTTGCGACCTTTTCGATATGCCGCTTCACGCCTTAGGTCTCTAACGGGAGTTTATCAGAATCTATTCGATTTTAACTTATCCATTAGAGGTTGCGACATTTGCGATGCCGCTTCACCCATCTACGGACTCTGACAGGAGTTTATCAGAATCTGTCCGAACTTAACTCACCCATCAGAGGTTGCGACCTTTTCGATATGGCGCTTCGTGAACCGAGTAGGTTGGCTCGTGCTTGGTTCTGCCTGGTTTCCTGGTCCCCTGTTGTTTGAGTCGGGACTTGGTTTTCAGGCCACCTCTTGCCAGGCGCCCTCCTAGGCGCTGGCTGCTCCTTCTAGGCGCCCTGCCAGGTGCTCTCCTGGGCGCTGGTTGCTTCTATGCTGGGTGCCAGTTTCTCTTGGTTTTTTCTAAGGTGCTAGAGCGAAAACTGTGATTTGCAAAATAATATCTTGAACCGTGAATAGTAAGGTTTAATTCCTTCGCGCGCGTGTTGTATTGTTTTGACGTGTTAAACCTAAACAACCAACTTCTTAAAGTAGACGTGTTAAACTTAAACAACCAACTGTTTTTAAAGAAAACGTTCTACGTATTGGAACTATGAGCCAGATGCCGAACAGAGGAATAGGTTCCCGTTTTCCCTTGGGTGGATGGTGAGCTTCTTTTTAACCTCCTCAAGGAGGTGAGGACATTCTCCATCCGCTTCAAACTTCTTCACATCCTTTTTTATCCCCTTGGTTTTGGGTTGGCTTTCCGCTTCTTCTTCACTACTTGAGTCACTTCTGGCATCCCAGTCTGTCAGATTCACCTCAGCTTCTTCTCTGAATCCCTTACCCGAGCCTCTTGGCTTGGCGGTCTCCTTCTCATCTTTAAAGCCCAAATAGAAACATCTGTGTGCTGCTCCCAGGTCCGCCTGGAGGGTCACCACCTCACTCTCCAGAGTGTAGAACTTCATTTTCAAATGGACCGTTGAGGTGACTCCCTCCAATTTCCCCAACGTGGGCCTCCCAATGATGCACTAGTAGACCGACTTGCATGGGAGGACCAGGAAGGGTCTTTTCACAGTTTTGAACAACGACGGCTTACCATCGGGGTTTCCGTAGATGACCATCAGCTCTAGGTGGCCGAGTGGCTTAGTCTTCGATCCATTAAACCCGGTTAGGTCCCCTCCCTGGTATGGAGTCAGGTCACCGGGGGAGATATTCAGCACTTGCAGCAGGTCCTCGGAGATGATATCTACTGGACTTCCCTGGTCAACTAGGATCCTTCTTACCTCGACGTTGGCGATAATGGCAGTGATGATCAGTGGGACGTGTTTGTTCGGTTTCCCGTCGAGCAGATCATTGTCGTCGAAGGATAGGGGTGGTCTGGTTGGCCCCTTCCTGGCGACTGAGGTTGACGCAATGCTAAGGATCTCCTTCCACTTCCTCTTCATTGATTTGTTTGAACCCCAGTTATCATGGGCGTTTCTCCCGTGGATCACCATGGCCACTGGTCTTTCTTTGGGCCTCCGGGTGTCCTCTCCATCGGTCGATTCATCAGAACTATTTTCGACCCTCTCGCCGACTGGGGCCTTCCCCTTCCTTGGGGACCGGTATCTACCTTCGGGGGATCAGACTCTTTTGCGCGAGCCATTCAGTTCCCCCTCCTTCTTCACGTACTGTGTCAGCTTTCCTTTCTGGATCTGCTTCTCAATATCTTCCTTCAGTGCTCGGCAGCCATTGGTGTCGTGGCCTCCGCTTTGATGGTAGCGGCACCATTTCTTCGAGGGGTTTTGACCCTCTTTCAACACCAAAGGCTCTGGCCCCTTAATGTCTTTGAATTCAGCGTTGGCACATTCAGCCAGGATCTGCGCCCTTGAGGCGATGAGGGGAGTAAGGCCTGAGGATCTTGGGGGGCATCCCTCACGGTGTACGCCTCCTGTTACCTTTTGCCGGCGTACCTCCTGGGTGGGTTCCCTGTCGCCCCCCGCCTTGGCTGCCTCGCGGTAAGCCATATCATCCTCCTCATAGTTCATGTATTTCTGGGATCTTCGAAGGAACTCGCCCAAGTTCCTAGGCTTGTTGATGCCTACATCGACCTGGA
Organism: Astragalus membranaceus; assembly: GCA_039519185.1. Taxonomy (NCBI): domain Eukaryota; kingdom Viridiplantae; phylum Streptophyta; class Magnoliopsida; order Fabales; family Fabaceae; genus Astragalus; species Astragalus membranaceus. The sequence goes on from CM076854.1 coordinate 60,269,505, forward strand.
ACAAACTTCCATTTTTCAACCCGTTTTTCATCCAGAACAACCTTTTCCTGTCCTCCAAACTTCGAACGCCTGAAGCTTCTTTATTGAAGCGCTCAATATACTCCCTCAGTGTCTCGTGGTTATGCTGCCTGACGGCTCTCAGTATTTCCTCAGATTTGGGCTTTAGCCGGGAGGCAGTGAAACGAGCCGTGAACATTCTCGCCAGCTGCCCCCATGAGGATATGGAGTTCGGCCTAAGCTCCTGGAACCACTCTAATGTGGAACCCTCGAGAGTGAGGGGGAAGATTTTGCAGTGGACGGGTTCCCTGGCGCCCCTGTAGCGCATCATTAGGGAGAAGTGTGCCAGATGACCGTCTGAATCTCCAGTCCCGTCGTACATCTTGAGATTTGGCGGCTTTTCCAAGGCCCTTGGGATTTGGCATTCGTCTACCCTTCCCGTAAACGGCCCCTCCTCCGAAAACTCTCTTGGGTTTCGGGGGGAGGTGTCTTCATAGCCCAGCTCCTGATACCTGTGTCGCTCGGGGGATCTCCTCGATGGAGAATCCCGATGGTGCCTTTTGCGGGTGGCAACCCGGCTACTTGACCTCTCCTGAGTGTTAGGGGACGCGTGTGAGGAGGCGCTCGAGTGGGTGTCATGAGGCCGATAGGTCCCTGGGGGTGAGCCTGATTCCCCATGCCTGCGTCGCCTGGGGGAGAGAGATTGACATGATGTTTCCGAGGTGCGGACCGGTGGCGCCTTGAGGTCACTGCCGTTGGAGGAATTGTCAACCTGTTGACTGGAGGCTGTTCTGGCAGGGCGGTCACACGCCTTTCAATCTCCCTCAGTCGTGCTTCCTGTTCCAACATAGCTTTAGTGCGACTGGCCAGGAAGTCCAAAAGCTGATTCACGTTAGAGGGCTGGACAGGTCGACTAGTGCCCTCGTCCTGTATAGTCAAGACGTTGCCCTCGGGGGTACCCTCCGGTCGGGGTGCGGGTATGGCAATGCTCTGAACCCGGGGTCTGCCCTTGGCAGCCATGGAGCAGCAAGAGAAAAGTTCGAGTTGTGATGATGTGAAAGATAGATATCTCCCACTGTGGTCGCCAATGTTCTGTACCGAGCAGCTTTTTGGGCGTCTCCTGTTGGTAGGTCTCTTGCTGTCCTGACAGGAGGTCAATGAGCGCCCGGGGGGTACCTGCAAGCCTCTCCAACGCTCAAGTTAGTATATAGAATATAAGAGTGAAGGTACTAAGGATTAGAGATTCAACCTTTTTAAGGGCAAAGTTTGTCTGTATTTATAGGAAATCGTGCCCTCTTGTGAATCGTCGGATGGGTAGAGTCGATCTTGACCGTCCAAGCGTGTTGGGCTCGCATGAGGTGGATATGGGCTGAATTGGTTGGGCTGATCCATATGACTTGCTAACGTGGGCTGAACTGGTTTTGCTAATGGGACCCTCTGGTTGACTCCAGAACACTTTGTAACATCCCAAAGTGGCTATATTTAATTCATGTGATTAGTTGATAATTTTAATAAATTATTGCTAATCGAGTTGATTAATATTATTTGAAGTTTATAGTTGATGCTTTAAGTTTATATTATAAGTGAATAAATGAAAATTTGAATGCATTTATGTGCTAGTTGTGCATTTTAAGTGGGTTGTGCATAAGTAAAGAGAGAGGTGCGCATAGTATAGGGTTAAAAGTGTCATTTCAACACCAACCCCTTAACCATCAGCTGAAACAAAAACACAACACATCCTCATTTTCAGCACTTCCCTCATTTTGAAAAACACACACACACAACACAAGAGAGAGAGAGAGAGAGAGAGAGTGCTAAGAGGGAAAGAGGAAGAGAGGAGAGAGAAAACTTCAAACCCTCATTCCAAACTGAAAAATTCCTCCATAATCCTTCTCATTATCATTATCAGTTCAGAAAATCAATTCCTACTAAGGTTCAAAAACTAAGTTTAGAACTCCCTCCTTCTCCTTCCTTGAAGCTTCGAATTTCATGTTGGGGGATGGTGCCTTAGGAGCTAAAATTTGACTTGCATGTGCATTTGGTTGCTTGCTAGTAGTGAATCTTCAGCCACATTGTGATTTTAAAGGGTTAGAAGGGAATTAGAAGATTGGGTTTCGAATTTGGGTGCATAGAAGCTTGTTTGGTGCTTCAAGTTTCGATTTCTTGCATCATCATTGTCATTAAGTAGCTGAATTTGAGGTGAGTTCTTCACGAAATTTCATGTTTGTTTGATGTTTCGGTTATTGCATGTTGTTGATTCTCGAATTCCAGTGATACATGTACAATTTGAGTTGTTGGAGTTGTAGTAAAGTTCATTGGGAAGTTATGTTGCTGAATTTGTGATTGAAGATAAGTTACATATTGAATGTCACAATGTGGTTTTATTTGAATGTTTGGTTGTATGAAATTGATTTTTTGGGCATGCCATAGCATTATTAGAGACTGTTCTTGAGGTAGAAATCGAATAGGTTAGGTATTGAACCCAAGGGAATAGCACAATTTCGAGAAACAAATCAAATTTTGAAGCTGCAGGGGACGCACAGTCCGTGCTCCCCCATCTGATGGTCAATTTTGTTGATTTATCAGGGAGCCCGGTCTGTATGCCTAAGGGCCCGATCCGGGCTGAACCTTCTGTCACCCAATTTTAAATGCCTCAAATGCTATTCCTTTTGACTCCAATCCTTCATTAGTCCCTTTCTCAACCCTTCGCAATGATAGTTGAACAAAGTTAAGTCACATATCATGTACTTTTATGATCTAACACAAGTAACTTTATGTTAGGGTTTAAAAATAAACTGAGTAAGGTTGTATTGAGTGAGAAAACGACCTAAGTGTCAAGTAAAAGCATAAAACACCAAGGGGATGACGATCCCGAGCTAATAGTACACTAGGGGAGGGAAGTCATGAACCCAGAACCTAGGCCCGAAATAAGTTGACTCGGTAATAGCTATTATCAGTTGGGTTCACCGGAGGAACCGTGTAGTGGTTGTCCGGTTATGTGCTAAGAAAAGAGAAAAGATAATTAAGACACCGAGAGATTAAGATGAGGGGTCCCGAAAGAACTCATTGAGATGAACAGAGAAGAAGTAGCTGTTATTCTGGGCTAAGAGTTATTGAAGGATCTTATATGATCAAGTTTATTTATTGTTTTCCTAGCCGACCCTAGTGTTACTATATGTAACAAGTTTATGTTTGGTACTTTAACTGTTGATTTGTAATCGGAGTTATGTATCTTTTTATGAATTCTGCTTGAGAACTTGAACAATAGAGTTTAAGAATGACTTTTGGAGTTTGTTTCATTGTCATTAGTTAATCCTTTTTAGAAACTTCCCTACTTAAAGGATAGTTGATAAATTATTTATTGAGTTAAGTTTGTTCAGTTCACTTAAGTAGGATTAGTACTCTGATGTATGCTATAATGGAAGTCTCGGCATTTCTTCCAAGAAGTACATCCGGCCGAGTGCCTCACCTTGGGGTGCTCCAGTATTATTAGTTAAGAATAAAGATTGAAGTATGAGGTTGTGTAATGACTACCGACAGCTTAACAAGGTCACCGTAAAGAACAAGTATCCCTTGCCCACAATTGACGATCTATTAGATCAACTCAGAGGACAATTTTTTCCCAAATTGATTTGAGATCGGGGTACCATTAGATTAAAGTCAGAGCTATGGATATTCCAAAGACTGCTTTCCGTACTAGATATGGAGACTATGAGTTTGTAGTGATGCCCTTCGGATTAACCAATGTTCCAGCAGTGTTCATGGATTACATGAACAGAGTCTTTCATCCTTACTTGGATCAGTTTGTGGTAGTTTTCATTGACGGTATCTTGGTGTACTCCAAGACCATTGAGGAGCATGAGCAGCATATTTGCATTGTTCTTGATGTACTCCGAGAGAAGCAGTTGTATGCCAAGCCGACCAAGTGTGATTTTTGGAAGTCAGAAGTGAAGTTTTTGGGACATGTGATATCTCAATCTGGTGTTGCTGTGGATCCTAGTAAAGTTGAAGCAGTGTTGAACTGGGAGCGACCATCCACAATTACAGAAGTAAGAAGTTTCTAGGGGTTGGCAGGTTATTATAGAAGGTTTATTCAGGGGTTCTCCCAATTGGTGCTTCCACTCACTCGGTTAACCCGCAAGGGTCAACCTTTTGTATGGGACTCCGATTGCGAGGAATGTTTCTTGGAGCTGAAAGATCGTTTGACATCCACTCCAGTATTAATCATTCCCGATCCATCCCTGGGGTTTTAGATTTACAGTGACGCCTCTTGGAAGAGTTTGAGATGTGTTCGCATGCAGAATCAGCAAGTGGTAGCTTATGCCTCTCGGCAATTGAAGACTCATGAAGAAAATTATCCTACCCATGATTTGGAATTAGCTGCGATTGTGTATGCACTGAAGATTTGGAGACATTATCTTTACGGTTCTCGTTTCTAAGTGTTCAGTGATCACAACAGCTTGAAGTATTTGTTTGATCAAAAGGAGTTGAACAACAGACAACAGAGGTGGGTAGAATTCTTGAAGGATTATGACTTTGAATTGAAGTATCATCCTGGAAAAGCCAATGTTGTAGCAGATGCACTAAGCAGGAAGTCCCTTCACACAACCACTCATATGATGCATGAAATGGCTCTTTTGGAATCTTTTAGGGATCTCAACTTGAAAGTGTTACCTAGAAGGAACCCATTGGTGCTAAGTCATATTCAGGTTTCTAGCTCTCTAAGGAATTCAATTTGATCAGCTCAAGAAGTAGATGTGGAGTTTCAAGCTCAGAGAAGGTTGCCTGGTTTCCCCAAAGATAATGATTGTGTAGTTTGTTTTCATGGTAAAATATGTGTGCCCAATGATGAGGAGATCAAGAGGCAAGTGTTGGAAGAGGCTCACAAGAGTCAGTACTCGATACATCCTGGGTCTACCAAGATGTATCGAGATCTTAAGAAGATGTATTGATGGCCGGGAATGAAGACGGAAATTGCGGAATTTGTGTCCCGATGCCTAACCTGTCAAAAGGTTAAGATAGAGCACCAAAAGCTCTCTGGTCCATTTCAACCATTAAATGTTCTAGAATAAATGTGGGAGAGTATTTCCATGGATTTTATGTTGGGACTACCATGGTCCCAGGTCGGTAACGATTCCAAATGGGTAGTAGTGGATCGATTGACCAAGTCAGCTCACTTCATTCCGGTTTGTTCTACCCTCAAAGTATCCAAGCTAGTAGAGGAGTATCTCAAGAATATAGTGAGACTTCATGGAATTCCAACCAGTATCATATAGGAGTATCATTTGAAGCTTAAGTTTCGAATTTGGGTACATAGAAGCTTGTTTGGTGCTCCAAGTTTCGATTTCTTGCATGATTGTTTGATGTTTTGGTTATTGCATGTTGTTTATTTTGGAATTCCAGTGATACATGTACAATTTGAGTTGTTGGAGTTGTAGTAAAGTTTATTGGGAAGTTATTTTGCTGAATTTATGATTGAAAATAAGTTGCATGTTGAATGTCACAATGTGGTTTTAGTTGAATGTTCGGTTGTATGAACTTGATTGTTTGGGCATGCCATAGCATTGTTAGAGACTGTTCTTGAGTTAGAAATCAAATAGGTTAGGTATTGAAGCCAAGGGAATAACACAATTTCGTGAAACAAAGCAAATTTTGAAGCTGCAGGGGATGCATGGTCCGTGGGTCCCAGGAGCCCGGTCCGTGCGCCCCCATCTGATGGTCAATTCTGCTGATTTATCAGGGAGCCCGGTCCGTGTGCCTAGGGGCCTGGTCCGGGTCGAACCTTCTGTCACCCAATTTTAAATGCCTCAAATGCTATTCCTTAATCCCTTTCTCAAGCCTTCCCAATGATAGTTGAACAAAGTTAAGTCACATATCATGTATTTTTATGATGCAACACAGGTAACTTTATGTCAGGTTTAAAAATAAATTGAGTAATGTTGTATCGAGTGAGAAAACGACCTAAGTGTCGGGTAAAAGCATAAAACACCAAGGGGATGATGATCCCGAGCTAATAGTACACTACGGGAGGGAAGTCATGAACCCAGAACCTAGGCCCAAAATGACTCGGCAATAGCTATTATAGGGTGGGTTCACCGGGGGAACCGTGTAGTGGTTGTCCGGTGTTGTGCTAAGAAAAGAGAAAAGATAATTAAGACACCGAGAGATTAAGGTGAGGGGTCCCGAAAGAACTCGCTGAGATTATTATCTCACTGTTTATTATGTGGTGTTTTACAGATGAGCAGGGAAAGCAAAAGTAAACAGAGAAGAAGTAGTTGTTGTTCTGGGCTACGAGTTATAGAAGGATCTTATATGATCAAGTTTATTTATTGTTTGCCTAGCTAACCCTAATGTTACTACATGTAACAAGTTTATGTTTGGTATTGTAACTGTTGATTTGTAATCGGAGTTATGTATCTTTTTAAGAATTCTGCTTTTGAGAACTTGAACAATAGAGTTTAAGAATGACTTTTGGACATTGTTTCATTGTCATTAGTTAATCCTTTTTAAAAACTTCGTTACTTAAAGGATAGTTGATATATTATTTATCGAGTTAAGTTTGTTCAGTTTACTTAAGCAGGATTAGTACTCTGATGTATGCTATTATGGAAGTCTCGGTATTTTTTTCAAGGTTGAAATACTAGGATGTTACACTCTTTTTGTGTCTTTTTGATTCCATTTTTATGGAAAATATTACCTATTAATTATTTGGGACTAACTTTTGCGCTTTGTGTAATTTTACAACCACATTTCGTGGTTCTTGAACTCGCATTCTAATAATATTTTTCGGGCTCGTTTGTTGCTCAAATTTGTTGCTATGGGTGAACCTCCTTCATTCTCACTTTGGTATGTATTACTTTTATTGAGGTAAGGGGGGAGAGTATCTTACTCATGGGTATAACAATGGTTGTGAGTAGAGGGGTTGGCCCAAGACCCCAATTTTGCTTTTATTTTAGTACTTGATTTATTTTAAGTTATATTAAGAGCATTATGTGTTAAAATAATTTGAATTTGGCTATGAAATTTTGTGTGCCCTATGTATTGATTAGTTTATGTACTATTATGTATTGTTTATAATTACTATGTTGGGTGTATTAATTGATTTGATGAATTTTAAGAGAATATTGTATTATATTCGCGATGCATTTTTTTTATAGGCAATATTAGTGGGAGAGGGGGAATGTTAGTTTCCGGGGATTGAACCCGGGACCTCTTTCTTGCACTCATTTGGTGCTCTCCTTCAGTATCCCTTAGCTCGCCAACTGAGTTACCTACTTGGGATATAGTCAAAATAGCGTGAAATAGCGATTTAGGTGCGAATATAGTGAATATTTAAGTTATATTTTTAGTTGTTTTATGTAGAGGAGAATTTTGGATTGTAAGAGTGAAAAGTATATGGATGTGAGATAGGGAAAATTGAATTAACAATAGTCGTAAGTTAAATTTGAGGTTAATTAGAAATGCTTTATAAGATTGAATTTTAATTATTTTGTGAGACATTGAGAAGTTTAATCTTGGATATTTAGTGAGACTTTGAGAGGTCGAATTTTGGTAATTTAGTGAGACATCATGAAGTTGAATTTTTGGATATTTAGTGAGACATTGAGAAGTTGAACTTTAGTTATTTAGAGAGACCTTATGAAACTAATTTTTGGTTGGTTAATGACGTGTGCTAAGTTGAATTTTTAGTAGTTAGAGAGTTGTAATATTTGATTTTAAAAGTAGCAAGGTAAGTTTTATCAATAAGGGGACACAAATGAAATAAATACAAAACGGGGTGAGTTTTATAAATAGGAGAAGGCATGTATCTATTGACTTAATAAAATATAGGCCGTGATTTCCTGTTAATTAGGGATGGTGTAGCCTGTAAGATATTAATTTTAGTTTAATAAGTGTATTTGTCCTAAGATTTTGATTTTTGTGATTAAATTAGATTAGGTAGTTTATATCTTATATACCTTTGAAGTTGGGTTGTTAGTTGTAAAGACACAATAATTTAAATTAATTTAAAGATAATTCTTAAGGATGTAGGTATCTTTGTGACTGTTATTATGTGTTGAGCGTTTGTGAGACACATGATTTCTTTTAATGAATATTATTGAGATGAGTCGTCTAGCCTGTGAGAGGTGAGGATGGTGTTCGGGTAATATTCCATTTGTGTCATGCTTAGCCTGTGAGAGGTGACTTACTGTCTATCTGTTTGAGTTACCTACCTGTGAGAGGTGAGAATGATACTGAAGCAATCTTATCGAGCCTGTGAGAAGCGACCCTGTTTTCTAGTCTGCATTACCTAGCTTGTGAGAGGTGCCCAAATGTCTTTCAGTTTGAGTTACCTAGCTTGTAAGAGGTGAGAATGGTACTCAAGCGATTTTATCTAGCCTATGAAAGGCGACCCAGTATCTTTCAGTTTGAGTTATACCTAACCTGTGAGAGGCGAGAATGATACTCGAGCGACCTTTCTTAGCCTGTGAGAGGCGACCCAGTGTCTTTCAGTTTTCTTTTGTGACAATGTTGCGTGGTAAAATCACATAATTATTTTGATTGTATGTTTGTGTGTAGTTTCTATCCACTGTTGTTATTATGCTTTTAACATGATGTAAGACGTACTCACCCCTATTTTCTATGTGTTTTCTCTGGTATGATTTGTGTGCAGGCTATCCTCCGGACAATACTGAGGAGTAGTCTTGAGGTGTTCATCCACGAGGATGGAGTGGGGAATAATTCTTTCACTTATGTTTTGATTTTATTTGTCCTTGTTAGACAACTATTATGTTCAATTGGGTTGTAAGCCTCTGATACTGTGACATCAGGGTCGGGATTAATATTTTGATCTAGAAGCTATCACTACAACATTTTGATCCAAAGGCAACGTTTGAAAACCGTTGTGTAAAGCCAAAAAACCGTTGTCTTTACCTTCGGCAACGGTTTTGAAACCGTTGTTTTTGCGGGCGTTGCCTAAGCTAAAGGCAACGGTTTTTTCTGACCAAAGGCAACGTAACCCTAAAACCGTTGCCATTGACAGCTCAAACGCAACGGTTTTTATTTCCACACAAAGGCAACGGGCTAAAACCGTTGCTAGTTATAGCAACATTTAAAAACCGTTGCCAAATATGGCAACACTGAAAAACCATTGCGTAAGTTATGACCGTTGTCTATAATCAGCACACACAACGGTTCAAAACCGTTGCCATAGATAATAAAAATTTTAAAAAAATAATAGATTCATGCACTATATATACATACGTACATACACTAATTTTCTCCTTTATTTTTTGTGATAACACCCAAAATTACAATTCACAATAAATTGAAACAAAGTTACCAACAAAATTCTAGAAAGCCCTATTAGTTAATGTATCCAATCAACTTCATAAAGAGGCTAAGTAAAGCCTCAAGCTCACAATGGTCATCACACTTAAAGGTCAATAAATTAAAAAAACTAGTAATCTTCTCTAGTTAAATTGTTGTTTGCCAGTCATCCTCCTTTGAGTTCAGTTGAACAACCATTGTGCTTGTAGTACCAAGTGCATCTATCATGAAATTATTATGCTTATTCATTTCATTCTTTTGATCTTTCTGCAAAAAAAAACAAATAAGAATACTAAGGAATCAACAATATTCGACTAAAATAAGTAAGGAACAGCTGAATTATGTTAGGAAAGATTATCAAGACTTCCATTCTGTTATGTTCCTGATTATAGTTGTTGGTATCTGTTAACACTTGAAATGATGTATGGAAAACAGAATTTTAATTCCTTAAAAGAGGGGGAGGGAATGAAGTACTTTAAAGAGAATGGGATTAGGGTGATGGAAAATGTGATAGAAGGTGCCCATAAAACAAATGACATGGAGATGCAAAGGGGTGTGAACCTTCTAAGGAGTTAAGGGTAGCCATTGTTAGAAGCTAAAGTAATTGTTTAACTAAAAAGTGATAGAACGGTAAAAGAGTAAATTGCAGTATGTGTAGAACAAAAGTCTGACCAAATTGACAAATAAAGAGTAAGATGATAGTTGACAAACATTCAGTTTGTTTATTCTTTGGCAACCACAGCTTGTAGTCAACCTAGCAAGATTAATGTTGTGTCCAACAGCCCCACCACACACAGACTGAGAGTAGCAACGACGTCGTTTTTGCCATTGGTATCTTTCTTCTACGATGGCCAAACAAGAGGTGCTGCTGACGACGGATCAAGCAGGGAAGCGCATAACTTATGCTTGTGCTTTAGAGAAACTGTAAATGGTATTCTCCTGCAAATAATCATTTACACAACATTTAAAACTGAATCCTAACAAAGTTTCTTTTGAATGAACTGTATGGATATTAAGCACCAATAAATCAAATTGCATTATAGTTTCAAACACTTGCAAATGTTAATTCAAACAGTGAAGCTTATCAGTAACTTGCTCTTTCTTGCTTTGCATGAGGAGAAATCGAAAAATCTTCTATATATTGGTAATTGATCATGGATCCTTCCTAGTGTTCAATGGAAATCTACAAAGATTGCAATGGATATTGAATCTATAATAGCATTAATTTAGTTTCTTAAAGAGATGAAAAAAGATTAAATTACCCTGAGTAATCTAATTGAAGTCTATCTGCTCCCCAAGCAAGCAACATCCGGACACAGTCAACCAAACCAGTGCGGGCAGCCATATAAAGCGGGGTTCTCCCATTAAATCTGCAAATGGCACCTTAATCAATCCAAATGGTGTAACATCCCTAATTTTTAAAAGACTCGTATTATGATGCCGGAGGCCGAGTAATTATTTGTAGGAATAATTGGTCGCGTCTCGGGGATTAATAGTCGAGAAAATTATCAAGAAAACCTATTCATAGTAAAATGAGGAATTGGAGCCGAAGGGCAAATCTGTCTTTTCACACCCCTAGTTATTAAATTATAATTATGAAGGTTATAATTAATCATGAACCGAAAGAATTGAGGAATTTCGGATCGGAACCGGATTAATCGAGAAGTTTTGTGCCGAAGAGAAAAATTTGACACCTAACCTATGACTTAATGGGCTAGGGGTAGTTTGGTCTTTTCCCCATCATTTAAACCCCCCAACCCATATACCCACCTGACCAGCCTCACCCTCACACTTAGTCACCCCTCATTTCAGAAAGAAAGGAGCAAAAGCTGAAAATAAGAAAGAAAGGGGAAGGAGGGGGCGTGGAGGAGGAGAAGAGGAGGAATGAGGGACTCATCTCAAATCCTTGTTGCATGTAAGTGGTTTCTATTCCATCCCATTCCATTTTCAATTCTGAATCCAATGAGCCTATTTTTGAAGTCTGATTCTACTCCTATCCCTTGCTCCATTTTCGAAGCTTGAAGCTCCAAGGGTGAAGACAATGGAGTTTTGAGCTGCCACTTCTTTTGCATGTTCAGTTTTGCTGATTAAGAGGGGGAAATCTCAAGCTTGCATTTCGATTTGGAGGAAGTTGTGGAAGATTGGGTTGCTGTTTCAGTTTGAGAGAAAGGAAGCCACTGTCCTTGTTCGAATTCGGTTTCTAGCGGGGATTGTTCGTTGTTTTCGGTTCGACGATTTCGTCTCTCGACCCGACTCTCGGACTTCAGTATAACGGGTGAGTTCTACTCACGATAGGGCATTTTGCTATTCTGAACTTGTTTTCGGTATTAGAGTCCTTGGCCACATTTTCTGCTTTCAAAAGACTTAGAAACGAAAAACGATTTTGAGTCCAAACGCTATTTTACGGTTTAATGAGAATTTTGATTAAATCGTTGGAAGGAAATATTTTGTATATGTGTTCTAGAATGCCTGGACATTTTCTGATTTTCAGGAGTGATTGACATTAGGAATCGACTTGGGCGAAAACGGAGAGCGAAGATGAGAAAAACTGTGAAATCTGGGACTGTTGCAGGACGCACGGATCGTGCGCCCCTAGGCACGGATCGTGCGACTGCTTCTGATGCCTGAACGTGCGTGCAATACAGGACGCACGGGTCGTGCGCCCCTGGGCACGGACCATGCGTGAGGATCTGTCCCCGGTTTCCATTTTCTCATTTCGTCGTTTCGTTTGATCGCGAACCTTTCCTAATCTCTCTCTCAATCATTTAAAAAGGAATTCCACTACTGAAAACCTTATTTTGAACTCATTCAACACATGATTTGAAAGAGAACTTTGAAAGCCCATTTGATCGAAAAACCGAAACCCTAGTATGCGTGTGAGTACACCGACTGATGGATTGACTGAATATATATGTTTATATATGTCAAATGAAAATGATTATAATGCCGGAGGTCTAAATTATGAATTCCTCAAAACGGGTTATAGATCGATAAGGATATTGTTTATCCAATTATTATGTGATTGATCCTTTGGAGATCAAAATCAAAAAAGAAGATATAAATTATCTAACTCTAGAGAACTTGATGCGTATTGTCATACGTATTGCGTTGGGTGACGACCCGACAAGTAGCATACTAGGGAGGGTAGTCATGACCCCTTACCTAGGCCCTAAATGTGTTTTGGCGTGGTCAACTCACGGGTTACCGGGATTAGCACTGGATTGCAGTCAGTTTATGCTAAATGGAACACACGATTACCGGGATTAGCACTGGATTGCAGTCGGTACGTGTTAAATAAATTCACGAAGTGCGTGGCATTTCGATTAATAAATAAGACATTGTTATGTCAGTTTTTGTTAACGGTTTAAATAAATTGAACCGAGTGTCAGTGAGGGGGCACGATAGGACTCACTGAGATAATGTTATCTCACCCTATCCATATTTGTTGTTTTTCAGAGAAGCAGGGAAAAAGGAAGACTATTGTGCACGAGTAGTTGGTATACTCTTGGAGGTGCTGAAGACTTAGTCATTTGATCCTTTGTTCTTTTGTTGTCCTATTGGTTGCATAAACTTGTATTGATTATGAGTTATATGAACCGTTTTATACTCAATTGGTTGCATAATGTTCTTTTGTTGTCCTATTGGTTGCATAAACTTGAAAAAACAACAAAATACATTATACTCAATTTTCACTGCATGATGACATGAAATATATCAAGATACCAAAGGCATTAATATCAACCATGAAGTGTGACAAAAAGGTATGTTTTTTTTTCACTCACACACTTACAGTATGTAATTGCTGGCGCATGAAGCCATTCTCACAAACAAGATGTGAAACCTGTTTCTGCAACCTATCATTTTCCTCCATCAACAACTTATTCATTGCACTGAGTTTTCTGTTCACAGTCTGAAGCTGAGAAGCCTCTTTTCTCTGCTTCTCTCTACACCTGCAAAACAAATCACATCACATCTAATATTATAAGTGTTGATTTATTTTCACAACCCCCCCATAAAAAAGCACTAATTTTTTGCTCACCTACGATTTTGAAACCAAACTTTGATTTGTTTAGGTTCAATGTTGGAAAGAATGGGACATTCTCGGATCAATTGTTGTCTTCTGAGTGAACTGGGTTTGGGACACTCAGCATAAACACGTTCCAAAGTTTCAACTTGTTCAGAAGTGTACCTCACATATTTTCCATTGAGAACTTCATAAGCTTTTGCACAAAAAGAAAACGAAAAATAAAGCAAAACTATGAAAGATAAATTAGGGTTCACCTTAACAATGAGTAGAGGAAGCCATGGCAGAGAAGAGAGAGAAGGAGAGTGAGCCAAAACCAGAGATGGAGAACGAAGGAAGAGAGGGCGAGAGAAACTGTGAGAACGAGTGAACCTGAGAAAATCACAGAGAATTAGACATTAGCGATTAGGGATTTCTCGAATATGCACTGAGAAAATGCCGTAATTCGTGTTATGAAAACCAAAATCGCAGAGAATTTCAGATTTGAGAGCTGTGAGAAGATATTAGGGTTCGATTAGGGTGAAACCGAAACAAAAATCGAACGTTTATGCAAGTTCCATTTTGAGGTGAGAAACGATTTCCATGTCAGGTGAGAAGAATAGATCGTGATGATGAGAGCAAGAACCGAGAAGATGAGAGTGAGATCGGAGACGACGATGAGAGTGAGATTGGAGACGACGATGAGAGTGAGATTGAACGAAGACGATGAGGTGAATATGGTTCGCGAAGAGGAGAAAAAAAAATTAATCAAAAATAATAATTACCCATTTAAAGACGGATGTTATTTTTCATCCGACTTCGAAGTTGAGCGCTTGAAATTTTTTCTCAAGTTTATTACAAAATTGCCACCGCGTCCGTATTTTAAGTCGGATATTTTGGCATCCGACTTAAATATACCCATTCTTTTCTTGTTTTTTCACTAGTGCATCTTGGCGAGTTTGAGAGTCGATGGCCTTCTATCGGCTTGCCACCACCATCTTCATCGTCCTCCAAATCTACGATTTCAATAACCTTGGGTTGGACTCATCCTTTGACTCATATTGGCCTGTTCTGCTAGCTGATCACATTCCTGAGTTTTAATTTTAATGCCATACATTTGTATTGGACTTGCTTTTAGATGTACTAATAATGTTGTAATAGATCATGCTAGATTCCCAACCTATTGACAGGTTTTGTAATAAAATCTATACATAATTATATGTTCTTTGTATCTTTTCCAACTTCAGTCTCGCAATGAAATCCTTGCATTTTTTTGTGTTTTTTTAGCGTCTCTACTCGGATCATTTTTTCGAGTAGGGGTAGCATACCCCCGAAATTATTTGCACTTATTGTGTAAGTGCAAGTCGTTTACTTCATTCATGTTCTCGAGCTCCTTTTTGAGCTGAGATTATGCAGATATTGTCGAGTATAGGCTCGGGCTTTTAGTCCTGCTTTAGTTTTTGGATAGTCGTGCTTAGTCGTTTTAATAGCCACTTCATGGTCAATCGGGGACCTTAGGGTTCTTATGCCAACCCTCTTCCAATTGCTTGGATGTTCGAATTTTCAAGGGGAAGCTGTGCTCTTAGGGTTCTTATGCCAACCCTCTTCGAGCTGCTCGGAAGCTCGATTTTTCAAGACGGAGTTGTGGCCTTAGGATTCTTATGCCAACCCTCTTCGAGTTTCTTAAAATCTTGGATTTTCAAGGTGGAGCTGTGGCCTTTGGATTCTTATTCCAGTCCTCTTCGAGATGCTTGGAAGCTCGAATTTTCACAGCGAAGTTGTGGCTTTAGGATTCTAATGTCAACCCTCTTTGACCCTTTTTTTAGAATACACATATTTGAGTTGTCCTAAGACTCGGGCTCGATGGTAGAGAGACCCAAAGATTCTGATACCAATCCTCTTCAAGTTATGTTGAACTCGGATTTGATGGTCGAGAGACCTTAGGATTCTGATATCAATCCTCTTCGAGTTATGTTAAACTCGGATTCGATGGTCGAGAGAACATAGGATTCTAATACCAATCCTCTTCGAGTTATGTTAAACTCGGATTCGATGGTCGAGAGAACATAGGATTCTAATACCAATCCTATTCGAGTTATGTTGAACTCAGATTTGATGGTAGAGAGACCTTCGAAATTTGATGTCAAGAGACCTTCGGGTTGTGATACCAACCCTCTTCGTGTTATGTTGAGCTCAGATTTGGATATAACGCGTTCAGTTACGGTAGTCGGTAGTTGAGTTATTTTGTAATACATTTGTGTAATTAATATAAGTAAGAAGTAATTAGAAACAAATGCTTGCTTTTATTGATGGAAAATATAAGTTTGGGTCGTGCCTCATTAAAACCTCAACGGACCAAAAACCTACTGGAAAAAAGGCCCAAGGAGGAAAAAGAGTACATCACCTGTTTACAACTTTAATGAACTAAAATAAAGTTTGAGGTGTGTGGCATTCCACGATGTCAAAATAAGCTTTCCAGAGAGCTCTTCTAGTTTGTAACCTCCCATAGTTAGTTCTTCGTTGATTCTGAAAGGTCCTTCCCCGTTGGCTCCAAGTTGCCTTCTTGCACTCCTTCTCGAGCATTTTGTCTTTTTAAGCACCAAGTCGCACTTTTTGAATGTCCTCAGAGACACTTCTTGTTAAAATGTATCACAACTTGTTTCTTAGCTCCTATTTCTCTAAGTTGAGCATATTCCCTTTGTTTCGTCAATAAGGCCCAATTCGACCCTCGCAGCTTCATCTTTTCGATTTCTTCATGCAGCCCCCTCCTCAGTGAAGGACATCCAAACTCTACAGGAATCATAACCTACATCCTGTCAGTCGGAAAGGAGTCTCCTTGGTGGTTGATTGGGAATCATAACCTACATCTTGTTCAGCCCAGATAGGATTACTTTGTTAGCTACCTCCACCTGACCATTTGTCTGTGGGAACTCTATCAAGGTGAGCCGAAGTCCTATCCTGAGCTCCTCGCAAAGGTCTTGGAAAACTGTTCTTGGGAACTGGTGTGACTGTTGGTTATGATGGTGTGTGGCAATCCATGGCGACATACCACGTTCTTCCATTCGAACTTCTTAATCCTCTTGGCAGTAACGATTGCAAGTGGCCTGCCTTTCAATACACTTGGTAAAGTAGTCGACATCGACTATTATGAATTTCCAAAGACAAAGGTCTGAGCAGATCTAGCACCCATGTATTGAAAGGCCATGGTGCGATGATCTCGTGCAGTTTCTTTGGTGGGAGTTGAGCCTTCCTTTCATGCTTTTGGCAATTGTCACATTTGTTGACGTAGGCGAAGCAACCTGTGTAGGCCAATAGTATCCTTCTCAGAGTACTTTGGCTGCTACTGTTCGGTTTTCGCTGTGGTTATCGCAGATTCCCTTTTGAAGCTCTTTCATAATGCATTCTGCCTTTGTGGAATCTATGCATACTAGCAGTGGTTGGGAGAAACCCATTCTATAGAGTAGGTCTCCGACCATAGTGTAATGGGGAGCTTGCAGTATGATTATTTTCACCCTTCGTTTATCTTCAGGAAGCCCCTAGCTCTAGCTAGGTTTTCATCTCTTCCACCCAAGAGTCGGGGACTTCTATTGCTTCCATTGAGGTCACATTGATGCTCGAATTTAGCATGGTTTTCACCACTATTCAGTTGTGTTGTCCTTTAGTCTTCATACGATCCAGTTTTGTTAGCAAATCAACTTTAGTGTTCTAAGCTCGGAGAATGTGCTCCACGAGAAGTTCAAGGAACTTAGCTTTCAAGTCCATCACTATTAGATGGTAAGGAGCAAAGATCTTGGATCGGGCTTGGTATTAGCATCTCACCTAATTTTCTACAAGTTGATAGTCTATCTTGACATGTAGACATCGAGCTCTGGGTTCCAGCGACAAGTGGATTCCAGCAAACAGTGCCTCTTACTCCGCTTGGTTGTTGCAAGCAGTGTTGTCAGAACCGGACCGAACCGAGCGGTTCAACCCCAGTTGACCCAAAGTCTGGTTGAAACGCCCAAAACCGGGTTGGACCGGATTGAACCGTGATTCAACCGCTTTGAACCACCAATAAACTCGGGTTGAACGGCCCGAAATGTATTTTTTTCTTTTATTATTTACTTTTTCTCCAAAATTTAATACTTTTTCTATTTTTTATTTAATTATTACTCATCTGGTTCAACCATGGTTGAACCGAGTGAACCATTTGAACCATGACCCGGAGGTCTCGCCGGTTCAATCTCCGGCCTGGTTATAAAAACATTGGTTGCAGGCGTTGAACTTGAATCGGAGCGATGTCTCCATCGAGATTCTCGTAGGACTTTCTAGGATTATTCCATCTCTGCTTCCTTGAGTTTTTGAGCATCTGTCTACGTAGAGGACCCATATTTCCTTTTCCGAAGCTGGTGTTAGTTAGGCTATGAAATCAGCGAAAACTTGTGACTTGATGGGACCTCCAGTTTCAAACTTGATATCGAACTCGAAGAGCCGTAATTCCGGCAAGTCTTTGCACTTATCTTACCGAGCTTGGGCTCCTCATCTCAATGACAGCTTTGCATTTTTCTGGTTTGACCTCTATTCCCCGATGGGTGATCACGAACCCTAAGAATTTCTAGTCGAGTACCCCAAAGGAGCACTTCTAAGGATTAAGTTTGATCTTGTAATTTCTCATTACTTGCAAGACTTCAAAAAGATCGTCATGGTGTGAGCCATCTCCTGACTTGACAACCATTCATCCATATAGACCTCAATGTTCTTACTGATTGATTGGCGAAGACCATGTCCATTAGACATTGATAGGGCGCTCCTGCATTTTTTAAGCCAAATGGAATGACCACGTTGCAGTAGTTGGTCGTGTTGGTCATAAAAGCAGTTTTCGGGGCATCGAAAGGATACATTTTAATCTGATTGTAGCCCAAGTAGGCATCCATGAAGCTCCGCACTCAGTACCCTAAAGTTCTGTCCACCAGGCGTCAATGCTCGGTAACTGGTATGAGTCTTTTGGGGAGACTTTGTTTAGGTCGGTGAAGTCGGCACACATCCTGCACTTTCTATTGCATTTATTTACTAGGAAAACGTTGGATAACTAAGTGGGATACTTTATTTCCTTAACAAATCAAACTTTGAGCAACTTGTTTGTTTCTCCCCTAGCTGCCTGACGTTTCTCGGTTACCGTCTTTCTTTTCTTTTGAGAAATCGGGTGAGCCCCAGGCTCAATGGCTAACTCGTGGCAAGCCACTTCAATGTTTATTCTAGGCATGTCTTCGGGTCCCCTAGTGAATAGATCATAGTTCAAAGTCAAGATTTGGATTAGGGCTTCCTCTTCATCTTCGAGCAACTACGTCCTGATTTTAACCTTCTTCCCCGGGTCGACGACCTCGATCTGCTTCATATCTTCGACAGGGATACGTAGGCCTTCGTTATCACCTCGAGGATTGAGCTCTAACATCGCACATTTGTCTGTTTTAATATTATTGCACTAAAAATGAGACCAAATTGCACTAAAAAATTTTTTTATTAAAAAATTCATGTGGTAATCAAATGTGGCATGCCAAATCATTTAAGTGAGTACCATATATGCCTCAGGTTTGACCAATTTTGGTAGGGGCAAGCATTTTATAAATTGAAATAATAGGGGGACAAAAATTCAGAAAAAAATTTGGAGGACCAAAATTGTGGATATGTTATTATAGAGTGACCAAAATTACAATTAAGTGAAGAAAATTAGTGACCATTTTGTCAAAATGAAAAAAAAAGTTACGATCATTCTAAATCATTCTATTTTTATAGGAGGAATGCTATTTCTAGCGAAAGATGTTCGTGGAAACTACCCATGAATGATGTGGCCACATCTCCCAAGTGTAAAAATAGAGCTAAATAATGACACATGGCAGTGCTTGCAGAAAAAAAAAACATACTCCTCTCGCATCACACAACAAGGAGTACGTGGGTACTCTCTGGCGACATCCAACATTTCTCATTTGGGTGTTTTTTTACCCCTCTGAACCCCATACCTCCCTTTTACGCTAAATCCCCAAAATACCCTTAAAAAAAAATTTTTAACAAATTTTCGGTTATACACAGATTTCCGGAAGGCAAAAATATGAGTTTTCCGGAAATACCTCAGAAAAAGGTATTTCCGGAAGACTTATTTAAAATCGCGCAAAATAATTGTAACCGAACGTGAAATCAAATTACGCGAATTAGTACATTAAAAATACAGTAAAAATACAAAAAATAATACAACTAAATGTTCAAAATCTGTAAAGCAGCCAACAGACTATCATAGACATCCTCAGGAATGCCGTCGACTGACAAAAGACGATCATAGGCATCCTGGACATGCGTAGCTGCTGCCATCCTGGACTCGAAGGGAAGTTGAACAACATCCTCAGCAGCTGTAGGTGAAGGCGGAGCCGGAGAAGCGTATCCGCCAATCTGCGACGTCTCATAGTAACAAGCATCATTCAGCTGCTCATAGAGAATAGCTAGAGCAGCTGGACCCCAAGCCCACTGGCCACACAGGTCAAAGTCCGAAATAAGAGTCACCCACTTGACAGGAACAGATGTGTGACTCTTGTCGGCCAAAATGGTGCTGCCCAACAAGTGTAGCAGATAGCACCGTGCCTCCTGATCAAGATGGCCGCGCTTCATGTTCTGTGTGTATGAGGCCGTCAAGAAAGGAAATCTGAATGTCGGTCCCCTGTTTAACTGACACTCTTGCCAGCAGGCTGTGTGGTCTACCCCCAGTAGGTCAACTCAAGGTCGAATAGCACCGGCACTGTCAAAATGTGGCCGATGCGCCAACGGTGTGCCGGTGAGCGGCAAGTGGAGCAATGCGGACACGTCGTCCAACGTCACTGTCATCTCCCCCCACGGCATGTGGAATGAGCTGGTCTCAGAATGCCACCTCTCCACAAAAGCTGATATGAGCTCGTGGTTGATGTTGTTTGTTGTTGAGAGGTGTGATGTCCAGCTCAAAAAGATGCGCCTGCTGCAACCATCCCGCTATATGTGGGTGGTGCTGCTGAGGTCTCATCTTTAGTATCTTCCCCCATGGGAAGCAACTTTAATCTTACCCCGGTCCAGTAAAAAAATAAAAGTAATTAATAAATTATTAAAATGAATTAATTGTTAAAAAATAAACAAATTATTAAAAGTATTACCTGTCCCATCTGTAGTAGTCTGTGGACGCAGTGGACATGTAACTGGTGTGATAAAACTTCATCATCATGCTGAGTAACCTCAGCCTCAGCCTGGTCATCTACATGCATGGCGTCTGGCTCAGCAGGGTCGTGATAATAATGCTCCTGGTCCTGCTGCGCTCGGTCTCAGACAAGTCTCTGACGCTCAGATGCGTGTCCCGCCTCTCTAGTCCTCAATCTAATTCTGGTCCTACTGCCAGCAGAACTCTGCTCATCTCGGGGTCTTGCTCCTGAATGCTCGCCTCGCTCTAGGTTTCCTGTTCTGGTTGCCACTGAAAAAAGCAAAAAAATTAATTAAAAGGGAATACCTCTTTTTGAGATATATCCGGAAATCCCTAAAATTTAACTTTCCGGAAATACCTTAAAAAATGGTATTTCTGGAATGTTTTTTGGAAAAATACGTTCCGGAAATACGTCTATTTCCGAGAAGTTTAGGGAAAAAACTCACTTTTTTAGGAAATATGATGGAATGATGAATGATTTAGTTTTCTTAAAAAATTTTAAGGGTATTTTGGTCCATTTGGTCAATTTAGGGGGTATGGGGTTCCGGGGGGGGGGGGGGGGTACAAAAAAAACACCCTTCTCATTTTTATAGATATTTATTCGAATTAAAATTTGTCTTATCACGTTTATCCATTTACCCCTGCAAAAAAAAAGTTTTCAAAACAAACATTGCAAATATTAAGTGTTTCTAGTTACCCTTGCTGTTAGTTTTAGCTAACAATATTAGTTTTTACTGCCATTTGGGATCTAGTTACCCCCCTGCAAATATCACATTTATCCATTTACCACTCTGCAAATATTAAGTGGGATCTAGTTACCCCCACAAATATTAAGTGTTTCTAATTACCTCCCTGCAAAGTCAACATAGACTTAACGTTGTTAGCTAAAACTAACAGCAGGGGTAACTAGAAACACTTAAAATTTGCAAAGTTTATTTTAAAAGTTTTTTTTACAAGAGGTAAATAGATAAAGTGTAATCAAAACCGGACCGGACATTGAACCGGAAGAGGTGGCGGTTCAGGGGTTCTTGGGTTCAACCGGTTGAACCGGGGGTTCAACCGGAATTAATTAAATATATTATTTAATATTTTTATTACAATATATAAAGGATAAAAAACAATAATACCCAAAATTTCTCACCACAAACAATTAAATTATGCTTAACTTAAGCTCAACAATATAATATCCAAGTCATTACTTAAAGTTACACATAAAATTGGTAGGTATAAAAAAACTCAAAGTTTGACATGTTTAAAATATATATATTTAAATGCATTATTTAAAAAGAATCTAATGTCGCTTTATTTAGAAAAGATCACATCATGTAAGAAAATTGCAAACAATGAAGCTAATGTTGTTGAAAGGTGAATATCAGTCCCACATCGGATGGCAAATAAGAAGAATGACCTGTGTTTCTCTATAAATAGAGCTAGAGTGTGCACAGCAAAATATAAGTGAGATTCTTGGCTTTCATAATATATAAAATATATAAATAGAGCCTTGACACTCATTTTGTTTTACAAAAAATAGTTTAAACTTTTTTATTTCAGTTAAAAAAAATAAAAAAAAAATAAAAAAAATTAAAAAAAAGTCATTTCTCAGAACCGGTTTCTGGCCGGTTTTGCCGGTTCTTGACCGGTTCTGGCCGGTTTTGCCGGTTCTTGACCGATTTTCCGGTTTTGCACCCGGTTCTTTGGCCATCCGGTTCTGGGGTCTAACTGAACCGGATAGGGGTCCGATTCCCGGTTCAACCGGTCGAACCGGCCGGTCCGGTCCGGTTTTGATTATCTTGATAAACGTTATATTTGCTGATATTAAATAATATTTAAACCTTTATATTATCGAAATAATTTTTTTTTTCTTTATATCGGAAACTTACCTTTTTTTATGGGAGGGCCTATAAAAAGGCAGCAAGGGCACATGGGTGGGACCTACTTGGATTTTGTGTGATAATTCAACGAAAAACATAGCCGTATACGACGACGTCGTCTCAATCACGGAAATCCGAATCGTGCAAATTAACCGTAAAACCTGGTGATAGCGAAAATAAACGTGGTGTTCGTTGATGAAGCCGTTAATGGAGGTTATTAACCGTTGAACTCACTCATCTCTATGCAGATCCAACGGTTAAGAATTATAGATCCCCTCTCACATGGGTATCTGCGTCAGTGTGGACAAACTAACCAAATATTTGGCAATAATCAAGGCATTAGGCAGCACCTTCGTTGTTTTCTTTCTTTTTTCTTTTCAGCAATTATTTTCAGCGATGTATTTGTAACTTCCTCCATTTTGTATTCTTGTGTGAATCCAAATGGAATGACGTCTTCGTCTTTTCTTATAAATAAAATGGAATGAAGTCTTTGTTTTTTAATAAGTAACTGGAATGAAGACTTTTGTTACATTATTTAGTTAATTTCATTATCAAATTTTGCTAATGCTTCCATTTCAGTATTGAATTTTGCTAATACTTCCGAGGCCTTTTTCTACCCCCTCATATACCTTGTACCTCCATATTTGCATTTAACCCCAAAATACCCCAAAATGTGTTCTCTAAACACCTCAAATAAGGTGTTTCCGGAATGGTAAAACTGTGCTACGAAAACACCTCAAAAAAAGTATTTTCGGAATGAAAAAATGTATTTCGGAAACACCTCGACAAGATATTTTCGGAATGACAAATGTGTTCCGGAAACACCTTTTTGAGGTGTTTTTGGAAAAGGAAAAAAAACTTGGGTAAAATTGGTAGTTTTGTCATTTTGGGGGATACAAGGTATATGAGGGGGGTACCAAAAAAATAACCTACTTCCAATATTCCCTAACCAAATTAAAAGATGGGACAATTTAATCTCTTCATAAGCTTATAGAAACAACTTATAACATATTTACATGTTGTTTTTAGCTAATTTCCATAAGCTTCCCAGAATAACGTATGAAAACAGTTTATAACTATCAAATAATAATTTAACATTATTTTATCATTTATTATAAGAACAACATATGCATAAGTGCTCTGCCATGAACATTTATACCAAGTGCTTAATTAAGTCGTTTATTCAAACGGGATCATAATCAATAAGATTCAAAATGCAACAAAATGAAAAATTCGGGGATTATGCCTAGTAGGAGCTATCTGAGTTAAGATGCTAACTATCTGAGTTATCCCACCTAACCATAGTAGGACCTATTCGGTTGGAGAACAGGGAGTCTGTAAAGCTTACCGACGTGGTTTAAAATAACCCGTCTAAAGTTTTCAACAGGGCTGACCGTAGCTAACTTGACTGTCGATTCTACATTGATAATGTAACATCCTCAAAATAATTAATCGAATTATTTGGAGGAAGGCTCAAATGAATTATTTTAGTACTTGATTTGTGTACTTATCGAGTGCTAAAATTAGTTACTTGGTTGTCTCAGGAACGCTAAACCGATAAAGCAGAATAAATGGTGTTTCGGTGAAGAAATAAGAGATTAAGGGCAATATGGTCATTTGACCATATCACCACTTAAAAGAAAAAGACGGAAAGGAATTAGAGAAATAAAAGAGAAAGAAAGAAGAAGGAAGCGAGAAATAGAGAAGAAAGAAGAAAGGAAGAAGAAGAGAAGAGAAGAAAGAAGAAAGGAAGAAGAAGAGAAAGAGGAAGCATCACTCACCCCCAAAGCCCCAAACTTCATCATCATCATCATCTCCCCTCCATCTTCAAAACCCAAGAACTAGGTAAGCTCCTCACCCCCTTTTTCCCCTTTTTGTGGAATACGAAAATTTAGGGTTTTAGAGGGTGATTGGTTGAAATCATGAGTAATGGCATGAAATTGATGATTGAAACTTGATTAGGAACGAAGCCAAGGAAGATTGAACGCGATTGGGCGCTCGAATCGAAGTTGGAAGCGGATTGGTGATCATAGGCTTCCGTTTGGGGATTTTTGGAGTCTCGGTGGTTTCGGCTTGGTATCGACTCTCGCGTCAAGGGTCAGTTTTACTCACGCTTAGGATGATTGTGTTACAATGATTTTTACGTCGATTGGTTTCGAGAGTTTTTGAGTCGAAAACCGTTATTTCGAAATATATCGTCTTTTGGTAAAATTCGTTTACATTGAGTTTTTGATTGATTTGATTGATTGTGTGATGTTGATTGGGTCTGTTTTTATGGTTGTTTGAACTGTTTATAATCGGAACAAGAATCAGAATTGAGCGGAATAGCGGATTTCGCGAGAAACCGCAAGATCTGCATCTTTCAACAGACGGTCGCGTCGCGACCCGTCCCCATCACGTCGCAACCAGGCTTGTTTTTGCAACGAAAATGTCTCTGACTCTTTTCGCGTCGCGACAGTAGCAGTTCGTGTCGTGACGCTTTGCAGTTTTTCAGCAACTGTACACTGATTTTGTTTTCACGATAACTTTTGATCCGGGAACCCGATTGAGGTGTTCTAAGATGCGTTTGAAAGCTTATTCAGAGGCCTAACTGAATATACAATTTAAAAGGTAAAATGAACTGTTTTTGAAGTCATAAATTGTTTTGAAAGCGGCGAGTTAGTATGCAAGAGCAAACGTAGATTTTGTTTATGATGCGAACTACATATTCAAATAAAGGTCTAATGTAAATGAACTATGAGTTAATAAGATAGTGGATATATATATATATATATATATTATATCGAGTTTGGGTGACGACCCATGGGACTAACATACTAGGCGGGGCATTCATGATCCCCTACCCTAGGCTCCGTGCCAATAGGGAAATG
The DNA here is from genome assembly GCA_039519185.1 of Astragalus membranaceus. NCBI lineage: Eukaryota > Viridiplantae > Streptophyta > Magnoliopsida > Fabales > Fabaceae > Astragalus > Astragalus membranaceus. Next base: position 60,294,744 of record CM076854.1, read on the forward strand.
TACTATTGGTAAGGGGGTTCACCGGGTTTGGAAGCGTTCGCGCAGTCGGTGTTATGTTAAATTGTTTGTTGTGCGGTTCACCAGGTTTGGAAGCGTTCGCGTAGTCGGTGTCGTACTGAGTTATAGCAGGTTCCCCGGGAGTTAGCGTTCGCGCAGTCGATGGAATGCTATGTGTAAAATAATGCGGTTCATCGGGAGTTAGCGTTCGCACAGTCGGTGCCGTGTTAAGTCAAAAAGGTTTCATAATTAAACCGAGAGTGTTAGTAGGGGTCTCGGTAGAACTCATTGAGATTGTATCTCATTGTTTATATGTTGTTGTTTTACAAAGAAACAGGGAAAGAGAGGACCACAGAGGCACGAGTAGGTTGAGCTCGGATGGTTGCTGATGACTTAGCTTTATGCTTAAGTTTATGTTTCCCTTTGTTGTCTATATACTGCAACACTATGTCTTTAGTGTTATATCTTTCTTCCGCTTTCTTGTATGATACTGAATACTATAGTTGCTGATGGTTTATGGTCTGAGAATCGTATCGTCTTGTTTGTGAATAAAACTGTTTGGTTTATATTCAACGAAAATTTATAGTGATATTCAGTGTCTAAGCGGGAAATATATCTCTCATGTTCTAGGGATGGTACACTTGGGTATTTTTACTAAATGAAAATACCGGGGTGTTACAGATAACTTACCCATGGATAATCCAATTGGTTACCAACTCTCCCAATGCTAGCATCGACAATTTCCGTTGGAAAATTAAATAGATTATTGTGATAGCTCTATTTTTTTGTTACAAAAAGTTTAGGTGAGTTGGGCTCCGGAGGCGTACCAGGGCTAGGACAGGCCTCGCAGCTCTTTTAGCGCTTATAGAGGTACTTACAGATCACCCACCAAAGATGTCATCTCATCGGCAGCGGGAGTTGAACCCACACCCTTGTGATGGATGAGCCAACTCCTTACCAACTGAGCCAACCTTCATTGGCTTATTGTGACAGCTCTTTTTGTTGATATTTTTTTTTCTATATACAGATTCTATATAAATCATTCATACATAATCTCAGAATTATAACCCACAATACACAAAGTAATGAGAGCTATGAGGTTTTGACCCAAAGAGGTTTTAAGGAGGCCCTTTATATCTGTACGGGTTGGAATATCCCTTATACACCCATCAATATAATATTTTACTTATTAAAGAAAACAATACACCAAGTCAATAAGCACCAAAACAAAACCTATTTATATTCAAATCACATTCAATTAAAATATATTCACCAAAATAGCTCCAGCTATATTTAGTTCACATTCAAACAAGATTTAAGCCCCATTATATCAAGTAAAAAAAGCCATATTATATCATGACTATATCAGAATGTTTCCATTGAAATCATATTATATTCGACAATAATCATTCGAACAATTCATGAAATCCACGTGTAGGCTCTTTTTGGGAAGTCTTACCTGCTAGCATAGAGTGGATATGACTGACAGATTTGACTAGCAGATGTTGAATAGAAGTATTTGATAAGCACTAGCATTTAACATTTTTTAGGCAGTATTTAGCGATTTTCAAACTCTACTTCAAGTAGCGTTTTTTGAAACGCTACTTATAGTGTATAGCGTCTCATTTTTTTTGTCATTTTAACCCTCATCATTTATCTTAAATTCATTCTCTATCCTCTTTAAATTAAACTATACAATTTTAAATCATTATTTTAGTGTCATTTTACATTTATCAGATTACTTAACTGCTAGTTTTACCAAACACAAGATTTGTTATCTACTAGCTTATCCGGTATCCACTTACCCTCTATCCACTATTTGCTATTTTTTAAAAACAAAACCATAGTTTTTGGCTAGCCCGCTAATGTTATCAACTAACCAACAACTACAACAAAAGAGAATTACAAATAACAAAACTAAAAACTTTTGTGGTCTCAAATTGCTATCTTTAATTTCAAGCTCCGGTCAACGTAACAGTGGCGGATGTTGGAGAAAAATTTGGGGGTGCCAAATTAGGAATAAATATATAAAATATCGTTTACCATATATTTTAAATTTTTTCATTTGGTTCTGTTGTAAATTTTAAGTATGTCAACATTGTTTTTTTTAAGATAAGCAATACTTCATTGATAAAGCAGTAGGGGTGCTCGAACCCAAACAACAAAAGTTACATATTGTTTAGGCAACGAAGTGAATCAAGTCACCAAGCAGAAATATCAAAATTTAAATTACAATGAGATCTATAAACCAACCAACTCCAAGTTAACTACTTGATGCGAGAAAAAATAGAGTCAATGTTGGGATCCTCGGTCTTGAAGATAAGAGCATTCCTAGCCAACCAAATGCTCCAACAAGTACTCAACCAAATTAAGTACTTTGTTTGCTTAGCCTTTTTACCTTTAGACAGCTTCCCCCACCAAAGACAATGATCGACCAAGCTGTTGGACCCCACGTGATCGATCCTATGCCAAGCAAAAACCCGTGACCAAATATCCGATGCAAAAATGCAGTTCAAAAAAAGGTGAAGCTGCGATTCAGCTTCGTTCCAACACAAAGGACAAAGAGCATCAGCATCCGATGCGATAACAAGCTGGTGTCGTAAATTTCCACGAGTTGGCAAAGAGTCCCTAAGTAATCGCCATCCAAAAACAATAACCTTAGAGGGAGAGACACATCTCCATAATTTTTCCAACAGCTTATATAAATCATTTTGATCGCTCCCCATTACTTCCCGAAGCAACTGTTTATAACAAGAACGGAGGGAAAAAAAATTGAGGCCTCAAGCTTCCACACCCAACTATCCTCAATCTCTTGACAAAGAGTCACAGGGGCCAAAATCTGCTGAATACTTGCAGCCTCCATTTGATTGATACTAAATTGAGAAACCAACCAAGACTCATTCCATTGCCAAACTCCATCCCGCCACCCTCCATAGTCCCGCACAACCACACGGCTGGAGTCACGCCCTGCCCAAAGAGAAGGAAAACGCCGAGAGAAGGAAGAAGTTCCCAGCCACACGTCATCCCAAAAATCCACCGAAGCACCATTCCCCATCCTGCGAAAAGCCTGCTGGCCGAATGTAGCTAGAGGTGGAAATGCGAGATCAAGCAACAACAAATCACGCCACCAAATAGAACCAACGACACCGCTTCTTAAAGTACTCTCAGACCGTTGTATAAAAGCATCCTTGAAGCTTCCATATCTATGAAATAATAAACCTTTCCAAGGAGCGATATCATCAACAAGAGCCCTCCACTTCCACTTACTTAAAAGAGCCACATTAAATAATTCAAAATTTTTGATACCGAGGCCTCCTTCATTCTTCGGTTTACAAACCTTGTCCCAAGCCACCCAATACATTCCCCTATCTCCATCATTGATTTGCCACAAAAAATCTCTTGAATTTTGACCATCGCATTAATAACCAACTTCGGTGCTTTGTAAAAAGAAAAGAAATACAATGGAATACTATTTAGCACCGAATTAATAAGAGTGACTCTACCTCCAATTGAAATATGGCGCCCCTTCCATGAAGCTAACCTTTTTCTAAGCATATCAAGCACCGGCTTCCATGTTGTTGCCCTTCTCGGATTAGCCCCAACCGGAATCCCCAAGAACTTGAATGTGATGGACTCCATTTTACAATGAAGGAAAGTAGAAGCGGAGTCAAGAAATTCCTCGGCAGTGTTAATACCAATGATCTTGCTCTTATGAAAATTCACACGCAGACCGGAAACCAATTCAAAGCTTCTTAAGATTGTCTTGATGGCCCCAAATTATCCCAGGATGGCTTCCCCATTAGCAGCGTATCATCCGCAAATTGTATAATAGAAAACCGAAGAGAAGCATTAATATCATAACCCACAAAATAGCCAACCTCCACCGCTTTAGCTACTAAAGCCGACAAGCCTTCCGCCACAATTAGGAACAAAAAAGGGGAAAAAAGATCCCCTTGTCTCAAACCTCTATATGCCTTAAAATCATTAGTGGGACTCCCATTAACCAACACCGAAAAAGTAGTATTACATATACAAGACTTCACCCAAATGATCCATTTTTGAGGAAAGCCCATCCGATCTAACATATAGAACAAAAATTTCCACGAGATGGAATCATACGCCTTCTCGAAATCAACTTTAAATAACAAACATTCATCCTTCGATCTCTTAGCATAATCAACAACCTCATTAACCACTGCCACCCCGTCCAAGATTTGCCTACCCCCCAAAAAAGCCGATAGGCAAGACGATAAAACACTAGGGAGTACCTTCTTGAGCCTATTTGCCAACACTTTTGCCAAAATTTTGTAAAGAGACCCTATCAATGAAATCGGTCTATACTCCCCCAAACCTTGGGATTATCATTTTTGGGAATCAATGCAATAAAGGTCGCGCAAATGGCCTTAGGGAGAAAAGCCTTATCATGAAACTCATTAATGAAATCGACGATGTAACGCCCCAAAAATAATAGATTAATTTATTTAATTAATTAAATGAAATTGGGTGGTAGAAATAATAATATAATTATTATTCATTACTTAATAAAATAATTATAGGTGTTATTATATGTGAGCCTTAGTTGGGTTGGAAATAATTATTTAATTTGAAGGGAGTGGTGATGGTAATTCCGGATGTTAGGATTGGCCCAAGCCCAAGCCCATTGACTTAGGCCTAGGCAAATTAGTAAGGGTTGGAGACAAGTGTCTCATTTGTGCAAAAGAAGGAAAAGGATTCGAAGAGAGGAGAGGAGAAAAGAGAAAAGAAACGTGAATTAGAGAGGGGAGTGAGAGAAGAGGAGGCGCGACTTGGAAGAAGAGAGAGAAAGTGTAACACCCCCTTTCTACCCTTTTATTTTAATTAAGAAAATCAGAGTTCAAAAATCATTTTCAATTTCACCACGAGGGTGTCACACATACGTCAAAATAAAACCTCAAGTCTCAAATAAAACAGTACGTTGTCAAAGGTGCAATACATAGCACTCCACAATAGGGGAACCTCAAAACATCGAAAACTACGTCATAAAATCCAACGACAACGCAGCGGAAAAATAAATCAGCCCATCAACGGTATAAAAATCTAAATACATCAGCAAAACATCAATTACATCCCCCCAGGTGCTACGTATCAGAGCACGACGACTCGACCCAAGAAGTGAAGCTAAGACCTTCACTGGGAATCACCTGCACGTTACCAACACGGGGTAACATTCAAACAGGAAAGGGTGAGCATCATTTCAATCCATATAATAGAAAATATGATAAGTACTAATCGTAGGCTACGCACTTGAGCAATCTGCATCCAAAACACTAAATATTCACATCACAGTCATCATTCACATCACTTACAATAACTCATTTCATGTCATGTAGGCATATGAAATGCAACCCACTCACGGGCATATGCATGAGGTACCTTTTCACAAACGTCGCTTAGCCCTTAAGGCCTCATCGTCACTTAGCCACTCAGGCCTCAAAAACGTCACTGGGTTTATGCATATGGGCATGAGACACTATGACATGCACCACTCACAACACGCAATTACACAAGTACCCAAATCATAGTCAACTATGTGACTCGTCACTTACCGGTTTGCTCACAAGGAGCACAGCACCTGTCAAATCCACAATCAACACACAACGTCACTTGGCCATTTAGACCTTAACATCACTTGGCCTTTCGGGCCTCAAACGTCACTGGGTTTTCATCGTCACTTATACAATAAATATCATCAGCTCAAACAATAGCCACTGAGGGCAAAAACGTCATTTACTAGCCACCAAGGGCATCATCGTCATTTACACGTCATTATAATTAATATTAGCCACTAAGGGCAAAACAGTCATTTAACTAGCCACTAGGGGCATCATCGTCAAAATCATCATTTTGACACTAAGTCGTTAAAATCACTGGTCGTACGCAAAAGAGAGTTTTTAAAGACATCGAAAATATCTTTTCACTGTCACAGCAACGATCACCGGGAACGGCCACTTGGGGCGCCCCAGCAACCTTCAGAAATCATAAGTCTTTATTTTTAAAAAATGGTACACGTAGATGGACAACTGAAAATGCTTCACAACGCTTTTTGAATCGTTCGAAATGGATGTCTGAGTCAAAAGTTATGTTAAAAATAAGTTTGGGAAAAATTAGGCAACATTCTGAAATTGCCGCCTTAGGCGCCCAGGCACCAGGCAACACGCGCACTGGCGCCCAGCGCGCAACACACGCACACACGCACGTACAACAGGCGCCCAGCGCCCAGGCGCGCAACACACGCACACACGCACGCACAACAGGCGCCCAGCGCCCAGGCGCGCAACACACGCACATACGCACGCACAACAGGCGCCCAGCGCCCAGGCGCGCAACACACGCACATACGCACGCACAACAGGCGCCCAGCGCCCAGGCGCGCAACACACTGCACAGCCACACACACAAGGGGATCCAGCGCCCATCACCAGGGCGCCCAAGACAGATTTTTCCAGCGACAACCAAGAACACTAAAAATCCATTTTTCACAATTTTAAAACATCAAAATTATATTTTTCCAACATCTAAAACCTCACTCACCCAAAAGTCAATTTTATTCAAAATCACCAAAACCATATGGACAACTATCATCACCATCACCATGGCGCCCTAGGCGCCTATGCACACACCTACACCAAAGCATCACCAACACACCCAATTACAATTTCATGCTCACACAAGCACCATCATCATCAAGCCAAACACATAGATCACATATTAGGCATGTTCAAACAATAAATCAAACTCGCCTATATATATATATATATGTAAAATCAACATCAAAAACATATTCAAGAACACATCAAGAAATCATGGCATGCATCAAGAATCTACTCTAAACCCTAGATCTAGGACCCATCATATGATCTATTAGATAGAAGGATAGAGCTCCCCTAACCTCGAACTTGAAGGATAGAAGCCCTAGAGACAGTCACGATCGAAACCCCGGCAACACGATCACGTCCCTTCCTCCTCCTTGAACTCGCGCCCTTCTCCTTTCACTTCTCCTCTCTACGGCGCCCTCCTTCTCTCTTTCTCTCTATTCTCCATTTCGCAAATGCCAACACCAACCCTAACCCCCATTTGGCTTGCCCCCTTCGCATATGATCTTGGATCACGGGCTTGGGCTTTCCACTTAAGCCCAAGTCTAACTAATTGGCGCCCTCCTCCCCTAATACCACCAACACCATTTAAATATAATTTTTAATTAATTAAATTATACCCAATAAATTAAATAAATTCCTAAATACTTAATTAAATAAATTAATTAAATATTTTAGGGTGTTACAACTCTCCCCCACTTAGAATATTTCGTCCTCGAAATTCACCTGTCAATGCCAACACTCTCCCTCTAAGGCCACCTAGACAACTAGTGCTATCTATTATGCTGATTACTATTGCTTTGATTACCGGCGGTAAGTGCTTGGGCGGCCGTCCCTCCTACTTGTTCAGCCAGGTAACTTCAAGCAGTAATAATTAGACTCACTCTCTACTCCGCTGCGCTACTCTGATAAACTAGCTCGCATTTTACCTCACTCATCTACCCTTAAGGATAACAAAATACATTAATCATCACAGCATCACGAAGAAACTCACAGGGTGCATAACAGTCGTACGACAAGCCTCATAATTTTAGTAACACGACAACAACATCCACAAACAACTTTGCCACTCAGGCGACATTAACAACTACAATTGCCACTCAGGCGACATCAACAACTACAATTGCCACTCAGGCGACATCAACAACTAAAATTGCCACTCAGGCGCCATCAACAACTACAATTGCCACTCAGGCGACATCAACAACTACAATTGCCACTCAGGCGACATCAACAACTAAAATTGCCACTCAGGCGACGTCAACAACTACAAACCAACAGCAAAGTAACACATCAACAACAACAATATTAACAACTCAGTCACAACAATCGGGCACTAAGGCACCGGCAACAGTTAACAATCGAAATAGGCACAACTCATAAAAATAGGGGCAGTGCATAAGTTAGGAACAGTAACAGTACTTTTCGGTACTGTGAAAGTAATTTTTAAAGACAGCAACGATGATTTTTCAGGAAACAACAACAATCATCTTAGGAGGACAGCAGCAGTAGTTTTCAGAAGACAGTAACATTTATTCTCCTGAAAAACTGCCAATATAGTTTTCGGAAAACAGTAACAATATTTTTCAGAAAACAGCATCAATAATTTCCAGAAAAACAGCAACAAAAGCAAAACAACGACAACAGTAGCGTCAACAACATCACGAGAAAGTTTACCAAATGCGTAAATATAGTAAGACAGATCACTAAATCAGAGTGCTTGATCCTTAAATCAGTTTCAGAAAATTCAGAAAAAATAACAATTGTGTAATAGGACTTTATTATTTTCCAAGAGTTACAGCATGCTAGTATGGCAATGACACCAAAAACAATTTAGTGGACCAATATCCACAAAACACTTAGCCTAGAGTGTCAACATAGAAGTAAAAACATGCTACAGCAAAAGTATTTATATAAAGCTACACATCAACCGAACCAAATTAGTTCAAGCATTCATATGAACGTCTAGCAACAAAACTAACTTTTAGGAAAACATATATCCATCCTCGGCAGACATTATCATCTTAATATTTCCAAAACTACTCAGGAAGAAGCAACCAAAAGGAAATTTATCATAAAGACTCAAGCGCACCACATCAAGCTTCACGTGGTATATACCAGATTAGAATACAACTGCTAACACAAAATCACGAAGACTCGATACAGGCGATTTCTATTCATAGTTAAGGCACATATACGAAATGTAAAACCACACACATGCACAAAATACTTATTTAGAATTTTTCGACACGGAAAATAAATCACGTTATGGAAACTGATTTTTCTCTCTACAAGATTAAACATCAACTTTAAAAATTTGAACAGAGCATTCTTAAGAACACACGGCATTAAAAGCTAACTCCATGAATTACACAAACCGTGCCAATGCGCATTTTAAATGTTTATGGTTTCTCAAAATCACTTAGCACCAATTATAAAGAGTACAACAGCCAAAACAAATCAGTGTTAATTTGTTAAAATAAATTTCATACCAATATTAGCACTCAACCACAAAATTGTTTTACAGGTGTCTAAAAACAACTTCAGAAACCACTTTATTTTTCAGATCTCAAAACCACGTAACACAATTCAAGAAGTAACGACCAAAAATTTTTTATAAAATCCAAGCGTACAATATCAAACTCCAAGTAGCATGGAAATTGCAAAACAGTTCATGAAGACCCTAAACTTACAACACTGCATGTCAAAACAATCAGGGGTAACACCCAAAAATAAACAACTAACGCAAAGGATGTCATAACTGTTTTCAAATAAAACTAACAATTCTCTCCTGATAAGTAAAAGATGTCATAGTTCCTTAAAATAAATATAAACAGTCGCATAATGGAAAACAATCATAATTCAAGGAACATCAAAACTCAACATTTTTAAGCATGGAAGACATCACTTAGAGTGATCAGAACATTTTTTTTTGAGTGTCGGGTAACAGCTTGACGTAATTTACCAAAACAACTTTCACAATGCACTTAGACTCCATATCCAGACACACCACCCAAGGGTTCATACAAGACCTAGTGTCGAAACAAATTTAAACCAGTTGAAACACACGTAAATATTAAACAACAAGGTAAGTTATTGAAAAACCACACAAACGAAATCTGAATTCGTTCCACAAGAAAGTTGAAGAACAGCAACCAACGACAGGGACACAGAGTTCACACACGGAAATGCAATACAACACAAAGCACCAGTAGGGGAATCTCCCCTACTAGTTCACTTACCATTAGCAACTCTTGGCTTACCTGCAATACAAATATTGGTCAGCACTTAAAAGACAACAGTTGGTCGTACACCGACACAACGACTCGACGACTTGGCCGGACGGACCAACCATTGCTCTGATACCACTAATGTAACACCCCCTTTCTACCCTTTTATTTTAATTAAGAAAATCAGAGTTCAAAAATCATTTTCGATTTCACCACGAGGGTGTCACACATACGTCAAAATAAAACCTCAAGTCTCAAATAAAACAGTACGTTGTCAAAGGTGCAATACATAGCACTCCACAATAGGGGAACCTCAAAACATCGAAAACTACGTCATAAAATCCAACGACAACGCAGCGGAAAAATAAATCAGCCCATCAACGATATAAAAATCTAAATACATCAGCAAAACATCAATTACACCCCCCCAGGTGCTACGTATCAGAGCATGACGACTCGACCCAAGAAGTGAAGCTAAGACCTTCACTGGGAATCACCTGCACGTTACCAACACGGGGTAACATTCAAACAGGAAAGGGTGAGCATCATTTCAATTCATATAATAGAAAATATGATAAGTACTAATCGTAGGCTACGCACTAGAGCAATCTGCATCCAAAACACTAAATATTCACATCACAGTCATCATTCACATCACTTACAATAACTCATTTCATGTCATGTAGGCATATGAAATGCAACCCACTCACGGGCATATGCATGAGGTACCTTTTCACAAACGTCGCTTAGCCCTTAAGGCCTCATCGTCACTTAGCCACTCAGGCCTCAAAAACGTCACTGGGTTTATGCATATGGGCATGAGACACTATGATATGCACCACTCACAACACGCAATTACACAAGTACCCAAATCATAGTCAACTATGTGACTTGTCACTTACCGGTTTGCTCACAAGGAGCACAGCACCTGTCAAATCCACAATCAACACACAACGTCACTTGGCCATTTAGACCTTAACATCACTTGGCCTTTCGGGCCTCAAACGTCACTGGGTTTTCATCGTCACTTATACAATAAATATCATCAGCTCAAACAATAGCCACTGAGGGCAAAAACGTCATTTACTAGCCACCAAGGGCATCATCGTCATTTACACGTCATTATAATTAATATTAGCCACTAAGGGCAAAACAGTCATTTAACTAGCCACTAGGGGCATCATCGTCAAAATCATCATTTTGACACTAAGTCGTTAAAATCACTGGTCGTACGCAAAAGAGAGTTTTTAAAGACAACAAAAATATCTTTTCACTGTCACAGCAACGATCACCGGGAACGGCTACTTGGGGCGCCCCAGCAACCTTCAGAAATCATAAGTCTTTATTTTTAAAAAATGGTACACGTAGATGGACAACTGAAAATGCTTCACAACGCTTTTTGAATCGTTCGAAACGGATGTCTGAGTCAAAAGTTATGTTAAAAATAAGTTTGGGAAAAATTAGGCAACATTCTGAAATTGCCGCCTTAGGCGCCCAGGCACCAGGCAACACGCGCACTGGCGCCCAGCGCGCAACACACGCACACACGCACGCACAACAGGCGCCCAGCGCCCAGGCGCGCAACACACGCACACACGCACGCACAACAGGCGCCCAGCGCCCAGGCGCGCAACACACGCACATACGCACGCACAACAGGCGCCCAGCGCCCAGGCGCGCAACACACGCACAACAGGCGCCCAGCGCCCAGGCGCGCAACACACTGCACAGCCACACACACAAGGGGATCCAGCGCCCATCACCAGGGTGCCCAAGACAGATTTTTCCAGCGACAACCAAGAACACTAAAAATCCATTTTTCACAATTTTAAAACATCAAAATTATATTTTTCCAACATCTAAAACCTCACTCACCCAAAAGTCAATTTTATTCAAAATCACCAAAACCATATGGACAACTATCATCACCATCACCATGGCGCCCTAGGCGCCTATGCACACACCTACACCAAAGCATCACCAACACACCCAATTACAATTTCATGCTCACACAAGCACCATCATCATCAAGCCAAACACATAGATCACATATTAGGCATGTTCAAACAATAAATCAAACTCGCCTATATATATATATATATATATATATATATGTAAAATCAACATCAAAAACATATTCAAGAACACATCAAGAAATCATGGCATGCATCAAGAATCTAGTCTAAACCCTAGATCTAGGACCCATCATATGATCTATTAGATAGAAGGATAGAGCTCCCCTAACCTCGAACTTGAAGGATAGAAGTCCTAGAGACAGTCACGATCGAAACCCCGGCAACACGATCACGTCCCTTCCTCCTCCTTGAACTCGCGCCCTTCTCCTTTCTCTTCTCCTCTCTACGGCGCCCTCCTTCTCTCTTTCTCTCTATTCTCCATTTCGCAAATGCCAACACCAACCCTAACCCCCATTTGGCTTGCCCCCTTCGCATGGATCACGGGCTTGGGCTTTCCACTTAAGCCCAAGTCTAACTAATTGGCGCCCTCCTCCCCTAATACCACCTACACCATTTAAATATAATTTCTAATTAATTAAATTATACCCAATAAATTAAATAAATTCCTAAATACTTAATTAAATAAATTAATTAAATATTTTAGGGTGTTACAGAAAGGGGCGTGAGGCAAGAGGAGAGGGAGAGGAGTTTCGTGAGCACTCAAGAAGGAAGAAGCTTGCCTTGTGATTTTCTTGGAGCCTTGCCTAGCAATTTCGACTTCTAAGAGGTTAGGGGGTCCTCTTTTTATCTTTAATAATTTATGTGATGAGTATTGCCTAGGGTTAGGTTCTAGGAAGATTTTAATGAATGAATTGTGTGTTGTTGATTTAATCGTAGCATTGTGATGTGTGATTAGGAATTGCCTATGTTGAATTCGCATAATTGATGCTTGATTGATGCTAAGGTGAATTGCATGTCACGTATTTGAGTATATGCCTTGTTGGTGTGTGTTTGGTGAGAATTGAGGATCATGGTGATAATTAGATTATATATATGCGATTGGGTGTTTGGTGAATTTAATTTGGTGTTTGAATTAGAAAAATTCTGGTTTTTGGAGTTCCTAGGCGCCTTGGGCGCCATTAGCCTTGTTGCTGTTTTCTGTGTCTGAGTCATGGGCACCAGGCGCCCAGCCACTGTGCCCTGCGCCAGTTTTCCTTGTGCTGTGTCTGTGTTGCAGAATTGTGTTGCTCGTGTCTAGGCACCATGGGAACCGAGGGTCCCGGAGTTCGGATGCTCGGTTTGCTTTCAAATTCGGTATGGGAGTTCCTAGGCTCAAATAGAGTCAGTTTCAGGTGCTGGGTCAACAATTTGGCAGTGTTCCTTGTGCCATGGGCGCCAAGGGTCCCCATTTTCTGTTGCTTATTTTGCGAAAATTGATACTGGGTTTTCATGTCCACATTAAATGGCTCGTGCAAAACAATTTTTGGAGTCATAGGAGTTGTGGTTTGTTCTGGCCTTAGGCGCCTAGTCCATGGGCGCCAAAGAGGCGTGTCACATTTTGCCAAAATTTTTGTTGGGTTCCCTTATTCTGAGCATTTGGCTCGTGCAAAATTAATTTCGAAGCTAAAAGAGTTTTATTGCGTGTTTTGGCAAGGCGCCTTGTGCATGGGCGCCGTGTTCCCTGCGCCAGTTTTGCTAGGCGCTCTGCGCCAGTTTTCCTGCGCCTGTGTCTGGGCGCTAGGCGCCCTGCGCCAGTTTTGCTAGGCGCTCTGCGCCAGTTTTCCTGCGCCTGTCTCTGGGCGCTAGGCGCCCTGCGCCAGTTTTGCTAGGCGCTCTGCGCCAGTTTTCCTGCGCCTGTGTCTGGGCGCTAGGCGCCCTTCGCCAGTTTCGCTAGGCGCTCTGCGCCAGTTTTCCCTGCGCCAGTGCCTGGGCGCTAGGCCAGTTTTTGCTGGGCGCCAAAATCAGGATGTTGCCTAAATTTTTCCAAACTTGTTTTTAATGTAACTTTTGACTCGGTTATCCAAATTTAACGGTTCAAAGTGCGTTTCGAAGCTAATTTCGGTGTCTATCCAAATATTCTGGTTTTATGTAAAAAATGGGTTATTTTACTGGTGGTTCTGGACTGAAGTTGTTCAAGGTGTCTAATTTCAATTTTTATTCACTTTCCCTATGTCGCGTCAAATCCTAAATTGGCCTAATTGAATTTGGTGTTGGTGTGAGTGGTGGGTTTAGTTGGTGAGTGTATTATGGTGTGATTGGTGAGCAGAGGCTTCGGCCTAATTTTAATTGGTGAGCAGAGGCTTCGGCCTAATTTTAATTGGTGAGCAGAGGCTCCGGCCTAATTTTGAATCGGTAAGTTGATTTAATGGTGAGTTTGATGAATTGTGTGGTGTGTGGTGGTGCATTTCCATAACATCTCATGAAACATGTGCATTATTGGTGAGCAGAGGCTTCGGCCTAATTTTATTTGGTGAGCAGAGGCTACGGCCTATTTGTATTTGGTGACGGGTCCGACATGCATGTGCCCGTGGAGTTTGGGTTGCATTTCTTGCATAACCATGTATTGTGTAGTGCTGCTTGGAAATGTAATGTTGATGTGACTGTTGCCATTGTTGTGAATCGGTGTGCCTGGTTTCCTTTTCCTGTGCAGTGCTTAATTCCATATGTTATTAATTATGAAAAGAGACTCACCCTACTGCTTTTATGTTGCTTCTTATGTCGGCAATGTGCAGGTAATAACCAGTGAAGGTTACCTTTATACCTTCGTTTGGTAGGAAGTGTCATGCTCTGATACGTAGCACCGGGGGGCGTCTTATGCTTAAGTGTTGTTGTCTTTATACTGTTAGACCATTTTTTGGTGATGTATTGGTTTTGTTTTTCGAACTTAATTATTATTTCGCTGCTGGTAGTGACTGAATTTAGTCGATGTGAACTAAACGTTTTTTTATGGTGCTATGTATCTTGTGGTTTTAACCGAACTATGAAAAATTGAAGTTGTTGATTTAATGAAGTAAGTGTAGCACTCGCTTAGATTGTTTTCAAAAAAAAAAAGAAACTCTGATTTTATTAAATAGTAAGGTTATTAGAAAAGGGGTGTTACAGACGACATCCTCTTTCAACTAATCCCAACACAATTTGATGAAGCTCATGTTAAAACCATTCGGCCCGGGACTCTTATCGCCATCACACCTCCACACTTTCTCCCTAATTTCTTCCTCCAAAAAAGTTTCAATCAAGAAATCCATATCAACCCGAGAAAGCTGACTAAAACTAAGACCACCAAGAGTGGGATGAAACTGACAAGACTCCACAAAACAGTTTTCAAAATGATGTTTAACCATATTCTTCACTTCCTCCACCTCCTCTAACACCTCCCCCTACTCCTCAAAAGCAACAAACTACAACGGCGCCTTTTAAATTTTAAAAGCGAATGGAAATACCTTGAATTCATGTCACCTTCCTTGATCCAACGGTCACGAGACTTTTGCGCCAAAAAAGATTCCTTTGCTTGAATTTGATTCCAAAAAGAAATTGAGACCTCCTTTCGATTCTTAACCAAAGCGCTATCCCACCCCTCACATAAAGCATGGTCAAGCGAATTCAGATCCCGAACCAACGACTCTATATTCAAATCAATCTTACCAAACACCTCTCTATTCCATCCCCTCAATTTCTCCTTTAGAAGCTTGAATTTTTCCTTTACAACATGAGCCTTATGTCCCCTAACATTGAAATCATTCCAACACTCCTTCACAAAGGGTAAGAAATTAGCATGATCATACCAAGCCTTGAAGACCCGGAAAGACTTTGGCCCTCAATCTTTTGTAAGACGAAGGAGCCAAATAGGATTGTGATCAGAAATGTCACGCTTACCAATCCATTGCCCGGATATATCCCACAAATCAATTAAACCCTCGGAGACAAGGAACCTATCCAGACGACTCATAGAAAGACCATCCGAACTATACCAAGAGAATCTGTTACCTGATACCGGAACATCAATCAAATCCATGGTTGCTATAAAGTTGTTGAAGTCAGAGATCTCTATATAAGAACTATCACCACTTCTCCCCTGTCGCTCTTCCACACTAGAAACCGCATTAAAGTCCCCAACAACACACCATTCCCCCTCGCCAATGGATTGTTTAAGCATTATCAAATCATTCCACAATCTTCTCTTTGCCACTATCGTGCATGGAGCATAAACATTGATGACATGAACCAAGCTAGATTGGAAAGAAATACTAACTCCCAAAAAACCTTCACTATTAAATGTAGAAGAGACAGGCCAGCGACTTTCAACCCAAGAACACAATAGACCACCTGAGAGGCCCGTCGATGGATTAAAAATAAATTTAAACGGCTTTGCACCCCATAACACCCCCACCCCCCTTTCATCCACCACCTCCCTCTTTGTTTCTTGAATACAAATAAAAAACAAAGCAACCAGAGTGAATATTAGTTGCTAGCCGGCACCTTTTGCTATGGTCACCCCACACTCTAATATTCAACGATATAAAGTTCATCGAACCCCGTTTGTGATCACCCTCTTACTACATGCCTCTTTATCTCTAACCTCCCCTTCCTCAATCAACCAAACATAATGATCATCAGGCATGTTACCTTCAACTCCCAAACTCTTAGCAGACTCCCAAACCTTTTGAGCAACTGATGTACTCTGCAGAATCCAGACTTTTTGTTACAGCAAGCAATGTTACCAGAAGAGATAGAACCATCACATAAAACCATCCCCGTCGAAAATAAAGATGACGAGTTTGGCCTTTGGTTGGATACAGAAGGATCGGCGCCAACATTGTTTGCCTCAAGAGAAGCGGTAGAAACGGATTTGAGCTCACAAGTTGCTTTCTTTAGCTTGCCGTTTTTTGAGTTACGCTTTGGGCCCACTATTAAAACTTTACGGGCTTTCCTGGGTTTGATCAAAACAGGGGTCGCGTCTATAGGACCCAAGGATTCGTCCACACCACGCAAATCATTAGGGACAAGAATGTGCATCATTGGACCCGAATTTTGATTGGAAGAAAACATAGACTCTTCCACAATAGTTGGAGTCGTCCCACCAGTCTGGGTCCCACCCATCATTGACACCTGAGTCCCATTTATATTCAAATTTGAACTTTCCCACAAAGGATCTACCTCATCAATGGCTTTCTCATTAATACCTTCTTTAATGGCTCCGTTACTCCCCCGTAATTTACTAGCAATTAATTCCCCATTAAAAGCGTCATCATCACCGAATGCATCGTCGTTGCCATAAGTAAGACTCCAAGAACTCCTCATCAGAACTAGAGGAATCATCATCCACCTTTTTTGTATCATTCTTAGTCCACACCAATGG
Source organism: Astragalus membranaceus (assembly GCA_039519185.1). Classification (NCBI taxonomy): domain Eukaryota; kingdom Viridiplantae; phylum Streptophyta; class Magnoliopsida; order Fabales; family Fabaceae; genus Astragalus; species Astragalus membranaceus. Next base: position 60,311,914 of record CM076854.1, read on the forward strand.
ACCACACCAATCTTCAACCATTTTAATCGTAAAAGGGACATTGTTAATTGACACTTGGATCACCTTGATGACCGTTCCCTTGTTTTGAGTGTGTACCATGATTCGAGAAACATCGAAAGACTTCTTCAAAGTTGTATTATCATCTGAGCACATATAGACGCCAACATTGATTGATAATTTCTCGAAAAAATCAGCATTCCATGCATGCACCGGAACCCCGTAGCATCTTATCTAAGTTACCCTCTCTGTGTCGACATCAGTAGGTTTCCACGGACGAACCCATTTAAACCATTGGGACAACCATTCCTTCGCGTCATCAATAAAGCCACTGAAATCGACATCATCTTTTCCACCTTCCAACAGCACTAGATTAGATCCCAACGGAGTAGCTTTAATAGTAAATACCCCTTCCCTCGCAAAATCATCTTGAATACTATAAGCTTTTCCCGGATTGATAACCTCTCCCACCATCACTCTTGCCAACTGCCCAACATTTGGAATATCATAAGACTACATATCCTTCACCACATCTCCCTTCTGAGTAAGACTCGATTGGATTTTTTCTTTCCAAACCTTTGTTGTTTTCGAAGGAGCTTTGGGAATGGTTTTTAGTGGGGGGTTTCTTGGGATCCTCCCTTGGGAATCGAGGAAGATTGACGTGAATCTTTTCTCCCTCCACGAATATATTATCCAGTATGATCGCCAGTCTTTCCGGATTGCGGACATCAAGGAAACGAACGAATCCAAACCTGTTACCAATGGCGTTTCTCCTTCCCGGAATTACGACCTCCTTCACCCTTCCATGTTTGGAGAAGATCTCCAACAAGTTTCTTGTCCAAAGCTTCTCCGGGAAATTCGTAAAATAGAAAGAGGTGCAATCATTTCTCCTATCGTCATCCTTCATGAAGCGAGACGCAATATCCACTTTTCGCTGTCGTTGTCCTTCTCCATAGTGTTTGTTTTTCTTTCCCCTAACCACGTGCCATCCTCCATTGTTACGACCCCCACCCCACGGTTCACCCGTGTCCCTCTCCCACGTCTTCATACTAATCGTTGTTCAGTAAACTCGTTCTACGTCAAAAGCTATTTTGTTCAGAACATTGTACTGCATCAACAAGTTAGTTGTAGGAGAAGAATCAAGTTTTGATGGTGGCGGCTTAAGACTGAGCACGGCAGCGCTCAGGCATGAGGCGCGGCGCTGTTAGGGTTTTCCTTTCTAAAACAAATGCACACTATTCCGGCGTTGTGTTGATGAAAGGATGAAAGAAAGGAAACGGCGCTCCTACACGCTCCTCACCTTCACAATAACTTGCGTTGAAATAATTAACCAATCAATTTGGCTGTCAAGATCAAGACATACAGATCTGGCATACGGCGACACCTCTTACGTGAAGATAAGCATCAGAAACTATATGTCAACATTGTTTCCCGCGTATGTCAAAAAAACATTGTTGCCTTTTTTGTTTTAATTTTGAGAAAAATATACAAAATGACTGCAAAAAACAGGACATGAAGGCCGGAGGAATCAAACGTGGGTCTTCGACTTCTCTAACCACATGCCCAAACATTGCGCTGTTCAACATTTTCGTTAATAAGTATTCGTTTAATTATATATAACCTGATTTTATGTATAAAATATGTGTATATATAGTAAATTTTTAAACATTGGGGGGTACCGTGACATCCTTCCACTCCCAAGAAGATCCGCCACTGAACGTACCTAATACGTAAAAAACAAGAAAGTATAACGCCACAAGATTGTCCAAAACTGGAAACTAAGATCATTGGAAATAATTTAAAAAGTCATTTCCCTTCATGTTTGGATGGAAGGTTTAGGAGGGGAGGAGAGGACTTGATTTTCAATTCTAAATTGAGGAGGCTATAAAATATTTCTCTACAAAAATGAAGTGTGATTAACAATGTTTTATCATTATCTATCATGTTGTTCTTTCAATTTTTTAAAACCTCAAATAGATATTAAAATATAGACCAAGCCCTCCACCAACAAGGGTTGGTCCGAGTGGTAACTGGACCTGGATCCGACCCCAAGGTCTCGGGTTCGAATCTTGGGTGTGGCAAAAACTCTATTGGGAGGGGAGAACCACACGGGCAGGCAAAGTCGGCCGGGTACTCGTGACCAGCTAGGTTCCCCGGCGTAGATTAGTCACCGGCAAAGTGGTGGAAACTATGCACTAATGACATGGTAACCAAAAAAAGTAGACTAAGTCCTACAAAGACTTCCCCTCCAAAACCCTCCCAAATCCCCCTCCCAACATACCCTTAATGACATTAGTAATCATGATACAAAGACATTGATGTCGTCAAACTCTTATATCCTAGCCGTGAGATCGGCCAGGAGTTTGGACAGCCTTTGATTCCTCTGTTCTTCAAGTAATTGCGTTGAGGAAGGAACTCTGTTCCTTAACTGTGGGTTTCCTAACTCCTCCAAAGAGTGTTAGGTTGGGTAGAGGGGACGCGAGGATTGGATTATCTACTGGCCTATTGCATGAAAGTAAAATAAATGCGATAAAGTAAGATAAATTGCGAGAAAAACATAGATTTGTGTATTGATTGATGTGTGTCTTTTTTACAAGTATTCTTCTCTACATATATATATATATATACAAAGGCCCTCGTCGGCCACTATGCGAGCCTACATTTGCCTACCGTTGGATCAATTGAAGATCAACGCCTAATCTCGCTCCTAAGCCCTAAGAAATCGGAGCCATAACCCACGATATCACTAGCACGGTTAGTGGGATGCAAAACCTCCTCGCTCCATTCCTCAAGGTTTCTTCTCTTTGCTTAACCTTCAACTGCTCTCACGTTATGTCCACGTGCCTCTTTTCCTTGCCTCTCAAGCAAGTCCTTCTTACCTCGGCCATATAGTTCCTCGGCTGATCCCCGATCCTGAGCCTGCAGTAATCGTCCTTAGGCAACCGAGCCATTGTGGCCGTTGCACTATATAGGTTAAGACTTGCTCTGCCTCGGTCTCATTCATTGTTCCTCGAGCTCAACCCCCTCCTCGGGATGTTCACATCATTTTTTTTCCTCGAGCCTCGTCCTTTGGGATTGTCTCTTCAGCAAATATCTTTTAGAAATTGTCAGGTGATTTCCATTGGTGCCCTGGTTTTCTTCTTAATTCTGACTTCCAGCCCTCGGCCCACGACTTAATTTATTTTGGGTGTTAATAGACATATGAGAATATTATCCCCATACCAACCCTTATGTGGGAACTGTTATTATTAGTGGCAGATGATGATATTGACAGTGGCAGAGCTTGACTAAAAACCTTAGGTGGACTGCTAATGAACGATACATAGAAGCTAAAACACAAGAATAAAGACGCGGAAACGTAGAAACTTACTTTCAAAAATTCGTCAGAATGAAAGAAACTCGCAACGGTGATGAGAAGACGATGTCGAGAATTGGAAGACAATGTAGAGAAAATCAATCAACAAATATGCTCTAGACTTGGCCCTGGTCCAACCCGGATTTAGGCCAATTTCGACAGTACGAACACGCGCAGGGACACCCATCTAGGTGATCCGTGCGCCACTCCTTAAGAACAGTGGAGATCGCGCGACCTAGTTGAACGGCTCAGATCTCACCTCTTGCTTGTACACCAAAGCGAACTCCTTACACTTACTTAGCGCCTATAAATAGGCTGACATTTAATGCAGAAGGTACACTTTTCTAACTCTACCTCATGCCGACTTCCACTTCGCTGACTTGAGCGTTGGAGTGTCATTGCAGGTGCCACCCTACCTGAGCTCGGACATACGACTTCCATGGACTAGATCGGAGTTATCTCGGATTCACCTCGGATATGCCGCTATGAGGTATCTTTCTCTCCCTCTTGAGTTCCGTACAGAACAAAATTAAACACAGTAGTGGTGATGAGAAGCAAGGCGAACGAGGAACGGTGAGACAAAGACCATTTAGTAAAAACTAGGATTACTACCCCTTAGTTCTCACCATACAAATAATTCGACCAATACGACTACTACCCCTTAATTCTCACCCTACAACCCGGCAACGACTATGTGTATGTTTGGTTCTGCAATGACAAGAATTAATTTTGATAGAATTTGTTCTATATAATTGATTTTAGTTAAAAGTGAGTTGGACATAACGTGATTTTTATTTGGACGCGTTAATGGAAAAAGTGAGTGCAAAATTACCAAAATGAATCTCAATCTAAAATTATATAAGAAACCCAAACTTGACAAAATAGACTAAAAAAATTCTAAATTAACATAAGATGATAAGGATACTAAATATAATTTTTAATAACACCAGTTCATAATTATACTAAACGTGAATATTTTTTATAAATTACATTTAATATAATTTTTAATTTTATTTTATTTTTCATAAACAGTAATAGACTATTATACTTGGATGGCTTAGATTCACTCTACCGATCCAACGGCCCATCACGGGCACAATTCCCTATAAATACTGGCACACATTGCCATAAAGAGGTAGATTCTCATTCCTAGCTAAATCACTCACCTATTCTCAATTCTGACTTGAGCGTCGGAGTGGCTTCGCAGGTACCCCTCTCGGGCTCACATTTACCTCTGGCTAGGCAGCAGGCGACCTACCAACTGCAGTCCACCCAACACGGCAAGGTACAGAACATTGGCGACCACAGTGGGAGATATCTATCTTTCACATCATCTCTACTTTTTGAGCTTCCTCCTACAGTCCAAAGCATTGCCGCTCGGCACCCTCAGCCAGAGGGCACTCTCGAAGGTCTTGCTGCTTCCACGCCAGACCAAGACATTCAGGTCCCGGCACCCCAGCCAGCCTCTATCCAGATCCCCGTCCAACCTGGGGATGCGGTAACCATCCGCCAGCTCTTGGACCTGCTGTGCAACCGCACCCAGACTATGTTGCAGCAAGAAGCGCGCCTCAGGCAGATAGAGGGGCGAATGACAGCCATGCCTGAGCAACCCCATCCTCGCTGGAACACCCCTTCCCCAAGGACAATGAGCTCCAAGCGCCGCAGATCTCCACCTAGGCGTCATCATAATGATCGCTCTTCACCTAGACGGAAGCGAGCTCGCCACTCTCCTCCTCGACGCGGCAGGCACCAAGGATCTGATTCACCTCCAAGCACCCCTCCAACCTGGCCTGACGGTACATACTGGCATGGGGAGTCTCTCCCTAAGACCTCATCGCTCGTAACCTCCAATTCTCGCGAGAGGTCGCGTAGCCGAGCCAAGACCCATAAGAGGCGTCGCCATAGATCTACCTCGAGGAGATCTTCAGCCCGACGTGACCGTCGAGACATAGATCTCGGAGACTGGTCACCTCAGAACTCTCGATGGACCTCTAGTCAAGGACCCTTCACTAGGAAGGTTGACAACTGCACAATTCTGAGGATCTTAGAGAAGCTCACAGCTCTCAAAACGTATGACGGGACTGGGGACCCTGACAGGCATTTGGCCTACTTCTCAATCATGATGAGTTACTGGGGGCAAAAGAACCTGTCCATTGCAAGATCTTTCCCCTCACTCTCACGGATTCAGCACTGGCTTGGTTTCAGGATTTAAAACCAAACTCAGTCTCATCCTGGGGGCAACTAGCTACCATGTTCACGACTGCTTTGCCGCCTCTCGCTTGAAGCCAAAATCTGAAGAAGTTCTTAGGGCGATCAAGTAAGGTGAGAAAGAAACACTTAGAGAATATCTGGAAAGGTTCAACAAGGAGGCTGCCAACATTAGAAACCTTGAAGACAAGAGGAGGCTCTTTTGGATGAAGGATGGCCTCAAGAAAGGAAGCCTGTTTCAAAGGGACGTGGGGGTAAACAAACCCCGAAGCTTGGATGAGTTCCTTCAGAAGGCACAAAAATACATGGACTACGAAGAAGGCAAGATGGCGTACCAAGAGGAAGGGCCATGGCAAAAGGGAGCCCAAGATGAGAGAACTCCGCGGGAGTCCCGACCCCGACAAGGTCGCTTCTCAGAGTACACCCTGCTGAACACATCCCAGGCTGAGTTCCTTGCCGAATGCGTGGACGCAGAGTTTTGGGACATCAAACAATTCGAACCTCTCGTGCAAAGGAAAGGCCAAACCTCTAAGAAGTACTGTCGTTATCACAAAGGTTATGGGCACAGTACCAACAAATGTAACACCCTCAGGCATGACATTGAAGAGCTGATCCGCGAAGGGAAGCTCGCCCAATACGTGAATGAAGAAGAGAATGAGACCCGTGTTGCACCCCGAAAAATCCCCGGTTTGGGTTTCTCAATGTACAACGTGGAAAATTTTAGAGCCGCCACCAATATTTTAATTTTAAGACCAAAACATTGAAAAAAGGTTTTTTGGACAAGGCGGATGGTCTTTTGGAAACTAGAGATATGGGTTCGGGGGTCGATTACGTGCGAGGAAGGTGTTAGCACCGCGCACGTCCTTTCTACCGAAAGGGAACCTCTAATTAAATGTGTGGTTTTAACGTTTGATTTGAAAAATGCCTAGATTTGCCTATTTATTTCTTATTTGGAGATGAATGGGAAAACTTTAATGAAAATTTTACTTTGGGTGAGAAAGGGGAAAAAAAGGGTTTTTAGAAAAAAAGTGCTTGACGGGACATGGCCCGCTCCTACGTATCTCCCGGTGCGATGGAGAATTCAAAGCTACGTAGTTCTTGGTTCTTTTTGAAAAGTTTTTGTTTTTTATATTTTTTAGTGAATTTTTGAAATAGGACGAGTATTAGCAAATGATTAAACTAGCAGAGGCTATGATGAATCACTGCTAAATACTCAAAAAGAGTTGTACCGCTAATCAAACGAACAAAGGTTCTGATGGACTATTGATAACAACTTGTTTTTATTATCTTTTTGAAAGTGATTTTTGAAAAAGATTGATTTGTACGATGATCAAACTAACAAAGGTTACGATGGGTCATCGTTTATTATTCTTATGAGAAAAAGACATTGCCACTAATAGCTAAACGAACAAAGGCTCTGATGAGCTACTAGCAACAATGGGTTTGAAAATGATTTTTGTTTGTTTTATGAAAATGATTGGTTTAGGGGGGTGAAAAGAATTTTTATTTGTTGCGCTTGACGAGAACGTGACTCGCTCCTACGTATCCCAAACGGGAATCAAAGCGACGTAGTTCTAATGAAAAATGTTTTTGAAAGGGGTTGAAAGGGGGCAAGTTGAATCATCCGAGACCAATATTCACCACTTAGAACATGATGCACTAGGCATAAGTGGGAATCATATGGTTCGTCATCAACAATGGACGAGAACGAGTAAATAAGCACTATAGCTAAGTTAAATCACACGGATCGCAATAACTAAATATTAACAAATGTAAAGACTGAAATACCTCTGATGAAGGCAGATATTACAACTCTGAAGAACGCAAACCCCGACTAACTCTTGCAGGAGATCAGCTCAGACGGACCAACGGAATGAATAAAGCAAAAATAAAGCGTAGAAGAGTTTTTTTTTTCTCTAAAATGTGAGGGATCTCGCAAAAATGGGTTTCTGAAAAATGAGATTTGCGAGAATTGTCTTCTCTGATCTTGAGAAAAAAATGTCCGTGTAAATGTGACTCGAGGCTGCCTATTTATAGGCTTAGGAAAGCGTAGAATTTTTTTAAAAACATTTATTGCAAGGATGAATCGATTGTTTGATGAAGTGAAATATGAGAGAATCGATTCTTTACCTTTGAAAAATCACATGAATCGATTTCAAGCTTAGTTAGATGAGTGAGGAATCGATTCTTGGCTCTGTGAAATTGCTTGAAAATCGATTTCATGCTTTGATAACACAAGGAGGAATTGATTCTTGGCTCCTTAAAATGGCCTGAAAATCGATTTCATGCTTTGATAACACAAGGAGGAATCGATTCTTGGCTCCTCAAAATGGCCTAAAAATCGATTTCATGCTTTGATAACATAAGGAGGAATCGATTCTTGGCTCCTTAAAATGGCCTGAGAATCGATTTCATGCTTTGATAACATAAGGAGGAATCGATTCATGGCCTATAGAATAGCTTGAAAATCGATTTCATGGTCCTCACAAAATAGTGGGAATCGATTCTTGGCCATTGGAACAGAATAGAAATCAATTCTTGCTTTCCACAAAAAATGTTTTTTAGGTCTTTGCCATGCATGCATAAAATATTTTCCAAAGCTTGCCATGCATGCATAACATATTTTTCAAAACCCTAATTTCTTAAAAAGTGCATTCTAACCTTAAAAATGATTTCAAAAACTTTGAAGCGGTTTCTAGGATCCAAAATGCAATGCATAATTTATTATATATTTTTTTGTGTGGAAAATTAGGGGACACTTGCGTGCAGACAGAAAAGTAAATGGGCACTTGGCGTGCATACAGAAAAGTAAATGGGCACTTGGCGTGCAAACAGAAAAGTAAAATGGGCACTTGCGTGCAAACAGAAAAGTAGATGGGCACTTGGCGTGCAAACAGAAAAGTAAAATGGGCACTTGCGTGCAGAATGCGGTAAATTGCCCAGGCTGCCTAAAACCTGTAATCCTTAAACGAACTCTTGACGAATCCGAGTTTGCACGTGGCTTTGAGGAGCACGCTCTTCCTGTTGGCCTTTTCGAGCGACCGGGGGGATCGTTATCAGCTCCAGAACTGATATACTGATCAATGCATGGCGTCCACTGTATCTTAGGCTGATACAACTATTCCGTTGAACCTCACATGGGGCTGCGGTCCATCGTGTTGCTCGTACACGATGTGAGACCTGGGCAGAAGGGAGCGATGATCTTTCTGGGCTCCAATCCGCAATGCGCGCCTGAGCGCTCTCTTTTTTTTTTTTTTTTTTTTGAACTCCCAACTTGGGGGAGCATTTTCTGGAATCTGAAGGCGAGCATTAACACTGCGGTGTTCATTCTCTCTCACTTGTCTGCAGCTGGAAAATGCGTCAACGCATGCAATGCAAATGCCATGATTGCTTTTTTCTTTTTCTTTTTCTTATGATGAATGTGATGCAAATGTCTGAATTTCTCTTTTTATTATTATTTCCTATGTATGATGGGTGCATGATTTTATGCTTGGGAAATGTAATGTATGACTTTATTTGTTTACTGCTCTTTTAATTTTTCAACCCCCTTTTTTTTTTTGCTCTTTTGCTCTTTTGGCTTTTCCTTTGCTGGTCCGATCCACTCGCGGGACTTGCGTTATGAGACCATGATTATTTATGATAATGATTCGGGAGCCGAGCTTCGTCCTCTTGTTTCAATGCAATCAGCGCTTCCTATTTGATTTTTGGTGAGCTTACTTGACTGAAAGATCGTCTCTTTTGGTTGTCATTTTCAAAAATTTCGCAATGATCTTAATGCTATGACTTATGCACATTTCCGTGATTTATTTATCATCTACCATAAAACGTAGTTTTTAGAAAAAAAAATCAGAAATGAAAAGAAAGCAATGATAAGACAGCAAACTGATAGAGTGAAAAATTTGGACTTTTATTCATACGGGAGTCAGACGCGCAGAATGTCACGCTGACTGAAAAGAGTACATTGGAAATTTTCCTGAAACTAAGAAAAAGAGAAAGGAGAATGGACGCAGCAGATCTTATGAATATTCTTTGTCTCTGGAGCATTTGATGCCAACTGCTCATACTTGCAGCCTTGATCACCCTTTTATCCAAGCTTTTGGAAGCACTGCTTGCCCCTTTTCTTTTATGTCCAACTTTTCTGACCCTAATTTTTGCCTGGATCGCCCTTTTGGGTTTTCAATCCACCGGGTCGCTCAATTTTGCCTAGGCCGCCCTTTCGGGTTTTCGACCTAGCGAGCTAATTCTTGCTTGGCTCATCTTTCTCTTTTTTCTTTTATTTTTCTCAGGCGTAATATTTCTTGACTGAATCTGAATTAACTGGGTTTCTGAGTTCTTCACCATCCATGTTGGTGAGTATCAATGCTCCTCCAGAAAATTCTTTCTTTACCACATATGGTCCATCATAGCTTGGAGTCCATTTCCCACGGGGGTCACTCTGGATAGGCAGGATCTTCTTGAGCACAAGGTCTCCCTCGCTGACTCGGGGACGAACCTTCTTGTCGAAAGCTGTCTTCATCCTTTGTTGATACAACTGGCCATGACACAGGGCAGCAATTCTTTTCTCCTCAATGAGATTCAGCTGATCCAGACGAGCTTGGACCCATTCTGCTTCTTCCAACTTGGTTTCCATCAGTACCCGCAGAGAGGGTATCTCAACTTCAATGGGGAGGACTGCTTCCGACCCATACACCAAAGAGAAAGGGGTTGCCCCGGTTGAAGTACGCACTGAGGTACGATACCCATGCAAGGCGAAAGGAAGCATCTCGTGCCAATCTTTATAGGTTACTACCATCTTTTGCACAATCCTCTTGATATTCTTGTTGGCCGCTTCAACTGCCCCATTCATCTTGGGACGGTATGGAGAAGAATTATGATGTTGGATTTTGAAGTCCTCGCATAACTCTTTCATCATCTTACTGTTCAAGTTGCTGCCATTATCTGTGATAATCTTATCCGGAAGCCCATAGCGGCAAATCAAATCTTTCTTTACAAACTTAGCAACCACAGAGCTGGTAATGCTGGAATATGAAGCAGCTTCAACCCACTTGGTGAAGTAATCAATAGCGACCAGGATGAAGCGATGCCCATTTGATGCCTTAGGCTCGATAGGACCTATGACGTCCATGCCCCACATTGAGAATGGCCAAGAGGCGGTCAAGACATTTAGGGAAGCAGGTGGTACATGAATATGATCAGCGTAGATTTGACACTTGTGACATCTTCTTACGAAACTATAGCAATCTGATTCCATTTGCAACCAATAATAGCCAGCTCTTAATATTTTTCTTGCCATGGTATGCCCGTTGGAATGTGTCCCGAACGAGCCTTCATGCACCTCACTCATGATCCTTTCTGCCTCCTTCTTCGCCACACACCTAAGGAGTACTTTATCATGATTCCTCTTGTAGAGCACCTCGCCACTCAAGAAGAAGTTCATTGACAGCCTTCTAAGTGTTCTTTTATCCTTTTCCGATGCCCCTGGAGGATACTCTCTGTTCAGGATATACTGCTTGATGTCATGATACCAAGACTTATCATCTCTATTATCCTCAATTGCTGCGCAGGAGTAGGAATGCGCTGGCAAATCTCGATGCTGAATCCCGATGTGAGTCAAGCTTTTGTCGCAGCTGATATTAAACATTGAAGACAACGTGGCTAGTGCATCAGCCAACTGATTCTCATTGCGAGGAAGGTGCTGGAATGTGATTTCCTCAGAAAGCTCAACCAGCTTTAGAATGTAATCTCGGTAAGGGATCAACTTGGAGTCCCTTGTCTCCCAATCATCGTTCACTTGGTGAATTACTAGAGCTGAATCTCCATACACATCAAGTCTCTTAACTTTCCAATCACTGGCTGCCTGGATACCAAGAATACATGCCTCATACTCTGCGATATTATTAGTGACGTAGAAGCTTAGTCCGGCAGTGAATGGGATGAAGCGATTATCAGGGGAAATCAGCACTACCCCGGCTCCGTGCCCGTATATATTGGAGGCACCATCGAACACCATTCTCCATCTTTCATCTTCTGGGGATTTCCCTTCTTCAAACAAAGCCATGATATCTTCATCGGGAAAGTCATACTGCATAGGCTGATAATCTTCAACAGGCTGGTGTGCCAGGTACTCGGCCAGCGCACTACCTTTAATTGCTTTCTGAGTGACATATAGGAGATCATATTCTGATAGATGCATTTGCCAGCGGGCAAGTCTCCCTGTAAGTGCGGGCTTCTCGAAGATATACTTGATAGGATCCATTTTAGATACCAACCAAGTAGTGTGACTTCGCATGTACTGCCTCAGACGATGAGCAGCCCAAGCTAAAGCACAACAAGTCTTTTCTAGCAGCGAGTACCTTGTCTCACAGTCAGTGAATTTCTTGCTCAAATAGTAAATGGCGTGCTCTTTCTTCCCAGATTCATCATGTTGCCCTAACATGCAACCCATTGAGCTGTCTAGCACGGTTAGGTACAGGATCAGAGGTCTGCCGGGTACAGGAGGCATTAAAATAGGCGGATTCTGCAGGTACTTCTTAATCTTCTCGAAAGCCTCTTGACAATCATCATTCCACTTAGTCTCTTGATTCTTGCACAGCAATTTGAAAATCGGCTCACATGTGGCAGTTAACTGGAAGATAAACCTGGAAATGTAGTTCAGTCTTCCGAGAAAACCCCGAATTTCTTTTTCTGTCTTAGGAGTAGGCATCTCGAGAATTGCACGCACTTTATCTGGGTCAACCTCTATCCCCTTTTGACTGACAATAAACCGCAATAGTTTTCCTGATCTCACCCCAAAGGCGCATTTAGCCGGATTTAACCTGAGCTTGAACTTTCTCAACCGTTCAAAGAGCTTCCGCAAATTAACGACGTGTTCTTCATCTGTTCTGGACTTTGCGATCATATCGTCCACGTACACCTCAATCTCTTTGTGCATCATATCGTGGAACAACGTGACCATAGCTCTTTGGTAAGTAGCGCCGGCATTCTTCAATCCAAACGGCATGACCTGATAGCAGAACGTTCCCCAGAGAGTTGTGAAAGTAGTCTTCTCCATATCCTCAGGAGCCATTTTAATCTGATTATACCCCGAATACCCGTCCATGAAGGAGAAAAGGGAATGCTGTGCTGTGCTGTCTACTAGGACATCAATATGAGGCAAGGGAAAATCGTCTTTGGGACTGGCGCGATTCAGATCTCTGTAATCAACACACATTCTAACTTTTCCATCCTTTTTGGGCACTGGCACAATGTTAGCAACCCACTGCGGATATTTGGCTACGGCTAGGAAACCAGCGTCGAACTGTTTCTTCACTTCATCTCTGATCTTTAAAGACATCTCGGGCTTCATCCTCCTTAACTTCTGTTTAACCGGAGGGCACTCAGGCTTGACTGGCAGCTTGTTCACCACTATATCGGTATCTAACCCTGGCATATCCTCATACGACCATGCAAAGACATCAACGTAGTCACGCAGGAGTTGAACCAACTTCTTATGCTCACTCTTTTTCATTGAAGTGCCCACCTTGACTTCTTTCGTTTCGCCCTCTGTGCCTAAATTGATGATCTCAATAGCTTCCCCATGTGGCTGAATAACTTTTTCTTCTTGCTGGATCATTCTCATCAATTCTGGAGGTGTTTCCCAGTCATCCTCAGCATCCTCCTCGGCTTGATTAACGGAGTAATCAAAATTAACATATGAACCGCTGGCATCATTATTTTCAGAGGTATTCATTTTAGATCTGCATTTGCGGGAATAGAAAAGCAATGAACAAGCAAAAATAGAGACACAAAATGAAGACGCGAAAAAAGCTATTTTTATTCATTCGAGAAATTCAAAACTACATTTCATTGATAGATGATAATAAATAAGAAAAACATGCATGCCCTTATGAAAAGGTCCTAAGGCCTTGGGCAGAGCCAAAGGATTTGCATTACAAAGATCATTACTTTGAAATGAAAACGACAGGGAAATTAACGATCTTCCAGTTGCCAATTTCTTCTCTTGCAGCACTGCGACGAACCAGGCCCCGATTCTCTCCTTCTTAAACTAGCTCTTCCTCGATGACAGCTATCTGATTAGGGATCAGCATGCCAGCACTTCTGAAATTCTGCTTGAGGTCATCTACGGGGACCATCATCAACCGGGGTTCTCTCCCCCGAAGCTTAGCCAATCTCTTCTCACGCTTTTCCTCGACCATTCTTCTCTTATCAGTTGGAGTGGGCCAATAACCTAACCCATGTCTGTCCTTGTATTCTTGCAGATGCACAGGTGACAGAATTCCTTGCTCAAATCTTCCTAGCCCCTTCCCAATCTGATAGCCACTCTTCAGCATAACTTTTGCTACCATAACATCAGCATTGGACCACTTGGGTACAGGTAGTGGGGATTCTCTACTTACGAACACAGCATTCGCAATTTCTAAGGATTGAAAGGCGGATTCGAGGGATTCCTCTGCAGCTTCAATATAATGAGAGGGGACAGGTTTGCTGACTGTGAACTCTTCCTCCTGATAGCCTCGCAAGTGCACGGGTCGTATCGCGTAATAAAAGAGTATCGGTCCACGGGGAGAGCCTAAGTGAATACCAATTTAATTTTTCAAAGTTTGATTAACTGAAAAGAAAGTGTTTTTAGAAAGAAGGAATGTTTTAGTAAAGTCTACTCACTCATGATCATTGTAGACAAAAGAGGAGAAAATAAAATAAAAGAAGAAAACATAAAGTTTAAATAGCGAGAAATAAAAGAAAGCGGTAAAGTGCAAAATCATAAATAGCGGAATTGTAAATGACAAGAAAGTAAATTGCAAGTAATTTAAATGACTTGGAAAGTTAAAGAGCAAGGAAAGTAAATGAGCAAGAAAGTAAATGACTTGGAAAATAAAAGTGCAAGAAAGTAAATAACTTGGAAAATAAAGGTGCAAGAAATTAAATAGCAAGAATGTAAATGACTTGGAAAGTAAGAGGGCAAGAAAATAAATAGCAAGAATTTAAAGGGCAAGAAAGTAAATGACTTGGAAAATAAAGGTGCAAGAAATTAAATAGCAAGGAAAGTAAATGACTTGGAAAATAAAGGTGCAAGAAATTAAATAGCAAGAATGTAAATGACTTGGAAAGTAAAAGGGCAAGAAAATAAATAGCAAGAATTTAAAGGGCAAGAAAGTAAATGACTTGGAAAATAAAGGTGCAAGAAATTAAAGGAGCAAGAAAGTAAATAAACAAGAATCTTAAAAAAACATGAAGAGTAAATTGAAGTCATGAATCTTTAGAGAGCCTTTGTCATTGATTTTCTAACAAAATTCAAGCTTGGTTACAAGTGAGGATCAAGCCTCTATTTATAGGAAAATATGAGGGGCAAAAAGGTCCAAAAGAGGAAAAAGTGGCAAAACAAGTTGGCCAAGGTAGTCATCAAAAAACCATCCTCAAGTGGACAAAGCACATGGTCATCAACAAGTGGGCAAGGCAAAGCCATCAACAAGTGGGCAAAAATATCCATCAACAAGTGGGCACAGCCAATTTCGACTGATGCAGCAGAATTCTGGGAGATGCAGTCGAATTCTGACCTGCTGAGATAGAAGCAGTCGAAATCTGGAAGATGCAGTCGAATTCTGGGAGATCCAGTCGAATTCTGGGAGATCCATTCGAATTCTGACCTGCTGAGACATAAGCAGTCGAATTCTGAGAGATGCAGTCGAAATCTGGAAGATGCAGTCGAATTCTGGGAGATCCAGTCGAATTCTGGGAGATCCAGTCGAATTCTGACCTGCTGAGACATAAGCAGTCGAATTCTGGGAGATGCAGTCGAAATCTGGAAGATGCAGTCGAATTCTGGGAGATCCAGTCGAATTCTGGGAGACAGATGCTGTCGAATTCTAACAGATGTAGTCGAATTCTAACCTGTTGAGGCATAAGCAGTCAAAATTGCTTCAAAATAAAACCTGAAGATAAAAAGTAAACATTTGCAGTAAAATAGATCAAAAATTTAATTAAAATACTAAAAAGACTTAATAAAATAACTATTAAAAAGACTCTAAAAATAGACTTATCAAACTCCCCTATGCTTGAACCTTTGCTTGTCCTCAAGCAAAAACAGTGTAAATCTTTAGGCCAGTTCTGAAGGAAAATTGTTTTCATATTGAAGCCTTAAGTGAACTGTGGGGCAATTCTAACACTTTGGTTTGAGAGCTACTATTTTGGGCTTTTTGTGGAATTGAGAGACAATTTTAAAGTATCAGTACTCTAGAGAGGATATCAATGTCATCATAGAACCGGTTCCCCAACATTCTTAAGCTTGGGTCCTCCATTTACTAAGACCGGGTCTCAAAGGAGGGTCTTTATACGTTGGGTATTCAAGCATTTTTCTTTTCTTTTTTGATTTTATATGCTAACCATTTATTTTGATATTTAAAATGCACTAACTTTTGCATTTTTGAATTGGTTTTGCATATATATATATCTTTTTTTTTTTGAATACCCAAACTCAGACGTTTTTCTCCAGTAACCGCGCATCTAGTAAATGTCACCAAGAGAACCAGGTTACTAGTTTCTTTTCAGTCCCTCTAATTGTATTAATAAGTGAAAACAGTCTCAATAGTGTGTGTGTGAAAAAGCCCTAGAAGTAGAAATCGAACCATGATACAATTTTGTTGTTCCCAACCAGTCCACCTAATTGCTAATTGAGAAAATATTTTTGTCCAGAAAAGGCTTATCTAAAACATACTTAGGGTTCACAAAGTTTCGTGATGGAGGGAGCAGATACAACTCAAAGTACAAAAAGATAAAAAAACTCGGCAAAGTAATAAAGACATTCCTAATAAAAGTAACAAAATACCCCCCATGCTTGGACTAGGCATTGTCCTCAATGATTTTTTCAAATAAGACAAAAAGGGGTTAGGAGAGCTCACCTGGCTGTCTGGTTCAGGATACTCGGCCCTGGGTTATTTTATTTTTCAACAAATCGAAAAATACATTAAGCTGTGGGTTGCCTCCCACGCAGCGCTCTTTTAACGTCACTAGCTTGACGGTCAAAAAGAATTTTTCAATTGGGATCATGTAGAACTAAACTAGTTCCTTTCTCAATTGGGTCACCAATTAAATAATTTTTCAACCTTTGACCATTGACTTTAAACGATCCGGTTTTCCCGCTCCAGATCTCTACAGACCCGAAGGGGTAAACCTTACGGATTTCAAAAGGACCGGACCATCTTGACTTTAATTTTCCCGGAAAATTTTTTAGCCTGGAATTAAACAATAACACCAGGTCACCCTCCTTGAATTCTCTACGAATGATACGCTTATCATGCCAATTTTTTGTTCTTTCTTTGTAAAGTTTGGCATTCTCATAAGCATCCATTCGCAGTTCTTCCAATTCGTTTAGTTGGAGTTTTCTTTTTTCTCCGGCTAATTCCATGTTCAGGTTATGGCGTTTAATTGCCCAGTAAGCTTTGTGCTCTAGTTCTACCGGGAGGTGGCAAGACTTCCCATAAATTAATTTGAAAGGAGTCATTCCTATGGGAGTCTTGTACGCAGTCCGATAAGCCCAAAGAGCATCATCGAGCTTTACCGACCAGTCCTTTCTTGAGGTCGAAACAGTTTTTTCTAAAATACTTTTAATTTCTCTGTTCGATACCTCAACCTGACCGCTTGTTTGAGGGTGATAAGGCGTTGCAATTTTGTGCCTTACTCCAAACTTTTGCAGTAACATTTCAAAATGTTTTGAGATGAAATGGGATCCTCCGTCGCTTATGACAAAACGAGGGACCCCGAATCTTGGAAAAATTATTTTTTTGAAAAGTTTTATGACTACCTTTGCATCGTTTGTAGGAGAAGCAATGACTTCGATCCATTTTGACACATAGTCAACGGCTACCAGAATATATTGGTTTCAAAAAGAAGAAGGAAACGGTCCCATGAAATCGACACCCCAGACGTCGAAAATTTCAACCTCTAAGATATTATTTAAGGGCATTTCATTTCTTTTTGAAATATTTCCGGTGCGTTGACACTGGTCGCATTTAGAAATGAATTGATGCGTGTCTTTAAAAAGGGACAGCCAATAAAAACCAGATTGTAGAATTTTCGTAGCAGTTTTTGAAGAACTGGCATGGCCGCCATAGGAAGAAGAATGACAATGGTATAGAATGTTACTTACCTCTTCTTCCGGAATGCATCTTCTGAACACCCCATCTGCTCCCCTTTTAAAGAGCAGTGGCTCGTCCCAGTAATACTGTTTAAGATCATGGAAGAATTTCTTCTTCTGCTGATAATTTAAATCTGGGGGGAGTACTCCTGCTGCAAGGTAGTTTACAAAATCTGCATACCATGGTGCTTCAGTTTTGCCCAATGAGAAGAGTTGATCATCCAAAAATGTATCATTAAGTGGCAACTCTTCTTCTTTTGTTCCTTGTAGACGGGACAAATGATCAGCCACAACATTTTCAACGCCTTTTTTATCCCTTATTTCAAGATCAAATTCTTGTAGGAGTAAAACCCATCGGATCAATCTCGGCTTGGCATCTTTTTTGTTTAACAAATATTTTATGGCCGAGTGATCAGTAAAAATGATGATTTTTGAACCTACCAGATATGATCGAAACTTATCAACGGCAAAAACTACCGCTAATAATTCTTTTTCAGTTGTGGCGTAATTCATTTGTGCCTCGTCTAAGGTCCTGCTTGCATAGTATATGGCATGCAGTTTTTTTTCTTTTCTTTGTCCCAGGACTGCCCCAACTGCATAGTCGCTTGCATCGCACATTATTTCGAATGGAAGATTCCAGTCTGGTGGCTGTATGATCGGGGCAGTAACTAAAGCCTTTTTCAACCTGTTAAAAGCTTCAAGACAAAGATCGTTAAAAATAAATGCTGCATCCTTAAGGAGCACACTTGTCATAGGTTTTGAAATTTTTGAGAAGTCTTTTATGAACCGGCGGTAGAAACCTGCATGGCCTAAAAAGCTTCTCACCTCTTTTACTGTGGTGGGATGTAGCATTTTTTCAATCACCTCAATTTTTGCACGATCTACCTCAATACCTCTATGAGAAATTAAGTGCCCTAGGACAATTCCTTCGTTAACCATGAAATGTCACTTTTCCCAGTTTAGAACCAAGTTTACCTTCTCACACCTCTCTAAGACTTTTTCCAGATTGGCTAAACAGTTTTCAAATTTTGAGCCATGGACGGAAAAATCATCCATAAACACTTCCATTATGTTTTCAACAAAGTCTGAGAATATGGACATCATACACCTTTGAAAGGTAGCAGGAGCATTACATAGACCAAAGGGCATCCTTCTATAGGCATAAGTGCCAAAAGGACATGTGAAAGTTGTTTTTTCTTGGTCGCTAGGGTGGATGGGAATTTGGAAAAATCCCGAATAACCATCCAAATAGCAAAAATGTGAGTTCCGTGCTAACCTTTCTAGCATTTGATCAATGAACGGGAGAGGGAAGTGATCTTTCCGGGTAGCTTTGTTAAGCTTTCTGTAATCAATACACATTCTCCATCCCGTAATTGTCCTTGTGGAAATGCTTTCATCCTTCTCATTTTTAATAACTGTCAATCCTCCTTTCTTAGGTACTACTTGAACAGGACTAACCCACTTACTATCGGAAATAGGATATATTATCCCAGCATCAAGGAGTTTTAAAACTTCCTTTTTAACAACCTCTTTCATGTTTGGGTTTAATCTTCTTTGATGCTCGATAGAAGGTTTATAGTCCTCTTCCAGTAGTATTCTGTGTATGCAGATTGACGGATTTATTCCTTTAATGTCCTCAATAGTATACCCTATGGCTTTGGGATACTTCTTGAGAACATTAAGCAATTTTTCAGCCTCATTTTGTTTTAAATTTGCATTTACAATTACTGGAAAAGTAGAATTAGGGCCAAGGAACTCATACCTGAGAGATGATGGTAAGGGCTTCAGTTCTATTTTTGGTGTTTCTTTTGGGAGAGGTCGAGGTTTTTCCTCACCCAAAGTTTCAGTACCCAATTCTTGTAATGGTGGATTTTCATCCAAAAGTTTTATGTAGAATTGGGTTTCCCCTGCCGCATCTGTATTTGTGTTGCCTAAAAGGCAATCTTCCAGACTATCTTGTGAAGATGATGCTATAGAGCAGTCTCGCACGCAATAGTCTACAATGTCAATCTGGCAGCATGAGTCTTTTACAGACGGGCTCTTCATGAAGTTTGAAACTTCAAATTCAACTTTTTCATCCCCCACATTAAAAACCAACTTACCGTTTTTAACGTCAATTATTGCCCCTGCAGTAGCTAAAAAAGGCCTCCCTAGAAGAATAGGAATTTGGGAGTCTTCTTCAATTTCCATTACAACAAAGTCCACCGGTATAAAAGTTTGCCCTACCTTGATAGGGATATCCTCTAAGATTCCAGTGGGGTATTTAACGGAACGATCTGCCAACAGTATTGTCATTTTTGTGGGTTTAAGTTCGCCTATCCCTAGTCTATTGCAAAGAGAAAGAGGCATCAAACTTACACTGGCTCCTAGATCGCACATCGCTCTGTTTATAGTTTCACTTCCAATCACACAAGGTATGGAAAAACTACCTGGATCTTTGAGTTTTTGTGGTAGCTTGTTCTGGATAATTGCACTACATTCCTCTGTTAATGCAATCGTCTCATAGTCGTCTATTTTTCTTTTCTTGGATAAAATTTCTTTCAAAAATTTAGAATAAGACGGCATTTTAGACAATGCATCAGTGAAAGGAACGTTGATGTAAAGCTTTTTAAGCAAGTCGACAAACCTTTTGAATTGCTCGTCAAGTTTGTTTTTTGCAAATCTTTGGGGAAAAGGAATGGGTGGTTTGTATGGTGGAGGGGGGGATGTGTGGTTCTTCTCTTTCTTTTTCTGGTTCTTTCCCTTTTTCTTTCTCTTCTAGCCCACCTGGTAAATTATGTTTTTCACTCACAATTTTTTCTTGGTTTGCTCTTGGTTCCTCTAATTGTTTTCCGCTTCTAAGGGTGACAGCATTTATTTGGCCTTTTGGATTTTGTTCTGGTTGCCCAGGAAATACCCCTGAAGTCTTAGAGGATGAAGCTACCTGTGTTGCCACTTGAGTTATTTGATTTTCAAGCATTTTATTATGAGTGGTAATAGAGTCGACTTTTGATACTAATTTGATAAGTGTGTCATTCAAATAACCAGTTTGATTTTTGAATTCTTCATTTTGTTTTGTTTGAGATGACACAAATTTTTCCATCAAAAATTCCAAGTTCGACTTTTGCGGGTTGTTTTGTGGGTTGTTAAAAACCCATTGATTTTGAAAGACAGGAGGTGGTCTAGGTGCTGGATTGGGTGGAGGATTTTTATAAGAAAAATTTGGATGATTCCTCCACCCAGGATTATAAGTATTTGAAAACGGATCTTCCTTTTGAGCATAGTTAATATGCTCGTTTCCAGCACTAGATGCCTCAAGCTGGCATTCAGCTCCAATATGGCCAACAACCCCACATAATTCACATGGTGGAGTAATAGGAGAAGAAGTTTGTGAGACGGCACTTACATTTAATTTTTCAAATTTTTGAAAAAGTGCGTCCACTTTTGAGGTAAGATGATCAACAACAGATATTTCATACTTACCTGGCTCTTTTGATGTGGCTGGTTTATTCGTTATGGCTCGCTCACTTGTCCACTGACAATGGTTTTGAGCCATATCTTCAACGAGTGCATAAGCTTCCGTAAAATTTTTGTTCATTAAAGCTCCACCTGCAGCTGCATCAATAGTCATTCTTGTTGCATATTGTAATCCATTATAAAAAGTGTGAACAACGAGCCATTTCTCTAGTCCATGATGGGGGCATAGCCTTAACATTTCTTTGAAACGTTCCCAAGCATCATAAAGAGATTCCCCGTCGTTTTGAGAAAATCGAGTAATTTGATTTCTCATTTGAGCTGTTTTACTCGGGGGAAAGAACTTAGCAAGAAAAGTTTGTTTTAACTAGCCCCAGCTGGTAATGGATTCCGAAGGCAAAGAATGTAGCCATGCTCTTGCTCTATCCCTTAATGAAAAAGGGAAGAGTTTTAGTCTTATGGCATCTGGAGGTACCCCGTTTAATTTGAGAGTTCCACAGTATTCTAGAAAAACTGAGATATGAAGATTTGGGTCCTCCGTGGGAGAACCAGAAAATTGGTTTTGTTGAACCATTGAAAGTAGAGATGTTTTGAGTTCAAAATTATTTGCTTCCACATTTGGATGTACAATGGCAGCCGATGGCTCTGCTGAAGGTGTTGCGTACTCTTTGAGAGCACGATTTTCATTAGCCGCCATTCGGTTATCGGGAATTTCTCTCCTCCTTCTATGTAAGAACCTTTCGATTTCGGGAATTTGTTGAACAGTTTCTCCGAAACTTCTAGTTCTTCGCATTCGAGGGACAAGAGAAGAAAAAGTAAAAACAAAGAAAATAAAATTTCAGTCTAACCGGTTTCGAAAAACTTAATTAATATCACTGCCTCCCCGGCAACGGCACCAAAAACTTGATAGCCCCGCAAGTGCACGGGTCGTATCGCGTAATAAAAGAGTATCGGTTCACAGGGAGAGCCTAAGTGAATACCAATTTAATTTTTCAAAGTTTGATTAACTGAAAAGAAAGTGTTTTTAGAAAGAAGGAATGTTTTAGTAAAGTCTACTCACTCATGATCATTGTAGACAAAAGAGGAGAAAAGAAAATAAAAGAAGAAAACATAAAGTTTAAATAGCGAGAAATAAAAGAAAGCGGTAAAGTGCAAAATCATAAATAGCGGAATTGTAAATGACAAGAAAGTAAATTGCTTGAAAAGTAAATTGCAAGTAATTTAAATGACTTGGAAAGTTAAAGAGCAAGGAAAGTAAATGAGCAAGAAAGTAAATGACTTGGAAAATAAAAGTGCAAGAAAGTAAATAACTTGGAAAATAAAGGTGCAAGAAATTAAATAGCAAGAATGTAAATGACTTGGAAAGTAAAAGGGCAAGAAAATAAATAGCAAGAATTTAAAGGGCAAGAAAGTAAATGACTTGGAAAATAAAGGTGCAAGAAATTAAATAGCAAGGAAAGTAAATGACTTGGAAAATAAAGGTGCAAGAAATTAAATAGCAAGAATGTAAATGACTTGGAAAGTAAAAGGGCAAGAAAATAAATAGCAAGAATTTAAAGGGCAAGAAAGTAAATGACTTGGAAAATAAAGGTGCAAGAAATTAAAGGAGCAAGAAAGTAAATAAACAAGAATCATAAAAAAACATGAAGAGTAAATTGAAGTCATGAATCTTTAGAGAGCCTTTGTCATTGATTTTCTAACAAAATTCAAGCTTGGTTACAAGTGAGGATCAAGCCTCTATTTATAGGAAAATATGAGGGGCAAAAAGGTCCAAAAGAGGAAAAAGTGGCAAATCAAGTTGGCCAAGGTAGTCATCAAAAAGCCATCCTCAAGTGGACAAAGAACATGGTCATCAACAAGTGGGCAAGGCAAAGCCATCAACAAGTGGGCAAAAATATCCATCAACAAGTGGGCACAGCCAATTTCGACTGATGCAGCAGAATTCTGGGAGATGCAGTCAAATTCTGACCTGCTGAGATAGAAGCAGTCGAAATCTGGAAGATGCAGTCGAATTCTGGGAGATCCAGTCGAATTCTGGGAGATCCAGTCGAAATCTGACCTGCTGAGACATAAGCAGTCGAATTCTGAGAGATGCAGTCGAAATCTGGAAGATGCAGTCGAATTCTGGGAGATCCAGTCGAATTCTGGGAGATCCAGTCGAATTCTGACCTGCTGAGACATAAGCAGTCGAATTCTGGGAGATGCAGTCGAAATCTGGAAGATGCAGTCGAATTCTGGGAGATCCAGTCGAATTCTGGGAGACAGATGCTGTCGAATTCTACCAGATGTAGTCGAATTCTAACATGTTGAGGCATAAGCAGTCGAAATTGCTTCAAAATAAAACCTGAAGATAAAAAGTAAACATTTGCAGTAAAATAGATCAAAAATATAATTAAAATACTAAAAAGACTTATTAAAATAACTATTAAAAAGACTCTAAAAATAGACTTATCACCTCCCCACAGACAACCACAAGCTTATCGTCGACTATAAACTTTAGTTTTTGGTGAAGTGTTGAAGGGACAGCGCCTGCTGCATGGATCCAAGGTCTCCCCAAGAGACAGCTGTATGAGGATTCAACATCCATAATTTGAAAAGTCACATAGAACACCTCAGGCCCTATTTGCATTGGGAACTCCATTTCCCCTATGACTTCTTTCTTAGACCCATCAAAGGCTCTGACCAGGGTTGAGCTGGGTCTCATGTAGGAACAATCCACCTCTAACTTGTTCATCGTTGATCTGGGCATAACATTCAATGAGGATCCATTGTCAATGAGAACTCTGGAGAGTGTATACCCACCGCACGCCACTGAGATATGCAACGCCTTATTGTGCCCCTTCCCCTCTGGGGTGAGCTCATCATCAGTGAAAGTAATGTAATTAGATGCAACGATGTTTCCAACTATACCATCCAACTGATTGACTGTAATATCTTGGGCGACATGGGCCTCATTCAGTATTTTAACCAAGGCGTCACGGTGGGCTTCTGAGTTTAATAGTAGGGACATGATGGAAATTTTGGCTGGGGTGTGGTGTAGCTGATCCACCACTTTGTAGTCACTCTGCCGCATTATCCTCAAGAATTCAGCAACCTCTGGGTCTGCCACCCTCCTATTTATCATAGGCTCCGGCTCTACATTCTTTCCTTTTAGGACCCTCTCTTCTGCTGCCTTAGAGGGATTCTTTTCCTGAGCTTGGGGAACATACACACGCCCACTTCTAGTTACCCCGCTACTTCCTGCAATATTGGTGATGTCAAGAGCAGCTCGAGATCTCGGAGCTGCAATTGGTGCACTGTAGTTCCATGGGACATTATTGTTCTTCTGGCTAGGAGCCGGAACTGGGATCACGATAGTCTTTGGTCTTGCCACAGCCGAATTCTGACTGTATGGCACCTCGATAGGTCTCCTCACATCTCTACCCTCATCTGATTGGAAGGTCAGAACATCCTCTTCTCTTTCCTGTATACCCACCTGGATGATGTGGCGGTCCATCAGATCCTGTAACACCACCTTGAATGCTTCACATGCTCCCACACAGCTGGCATTAGTACAAACTCCTTTCTGAACACAACCCATTCCAATAATCCCGCGTTTGCACAATTCTGCATGAATGACTTCTAGGGGAGTCTGAATATCTTCTGCTGATCTGATTATGGACTGCTCTTTCATATCCATGATTGCATTAATGGCATGCTTCCCATGGCCATGTAGCGGGTTAGTCGCGATATTTGGATCCTCCTGCTTGAAAGTTATGCCCTTTTTATCTACCAAGTCTTGCACCACTATCTTGAAGGCTTTGCAATCTTCCACAACATGCCCAACTGCTCCTTCGTGGAAAGCACAGGTACTATTGGGGTTGTATCCTCTGAAGTAAGGTGGTTGGACAGGTTTCATGGGTCTTGTGCTGATGAGCTTATTGGTGATGAGGTAGTTAAATAGGTCTGTGTATGACATGGGAATTGGGTCAAAGGTTATTCTATTTTGATAGGTTCTTTGGTGGTTGTTTTGGTTGTTGTTTTGGAATGGATGAGCTGTTTGTGTGGGAGTGGGGACTGGGATGTTAGGTGGCTGGTATGGTGGGTTGATAGTGATGGTATTGGTTTCCCCATCCTTCTTTTTGGGAAAGCTGGAGAATGGCTTCTTTTGGGAGCTCATGTTACTTGTGGACCCCTGTGCAATCTTTCCACTTCTCAATCCGTTCTCCAATCTCTCTCCCACAATCACCAGATCTGAGAAATTGGATGATGCACTGCTGATCAGACGATCATAATATAGCGGTGGCAAGGTTTCCATGAACATAGAAACCAATTCCTTGTCTAAAAGAGGAGGTGTGACTTGTGCGGCCAAAGCCCTCCATCGCTGGGCGTACTCCTTGAATGATTCATTGTCCTTCTTGCTCATATTCTGCAGCTGTGTTTGGTCTGGTGCCATGTCCGTATTGTATTGAAATTGCTTGAGGAATGCCTCTGCTAAATCCTTCCAGCAGCAGACTTGGGATGGCTCTAACTTCATATACCAATTAAGAGATGCCCCAGCAAGGCTATCTTGGAAGCAATGGATTAGCAATTTGTCGTCACGAGAGTAGATAGACATCTTCCTACAATACATTGTCAAGTGGCTCTTTGGGCAGGTCGCGCCTCTGTACTTGTCAAAATCGGGGACCTTGAATTTTGACGGCAACACCACATCAGGAATGAGGCACAAGTCCCTGGCCTCCCTAGCCCTGGAGCCAAAGCCTTCAATCATTCTTAGTCTTTCTTCTAACATCTGGAACTGCTCTTTGGTCTGTTGGTGCTCAGCGGAATAGACTTGAGGGGAATGACTTATACCATAAGGAGGTGGAGGCGTTGAGTGCTGAACCTGAGGGTAAATGGAGTTTCCGGACACAAAGCCTTGAGTCTGCGGAAAGGCAGCTGGCTGTGGAGTGAGATTCTGAGGAGTAGGCTGAGGTATAACAATTGAATGCGGAATCTGAACCTGGGGTTCACCAGTCATTCCTTCTGATCCGACAGGCGTTGGCTGTACATTCTCGGCTATCGCCCCGGGACTAGCTCCTGGGTTAGTCCCTTGGTTTGGAGGACTATAACCCAGAGGAAGGCCATAAGGAGGCCACTGAGCAGCTTGGAAGTCATTTCCATTCTTCAAGGACAACAGGAGTCTCATCATCTCATTCATCTGTGCTTTCATGGCATTCATTTCATTTCTCAACTCAGGATCACCTTGACTGGAGCTACCAGGGGCTGAAAGGTTCTGATTCTGCACCTCGGGGCCCTGGCCTGTTTCGTTTCCATTCTCTGAGCCTGAAACTGGAGGATTCTGATTCTCTGGTGGAGGTTGATCGGGGTCACTTAAGATTGCCATTCTTCTGGCCTGTGAACGTGTCCAATATGAATGTGGTCGCACCAGCTTGCCTTATCTCTGTTTGAATTGAAATATTTTTATAAGCAAAGGAGCAAATTAATGAATGCAATGTAATGCACATGATTTTTATGTTATTTGTTGTTTATTGCCGGGAATCATAGTGCAACTTGCTCTTGTCATAGGTGTATATTCAAATATTTTCCAGAACATAACGCGGCTGGGATCAATAAGCGAGATAAGCATACTTCATTCAAGCATCATTTCTTTAACCATCCCAAGAGAAGAACAAGGTACAATATCCTTAAATGCAATACAACGCTTTGAAAAGAAAAACACAACATTCTTTTAAGAAAAGAAAAATTACAATTTCCTAGTGAACATTCTAAAAAAGGGAAAATTTAAATCTAAAAACCTATTGCCTTCATCTTCTCTTGGCTCTTCTCCTTTTTGCTAGCTGCAGAAGCTTCCTTTGCCCTTTTCATGAGTTCCTCAGTCAGAGACCTGCAGTACTCCACGAATTCATATACTCGCACCGGAGTGTTGTAAGGCAGCATCTCAGCTTCTGCCTTTCTCAACCTCTTGGGAATATCCCTCACCGCCTGGTTAGCCAAC
Organism: Astragalus membranaceus; assembly: GCA_039519185.1. Taxonomy (NCBI): domain Eukaryota; kingdom Viridiplantae; phylum Streptophyta; class Magnoliopsida; order Fabales; family Fabaceae; genus Astragalus; species Astragalus membranaceus. Next base: position 60,339,034 of record CM076854.1, read on the forward strand.
CATGCCAATTTGGAGAACTTGTTCTTCCACTGTCGAATTTCGGCCCTCATCTCAACTATGATCTCTTGCTTCTCAATCCTACCCATTAGCTCGAGAAGACGATGTTCCCAGTACTGACTCTCCTCTCTCACCTGTCGGTAAGCATCACTGATGTGCCTCAGATTCCTTTTTAGCTCATCTGAATTCTCTTGCTCCATCCTTAAGGCCTGCTGATACTCTCTAAGGATGTTCACGATGACATCTCTATCTTGTCTGATGTACCCTATTTGACTTTCAAGCTCACACGTCACAGACTGAGACTTTTTCTTGAATTCCTCTAGTGATTCCTTTGTAGTTCTCTCACTTTGCGTAGACTTCTTGAACAACTTCCTCCATTCGTTTGTTCTAACCATGGCCTCACCCACCTTGGCATTCGATCTTTTCAACTCATCTTTGGCACCTTTCAGATATTTCTTCAATTCCTGATTACTTTCCTCTTCTTTCTTAAGTTTCTTGCTGCTTTCTTCGAGAGCTTCGGCCTTGCGCTCGTTCTCGTTCTCTAACTTTCTCTTCTCAGAAATTACTTTCCCCAACTTATCTTGTAAGGCTTTCTTTTCTTCTTCTACCTTGAACAAAGCAGACTTGACCTCACTTAGTTCTTTGAGATTTGGAACGTGAGGCTCTGGGACTTCTTTCGCAACTGACGATGAATTCTGACGAGGCGGGCCAATATTTTGGATTCTTTGGTGAAGCCATTGGTAGAAAGTAACATCACCTGTTTTCTTTGGGATCTCCACTTTATCCTTGTAAACTACACCCTCCCAAGCCTTTGAAATTTTCTGAAGCAAGCCCTGGTTCTTTGAATCTTCCTTATCGAGAAAAATTGGGGCCAACATGTCTTCAGTGGGTGCATTCTTCATAGGATACCCAAGCTGTCTGATGGTGAGAGAAGGATTGTAATTGATGTAGCCCTTGGGTTCCCATTAAGGGCACATTCTGGAAATTGCCACACCGGAACAGTATTGAAGGCCTATCTTTCCAACACGGATGATTGAACCAACAGACTTTGAGAGCACTGAGATTCTCTAAAGTGTGCACCCATTCTTGTGCACATCTGGTTTCTACATCACAACACAGGGCATATTCTACTAAGTCCGCAGCTTTCGTCTTATGAGTGACAACATGGTTGAGGAACCAGGTGTAGAGAACATGGAAAGAGCAAGCAACCTTCTTCTTTCCTAACACACGGTGATGAGTGAAGGAATAGTAGGTATCTGCAAGGATTGTTGGTACAGGGTTAATTAGATTTTCTTTACTTATGAATGCTAGAAAAATCCCAATAGCGGTCTCATCAATGAACTTCTCGACCTGAGGGAAAAGGACGATCCCGAAAATAGTTAGGGCTAACAGCTGTTTGAAAGGGCCCCACTTCTGATTCTGGGCATAAAACTTCAACAAACCTTCGAAATAACTTAGCGGGAAACCCTTGATACGGTTCTTCTTTTCCTTATGAAGCTCTAATTCCTTCACACTGACTTGCAACAACAAAGAGAGTCTCTGGTCTGAATACCGATGTTTCTGATATTGGTAAGGTGCTAACTCTGATTTGGAGAACCCCAGGATCTGTTCATACTCCTCGAGAGTTGGTGATAACTGAAAGTCTTTGAAGAGGAAGCATCGAATGTCTGGATCATAGAATCGGCTGAGGGCCATAATAGCACTCTCTTGGACATCTAATTGTAACAATCTGATGAGGTTACCATAAGCCTTCCCGAATAGATCCTTCTCTTCTGACTCCATCAAGGAAACAAACTCTTTCAAACCCTCTACATCTATTCTCCTGACAACCGGAAACCTCGAATTAAGTACAATCTCGCTTCTTGATCCCATGTTGCTTTATCTTTCCCGCCTAAAACAAGATTCCAAGTTACTTTACAATCCCGGCAAACAACTTAGATGCGTGACGAATGAGTTTCAAAATTGAGTTTTATTTAACGTAGATGATGCAAATGACGTAATGATGCAATGATGCCACGATGCATGATGTGATGATGCTTCTTTACAGAAAGGGGATATTTACAGGTGGTGTTTTGAAAATCTTCACACTATATGCCACCTCATATAGACGTTTATTGAAAAGGAAAAGCACATCTTTTTTTGATTTTCGAAAATTTTGAGGGAAAATTGATTGAACTGAATGCACGATGCAACACACAATTTGGATAGCCCTTGTGACCTAAAATGGGGTAGAACCTATGATCTAAGACACTTTAGGGGTAATCTTCTCATGTAGCTCTATTCACACCCTCGCAAAGGTCATCAGAGCCACAGTCTCTTTCACGAAATTCCTTGTAAATGCAGCAAACTGCTAGGTACAAGGTATCATGGAAGAGCACAACTCTGATTGAAACTTTCGCGAGTAGCCAAACGGACAAAGGTCCTGATGGGCTCCCACTACTCGAATCCACTCATCCTATGGTATCCTAACAGACCTGGGTTATGGTCTTTTTCTCTAATCATATAATCTCGGGGTACAAGTGTAGTGTGTGTGAAGGGCATTTTCCTTAGCACTACCCCCACCTGAAATGAAAACCAGAGCAGTCCAGATAATAGCATGTTGTCTACCCTATGGTTCAATATTATTCAAATACAACTAACCTAGAATACCAACAACAAACACATTACTTACTTCAGAAAGGGAGTTGAGAAGAAGGGAACAACAAAAAAGACAAATGCATATGCCTCTAATCAATGATAAGAAAGAAAGGAAAACAAGGTACTAATCAAATCAACAATATATTAAACCACACATTTTAATTAGTTAGGCTTGACCCTCGTCTTTTTTTAAAAAAATTGTCCCCAGTGGAGTCGCCAGCTGTTGCACCCCGAGAAATCCCCGGTTTGGGTTTCTCAATGTACAACGTGGAAAATTTTGGAGCCGCCACCAATATTTTAATTTTAAGACCAAAACATTGAAAAAAGGTCTTTTGGACAAGGCGGATGGTCTTTTGGAAACTAGAGATATGGGTTCGGGGGTCGATTACGTGCCAGGAAGGTGTTAGCACCGCGCACGTCCTTTCTACCGAAAGGGAACCTCTAATTAAATGTGTGGTTTTAACGTTTGATTTGAAAAATGCCTAGATTTGCCTATTTATTTCTTATTTGGAGATGAATGGGAAAACTTTAATGAAAATTTTACTTTGGGTGAGAAAGGGGAAAAAAAGGGTTTTTAGAAAAAAAGTGCTTGACGGGACATGGCCCGCTCCTACGTATCTCCCGGTGCGATGGAGAATTCAAAGCTACGTAGTTCTTGGTTCTTTTTGAAAAGTTTTTGTTTTTTATATTTTTTAGTGAATTTTTGAAATAGGACGAGTATTAGCAAATGATTAAACTAGCAGAGGCTATGATGAATCACTGCTAAATACTCAAAAAGAGTTGTACCGCTAATCAAACGAACAAAGGTTCTGATGGACTATTGATAACAACTTGTTTTTATTATCTTTTTGAAAGTGATTTTCGAAAAAGATTGATTTGTACGATGATCAAACTAACAAAGGTTATGATGGGTCATCGTTTATTATTCTTATGAGAAAAAGACATTGCCACTAATAGCTAAACGAACAAAGGCTCTGATGAGCTACTAGCAACAATGGGTTTGAAAATGATTTTTGTTTGTTTTATGAAAATGATTGGTTTAGGGGGGTGAAAAGAATTTTTATTTGTTGCGCTTGACGAGAACGTGACTCGCTCCTACGTATCCCAAACGGGAATCAAAGCGACGTAGTTCTAATGAAAAATGTTTTTGAAAGGGGTTGAAAGGGGGCAAGTTGAATCATCCGAGACCAATCTTCACCACTTAGAACATGATGCACTAGGCATAAGTGGGAATCATATGGTTCTCATCAACAATGGACGAGAACGAGTAAATAAACACTATAGCTAAGTTAAATCACACGGATCGCAATAACTAAATATTAACAAATGTAAAGACTAAAATACCTCTGATGAAGGCAGATATTACAACTCTGAAGAACGCAAACCCCGACTAACTCTTGCAGGAGATCAGCTCAGACGGACCAACGGAATGAATAGAGCAAAAATAAAGCGTAGAAGAGTTTTTTTTTCTCTAAAATGTGAGGGATCTCGCAAAAATGGGTTTCTGAAAAACGAGATTTGCGAGAATTGTCTTCTCTGATCTTGAGAAAAAAATGTCCGTGTAAATGTGACTCGAGGCTGCCTATTTATAGGCTTAGGAAAGCGTAGAATTTTTTTAAAAACATTTATTGCAAGGATGAATCGATTGTTTGATGAAGTGAAATATGAGAGAATCGATTCTTTACCTTTGAAAAATCACATGAATCGATTCCAAGCTTAGTTAGATGAGTGAGGAATCGATTCTTGGCTCTTTGAAATTGCTTGAAAATCGATTTCATGCTTTGATAACACAAGGAGGAATCGATTCTTGGCTCCTTAAAATGGCCTGAAAATCGATTTCATGCTTTGATAACACAAGAAGGAATCGATTTTTGGCTCCTCAAAATGGCCTGAAAATCGATTTCATGCTTTGATAACATAAGGAGGAATCGATTCTTGGCTCCTTAAAATGGCCTGAAAATCGATTTCATGCTTTGATAACACAAGGAGGAATCGATTCTTGGCTCCTTAAAATGGCCTGAAAATCGATTTCATGCTTTGATAACATAAGGAGGAATCGATTCATGGCCTATAGAATAGCTTGAAAATCGATTTCATGGTCCTTACAAAATAGTGGGAATCGATTCTTGGCCATTGGAACAGAATAGAAATCAATTCTTGCTTTCCACAAAAAATGTTTTTTAGGTCTTTGCCATGCATGCATAAAATATTTTCCAAAGCTTGCCATGCATGCATAACATATTTTTCAAAACCCTAATTTCTTAAAAAGTGCATTCTAACCCTAAAAATGATTTCAAAAACTTTGAAGCGGTTTCTAGGATCCAAAATGCAATGCATAATTTATTATATATTTTTTTGTGTGGAAAATTAGGGTTTTGACCTAAGCCGGACAAAATTGGGGTATGACAACCCGTGACTCTGAGTAAGGAGCAGGGCATCAGGACCTGAACCAATGGCTAGACCTAGTTAAGAATTTTGTTGTTTAAACACGAAGATAGAATGTAAAAGCTCGATATGAATGACTAACACAAGTTCAGCTTGCAATTACAGTTTTTGCTCTAGCTCACTAGCATTAACACTTGCTCCAAAAAAAATTCATTAAGATCAAGAGAGAAAAAGGGCCCAACTCCATAGTTAGGGGGGAGCGAGAAAAGTTTGAGACCCGACATACCCTGCAGAGAGGGACTGCCTGGATCGCAGGGGCAACCTCAGCATTAGCTCAAAGCCAATACCATCTTCCCAAGGCGGTGTTCTTAAATACACCTCTGGGAATCCTAGTAATAGAGTCAAGAGTGCCATGGCACACCAAAACAAATAAGTGACCTTGGTTGTCACAACCCCTTGGGCGAGTTCTATCTGGGCCGAGTCCTGGTAAACTGTGCCAAGGGTATACTTCAAATTGACCTTAGTGGTCACAACCCATTGGGCGAGTTCTATCTAGGCTGAGTCTTGGTAAACTGTGCTAAGGGTGCCTAGCACCCGGCACCCAGGCGCCCTAGAGGGTGCCAAAACACGTTTTGCAGGATGCCACCAAGCATATCCAGGCCATCACGGGCACAATTCCCTATAAATAGTGGCACACATTACCATAAAGAGGTAGATTCTCATTCCTAGCTATATCACTCACCTATTCTCAATTCTGACTTGAGGGTCGGAGTGGCATCGCAGGTATCCCTCCCAGGCTCACATTTACCTCTGGCCAGGCAGCAGGCGACCTACTAACTGCAGTCCACCCAACACGGCAAGGTACAGAACAATATATATATATATATATATATATATATATATATATATATATATATATATATATATATTAAGATTCTTGTAAACAAAAAACATAATAAGATAACTTAGTTTTTTTTTTTAGTTTTATGGTTTAGGTTATCCATTATCCAATCAAGCTAATCTACAAGTACTATACACTTTCTGTTAGGCGGTGTTCTTGTACACTTTTTTTTGGTGAAACAAAAGGGCTAACAGCCCAACAACAATCCTAGCCCAGAGGAGTTAAACTAACGCTACCATCAGCCCTAAGGTCCTGAACAAGGAAAGGCAGAGTATTATTTTAAATTTTACACGATTAAGAGGATTGGATGTTGTGCTTTGCTAAAGTGTCTGCATGAACGTTGCTATCTCTTGGGATATGTCTCCAAACGAGATCCCCATCCTCAATAGCGACTGACAGAATGCTACGAACAAGCCGATCCAGAGAGAAGGGAATAGGGATTGCGCCTTGGCACATTTTGATTGTAGTTTTGCTATCAGAGCGAACTTCATTCTTTTGATATCCTTTCCCCCAAGCAATGCTAAGCTCATGGTACACCGCCCAACACTCATCAGCGTGGGAGGAGCAAGGTTCAAGTTTGTGGGTAAATTCGAAGAGCAAGGCACCATCGTTGTTGCTACGAGCGAGACCACCACACCCAGCGTAGGCTCCAAGGTTGGTTACTGTGGCATCGCAGTTGAGAGCAATGAAACCCAACGGAGGCTTGGTCCAGGCGATCGGAGCAACGGGTACGCTGTGAGTGTTGAGGTTCTCGGCCATGTCATTTTTGTTGTTTATGGAGCAGATTGTATCCACCTTCCTGAGGATTGAATGATGAATGCTTTGCATAGGCTGATTGCGGTTGTTGAAGACGAAATCATTCCTAGATCTTCAGATCTCGTCCAGTGCCACACCGAAGATGAGAATCCACTACTGGTTGCTAACGTACCCGAGATTCCTGCAATACCAAAAGGACCAAGTCATATCAGTGAAAAAGGAAGGAATAACATTACCTTTAAGGTTGAACCACAAGATTGCGATTCGCTGATGTAACACCCCTTTTCTACCCGATAGTTATTTAATAAAATCAGTTACAAAAAATTTATTTCAGACGTCGAAAAGAGATGTCACACATTCATCAATAATTCAAAACGTCACATGCGATATATAATCACTTTGTCAAAAAGGGTCGAAGCCCATAACACCAGTTTAATTAACCACATCGTCAAAAATGCATCACCACGCAGCGGAAATAGAAATAAGTTTCAAAACAATAAAATCATAACGTCTTGAATGGACTCCAAATAATAAAATGCAACAGCCAAAGTCTAGGTTCGTTTCCCCCCTTGACTGTTACATATCAAAGCAAAGGACACCGACTCAGACTAGCGAAGGTAACTAGGCATTCACTCGCAATCACCTGCACGTTACCGCATAGGGGTAACATTCAAACAGAAGGGGTGAAATATCTTCAATATAATAGCGTAAAATGATAGGAAATATGCTAGAATATGACAACTACATCTACCGTTCCACTATACACATCTATTCATAAACACGCGTCAAATTGTAAACACCACAATCACTCACCAAATGTCATGGTAATGCATGGATGCAACCCACACCAACGGGCATATGCATGTGGTACCAAATCACCAAAATTTTGCCTGTAAATAGAGGCGTCACCAAAATTGAGAGCTTTCACACCCGGCTCACCAATCCACAAAAAATGAGCTTTCACACCCGGCTCACTAGTTTTAGAAAAGTTGAGCTTTCACACCCAGCTCCAAGACCAAAGGCCTTCACCAAAATAAATGTGTATGCTGTATGCGACACCATGAATGCACACAGACAATCACCATAATTTAGTCACAATGTGACACACCAAAATCAATCACCGAACATCACCAGAATTGGGCTTTCACACCTAGCCCAACGACACCGAAACACCAAGACTACCCGAACAACGGAACACCAAAATTTAGAGCCTCCACACGTAGCCCCCACAACACCAAGGTTTGAGCCTTCAAACCTAGCTCAAACAGCACCAAGACACCAAGATGACAACAATTTTCCAAAGTATTGGGACGACGACAATTTTCCAAAATATTTGAAATGCGACAAATTTCCTTTTTCCTAAAACAACAACATTTAACGGTTAAGCCAACGGCTAACAATTTCCATAAAAATAGATCACTTTGCCTTAATTTAGAATATTCAGCTAGGCCTCTGAATAAGCTTTCCAAAACACTTTGAAACGTCTCAGTCGGACTCCCGAGTCAAAAGATACGTTGAAAACAAAATAGGGGAAAAACTGAGACACATGCTGAAAACGGCGCCCAGGCACAAGGCGCGTAGCAGGAAAACGCAACACAGGAGACTGGCGCCCAGGAGCAGGGCGCCCAGCAACAGGCAACATAACTGAACCTGGCGCCCAGGAGCAGGGCGCCTAGCAACACTGCAGGAGATGGCGCCCTTGGCGCCCAGACAGTCCAAAACACATCAGAAACGCAACATGGCATAGGAATTGGCGCCCAGACAGCCTACAGCACAAACGCAACACAGAACAGGAACAGGCACCAGACACGGGAATGGCGCTCATGGCGCCGCTGCGCCAAGACATCGCGCAATACAACTCAGGAACAGGCGCCCATGGCACCTCTGCGCCAAGACACAACAACACACACACACTGGCACACGCACACACACACCAGACGCGGCAGAAGGGTCAGGCACGGCTCCCAGGCATAGGGCGCCAAAAACAGCATCTAGGACAATGGCTCCCATGGCGCCCTAGGGGTCTATATTTTCGTTATTTCACCAATTTAAATCACCAATCCTTGACCACCAATGTCAATCACCGTGAATTGTCAATCATCACACCAAACAACAATTAATCAAACACCTAGCATGCAATTAGTTATAACAACAATGAATCACCAATTTCTAGGATCACATCAATCACCAACAAGCCAAATTTCAATTCAACCTAGTTATAATTCAACTATCACCAAATCAAACATCAAAATCAATCAAGAGGTATTATAGGACCTATCCCCACATAACCCCATCATAAAACCCCATTATAAGGAAGAACCCCACCCTTACTGTAACACCCCGGTATTTATTATCGAGTAAAAATACCCAAGTGTACCAAACCTAAATCATCAGAGATATATTTCCTGTTTAAATACTGAACATCACTATAAAATTTTCACTGGATAACCACAGAACAGTCTTAAACATAAATAAGACCATAAACCATCAGTGAAATACAGTGTTCAATATCAAACAAGAAAGCGGAAATAAATACATAACATTAATACATAGAGTTGTAGTACAAAGACAACAAAAGGAAATATAAACTTAAGTGTAACGCTAAGTCTTCAGCCACCATCCGAGTACCACCTACTCGTGCCTCTTGGATTTCCGCTGTCCCTGTTTCTCTGTAAAACAACAACATATAAACAATGAGATACAATCTCAGTGAGTTCTACCGAGACCCCTATCTACACTCTCGGTTCAATTATGAATTCTTTTTAACTTACACGACACCGCCTGCGCGAACGCTAAAACCCGGTGAACGTGTTATAATCCAGTACGATACCGACTGCGCGAACGCTAACCCCGGTATATCGCACAACAAACTTTTAACATGACACCGCCTGCGCGAACGCTAAACTCCGGTGTACATGTTATGACTCAGTACGACACCGACTGCGCGAACGCTAACCCCGGTGTATCGCACAACAACTTTTTGACATAACACCGCCTGCGCGAACGCTGAAACCCGGTGAACCCCCTCACCAATAGTACTTTCCCTAATGGCACAGGGCCTAGGATAAGGGATCATGACTGCCCCGCCTAGTATGTCAACATGGGTCGTCACCCAAACTCGATATAATATATATATCTACAATCATATGAACTCACGGTCCATCAAATCAGACAATCAGTGAAACACTTTAATTCCAAGTTTTATAAAATCCAAGTTCACACTCGCACTCTATTTGACCACTTTTCGACACAATTTTCAGTATCAAAAACAGTTCACTTTGCCTTAAAAATAGAATATTCAGTTAGGCCTCTGAATAAGCTTTAAAACGCATCTTAGAACACCTCAATCGGGTTCCCGGATCAAAAGTTATCGCGAAACGAAAAACAGTGTTTGGTTGCTGAAATTCTGCCAATCTGCGCTGGAGTCGCGCCTGGAGCGCAAGTTCCGCGCGAACTGGCAGAAAGTTCTGTCAATCTGCGCTGAAGTCGCGCCTGGAGCGCAAGTTCCGCGCGAACAGGCAGAAAGGGGGTCTGTTAAGGCAGATTTTGGCGATTTCGCGCGAAAACCGCGATTCCGTTCAATTCCGATTTTTGTTCCGATCGAAAACAGATTAAACAAACAGAAAAACAGATTCAACCAATATCACACAATCATTCAAATCAATCAATGTCTCAATCAAAACGGTTTTTTATCAAAAACGACATATTTTCCAAATAATGGTTTTCGTTCCAAAATCTCTCGAAATCAATTAACGTAAAAACTAACGAGACACAAAAACATCCTAAGCGTGAGTAAAACTCACCCTTGAAGCGTGAACCACGAGCGGCCGAATCCACCGAGTAACCACACGAACATTCCCCGCTCCGGCGACACCCAATCCGCTTCCAAAGCTTCCCACTCGATCACGAAACCGCTTTTGACCGAAATACCGATTTCCCCGAAATTCTCCACGGACACTATTCATCATCTTCCTCCCCTAACCTCCATGACACTATTCACCAAAACCCCAAATCACCCAACTCGCTTCCAATCTTTCAATCGAACCTCAATCAACGATCCATCATCCTTGGGTTCGCTCCTAACCGAACCTAAACCTTCAAAACCAACCCAAAATCGGATTTCCCACAAAAGCTCCAAAAAAAACGAAAATGGCCAAGTGAGAGAGAGTGAGCTGATCGTCACGAAATTGGTACCAAAACGAAGAGGAAGTAGCGATGAACATTTTTCGTGTTGGACGGAAGTCGTTTCGGTGAAGTCTTCTCCTCCCTCTTCTCTTCTCCCTCACGCCATTTTCTTCTTTTTTCTCTTCTTTCTCCCTTTTCTCTTCACTGTCTCGTATCCCTTTCTTCTTTCTTTCATTTTAATTAATTCTCCCCTTTCACATTCACACACTTACACGTATATACATATATTTATTTAATATATAATTGGTAACGTGGTCAAATTACCACATCGATCTAAATCTCCTATTTCGATTCCGAAACTTCCTTGGTCCGTATTATCCGGTTAACGATCCGATGACAACCAATAAATAATTTTAGCACTCAGTAAATTTACCAGTCAAGTACTAAATTAATTCAATTGGGTTAACATCCAAATAATTCGGTTAATTATTTTGCGGATGTTACATTCTCCCCAACTTAAAAGAATTTTGTCCTCAAAATTCCGTCAAGCCTTTTATCCGACTAACCGAGAATCGACATTCTTAGAAGGGTCTTAAGTTGCTGAAAAACAATCTCGAACTAACGAAATGAGCGTAGGAACTCTTCCCAAGTTGGCACATCAATCTCCATGTATGATCCACTACTACCTTGATACGAACTCTCTGGTCACGCATCTATACGAGAAACTCATCATTCGCCTACATAGGCTCGGCACCGCGTTTGAAAACACTTCCGAAGCTTCATTCTAATCATCCTCGTTTACTCCCCAACTTTGATTAATCTAAATCAAAGAGTCTATTACAATACACTTGATAGACATACTGGTTGAAAATGAGATCCACAAATTGGTACTCCACGGTAGAGGTAAGAACAAGCACGATTTCCTCGGAGGGTGTAAACACTTTCTCAACAAATCTTCTAATATCCTTAACGGTTCCTGTACACACTGAAAAATGTGACGGAAAGTCATCTGTGAAACTTCTTGACTCGCCCCCAAGATTTCGAGATAACACTTTTCAAAAGAAGATTAAATGAGGATTTACCATAAACGTTTATTTTTAAACGTAGAAATAAACCATGGGGACATCAAATAAATTTGAACGTAATACAATTTACCTCAGTTGTTCTCAAAACAACTATCAAACAGAACTCAGAGCTCCTTTCCGAATTAGTCAATAGCGTTGAGAGCTTCCCCTCAACCTAAGTAATCCTCCTAGGATTTTCCTAAATCAGATTTCATTAGCCTCTTGATTCGTTCCCAAAATTAACTTTAGCATGCGGGTTTTCACAAAACGATTTTTCAAAACTATTACACCGCACGCCAAGCTTCACTTCGGAAATTTCAGTCACCTACAAGCAGATCCATTAATTAATCCTCTGGTGCTTATTCGCAATGTGAAAACAGTCAACAGTTACCTCACTTACATATTCGTATTCGCGTTTGACTTGTCAAACGGAATCACTTATTACAATCTCATTGTTAACCTTCACAAAGAAGAGATTAACAAACTAATACCTTGCCACTCATACATCTGCTTTACTTTTCTGTACATCCTGGAACAGAATATAAACTTCGGTGTGCTTCCTCTAATACTTACCTTTTATTGTTCTCATCATCGGGCGCACAGATCCTAGTGTTGAAACAACTGACTCCATCACTGTCCATGGTAAAATCCGGAAATACCTTTTGTGATTGTAGCTTCACATCAACTTCCTGTGCTAAGCGTATAGAATCCCTTAGGGAACTAGAGATCCTCATATGGCTCAACACGAATTATAATCCTCCAGAAACTCATCACACTTCTCTACCTGCTATTCAGTTCTTTCTGATCAAACAGATACCTTGAACTCTCGTGACCACTAGAGACTTCGAAACGAGACCCATACAGGTAACGTCTCCAAATCTTCAGTGCATACACAATAGCTGCCAACTCCAAATAATAAGTTGGATAAATCTCCTCATGGATCTTCAACTGTCTGGACGCATAAGCTACCACTTGATGATTCTGCATGAGGACACATCCCAACCCTTTCCAGAAACATCGCCGTAAATTTGGAATTCCAAATACGAATCTGGAAGAATATGGGTTGGAGCAGAAGTCAACTGAACCTTCAACTCTTGAAAACATTCTTCACAATCGGCATCCCACGTAAACGGATGACCCTTACGAGTTAACCGAGTAAGTGGAAAGCTAACTGTGAGAACCCTTTAACAAATCTCTGATAGTAACCGGCTAGACCCAGAAACTCTTGATCTCTGCGGTTGACGTCGGTCACTCCCATTCAACACCGCTTCCTTCTTACTGGGATCTATAGAAACTCCCGACTTGGGAAATCACATGTCCCAAAGACTTTACCTCTGACACCCAAAAATCACACTCCGAAGGTTTCAAGTACAACTTCTTTTCTCGGAGTGCACTCAGAACAATGAGGAGATGTTGGACATGCTCCTCAATGGTCTTCGAGCACATCAAGATACCATCGATGAAAACGACTTCAAACTGATCCTAATACGTATGAAAAACTCGGTTCATGTAATCCATGAATACCGCTGGAGCATTAGTCAAACCGAAGGGCATCACTACGAACTCGTAATGTCCATACCTAGTACGGAAAGCTGTCTTGGGAATATCTAAGGCTCTAACTTTTATTTGATGATGTCTTGACCTCAGATCAATTTTAGAAACACTGCAGCACCTCAAATTGCTCAAGCAAATCTTCTATCCTTGGTAAGGGATATTTATTCCTGATCGTCACTTTGTTGAGTTGTCGATAATCAATGCACGATCTCATGCTACCATTTTTCCTTTCGATTAACCACACCAGAGCACTCCTTAGAGAAGCACTCGGTCGACAGAATTTCTTTAACATCGACTCTTCAAGTTGAGACTCCATTTCCTTTAATTCTAAAGGAACTTTCAATAAGAAACAATAGATATTGATCCCGTGCCAGGAACCAATTCTACGGTAAACTCTACCTCTCGCTCTGGAGGTTCAGAAGAAACTTCATTGTGAAGACATCCAGGAAGTCATCCACGACCTGAACGTTTGCCAAATCTACACTAGTTTCAGCGGATGCAGATAACATACTAACATGTACTCCCGCACCTTGGAATGAAGATTGACTGTCTAAGGTGAACTAGGTGACCGCTTCAGAATTTGTTCTAGACAATTCAACTGATTCTGAAGCGAAGCTAATAGCGATTAACACAGTCGATTGCAACATGATTTGCAGTCATCCAATTCATAATCAAAATGGTGTCCACACTTCTCATAGGCAAACAATAAATTCTACAATGAAATTTCTGCCTCCTATGACAAGTAGACAATTCTATACAAAGATTAGGTCTGGACACGACCCTTAGCTGCAGTTAAAATAGTTATCGGCTCGGATAGCGATGATAAGGCTGATCCCAACCGATTCACGTGCGATCGGGATATACAGCAATAGGTTGCACCCGAATCATATAATATACTGATCGAGTTATTGAAAACTGATCTCATACCCCTCAGTAAATTGTCTGCAGCCGTAACTGTTTAAACATCCAGATTATTGTCTCGTCCTCGTCCTGGAGCTGCTTGTGACTCCCGGGAACTCTTCCTTGCAGGGCACCCTTTTGCATAGTGACCCTCTTCCGCATATACTACTATTTCTAAATTGTGTTGCTTTCCACAATTAGAACATCTTCTGACCTTTGAAGAATCGAAGAATTACACCTGCTTTTCCTTTGATGAAATTATCTTAGGACCTTGCATTCGGAGTTGATAATTCAACTACCTTCTTTCCTTTCCCATATTTCCTATGAGATCATCCTCGGCGATATAGGCTGATTGCACCAAGGCAACATAATTGGTAACAGTATAAGAACTGAGACCATAAATCATAAAAGCACTTATGCCCGTCTTATACTTCTGCATTCTCCGTTCGTCGTCCGAAGCTTACTTTACCACTTGGTAAAACTGAGACAACTTCTCAAACTTAGCGGTGTATTCATCCACCGTCATGTCACCTTTCCTGAGGATGCACCGGTTGAAGATTCCGATCTTGGTCGAGGATTGCTTCTTGATCATCCTTCCATAATTCCGCTTATGATGCACTAAGTATTAAGTTGATCAGGCTCAATGTCTCTTAGCATCACAAGTGTAATTACAAAAAGAACTAGCAAGGAATCGACTCAACCCTAAACTAAGTCCGACTAGGTCGAACTGCTCTGATACCAACTGTAACACCCCGGTATTTATTATCGAGTAAAAATACCCAAGTGTACCAAACCTAAATCATCAGAGATATATTTCCTGTTTAAATACTGAACATCACTATAAAATTTTCACTGGATAACCACAGAACAGTCTTAAACATAAATAAGACCATAAACCATCAGTGAAATACAGTGTTCAATATCAAACAAGAAAGCGGAAATAAATACATAACATTAATACATAGAGTTGTAGTACAAAGACAACAAAAGGAAATATAAACTTAAGCGTAACGCTAAGTCTTCAGCCACCATCCGAGTACCACCTACTCGTGCCTCTTGGATTTCCGCTGTCCCTGTTTCTCTGTAAAACAACAACATATAAACAATGAGATACAATCTCAGTGAGTTCTACCGAGGCCCCTATCTACACTCTCGGTTCAATTATGAATTCTTTTTAACTTACACGACACCGCCTGCGCGAACGCTAAAACCCGGTGAACGTGTTATAATCCAGTACGATACCGACTGCGCGAACGCTAACCCCGGTATATCGCACAACAAACTTTTAACATGACACCGCCTGCGCGAACGCTAAACTCCGGTGTACATGTTATGACTCAGTACGACACCGACTGCGCGAACGCTAACCCCGGTGTATCGCACAACAACTTTTTGACATAACACCGCCTGCGCGAACGCTAAAACCCGGTGAACCCCCTCACCAATAGTACTTTCCCTAATGGCACAGGGCCTAGGATAAGGGATCATGACTGCCCCGCCTAGTATGTCAACATGGGTCGTCACCCAAACTCGATATAATATATATATCTACAATCATATGAACTCACGGTCCATCAAATCAGACAATCAGTGAAACACTTTAATTCCAAGTTTTATAAAATCCAAGTTCACACTCGCACTCTATTTGACCACTTTTCGACACAATTTTCAGTATCAAAAACAGTTCACTTTGCCTTAAAAATAGAATATTCAGTTAGGCCTCTGAATAAGCTTTAAAACGCATCTTAGAACACCTCAATCGGGTTCCCGGATCAAAAGTTATCGCGAAATGAAAAACAGTGTTTGGTTGCTGAAATTCTGCCAATCTGCGCTGGAGTCGCACCTGGAGCGCAAGTTCCGCGCGAACTGGCAGAAAGTTCTGTCAATCTGCGCTGAAGTCGCGCCTGGAGCGCAAGTTCCGCGCGAACAGGCAGAAAGGGGGTCTGTTAAGGCAGATTTTGGCGATTTCGCGCGAAAACCGCGATTCCGTTCAATTCCGATTTTTGTTCCGATCGAAAACAGATTAAACAAACAGAAAAACAGATTCAACCAATATCACACAATCATTCAAATCAATCAATGTCTCAATCAAAACGGTTTTTTATCAAAAACGACATATTTTCCAAATAATGGTTTTCGTTCCAAAATCTCTCGAAATCAATTAACGTAAAAACTAACGAGACACAAAAACATCCTAAGCGTGAGTAAAACTCACCCTTGAAGCGTGAACCACGAGCGGCCGAATCCACCGAGTAACCACACGAACATTCCCCGCTCCGGCGACACCCAATCCGCTTCCAAAGCTTCCCACTCGATCACGAAACCGCTTTTGACCGAAATACCGATTTCCCCGAAATTCTCTACGGACACTATTCATCATCTTCCTCCCCTAACCTCCATGACACTATTCACCAAAACCCCAAATCACCCAACTCGCTTCCAATCTTTCAATCGAACCTCAATCAACGATCCATCATCCTTGGGTTCGCTCCTAACCGAACCTAAACCTTCAAAACCAACCCAAAATCGGATTTCCCACAAGAGCTCCAAAAAAAACGAAAATGGCCAAGTGAGAGAGAGTGAGCTGATCGTCACGAAATTGGTACCAAAACGAAGAGGAAGTAGCGATGAACATTTTTCGTGTTGGACGGAAGTCGTTTCGGTGAAGTCTTCTCCTCCCTCTTCTCTTCTCCCTCACGCCATTTTCTTCTTTTTTCACTTCTTTCTCCCTTTTCTCTTCACTGTCTCGTATCCCTTTCTTCTTTCTTTCATTTTAATTAATTCTCCCCTTTCACATTCACACACTTACACGTATATACATATATTTATTTAATATATAATTGGTAACGTGGTCAAATTACCACATCGATCTAAATCTCCTATTTCGATTCCGAAACTTCCTTGGTCCGTATTATCCGGTTAACGATCCGATGACAACCAATAAATAATTTTAGCACTCAGTAAATTTACCAGTCAAGTACTAAATTAATTCAATTGGGTTAACATCCAAATAATTCGGTTAATTATTTTGCGGATGTTACACTTACCTTATAGTAGAAGATCACTAATCCTCTTGATCAAGTCACCAACAAAACCTCAGCAACACGGCTCCTCTCTTCTCCTTGGATGTGCGAAATCCTCCTCCTCTTCTCCCTTGGATGCGTCGAACCCCCTTCTCTCTTTCTCTCCTCTATTTGCAACTATTCTTTTTTTTTCTCCAAAACAATTCGCATAATGAGCCAAACCCTAGCCTAGGCGCTTCACCTATGCGCCTAGCTAGTGGGCTTCTGGATCACGGGCTTTCCTCCAGCTTAAGCCCGATTACTAACACCATCCCCTAATATCCAATTATACACCTCTTAATCAAATGCTAATATAATTACACCAACTGAAATAAATAACTAAATAAATGTATTACCTAAATATTTAATTAAATAATTTAATTAAATATTTGGGCGTTACAACTCTCCCCCACTTAGAATGTTTTCGTCCTCGAAAACTCACCTGAATCAAACAGTTCTGGATAGGACTCCCGCATCTTACTCTCCAACTCCCAAGCCATGCTCTCACCGGCAGCTCCTAACCAGACCACTTTCACCAATGCAATTTCTTTGCCTCTTAACACCTTCACCTCTTGGTCTTCAATCCGCACAGGCATAGTCTCCTCCGTGAGATTATCCCGCACCTCCACGTCATCCATGTGGATCACATGAGATGGATCCGAAATGAACTTCTGAAGTTGCGACACGTGAAACACGTCGTGCAAATTCGAAAGATTTGGCGGTAAAGCCACTCTATACGCCACATTCCCAACTCTCCCGGAAATCTGATAAGGACCAATGAATCGAGGAGTGAGCTTCTTCGACTTCAAAGCACGGCCAACACCGGTCACTGGAGTGACTCTCAAAAATACATGCTCACCTTCCTGAAACTCTAAATCTTTTCTCCTCTTGTCGTGATAACTCTTCTGACGACTCTGCGAAGCCTTCATCTTCTCACGGATCAACTTTATCTTCTCGGTTGTCTCTCGAACAATCTCCGGTCCAAGCACCACACTCTCTCCGGACTCATACCAACACAGCAGGGTTCTACACTTCCGACCATATAATGCTTCAAAAGGTGCCATCCCAATACTAGAATGGTAACTGTTGTTATACGTGAACTCTATCAGTGGAAGGTAGGAATCCCACGAACCTCCTTGTTCCAAAACACAAGCCCTCAACAAATCTTCTAATGACTGAATTGTCCTTTCTGACTGACCATCTGTCTGAGGATGATATGCCGAACTCAACCTCAACTTAGACCCCAACTTTTCTTGCAGACACTTCCAGAAATCTGAAGTGAACCTCGGATCTCTATCCGAAACAATACTCTTAGGAACTCCATGAAGCTTCACAATCTCCCGGATATAAATCTCTGCCAACTTCGACACCGGATATGTGATGCTGATAGGAACAAAATGAGACGATTTCGTTAACCTGTCAACAATCACCCAAATTGCATCATATCCTTTCGCAGTACTAGGCAATCCCGTTACAAAATCCATCGAAATGCTATCCCATTTCCTCTCCGGAATTTCTAACGGTTGCATCAGTCCAGCAGGCTTCTGATGCTCCACCTTTGACTTCTGGCAAGTCAAACATGCATAAACGAACTGCTCCACATCTCGCTTCATACCAGGCTACCAAAACAACTTCTTCAGATCTTGATACATCTTCGTAGCTCCTGGATGAATACTTAACTTACTTTGATGACCCTATTCTAAAATCGCCCTCTTCAGCTCTGCGCCTTCAGGAATTTAAATCCTATTACGGAATCTCAAAACACCATGCGCATCCAACTTAAAGTCACTACCCTCACGATGATGATCCCCGACCATCAAATCCACCAACTTGATATCCAACTTCTGGGCTTCTCTGATACTGTCAAGGAACTCATTATTAATCTTCAACATACCCAACTTAACACTCTGAAGCGACACTTCACAAACCAAACTCAAATCCCTGAATTCCTCGATCAACTCTAACTCCTTAGCCATCATTGCCGACATATGCAAGGACTTTCGACTTAAAGCATCAGCCACGACATTAGCTTTGCCTGGATGATAGTTCAAACTGAAATCGTAGTCTTTCAACAATTCCAACCACCTTCGCTGGCTCATATTCAGCTCCTTCTGGTCAGACAAATATTTCAAACTCTTATGATCACTGAACACCTCAAATCTGGAACCATACAAATAGTGCCTCCAAATCTTCAACACAAAGACTACTGCAGCCAACTCCAAATCATGCGTTGGATAATTCTTCTCATGGATCCTTAACTGCCTCGACGCATAAGCAATCACCTTCCCATTTTGCATAAGCACGCCACCTAGACCCATCTTCGAAGCATCACAATACACTATGAACGGCTCCCCCGGATTTGGCAACGTCAAAACAGGAGACGTCGTCAATCTCTTCTTCAACTCAAGGAAACTTTCCTCACAACGAGCATCCCACACAAAAGCCTTACCCTTACAAGTCAACTGCGTCAACGGAAGGGCCAACTTAGAAAAACCTTCGATGAACCTTCTGTAGTAACCAGCCAACCCTAAGAAGCTTCTAATCTCCGTAGCCGACTTCGGACTCTCCCACTGCATCATGTAACACCCTAAAATATTTAATTAATTTATTTAATTAAGTATTTAGGAATTTATTTTAATTAATTGAATATAATTTAATTAAGCGAAATTATATTAAATAAATGGTGTAGGCGGTATTAGGAGATGAAGGCGCCAATTAGCTAGACTTGGGCTTAAGTGAAAAGCCCAAGCCCATGATCCAAGTGACATGCGAAGTGGTGAGGTCTTGTGAGGCTAGGGTTGTGTTGTTGGAATTTGCGAAAATTGAGAATAGAGAGAAAGAGAGAAGGAGGGCGCCGTTGGAGAGGAGAAGAGGAGAAGGGAAGTCGCACAACCAAGGAGAGGGAAGGGACGTGAGCGTGTTGCTGTGGTTTCGATCGTGACCGTCTCTAGGACTTCTATTCTGCAAATTCGAGGTAAGGGGATGTCCTATCAATTTATATAATAGGTCCTATGATAGGTTTTAAGTAGAGAGGCCTAGATCTAATTCGTGGATATGATGTATGTATAATTTCATGTTATTATTTCGATTTGGCATGTTGTTGGATGAAATTGTTGCTCAAAGAATTCGTGTTGATGTTAGGGGCGCCTAGGGCACCATGTTTGTGCTTGTGATGTTGTTGAATTTTGATGTTGGATAGATAATTTTGATGATTTTACATGTGTTCATGAGTTGTGGGAAATTGGGTTGTGAATGGTCATATAAAAATTTGAAAACAAAATATTTGATGTTGAAGTTGTGCTGAAAACTGTGTTGCTGGTTTGTGCTGGGCGCTGGGCGCCCAAGGGCGCTGTTCGCGTGTTGCTGTTTGTTGCGCTAGGCGCTGGGCGCTGAGCGCCCGTGTGCGTGCGTGTGTGTGTTGCGTTGGGCACTGGGTGCCAGCGCTGGGCGCTGAGCGCCCGTGTGCGTGTGTTGCGTGTTGCGTGTTGCGCCAAGGCGCTGGGTGCCAGGCGCTGGGCGCTGGGCGCCCATGTGTGTGTGTTGCGTTTTTGCTGGGCGCTGGGCGCCAGGTGCCTGGGCGCTGGGCGCCCAGGGCGCCAGTTTTTCAGGATGTTCCCAAAATGTTTTAGAAAACTGTTTTCGCTATATCTTTTGACTCGGACATCCGTTTTGAACGTTTCAAAAAGCGTTGTGAAGCATTTTCAGTTGTCTATCTGTGTGTCCCATTTTTAAAAATAAAAACTTATAATTTCCGCAGGATGCTGGGCGCCCAAGTGGCCGTTCCCGGTGGTCGTTGCTGTGACATTGAAAAATCGTTTTGGCGTCTTTAAAAATCCCCTTTCGTGTATAACCAGTGGTTTTAACGTGTTAGTGTCAAAATTGATGACTTTGACGATGATGCCCTTAGTGGCTAGTTAAATGACCTTTTTGCCCTTGGTGGCCAATGTTGTTAAGTATGATGTGTAAATGACGATGATGCTCTTAGTGGCTAGTTAAATGACCTTTTTGCCCTTAGTGGCCAATGTTGTTGATAATTACGTGTAGATGACGATGATGCCCTTGGTGGCTAGTAGATGACGTTGAACTGTTTGAGTTGATGATGTTTATGAAAATAAGTGACGTTGAATTGTTTGAGTTGATGATGTTTATGAATAAGTGACGATGAAAATAAGAGACGTTGAATTGTTTGAGTTGATGACGTTTATGAATAAGTGACGATGAAAACCCAGTGACGTTTTGAGGCCCAAAAAGGGCTAAGTGATGATAAGGCCTAAAAGGCTAAGTGACGTGGTTGTGTGGGAATTGTGAATTGACAGGTGCTGTGCCTCTTGTTTTGGCAAATTGGTAAGTGACGGGTCACATAGTTGACCGTGATTGTGTGTTTGTGAGTGGTGCATGTCATAGTGTCTCATGCTCCACATGCATAAATCCAGTGACGTTTTTGAGGCCCAAAAGGCTAAGTGACGATGAGGCCATAATAGCTAAGCGACGTTTGTGAAAAGGTACCTCATGCATATGCCCGCGAGTGTGTTGCATTTCATATGCCTACATGACATAGTGATGAGTTATTGTAGTGATGTAATTGATGATTGTGATGTGAATATTTTAGAGCTGTGACTTGACTTATTGCTTATCATGTGATTTATTATATGGATTGAATTGGACTCACCCTTCTGTTTGAATGTTACCCCTATGCGGTAACGTGCAGGTGATCACGAGTGAAGGACTAGGTACCTTCACTAGCTGAGTCGGGTCGTCTGCTCTGATCATGTAACACTAGGGGAGGGATGAACGTTGTTTAAGTTATTTATGACCATTGTGGTTGTTGGATTTTACTGTTGTGAGCCTTGCATAGTTGAAATGCATTTTATGATTAAACATGGTTGGATTTTCCGCTGTGAAGTTGTATGTTAATTGACGATGACATTTTGAAAGTATTATAAGGCTGTTTTCGAAAAACGAGTAATTTGGCGTATGATGTTTAACGAAGTAAGTGTGACATCCCTTGTGATGTATCTAAATTTTGAAACTCTGATTTTCCAATTAAATTAATGGGTAGAAAAGGGGTGTGCTCAATTGGTAGTGGGAGGTGTGTTTAACTTGCACTTATGCCTCAGGTGCAAGGTTCGATTCCCACGGAAGGCAAAAATTATACAAGGGGGGTAGAGAAGACTGTGATGTAATAGTGCTGGGGTGGTGGACCCAGGCTGTTACAATAAAAAGGCGCCTTTTTATGTAACAGCCCAGGTCCAACGCATTGGCCACCCCGGCAGTATTACCTCACGGTCTTCTCTACCCCTCTTGTAGAATTTTTGCCTTCCGTGGGAATCGAACCTTGCACCTGAGGCATAAGTGCAAGTTAAACACACCTCCCACTACCAATTGAGCGCGCGCTCAACTGGTAGTGGGAGGTGTGTTTAACTTGCACTTATGCCTCAGGTGCAAGGTTCGATTCCCACGGAAGGCAAAAATTCTACAAGAGGGGTAGAGAAGACCGTGAGGTAATAGTGCCGGGGTGGCCAATGCGTTGGACCTGGGCTGTTACATAAAAAGCGCGCTCAATTGGTAGTGGGAGGTGTGTTTAACTTGCACTTATGCCTCAGGTGCAAGGTTCGATTCCCACGGAAGGCAAAAATTCTACAAGGGGGGTAGAAAAGACCGTGAGGTAACAGTGCCGGGGTGGCCAATGCGTTGGACCTGGGCTGTTACATAAAAAGGCGCCTTTTTATTGTAACAGCCCAGGTCCAACGCATTGGCCACCCCAGCACTGTTACATCACGGTCTTTTCTACCCCCCTTGTAGAATTTTTGCCTTCCGTGGGAATCGAACCTTGCACCTGAGGCATAAGTGCAAGTTAAACACACCTCCCACCACCAATTGAGCGCGCGCTCAATTGGTAGTGGGAGGTGTGTTTAACTTGCACTTATGCCTCAGGTGCAAGGTTCGATTCCCACGGAAGGCAAAAGTTCTACAAGGGGGGTAGAAAAGACCGTGATGTAACAGTGCTGGGGTGGCCATTGCGTTGGACCTGGGCTGTTACACATCACGGCATCAACCTTAGACGGATCCACAGCAATACCACTACCAGAAAATATATGACCCAGAAAACTTACTTCTGACAACCAGAATTCCCACTTAGACAACTTTGCATACAACCTCTTCTCTTTCAGGATCTCCAGTACTAATCTCAAATGCTCCGCATGCTCTTCCTCTGACTTTGAATAAATCAGGATGTCGTCAATGAACGCAACCACGAACCGATCCAAGTAAGTATGGAATATACGATACATGTACTCCATAAATACACCCGGTGCGTTAGTGACACCGAACGGCATCACCGAATACTCATAATGCCCATACCGCGTCCTGAAAGCAGTCTTCTGGACATCTCCATCCTTCACCTTGATCTGATGATAACCTGATCTCAAATCAATCTTGCTGAACACTCGAGCACCCACTAACTGATCCATCAAGTCGTCTATCCTCGGCAGTGGATACTTGTTCTTAATGGTCACCTTATTCAGCTGCCTATAATCAACACACAACCTCATGCTCCCATCCTTCTTCTTCACCAGCAACACAGGAGCTCCCCACGGCGATACACTCGGCCTAATAAACTTCTTCTCAAGCAGATCTTCAAGTTGCTTCTTCAACTCAGACAATTTTGACGCAGACATCCTGTACGGTGCCATCGACACAGGCCTCGTACCAGGTACAAGATCAATAGAAAACTCCACTTCCCTCTCAGACGGTACACTAGGAATCTCATCAGGAAAGACTTCAGGAAATTCGCGCACCACCTGCAATTCTTCAATGATAGCTTGGTTCTCAACAGACAGCGATGCCATCAGCGAGAATAACTGAACTCCCTCCTTGGCTACCTTCCGCAACTGACTAGCAGATAACAAACCAGACTCTTCCTCTCCAAAGCTCACAGACTTGCGACGACAATCAATGCGAACATGGTTATGCTCCAACCAGTTCATGCCCAAAATTACATCTAATCCATTCACCGGCAAACAAACAAAGTCCACAACAAAGTCTCCGTCGAAGATCGACAAGGGACACTGAGAACACACTAGAGAGGTAGTTACCGACCCCTTAGCTGGAGTGTCGACAACCATCTCTCCATTCATAGCAGGAAATACAAGATTCAACCTCTTACAACAATCAGCAGCAATAAAGCAATGAGTAGCACCAGTATCAACAATAGACTTTAAAGGAGTACCATTAATGAAGCACGTACCTCTAATGAGTCCATCATCTTCAGTAGGCTCTTCACCTGCCAAAGCGAACACTTTTCCAATGGACCTCTCCTTCTTCAGCTTCGGACACTGAGTACTAATGTGCCCTCATTCACCATAGTTGTAGCAGACCACTACCTTGCTCTCACATTCGGCCACCACATGACCGTCCTTACCGCACTTGAAACACCTCTTCACGACGCTTCTGCACATGACACTCTTGTTGCCAGGCTTGCCACACTTAAAACACACAATGCTAGCAGGGGCATCTCCCCCACTAGTCCTCTTGCCAGCATCAGCTCTCTGCTTACCCTTGCCCGCAGGGACCTCATACGGCTTACTACGGCCTTGAAACTTGCTCCTCTTATCATTCACAATCTTGTAGTGAGCATTACTATCCTCCTCAAAAATTCTGCAACTATCAATCAAGTCAGCAAAGACACGGATCTTCTGATACCCGATTGCTTTCTTGATCTCGGGCCTCAAACAATTCTCGAACTTGATACACTTGGAAAACTCAGCAGTAGCTCCAGTGTAATGCGGATAGAACTTTGCCAGCTCCACGAACTTAGCGGCATACTCTGATACGGACATACTCCCTTGTTTCAGCTTCAGAAACTCAATCTCCTTCTTCCCTCGGACATCTTCCGGATAATACTTACAGTTAAACTCTCTGCTGAACACTTCCCAGGTAATCTCTTCATTAGCAGTCTCCAACCTCTGCCTCGCCTCTAACCACCAATCATCAGCTTCCTCAGCTAGCATATGCGTACCATAGCGAACCTTCTGTGCTGGAGTACAATCCATCACTCGAAAAATCCTCTCCATTTCTTTCAACCAGGCTAAAGCACCATCGGGATCATACTTGCCCTTGAAGGTAGGCGGATTCTCTCTCTGAAAGGTAGCCAAACTCCGAGACCCAGCATTCTCACCAGCATTCTGTTGGTTCTCCACAGCCTGCGCCATAGCAGCTAGAGCAGCAGCAATTGCAGCATCGTTCCTCCCAGCCATTTCAACTCACTTGCTACAAAACAACCAATAGTTAGATATAATTGACAACACACCATTGTCAATTGACACTACGACTGGACAACTTGGCCTGACAGACCGAACTTTTGCTCTGATACCACTAATGTAACACCCCTTTTCTACCCGATAGTTATTTAATAAAATCAGAGTTACAAAAAAAATTATTTCATACGTCGAAAAGAGATGTCACACATTCATCAATAATTCAAAACGTCACATGCGATATATAATCACTTTGTCAAAAAGGGTCGAAGCCCATAACACCAGTTTAATTAACCACATCGTCAAAAATGCATCACCACGCAGCGGAAATAGAAATAAGTTTCAAAACAATAAAATCATAACGTCCTGAATGGACTCCAAATAATAAAATGCAACAACCAAAGTCTAGGTTCGTTTCCCCCCTTGAGTGTTACATATCAAAGCAAAGGACACCGACTCAGACTAGCGAAGGTAACTAGGCCTTCACTCGCAATCACTTGCACGTTACCGCATAGGGGTAACATTCAAACAGAAGGGGTGAGATATCTTCAATATGATAGCGTAAAATGATAGGAAGTATGCTATAATATGACAACTACATCTACCGTTCCACTATACACATCTATTCATAAACACACGTCAAATTGTAAACACCACAATCAGTCACCAAATGTCATGGTAATGCATGGATGCAACCCACACCAACGGGCATATGCATGTGGTACCAAATCACCAAAATTTTGCCTGTAAATAGAGGCGTCACCAAAATTGAGAGCTTTCACACCCGGCTCACCAATCCAGAAAAATTGAGCTTTCACACCCGACTCACTAGTTTTAGACAAGTTGAGCTTTCACACCCAGCTCCAAGACCAAAGGCCATCACCAAAATAAATGCGTATGCTGTATGCGACACCATGAATGCACACAGACAATCACCATAATTTAGTCACAATGTGACACACCAAAATCAATCACCGAACATCACCAGAATTGGGCTTTCACACCTAGCCCAACGACACCGAAACACCAAGACTACCCGAACAACGGAACACCAAAATTTGGAGCCTCCACACTTAGCCCCCATAACACCAAGGTATGAGCCTTGACACCTAGCTCAAACAGCACCAAGACACCAAGATGACAACAATTTTCCAAAGTATTGGGACGACGACAATTTTCCAAAATATTTGAAATGCGACAAATTTCCTTTTTCCTAAAACGCAACATTTAACGGTTAAGCCAACGGCTAACAATTTCCAGAAAAATAGATCGCTTTGCCTTAAATTAGAATATTCAGCTAGGCCTCTGAATAAGCTTTCCAAAACATTTTGAAACGTCTCAATCGGACTCCCGAGTCAAAAGATACGTTGAAAACAAAATAGGGGAAAAACTGAGACACATGCTGAAAACGGCGCCCAGGCACAGGGCGCCTAGCAGGAAAACGCAACACAGGAGACTGGCGCCCAGGAGCAGGGCGCCCAGCAACAGGCAACATAACTGAACCTGGCGCCCAGGAGCAGGGCGCCTAACAACACTGCAGGAGATGGCGCCCTTGGCGCCCAGACAGTCCAAAACACATCAGAAACGCAACATGGCACAGGAATTGGCGCCCTTGGCGCCCAGACAGCCTACAGCACAAACACAACACAGAACAGGAACAGGCACCAGACACGGGAACGGCGCCCATGGCGCCCCTGCGCCAAGACAGCGCGCAATACAACTCAGGAACAGGAGCCCATGGCGCCCCTGCGCCAAGACACAGCAACACACACCCACTGGCACACACACACACACACACACACACACACACACACACACACACACACACACACACACACACACACACACACACCAGACACGGCGCCCATGCACAGGGCACCAGAAACAGCAACAGAACACCAAGCAACAGGGTCAGGCACGGCGCCCAGGTACAGGGCGCCAAAAACAGCATCTAGGACAATGGCGCCCATGGCGCCCTAGGGGTCTATATTTTCGTTATTTCACCAATTTAAATCACCAATCCTTGACCACCAATGTCAATCACCATGAATTATCAATCATCACGCCAAACAACAATTAATCGAACACCTAGCATGCAATTAGTTATAACAACAATGAATCACCAATTTCTAGGATCACATCAATCACCAACAAGCCAAATTTCAATTCAACCTAGTTATAATTCAACTATCACCAAATCAAACATCAAAATCAATCAAGAGGTATTATAGGACCTATCCCCACATAACCCCATCATAAAACCCCATTATAAGGAAGAACCCCACCCTTACCTTATAGTAGAAGAGCACTAATCCTCTTGATCAAGTCACCAACAAAACCTCAGCAACACGACTCCTCTCTTCTCCTTGGATGTGCGAAATCCTCCTCCTCTTCTCCCTTGGATGCGCCGAACCCTCTTCTCTCTTTCTCTCCTCTATTCGCAACTTTTCTTTCTTTTTCTCCAAAACAATTCGCATAATGAGCCAAACTCTAGCCTAGGCGCTTCACCTATGCGCCTAGCTAGTGGGCTTCTGGATCACGGGCTTTCTTCCAGCTTAAGCCCGATTACTAACACCATCCCCTAATATCCAATTATACACCTCTTAATCAAATGCTAATATAATTACACCAACTGAAATAAATAACTAAATAAATGGATTACCTAAATATTTAATTAAATAATTTAATTAAATATTTGGGCGTTACAGCTGACAGTCATGAAAGCAATGAAGCAGAGACTCCGCATCCGTCCCACACAGGACAACGGGATGACCATGAAGGCTCCATGGATCGCTTTCCAAAGGCACATTCGGAATCTTTTGGGACCAGGCCATCGCCAAATAGCTTTGAGTCAAACGAAATAACAAGTATCACAAGCAAATGCGGAAATACAAATCAACCAAATAACAAGAGTAAAGTAAAAACCCCATGGAACCCCTGTGTCACATGTTTCAGAGATTTTACCACTTATTAAAACTTTTGCAAAACAAACGAATAATCAATACATAATAACTAAATTCTTCATCTCGTTCGAACTACTTCTCAGCGTCCATGTCGACAGGTTTATCACCATCTGCTTGCTCATCACCTAAACGTGTACAATGGCACACGAGTAGCCACAAAGAAGAGTGAGGTAATCACACAACATTGGGAACAATAAACGGTAGTGGATACAAAATACATAACACGCATACTCAAACAATCATCAACTAATCATCATCTAATCCTCAATGCCGCGACCTGACGTACGGTCCTAGGGCTACAACGTCAACGCAATCCTAATACCCACTACTCCAACGTCGTGCTCAAAATGTCAATTTTTCTGTCAATACATCTGGATCCTTCTAACTTAGGGTAAGCGGATGCAAGTTCCCCCACATCCCGCGAAATAGATAGAGTCAAGTCAGGGTACCATAGTGTTTTGTGGAAAGCCCCAGCAGTGCCCCACTTAGGACCCCCCCCCCCCCCCACTGGGCCTACCTGCAAGGCCGGGCCGTGGCTGTCTCTATTACTACTCCCATAATCATTTGCTTTCCACCCCAATATCACCATCAACATCCTTTGAGGTACGGCTCGCCCATACTGCGACGAGTCCTTGCCCATACTGCAACAAGGTTCCTCCTACAACTTAAATTACTAAGGTACGACTCGCCCAAACTGCGATGAGTCCTTGTCCATACTGCGACAAGGTTCCTTAAATGAGTAAACCCGTTGAACATATTCATCATCAGCGTCCCTAAGGATTCCTAAGTCCAAGGGTATTATCATCAACTGGGTGGTTACTTATCATGTGGTCATCATCACTAATCACATCTACATCCCAATTAACAGTGTCTATCTCTATCATTCGGGTTCGATCCATTTCTTATTCTTTCCTAAGGCTCTATATGGTTTTAAATCATTTGATCATCATCTATGGTTTAAGGTCACTAAAGCTAGCTTAGGAATGGCCAATCATCATCATCATCATCCAAAACACACCTATATAGTCCTAATCCACTAACAACTTAGTCTTATTCAACTAACAGGCTCCAAATGGTCTCATAGGTTATTTTTAATATCCAATACAACAAGAATAGTTCTAATCCACTAACAGCTCGGTCTTAATTAATTAAAGGGCTCTAAATTGTCTCTTAGGTAATTTTCACTACTCTGATCAACTAACAATATCAACCTAATCAATCATCATCGTCATTCATGCCTAGAAATCATTATAACTCATTCTTGATCTAAATTTAACTATGAAAATGCTTAGGAATCTTAATATCATCAATTCAGTCTTCTATACTAAAGTTTAAGCTTGTTACTTAACTTTGAGATAGTCTAAACCTTGAGTACATCATCAATTTCAAATTATGGGCTATCTAACCATTTAATTTCGTCATCAACTTATTCAAAGGTCCAATAAGGTCTACTACCCTAGAGTTCATCAATTCTAACTACCCAATTACATCAACACTAACAATCATATATCCTCTAGGGAGGTTAGACCTTAGGCCTTAACAACGAGACTCAATCACATCGAATTGGTCTCTTATTATCATCAACAACAATCATAACAACAACGACAATCACAAGAACAACAACATATAGGCATAGCATTTACACATATCAACTTCATCAAATTATAATATAGTCATTGTTCCTACAAGGACATAATCAAATTATAGAATAAAACATATATAATTCATTGCTTATACAATGGTTTACACACAAATATATTGTCAGCGTAAGAAATAGAGATCATGGGACATCCCAGTTATGTCAATTGCATCTTAAACTACCATGTTCGCTAGTTATCATCCTCCCTCTTCTTACCTCGAATCCGAGCGATCAGGAACGGGAGTCCAAAGCAAAAACAACAACTCAAGTCCTCCAAACAAAATTATATCACTCTTATATTAGTTCCTTGATGATCCCGGAAGTCACGAATAACAAAAGAAAATGTACGGTACTAAATATTTGACCATAGGGACTAAAAGGGTCAAAAAGCTAGGGGTTAAGAACTTACATGAAAGATTGATATGAAAGGCTGAAAACTTATTTTTATAGTGTTAAGAACATTTTTACGAGCGTGTAGCTTCAAACGGCATGTGATTCTTACACCGGTAGCAAAAGATATGTAAAAACACGTTCTTATGGTTTATAAAACTAAAAGAAAGGACTCGAATACAAAGAAAATTTGCTTACCACGAATTTATACACTTAAAAATAGCAAAGGAGTGGATCTTTAGATGATTTGAATCTCCATCGAGATCGAAGCAATGAACGAACTGTGAGTCCTCTTTAGTGGTGCTAAACGGTAATGAAGAACAGTGAAGAATGACGAATAACAGAACCCATTTTTGAAATGTCTCGTTTTGTGAAACTAATAGGATAGAATGAATGTATTCTCTTATGTGAGTCTAAAGAAGGTCTCAGATTTTCAAGATGATAACTGATGTGGCTAGAAGTGAGACCATATGTTGCAATCACAGATAAAAAAGGTTATTTTTCAATTTCACCAAAATAATAAAATCAGTACATCTTCTAGAAGGTTTTGATTGAGGACTCTAAAAATGATGTCCGTTTTTGCAAAAGACGATGGTAGCGGCTGGAATCACGAATATACACAAATACGGCGTAATTTCTGTCCCGAATGACCAAAATAACGCCATAAACGGATTCACAAGGAGATTTTGTATATGCGTATAAAGTTTGGTAATTTTTGGTAATCAAATAAGAAAGAACAGGAACTGAGAAGAAAAAGAAAGTATTTTTATGACCGTTGGCGACTGCAAAAAGAAGAAGAAAGGAACGAGGGGAGGAGGAAAGGGAGCATAGGGTTTAGCTTAGGAGCGGGGAGGTGTAAAAATTGAATCCAGGGGTGCGAACAGTAAAGCCTAAGTTAAACTACAGTTGGATCATTTTTGAAAGCTATGCAAATGGGCTTTATTATAAAAAAAAAGCCTAAAATCACTTCTACACTCACAAATAAACATATTATAATACCCACACGTCAAAAAAAAATTATAATACCAACAAGGGTTGGTTCAAGTGGTAACTGGACTTAGATCCCACCCCAAGGTCTCGGGTTCGAATCTTGGGTGTGATAAAAACTCTGTTGGGAGGGAAGAACGACACGGGCCGACAAAGCCGAAAACTCGTGACCAGCCAGGTTCCCTAGTGTAGAATAGTCATCTGCAAAGCCGGTGGAAACAACAAGAACAAAGTACTTCACATTACAAGAATATATCAAATAATAAAAATACTGTTATACCCTAATTTTGTCCGACAAATCGAAATCCTTTTTTTTCGTTTTTCCAAAATTATAATTGCTATTAGGCTTATTTTCATATATCTCTTTTAATAGAAAAAACTAAATGATATTAAATCTTTGTCTTTTTGCTATTGCTTATTTTTATGATTATGAGTATGTATGTTCATTTTTATTAGAAAAAAACACAATGAAGAAATAAAAATTACAAAAGTAATAAAAGAATACAAATCAGTAAAGAGATGCGAGGCATTTTCCATTTAGAGTTACAATCCACTAGCTCTTTCATCATGTCATTGTTTTCTTTCACCAAGTAATCAAGTATAGCATATTCCTCCAAACATTCCCCTACACTCCTACATCGCTGCTCTTCACAACAGGCCTCACGCCTCTCTGCCTCTTCGTGCCCACATTGATGTACCAGCCTTTACATAAAACAGCAAATGAGCAGAAGTCAGTTGCAAAATCAGGACAAGCAACATCATAGAATCAGAAATATGCGAGGCCTTTATATGAGAAGCCAAACACATCACCGGCGCACCACCGCCGTTGCCGCCTTCTCCATCGCGCCCATTCTCTTTCTCTCACTGCATTTCTGCTCTTCACTCTCGCGATGCTTGCTGTTAAGGTTCTAGGGAGTTCAATCCCAAATTCCATCTTAGATCATTTAATGCCTTTATTTCATTCCTTTTTTAATTAAAATAACCCAAACGGCTCTCTATCTTTCTTAGGGTGTGTTTTATTTATTACTTTTAAGCCCATATTATTATTTTAAGCCCATGCTATTGCTATCAAACCCACGCTCCCAACCATATTTCCTTTGCTCTTGTTCATTGCATTTTTATTCCTACTATACATTATGTTATTTGCAACTATTTACTTACTTTTACTTAGTTGTAGGTTTTAAATAACTATTACATTGTATTATTTATCCCTTTTTTTATAATACTCTTCATTTATAGGTAACTACAAAAATCTTGTTCATATTTCAATATGACATTTTCAAAAATCAAATTTATATTCAAAATAAGTTGTTAATGATTATCTGAGTTCAATTTGTTTGATCACCGTGACAATTTTTATTTTCAAACACTACGCCAGAATTGTCGAAATTAGTCGCACATATAAGCAGCGCTTGCCATAAAAGCGCTACTCAATCTGCAAAAAATTTAACAATGGGCAGCGCTTGGTTGGGAGCGCTACTCATTCATGTACGGGTTAAATCAATTGGCAGCGCTTTATGGGGTGAGCGCTGCCCATAGATGAAATGCGCTGAAGAATGGACAGCGCTTGGGGTGAGCGCTGCCTATTGCTGATTCTCGCTATACGAATAGGCAGCGCTTTTTGGATGGAGCGCTGCCAATTGATGAAACGCGCAGACTAATGAACAGCGCTTTTGGCTGAGCGCTGCCCATTCCTTGACACGCTATACGAATAAGCAGCGCTTTTCTGGTTGAGCGCTGCCTATTCCTTTAATTATTTTCGCGTCTAGCTTCCTCCCTCTCACTCTCACTCACACTTCCAGTAGCTAGCTCTCTCATACTACGCACGACTCTCACTCTCACCCTCACTCTCACTCTCTCACTCACGTCCCTATCCCTCTCACTCTCACACTCCATTTACATTTTTGTTCTCTCTCACTCTCATTTTCCTTCCCTCACACTTTCTTCCCTCTCTCATTTTCGTTGCCTACCTCTCACTCTCACCATTTTTTTTGTTGGGTCCGTACGGAGCTTTTCCATTTTCGTTGGGTCGTGAAGCTTGCATTTTCGTTCCACTTTCACCAAAGGTAATATATATATATCATTGCATTTTGTTCTAGTTATTTTAATGGCATATTGGAACCTTAGGTTAGATGATTCATTGTTGATGCTTGTTGAAATGTGTAGGTGTAGTATTTGTTGAAATGTCCAAATGAAATGTAGGTGTAGTATTTGTTGAAATGTCCAAATGAAATGCTTGTTAATTTAATGTTGCTCTAGGTTAAGGGATTCTTGTGTTGTATTTATAAATTTGAAAAATTTAGGATTGATGTTGATGATTTGTTGTTTAATGCGAATTTAATGGCATTGCATTTTGTTCTAGTTCTTTTAATGGCATTGGAACCTTAGGTTAGATGATTCAATTTTGATGCTTGTTGATTGGTTCTTTGAAAGTAGGTGTAGGTGTAGTGTTTCTAAACTTAAGGGGAAATGTAGGTGTAGTATTTGTTGAAATGTCCAAATAAATGCTTGTTAATTTAATGTTGCTCTAGGTTAATGAATTCTTGTGTTGTATTTATAAATTTGAAAAATTTAGGATTGATGTTGATGATTTGTTGTTTAATGCGAATTTAATGCGAATTGTTTGTTAGGTTTTGCGAGTTTGGTTTGCCGGAGCTTCGCGTTCATTGTTCGAGTTCGTCCTGGTTCGAGTGTTCGTTCTAGTTCATTCGAGTTCATTGTTGCTTCCACGTGTTCAGGTACTTTTGTTGTTTTCTTATATTTATTATATGAAGAATGACATTATGGAAGACATTAAAGTCTTTGATTTTTTTAGCTGAAAATAGTTGAATGTCTTAGCTTCAAAAAAATTGTTCGTTGTGTGTTTTTCACCTGTAATAGGTTTAAGTTCTCTTATC
Organism: Astragalus membranaceus; assembly: GCA_039519185.1. Lineage (NCBI taxonomy): Eukaryota > Viridiplantae > Streptophyta > Magnoliopsida > Fabales > Fabaceae > Astragalus > Astragalus membranaceus. The sequence goes on from CM076854.1 coordinate 60,373,546, forward strand.
AGGATTTTATTATAAATATTGGGAAATTATGGATAAAAAGTGGATGTCTGCCAATCGTCTGTCCAAGGAATATGTCGCTGGAGTGGATTATTTTGTGAACTGTGCTGTTAAACGTTTAGGGACTTCTAGTGATATCAAATGTCCTTGTTTAAGTTGTTGTTATGTAAAATCGGTTAATGCAGAGGAGTTGGCAGGACATTTAAAGGGTTACGGAATTGATCAAAGTTATACTTGTTGGACAATGCATGGTGAGGAAAGAGGTGAATCTTCAAATATGGGTAATAATACCGAGAGATGTGCGCCGGTTGACACTGAAAGACCTACATTGGATGGGGACGAATTTGAAGAGATGGCAAAGGCTGTTGAAGACGATCTTAATGACTGTCCTCAAATGTTTGAGAAGTTGATAACGGATGCGGAGACACCGTTGTATTCGGGTTGTACTGAATTCACAAAATTATTGGCTGTGATAAAGTTGTATAACTTGAAAACTTGCCACGGATGGACGGATAAGAGCTTTACAGAATTACTCGCACTATTGAAAGAAATGTTGCCGAAGGATAATGTGCTCCCTTCTCGGACGTATGATGCAAAACAAATGTTAGGGTCCATTGGCTTGAACTATGAGAAGATACATGCTTGTCCCAATGATTGCATTTTATTTCGGAATGAACATGCATTGTTAAAGTTGTGTCCTAAATGTAACGCATCGCGGTATAAAAAGAAAGAATCTGCTCCAGAAAAGGTGTTGTGGTATTTTCCCATAATTCCTCGATTTAGGCGCATGTACCGTAGTTCAGAAGATGCAAAACACTTGACATGGCATGAGGATGAAAGGATTAAAGATGGCATGCTACGACACCCGGCGGATTCTCCGCAGTGGAAAAAAATTGATATTGATTTTCCTGATTTCGGGTTGGATTCAAGAAACCTACGACTTGCATTGTCTGCTGATGGATTTAACCCGCACGGTATTCAGAGTAGCTCCCATAGTACTTAGCCCTTGATTTTGGCGATCTATAACTTACCTCCATGGCTTTGCATGAAACGCAAATATATGATGTTGTCATTGTTAATTTCTGGGCCCAACCAACCAGGAAATGATATTGATGTATACTTGGCTCCTTTAATTGAAGACTTGAAGTTAATGTGGGAGACTGGAGTAGAGGTCTATGATGGGTTCAGAGAAGAAAGTTTCACCCTGAGGGCTATGATTTTTGGCACAATTAATGACTTTCCAGCTTATGGAAATCTATCTGGGTATAGTAACAAAGGTCAGTGTGCATGCCCTATATGTGAAGATAACACTGATTGGATGTGGTTGAAACATGGTAAGAAGAATATCTACCCTGGTCATCGTAGATTTTTGCCATCTACTCATCAGTATCGACTGTTGAAAAAGGCATTCAATGGGAATACCGAAACCCGTAAAGCTTCCATGCCTTTGACGGGCGAACAACTATTTGAAAAAGTGAAAGATTTGAACATTAAATTTGGGAAGCCTTTTGCCGGAGAGCTTGCCAAACGGGGGTGGAAGAAAAAGTCGATTTTCTTTGAGTTGCCATACTGGAAGTCATTATATGTAAGGCACTTCATTGATGTGATGCATGTTGAAAAAAATGTTTTTGAAAGTGTCATTGGTACTTTACTCAATATACCAGGAAAGACTAAAGATACGATCAACTCGAGGTTGGACTTGCTTAGTTTGGGGTTGAGACCAGAATTGGGTCCGATAAAGAAGGGTACACGTACATATCTACCTCCGGCAGCTCATACTCTATCTAAAAAGGAGAAGACCGTGTTTTGTAAGTTTCTTCATGGAGTTAAAGTTCCAGAGGGGTACTCTTCAAATGTTACGAACCTTGTATCGATGAAAGACCTCAAGTTAAAGTCTTTAAAGTCCCATGATTGTCATGTTCTAATGGAGAATTTGCTACCCATTGGTATACGATCCATTTTGCCTAAGAAAGTGCGCCAGACCCTAACCAAACTTTGTTTCTTTTTTAAGGCGATTTGTAGTAGGGTGATTGACCCTGGAAAGCTGCCATCATTGCAAAGAGAAATTACCGTCACTTTGTGTGAGCTTGAGATGTATTTCCCACCTTCGTTTTTTGACATAATGATTCATCTAATAGTTCATCTGATTAGAGAGACACAATTGTGTGGCCCATGTTACATGAGATGGATGTATCCGTTTGAGCGTTACATGAAGATATTAAAAGGATATGTTAAAAACCGATCACGACCCGAGGGGTGTATTGTTGAGCGCTACATAGTTGAAGAAGCTATTGAGTTCTGCACCGGCTATCTATCTAGTCTTGAATATTCCGTGGGACTGCCAAGGTCTCGTCACTTAGGAAGCATTAGTAAAGGGATGTCAGGAACTAAAATAGTTTTGGTATCAAGGAAAGAACTAGATCAAGCACACTTATATGTTTTGCACAATGATAGTGAGGTTGATTCATATGTTGTCAAGCACATGGACATACTTAAGAGTGATCACCCATATAAGGGTCAAGTTTGGTTAACAAAAGAACACAATCGGAGTTTCATAGTGTGGCTAAAAGAGCACATTGATTTCGAGTTTGCTATGAATCCTACCTCGATTTCAGAAAGATTGAGATGGTTAGCAAAAGGTCCAAATATATCTGTTTTCTCTTACACCAGCTATCTAATGAACGGGTACACGTTCTATACAAAAAACCATGATGATCAGAGTAAAATGCAAAATAGTGGGGTGACTCTTGTAGCTCAAGCTATGCATACATCAAGTGCCAATGACCGAAATCCCATATACGCGAATATGTCATACTTCGGGGTCATTGAACACATATGGGAGTTGGATTACAACATGTTTCAGGAGCCTGTGTTCCAATGTAAGTGGGTTGACAATAATAATGGTTTACAGATTGATGAGTCGGGGTTCATGCGAGTGAATTTCAACAAGTTAGGATATAAAGATGAGCCTTTTATTTTGGCATCCCAAGCTCAACAAGTGTTTTATGTCACTGATCCCGTTGATATCAATTGGTCCATTGTTTTATTGACAAATAAAAAATTGGTGACTGACATTAATGATCAATCAACCGATGATGATGGTATTGAGGACGACCCTTTCTTCGGGACATCACTACCAATAGTAGGGGAAAGAGAGGATGTTGTGTATGTTAGAAAGGATCATAGTGATGGAATTACGATTCGTCAAAAACAAAGTACCAAGAAGCGAATTGCAAATAAAATTATCTCCAAGAAAAGGAAAAGGTAACAATAACAATGATTATTTATTTTTTTACATAGTTTTCTTACATCAAATGCATTTTTACATAGTTTTCATCTTCTTGATTGGTTATTTAATTTTTTGTTGGTCTTTTCAATAAATATAACAATAACAATGATTATTCATCTTCTTGACTAGTTATTTACATAGTTTTCATCTTCTTGACTGGTTATTTATTTTTCTTGACTGGTTATTTATTTTATTGCAGGTCAGATGGAAGATTATAATGATCATGGTAGTGGGCATGATGACAGCGGTCATGAGAGTGATGTTGGAGACTATATCAGGAAGCATGGTCCCCGTGGAATGACTGTCAAAAAAGATATCATCGGTCGGATAAATAAAGGAAAAGGACCCTTATCAGTAAGTTACTAATTAACTTAATTCAATACTTAGTTTTAATTGTTTGATAATTAATCAACTAATGACATAATGCAGGTCGAGTGGAATGTTAAGGGTCAGCCAATTGGAAGAAATGGCACACAGTTGATTACCTTCGTTGGTAGTAAGGTAAAACAAATGATACCAATTACAATCACTAATTGGAATGACAAAAAAAATGCCATTTTGTGGAAACAAAAAGAGGAGTTCTGGTTAACAATACAGGTATATAATTTTATATCTCTTTAGTTATCTTATTTAATAATTTTGTAACCATATATATTTATATCATTTTCATTGAATATGTGTAAGCAGAAATTTTTTGACGTGGACGAGACTCGAAAAATCTGGTTAATGAAGGAAGCGGGAAAGTTACATCGGAATTTCAGGACTAGTCTAACAAATAAATATCTCAGAGATCATAGTGGAAACATCAGATGGGAGCCTCCACCACTATATAGTGGATTTATTACAAAGGAGGATTGGGGTATATTTGTTAGAAAACGCACTGAAGATCCAGAATTCTTGGTTAGTACTATAATCTATTAAGTTATAACTTAAAATATATTTGACAATTATATATTATGCATTAATGTATACTTATCTCTCTAATTAGAAAACAAGCCAACAGAATCGAGGGAGAGCTTCATGTTGTGAGTACCCGTATAGAGGCGGTGCTAGTGGATATCAAATTATTGAAGAAAGATTGGTAAGACACAATAAACTTGATTTCTTTTTGTTTAATGAATCTTTTGATTTATAATGTCTTAACATTTGGTAAATTTAAATATAGTTGGAGGAGAGTGGGAAAGATCGTCATAAAGAAAGTATTGAGCGGCATGTTTTGTGGGTAGAGGCCCGACAAAACAAGGATGGGGAGATTGTGGATCCCAAAACTAAGGAGGTGACCCATAAAATTGTAAGTATTTCAAAAACTTTTAAAATTTTTATGATCTTTGTAATGTATAATAATTTTATTATACTTTTTTTTGTGAATTAGGAAACCATATCACAGTCTGTGTCACAGGGAGAGATCACAGATTGCTCTGAAAAGGAAATTCTTTCTCGTGCCTTGGAAAGGGGAGAATACTCGGGCCGTACAAGGGGTTGTGGATTTGGCGTTAATCCAACCCACTACCTTGGACCAAAAAAGCAAACTCATGGTGAGCATGATTGTCAACAAAGTAGAGAGTTGCGAGTATTGTATGAAGGTCTAAGGGCTGAACTTAGTGATTTCAAACTGCAATATGCGAAGGTTTCAGCGCCTGCGGTACCATCATCCCCTGCCACAAATAGCGCACGAGATAGTTGCACAATTCCGTCAACTAAGGTATTAATTTTTTTTTACAATAAATAATGAATTAATTTTTAAACTCTCTTTCTTATTACATCAAATAATGTCTTTATTATTTTTTGTTTATAATTGATTTAGGACAACAATGAGTGTGAGTGTGAATTGTATATCTCAAACCCACATCAAATGGTTGCAATAGGCTTCATATGCAACCAATTGGGTCCCTTGATGCACAATTTACCCCTACCTCCAGATCATCTTAGAGTCAGAGTTGACTGTGCGATTGTGGGGAATGCACAATTGCCTGTTCCAAATGTCAGTATGGATTTACTGAATGTGGATAATGCAGTTGGTACCTTTGTGGCATGGCCAACACATCTTGTGGTAAGTGACAATTTACTTGTAACTAATTATTATTTTTTGTCATATATTGTGTGCTAACTGAGTAATTATTTTTTTTAATATATAGGTACGCAAAAATGCAAAATCTAAAAGCATAAGTGTTGGCAAGGCAAAATCTATTGGCAAGAAAGTGTCTCGGTCCGGCCCTTCTACACAAAATTCTCAGCCCGCCCCTCCTCCAAAAGTGACCCAGCCCACCCCTCCAAAAGTGACTCAGCCCTCCCCTTCTCTAATTGTGTCTCAGTCTCAGCCCTCGGCCTCTTCAATTAATGATTACAAGATTATTGGTTATGCTGAAATGCACGCGGAATTCAGGATGGATGAGGCAATCCCGCTTGAATTAGAGATGGATGACCAAATTTTTGGGACTTTAGGTCAAACACTGTCGATCAGACGTGAGGATATCACTGATGTATGTAAAATGAACTGGGCAACCAGTACTGCTATTAGAGCATATGTCAGGTACGTATGTAATTGATTATAGGTACTTGACATCATTGAATTTTTTTTATTAAATCGTTAATTTAATTTGTATATATCTCTAATTATAGGTACTTGTACGAGGACATTTTGGTCCCTTCGGAACAGACACTGAGATTTGTGTTCATGTGTCCGGATAATACACACCTACATGATGTGTCCCAGAAGCTGCGTAATTATGAGATGCTTGTGGAACAAAACAAGACAGAGGTTAAAAATTATATCACTCGACGCTTCTGGGAAGTTCAAAGTAAAAGCGATGATTACATGTTTTTGGCACCGTGTCTCTTTCGGTGAGAGATTTAATCCATTCTTATATAACATGCATTTTTTAAATACTAGTCAATTACTTATTCAAAATCTTATTTTGTAGGGAACATTGGATTCTGTTAGCAATAAATCCGGGGAGAGATACGGTGTACTTCATTGATCCATTGCATGGTCATTTCAACAACTACCCCGAATTGATCGAGTTATATAATAGGTGTGTGTATTTCGATCCCTCTACATATTTCTTTGTTTTACTTATATACGTATATATGTATTTCGAATAATATGGTTATATGTCATTGTGTTCAGTTGTTTGAAAACATATTGGGGAGTGGAACAATCAAAGACCAAATGGATACCGATAGTTGTAAGTTTTTAATCAATGTTCTTATCTATTTAATTACATTATTTTGTGAAAAAATGTATTAAATTAAATTTAACATCTAACTAATGTTTTGTTTTGTAGTGTCCAAAACAACCCAATAGCAATGATTGTGGGTATTATGTAATGAAATTTTTGAAGGAAATTATTACCCACAACCAAACGATTATTCCCCGACAGGTATCTAGAATTCTTTTTGATTTTGATATAATAATAGTTAAATCCATTTAACCATTTCAATTCTAATTTTATTTATTTATATAATTTCAGTATTTTCCTGATTGTCGGGTGAAGACATACTCTGAGGAACAGCTAGTTGAGCTTAGAGGAGAGTGGTGCCGTTATGTCTCCCGTTTTTTTTGATTTTGGATAGAATATGTAATACTGTAAGTTGTTAGCGTTTCATTTGGATACATACAACTAAGCTAGTTTTGGTTCATATTGAAGTTTAGCTAGTTTTAGGTACATATGAATTGGATAATAACTTGTTAGCTAGTTTGTTTTGGTTCAAGTGTAGAAATGGAATGAATTGGGAAACTTAAGCACGTGTTAGCTAGTTTTGGTTTATATTGTAAGTTTAGCTAGTTTTGGGTACATATGAATTGGATAATAACTTGTTAGCTAGTTTGTTTTGGTTCAAATGTAGAAATGGAATGAATTGGGAAACTTAACCACTTGTTAGCTAGTTTTGGTTCATATTGTAAGTTTAGCTAGTTTTGGGTACATATGAATTGGATAATAACTTGTTAGTTAGTTTGTTTTGGTTCAAGTGTAGAAATGGAATGAATTGGAATGAATTGGAATGAATTGGGAATGAATTGCTGAATGTTTGATTTCCCTTTTTGGATACATAATGTTTGATTTTGCCTTTTTGGATACATATAGCTAAGTTAGTTATGATTGGAATGTTTGATTAGCTGGTTTTGATTTTGCTCATAATGTTTGATTTGAATTGGAATGAATTGGGAATGAATTGCTGAATGTTTGATTATAGCTGGTTATGAGTATATATGTCCAGGAAAATTGCAATTGTCCAAAGGAAAATAACAAAAACAGAAAAAAAATAAAAAAAAAATTACACAATGGGCAGCGCTTTTAGGAGAAAGCGCTGCTCAGCGCTGCTCCTAAAAGCGCTGCCCATTATTAGAGTGGAATCAGCAGCGCAAATATTAGCAGCGCTCAAAAGCGCTGCCCATTGATAAAAAAAAGCGCTGCCCATTAAAAAATCTGTAGTAGTGAAAGAGGTATAGTACAAGAACACTCTGGACTTATCTGTTTGGTCATTACAAATGCCATTCAATTTCAAAAATATTCAAATAATAAAAAACACTAACTCACAAATATTTTCTACCCAAGAACTACGTAGTCTTTGATTCTTTACCAGGAGATACGTAGGAGCAGAGTGGGGCCCACCCACCTCTGTCAAGTGTAATAATAAAAAATCTTTTTTAGTCTTTTCTAAAACGTTTATTTAATTTGTCTTTTTCTTTGACAAAAAAACGTTTATTTGTTAGTTCTCAACAAAATGTAAAAAACAAATAATTATTATTAAGTCTTTTTCAATTCATTTCTTAATAAAAGAGAAATAAATATTTTAAAAGTTACAATAAATTTTGCACAATTAATTAGAGGTACCTTTTCGAAAGGATGTCGTGGTGGGCTAATACATTCCCCACGCATAATCGATTCCAGAACTCAAAATCTGGTTTTCAAGATCATTTTCGTTTTAAAAGGGATTTTTTCAATATTTTCCTTTATAATTAAGGCAAAATTACACTAGAGGTCCTTTAAGTTATTTTTTTTATTTTTTGGTCAAAATTGGTTGATTCATTCATAGGGGCAAGGCCCAAACCAAACAACTACAAGTTGATCAAAGTTCACGGATGTACCCGGAAAAAGCTAGGTGTAGGTAACACAAATAAAGGCAATACAGGTCCAAACAATAGACAAACGGGCATGCAAACCCGATCCAGTCCAATGAAAACAAGTAAACACGAAAACGGCAAAGAAAAACAGCTCAGCTGCTAACATCTTCAACATTGTACCCTAATTTGGCAAAGAACATCAATGGCTCATCAAAGCTCCCTCCAACCCAGCTCTTTGCAAACAATAAAGACGCTACCTCACACCAACTACCACAGATCGAAACTCATCTGAATAGAGCCATTTTATCCTTGACCAGAGATGCTCGAAAAGCTTGAGGGGGATGAGCAATCCTGTTCCCAGATAAAACACCATCTCTCATAAGGGCAGCAACCACATGCGCAGCCTCGTTGCCTTCGTGTTTCATCCAGGTAAAATCGCAAACATGAAAACTCTTACTAAGATCAGTAATATCAAGAACAATTCCTCTAATCTCTTCTTTCACTGTTTTCCCTTTGCAGGCATCAATCAACACTTGGTTATCATATTCAAACATCACATTCGGCATTGACAAATTTGCAGCAAGAACGACATCATCTCTGAGACCGACGACTTCAGCAATTTATGGAGATGAAGAGAGGATTTTCTTCACAGCCGATGTAAGTAACGATCATTCCCAATCACGACACACAATACCATAAGCACCCATCCCTGATGCTATATCAAAAGCAGCATCCACATTAATCTTGATAGTTGGGGTGAAGAGGAGGACTCCACCCACACCTTGTTGAAGACCTTAAGGGGTTTGGGTTTTCACTAACACCCGGCTTCTGCTGACATGGGGTATATTCATTCCAACTGCTCATGACGTGAATGATAGTGCCCATAGGATTAGGCTTAGTGCCCTGAAAAACAATTTCATTCCTTGATTTCCAAATTTGCCATAATGTAAATACCAATCTGCTAACATTAGTGTCATAGGGACCTGGAAAATTCTTTAGGACAGCCAAACGATCTAGCTACAAGCCATTGTTGAATAGAAGATAAGCCAATTCTGTTAGGAATGGGGCCTAGTTGAGCAACAAACCAACAGGGTTCAGTCCAGGGGCACAATAGAAATAAATGTTCCAAAGATTCATTCTCTTCTGAGCATATAGGACATAATGGGCTTCCAAAGATCTGTCTTCTCCATAAGGCTTCTCTAGTAGGGAGCGCATTGTGACAGAGACTCCACAGAAAATGCTTAATCTTCTCATGAGTTTTGATCTGCTAGATAGTTTGGCATAGGACATTATTTTGAACATTATACTCGGACTTGACAGTGTATCTTCCATCAGGGGAGTGTGGCAACATCAACAAGTCACCATTAGAGCACCAAGATTTTGGGATTCTAATCACCTCATAAGCACAAGTAGGATTAATATTGTCCCTGATTATCTGCAAGTTCCATTGATGATCTTCAGTGATAAGATCACTCACGTAAGCCACATTAGCATTGTTATTCAATATCACTCTATTTCCATTAAGTTATTTAATTGTAACAAGTTAGTCCTTTAAGTTTTTCTCGTACCACTTAGGTCCTTAAGTTACATAATGTGTACACCGTTAGTCTTTTTTCATTTTTCGTTACAAAAAACCCAAGTTGACACTAATAGAGCTGACGTGGCCATGACGAAGTCTACGTGTCATCTATCTGGTGGCAACTTGGTCATTTAAGACTACTGTCATGTAACAATTTGGTACTTTCAACTTAAAATTAAAAAAAAATGGTTCATCTTCTTTTTCATTTAAGTTAAAAGGACCAAATTATTACATGACGGTAGTCTTAAATGACCAAATTGTTACGAGACAGATGATACGTAGGCTCCGACATGACCACATTAGCTCAATTAGTGGCAACTTGGTGACTTCATTGAACGCGAGGAATCCTCCGGATTTTTCGGGTGCAACAAACACTATATTATTAATATCAGAGAAAAATATTATTAAATATCAATAAAACATATTTTAATATTCAAAGATACATAACACCTTAAAGTCATTAGACTTACATTTTCAATATAATAATATAATAGTTATAATAATACTAGCTCATGGATAATACTTAAAAATAAAATGATACAATGGTAATATACTATTAAAATATTACAAATATATACATACATATATGCACACACATATTAATTAGAAAATTGGGGTGTTACAGTTTTCATTGTGAAGCAGCCATCAGAACTTAAACCCCAAAGGAAAGCATCATCCTGGTTCATCAAATTTGGAGGAGTCATAGAGGTAATGTAGTTTAGAGTAGTAGGATCAATGGTTCTTAATTTGAATATGTCCCATTCCCCATTTTCAGTTATAAAAGTATTAATAGTACTGTCATCCCTAGCGTTGTTGAGGCTGTGATGATGATTATCAACAATAGGCCCATGTCCAGGGAGCCATCTATCATGCCATAGGCGGATAGATCGCCCATTTCCTAACCTCCATTGGAGGCTGTTTCTGAAAGTGCTCCAAGTTGAGAAAATACCTCTCCAAAAATTCGAACCAGACCTCCTAGTGTTGATTTTGTAAACTAATAGTAGAAACATTTTTTAGGACTAACAATAGGAATATCATGCATCACATATGAAAAAAATTAATCAATTTTTTTTGGATGGGCCATGGCCCATCCCTAACAAAGCCCCGCCAATGGATATTGATAGGGGGAACCTTGTCTCCCCCAAACACTTTATTAATCTATTTTTCATATATGTGTATCTTATAGGCAAAAATGCATCAATGGTCATTGTGAACACCCAAAATAAAATGAGTTGTCGACCGAGGGAAAAAGGGGGTTTTAGGGCCAAGATGGGCGCCGAGGGAACCACAAGAACAAACAATAGGGCAGGAGAAAACACTTGCCTTAATATTCGGGCTGGACATGGAAAGAAGGCATGTGGAAGCCCCGAAGGAGTGATAACAAGGCGCTGAGGTACCATGAGAGTCGGTTGGAGGGAGCCTCGACCACGAAGTAACTCGGCTGAGGAGTCAACGACTGAAGGTTGAAGAAAGGCACGACCGAGAAGGGCTGTGACCGAGGCAAGGAATACTTGCTTGGACTGCAAGTATTCAATGCACGTGGACATACTACATTGGAGCGATTAAGGTCAATGAGCAGAAGACTACGCGGAAACTGGAACGACTAGAGTTTTACCCCACTAATCATGCTAGTGAGGTCGTGGAGGAATCGACGACGAGTTTCTAGGGATTAGGTTTAATTAAAACTGTTGATCATAATTAATCCAACGGTGGGTAGATGTAGGCTCGAGTAGGGATATCAACGGGCCGGGCGGGGCGGGCACGGGTAGTAGTTACCCACTACCAGCCCCGTTTAGTATAAATGATATCCGTACCCGCCCCATACCCGCGTAGCGGGTTTCTCACGGGTACAGTCTACTCGGGGGTGCGGTTATCCACAGATACTTTTAATATTAATTGATATATTTTTTTTGAAAATAAAATTTGAAATACCAAACAAAATTAACCTTTTGAACACTATTTTTTCTCTTCATTCATATAAAAAAATTAGCTATTTCATTATATATTCATATAATAGCAATTGATTTTTTTTAAAAAAACTAAAGTTTGAAATACCAGACTAAATTAACCTTTTGCAGACCATTTTTTCTCTTCATTCATATAAAAAATTAGGCATTTCATTATATATTTATTTTATCATTTATTTATTAGCTTATAGTAGTTAATGAAAGAAGATAAATAACACAAAAATAAATAATAAGAATAGGAAATTTTTCAAATAAGAATATTTATTACGGGTATGGGTACCTCAATATCCGGACCCGCCCCGTTTATTGACGGGTAGTCTAATTATCCGTTTATTAAACCCGTGGATACCCGTTAAGCTACCCGCCCCGTACCGTCGTGGATAATACCCGCACGTACCCACGGGTGCGGTTTTTTTACCATCCCTAGGCTCGAGTAGTGGCCAACAAAGGCTCATGTATATATATATATATATATATATATATATATATATATATATATATATATATAGTAACACTTGTAAATTTCAAAAGACACATCAACCAATACACAAGTCTTTACTTATTCTATTTTCTTTATCGCAAACTGTCCAAACCTCTAGCAGATCCCACGGCTAGGATACAAGCGTTTGACGGCAACAGTCATTTAAATTATTTTTTGTAACGAATTGGTTCTTTAACCTTTTTTTGTACCTATATGGTCTATTGAGTTAGATAACGTATACACTGTTAGCCCTTTTTAGTATTTCTGTTTCAAACAATCCCCGTTGGCATAAACGACGCTGGCGTGGTTGTAACAAAGGCTTACTTGGCGGCACACATATGCTGAGTCATTATTTTTAATTAATTTTTATTAAAAATAAAAAAATGAAAACCCATGTGCATCATATTCATCCTCCTCTAGTTTTTCCAGATTCACCCAAATCTGTATTTTTCAACATCACATTAGATCTGACTTTTCAGAAGAACGATTGATTTAGTAGATCAAAATCAATCGTTGTTCATCTTCTTTCTCATAAACCCTAATTTCATACTTTTTTGCTAAATTTACTAATTTCAACAATGATGAGAAATATTCCTCCCACTGTCAGGACTTTAACATCTGTTGGCCTTGTAGTTGATTTTTTTTTATAACAAAATATTATATGAAAGAGGTTACAAGGGCCCCCTCAACCCTTACATATAAGATGGGCCTCATTAAAACCTCCCTGGGCTAAACCCCAAATGAAAAAGACCGTAAAAGGAAAAAGAGTATCCTAGGAAGAATGAGGCAAAAAGCCATTTACATCGAGTTCAGACATACGAAAGGATTTTACTACCAATCAGAATTCTTAGGAGTGGAATTGCGACATTCTATGCTTATGAATCAACTCCATGTTATAGACTTAACATGGTTAATAACCACCTGTGGATTAAATACTTGACCATAATTATTCCAACGGTTATGGTCAATGAGTAAAAGACTCGGCAGAAACCAAAACGACTAGAGTTTTACCCCACTAATCGTGCTAGTGAGGTCGTGGAGGAATGGACGCCGAGTTTCTAGGGATTAGGTTTTATTAGAACCATTGATCATAATTAATCCAACGGTGGGAAGATGTAGGCTCGAGTAGTGGCCAACGAAGGCTCATGTATATATATAGTAACACTTGTACATTTCAAAAGACACATCAATCAATACACAGGTTTAGCACAGGCAGTGGCTGACATGCAGCAGCTGTTGCTACCGGTCCAGTTATCTCAGCAGAGGGACGACGGTTGGGTGTGAAAATCTGATCCACTAGGAGGTTTTTCGGTGAAAAAATGTTACGAACTGCTTTACAATTTTTTGACAGCTGAAAATGTGCAGGTTCGGGAAGATGTAGTTGCGGCGTGTAAAAGAATTTGGAAGAATGACGCTCCTTCCAAGGTTCTAATATTTACGTGGAGGGTGTTGTTGGAACGCGTGGCTACTCGGGATGCTTTGTCAAGGAGAGGTATTCTTCATTATCAAAATGATTTGTGTTGTGTGTAGTGCTTCCGTGAGAACGAATCCGTGGAACATCTCTTCTTGGCTTGTAACATTGTTAAATCAATTTGGAGCCAAGTGTTTTCATGGATGGGGGTACCGATTGTTGAACCGGAGGACGTTATTTCTCATTTCGTAGAGTTTGGTAAAATGGTGAAAGGAAGGAAACAAAAAGGAGTTAAGCACCTTATATGGATGGCGGTTGTTTGGAATATATGGTTGGCGAGAAATAAGGTAATCTTTCAAGGGGAGGTGGCGTCTGTTCCGTCTATTGTATCTGGTATTAAGGATGTTGCTTGGTGTTGGTTCGGGGTTAGGAGGGGAAGGAACTGTGGGGTGGTTTGGTCAGACTGGTACAATTGTCCTTTGGGTTGCTTTTCCTCGATGTACTAATTGCTCATGTAACGCATCTAATCAATATGTATTTTAGACGGGGGAGAAACAGTGGGCTAGGTTGTTTATCTCCACTGTTGTGCAGTTTTGTGCGAGGTACTCTTTTTCCTACCTGAGTCTTTTTCCCAAAGGGTTTTGGCTCAGGGAGGTTTTGAGGAGGCCCTCCCCCTTTCCTGCTTTTCATTGTAAGGGTTGGGCACCCCTTGTGCTCCTTTCAATGGAATATTTGCTTATCTAAAAAAATACACAGTCTTTACTTATTCTATTTTCTTTGTCACTTTTTTTATGCTTTCTTAGTTTTCGTAGATAATCCAAGCCGCACTCCCTCTCACACCTAACCTAACGATTCTTTGGAGAAGTTAGGGAACCCATAGTCGAGGAACAGAATTCCTTCCTCTACGCCGATCGCACCACTACAAGAAATCCGCGTATTTCCGCCGAAAAATTTGGCTTTTTCGGCGGAGTTTTTCCGCCGGAAAATCGCTCGCAGGGAACAGATTCCGCCAGAAACGCCCCCAATTCCGTCGAAAATGCTTTTGAAAAACCGTAGTTAATATCCGAAAATCCGCCGAAAATTACCAGCGGAAATTCCTCGGGAACGCCGCTTGAAAACCGCCGGTAATATTTTGAAAATTCGCTATAAAATCACAATAATCCATCGGTAAATCTCGAAAATCCGCCAGAAAATAATTAATTTTTTTATAAAAAATTTAGATCCGCCGGAAACTTTATAAAATCCGTCAGTAATTTATGTTTTTTTCTTAAAAAGGGATTTTTCTGGATTCGTTTATTTAAAAAATTAATATTATTTAATTATTTTGATTTTTTTAAAAACACATTTTTTGAATTCGTTTATTTAATTCCAAAAATAAATATTTTTTAATTATTATTAATTTTATAATATAAAGGTTTACTAATTAAACTAGAATTGAATAAAACAAAACGATAAAATTTCATAATATCCATTCAACAAAGGACTAATTAAAATATCCATAACAAAATATAAATTGAAATTGAAATATCCAATCCAACAAATGAAAATTAAAATATCAAACAAAACGACTAAAACTGCTAGTCATCATAGTAGCTTCTGGGGTTGTTGTTGGGGTCCGGATGCCACATAATATTAGCAATATCATCGTTGGGATCTGTGTTGAACTGCTGCTGCGGCTGCTACTGGGATTGCTGGGGTTGCTGGGGCTGAGAGTTGAAACTAGGGTACGACTGAACATAAGGCTGGAAGACACCAGAGTACGGCTAAAAAGCACCGCCGTAAGCTGCATGTGGTACAGTGGATAAAATGATGACGATGATGATGATGGCATAGATGGCCTCTGCTGTTGAGACATATTTTCCATTAATTGCTTCCAGCGCTCGTCATTCAACCTCAGCGCTCGTCATTGAACCTCTGCTGCTCCCGCATCTCCTGTAATTCCTCTTCATATTTCTTTTGTCGCTCGTTCATCTCACGATGTGCATTGCTTAGAACAATAGACATTTTTATTTTTCTAATTTGACCAAATATACAAATTTTAATTATATCCAATAATATATTGATTCTAACTATTAAAATAAACAAATTATTTACGATATAATTTCAAATAATTACATCAAATAACATTTTTTACTATATAATAATATTTAATGACACATAATATAACACATTCACTACAAGAAAAACTGATTTTTCCGGCCAGGACTTTCCGTAAGATTTTCATCCGCCGAAAAATTTTCGGCGGATTTTCATCCGCCGAAAAATTTCCGGCGGATTACCGGTGAATTTGTTGGATTTTCCGGCAGATTTTTTTTCCTCCCCAACATTTCCGGTGGATTTGGGTCTACGATTTTTTTTAAAAAAAAACCGCCGGTAAGTTCATTTCCGGCGATTTTTTTGAAAAAAGCGGGGGATTTGTTTTTTGAAAATCCGCCGGAAATCCCCTGATTCGCCGGAAATCCCCTAATTCCGCCGGTAAATGACATTTCCAGCGGATTCTGCCTTTTGATCGTTTGACTTCGTTTCTTCTATATAAATCCCTTCTCCAGAGACTGTGTTTGATATGTTCGGTTACAGGCATGATCCAATTCGTTACCCTCATTGAACGAAATGCTGGGAGGATTTCCATTCCAAATGAGATTTGGAGACTAGAGTTGCCTTGTTCCTTTTATTTTGTTTTGGAAGATGGCCCTTGTATTCGTGGTGTCAACAACATGCGTTATGGCAACCTCCTTAGTGATACGCATGCCATCTGCCAAGCGTATGGGGGTGTTGAGAGTGTGGAAGCCTCGTTAACACATACTATCAAATCAGGAGCTTCAAGATCACCAGGATTATGCCGGCGGTTGCCTCTGATGGGAGTGGGAGTGACAGTGATACTGCGAGTGACGCTGGATCCGGCTCTGTTGTTACCCAGTTGTAGTTTTTTACTGTTATTTTGTTTATCAATAATTGTAATTGAACGTCACTGATTTAGTAATAAATATTGGGTTGATTATTTTTTGGTTTACAGTACCGTTTAAATTAAACAACAAATTTATTATTAAAAAGCGTCACCGTACATGTAACACCCCGGTATTTTTATCAGAGATATTATTTCCTGCTCAGACACTGAATACCACTATGAATTTTTTGCTGATTAAAAACAAAACAGTCTTCTTTACAAACAAGACCATACGGTACTCAGACCATAACCAGTCAGCAACTATAGTATTCAGCATCATACAAGAAAGCGGAAGAAAGATATAACACTAAAGACATAGTGTTGCAGTACATATACAACAAGGGAAGCATAAACTTAAGCATAAAATTAAGTTATCCGCAATCATCCGAGCCCAACCTACTCGTGCCTCTGCAGTCTCCATTTTCCCCGTTTCTCTGTAAAACAACAACATATAAACAATGAGATACAATCTTAGTGAGTTCTACCGAGACCCCTAGTAACACTCTCGGTTCAATTATGAGTTCCTTTTCAACTTAACAGATCACTGACTGCGTTACCGCTACATACCCGGTGAACCTGTTAATCGCACAACAAACAAAGTAGGGCACCGACTGCAATCCACTGCTATATACCCGGTGTATCGCACGATAACTTTTAACATAACACCGACTGCAATCCATTGCTATATACCCGGTGAACCCCCTTACCAATAGCATTTTTCCTAATGGCACAGAGTCTACGGTAAGGGATCATGACTGCCCCGCCTAGTATGTTAACATGGGTCGTCACCCAACTCGATATAATATGCACATATATCCACTATCATATGAACCCGTAGTTCATTTGCATTATACCTTACCACGTAGGACTCATAGTCCGCTTTGTTATTAATGAAACATATCCGCACACGTGTACTATCATTCGGTTTTTCGAAACGATTTCAACCTAAAAAGTATTTTATAAAACCCTTTTGAAACATACCCAGAATCATGGCATTATAAGCCTAATATCATTATAGAAGGGTTAGGAAAGGATTAAAAGAGGATTGAAATCGAAACGGAATCATTTCGGGCACTTTGTAAAATTGTGACAAAACCAGGCGCACGGATCGTGCCCCCATACGCACGGATCGTGCGCCCTGTTGGGCATATAAAAAAAACAGAAACCGAACCAGGAGCACGGATCGTGCCCCTGGGA
The DNA here is from genome assembly GCA_039519185.1 of Astragalus membranaceus. NCBI lineage: Eukaryota > Viridiplantae > Streptophyta > Magnoliopsida > Fabales > Fabaceae > Astragalus > Astragalus membranaceus. The sequence goes on from CM076854.1 coordinate 60,391,476, forward strand.
CGCACTGGTCGTGCGCATTTGACAGCATTGCAAAAATGGCCTTTTTCATGAAAATTTGCTTTCCGATTAATCCGAAACTCGCTCCTATCGATTCCTAACTCGAAAACAGACAATACCTGGCAATATTCCAGTCCAAACAACATTAATTCATTCCTCAATAAATCAAACATATCAATCAAAAACTCAATCTAAACGAATTTAGTCAAAACGCGATATATTTCAAAATAACGTTTTCGACTCAAAATCTTTCGAACCCAAATCACATAAAATTCATTTCAAAAGGAAATAAACCTAAATGTGAGTAAAACTCACCCTTGACGAGAGAGCGACGGTTGAGCCGAAATCACCGAAACTTCGAAAATCCCCAAACGAACCCTAGAATCACCAATCCGCTTCCAGTTTCGATTCGAGCTTCAAAACGTGATCAATCTTCCTCGGCTTCGATCCTAAACATGTTTCAATCACCAATTTCATCACACAATTCTTGATTTCAGCAATTTCCCCATTAAAACCCTCAATTTTCGTAGGTCAAGATGAGGGGGAAAAATGGAGGAGAGATTACCAGGTTCTTGGGCTTTGATGATGGAGAGGAGATGATGATGATGATGATGAAATTTGGAGGGATGGGTTGGTAATCTTCTCCTTCTTCTCTTCTTTTCCCCTTTTCTCTTCTTTTTCTCCTCTTCTCTTCTTTCTTCTCTGTTTCTCGCTTCCTCTTCCTTCTTTCTTTCTTTCTTTAATTCTTTTAATTCCATCCTTAACACATTAAGTGGTGATATGGGCAAATGACCATATTGCCCTTAATCTCTTATTTCGCTCTATCAGTTTAGCGTTCCTGAGACAACCAAACAATTAACTTTAGCACTCGATAAATACTCTAATCAAGTACTAAAATAATTTATTTGGGTTAACGTCCAAATAATTCGATTAATTATTTTGAGGGTGTTACAGTACATAAAACTCGAAATACACGAAAACGATAAAATGTTAGAAACTACTGAGCTGGTGGAGTTAAACGACTAAGAATCTCAGCGACGGTCCGTGTGGTTTCCTTGTACAAATGCAGATAACCCTTCCATTTAAACCGGACATAAATGGACATCATTGCTTGGACGTCATCGTCGTTCTTGACATCCATTGTAGACCAGTTCACACGTCCATCAGACCAATCGGGTTTCCGATAAAATATACGAGTTATCTCTCGCTCGTCGCCCTCCACTTGCACCTTACCCAGTAGTTTATCTTTTAGGGCAGCGAATGTTATGTTGTGTTTAAGCCTACACTGCATTGTGTATCACCCCTCGAAACAGACACCATCAACTTTGTTGGTGATGATGCCCTGATGATGAATGATAGTGAGGGAAGAATCCTCTGAGTATTGTGTTAGGGGAATTTTTTTTGTGTTTATACGATTTGGTGGAGAAGAAGCAGAGAAGGGGTTAGGGTTTTTGTGAAGTAGAAGGGAAAGCTGAAGCCCAATTTATAATAGGCATGGGGAAACATGAGCGGTTGATCAAAATTTTAGATCACAAATTTGAGCCATTTATTTTCTATCCATTGGGTCACAATTTCCAAAGGAAATGCCATCCACTCCTTTTCTGGACACGTTTGACTGGTTGTGAGCCGTTGGCTAAAAGTGTCGGCGGAATCTGAGCCGTTCAATATATTTTTTTTAAAAAACCCGTAACCGGCGGATTTGTAGGTTTTTCCGACGGATTTTTTTTGCTCCGCATCATTTCCCACGGATTTTTAGGTATTTCCGGCGGAAATACCTAAAAATCCGCCGGAAATACCTAAAAACCCGTAGACCCAAATCCGCCGGAAATACCTAAAATCCGTAGGAAATCCTTGAAAATCCGCCGGAAATCCCCTAAATCCGTCGGTAAATGACATTTCCGGCGGATTCTGCCTTTTGACCATTTGATTTCGTTTCTTTTATATAAATCCCTTCTCCATTCTCCACTTCTTCACACCTCTACCAATACTCTCATTCTCTCTACTAAATCTCTTCTTGAAATTCCTCTCTTCCTCCCTACAAATTCTGTTCTTCTCTCTACTAAATCTCTTCCTCTCTTTGACAAATTTCTTCGATCTAAGGTATGTTTGTTACATGAGTTAATAGTTTTAGTTTTTGAATTGTTTTATAATATGAGTTTGATACAAATTGTGGTGTTGTTTGTTTAGGTATTGTTTGAGTTTGCGTTCCTCTTTTTTCCTCTTTGTTTGAGTTGGGGATACGCTTCAAGTCAGAGCCTTCTCTTCACTACGGTTAGTTATCAAAGTAAAGTAATTAATATATCAATATATATATATATATGGATTTTTTGTTTTTAGTGTCTAAAAAATTTTTACCAACTTTTGGTCACCGTAAAATTTGGATTTTTTCTTTTAGTCCTTGGTGACTTTTAATAACGCTTATTGTCGATAATTTGAATACATGTTCCGGTGTCTCATTGTCGTGTCTTAGAAGTTGGTTTCTCAAATCACATTTTTGGTACAATATTAAAATTAATAAAATAATAATTACTTCACTATTTATAGTAAAGTTTTGTTACAAATTTTGTTTGCAATAGTAATAAAAAATAATTTATATTGAAAAAACTTATTTATTAAGTTCACTTATAAATTTTATTAACAGATATTGTCTTATAAAATTGAAATTTAAAATTAAATTTGCAATTATTATTTATAAGGTTTAAATTATTAATATATAACATTATCTAAAAATTCATTGTGTTGCTGGTAATTGATAGTTTATTGGTATATCAAAATAAAGTAATTAATATATCAATATATATCAAAATATAAAGTAATTGATAGTTTATTTGATAGTTTATTTCATTTACGTTGTAGTGTAGTAGATAGATCTTGAAATTATGGATCGTAGTTGGATGTATGATCGATTGTTTCCTGGAAGATCCGGTTTAAAGCGACTTTTTGTAGAAGGAGTAGAAGAGTTTATTTTTTGTGCTAAGTGTCATGAAGAATTTGTGCGACAAGGCGGTATTAGATCTCCGTACTTGAAATGTTCCTTTCGATTTATAAAAAATGAAGAAGAAGTTAGACTTGATTTGTACAATAATGGGTTTGGGCCAAATTATTGGATATGGAGTCGTCACAGGGAAGTAGGACTAGGGGTAGCTGCAGTTCCTGCGGTTAATGTTCCGGTTGAAGTAGTAGCTCCCACATCAAGTAGTTATCCAACGACTACGACATTTGAAGGCCAAATTATACAACTGTTAGATGTTTATCAGGGAATGATATCTGACGCTGCTGGAGTAAATTTGGATTTTGAAGAACCAGAATATGATGCTGAAGAAGTTCCAAATGAGGAAGCTCAAAGGTTTTACATGTATTTGAGTGAGACAAATTAACCATTATTTGTAGGATCTAAAGACTCAAAATTATCAATGTGTGTTCGGTTGTTGGGTCTTAAGTCTCAATTTAATGTTGCTGAGTTGTGCATGGAATATATCACCAAAATGATGTTGGATGCAACCCCCATTAGAGGGCTTTTGCCGCAAAGTTATTATGAAGCTAAAAGACTGGTATTGAAGCTTGGCTTAAAATCTAAAAGAATTGATTGTTGTGTGTCTGGTTGCATGCTCTATTATAACAATGAGTTTGGCATAAACGATGGAGAGTTTTCGGAATGCAAGTTGTGTGGAGAGCCACGCTATCGTGTCAGTAGGAAAGGGATGAGCAGAGGCAAACCAGTTCCACGAAAAGCAATGTTCTATCTGCCGCTTATACCAAGGCTACAGAGGATGTTTACTTCAATGGAGACCGCGGGTAAAATGACGTGGCACCATCAAAATAGAAATAATTCTTGTGAATTACGTCACCCATCTGATGGTGAAGCTTGGAAACTTTTTGATCGTGTTCATCCAGATTTTGCCAGTGATCCACGCAATGTTCGGCTTGGTTTATTCTCTAATGGTTTCACACCATATATTCAAGCCTCGGCAACACCGTATTCATGTTGGCCAGTTATTGTTACCCCATACAACCTTCCTCCAGATATGTGTATGTCTAAACCATACATGTTTTTAAGTTCTATTATTCCAGGGCCAAGTAATCCAACAGCAGGTATTGACATATATTTGCAACCTTTGATTGATCACCTAAAAAGGTTGTGGAATGGTGTTTTAACTTATGATGCAGCACGCAAACAAAATTTTGTGATGAGGGCGGCTTTTATGTGGACCATTAATGACTACCCTGCCTATGGAATGTTGTCTGGATGGGGGACACATGGTAAGATGGCGTGTCTGATTTGCATGACACAAAGGCTTTTAGTCTTAAATACGGAGGAAAATCATGGTTTGACTCGCACCGTAGGTTCTTACCTACGGATCACCCATTTAGAAAGTAGAAATATGCGTTCATCAAGGGAAAAACAAAGCTAGAGCTGAAGGATCGATATGTTCTTCTTACTTACACCGTGAAACAACACATTTTTGTTCATATTATTTCAAGAATGAGTTTGCTCCTGGAAGTAGTCGAAATGAAATGGATACTGAATGGCCTAGACATCATTTAGCTTTGTCTGTCTTTTGTCTACCCGGTCGTCCATCTGGGAAGGAGTCAATTCACTGGCTAACAGATGAAGAGTTAAGTTCAGCACATGTTAACGTGATGATAAACTGTACTGAGGTGCAACCATCTATTGAGTATGTTCCTCAACATTAACTATCGATCTTAATTAGTTAATATAAAGTAGACAAATGTGTAACAATTAATTATTTCTTTTTAGGGAATTCTTGTCATCACAAGGGGAAGAGTGGCAACGCTTCATAGTGTCAGCCATTTCTGATTCGAATGCATACCTTCTGAGGAGTTGATCAGGACACTTCTTATATAGGAAAGGCTCATCCCAGAAATATTGCTTTGCCAAATGAAAGAACCTTTTTCTCTGCTGTGATGTGAATTCTTCTGGCACCGCGTTGCTAACCAGGTAATTTACAAAGTCAGCATACCAGGGCGCCTCTGCAACAAAATTTGTAGCATCTACAGCTGCTGATATGGCTAGCAACTGTTCATCTGGGAATTGCTCTTTGATTTAAGATTCAAAAGAGGGAGAGTCAGCATCAGGAATTCTTGATAGATGGTCAGCAACCTGATTTTCAACTCCCTTTTTGTCTCTGATCTCAAGATCAAATTCTTGTAGCAGTAGTACCCATCTAATTAACCTTGGTTTAGCATCTTTCTTTGCTAGAAGAGTGATCAGTGTACACCACCACCTTGGCTCCTACAAGATAGGATCTGAATTTGTCAAAAGCAAACACTACCGATAGCAGCTCTTTTCCAGTAGTTGTATAATTCAGTTGATCATCTACAAGAGTTTTGCTAGCGTAGTGTATGGAATGAAACACTTTTCCTTGCCTTTGACCCAGTACAGCTCCTATAGTATAGTCGCTAGCATCACACATCAGTTCAAAAGACTTACTCCAATCTGGTGCTACAATAACTGGTGCTGTCACCAGTGCTTCCTTGAGTTTGTTGAATGCTGCCAGGCATTTTTCATCAAAATCAAAAACAGTGTCATGCTGCAGCGGCATACACAACGGCTTAGATATCTTTGAAAAATCTTTGATGAACCTTCTATAAAACCCAACAGGTCCAAGAAAGCTTCTGATTCCTTTAACTGATGTGGGGGGTGGCAATTTTTCGATTACTTCAACTTTTGCTTTGTCTACTTCTATGCCCTTCTTTGATATCTTGTGTCCCAAGACAATTCCTTCTTGTACCATGAAATGGCACTTCTTCCAATTGGGACCAAATTTGTTTCTTCACATCTTCTTAAGATATCTTCAAGATTTAGCAAGCATGCTTGAAAATTCTCTCCAAAGACAGAAACGTTATCCATGAATACCTCCATAGATTTTTCAATGAAATCAGAGAAGATGGCCATCATACACCTTTGAAAAGTCGCAGGAGCATTGCATAACCCAAAGGGCATCCTTCTGAAGGCAAATGTGCCATAGGGGCAGGTAAACGCTGTAATATCCCCAATTTTCGCTTTTTAAATTATTTGGCATGAAATAATATTGAGTGATTTATTTAGTTGGTTGAAAACTATTTAAATTGATAATTAATTAAGTTAAGTTAATTAGATGTTGAAAGGAGTCATAAGGAATGAAAAGTTAAGTGAGGGGTATAGTGGTCTTTTTACCCAGCCTATATATATATATATATATATATATATATATATATATATATATATATATATATATATATATATATCTCCCTTTCAGCTGAGTATTTCTCATAGCAACACTTCATCTTCATTCTGAAAAACTGAAACAGAGAGAACTTGAGGGAGAAATGGAGGAGAGTCGCGAGGGAGAGAAGTGAGGGGAGGGAAAAGGATCCTAAGTGCATGTGAGGTTTTATCACACCATTGTTCATCAATTTTCCTCCTCATTCTTCTGAGCCAAACACATTTCCTATCACCCTCCTCTAGCTTATTTTGCCATTAAAGAACCCAAGCTCTAAGTGTGAAAATATAGTGGAGCCAAGCCTTGCATGTGTGAATAGAGTTGGTTGCTCAGTGATTGAACCATTGCTCAAGCTATAGGAGGAAGGCAGCTTCTTGAATCGCAGCTGGGTTGTCAAGCTAAACCTGGGTTTCAGTTTCGTAGTGGCTGAGCGAATCCTGGAGTTGTTCGTAAAGTCTCGGGATCGTCCGTTTCGCGGGAATTGTGGTTGTGTGATTTCATCACACTAGGTGAGTTCTATACTCACTAGGATTGAGTTTCATATGTTATATAATCTGAATTGAGTCAATGGAAATTTATTTGGTGATTTGCTTGGTGTTGATGGTTTAGCCAATTTCACTGCTTCTGAATCTTCTAGAATAGGTTCAGTAATTTTATAACTGGGAATGTTTTAGGAATCCAAAAATTATATAACTTACCTTTTCAGAAACTAGATTGAATACTTGTCATTATGGTTTTGGAATGGTTGCATTTGGACTTGTGTAGCTCAAGATATGAGCATCACAAGTTAGGGTAGAATTCCGGAGACAGTTTGAGAATAGGTTCGGTTTCCGAGTATCTGGGGATGATATAGGTATCCAAAAATTATGTAGTCAATTGTTTTAAAAACTAGACTGAATGCTCGTTAATTTGGTCCTAATTTGGTTGAATTTGGAATTGTGTAGCTCAAGATATGAGCATCACAAGTTAGCGTAAAATTCTGTGTAAATTCGCGTCGCGACCCGTGGCCGTCGCCTCGCGACCAAGTATAAAATTTGCAACGCAAAACTTTCTGTCACTTTTCGCATCGCAACGGTATGTGTTCGCGTCGCGACGGTTTGCAGTTTTCACTAAAAAGTCCCTGAACTTGTTTTCGCAATATCTTTTGATCCGGTGGTCCGATTTCAGTGTTCTCAGATGCGTTGGAAAGATAATAAAAAGGCCTAACTGAATATGTAATAAAAGTATTGCTATTATCTGTTTGGGTGTTACAATTGGTATCAGAGCAATTGTAACACCCCGATAATTTCTAACTTGTAGAAATTACCGAAGCGCACGACTGGCATACATCAGAGTGACTTCCTTTTTAAATACTGAACACATACTAATACTCGATGTTAAAAACCCATCAAGTTCGCTTACATAACTTAACATAAAATACATAAAGTCGGTCCTTACACCACTCAACTAGTGTTCAGTACCAAAAAACGAAAGTCTGCGGAAGCGATTTACAACTTGAAAGACATAAGTCGTACAATTGAATAGTCTTAAGATACTGAATAGAAATACAGAAATACAAAGGAAACTGAAATACAAGACATAATGAAATAAAGATAGCGGCTGCTCCTCAAGCGTCTCCATAGCCGTGCATCACGGTCTTCAACTTTCCCTGCTTAACTGAAAAACAACAACAATGGATTGGGTGAGACAACTTGTCTCAGTGAGTTCTATCGCGACCCCTTACTAATTTTCTCGGTTCAATTATGCTTGATTCATTATACTTAACTCATAAATCATAGTCCTCAAAATTGACTATGTGGCTAACTAACTAAACGTTGTCCTCATAACCCTCAAGCCGGTTACAAGACACAACACTAACTAAAGTTATAGCGTGTCACCGGTCACTTGGCGTAATAAGCTTCCGGTGAACCCGTCCCCACTAATCGGCTGGGTCCCTAACGGGGCCTAGGTTCATAAGGCTCATGACTGCCTCTTCCCTAGCACACTAAACTAAATAGGGTCGTCACCCCGACTAAAAGATATATATGAAGATATACCTGAACTGAACTCAACAATGAACTTAAACATAACAATACATAACAATAAACTGAACTGAACATAATCTTATTATTAACATTAGGTGATCTAATAATTAACTTAATCTTATAATTAAGTGATCTCACATGGCTTACTAAGGTTCTTAACTTAGCTTACACTAATTATCCAGCTAGTCCAAACATAATACATCAATCACACTTAGCATAATCATAACATAATAATCGGTCTCATAACATGAACTTAACTTAGGCATAACAATCACATAACATCAACTAACATCATTCACAATCCCAATTACACCCAAACAGAAAAGAATACAATTTTGATTACATATTCAGTTAGGCCTTTTTATTACCTTTCCAACGCATCTGAGAACACTTAAATCGGACCACCGGATCAAAAGATATTGTGAAAACAAGTTCAGGGACTTTTTAGTGAAAACTGCAAACCGTCGCGACGCGAACACCTACCGTCGCGACGCGAAAAGTGACAGAAAGTTTTGCGTTGCAAAAATTAAGGGAGAAATGGAGGAGAGTCGGAATTTTATATGCCACTATATTTTCACACATGCAAGGCTTGGCTCCACTATATTTTCACACTATGAGTTATGAAGTTAGCCATGATTCTAAGCCAGTTATGGGGCCTCCCGCATTTGCCACAGTTGGCGGGCTTTAAAAATTTCGACGCCTGCACTTGCTTACCCTTGCTGGAGACACCTCTTGCTTCTTCCTCCGGAGTGGACCATTCAGCCGCTTTCCTCTTCTTTACTGGACACTTGTTAGCATAATGCCGAACCATTAACGGACCTCGGAATTTCAGCTACCACAACTTGCTTTCCTTTGATGGAGGTATTACTTGGTTCATCACTTGGGGTTGGCAATTCCAATGCCTTCTTTTTCCCTTTCCTATCCGCTTTCCTTTCCTCATTCGATTCGTTGAGATTTGTTTCTGCAACACACGCTCGCTGCTGCGGTCTTCTCTTGATCCTCTGGGGCAATTGCAATCTGGTTGTAACCTGAGTAGCCGTCAAGGAAACAGTAAAACTCCTTCCCTGAAAGTCTGTCAAGCATTTGATCAATGAAAGGGAGAGGGAAATGATCCTTCTTGGTGGCTTTGTTGAGCTTCCTGTAGTCCATACAAATTCTCCAGCCAGTGACTGTCCTGGTAGGTATTAGCTCATTCTTTTCATTCTGAACCACAGTAACTCCTCATATTTTAGGAACACACTGAACAGGGCTCACCCAAGTGCTGTCAGTAACGGGATAAATTATTCCCGCATCCAGCCATTTAATTATCTCTTTCCTGACAACTTCCTTCATTATTGGGTTCAGCCTCCTTTGTGCTTCAATGCTATTTTTGGAATTCTCTTCCAAACAGATTATGTGCATGAACGAAGTAGGACTTAACCCTTTAATGTCAGACATCTGCCAGCCAATGGCCTTCTTGTGCTTTTTTAGGGTACCAAGTAATTCCTCCTCTTGGGTGGCACTCAACCCAGCAGCAATAATCACAGGGAGGGTATCTTCACTCCCCAGATAAGCATACTTCAAATGTGGAGGAAGCTGTTTCAACTCATGTTTCGGCGGTTTCTCAATGGAAGGTATGTTATCTTTGAAGCTTTCAGAAGTTAGCTCCAAAGAATCATACCTTTTTGCCCATCTTTGAACCTCTGGTTTATCCACATTGATTTTAGCCAGCCCCTCTTTCTTCAACTCTTTCAATTTCAGGTGCCCAAGCTCTTGTTTCAGCACATCCTGTTGCAGCAGCAACTGTTTCTGAACTAAACTGTCAACAGTAGAGACAAAGTTGCACTCTGCATTACTGGTGCTGTCTTCTGGGTACTTCATAGCATTCAGCAGATTGAATATGACCTCTTGGTCATTGACACTCATAGTCAGCTCCCCTTTGTGAACATCAATCAAGGTCCTACCTGTAGCCAAAAATGGTCATCCAAGGAAAATTGACACATCCTTGTCAGCCTCAAAATCAAGTATTATAAAATCCATAGGAAATACAAATTTATCAACTTTAATTAAAACATCTTCAATTTTACCTTCAGGATAAATAGTTGATCTATCAGCCAATGAAAGGGTTACTGTGGTAGGTCTTGCTTCGCCAATTCCTAGCTTTTGAAAAAAAATGATTTGGGCATCAAATTGATGCTTGCACCCAAATCGCACAAAGCTCTACCACAGTAATTACCTCCAATGAAGCAAGGAATTGTAAAGCTACCTGGATCTTTCAATTTCTGGGGAACCTTACTCCGTAGCAGCATGCTGGTTTCTTGAGTCATGGCTACAGTTTCAAACTCACCAAGTCTCTTTCTTTTAGTTAAAACATCTTTCATGAATTTGGTGTACTTTGGCATTTGTCGCAGAGCATACACCAATGGAATGTTTATGTGGAGTTGTTTAAGGATCTCCATGAACTTCCCTAATTGTTTATTATGAGCCTTCTTTAACCTTTGAGGAAAAGGTGGAGGTGGCCTCTCAGGAATCAACTTCTGGGGTATAATTACTACAGTAGTGGCAGCATCTGCTGTAGCATCAGAATTCACAACAACGGGCTCTGCACCAGTGCCAGTAGCATCTGGAACAACACCTGTATCAACAACTGTAGGTAAGGCAGCAGTTTCCTTACCACTTTCGAGTGTAATGGCCTTAATTTGCTCATTACCAGGTGGATTTGCTTGCTCAGTAGTGCTCGGCTAAGTACCACTTGGCCTAGTTGTAATTGCAGTTGCAATTTGACCAATTTGATTTTCTAAATTCTTGATAGCAGCTCCTTGGCTTTGGTACTGGGCTTTTGTTTCATTCAAGAACGCTTTGAGTGCCTCAGTCAAAGAGTTGTCTGCATTAGGCTTAAGAGTAGGTTGTGCAGGAAATCCTGGTGGTGTAGCAGGTTTAGCTTGAACGGGTGCTGCATTTGTGTGTCCCTTGTCTTTCCATGAGAAATTTGGATGGCTCCTCCACCCTGGGTTGTATGTGTTGGAATAGGGGTTATTGTTCTTGTTGAAGTTCCCAATATAATTGACAGAGACAAGGTTCCCTGGGCACTCTTCAAACAAATGCCCCCCATTGCAATACACACAATTTGGTGCATCATATTTCTCTGCAACTGCTGTTTCTGCAGATGCGGAAGCAGCAGGAACAATGGCAGCAGATGGAGCAGGAGCAGTACATAGACTCTTCAGCATATTGGTGAGGGAAGCTACTTGTGAAGACAGGGCAGTCATTTCAGACACTTCATGAATTCCAGCAACCTTCTTAGCAGCACTGACTCTGGCAGTGGGCCATTGATAACTGTTGGCAACAATTGTTTCCACCAGATCATAGGCTTCATTATAGGAATGATTCAGAATAGCACCTCCTGCTGAAGCATCTAACAACAGCCAAGATTGAGGAATTAGACCATTGTAAAATGTCTCCAGTTGGATAGCAAAAGGAATGCCATGATGTGGACACTTTCTGAGCACTTCCTTGAATCTCTCACAGGCTTCATATAAAGATTCATCCTCTTGTTGCCTGAAAGATGTGATATAATTCCTCATTCTTGCATTCTTGACAGGAGGTAAATACTTAACTAGAAATTTCTCAACCATATTGTTCCAACTATCCACCGAGTTGGGTTTCAAAGAATTCAACCACGCCTTGGCTCTATCCTTAACGAATAAAGAAATAGCCTTAGCCTGATTGCATCCTCAGTCACCCCTGGCATCTCAAAATTGCTGTAGACTTCAAGGTATTGTCTCAAATTCAAGTGAAGGTCTTCAGTGGGCCCTCCGACGAATTGCCCCACTATTTGCAGCATTTGAAACATCATTGGCTTGAATTCAAAATGGGCAGCAATGATAGCAGGTGTCACAATGCCAGTATCCATGGTGGTAGGATCAAATACAGCATAATCCCTCATAGGCCTCTCTTTATCATTGGCCATTTCGATGTTTGTTGGTGCCTGGACCACAATTGCACGCCCTTTAGGATCTACCTAAATCACAGGTATCACATGAGGATTTGGTTCTGCCATTTGGGCTGCTTGCAGCGCTTCAAGTCTCTCTCTAGCCTCTCTTCTCAACCTCCTTGCTGTTGTTTCAATCTCAAGATCAAGAGGATGCTCTGGCTCGTGAGTTCTGCACATACAATTCTCATAAAACTGAAATTCACAACACAACAGGTGAGAAACAAAACTCACTAAAACAAATACTACCAAGACTTAGAAGTTAAATCAATTAATCCCCGGCAACGACGCCAAAAACTTGTTGTGCAAAAACGTGTGCAAGTATACACAGTCAAACAAGTAATAAAGTGATAAGAAAGATCTTTCCACGAGGATTAATGTGTAATAAGTAACTCCACTTGGCAGCATTTGAATTAATGAGTAAAACGTAAAAGTAAAAGCATGGTAAAAATTCATTGTTGTGCACAGGTTAAAATAAAAGGTTTAGGACAATAAAACAGTAAATAACGAGGTGAAATTAGGGAAATGAGTATAGCCAAGACAAGGATCAGTAATTAATCACTATTGATGCGATGTTGTGACTAATGCTACGACAGCATTCAGTGTGTAGAATGAATGTGGATATTCCTTGTAACACCCCGATAATTTCTAACTTGTAGAAATTACCGAAATGCACTACTGGCATACATCAGAGTACTTCCTGTTTTAAATACTGAACACATACTAATACTCGATGCTAAAAACCATCAAGCGCGTTACATAACTTAACATGAAAAATACATAAAGCGTTCTTACACCGCTCAACTAGTGTTCAGTACCAAAATAGAAAGTGTGCGGAAGCGATTTACAACTTAAAAACATAAGTCGTACTATCGTATAGTCTTAAGATACTGAATAGAAATACAGAAATACAAAGGAGACTGAAATACAAGACATAAAGAAATAAGGATAGCGGCTGCTCCTCAAGCGTCTCCATAGCCATGCCTCACGGTCTTCAACTTTCCCTGCTTAACTGAAAAACAACAACAATGGATTGGGTGAGACAACTTGTCTCAGTGAGTTCTATCGCGACCCCTTACTAATCCTCTCGGTTCAATTATGCTTGATTCACTATTCTGGTTCTATCTCATAGTCCTCAAAATTGACTATGTGGCTAACTGACTGAAGTTGTCCTTATAACCCTTAAGCCGGTTACAAGACGCAACTCATAAACTGAACTAAACGTTGTCCTCAGAACCCTTAAGCTGGTTACAAGAAACAACACATAACTGAACTGATATTTTAGCGTGTCACCGGTCACTTGGCTTAATAAGCTTCCGGTGAACCCGTCCCCACTAATCGGCTGGGTCCCTGATGGGGCCTAGGTTCATAGGGCTCATGACTTCCCCTCCCCTAGCACACTAAAATGAAATAGGGTCGTCGCCCTAACTGAACTGATGTATATATTTTAATATACCTTAACTGAACTGAACAATGAACTTATCATAACAATAACTTAACAATGAACTGAACTTGACATAAACTTATTACTAAAGTGATCTAATTACTAACTTAGTCTAATTATTAAGTGATCTCTCGTGGATTACTAAGGTTTCTAACTTAACTTATCAATCTTACTAGACCAGTCAATCCAGCACAATAATTCAATCACAAAGTCATAACATGAGATCAATGGTCAATCACATGAGCATTCACCTAACCTGAGCATAATCCAAACATAGCCAATCATAAGGTACTAACTTAACTTGGATCCAATCACAGTCAACGACCACTCAACTCATGGCAATTCAATTGTAGTAACATTGGGGAAGGTGGAAGGAGGGATTAGAAAGCAATTGGAATCGTTCGAAATGATTTAAAACACTTTTTAAAGGAGGCAACCCGAAGACCACGCACGACTCGTGCGCCCATACACACGATCCGTGCGTGACTATCATTTATCGTATCATTCCGTTCCGATCCCTAATTACTTCCCGATCGACACTACCACTTTAGTCATAGCCAAACATATAGAATTACAGTGCTCCCATCCTAGGGGAACCTTGGGGAGTGGATTGGAAGGGACTTAGGACGAATCGGAATAGTTTAGGACGTATTTCAAAATTTCGCATCAGAGGGATAAGCACGGTCTGTGCGCCTTGGCACACGACCCGTGCGCGTTTTCAAAAACGGCACCATGGTTCCAGAATCTCACGCACGACCCGTGCCCAGAGGCACACGGTCCGTGTGTGACTAACAGTATTTCAGAAAAACAGTTTTTCGCGTTTTCTTTTCTATTCTGATCGTTCCCATGTCCATTCCGATTCACATTCAAACTCAAGAACACATCAGTACAGACATGGATACCATTAAAATCAATAATTTTCACTCAACAATCACACTTATGCACTTTAACAATTTCAATCTCAATGACCTCATGACTTGACGGTTCCCACGCGAGTTTTTCGTAAACATTATCGACTCGAATTTTATAAAAAACGCGAGACCTGAACCAAGACACACATGCATACACATATTCATGGTTTTCCTAGTGAGTTATAGAACTCACCTTTTGATGATGACAACAACTCACACCGAGACTTCACGACCACGATCACACGGTGACTCCAAATTCTCCCAAACTGCTCCAATTGCTTCCAACCGAAAACCCAGCCACTGAACTACTCTCTAGGTTGCTCCAATTTGTGTGTCAGGTACAGGCGCTGGTTCTACAACTCTCCAACATAACATGCAAGGGACAGATTTGGTGTTTGGCCATGTGAAGCTCAAGGTGGTCTTCAATGGTGGAATGTGGTGGAAGAGGAGGATGGTTTCGAAAATTGTATCAATGGAGAGAGGATGGAAAACTGAATCTAATGATGAAATCAGATTGCACATGCAATGCATTTCTGAGGAACTCTCCCTTCTCCTTCTTCCTTCTCTCCCTCACGCCCCATTCTCCTCTCCCTCTCAATCTTGCTGGTTTCTCTTTCAGATTTTAAAGAATGAAGTGATTGTGTCTTTGTTTCAGCTGGGAATGGAGTTATATAGGAGCTATGGGAATAGACACTTTTACCCTTCACTTACAATTTCTATTCCTAATGACTCCTACCAGTCCTAATTAACTAATTATGATGCAATTAACTCAATTGGCACACAATTAAATTAATTGACAATCCAAACAAATTATTTCTCAACACACTATTTTCAAGCAACTCATTTAAATCAATAAAAATCATTTCACGCCAATTAATTTAATTAGCGAAAATTGGGGATATTACAATTCCTATCTCTGGAAAACGAAATGTTGTCAAGGTTTCCTTATTCCTAAGCTCCCATGAGGTTCATTCCGTAGGGTGAAAATCATGTTTCAGTTCACACCATAGCCCTAGCTTCATATTCCTATTCTTCACTAGGAAAGGGTAATATTCCTATTACTTGTCAAACTATGTTACTTTGCGTAATCAGCACTTTAATCCTTTCCAGAAATTAAATCACATTACCCTAATTAAATTGATCAAGTTCAAAAAGGATGTATAGCATCTACTCACGCAAATTAATGAATTGTCAAGCACCAGTCACATTAAACATCAATAGATCCTAAGTACATCACCATAGTCTTGACTATAAAGAGATCTAGCTCATAACAAGCTTAGCCATACCAAAATAGAACTTAACTACCATAAATGAAGCCATCAAAATAGTAACAGCACTGATAACAGAGTATACAGAAGAATGCAGAATTATACAAACGAAATGAAGCTCAGAGTAAGATTCAGCTGCTGTAGATCTGCTCTAGAGCTTCTGTGCTGTGCGAATCAAGACCTGTGCTGCTGATTCTGAGTTGCCAGCACTCACCAATGGAGTTTCCGCACTGAAAATGGTCGACAGATGGTTGTGGAAGACGAAGTACAGTGATTGAATGAATGGAACAGTACTCTCTGACCTAGGGAATTGTGGTGGCGGATTTCTCGTACTCTGCGTCGTGCCCTTTCTAGGGTAAAATGCCTTTTTATAGAATATTCTCCCACTTGAAGTACCAATTGGGCCAATGAAATTCGGGTATAGTTCTGCCAGCCCTAAAATCCATGACAGTTTGTCCTTTTGCGGCTCATTAATGCACTGTCATGCTGATATATATTCCCACAAAAGACAAAACATCCTTTTCTTGCTCACGCTGCTTACAAAGCCTTGCTTTCCGCGCCCTTCACCAGCTGCCTGCCACGATGCTGCCGCAGCACTACCCACAGCACTGAGTCGACTAAAAATATCCTGCACACTAGCACACAAGTTAAATTCCACAAGGTGGCACTTGCGTGCCCAGATTATGATTTTCACCGCTAATTGTATTTGTAACTAACTTATGCACAATTGCCACATTTATTTGCATAAAATACTTTTGGATCGAAATAATTCTTATTTGAATTGGTATAAATAACTCACATTTCTGTGAGTTATCAATACTCTACGAATACCTCACTATATCGAGAAGTGCCACGGTAGTTGGTGTGTGAAAAGATGTGCAAGTATACACAGTCACAAACAAGTAATATAATGATAAGAAAGGTCGAACCCACAGGGATTGGATTAACTTTGTGTGTGTTTAGAAAGCATATAAATTAGTACTACTATTCTACTCACAAATTTTGGGGTTTTTAGTTTAAGTAAAAACAGAATGCAAGTATGTAAAATAAGATGAAGGAAATCAGTTGAGAAAGATAGTTGAGATGTCTTTACTAGATCATGCTTCTTTTGAGAGTTTCTATGCTTTTAGAGATGCAGAAGCACTATGATGTAGAAGCATCAAGTGCAGAAGCATCATGTGCAGTAGCATTGAGTGCAGTTGCATAAGTGTGTGCTTTTCAGCTACTTTCTTTAGAGTTTCATTACAAGCTTCCCATGTCTGGGCTTGCTAAATAAGTTCACTCCTGCCTTTGAAGTTCCCACTGTTTCACCCTAAGGACTATGTTATCCTATGTCTAGGACTTAACATGGTTTTAGCACAGTTTCTTTATTAAACAAGTTTAACAAAGCCTTTATTAAAACTCTTACCCTTATTAGTCTTGATTTCTAATTATAAACCATGTCTGTGAATATAACTCTACTTATTGTAAGAGATCAACCTTAAAATAAGATGGATGTAGTATAACACAATACCCAAAATGATATGACACTTAAAAGCATAATAACTTACTCAAAAGATCATTATAAGTTTAGAACATCTCAACTAAAGGAATTTAGCTCATGTTACTCATTATATAATAGAGAGAATCTGTAAGGAACATGATAACATGAATCATTTAAAAGATATCATTAGGGTAGAAGTTACACAAATAGATGTTCCCCTGCATGAATTCTAACAGGTGCAGAAGCACTGATTCCTTCGTCTATCTATGAAGAAGTGGAGGAAGAGGGTGTCAATTCCTTCCTCACCTTCTTACAACTAACTAGTAAATAAAATGCAAGAATTGAAACTACTAAAATATAAGTAAAGTGTTTTATCTGCATATTATCAAGTGAGATATGAGATGCTCTTCAAGTGAGAAGTGGGAGCCCTTTTTATAGCCTTGGATATTTCTTTTGCTTGAGGGTTTACTTGAAAACCAAGTTAACCTAAGGAGGCTTAACCATGGTTGCTTTTCTGATCTTTAGATAAGGAGATTGAGTTCAGCACATTTCCATAAGAAGAGGTCCAATTATGTAAGGCCATATGTCTTTAGGTGAATAGCCTTTCATGATGATGTTTATGGTGGGCGCCTCCTTATGCATGTGGCCATGTGCTCCGTGTGAATTGTGACAAAGCATGATGTCATAGAAGTTTTGGAGCAGAGGTATGATTTGAGGTGCTTCCATTGTGGGGTTATAAATCTTCAGCGCAGGATGGTGCAGAAGCACTAAGTGTAGAAGCATTTGTGGTGCAGAAGCACTAAGTGCAGAAGCATCGTTGTGCAGGAGCATCATCTGTAGGAAAACTGAACAAACACATCAAACATACCAATATATATATACAAAATGCTCTATTCATCACATAATTCCTAGAATGTTGCTATTTTACTAATATTACTATATTTAACACACTTTGTACTTGAGTTTAAAGCAATTTGTTGCGTTTAGAAGTATAAATAACTCTATATAAATTAGAGTTATCAGTAGCCGGTAAGTAAATCTCTGGAGCCGAGTACGGAGCGCCAGTTATTACGAACCGTTGCACGTTCCGACACAGGAAGGCTTAATTCAGGCACCAAAGCATTGAAAACCCACGTTGGGCCAAATCTCTTCTCTAGGACGGGACTCCAATGCATTGCAGTCAAGTCCATATGAAGAAGGGAGTTGATAAACCCGGCCGAGGTTAAGCAATGATTAGGGGTTTTCGAAAGTGGAGGTCCCAAGATTCTGTTAGTGGGGACGAAGGTACGACGAGTGTTTTGGAGAGAATGTGAAGAAAATAAAGATTCGCCCAAAGCTGGAGGAATCACATGGGACCCTGAATTTTGCGAATCTCCCCATACTATTGGATTTGGTCGAGCAAGACATACATTCGTCTATAGAAGCCTACCAGGAAAAAGGACCCCCATGCGTAAATGTCATCGCTCAGCATCAAGGCAATGAAAGGCTGGAGTTCTTGAACTATCCCTGCGAAATCGTACCATAAAGAAATCTGTAGAAGAAATACATCAAGAACGTTGTGTGTTCGGTGTCTGAGATGGTTGTACCGCTCCCAATACTCTTGCTGTCGAAGGTGGGATAGTGTCCCTTCTCGTGAACGTGCTGAAAGTTAACTTTTGGAGAAAGCTTGCAGAAGTGGATCGCCGTGCCATTGATAGGAAGTCCAGTAATGGCGGTCACGTCAAGAAGAGAAGGAATGAGGGTTCCCCATGGGAAAATAAACACGTTGAACTCCGTTGACCAGAAGCCTAAAAGAGGCAACAACGCGTCATAGTTGGGAGGAATGTCAAAGGTAGAGAGGTGAATAATTTCATCAAGGCCCCAAACCTTCCACAAGTCGGACTTGACGAGGGCTATCCTCTCAAACCAAGCCCGGTAGTCGTCCGTAGTTTTAGCCCAACCCCGGCTCTCAGCGACCTTGGCGTTGACAATGAACCATTTCTGGGTAATCGAAAGACCCGGCTGGGGGGAAGAAGAAAAGATGGCCTTGAAAGCATCGAAACCTTCACGAACCTCAGAAGTCGTCAGTTCTAAGGTGACTCCCTCTCCAACCGGAACAAAAAGAGCCTCTTCGACAGTGGGGAGCGGAACAAACACTGGAGACGTAGCGGAAGGTGGGGAACTGCTATCACTATCGTCACCGCCATACTTGTGATCTCTGTTTTGGGAATCAGAATTAGAAGACATGCTCGCAGAAAGGAGAGGCGAAGAACTGTAGGGGTGGTTGCCTGATCAAATAGAGATGAACAGTGGATGTGGCGTGGAAATTGAAATAGCTATTTATAGCCTTTGAAGGGAATGATTGAAACATCTTGGGAACCGGTGCTGCAGCGTTTCGCGGGAAAAGATAAACCATCATTCGTCTAATCACTAATGGAAATAAGGCTTTTTATATCGGTTAAAATTGACATTTCATATCGGTTCCCAAACCGATGCCGAAAAAGGAGATATAAAAAATAGGGACATTTCATATCGGTTCCTGAACCGTTATGAAAAGTTGTTTTTATATCGGTTGCCCCTAGAACTGGAGACTTTTCATATCGGTTCCCATAGAAAATTGATATGAAAAGTCTCTTTTTTTTTAAAAATGATTTTTAACATCGGTTTTCTATGGGAACCGATATGAAAAGTCTCTTTTTTTTTAAAAAAAAAAAGTGACGTTGTCTTCCTTCAACTCTAGATCCTTCTGTAATACTTCTTTTACGGACCACGTATATTGTTTGAAAATATAAACACCAATATTAAATAAAAACATCCAAAATCAACATGACAAGGAGATATGCAAGTTACAAATCAAAAATTTGATACATTGTATTATAGAGGCAAGAACTGTGGCAAAAAAACAACTATGGCCAGGATACACAAAAAATAAGGAATTTACATACATATGTTCATTGTTCAAGGCCTAATGCACGCGAGCAGATTGTCGAACAGATGGCAGCGGGGACGCGGTAGGAGTAATATTCAAAGGCGACTGATTTCGCGCCGGAGACCTTACAGGAGTTTGGACTCTCAGATGTTCCGGTAAAGAATTCCGGCTTGCGTGTTTAGGGGCTTCAATCTGTTCCAGAGTTGCTAAAACCTGTCATTAGAGGTCTTGACTTGGCTTCCTTGTTGAGGCATTGTAGAGCAAGTGTGGCAGCAGTGAATGCTCCTTTTTGTGGGTATTGTCCTTCTAACTTTGAATCCATAATCCTGAAGTCTTCTTTTATCACCCAAATATGGTTTTGCCCAGTCCACTAGATTTTGGTCCACACCTGCTATTGTTTTATCAACTGCTCGTCTTCCGGATAAAAGCTCAAGCAAAACAACCCCGAAGCTGTATACATCACTTTTGGCCGTAAGCCGACCTGTAAATTGATCAAGGCTTTTAGTGTAATGTTTAACATATACTGAGTACTTTTTAGAAATCAACTGAATGATTGAAAAAGAACACCAACAACACCATTGAACTAAACCTAAATTGTCTCCTTTCTAATTCTATAACAGAAACTATATCAGAGTAATACCAAATCTGTCATGAATATGATAGGGTTGACTAGTTCTATAGCATGTTAACTAGATGATAACAATAACTGAAGATTACACTACTAGAAAACATCAAATTAGCGTCCAAAAGTTAGCGTCGGCCCTGACACGAATGCTACTAGCGTCGGATTAGCGTCGGCCTAATCCACGCTACACCACAGTTCTATTCGTATTTCATAGATGAATTTTAGCGTCGGACCAAGCGGACGTTACATGGTAGTTAGTGTCAGACCAACAGACTCTAAATTACATTGTATTTACCCTAGAACTCTAACTCTCTCTTTTTCCCTCACTTAATCAACTTAATTCCTCTCTTTCTCTTTCTCCCAGTCACGTGAATCGTCTCTTATTCTATATTCCAAGTTTTTTTCCCTTTCCCAACCAAAGAGCACAACAAAATCAGACCCTGACCTTCGTGGCGAGAGAAGGCAGCCTACCAGCTGATGACAAGCTCGATATACAAAGGTTTGATCTTCCCCCAACCTGCTCAGCTTTCGCTTCGATTTCGAGCCCTCCATTTTTTAACCTAGCGGTGTCGCTAGTTTGCGTTTGCTCCAACAAGCACCATAAGGTTCTCTGCTCATCTCTTCTCACCGCCCAACAAGCAGGATCTTTTCTCATCGCATTCACGTTCGCTCTTTTGTTCGTTAGGTTTTCCGTAAACAGGTAAGCACATCTCAAGATGAAACTTACAAATTTTCTTTGATTTTTTGCATCTGCTATGAAGTCCCCAATCTACTTCATATTACTTTTGTGGTGTTTTGATTTTGGAACCCTAATATGCCAGAAACCCATTTGTAAAGAAAAGTTGATTTAACAAATTCATGTTTGGGAACCTAAATTAGGCGCACAAGTGTGAAATTAGAGAGAAGTTCTTAATCAGTGTTTGTCTAATTTTGAATCAATATATACAATATAATTGCAGTTGGTGATAGTGTTAATTTGAAGAAATGGATGATGTTGGAAAAATACTCACATACTGGTTTAGTACTCTAGTTTAGTAGATTTCATTTAAATAAAGTTACTATTTTCTTGTTTTGACAGTTTGAATATTGAGTTTTAGTTTGCATTAACTTGTGGATACCTAGTTGGCATTTTCTGAATGTAATCAGGAATCAATTAATCATTGCGTGGATTTGTGGAGGTTATTGGCCTTATTCATTTTTTGTTCTGATTTCATGATAGGGTGGTTGAAGGAAGACCACAGAACATTTCCTTATTCATTATTTAGTACTTTACATTGTTGTTTGAATTGGAATTTGGAAGGGAAGGTGCATGATGCAAAAGACAATGGCAAATTACATCATGAATTCTGACTATTAGAAAAAGATTTTAATGTTTTGCAAGCTTTGGAATTGAAGGTGCTATGATGTCTGGAGTTCTTGTTTCAATGATGGAGGTACCTATTTTCATTCCTAGTTATCTTTAATCATATTTTGTTTCCATTTCTCACTAGTCTGGTAAGGCAGATGATTTTCTGGTTGGCTTTTGGCTCATTTTCAGAACTTTATTATGTTCACTTCTCTTTGCAGTCAAATGGTGCATATAAAGCAGAATTTTGTCTGGCGATTGCTACCCCGACCCACCTATTGCTTATGTGTTGACTGTTGAGTTGAGGCATTGGTTAGTAATATACGTGGTGGTGGGATCACAGTTCAATTACTAATATGGAACTGCCTAAGTACTGAATGTAAATCTATTTTTAGTTATATCTGGTACTATTAAATATAAACATAAATATTTGTATACAATTACAATGCAATTAAATCAGTGAATTGAAGATATGGCCTCTATGAAGTATGTAATAGAAAATGTGTAGTACTTCACCTTGTTTTTGTTAAATATTAACACTTGATATCATATTCTAAGGATTTGACATTGGCTTAACCTTTTGTGCAGGTTAACAACATTGATGCTCAGGGAAGACTTACCATGGGAGATGCTCTAGTATATGGTTGTATTTACAAACTTTTCATCTGCTGTCTCCTTATTTTGGTTTTTGGTATCAATTTATACATGCTTGAAAATTGTTTGTTATATGGTTTGGTTTTAGATAATTGCTAACTGGTAGATCAACTCTTGTTCAGATTGTTGACTTGGCAACATAAACAAGGGCCTGTGTAGTTGCTCTTGCCCACTCAATTGCTGGTAATTTATAAGCTAAAATGTTATATTATGTATGGTTCCCACTTTCGACCTATTTTTTACGACCATATATCAATATTTGCTTGTGAAAACTTGGAAAGAGGCCCAGAATTTTAGTTAGCACCGAAAGCTCTTAACTTTTCTATTATTTTGTGGGAATGATAGAGGCTAAAAATATAATTACAAAATGTCATCTGATTATTATTATTATTGCAAACTATTGTTGTCTTCCAAGATGTGTTTACACCCAATAATGACCTAGAAGTTATTGAAGCTTCTAAAGTGAGTGGGGAGAAACTATGGAGGCTGCCACTGGAGGAAAGTTACTGGGAATCATTGAAAATCAGGAATGGCTGATGTGGTGAACACTGGTGGTAGGCAAGGTGGTTCTATTACTGCTGCTCTTTTCTTAAAATAGTTATGTGCTTAATAATGATATAAATCATCATATTATTTCAATTTTTCTTCTCAAACTTATGGGACATTTATGGGACATGTATTTTTTTGGGTTTGGTTTCTGAAACAATATTGGTTATGCAGTTAGTTGTGAAAAGGTTCGATGAATGCATATTTTCAGGGTTCATGGTTAGCTCTAGACATATTTATCTTTACAGATGCAAAGTGAAATAATGCTTACTATTGCAATATTAGTTTTGCAATCCAAAATTTGATTCTACTATTTTTTTTGCCTTGCAATGAGACAATGTTTGATTGGCTGCTCAAATTTGGGGGTGTTCTTATTTTGCATTTTTATTTGGTTTTGCAGTTTTGTGGCTGTTATTGCTATGTCTCCCAAGAAATTTTTCTACATAGGGAAATTGTTAGTGTCTATGGTAATTAAATTTTCATTAAGAGCAATTTTTTCTTTCTCATTATCAAATAGTTGCTTCACTGATTTGATCATTTCTAAAAAATTTTAAGTGTTAACTCTAAATCAATCCAAGTAGTATAACTTACATTTCACTTCTAGGTTCCAAAATCAAGCACACTTAAGCCAAAAAGTAAAACTAAAACCAGAAAGAATTTTGGAATTAAAACCTTTCCCTACTACTTTATATTGCTAGTTTTTTGTTCTTATAAATGTTTATAAAATCTATTTGAGATAATAAATTTTCTCATGTAACTAATCCTTATACTGATGTGGGTCTTTATTGCATACCCTCCTTCCATTTGGTTTTGATACTAATTAGTTTTTCTTTTTCTGTTATGTTTGCCAATTAGGTAGCTATTTGGTTTTGGTACTTATTATTGTTTTGTTAGTATAACATACATGCTCAATGATTGAACTATATTTTGTACTTGCAGGACATTATATTTTCACTTGCAGGACATTCTTATCAATGGCCAATTTCCAGACCTTGAATCTAATTTGTTACCAATGAAAGTCTCTCTTTGGCTCATTGTTGGTATATCTTTCAAATTACAAAGCGGTGAGCTTCTTGACTTTTGTTTACTTTCTTTTCTTTGGATTTGGTGAAATGCTGATTTGTGTTTGGCATTATAAATTTAGACATTGCAATTTCGTAACTTAGATTACTAATTTGCTATGCTAACTATTTAAAACTATATGTTCATATACATTCGTCAAATTTACATTGTGTGAGCTTAGAAACCTAAATAGATGTTAATTTACTCTACTCATTATTCCGATTTCTTGATATATAAATCCATTAATTTAGTTTCTTATTTGGTGTTCATCAATTAAAAAATAGCTTTCACCTCAACTACATGGCATCCAAGACTTTCTCCTCTTTCATCATTAGGTGATTGATTATTTGATTTAGGTTTCATTAGTTATTATTTGTTAATTTGTTGATTTGGTTTTCAGTAAATTGATTAAGGCATGCAGCCAAATTGACCAAAAAAGACTCGATGCACAGAGAAGATTTGAGGGAGAACAGTGCTGAAGCTCAAGTTTCATGTTGGGATATAAGCCCAGTTGACAGACATATCAAAGTAAGCATTGCCATTCTCTTATAAATCAGAATGGTGGTTCCTCTTCATTCATTTTCAGTCTTTTCTGTAGTTTACCTTTGTTGTTTGGCTGATCCAATCCAAAAGATGGTTTTGTTCATCACTTATGTTGTAAACTCACAGAATGTCACAAAGCAAAGGATTTGGTGGAGAAAGCACCTACGCTTTTGAAGAAGGGTGTGACTAAGGAAGAGGCAGAGTCTATTATTGCTAAGTTGAAAGAGATTGGCGCAAAAGCTTCTATGGAATAATAAGGTATAAATTGATGTTGCTGATGGTTTGTGAATTGTGAGTGATACTCTATGTTTTATGTAGAATGGAGTTAGAGTGTGCTACTGCTTTTCTGTTTGTTTTACTTTCTGCCAAATTATTATCTGTGGCGTGAAGATTTTTGTTCTAGGACTGCATTTGGTAAACAATTTAGTTGAACATTTGTTCAATAAGGTAGTCTATGGAGCTTATAGACATGTCATAAGTTATTTTTACTAGTGTATCCAAACACTAATGTAGGTGTTTATGTGATGAAGATCATGAGATAAGCTCTAATAAACTATATGTAAGCCCTTTCAAATGTTCTCCTCCACTGATATGGACGAGTTAGTGTCGCCGATTTTTTCTACTCTGATTCAATATTTTATTCAAAGGAAAGGGTATTGAAAGATATAATATGGAATTAGCACATCTCTAGGTAGCTCCTGAAATCAAACAATAATTTTAGGTATTAATGCTGTAGCTTGAGAGCTTGAGATTTATTTAAAGACAGCAATTGATATAAGTTGCTGAAAATTGTTAATTTTAAATGAACTCAACATTTAGCTGGTGAACTTTTTACTAATGTAGACTGAGTTATCTTGTCATCTACCCTTGTTAGCCTTAGGTGGACAGTGGACTATTTGTGCGTAATTCAACAATGCTAAATTGATTTTTGCAAATGGTGTGGATCTTGCTTCAAAAGAAAAGGTGAGGTGTAGGATGATTGGAGATTGACTCTTACTATTGCCTAGCAATGACTTCTGTGCAGAAAACTTTGATGGCATAAAGTAAGATGTCAAGTTGGGAACTGTGATCAATGATAATAAGCATCTCATACTCTATGTGTTTATAGCATGTCCTGATAATAGGAATAGGGATATACTATATATGGGCATTTAATGTAAGTGACATCATAGAGGTTTTCGGCAATTTCATGTTCTAATTAGTATTTTAATATTGGCTTTGCATAGGTAACAGACGGGATGCAAAAACAAAACATTCCAAGGAGTTTTTAATTTAAAGTGTAGCAGCTAGTGTGTAGCACCCAAGTTCCTATCTGCAGGTTGGTGGAATTCAATGAAGGACTTCTCATAATGCAGGCTGTTACATTTGCTTGTATTTGAACCAATGTTGAAGAATTGGATTATGATGATAGAATCATTTTTGAATTGAAACATAAATGCTACCTGCTGCTACCCTACTGGATATGCCACAATCAAGTGGCATGGACAACTAGAATTGGAGTTGTAACTTGCAATGCAACCCTGATTACTCAATTATTATTTTAAAGAAAAATTACATTAGCGTGGGCCTAGCCGACGCTACGCATTAAGTTGACTATTCTGATGTTGACTTTAGCGTCGGTCAGGCCGACGCTACCTTAATTCGTTGACTTTTTTTAAATAACTAAGTAGCGTCGGCCATGCAAGTAGCGTCGGTTTTAGCGTCGGCCAGGCCCACGCTACAGTTAGCGTCGGCTAAATTTACGGGACGCTACCATTACCTTCGAACATTTTAGCCTCGACACGTGGCCGACGCTACTCCGACGCTAATTCACTGTTAGCGTCCGCTTTTGGCCTGTTAGCGTGGGCTTTTGGCCGACGCTAAAAGTTGTTTTTCTAGTAGTGTTACTACTAACTATATATATTAATAACATGGTTTAGGTGAAGCTAAAGCATACCAGTTGCAACATATTCAGGTGCTGCATATCCCTGAGTACCCATGACTTGAGTAGACACATGAGTTCTATCACCGGTAGGACCCGCCTTAGCCAACCCAAAATCAGAGAGTTTAGAATTGAACTCCTGCAATCCAATTGCATGATTAGAAAGCAGTTCACACACACAAATAACAAAAATTAAGAAATTATTATAAACTAATCAGAGATACTTGTGATTCACGGGTGCATAACACATCCTAAAATAAACTTTCGCTATGTGTTATTACTGTAGTAAACTTTTTTAGATGGATAATAGATAATCTTACCGCATCAAGAAGGATGTTAGAAGCTTTAAAATCGCGGTATATGACTTGTGATTTGGCATTGTGAAGAAATGAAAGTCCTCTAGCAGCACCAATGGCTACTTTCATCCTCACTGACCAAGATAGTGGTTGTGGTCCTCATATCAAAATACAATGAAACTCATAAGAAAGGAAGCAGTATTCTGTTCTTGTTGATTTCTTTCCTTTTGAGCTTCTCTGGTGACAAGCACCCATGAGACTTGACTGTTTGGGAAAAGTTATGAAACAACTTATGACACGTCCATAAGTTGTTTTTTGCTTATTTTCATAAGCTCTCCAAGAATCCTTATGAAAACAGCTTAACTTTATTTTATCTTTAATTATAACATAGGTTATACATAAGTACTTATAAATGTTTAATTCAACTGTTTATCCAAACATGGCCTAGCAATAGTTGAATAGTAGCAAAATATGAATGAAAAGTGCAATGATTATGAAAACTTACTTCTAAAGAGATGATTCTCTAAGCTCCCTTTAGGCATAAACTCATATACCAATAGCCTATTCTCTCCCTCCAAACAATACCCAATTAATTTCACCAAATTAGGATGATGCAGTTGTCCAAGATAATTAACCTCTGTCTGAAAAAACAAAAACATCAAATTCTTTTGTGGCATACAACTACTTTCACCAAAAGTGAAGAATTTAAGATTTAGATGCTCCATACAGCTTCTTTTGTGGCATTGGAGTTACTTTATGCAACTTTCAACTTCTTTTGTGGCATTGGAGTTACTTTCTGCAACTGCCTTGGACAAACCAAACATCTGAAATTGATTCAAACCACATAATATCAACAAATGACAAAGCAGGCCATCCATAATAATTCAGTCAAGAAATTTAGGTACAAAGTACAAACCTTCTTAATTGTTTTCTGAAAGCAGGTTTTGTGTCCATGATGAAGGCTGCTTTTCAGCTTGGCTTTTCTGAGTGTCCATGCTCTCTGAGATTCCAATAGCTGAAACAAGTCACACCCTTAAGTCCCAGTTATCATGAAGCTTAGTCAAATATTAATACCATTCATTATTGTAAAACTAAACACTTTGCTATCACCATTTAGACAAAATATCAAAAACTGCAACAACAATTTTGATTTTACATGATCTAGGGAGACAGAGTCTTAACTTCATGAAAACTAAAAGGCAATAAACTCTCCATCTGATAATCAAACGTAAAGTTCCAAAACAGCAGATACATTAAGTGAAAACAAAACCAATTCTTGCAATGTGTATATAAAGCCATAAAATAAGACCCGAAACTTATGACATGTACAATGGGGTATGCAGAGATATTATTTTCATGAAAGTTTGTACTAGTGAACTGAACAGAAATAACTACCGGGAATCAAAACTAGACAAAGCAAAAGGTAAATGGAAATACAATTCAATTATCATTTTTCTCATTTCATCTGAAATATATCAAAGACACCTTGCAAATTTGTTGATTTGGAATAAAGCAATAGTTCACTACCAAATGCCACAAACTCGTAAGTTTCAGAATCAACAATCAAGGTAATTACAGTATTAGTTTGTGTGTATGAAATCGCTAAACCTTACATCAGAGCATCAGATTCAAGGATATCCTCGAACTGATGCAAGAGATCCATAGGCTTTCCTTTAGAATCAGACTCTTCACTCATATTTGCTGTTTTGACTGATGCCATAACGACTTCCAATAACAAGAGAAAAACAAAGGAACGAATTAATCGCCAATCAAATTTCATTAAATCTACGAGAGGAACTAAGTCACTGAATTATAAGAGAAGCTTCTGCAAAAAATAAAGAAAATCAATAATACTATAAATCAGACCATCTCATTTAACTGAATACAGTACCAGGTACAGAGTCCCCAACAAACTCTTGCCACCCCAAGGTTAAAACACAGGGCCCTTTTGGATTCACATGCCCCCTTTTGAAAGCATTTGAGCATGAAATTTGCAAACACACTTCCAGTAACATAACTTATAGCATTAATTTTCACTCACCACATAGATAAGCAAAAACAAAACAGCAGCAAAGCATGACAGAGATAAAAACTACCTTGAGAATTCGAAGAATGTCAGAAACGTTTTGTTTCATATAACAGAAACTCGAATCAAGTCAAAAAAGAGGAAAAAAAACGCATAGAAAAATTGGGATCCACATTACAGAAATTCGAATCAAGTCAAAAAAGAGGAAATCAAAGATGAATCGAAGAAAAGGATGATGGAGATTTAGGATTAGGGTTTCACCTTTGCAATCGATGGAGAACCACAGTGATGAGCGATGGAAAGGAAGATGGAGAACCACGGTGATGAGCAATGAAAAGGAAGATGGAGAACCACGATGGAAGAGATGAGTGATGAGTGATGAAAAGGAAGATGGAGAACCACGATGGAAGAGATGGGGGAGAGTACGAACGGTGAATGAAAGTGAGAGGGAGCGAATAGAGATGGGAAGTAGAAAAGTCTAACTTTTTTTGTTTCTATAACGGGTGGTTTTGTGACCCGTTATGGAAGCCTAAATTTTTGGACTTTTTATAACGGTTATGTAAGGGAACCGATATGAAAGATGGTTTTTGCACTTTCTATATCGGTTCCTGTGGCAACCGATATAAAAATTGTAATTTTAATTACAAAACTGCCACCGCGTCACTTTTAATATCAGGCCGTTTTTAACCGATATAAATGACAGTTATAAAAGGCATTTTTTCCACTAGTGAATCAGTAACATAACGGCTAGTCACCATAAATATGGTAGCCTGTTGTTTTAATTTTCGCGCCATGAGTCACATCCACTCGGCTGGACAACAACACACAAAGGGGCATTTGTTAACAGCCAAAATAAAGTGAGTTATTGGCCGATGGAAAAAAGGGGGTTTTACGGCCAAGATGGGCGCCGAGGAGAAAACACTTGCCATAATATTCGGGCTGGGCATGGAAAGAACGTATTTGGAAGCTCCGAAGGAGTGAAGACAAGGTACCGAGGTACCATGAGACTTGGTTGGAAGGAGCCTCGACCACGAAGTAACTCGGCTGAGGAGTCAACAACCGAAGGTTAAAGAAAGGCACGACTGAGAAGGGTTGTGGCCGACGCAAGGAATACTTGCTTGGAGCGCAAGTATTCAATGCACGTGGGCATACTGCATTGGAGCGGTTAAGATCAATGAGCAGAAGACTTCGCGGAAACCGGAACGACTAGAGTTTTACCCACTAACCGTGCTAGTGAGGTCGTGGAGGAATGGATTCCGAGTTTCTAGAGATTGGGTTTAATTAGAACCGTTGATCATAATTAATCCAACGGTGGGAAGATATAGGCTCAAGTAGTGGCCAACGAAGGCTCATGTATATATATAGTAACACTTGTACATTTCAAAAAACACATCAATCAATACACAAAGTCTTTACTTATTCTATTTTCTTTTTCGCTTTTCTTTATGCTTTCTTAGTTTTCCCGTCAATCGCTTGAAGAAAGAGGAATCACAGACTGTCCAAAACTCTAGAAGATCCCACGGCTAGGATACAAGTGTTTGACGACAACAGTCATTTAAGTTATTTTTTGTAACGAATTGGTTCTTTAACCTTTTTTTGTACCTATGTGGTCCTTTGAGTTAGATAATGTATACACTGTTGTCCCTTTTCAGTATTTCTGTTTCAAACATTCCCCGTTGGCATAAACGGCGCTGACGTGGCTGTGTTAATCCGAGTAGGTTCCTAGGAAAGAGAGGTGGGTCACAATGGACACTCTTAAGTACCAAGTCTTTCCTAGCCAGAACTTTCCCCAAACAACACTGGTTTCAAGAACAAGCCGAAGAGATTAGGGATGAGTCGCGGACTAGGTCGCTCTCTTTAAGACGTTTCGTGGCACTGCTCCAAGGTGCAAGCAGGCTATCAACGACGTCCCCAGGATAAAACCGGCCAGTCGAAACTGCTAAGAAAGTTCACTGCACCGTGAAAATTCGCTCTAAGATATACACCCTCAATATGGTTATGAAAAACCACTCTTTAGAAATTAAGCTTGGAAATGCTTCAAGCTTTCTAGAGAAGAAAGAAATTTTGGTTATGAAAAACCACTCTTTAGAAACTAAGCTTGGAAATGCTTCAAGCTTTCTAGAGAAGAAACAAATTTAGGGAGAAGAGAGAAAATTTGAGGAATGATTTATCGTCAAGTGGTGTAAGAAATAAGTGAGGAGGAGTCTCCCTTTTATAGGCTTTTTACACTATAGAAGTGTTTAGTCTACCCAATGTGGGAATTTTTCCAATTCACACTTAACAAAGTTTCAACAATCCCCAACTTGAATTTAAAAAGGAGTTTCAGAAGTAGCGTCAAATGCTTCCATAAGATTGTGCATAAACAGAGGTGTCTTACGACTTGAACCTTTGCATAGCGGTTAAGATTTAGATTCAACAAGGTAGTAGTCCCATCCTTTGAGATGTAGCAGTCCCATCCTTTGAGATGTAGTTTGGACTTTCTCCCTAGCTAATCCTTTCGTCAAAGGATCAGCTAAGTTCTGATCAGTGCGTACATGATCTACTCTCATAGCTCCTTTTGAGAGACATTCTTTCAGAGTGCTGTGCTTCTGACATATTTGTCGTCTTTTACCGTTGAAATAACGGTTCTCTATTTTTGCATTAGCCGCGGTACTATCGCAGTGGATCAGCACAGCTGGCATCGGTTTTTCCCATAAAGGGATCTCTGCTAGTAAGCATCTCAACCCGCTAGCTTCTTCACTAGCGGTTGCCAATGCTATCATTTCAGACTCCATAGTGGACTGAACTAATATGGTCTGTTTCATAGATTTCCAAGAGACAACACCACCAGCTATACTAAATATATAGCCACCAGTTGCTTTGGAATCATTTGATAGAGTATTCCAATCTGCATCACTGTATCCTTCAAGTACAGTAGGAAATCTCTGATAATGGAGTCTGAGATTCATGGTCCTTTTAAGGTATCTCATGACTCTCTCGATAGTGTGCCAATGCTCTATGCTAGGTTGACTAGTAAACCTGCAAAGCAATCCCACAACATAGGCAATGTCGGGTCTAGTACAATCAGTGGCAAACCTTAGGCTGCCAATGATGCTCGCATATTCCGTTTGTCTAACACTGTCACCAGTGTTCTTAAAAAGTTTGACACTCGGATCATATGGTGTAAAGCAGGTTTACAATCAAAATAATTGTATTTCTTTAAGATCTTCTCAATCTAATGAGATTGATCCAAAGAAATTCCCTTCTCGGACCTAGTGATTTTAATACCAAGTATGACATTGGCTTCTCCGAGGTCTTTCATATCAAAGTTGTTGCACAACAGTGATTTCACCTTATTAACAGCATGAATGTTTGATCCAAATATGAGTAAGTCGTCTACATAGAGACATATGATAATGCAAATGTCATTCTCAATGTTGTAATATATGCATTTGTGACTTTCATTCACTTTAAACCCATTCGATATAATCAAATTATCAAACTTCTCATGCCATTGTTTAGGAGCTTGTTGAGACCATACAAAGACTTATCCAACTTACAGACCTTGTGTTCTTGCCCAAGAACTACAAAAACTTCAGGTTGCTCCGTATAGATTTCTTCTTCTAATTCACCATTTAAAAAATCAGTTTTGACATCCATTTGGTGTACTTCCAAATTGTAAATAGCGGCCAACGAAATTAGTGCCCTGATGGATGTAATTCTAGTAACAGGTGAATATGTGTCGAAGAAATCTATATTCTCTCTTTGTCTAAAACCTTTGGCTACAAGGCGAACCTTGTATTTATCAACAATGCCGTCAGGTTTTAGTTTCTTTTTCAAAATCCATTTACAACCAATTGGTTTTCAACCAGGAGGCAAGTCCACTAAGTGCCATGTCTTGTTAGACTCTAGAGAATCTTTCTCGTCATTGATGGCTTCTTGCCACAAATCGGCATCCAAAGAAGACTATGCTTCTTGAATGCTAGTTGGATCCTCTTCTAACGTATAGACCATATAATCGGGTCCATAATCCTTATTAACACGTGCTCTCTTACCTCTTCGAGGTTCTATTTCCCTTTGTTCGTTGTTTTCAACGCTCCTAGGCACATAAACTTGAGTAGTTCCGGTGCCCCCACTATTTCTAGATTTAAAAGGGAATTCATTTTCATAAAAGTCAACATTATTTGACTCTATGGTCACTTTAGCTTTAAGGTCATAAACCTGTAAGCTTTACTGTTTACTGCATACCCAATGAATACACATTCATAGGCTCTACTGGCGAGTTTAACTCTTTTTGGGTCTGGAATCCTGACATAGGCCAAGCAACCCAAGATTCGAAAATAAGACACATTAGGTTGTCTTTTCTTTATGATTTCATAAGGAGAAATTTTGCTCTTAGACTTTGGAAGTCTATTCAGGACATAACTTACAGTTAACAAAATTTCCCCCCACCAGTGAGATGCAGCACCAAAATAAAGCATAATAGCAACTACCAATTCGGTAAAAGTTCTATTCTTTCTTTCTGCTTTACCATTCATTTCGGGAGAATATGGTGCAGTCGTTTCATGTATAATTCCATTAAATTAATGGGAATCATACTCCATTTCTCAATTGCTATAAAAGCTCTTAACCTTTCTATTTAATTGATTTTCAAAATCTGTAATGGAAAACTTTGAATATGTCAAGCACTTCACTTTTATTTTTCACAAAGTATATACAATGTAGTCAAATCAATTATAAATAAAAGTCGTAAACTATCGTTTTCCATTTCTGGTTAACGTTCTATCTTATTCGCATATATCTGAGTTAGTCAAAACTAATGCTCAGATTTCCTTACTGATTTATGCGAAGTCCTGAAAATTCTTGCTTGACTACAAAAATCACATTTTTTTTGAAAAGAATGCATTTGTTTACACGTCAAAGTCAAACACGTCTAAAAAAAATAGTATAGCGTTCAAAACTTCCGATAGACGAAGTAAACAATGCATTAAAAAAATATTCACCAGACTCAACATACTTTTCCCTTTTTTTCAGCAACGATCTATGTTCGGAAAATAGCATGATCACGTCGAGCAAAGCCAGTGACCATCCACCAACCTTCGCAATTATCAACAATGTTGATTTCATAAATTATAGCAACCGATTGCTATTCAGTCAGGTTAGCCTGCGGGGCAGAGCTTGGCCTGTTCCTACACTTGCATGTCATATGACCTGGTCACTCGCAACTTAAACAATTAAATGGAGGAGCAGCATCATTCTTAGGTTGTGGTGGTGGTTGAGGCTTAGGATATGGGGACTTTGGAGGGTTCCCATTCTTGTTGCGGTTCTTTTGAATCTGATTACGGTTTTAATTTTGAAAGGTTTTCTAGAAAGTTATATTGCAATTTTCAAAATTATATATTGCAATATATCATGAAACACATAACTTCTCAAAAAATGTTATTGCTAATGAGATCAAAAGCAATTCTATGATATAAAACATAATATAAAACCATTAACCGTTAAATGTTAACCACTAACGGAAACAAAAGATATGAATAAAAAATAATTTCAAAAAATATGAATTAAAAAAATTCATTCTTATAGAGATGATTATTCTCTTTCCGTAGAATTAAAAATTATAGAGATAATCATTCTCTTTCTATTATTATACCGTATAGAGAAAACAATTCTCTTTCTGTTGATAAATAGTATAGAGAAAATTATTCTCTTTCTATAGAAATATTTCTTTTTCAGAGCATCACAGACATCCCTGGTGGACTTACAGGTACTGTAATAATCATAAAGATCATCAGTTAGTCCGTTCAGAATAAAATTCTTACAGAGATAGTCATGCTCCTTCCATAGGAGTATTTCATTTGCGGTTTTAGTCTGTCCAGCTATTTCAGCGGAACCAGCACCAGTAATTTCTTCAGTTGTCATGGCTTAATTAGAAACGTCTTAAAAATGTTAATCCGAGTAGGTTCCCGGGAAAGAGAGGTGGGTCACAATGGACACTCTTAAGTACCAAGTCTTTCCTAGCCAGAACTTTCCCCAAACAACACTGGTTTCAAGAACAAGCCGAAGAGATTACTGGCATGAGTCACGGACTAGGTCGCTCTCTTTAAGATGTTTCGTGGCACTGCTCCAAGGTGCAAGCAGGCTATCAACCACGACGTCCCCAGGATAAAACAGGCCAGTCGAAACTTCTACGAAAGTTCACTATACCGTGAAAATTCGCTCTAAGATATACACCCTCAATATGGTTATGAAAAACCACTCTTTAGAAACTAAGCTTGGAAATGCTTCAAGCTTTCTAGAGAAGAAAGAAATTTTGGTTATGAAAAACCACTCTTTAGAAACTAAGCTTGGAAATGCTTCAAGCTTTCTAGAGAAGAAAAAATTTAGGGAGAGGAGAGAAAACTTGAGGAATGATTTATCGTCAGGTGGTGTAAGAAATAAGTGAGGAGGAGTCTCCTTTTTATAGGCTTTTTACACTATAGAAGTGTTTAGTCTACCCAATGTGGGACTTTTTCCAATTCACACTTAACAAAGTTTCAACAGGCTGTAGAGGCTTTCTTGGCGGCACACATTTGCTGAGTCATTAGTTTTAATTAATTTTTATTAAAAATAAAAAAATGAAAACCCCATGTGCATCATCTTCATCCTCCTTCAGTTTTTCCAAATTCACCCAAATCTGTATTTTTCAACATCACATTAGATCTGACTTTCCAGAAGAACGATTGATTTAGTAGATCAAAATCAATCGTTGTTCGTCTTATTTCTCATAAACCATAATTTCATACTTTTTTGCTAAATTTACCAATTTCAACAGTGATGAGAAATATTCCTCCCACTGTTAAGACTTCAACATCTGTTGGCCATGTAGTTGATTCTTTTTTATAAGCAAAATATTATATGAAAAGGTGTACAAGGGCCCCCAACCCTTACATATAAAAGGGGCATCATTAAAACTGTTACCAAGTGGCTTCAGTCTCAAGAGGGGGGGTGAATTGAGATTTAAAACTTTTCAGATCTTTCGAAAACGTTTTTCCCCTTTTCAATGACTTAGATCAATTTTCGCGCAGATTAAGTGCAAGCGAAGGAATTAGAATATAAAGCAGTAAAGCGGTATAACAGTAAAGCAGGAAAGCAGTAAAGCACGCAGAGATTTATCCTGGTTCGGTCACCTCCTAGTGACCTACGTCCAGTCCTCACACCCTTGTGAGATTTTCCACTAACCAAAACAACAAGGCTTACAGGTGCCTTGGAAAACCTTTACAGACTCAGGCACTCTCCTCCTAGGATACCCCACCTATGGAGAGCCCTCAAATCTAACAATACACTAACAAGAGATACCCCACCCCTGTTACAATCAACTGCCCTAGAAAGATACCCCACTTCCTAGTACATGCAGCTACCCTAGAGAGATACCCCACTCCCTAGAAACAAAACACAACAATTAAATAATAACAAACGTAAAGACAGAAATACCTCTAATGAAGGCAGATATTACAACTTGAAGAACGCAACCCCAACTAACTCTTAGCAACAGATCAGCTCAGATGGACCAACGGTGCGTGACGAGCAAAAGTAAAAGCGTAAAGAGTTTTTCTCAAAAAGTTCTCTGATTCGTGAAATGGGTTGTTCTGTGAAAATGAACGTGAAGCACTGCCTATTTATTGGCTATGAGGAAATTAAGTTTACGTTGAAAATATTGTAGGAATCGATTCTTTGATGAATGCATTTGATCTAGGAATCGATTTATTTAAGTGAGGAATCGATTTATTTTTGTTTGAAAAATAGATACAATCGATTCTTGAGTACCCTGGAGAGCTAGGAATCGATTCTATACTTAGTGAAAATATGTATGAATCGATTCTCAGCTTGCCTGAGACATGTGGGAATCGATTCTCAGTTAAGTGCAAAAGAGTGGGAATCGATTCTTCCCTCAAAATTGTTTGGCTCAGAAATCGATTTATGTACTGAAAATACATGACTTGACAATCGATTCTTCCTTTTCTGTTTTTACCCGAAAATCGATTTTGATGTATGTTTATGCATGAGGAAATCGATTTTATGTTTTTAAAGATGATAGGTATGTTTACGTAAGTATGCATGCATCTTTGAAAAACTTGTGAGTGTGTGAGATTTTAACATACGAGTTGATCGTACCTGATCAATACGATGAGTTGTTGCAGTCTGATGATGTTGCTCGGTCGTTGGGACGAAGGACCGAGTTCTGAGTCGCACGCGGGTGGTACCTGCAAAGGCACCCCAACGCTCAAGTCAGAGGTGCTTCAACGGGCAGGGTCACAAGGTGAGTAAAACGTCCCTGAAGCCACATGCTGGTGTGGTATATATAATGTTGGCTGCGCAGGCGTTCTAGGCGTTGCGCTTTTTGCGGAGCCGGCCGCGTCTTGCGGAGCAAGTCAGGTATTGGGCCGCGCTGGGCCTGTTGGGTAAAATTGGGCTTCGAGCCCACTCCGGAACAGTTGCCCCCCAAGCCTAGGTCGCCTGGGGGCGGGCTAAGGCTTGATTCCTTGCCCCCCAGCGTGGTAACAAACGACCGTTCTGGAACGGCGACTGGTCGAACGTAATATGGTCAATCGCTAATTGGTTGACTGCGTGGTCGCTGCAACGCGGCCTGGTCACACGGGGCCAGGTGCCGTCTCGGGGATGATGCCTGACAATCAATCGTCATGAATGCTGAGGCGACAGTTACTTTAATGAGGTGACGTTTAAAGACTCGAGGAGTTTAAGCAATGATGGTACGTGAAGAGTCGCGCCTCTTCGCTTCCGGCCCATGGTGATGGTTGGCCCATTATATATAGGGTTCAAGGGAAT
Organism: Astragalus membranaceus; assembly: GCA_039519185.1. NCBI lineage: Eukaryota > Viridiplantae > Streptophyta > Magnoliopsida > Fabales > Fabaceae > Astragalus > Astragalus membranaceus. Next base: position 60,429,528 of record CM076854.1, read on the forward strand.
TTCCATTTGCACGTTTCTTCGATCTCCTCTGCTCTCGCTGATCGCTCGCTTCTGCCAAAGCTCGCTCGCTCCTGCCAAAGCTCGCTCGCTCTCGCCGAAGCTCGCTCGTTCTTGCTAAAGCTCGCTCGCAATCAGCTCGCTCGCAATCAGCTCGCTCGCATTCAGCTCGCTCCAATTCCAGGTAACTACGACCGCCCTTCCTTTATTTCCATTTATGTTTCACCTGGTGGAGGGGGTGTCAGGTCTGGGGACGACCACGTCGACCCCTTCCCACGCGCGAGCAAGACCTTGACTGTTATTCCCCTCCACAGGTTCATTCTGGTGCGGACCAAACAAACCCGCTGTATCTCTGGAATCCCGGCCGTTTCTCTTGCGCACAATATGACCCGACCAGTGGAGCAAAGTTCTGCGCACGCCCGGTCGTCTTCTTCTAACGACGAATCTTCCTCTGGGTCTTCGACCCTGAACTGGACTTCCTCTAGCAAATCCGGGACTCGGCCGGACAGAAGTGGGGCGCCGTTCACCGAGGCTGTGGTCGATGACACCGCAGAAAGCAACGCACGGGTTGCTTGTGACGAAGGTATTGGCCAGACTGCGGCCGACGGCTCTGTGACGGCCGACAGAGGCCAACAGGGCGACTATCGAGAAGATCCAGAGGTCGCAGCTGCAAAGGACATGTCTTGGGGTTCTCTTAACTTGAGAGGTCAACGCAGCAAACTGCAAAACGCTGCTACTCCCGGTATGTCGTAAAATAAACAAAGTGCGGCACCGACTGCAAAACCATGCTAATCCCGGTGTATCGCGCAACACAACAAGTACGGCACCGACTGCAAAACCATGCTAATCCCGGTGTATCGCACAATAATCTTTAACACAACACCGACTGCAAAACCATGCTAATCCCGGTGAACTCCCCTACCAATAGTACATTCTCCCATTGGCATGGAGCCTAGGGAAGGGGATCATGACTGCCCCGCCTAGTATGTTACACATGGGTCGTCACCCAACTCGATATACTATATACGTATATCTACAACGCTATGAACCCACGGTCCATCAAATCAGATAATCAATGAAACACTTTTAATTCCACATTTTATAAAAATCCAAGTTCACACTCGCACTCTAGTTGACCACATTTCGACACAATTTTCAACTTCGAAAATATTTTATAAAACCCTTTTGAAACGTACTCAAAATCATGGCATGATAAGCCTAATATCATTATAGAAGGGTTAGGAAAGGATTAGGAGAGGATTGGAATCGAAACGGAATCATTTAGGGCACTTTGAAAATTTTGGGCAGGACTAGGCGCACGGGTCGTGCCCCAGGACGCACGGGTCGTGCGCCCTGTTAGACAATTTTTTTACACTGAACCCGAACCAGGCGCACGGGTCGTGTGCCTGAGACGCACGGGTCGTGCGCGTTTGACAGCATTGCCAAAATGCCCTGTTTTATGAAATTTTGCTTTCCGATCGATCCGAAACTCGCCCCGATCGATTCCTAACTCAAAAACAGACAATGCCAGACAATATACCAGTCCAATCAACATCAAACAATCAAGCAATTCAATCAAAAACTCAACGATTACGAATTTCGTTAAAACGCGATATATTTCAAAATAACGTTTTCGACTCAAAATCTTTCGAAAACAAGTCACACAATTCATCTCAAAATGGAATAAGCCTAAACGTGAGTAAAACTCACCCTTGAAGCGAGAGTCGTTGCCGAGCCGAAATCACCGATATGTCAAAATCACCGAATCGAACCCAAACAACACCGAACCGCTCCTAACTTCGTTCCGAGCTTCCAATCGCGTTCAATCCGCTCCTAGCTTCGTTCCTAAGCATGATTCAATCATCAATTTGATCACACAATTCACGATTTCGCCAAATCACCTCCAAAACCTCCCCAAATTCGTAGGCCATAAAATAGGGGAAAAACCGGATGAAATCTTACCTAGCTCTTGGGTTATGATGAGGAGAGTGAGATGATGAAGATGGTGAATTTTGGGGCTTGGGGGAGTGATCCTTCTTCTTCTTCTTTCTTCTTTCTCTTCTCCTTTCTCTTCTCCTTTCTTTTCTTCTTTCCTCTTCTCTGCGTATTCTTCTTTCTTTCCTTTCTTCTTTTCTTTCTTTTATTTAAACACACACACACACAAACACATATTTAATTAATAAATAAGTGGTAGCATGGTCCAGTTACCATATTGATCTGGATCCTTTATTTCGAATCCAAAACTTCCTTGATCCGTATTATCCGGTTAACGATCTAATGCCATCCAATAAATAATTTTAGCACTTAATAAATTTACCAGTCGAGTACTAAATTATTTCTATTGGGTCAACATCCAAATAATTCGCCTAATTATTTTGAGGATGTTACATTCTCCCCTTCTTAAAAGAATTTTGTCCTCAAAATTAAACACAACGTACCTTAAGAAAACAAATACGGATACTGAGTCCGCATATCGTCCTCCAACTCCCAAGTAGCTTCCTCGACGGAAAAACCATCCCAAACCACCTTGACAATGGGAATTGACTTCGTCCGCAGCGTCCTCTCGCCACGTTCCATGATGTAATTCGGGTGAGGTTGGAAAGACAAGTCCGGTCGGAGGTCAATCGTTTCAAAATCTAACGGTTGACTTGGATCGGGAATGTACTTTCGCAATTGAGACACATGGAATACATCATGCAGTTTTGACAATGGAGGAGGCAAGGCAATACGGTATGCAAGAGGCCCAACTCGCTCGATAATTTGGAAGGGTCCAATATACCGAGGACTGAGTTTCTTCACTCGTAATGCTCTACCTGTGCCAATTGTTGGTGACAATCTCAAAAACACATGATCACCCGACTCAAACTCTAACGGCCTTCTTCTTTTGTCGGCATAACTCTTTTGCCTATTTTGAGCAGCTTTCATTCTTTCCCTGATTTGGCGGATCTTTTCAGTAGTGTCTTGAATCACCTCGGGTCCTAACAATCGATTCTCACCGACTTCCCACCAACACAATGGAGTTCTACATTTCCTTCCATACAAGGCCTCAAAAGGTGCCATTCCGATACTGGAATGATAACTGTTGTTATATGAAAATTCTACCAACGGAAGATGATCCTCCCACTTCTTCCCGTTATCAAGTACCGAAGCCCTAAGCATATCCTCTAATGTCTGGATAGTTCTCTCAGTCTGACCATCGGTCTGCGGGTGATAGGCGGTACTAAGAAGTACTTTAGTTCCCAATGCTTCATTCAAAGCTTTCCAAAATCGAGAAGTGAATTTCGGATCTCGATCCGACACTATACTGGTAGGAACCCCATGTAACCTTACTATGTTCCTCAAATACACCTCAGCTAACTTGGATACTTTACTGCTAGAACGAACTGGAATAAAATGAGCTGATTTGGTTAACCGATCCACAACTACCCAAATGGAGTCGTTACCGACTTGAGACCTTGGCAACGCCATTACAAAATCCATAGAAATGTTTTCCCATTTCCACACTGGCACGTCTAATGACCGTAGCAGACCAGCAGGCTTCTGATGTTCTATCTTAACTTTTTGACAAGTTAAGCATTGTGATACGAATTCAGCAATTTCTAACTTCATTCCCGGCCACCAATACATCTGTTTTAAATCTCTATACATCTTGGTGGATCCAGGATGTATAGAAAATAAACTCCGGTGTGCTTCCTCTAGCACTTGCTTTTTAATACTCTCATCGTCGGGCATACAGATCCTACCGTTGAAACAAATAACCCCATCACTATCCTCGGTAAAATCTGGCAACACTTTCTGTGATTGTAGTTTCACATCAACTCCCTGTGCTAAGCGAATAGAATCCCTTATGGAACTAGAGATCCTCATGTAGCTCAACACCAACCGGTTCCTTTTTGGCTTTGAATCCACATTTAAGTCCCGGAAAGACTCCAACAATTCCATTTCATGCATCATTAATCCTGCTATATGAATGGATTTCCTACTTAGTGCATCGGCTACAACGTTAGCTTTTCCCGGATGATACTTCAATTCGAAGTCATAATCCTTCAGAAATTCCACCCACCTTCTCTGCCTGTTATTCAACTCTTTCTGATCAAACAAATATTTCAAACTTTTATGATCACTGAAGACTTCGAAACGAGACCCATACAGGTAATGTCTCCAAATCTTTAGTGCGTACACAATAGCTGCTAACTCCAAATCATGAGTCGGATAGTTCTCTTCATGACTCTTCAACTGTCTAGAGGCATAAGCTACAACTTGTTGGTTCTGCATGAGGACACATCCCAAACCCTTCCCAGAAGCATCGCTGAAAATCTGAAATTCCAAAGACGGATCTGGAAGAATTAGGATTGGAGCAGAAGTCAACTTAACCTTCAATTCTTGAAAACATTCCTCACAATCGGCATCCCATATAAACGGTTGGGCCTTACGAGTCAACCGGGTAAGTGGGAGAACCAGTTGTGAGAAACCTTGAATAAACCTCCTATAGTAACCAGCTAGACCCAAGAAACTTCTTATTTCTGTAACAGATGTCGGTCTTTCCCAGTTCAATACAGCTTCCACCTTACTGGGATCCACGGCAACTCCCGATTGGGAAATCACGTGTCCCAAAAACTTTACTTCCGGCATCCAGAAGTCACACTTCGACGGCTTGGCATACAACTTCTTTTCCCGTAGTACGTTCAGAACAATGCGGAGATGTTGGACATGAGCCTCAATGGTCTTAGAGTATACCAAGATGTCATCAATAAAAACTACTACAAACTGATCAAGGTACGTGTGAAACACTCGGTTCATGTAATCCATGAATACCGCTGGAGCATTAGTCAAACCGAAGGGCATCACTACGAACTCGTAATGTCCATACCTCGTACGGAAAGCTGTCTTCGGAATATCTAAGGCTCGTACCTTTATTTGATGATAGCCCGATCTAAGATCAATTTTTGAAAATACCATTGCACCTCGAAGTTGGTCAAGCAAATCGTCTATCCTTGGCAATGGATATTTGTTTTTAATAGTCACCTTGTTGAGTTGACGGTAGTCAATACACAACCTCATGCTTCCGTCCTTCTTCTTAACTAGCAATACCGGAGCACCCCATGGAGAAGCACTCGGTCGGATAAACCTCTTCGATATTAACTCTTCAAGTTTAGACTTCAATTCCTTCAATTCTAAAGGAGACATCCTATAAGGGGCAATAGATATCGATCCTGTACCAGGAATCAATTCTATTGAGAATTCTACCTCTCTGTCAGGAGGTAAGGATGAAACTTCCTCTGGAAAGACATCTAGAAATTCATTTACCACTTGCACAGATGACAGGTCTAAACCCGTTTCAGTAGATGCAGACAACATAATAAGAATAGCTTCCGCACCTTGGAATAATGACTGGCTTGCTTCGGTGTAAGAGATCGTCACTTCAGAATCTGCCTGTGTTAAGCCTATGGATTCGGAGGCGAAGCTAATGGTTCGGTCGGCACAGTTGATTGTTACATGATTTTCAGCCATCTAATTCATGCCCAGAACAATGTCCATACTTCTCATAGGCAAGCAGATAAATTTCACAACAAACTGTCGGTCGCCTATGACAAGTAGGCAATTTTCACATAATGATTGGGTCTGGACACGACCCTTGGCAGCAGTTAAAATAGTTATCGGTTCGGATAGCTCAGACAATGCTAATCCCAACCGATCCACACATGCTTGCGAGATAAAACAGTGAGTTGCACCAGAATCATATAAAATATTGACTGAATTATTAAAAAGAGATCCCGTACCCCTCAAAAGATTATCCGTAGGAGTGATGGTTCAAGCATCTAGAGTGTTGATTCTTCCCTGACCAGGAGCATTTGGTGCTCTTTGGAAATTCTTCTTTGTCGGGCACTCATTGGCATAATGGCCCTCTCCATTACAAACATAGCACCTATTAGATTTGTGTTCGCAACTGCCGTGGTGATACCTTCCGCACTTAAAACAATTCCTAAACTTCATTTGGTCGGCCGTTTGCACCTGCTTTCCTTTATAATTACCACTCTTGCCCGAGTCATGCTTGGGACCCATCGGAGAACTAGATGACCCAGTGTTCCTCTTGCTCTGATGGAATGCCTTTCTGCTTGCATACAACCTTGACAAATCACTTTCGGCGATATAAGCTTGTTGTACCATGGCTGCATAGTTGGTTCTCGGAAAAGAACTAAGACTTTGAGCAATATCCTCTCTCAACCCATATTTGTACCTGTCAGTTTTCCACTGGTCACTTGGGGCATATCCAGCTAAACCGAAGAATTGATACAACTCTTCAAATTTAGCCGTGTATTGGCCCACGGTCAAGCCTCCTTGTGTAAAAGTCAAAAACTCATTTTCCTTATCCAACCTCATAGCCGTGGGGAAGAATTGTTCCAAAAATGATGTTCGGAAATTGTCCCAAGTCGGGGGAGTTCCCATTGTCTCCATCATGGCCCTAGCATTTGTCCACCCGTTATTGGCCTCTCCCTTCAACATATGGGATGCCAACCTCAACTTATCTTCATCGGTCACTTGCATTGTTACAAAGATCTTTTCAATGTCGTCCAGCCAATGTTGTGCTCTCATGACATCCGGTCCACCTCTAAACTCGGAGGGCTTCATTTTCAGGAACTCTGTGAAAATTCTCCTTGGGTTCACTTGTGGCTCTGGGGCTTGATGCTGCTGAGCATTTTGCTGTAGGATTTGTTGCTGCTGATGCATAAGCATCATGTCTTGCATCATTTTCTGCTGGTTTTCAATGACATTCTGCATCCACTCAAAATTTGGATCAACAGGAGGAGGAACGCCTCTACCTCTTCTGGCCATGATTCTGCGAAATATGCACAAGGTATTAAGTTGATCAAGCTCAATGTCTAATAGCATACTAAGAAAATCACGACTGGAAAAAGCAAAGACCTTATAAGCTAAGTCCGACTAGGTCGAACCGCTCTGATACCAACTGTAACACCCTGGTATTTTTATTTATTAAAAATACCCAAGTGCACATTAGAAACACATCAGAGATATAAAATTCCTGCATGAATACTGAACACTGCAAAATAGTTTTCACTGGACAACAGCCAAGCAGTCTTAATACACATAAGACCATAAAATTCAGCGAACTATCCTGCTCAGTATCATACAAGAAAGCGGAATAAAGGATAACATAACACTGATGTCATAGTGTTGTGATACATGGACAACAGAAGGAAAATAAACTTAAACGTAAAACTAAGTCATCATCCATCTCTCGGGGCCACCTACTCGTGCCTCTGAGTTTTCTTCTGTCCCTGTTTATCTGTAAAACAACAACATTTAAACAGTGAGATACAATCTCAGTGAGTTCTACCGAGACCCCTACTAACACTCTCGGTTCATTTATTAGTTCTTTTATAGCTTAACACGACACCGACTGCAAAACGCTGCTACTCCCGGTATGTCGTAAAATAAACAAAGTGCGGCACCGACTGCAAAACCATGCTAATCCCGGTGTATCGCGCAACACAACAAGTACGGCACCGACTGCAAAACCATGCTAATCCCGGTGTATCGCACAATAATCTTTAACACAACACCGACTGCAAAACCATGCTAATCCCGGTGAACTCCCCTACCAATAGTACATTCTCCCATTGGCATGGAGCCTAGGGAAGGGGATCATGACTGCCCCGCCTAGTATGTTACACATGGGTCGTCACCCAACTCGATATACTATATACGTATATCTACAACGCTATGAACCCACGGTCCATCAAATCAGATAATCAATGAAACACTTTTAATTCCACATTTTATAAAAATCCAAGTTCACACTCGCACTCTAGTTGACCACATTTCGACACAATTTTCAACTTCGAAAATATTTTATAAAACCCTTTTGAAACGTACTCAAAATCATGGCATGATAAGCCTAATATCATTATAGAAGGGTTAGGAAAGGATTAGGAGAGGATTGGAATCGAAACGGAATCATTTAGGGCACTTTGAAAATTTTGGGCAGGACTAGGCGCACGGGTCGTGCCCCAGGACGCACGGGTCGTGCGCCCTGTTAGACAATTTTTTTACAGTGAACCCGAACCAGGCGCACGGGTCGTGTGCCTGAGACGCACGGGTCGTGCGCGTTTGACAGCATTGCCAAAATGCCCTGTTTTATGAAATTTTGCTTTCCGATCGATCCGAAACTCGCCCCGATCGATTCCTAACTCAAAAACAGACAATGCCAGACAATATACCAGTCCAATCAACATCAAACAATCAAGCAATTCAATCAAAAACTCAACGATTACGAATTTCGTTAAAACGCGATATATTTCAAAATAACGTTTTCGACTCAAAATCTTTCGAAAACAAGTCACACAATTCATCTCAAAATGGAATAAGCCTAAACGTGAGTAAAACTCACCCTTGAAGCGAGAGTCGTTGCCGAGCCGAAATCACCGATATGTCAAAATCACCGAATCGAACCCAAACAACACCGAACCGCTCCTAACTTCGTTCCGAGCTTCCAATCGCGTTCAATCCGCTCCTAGCTTCGTTCCTAAGCATGATTCAATCATCAATTTGATCACACAATTCACGATTTCGCCAAATCACCTCCAAAACCTCCCCAAATTCGTAGGCCATAAAATAGGGGAAAAACCGGATGAAATCTTACCTAGCTCTTGGGTTATGATGAGGAGAGTGAGATGATGAAGATGGTGAATTTTGGGGCTTGGGGGAGTGATCCTTCTTCTTCTTCTTTCTTCTTTCTCTTCTCCTTTCTCTTCTCCTTTCTTTTCTTCTTTCCTCTTCTCTGCGTATTCTTCTTTCTTTCCTTTCTTCTTTTCTTTCTTTTATTTAAACACACACACACACAAACACATATTTAATTAATAAATAAGTGGTAGCGTGGTCCAGTTACCATATTGATCTGGATCCTTTATTTCGAATCCAAAACTTCCTTGATCCGTATTATCCGGTTAACGATCTAATGCCATCCAATAAATAATTTTAGCACTCAATAAATTTACCAGTCGAGTACTAAATTATTTCTATTGGGTCAACATCCAAATAATTCGCCTAATTATTTTGAGGATGTTACACACGATGTACCGCATCGTTTTCGAACGCATGGGCATAATTCCACCATTTACCAGGTTCCAACGCCAGGTTTTACGCTATCTTCAGGTCGCCCCCTCTCAACTGAACCCGAACGCTTGGGCGTTCCTGCAGGCATACGAAGATGTCCTCGTAGTTCTGAGACGGCCGGTCTCCGTAAGACTGTTTTTCACTTTGTTTGAAATGAGCTATATTTATGAGAAAGGCTCCAAGGGCGCCCGCAAGGAAGCGGTCTCGTTCAAAAACCGCTCAACACACAACTTTTTCAAGCCTTATATGGAATCATTGACGACCGGATGGAAAAGAGAATTCTTTTGGGTCGTTCCGAACTCGGCCGAGGCCCATCGAGGGATCGCCCAGATGTCAAAGGATGATCAGGAAGGGACGCTCCTGTTTCCCACAGTGTGGAGTTTCAACCATTTCTCGAAGAAACCGGGCCAGTATGCTTTTAAAGAAACAGAACTTGACGACCTGGACAGGGGGACGATCCATAGGCTGAGAAAGATTGCGTCCCTGGTCCCTGAGGGTCGCATCAAGGTCAAGAACGTTGTGGATGCTCGGGGCAAGAAAAAAGTCAAGGCCGCTCTTGGTCGGTGGCCGCTCGCCTAGCTTATTTTCTGTCACTTTGTTTTGTTTAACTGTTTCTAACCATCTACTTTTGCCTTTGCAGTTGACATGGCGAACATGAATGACTTTGACCTCTTGGAACAATGGGCGGCCGAGGATGGTGATGCTTCGCCCGTCCGGGGAATTCCTGAGGCTCAACCCGGGGGTAAGCCCCAACCTGCCGGAACTGGATCTCAGCCTCGGGCGGGCACACCAGATCAAGCCATTGACCTGAGCAGCCCACTTAAAAATCAAGAAAGGTCCAAGAGGAATAGGTCGGTCGATCATGGGGGTCAAAACAAGAAGCACAAAAGTGGGAAAAGCCACGGGCACTCCCGGTAGCCTAAAATCGACCTGCTTGGATTGGGCGATGAGGACTGTGCTCGTTTCAAGGAAGAGCCGTTCGAGGTGATGGCCGATGCGATGAAGGCCGCTGGAATTCTTTTCAGGAAATTCCAAGATGAGGAAGCGGATCGCCTGGAAGGTAGGCGCCTTGCCAATAGATATTCATTGCTTGAAGACGACCTAGTCGATAAAAATTTTAAACTGAACTCTGCCTTGTCATTGCTCGCAGAAATGAGGGGTGAGCGAGATGATTTGCTCAAGAAAATGAAGGAGCTCGAACCGAGAATCGAACCGATCGCTGACAATGAGAGGAAGCTTGTCGAAGCAGAATGCCAGCTTGTGGCCGCTGTCTCTGCTCAAACTGCGGCCGAATCTGCCTTGGACAAAGCGGTCGTCGACAAGAAAACAGCCGAAAAAGAGGTCGAACGCCTTTCTTCCAAGAATAAAGAGCTGTCGAGCCAGGTCGTTGGGCTGAAAACTGAGCTGGATGTAGTGGAGGAGGAAAAGAACAAGTTTAGAGGTCGCTACAAAGACGTTCTTGACCGGGCGAAGGGAGCTGCGGAGGGTCAATTTGAAAATGCGGTCAGCCAGATCAAGATCCTCTACCCTGATCTGGGGGTCGATCGCGAGATTGTGCAATGCACACATCGTGTCATCGATCAGCAGATCGTCCGCCCCAAGAAGATGCTGAAGGGGAAGGTCCTTCAAGAAGAGGCGGTCATCTACCAGGCCCCCAGCGACTCTTAACTTGTAATTTTTTGAATTGTAATCTTGGCCCGCCTGCGAGCGGTGTTTGAATGGGCGCCCTGGATTCGACCAAGGCGTCTTTGTTTGTAATCAATGACAATTTTTCCATGAATTGGCCTGTTTAATTGCTTTGTAATTGGATTTGATTCTTTTTGCTACGGTCGGTCGCGACCAAAAAATTTTTATGGGTCACTTGATGGTCCTTCGCATAGGCCGCTCGGCGGTTTTCGTTCGGGCCATTCGGTAACACTCTTTCAGGCCGCTCGGCGGCTCTCGTTTGGGCCATTCGATGGCGCTCTTTTAGGCCGCTCGGCGGCTCTCGTTTGGGCCATTCGATGGCGCTCTTTTAGGCCGCTCGGCGGCTCTCGTTTGGGCCATTCGATGGGGATGACAGGGTCAGTACCATAGACAAGTCTAAATGGTGACTCCCCGGTCGATGAGTGGGGGGTCGTTCTGTAGGCCCAAAGGAGCGACTGTAGTTCTTCTGCCCAATTGCCCTTGGCTTCATCCAACCTTCTTTTCAGTCCGCGGAGTACTACCCTGTTGGCCGCTTCTGCCTGGCCATTGGTTTGTGGGTGCTCGACCGAGGTGAAACGCTGTTTCACACCTAGGCCGGCCAGCATTTCTCTGAACTTTCTGTCTGCGAACTGAGTTCCATTGTCCGTCACCAGTTGCTGGGGCACTCCAAAGCGGGCGAGCACGTTTCTCCCAAAAAACTTAGATACCTTCGCTGAGGTATTGGTGGCAAGTGGCTCTGCTTCTATCCACTTAGTGAAGTAGTCGATCACGACGATCAGGAATTTCAGCTGACCTGGTGCAGGTGGAAAAGGGCCGAGCAGGTCCATGCCCCACCAAGCGAACGGCCATGGTGAGGTTAAGCTGTGTAGTTCTGATGAGGGCGCTATATGTACGTCGGCATGGATTTGGCATTTCCTGCACTTCTGAACAAGTATCTTAGCGTCCTCATCCATGGTCAGCCAATAGTATCTGGCCCTGAGCGCCTTCTTAGCAATCGACCGACCACCTTGGTGGCTACCACAATCTCCTTCATGTATATCTCTTAGTACATGGTCGGCCTCGACCGACGTAAGGCATCTCAGCAATGGGGATGAAAAGCCCCTTCTATACAGTCTTCCTTCGATCACTGAATACTTGGTCGCCCGCAACCTCAGGAGTTTCGCTGCCTTCTGGTCGCAAGGTTCTACTCCATTGAGAATATATTGCAAGATAGGAGTGATCCAGTCTTTATCTAAGTCGACTGCTAGAATGGCAAATGGTTGGGCATGCTTGGTTGATACGCTCGGCCGCGTTAACGTTTCTTGGATTAGACTTCTGTGGTTCCCAGGAGTCTTTGTACTAGCTAACTTTGATAGGATATCAGCCCGAACGTTCTCCGTCCTGGGGACGTGCTTGACTTCTGCTCGGTCGAATTGCTTGAGCAGATCCTTTACCTTGGCCAAATAATTCTTCAAGACATCATCTTTTGCGTCGTAAAGGTCTTGAATTTGGGAGACTACCAGTAGAGAGTCAGAGTGAAGTTCGACGCAGTCGACGTTGAACTCTTTGGCTAGCTGCAGCCCGGCAAGGCACGCTTCGTACTCGGCCTGGTTGTTTGAAGTGTGAAACGCAAAAGTCAATGACACTTCGACGGTAAGTCCTTCTGAGTTCTCAAGTATCAAACCGGCCCCACTTCCTTTGCTGTTGGAGGATCCATCCACGTGCAAAGTCCAGGTTGTGATGGCCTGATCGTCTGGTATTGGAGTCATCTTAGCGATGAAGTCGGCCAACACTTGGGCCTTAGCGGCCGATCTAGATTCGAACTTGATCCCAAACTCACTGAGCTCCACAGCCCACTTGATCCTACGCCCCGCTAGGTCAGGTCGGTGAAGGATTTTTCTGATAGGCTGGTCGGTCCTAAGCTTCTCAATCTTCTGGTATCTGATCTCTGGGCCTTGAAATACCTTACTGATGAAGTAGACCGGGTTCTGCTTCAGGTCGCTTTCTCTTACAAGAACAGCGTTCATGGCCTCGTCTGTTATGGCCAAGTATAAGTAAAGCGTCTCCCATGGTTGCGGCTTGGTCATGATGGGCGGGTTGGTGAGTGCCGCCTTCAGCTCGTCCAATGCTCGCTGGCTTTGGTCGGTCCATTCAAACTCGACCTCCTTCTTCAAGAGCTTGAACAGTGGAAGAGATTTGCACGCTGATTTAGGTATAAATCGTGACAGGGCAGCGACCATGCCATTCAATTGCTGAATCTCTTTTTTCGTAGTGGGTGGCCTCATGTCGGCGACCGCCCTACACTTATCAGGGTTGGCTTCGATCCCTCGTTCGGTTAAGTGGAAGCCCAGGAACTTGCCCGCCCTTACTCCGAAGGTGCACTTCTCTGGATTCAACCTCAAGGAATTCTTCCTTGCTTCCTCAAAAATTTCCCTTCGGTCGTTAATGTGATCTTGGTCGGTCTTGCTTTTAATGATCATGTCATCCAAGTAGACCTCTGATATCCGACCGATCTGCCTCCTGAAGACCTTGTTCATCATTCTTTGATAGGTCGCTCCGGCGTTCTTCAGACCAAAGGGCATTACCTTGTACTGAAAATTTCCATGATCGGTCATGAACGCGGTCTTATGCCGATCGGGTGGGTACATAGTGATTTGGTTGTAACCTGAATAGGCGTCTAAAAAAACAGGAGTTTGTAGCCCGCAGCCCCGTCGACGAGTTTGTCAATGTTTGGTAGAGGAAATGCGTCTTTTGGGCACGCCTTATTCAGGTCGGTATAGTCGACGCACATGCGCCACTTACCATTTTTCTTCTTTACTAATACGACGTTGGAAAGCCAAGTCGTATACTTAATCTCCTCAATAAAATCGGCCTTGATGAGGTCGTCAACTGCCTGTGCGGCCGCCAATGCTTTCTCTTCGCTCTGAGTGCGTCTCTTTTGTGCGACCGGTCTGGCTGTCTCATCGACTGACAGTTGGTGGCAAGCAACCTCTATTGGGATCCCGGGCATGTCTGATGCCCGCCATGCGAAAAGGTCTGCGTAATCCCTGAGGCAGGTGATGAGATCTTGCTTGTCTTGTTCAGGTAGGTCGCTTCCCAACTTGACTGTTTTAGTTGGGTCGTCCGATAACTGAACATCGATCAATTCCCCGTGCTCGGGCCTCTTCAAGTTATTCTTTAGCTCGCGGGCTAAATCGTCGTCGTCGTCCTCAGGGTCGCTATCTGGGTCGTATCGAGCATCCAGGTCGGCCACATTGACCTGATGCCCCTCTCTGAGATTCTGAGGTTTAGCATTTACCGCCTCCATATCACAAATCTCTTGATAGAGGAAATGGCTCCTCATGGCCGCTTCCATGTCGGCCATTACTGTCACAACTTGGTCGCTTTTACTGTAGAACTTCATCTTTAAATGCACAGTTGAGGCTACGGCCTCCAATTTTCCCAGTGTTGGCCGGCCGATGATGCAGTGGTAACACGATTTGATTGGCAGAACTAAGAACGTTGTCCTGACCGTCCTGTATAACGCGCTGCTATTCGTATCATCTCCAAAAGTAACAAGCAATTCTATCGTCCCCAGGGGGTAGGTGGTCGCCCCATTGAACCCGGTCAATGGGGTTGGTACTGCTTGTGGAATAATTTCGCTCCTATCCACGTTTAACTTGTCAATCAGTTCCTCAAACATGATGTCGGCCGAGCTCCCTTGGTCGACCAGTATCCTTCTGACCTCAGTGTTGGCCATTACGGCTGATACTACCAAAGGAACGTAATTATTGACTTTGCCATCGAGCAAGTCTTCGTCCCCAAAGGAAATGGGCGGCCTATTCGAGGCCGGCCGTGGGGTTGAAGTTGAGCCGACCATCATAAGTTCATTCCACTTCCTCTTCATTGCCTTGTTGAACTCTCTGATATCCAACGGATTACCTCCATGGATGACCATGGCTACATTGCGGCCCTTCGACTGTCTGGGGTCGTGATCTTCCTCGGAATTGTTAAGCGCTTTCTCGACCGTTGAGTTGACAATCACTTTGCCTCTGTCATTTGCGGGATGGCCAACGGCTCTTTCTTCAGGGCGATCGTTACCTTCATCTCTGACATATTGCCTCAACTTTCCTTTCTGAATGAGATCTTCTATGTCATCTTTTAGGGCCATACAGTCATTGGTATCATGCCCCTTACTCTTGTGGTATCGGCAGTATTTCTTGGTAGGCCGACCTCCTTTCTTCAATACTAGAGGATCAGGTCGCGTCACACCAGTGAACCCGTTGTTTTGGCACTCCGTGAAGATCTGTGCGATCGGGGTGTTCAACTTTGTACGATGCTCGTACTTCTTAGGCCGGTACTCGGGCTTACTGTCACGATAGTTTTCTTGCCCCTTGGCCGGCCTGCTATTCTCTTCTTTGGGACGCGCGCGGGCGCCCTTGTCGGAAGCCAATTGTTCTTCATAGCCCATATGGTCGTTGGCCCTTCTAAGGAACAGGCCGAGGTCGTAGTAGCGGTTCAATGAGAACTCTTCAGCAAATCTGTGGTTCTTTCTTATACCACGTTTGAGATACTTCAGTTTGTCCGTGTCTGATAGGTTGCGGACTGTATCAGCCTCTGTCATGAACCGATCGATAAACTCCCTCAATGGTTCATTCTCTCCTTGGACGACCGAGTCCAAGTGCTCTTCATAACGATACTGACAACGGTTGGCTGTATAATTGGCCAAGAACATTGCCACAAGACCTTCCCAAGAAGAGACGGAGTTGGGACGTAGGGATTCCCACCATTCTAACGCCCGGCCTTCGAGCGACTGAGGAAAAAGTCTGCACTTCATCGTCCGTCCTAGCTCCCTATAGCTACAGTAGTTGTTGAAGTACATGAGGTGTTTATCTGGATCCCCGCAGCCGTTAAACTTGTTCAGGTTTGGGGGCTTCCTCAGGTCCCTTGGGATGCGATTACGCCTGATTTCGCTGATGAAAGGCCCTTGTCCGGTCGGGATGATATTCTGCCCGTAAGGCTGCATGGCGGCATAAGTTTGGTCGATGGGCAAACCGTAAAGGCCGACCGGCTGACCAAGGAGTCTGTCAGCGATTGGAGGGGGTCCATGGTATTGTGGAGCATGTGACGACGACCGTCTTCTAGGCCGCTCTGAATAGTTTCTTCTTGGTCGGCTGATGGCACGGGAGACATCTCTAATCTCCCCGTTGCGGTAGTCGTTAAACTCCTCATACGAGTCCCACGACCTGCTTCTTGATCGGCGGGATCTTGAGGACTCGTTGGACGAGTATTTTGTTGGCGACCTTTCTGACTCTGGTCGGTAGCTCGAGTCAGCATAGTCGTAATCTTCCACGGGGAAACGACGGTGGCGTCTTCCTCGATGAGGGGGCGACCTGTGAACGATCGCCCTTCTTGAAGGATTGCGTTGGGATACGCCTCGACGAGGAGGAGCTTCTCTTCGTGGCGGTGAAAGATGTGGTCGAGATGGTTGACCTTGGCGACCAATCTCCGCACGCGGGCGGATCGAGATCGACCCTCTCTCGTAACGGTCGATCAGCTCATCTCGATCAGCAATCACTTGATTCTTTTGCTCCAGAATTTGTATGAGTGCTTGGGTCACATGCTCTGGCAATGCTTCTGGGATTCCGGCTTCGGCCAGCTCGGCCGGTAGTTGCTGGACCGGTTGGATGACTGGCCCGCGGCCACCCTGCACTGAGGGTTCTTGGCGAGGCTCGCCTTGTGATTCATGAACTGTCACAGGCACGCCCTCTGGAGTATGTTGAGGTCGGTCGTGTCCAGAGGGGTTGAGCCTGGAAGAAGTGCGTTTCTGACGTGGCGGCATGGTTTGATGTGGAATAGCACTCGGGCCTCCCACTGTGGTCGCCAATTGATCGTACCTGATCAATACGATGAGTTGTTGCAGTCTGATGATGTTGCTCGGTCGTTGGGACGAAGGACCGAGTTCTGAGCCGCACGCGGGTGGTACCTGCAAAGGCACTCCAACGCTCAAGTCAGAGGTGCTTCAACGGGCAGGGTCACAAGGTGAGTAAAACGTCCCTGAAGCCACATGCTGGTGTGGTATATATAATGTTGGCTGCGCAGGCGTTCTAGTCGTTGCGCTTTTTGCGGAGCCGGCCGCGTCTTGCGGAGCAAGTCAGGTATTGGGCCGCGCTGGGCCTGTTGGGTAAAATTGGGCTTCGAGCCCACTCCGGAACACGAGCTGACCTTTGAAAGAGCTTACACTTTTTCCTAAGACACACCCAAACCCTAAGGACTACCCTTATATTTAAGGACTACCCTTAAACTTGAATCTTCAATTCTTGAGCTTGTTTGTCTTGGATTGTGACTTTGATGTTTAGTCACTTTTCTTTACTTTTGGCTATCAACTTTACCTTTGCCTTTTTCATCATCAAAACATATTCTGCAATATTAGTTTACCTGCAATACAAGGTATCCACATTCTCCCCCTTTTTGATGATGACAAAACACTAACTCATCTTCAAGGTGGGAGGTTAGTTCAAACAGATAATGCATATAAAATACTCCCCCTATCATGATGCTCCCCCTGTTTTATTGACTGTATGCGAGTGAATGAAAATGCATGCTGAATATAAAAACGCTATTCTTCTCCCCCTTTTTGTCATGATCAAAGAGGGCACCATGTAATAAACTTGTGAATCTAACAGCACAGTCATTTTAATTTAGAAATAATTTAATCATTGCATTAAAACAATTTGGTAACCAACAAAAGAGCTTATAAGAAAAGGGTGATGCCAACAAGGCACACTGCATAAAAATAAAATGCCGACTCAAAAATTTATCTGATCTTGCATCCAATGCGAGAAGGAGTTGTTTCGAGCCTCAAATTCTGTTAGACGACTGTTTAAGGCAGCAATTTCGCGACTGTGGGTCTCTCTAGAGAGGATGATTTCTTGTTTCAATTCTTCCTGCATTTCGCGCTGTTCTTCTTGAAAGATGTTAAGTGCGGACAAGAAGTGATTGAGGGCTGTGGATGGGGCTGCAGCAGCAGCAGTTTGGTTTGGTTCTGTTTGACCATCCTCATGTATGGTGGGGTTTGTGTTTGGACCAGGTGGCCTGTTTGGATCATATTCTTGGGAGGATGCTATGCCTATGGAGGAGTGATGCCATGTATCTCCAGATTGGATAAATTGCATCTGGTTTAAGGTGGAGGTGTTTATCATGTGGTAGGCTGCTTTTCCTTTTATGATTTTCTCCCCTAAGAATGGAATGTTGAAATGTTGGAGGATTTTTGTAATGAGAACGCAGTATGGAAGAGGTTTGTCACTTGACTTTGTATGTTTGACCATGTGGCTCACAATCAGATGTGCCCAGTTTATGTTCTTCTGGTGTTTGATTCCCCAAAGTAGGATAATTTCTTCCTGGGTTACTTGAGCGATGTTTGAGGTTTTGGGAACGATTGTTCGGGCGATGGTGTAGTGGAGAAGCCGGTTTTGGGTAGTGAGGGATTTTGCTAGGATAGGCCGCTTCCCAACTTTAGCCAGAGCGTGGCATATGGATACACAAGTATCTCCTAGGTTGAACTCGGGCCAAGATTCCGGAGGATTCATATGGATCAATTTCTCACCATCACAGGGTAAGCTGGTGAGATTACTGAACTGAGCTAGGGTGAGGTGGATTTTGGTTCCTTTTAGTTCAGCTGATAGCGTTTCAGATGTGTCGTTGTAGCTAAGTGTGGTGAAGAAGGCTCTAACCATGTCTAGAGCGACTGGACCTGTTTCTGTTGCAAAGGCTAGCAGTTTATGGTACTCTAACCAGTCAATAAATTCAAATCCCTTTTGACTTTGAAACCAGGGTAAGTCTAGAGCAAAGGTGGTTCCTAATCCTCTAAGAGAGAAGTTTTTGCAGTAGAGATCAGCTTGTTCAGAGCTGGTGAAATATCTGGAGTGGAAGGAGCTTTCACCATCATGTACCCTTTTCCTTTTGACACAGAGGTTCTTGGTTCTTGGAGACATTGGGAATTTTTGGAGAGTTGCGAATTTTGCTATGAGTTGCTCTAAGGGAAGGCGTGATTTTATTTTTGGATGGTTTATGTGCCCTAAAAAATTGGTTTGGATATGATAAGATAACATAGGAGGATTATGCGCTTTTTTTGTTGGAGAGGTTAAGTGATTAGGGCTAGTTTTCCTAAGTTTTAGGAAGAGATTGATTTGTTGGAGATTTTGCAAGATCATGATCGATTGAGAGATCCTATATAATCGATTTTAAGCTAAATGATAGGCCATGGGAGAGACTTGAAAATCGATTTATGTCATGGAATAATGCCCAAAAAGAAAGCTCTATGAAACTTTATAAAAAGGCTAAAGTGCTCCCGAGGTCCTTTATCTTTATTTAAAGTAACAATTTGGTCCTTTATCTTTTTTTTGTCCCAAATCAGTCATTTATGTTTTAAATTTTTGACACATAAATCCTTTTCTGTCTCAAATCAGTCCTTTATGTTTTAAATTTTTAACACATAAATCCTTTTTTTTGACACATAAATCAGCAATGTTAACGGAAAAGGATTTATGTGTCAAAAATTTGAAAGATAAAGGACTTATTTGGGACAAAAAAAACATAAAGGACTAATTCGTTACTTTAAATAAAGATAAGGGACCCCGGGAGCACTTTAGCCTTATAAAAATAGAGAAAATTGTTTCTTTTGCAATGGTTCAAAAAATAATAATTTTGACTGGCCGTTAAAAGACTCACTAATTTTAATCATGTATGCACATATTTGAGTCATGAGTTCTAAGATGATGGTTCCTTTATTTTTAAAATATGAAAGGGATATGGAAACAAAATTTCGTACTTTGTATAGACCACTTTCATGTGAAGAGATTGAATTAATAGTTCTATAAATGCGGACTAACCTTTCATGAGGATTCTTTCCTCAGTTTTATTTTTGATGTAAGTCACATGACTGCTTAACCTGGGGGTGGGGTGTTTAAGGATCTGTTTCTTCCTAGTCATGAGCTTCTGTGATTCTGCTATCAAGGCACCAATCTGTCCCCCATACCTTGAAGCATACCTGCAATGATTTAAACAAGGGTTCTAGGTACCCAAATTTCTTTGGGTCCTTGTGGGTTAGTACTTAGTATGGTCCCTTTGGGAACCCATACTTTCTTCACATTTTGTCTTCCTCTTGCCCTGCAAACAGAAGCTGTATGTCCATGTTTACCACAATAACTACAACTGATGCATGGTCTAGATCTATGATGGATATGCCTTTTAGTGTAGTTATCTCTAGGATGTGTAGGGTGTGCCTGTTGTAAGCTAGATAGTTTTCCTACTGTCCATTCTAGTTCATGGACTTTCTTTTCAAACTCAGTACATTTGTCACAGACATAGTTCGCTTTAAGGTAACCTAGGCTGTAGTTTTCCTTTCTAAGTTCTAGCCTTTCTTTAGTTAATGCAATTACTTCATTTTGAAGGTGATTAATAACTTTCTTTGCTTTACTTAATGCCTTAGTTAATTTCATAGAATCATCATGCAATTCAGTGAAAGCTTCATATAAATCATCATATGCATTTTGTAAAGAGTCGGGGTTAGATATTACCTCGTTTTCATTCTCACTTTCATGATCAGCCATTAATGCAACTTGAGCTTCTTCATCCTCTGATTCATCTGATGAATCCATGCAGTTGTCTTCCCATGCGATGTAGGCTTTTCTTCCTTTGTTATCCCTGAATGCCTTCTTTTCAGATTTGGAGTCCTTTTTCTGTAGATTAGGACATTCCATTTTCATGTTCCCGGGTTTCCCGCATTCATAACAAGTAGGAGGATCGGATGTACTTTCTTTGCTGGAGAACCTTTTTGATTTGAAGTTCTTCCTTGGATAGTTGTTGCCTTTCATGAACCTTTTGAACTTCCGAACCATAAGAGCCATATTCTCTTCACTTTCATCAATTTCATCATCTGAGTTGTCACTATCATCAAACCGACTAGAACTAGATGCTTTTAGAGCCAAGCTTTTCTTTTTCCTATCTGTATTTTCGTACTCAGCTAGACGGGTGAGTTCTAGTTCATGCTCTTGAAGTTTACCGAACAGAGTAGCCAGAGTCATAATAGCTAAATTTCTTGATTCAGCTATAGCAGTAACCTTGGGTTGCCATTCTCTATTCAGACATCTCAGAACTTTGTTGATTAGATCCTCTGCAGGAAATGACTTTCCCAACAAGCTTAACTGATTCACTATGTGAGTGAACCTTTTCTGCATTTCTGGTATTGTTTCACCTGTATTCATTCTAAATAGTTCGTACTCTCTGATAAGAGTATTTGTTCTTGCCCTTTTCACTTCATTTGTACCCTCATGAGTAACTTGGAGATTATCCCACATTTCTTGGGCAGATTTACAGTTTGAAACTCGAAAAAATTCATCAGGACTTAAAGCAGAAGTAATAATATTTTTGGCACGTAAATTATGTTGCACTTTTCTTTTCTCATCATCAGACCATTCATTTCTACTTTTAATTGTAAGAATACCATCTACTATGTGCGTGGGGACATAGGGTCATTTTTCCACAGCATCCCAAACATCTAAGTCTACCCCTTCAATAAAAATTCTCATTCTTTCTTTCCAATATGCATAATCTTTCCCATTGAATCCCGGAGGATGGGTAAGAGAAGCACCCTCTTGCGTAGACCAACCTGAAGCCATTTCTCTTGAAGCTGCTAGGCCCTTTATACAAGAGTCTAGCTCTGATACCACTTGTTACCAAGTGGCTTCAGTCTCAAGAGGGGGGTGAATTGAGATTTAAAACTTTTCAGATCTTTCGAAAACGTTTTTCCCTTTTTCAATGACTTAGATCAATTTTCGCGCAGGTTAAGTGGAAGCGAAGGAATTAGAATATAAAGCAGTAAAGCGGTATAACAGTAAAGCAGGAAAGCAGTAAAGCACGCAGAGATTTATCCTGGTTCGGTCACCTCCTAGTGACCTACGTCCAGTCCTCACACCCTTGTGAGATTTTCCACTAACCAAAACAACAAGGCTTACAGGTGCCTTGGAAAACCTTTACAGACTCAGGCACTCTCCTCCTAGGATACCCCACCTATGGAGAGCCCTCAAATCTAACAATACAATAACAAGAGATACCCCACCCCTGTTACAATCAACTGCCCTAGAAAGATACCCCACTTCCTAGTACATGCAGCTACCCTAGAGAGATACCCCACTCCCTAGAAACAAAACACAACAATTAAATAATAACAAACGTAAAGACAGAAATACCTCTAATGAAGGCAGATATTACAACTTGAAGAACGCAACCCCAACTAACTCTTAGCACCAGATCAGCTCAGATGGACCAGCGGTGCGTGACGAGCAAAAGTAAAAGCGTAAAGAGTTTTTCTCAAAAAGTTCTCTGATTCGTGAAATGGGTTGTTCTGTGAAAATGAACGTGAAGCACTGCCTATTTATAGGCTATGAGGAAATTAAGTTTACGTTGAAAATATTGTAGGAATCGATTTTTTGTTGAATGCATTTGATCTAGGAATCGATTTATTTAAGTGAGGAATCGATTTATTTTTGTTTGAAAAATAGATACAATCGATTCTTGAGTACCCTGGAGAGCTAGGAATCGATTCTATAGTGAAAATATGTATGAATCGATTCTCAGCTTGCCTGAGACATGTGGGAATCGATTCTCAGTTAAGTGCAAAAGAGTGGGAATCGATTCTTCCCTTAAAATTGTTTGGCTCAGAAATCGATTTATGTACTGAAAATACATGACCTGACAATCGATTCTTCCTTTTCTGTTTTTACCTGAAAATCGATTTTGATGTATGGTTATGCATGAGGAAATCGATTTTATGTTTTTAAAGATGATAGGTATGTTTACGTAAGTATGCATGCATCTTTGAAAAACTTGTGAGTGTGTGAGATTTTAACATACGAGCTGACCTTTGAAAGAGCTTACACTTTTTCCTAAGACACACCCAAACCCTAAGGACTACCATTATATTTAAGGACTACCCTTAAACTTGAATCTTCAATTCTTGAGCTTGTTTGTCTTGGATTGTGACTTTGATGTTTAGTCACTTTTCTTTACTTTTGGCTATCAACTTTACCTTTGCCTTTTTCATCATCAAAACATATTCTGCAATATTAGTTTACCTGCAATACAAGGTATCCACAAAAACCTCCTTGGGCCAAACCCCAAATGAAAAAGACCCAAGAAGGAAAAAGAGTATCCCAGGAAG
Source organism: Astragalus membranaceus (assembly GCA_039519185.1). Taxonomy (NCBI): domain Eukaryota; kingdom Viridiplantae; phylum Streptophyta; class Magnoliopsida; order Fabales; family Fabaceae; genus Astragalus; species Astragalus membranaceus. Next base: position 60,452,524 of record CM076854.1, read on the forward strand.
AATGAGGCAAAAAATCCATTTACACCGAGTTCAAACATACGACAGAATTTCCCCACTAATCAAAAATATTATGAGTCGAATTGCGACCTTCTATGCTTATGAATCAACTCCATGTTATAGACTTAACATGGTTAACAACCACCTGTGGATTAAATACTTGACCTCCGAAAAGAGTATTGTTCCGACGAAACCAGATACACCAAGTGATAGCCACCCAAAACAAGTGTTTCAACCAATTATGAATAGCAAGCAAAAATAACTCGGAACACCTGCACACCAAAATAAATAATTGGGAAATAGACTCATCTTGTCAAAATAATAGGGGCAGCACGACCCATGAGGATCCTTGATAATGCCCTTAGAAGTAATTGTATCGCGAGTTGGATCCTTCCCCAACAACAATCTACATCCAAAAACCCCCCACCTTAGTGGGAATAGATAGCTGCCACATATTGACAAGAGCACTCAGGATATCACTATCCATCCTATCCTGCTGCATCAAATTCAACAAAAGCACATAACAAGATTTAACAGAAAAATAATTGAGGTTTTCAAGCCTTCATTGCCAACGATCTTGCTCTAAATCGTCGGGATGAAACAGATGTAAATTTGCCAAGAACAAATCCTGATCAACCCTCTCCTCGACATACAAGTCACGGCCCCAATCGAGATTCCAACACCAAATGTTATGAAGCCAATACTCGTTCTCCATAATGCTACCATGTTTAAACTTTGCCACTCCAAGAAGACTAGGAAATAAAGAGGCTCTCTTGAAGTATTTATAGAGTTTGAACCTCAATAGAGTCGTTGAAAATGGCCCCAGAAGTTAATATAGCAATTGGTGCTTTATACTGAAAAAATATTGTACTTTCCCGCACTTTTGCAGGAATTCTGTACTTGCAACAGAATGGCTATCTTCTCATTCGTGAAGCTTCTTAGCTTGAGTTTGACAACTTAAAGAAAAGGGTGTAAAGTTTCTGGAACAGAAGAAAAGGAAAGAGAGAACAAGAAAGTAAGTATGGTTAGGGAATTCAGAAGAATTTCAACAAAGTTCGGAAAGAGTAACAATTAATGGAAAAACTATTTATAGTTAATGGAAAAAATGATTAAATGCAAGATAATCATTGCATATCGCATTGGGTGAAGCTAAAGTTGCTGTTTAGCATCCAATAAATAGCGTAACAGCTAGTTTAGCAATCATAATTGCACAGACTTTGCAGGTTATTTTCGCGTCGCTATAGCTATCTGTTACCTCGGCTTGATAACAACACAAAAATAGGGCATTTGTTAATACCCAAAATCTGTTGATTTGTTGGCCGAGGGAGAGCCTAGCAGAGGCAAGGACCCAGCCGATTTACTTGAATCATGGGCAAAAAGGGGAGTGGGCTACAAAATAGCCTATATCTACTCTCTTCTTTCTACTTTATCATATTATTTTTGAGAGGAGCAACCACACAAGATATGTTGGTAGCCACAGCCAGTATGGTCAAGAAGGCAAGGGTATATGCCACCCAGAACTGAATTAGTAGGTTTTCCTCATATGAAGATTATCAACTTTGAGGAGGGTAACCTATTGTGAAGCCAACTAGTAACTTAAAAGAAGAAATGCTAGCCGAGGGAGGCAAAAAGATGCTATTCTCAAGGAGATTTAGTAAAGAAACCTTAATGATGTACTTGGATCAACCCATAGGCTAAAGTGCTAAGAGGATGGCTTTGCTTCATGTGCACAGGAAGCTCAGCTAAGGCGTAACTCAGCTGAGGAGATAAATAGTTGGGGGTTCAAGTGCAAAATATATTGCAGCTGAAGGTACCATAGCCGAGTTTCAGCTAGGTTTGCGAAGGGAATCAGTGAGTTTGCAGCGACTGATGGATAGGCTATTTATAGCTAACTGAATTAATGATTAAACTCAAGGGAAACGTTTTCAATTGCGTCGATTGAAGCCAAATTGGTCGTTGTACATCTAATAAATATCGAAAATGTCTCCAACACAACCCTGGGGAGAGATAAAAACTCGGCAACTCGTGGTTGCATAATATTATGTGAGCTACCAGAATCAATCAACATAGTTACCTGTAGCTGTTGTACACGCCCCAAAATGTGAAGTGTCCTTGGTGTGGGAGGTTCTTCCAACACAGCGCGAGACAAGTGGAAGTACTTTGTAATCCCTGTGAGTAGCATATTGGTAGCATCGGCAGGAGAATCAGGTTCTGTCGTATCCTCCACCACAGGTGGTTCCAAATCATCATTGAGCAGCAAGGGAAATAACTTGGCGAAACCCACGGCTTGGGTGCTTCTTAGTGACCATGATTTTTTCTTCGACCAAGTTGGCGAAACCCATGACCTATGACATGGTAGGATGTTTGAGAATAAACAACTCACACTGGATATCAGTGCGTAATCTAGAGATGTAGAAATTGAGCAGTGCCTCGCCGAAGAGGCCCACAACTCATTGGACAAAGTTTCGAATAGAAGTTGATACTATGCAACGGTGGCGCTAGGTGATTTTTGGTTACCGAGGGATGCGATATCTGCTGCAATTGCTGCAAATTTCATTTCGGTGAACTGCTGCATATTGCGTAGCAAAGTAAGGGTGGTGTCATTCGAGGTTGTTTCAGGTTTAGAAGGCATTGAGGGGGATGAAAGCACCAAAATGATAGGTGTTTAATTGTTATGAAACTAAGGAATATACTAAACAAGGCAACTATAACAATATAATGGAAAGAATTTCACAATCTTAAGCAGATTCTTCTTGATGAAATCTTTCATCCATCCTGGTTGTTTAATTTCTCTACGGGATTTTTTTTTTGTACCCCCATCATCTCCCAGCTACCCCCACCGACCCTGCGAAAAGACGCAATTGCCCTTAACAAAATTTAAAAATCCCGAACGTATCCTGATTTCATTTTTTTTTTTGGAAATCGGATTTACCTAAATCCGATTTCCACAAAAAATTTTAAAAAATTTAAATCGGATTTAGGTAAATCCGATTTCCACTAAAAATTTTAAAAAATTTAAATCGGATTTATTTAAGATGGGTAGATCCGCTTTTAAAAATAACAAATCGGATTTACCTTAAGTGGGGGTAAATCCGATTTGTTATTTTTAAAAGCGGATCTACCCCATCATATAAGGTAAATCCGCTTTTAAAAATAACCAAAGCAGATTTACCTTATGTGGGGGTAAATCCGCTTTGTTAACCCAATTAATAAATAAATAAATCAGTTAAAATTTTAAAAACAAATTTCGACCATTTTTGGTTCTGTTTAGTGTGTAGTTCGTTAACACGTGACGATATTGTACGTCGGGAGAATAATTTAGGCTAAAAAATCAGTTTTCGGGCAACCTACTCAAATTGTAATGAAACCACATTCTTTAAATCCGAAAAATATCAAGGATCAATACTCCTAAAGAAGTGACTTCTTTCAGGACTGGGGACCTCAAAATCCCAAATTCCATCGTTTACTATTTTTTATTAATTTTTTAAATTTTTCATAATCTCCAAAAAATCTGAAAAAATTTGCATAACTTTATTTTGGTTTTATTAGATTTTTAGTGGTGTTTTCATAATTTTTGGATTAGTTTTGGCTGTTTAACGGATTTTTAGTAGTATTTTATAACCTTTTTTAAAAAAATTAAATAAAAAACAATTTTTTTAATAACAAAATCGGATTTACCTTAGGTGGGATAAATCCGATTTCCTTTTTTTAGGGAAATCGGATTTACCTTAGGTGGGATAAATCCGATTTTCTCTTTTTTTAGGGAAATCGGATTTATGTACCCACTAGGTAAATCCGATTTCCAAAATAACAAAGCGGATTTACCTCTAGCTAAGGTAAATCCGCTTTGTTATTTTTGAAATCGGATTTACCTATTGGGCACCCCCATATGAGGTAAATCCGACTTTAAAAATAACAAAGCGGATTTACCTCAAATGGAGGTAAATCCGAGCGAATTAAAAATTGGGCAGGGGTATTTTCGGGTTTCACTTTTATGTGGGGGTAAATAGGGAGATGATGGGGGTACATAAAAAAAAACCCTTTCTCTACGGGTTCTACCCATATTGGGCCGTTCATCCATCTGGCCCATTGCTCTACCCACATGAAAAAAGAAAGAAAACAAAGGAAAAATACCCAAATATTGGATCTCGAAAAATCCACTGTTTACATCAGAAAAAACAAAAACAAATTTGTACATTTCTCATTCTCTGGCTTGGCTCTCTTGTTACCTCTAATTCTCAACACCAACAACAAAACATTTAGTTTTACACAACAATCTATACACATAAACTGCCTTTTTTTTATTATTTGCAAGTAAAAATAAACCCAACACACAGTAAAGCAAAGTCTACAACATTACACGGGCAATCTGTGTGTAACCCCTTTGTTCTCTATGTCTTCCTTTGATTTCTTCAGCACACCTTAGTGTCTTCTCAATGTGGTACCCTCCTCCAATTCCAACTTCTCTCTCTAAATGACAGCAATAACTCTCAAACACACTCACATTAACATGTAATTTGAAACCCATCATGAAGAGGAATTCCAGCTCCAACTTGTTCAGCTCACTAGTTGTCAATCCTCCAACTCTTCCAAAGTAGGAGTTTCTGTAGTTCCTGTCATCAAATAAAACAACCAAAATTTTAGTTACCATAAACAAAAGATACAAAAGATACATTTTAAGACTAAACTCACAAACAAAAGACATATTCAATGATCAAATGATCAAACTGATTAACAAAAAACATATTAAAGAATGTTTCTCCAGTTGGTTGCGTTGACAATTTCAGCCACAAAGGAAATTGGCTCCTCGATTCGAATCCGAGTGTGAGGAGTAGTAGTGTGCGCGTAGTGTTTATTTTTCATTTCATCTAACTAGGAAAAAAAAAGAATGTTTCTCCAATTTTGATGCAGACTATAGACTATAGCGACAACAACTCACGCATTTAGAAATGAAAACCATAATCGCTTTCAATTGTACTACTAAAATTAAATATAAACAGAGAAGAGCATAAGAAGAAAACTCACAAGTCTTCAACATATTTAGAAGCAACCATAATAGTAGTAATGAGAAGCCTATGAACATTTCTGGCATTGATTCTAAATCCAGGATTATTCTGACAAAACCTGTCAATATAAACATAAGCCACAACATACACCGACGGTCCTGCTCTTGTGTACCTGAAAATTCTCTCTAGATAAGACTGAATAGTCATATCAGGGATCTCCCTACAATCAAAGATATTAGTACTAATAGCCTTGGACAAAGAACTTGAACAATTCTTGACAATTCTCTTTGTTCTAGCCATGCTTCTCTCAATAAGTGAAGCCAGAACATTTATCACTAATGGGGTGTTAGAATCATCTTGGTAGGAATATGAATACAAATCTGAACGAAGCTTTCTCGGGGAAATTGTTAGAGAAGAAGTAGAAGCCATGAAGAAAAGGGAAAGTTGGGTTTTTTCTTTTGTTTTACAAAGTTGTTGTAAAGCAGAGTTATTGTGGGGTTTTGATAGTGTACAAAGGTTTTGGTGATAGGTTATTATATATATAGTAAAGAGAAGAGAATAGTAGAGTCGGCAATGGAATGAGTGGGGGATTCAGATTCTCTCCATTCACCTCTCTCTATCTCTCTCTTCATATATTTTTTTTGATTTTTTTTAATATAAAATAAATCAACGGCTGAGATTGACTATGATGGTGATCCAATGGAGGGCACCGATCCTGACTGCAGCTGACTGCCGAGGCAGTGACAGCCGAGAATCCCGATCCAATGAGTGGGGGAGTGGGGTTTTGAGTGATGATGAATAAAGAAAGAGAAAAATGAGATGGAATTTGGACATATGGAAGGTGAGTGGAACCTTGAATTGGTAGTAATGAAATCAAGCCCATAATATGCTATTGTGCCGGTTCTTTCTCAAGTCAAACTACAAACATCACCAGCTAGACTCTTTTGCATATCAAATAGGCTTTTTTTATTCAAGGTTTTCAATAAATACACATACCAGTCCATCATCTAGTGCTCCGGATTCGACTCTTGCAGTGACAATTTAGGTGTTAATCAATGCAAAAAAAAAATTTAATCAAGAGGAGATATTAGTCTTTCTTTATATTGATAAGACACTCCGTGAATAGCCAACGGTTCAAACCAAAAAATACTCAAAAGAAATGAAATTTAAAGTGGACTTGTGGAGATTAGTGGTGTAAAATACAATAACATAGTTAAAAATATTTTTGTCTTATAAAAGCATAATTAAAAATAATTAACAACTTTGTATACTTTCCATCTTTCTAAATTTGTTATTCCTTGTCGATATACTTTACCTTGATTAAAATATTATTGAAGAAAAAAATGAAAATTTGAAAACAAAATAAATAGCTCTAATTTAGTCTAAGAAGATAAAGCATTATTAGTTTAGCGCTTGAACATAGTAAAATTTTAAATGATTCTTGAATTTATAAATTTCAAACACATTGGTCTCACAAAATAAATCAATAAGAATTTGATTTTTTTGAAGGATCAAAAAAGAATATGATTGAATGTTTTTATTTTTGAATATTAAAAATTCAAAGTCTAATAAACTTACAAATTTGGTGTTAGCCAATGCAATTTTTTTTTTCTAATCAAGAGGAAATATTAGCCTTTCTTTATAATAGTGAGACACTCTAAGAATAGCCAACGGTCCAAACCAAAAAATAGTCAAAAAAATGAAAGTTAAAAATCCGCTATAAACCCTTTTAGTAGAACAATTTGGTAATCACTTAACCTTGAAATCACAATTAATAGTGCTCTAATCTAGTAGGAACAATTTGTATGACCAATGTGTCTCTCCCTTCCAATGTTAATAAAAATTTCATCCCCATCCTATTAAGTAAAAGAAACATAATGGTGAACGTTCATTCACCTTCGAGACATGGTTCAATCGCTTTAAACTTCTCGAACCTTACTAAAACAGCAATTGACTTGCTTAAATAGCCCAACCAAAGATGGTGTCGAATCGTGATTTAACCTTTCAATTTGTTCCCATTTTAAAACACTGGTTGTATTATCAAAACTCTATAGAAAAAATTAACTATCTCTAAGTGACTTTCTTTTTTGGACAACGATTCTCTATGTGACTAATAAGTTATTGAAAATGAGGTGTCGCCGACAGTGTGGTGAAGGGTAAGAATGGAATAAACAATAAAATTGATGGTTGCTAGCCTGGGTAGGTCGTGTTTGGACCCACAAATTTAGGGAGCATTAAATCATTGACCCTTGCCTTCGAGATTTGTGCTACTTGGGAGTCTCAAATCCTTAGTAGGACTACACAAGTACTAGTACAGCTCCCTACTAGTCTAGAGTGAGTGAGGAAGAATCTGAAGTGGATACTACCACACGTGCATGGGGAAAACTCTTTTGGATCGTACAATCTTTGTTTTGCAACTTGTAACCGTACCACGTGCACCTTATTGCTTTCTTCTTCTCTTTTGTTTCCTCTACATTACAACTTGGACTATCTAATTTAATATAAATAATAATATTATTATTATTATTAATATATTAATATCACATACGATTACTTTTATATTTTTTGATATTTTAAAATTTTGACATTTGTAAAAAATTAAGGGTAAATTTGTCAATTCACCAATAAAAGACAAAAAGTCGCAGTTTTTTGTACATTAACATATAAAAAAATAATAACAACGAAATTACAAAAAAATATATAAAAAGAGACCAAAATACCCAAAACTACAGCTACTTTGCGAATGCAATTTCTCTCTCCTCAGACTTCGTTTCGACGATCCGAACGGTGAAAGTGAAGATATATGTCTCACAAACCTGCTGTCAAAAAATGAAGACGATCCAACGATTAACGATCCGAACGGTGAAAGTGAAGATATTTGTCCCACAATTCTTGGGAGAAAGAAGAACCATCTAACAATTGGCTATAAAACAGGTTGAGAGGCAAAGACTTGAGGGGGGGTCATTGGCGGATTAAGTGATCTTTTGGGCTAGTCTTTGCAGTCCATTACACTAAAAGTCTGCATTTGATTATTTTGTACGTTTTTGAGTCGGTTTTTCGGTTATCAAAGCAGTTTTTGCACAAGGCGGTTTTGGGGTCAAAACGGACCAGAAAGGCGTCCAGTTCGCAGTTGACCTGGTCAGACTGCTCGGTCCGGTTCGACGTTTATCGCGTTTATCAACTTGAGGTTAGTTTGGTATTTATTTATTTATTTATCTATGTACATATTTATTTATTTATTTATTTAGTTATTTATTTATGTGTATAGTTATTTTATTTTTACTTTACGCATTATCATTGTTAGTTTTGTCATTAATTTTAAATACACAAATTATTTTCTTTCCTCAAAAAACAAATAGGTGACTAAACCGACCGTATGGACGGGTTAGTCATCGTTCTAGGATGAATGAGCCGTACGACTCAGTAGTCCTAGACCCCTATAAAAATAGTAATTAATAAATAAACCTAACTCCAAAAAAAATAGGGGACTAAGTCGACTGTACAGTCGGGTTAGTCATCGTTTTAGGAGGAATGAGCTGCACAGCTCAAGAGTCCTAAAATCCCTATTTCAAACCTTTTCTCAAGAAGAACTATGTAGCATTTGATTCTCCGCACACGGAGATACGTAGGAGCGGGGCTTCCCCGTCAAGCTAATTAAGTTTTTCCCAAATAATCAATTTTCCTTTCTTTAACACCTAGTTTCTAAAAAAATATAAAAACAAGGATTGGCTAAGATGTGACATCTTGTCGATCTTGGTTTAAGACGCTTGAGTTGTACGACTTGGTGATCTCAAACCCCTTCAAAAATAAAATCAACCAACCAACAAAAATTTTCAATAAAGAACTACGTGACTTTTGAGTTCCTCATTGCAACCGAGGATATGTAACGCCCCAAAATAATTTAATTATTTATTTAAGCTATTTAGGACTTACAAATAATTATTTAAGTGAATTAATTAATTTGGAGTTATGTTATTAAAGAGGTGTATAAGTAATTAGGGAGTGGTGGGATTAAGTGAAATAGGAGGTGCAAATAGGGCCCAAACATTATTGGGCCTAGGTTAAATTGAAACAAAAGAATGGGATTAGAGGAAGAGGAAAGGGAACCAGCGCTGGAAGAGAGGAAACAGAAAGAAGAAAGGAGAAGAAAAAGAGAAAAGAAAGAAAGAAGAGAAAAGGGAGAAGAGGAAGGTGAGCTCGTGAGGGAGAAGAAAGGAAAGAAGGGAGAAGGTGGCGCAAGGGAGAGAGAGAGGGCGGCGGTAGGAGGAGGTGAGAGAGAGGAGGGGGAAACCGAAGCAAGAGGGTGGGAGGAGAAGAGGCTCGCGATCTTCCCAGCAAGGAGGAGAAGAGGGGTTTGGTTTATCTTGGCCTTTAGGTGAGTTTCATTGATCCTTTCCCTTCCATTTTCCTTCCTCTTTCAAGTGATAGCCTCAATCTCTCATTTTTTCCATTGTGGTTGTCTTCACCTTGGCTTTGGAAGCCACTGTTTGCGCAAGGAGGAGGAGGGGGAGCTGCTGCCTTTTTTATTTTGTGGCTTGTGCGTGGCTTAGTTCTTCGATTTATCAAGGTTAGGGGGCTCTACTTTATACCTATAATAATGCTTAAGATAGGTGATATGTGTAGGAAAGGTTGTAGGAGTTGGATTGTTGAATATATATTAATGACTTGTGTGTTGAATTGAGTTAGTGGAATGGTGGAGATTATGTCACTGTTTGTTGTTATATTGAGTTAATTTGAAGGGCTGAATATTGTGTTGATTGCTTGTTGTTATAGTGAATTAGTTGAAGTGTTGAATAATTATGCTAATATGTTGTTGATGAAATGGGTTAGTTAAATTGCGAATAATTGTCACTGTTTTGGTTGTTTAGGGAGATAGGCATAATTGTTGAATATGATGCTAATAATTTGTTGATGAAATGAGTTGGTTGAAAGTGTGGATAATTGTTGAGTTGTAGGTTAGGTTGAAGTGTGGATAATTGTTGAATTGTAGGAGTTTAGATTGTTGACTAAGTTAGTTTGAATGGGGATAATTGCTACTGTGTTAGTTATTTTAGTAAGATGGGTTGAGTTGTGGAATGGGGTGTTAATGCATTATTGTTGTATTGAGTTAATGTGGTAAATTAAGTTGAGTGAGGTGAGACTGAACATAGTAGGAATTGTGCCTTTAAGTTAATTGATTAATTACCTCAATGAAAAGAATGTAGTTATATGTCGGTTGCGTTGTAATTAATAATTAATCAATCGAATTGGTGTTGAAGTGGTGTGAACTAAATGTTGAATTGTTAGATAAAATTGTTGTTAGAGTGTTGAAGTTGTGGTGTGTGTAATTGCGGGAAGTGTAATTGTAAAATTAGATTACTAGCCTAATGATAAAAAGCGGTGTGTACGGAGTTGTAATTATTTGGAGATGTGAAAGCGGTGAGGGACTCCGGTCCAAAGCGGTGTGATGTCCTTATGGCCTATATGTTGATGATATTAAATTGTGAAATGCAAAGCGGTGAGTCTAATAATTGTTATGGCTTATGTGTGGTGATGTGGTGCATTGTCATAGTGTCTCATGACTCATGTGCATAAAGCGGTGTGTGGGCTTCGGCCAAAGCGGTGTGGTGGCTTCGGCCAAAGCGGTGAGTGCCCTCAAGGCATAGTGCGGTGATGAAGGATCCTCATGCATGTTGCATACATGCATATATTCATACATATGTTGATAGTGTTTATCGGTGGTTATGACTTAAAGGATGAATGTACTGTTTGTTATGAATGGGTGTTGTTTGCTGCCTTCCTTATTATAACGCTCCTCTTAATTATTATTATTTGTGTAAAGAGACTCACCCTACTGCCTTTGTTGCTTCTTATGTCGGCAACTTGCAGGTAATCCCGAGTGAGGGCAGTCTTGTGCCTTCTACTAGTAGTCGTGTCAGCTCTGATATGTAGCACCAAGGGGAGGGCGTAGTAGTATTATTTATTATTTTTTTTTATGTATCAGACTATTATGGTGATGTATTGAGTACGACTTTAGACTTGAGAACATCCGCTGTGTTGATGAATAATATTTATTATATGCTGTAAACTAAACAGGTGTTTGTGGGCCCGTCCCTAAACTATCGTGCTATATATCGAGCTATTGCTTGTTGACTTCATGTCACTTATTTATAAACTAGTGGATTTTTATAAGCGTTGAAAATGTGACACCTTCTTCAATGATTTATATTCTTTTCGAAAAACTCTGATTTTATATACTGATAAATAGTTAATTAAGAAGGGGGTGTTACATAAGTGGTATCAGAGCTGAAGTTCGGTCTGTCCGGCCAAGTTGTCCAGTGTCAAGTCTAGTTACCTCTCGAGTCTTGGTACTCGTTCTAACCATAATTTGTGTTTCCGTGATTAGCTGAATATGTGTAAGATTGATAAAGGGTTGTATTAATTGTGATGTTGTTGTGATGAGTGTTGATGTTGTCACGTGTAATTTCGTGCCCAGATATGTGATGGAGCGATTGAGATTGACTGGGGATGGGAAGTATGTGATGTTATTATTTATTTGAGTATTTGAAGCTTATGTTGTAGTCAAATTGTTGGTTTATGATTGTGTGAATAAATACAATAAGTTGGTGAATAAATTGAGAAATGTGGGATTGTGTGTTTGAGATGTGAAGAATGGTATGTTTTATATGATAATGCTGTCTTTAAACATATGATTATATGTTGCTGTTTTTTTTAGAAAATGAAGTGCTGTTGCTGTTTTTAAACTTATGATTATATGTTGCTAATTTTTTTAGAGAATGAGGTGCTGTTGCTGTTTTTTTAAAAAATATGGTTATATGTTGCTGCCTTGCTGTTTTTCCCACTATTTTGCTGCTGTCTTTCCCACTGTTTTGTTGCTGTTTTTGGAGTAATTATGTTGCTGTTTTTTTCCACTGTTTTTCTTGCTGTTTTTGATCAAAGATGCGCTGTTTTTTTTCTCAAAATAAGATGTGCTGTCTACTCCAATTTAAAGTACTGTCTTCCCAAATTAAATGCACTGAGTACTCAATTTGAGGCGTACCGTTTACTCAAACCTCACGAGAATGTTTACTAAAATTCGACGTGCATTTTCTCCAAAATTAAAGTGTTGGTTATATTGCTTACAGTTGATGTTTTGTTTTGAGATTAATAGAGTACCGTTTTTATGTTGTTAATGTTGCCGTTTTTGCTGCGGTTGTTGCGCATAGAATAGGTTGTCTTACGTGTTGTCTTGCTCTATGTTCTTGAATTTCTTGGATGTGTGATGTTGTGATAATGTGATTACTATGAGTATAATTTCCTCGCCTAAATGACTACAATTACTAATTTCTTTTATTGTTATCAGCGAGATTATATATAATTTGTGCTAGGTGGTTTTGAAAACTTAGATTAAAATTGTGCACTTCTATTAAATTATCTATTATTGTCAGATGCTTTCAAAGTTATTCATTTATTTTAAAATGGTTGTATAAAATCAATTTTTATAACGTGTTTTCATCACTTATGTTGATGCTCTAGGCTAAGTGATTTGTGGAGTTATTTCACTAATTGTTTTTAGGTGCCATTCCTGGACTAACATGCTATTTTCACCTCCATTCACCTTACTTTGTTTCACTCGATTTCTTGAATTTTTCTCAAACTGGGATGCTGTGAACCCACTAGTATAGGAAATAGCGTTTACTCTAATGCTCGGTGTTATCTTGTTTCTGTCTCTATAAGGGCCTAGAGATGTTGTAGTAACCTTTCCGAACACAATTTTATGTAGGAAACTTCTAAAGTTAGACCAGTGATGTTTGTATTCGTGTTTTAATTATATTTTGACAGTGTGTAAATAAGACAGTAACTAATGGTTTTGTTTTGAGTACTATTTGATTTGGATGTGTTAAAGAGCATCTTCACCCTATGTTCGTTTCATTTATTTCACTTGTTCAAATTTTTCTCAATATGTGATGTGGTGAACGTGTTTCGCTGTGAAGATACATATGTTTACTAAACAAGTAGTATAATTGGAAGTTATTTTATCTATGTATCTTGAATTGTGCTAAGTGCGTGCTAACAAAGTTTAAAATGATTATCTAATTTTGTAGATTCTTCTAAGTGAGCTTACGAAACTAAGTATTGAGCATATAAGTGTGTATGTGCATTGTGTTGTAATTTTTTTTTTCTAATAATGAGTCTAGAACCCTTATAGGAGTTTACTAGAAATAAACTTGATATATAGGACTGAAGTAAGCTTACTTGTGTCTTGATTTTACACTACGGTGTGCGATAACTTGTCCTGGTAGAAGTATATGTTTCATTTAACTTCCATGAAGAGTAGTAAAACCACACGCTAACTACTGCCTTCTGATAAATAGATTAAAAACGATGCCTGAGTATTTAATTATTTTTTTTTGTGATTATTGTTTTGAGGTTTCATTGTTTAATATGATTGGATCATTGGGTTTCAGGGCTATGTGTTGATTAGCATATACCCCTAATTTAATTATGATATGTTATAAAGATTGTTTCTTGAGTTGCATGATGATGCGAGAGTTGATTAGCAAATTCTAGATACTTATGTGTGTTGCAAGTGCTGGTGTGTTCCTCTATGTGTAGTCCTTGAGGGTAGGAATTTACCTTATACCTTATTTTAGTTTGTGTGTCATTCTTGAACCTGTAGTGGCGATTTATGCTTAGAATGAAAGTGCACAGTTATGTGACATAAGAGGTGGAGTCAATATATTAGGTTGAGACTCATGAGGAGAGGTAAGCGCACACGTTAGTGTTTCACAGATCAAGGAATAGAACTTTAAAGGGGTTGTAGGTGGGTGTACTGAGGTTAATATTAGGATTTAAATCGTGTGAATTTTCGAAGAGATTAAGTGCGAACTAGATTCATCTTGTTGTTGGGATTAGCGCGATTTTCGAGGACGAAAATATTCTAAGTGGGGGAGAGTTGTAACGCCCCAAAATAATTTAATTATTTATTTAAGCTATTTAGGACTTACAAATAATTATTTAAGTGAATTAATTAATTTGGAGTTATGTTATTAAAGAGGTGTATAAGTAATTAGGGAGTGGTGGGATTAAGTGAAATAGGAGGTGCAAATAGGGCCCAAACATTATTGGGCCTAGGTTAAATTGAAACAAAAGAATGGGATTAGAGGAAGAGGAAAGGGAACCAGCGCTGGAAGAGAGGAAACAGAAAGAAGAAAGGAGAAGAAAAAGAGAAAAGAAAGAAAGAAGAGAAAAGGGAGAAGAGGAAGGTGAGCTCGTGAGGGAGAAGAAAGGAAAGAAGGGAGAAGGTGGCGCAAGGGAGAGAGAGGGCGGCGGTAGGAGGAGGTGAGAGAGAGGAGGGGGAAACCGAAGCAAGAGGGTGGGAGGAGAAGAGGCTCGCGATCTTCCCAGCAAGGAGGAGAAGAGGGGTTTGGTTTATCTTGGCCTTTAGGTGAGTTTCATTGATCCTTTCCCTTCCATTTTCCTTCCTCTTTCAAGTGATAGCCTCAATCTCTCATTTTTTCCATTGTGGTTGTCTTCACCTTGGCTTTGGAAGCCACTGTTTGCGCAAGGAGGAGGAGGGGGAGCTGCTGCCTTTTTTGTTTTGTGGCTTGTGCGTGGCTTAGTTCTTCGATTTATCAAGGTTAGGGGGCTCTACTTTATACCTATAATAATGCTTAAGATAGGTGATATGTGTAGGAAAGGTTGTAGGAGTTGGATTGTTGAATATATATTAATGACTTGTGTGTTGAATTGAGTTAGTGGAATGGTGGAGATTATGTCACTGTTTGTTGTTATATTGAGTTAATTTGAAGGGCTGAATATTGTGTTGATTGCTTGTTGTTATAGTGAATTAGTTGAAGTGTTGAATAATTATGCTAATATGTTGTTGATGAAATGGGTTAGTTAAATTGCGAATAATTGTCACTGTTTTGGTTGTTTAGGGAGATAGGCATAATTGTTGAATATGATGCTAATAATTTGTTGATGAAATGAGTTGGTTGAAAGTGTGGATAATTGTTGAATTGTAGGTTAGGTTGAAGTGTGGATAATTGTTGAATTGTAGGAGTTTAGATTGTTGACTAAGTTAGTTTGAAAGGGGGTAATTGCTACTGTGTTAGTTATTTTAGTAAGATGGGTTGAGTTGTGGAATGGGGTGTTAATGCATTATTGTTGTATTGAGTTAATGTGGTAAATTAAGTTGAGTGAGGTGAGAGTGAACATAGTAGGAATTGTGCCTTTAAGTTAATTGATTAATTACCTCAATGAAAAGAATGTAGTTATATGTCGGTTGCGTTGTAATTAATAATTAATCAATCGTATTGGTGTTGAAGTGGTGTGAACTAAATGTTGAATTGTTAGATAAAATTGTTGTTAGAGTGTTGAAGTTGTGGTGTGTGTAATTGCGGGAAGTGTAATTGTAAAATTAGATTACTAGCCTAATGATAAAAAGCGGTGTGTACGGAGTTGTAATTATTTGGAGATGTGAAAGCGGTGAGGGACTCCGGTCCAAAGCGGTGTGATGTCCTTATGGCCTATATGTTGATGATATTAAATTGTGAAATGCAAAGCGGTGAGTCTAATAATTGTTATGGCTTATGTGTGGTGATGTGGTGCATTGTCATAGTGTCTCATGACTCATGTGCATAAAGCGGTGTGTGGGCTTCGGCCAAAGCGGTGTGGTGGCTTCGGCCAAAGCGGTGAGTGCCCTCAAGGCATAGTGCGGTGATGAAGGATCCTCATGCATGTTGCATACATGCATATATTCATACATATGTTGATAGTGTTTATCGGTGGTTATGACTTAAAGGATGAATGTACTGTTTGTTATGAATGGGTGTTGTTTGCTGCCTTCCTTATTATAACGCTCCTCTTAATTATTATTATTTGTGTAAAGAGACTCACCCTACTGCCTTTGTTGCTTCTTATGTCGGCAACTTGCAGGTAATCCCGAGTGAGGGCAGTCTTGTGCCTTCTACTAGTAGTCGTGTCAGCTCTGATATGTAGCACCAGGGGGAGGGCGTAGTAGTATTATTTATTATTTTTTTTATGTATCAGACTATTATGGTGATGTATTGAGTACGACTTTAGACTTGAGAACATCCGCTGTGTTGATGAATAATATTTATTATATGCTGTAAACTAAACAGGTGTTTGTGGGCCCGTCCCTAAACTATCGTGCTATATATCGAGCTATTGCTTGTTGACTTCATGTCACTTATTTATAAACTAGTGGATTTTTATAAGCGTTGAAAATGTGACACCTTCTTCAATGATTTATATTCTTTTCGAAAAACTCTGATTTTATATACTGATAAATAGTTAATTAAGAAGGGGGTGTTACATAAGTGGTATCAGAGCTGAAGTTCGGTCTGTCCGGCCAAGTTGTCCAGTGTCAAGTCTAGTTACCTCTCGAGTCTTGGTACTCGTTCTAACCATAATTTGTGTTTCCGTGATTAGCTGAATATGTGTAAGATTGATAAAGGGTTGTATTAATTGTGATGTTGTTGTGATGAGTGTTGATGTTGTCACGTGTAATTTCGTGCCCAGATATGTGATGGAGCGATTGAGATTGACTGGGGATGGGAAGTATGTGATGTTATTATTTATTTGAGTATTTGAAGCTTATGTTGTAGTCAAATTGTTGGTTTATGATTGTGTGAATAAATACAATAAGTTGGTGAATAAATTGAGAAATGTGGGATTGTGTGTTTGAGATGTGAAGAATGGTATGTTTTATATGATAATGCTGTCTTTAAACATATGATTATATGTTGCTGTTTTTTTTAGAAAATGAAGTGCTGTTGCTGTTTTTAAACTTATGATTATATGTTGCTGTTTTTTTTAGAGAATGAGGTGCTGTTGCTGTTTTTTTAAAAAATATGGTTATATGTTGCTGCCTTGCTGTTTTTCCCACTATTTTGCTGCTGTCTTTCCCACTGTTTTGTTGCTGTTTTTGGAGTAATTATGTTGCTGTTTTTTTCCACTGTTTTTCTTGCTGTTTTTGATCAAAGATGCGCTGTTTTTTTTCTCAAAATAAGATGTGCTGTCTACTCCAATTTAAAGTACTGTCTTCCCAAATTAAATGCACTGAGTACTCAATTTGAGGCGTACCGTTTACTCAAACCTCACGAGAATGTTTACTAAAATTCGACGTGCATTTTCTCCAAAATTAAAGTGTTGGTTATATTGCTTACAGTTGATGTTTTGTTTTGAGATTAATAGAGTACCGTTTTTATGTTGTTAATGTTGCCGTTTTTGCTGCGGTTGTTGCGCATAGAATAGGTTGTCTTACGTGTTGTCTTGCTCTATGTTCTTGAATTTCTTGGATGTGTGATGTTGTGATAATGTGATTACTATGAGTATAATTTCCTCGCCTAAATGACTACAATTACTAATTTCTTTTATTGTTATCAGCGAGATTATATATAATTTGTGCTAGGTGGTTTTGAAAACTTAGATTAAAATTGTGCACTTCTATTAAATTATCTATTATTGTCAGATGCTTTCAAAGTTATTCATTTATTTTAAAATGGTTGTATAAAATCAATTTTTATAACGTGTTTTCATCACTTATGTTGATGCTCTAGGCTAAGTGATTTGTGGAGTTATTTCACTAATTGTTTTTAGGTGCCATTCCTGGACTAACATGCTATTTTCACCTCCATTCACCTTACTTTGTTTCACTCGATTTCTTGAATTTTTCTCAAACTGGGATGCTGTGAACCCACTAGTATAGGAAATAGCGTTTACTCTAATGCTCGGTGTTATCTTGTTTCTGTCTCTATAGGGGCCTAGAGATGTTGTAGTAACCTTTCCGAACACAATTTTATGTAGGAAACTTCTAAAGTTAGACCAGTGATGTTTGTATTCGTGTTTTAATTATATTTTGACAGTGTGTAAATAAGACAGTAACTAATGGTTTTGTTTTGAGTACTATTTGATTTGGATGTGTTAAAGAGCATCTTCACCCTATGTTCGTTTCATTTATTTCACTTGTTCAAATTTTTCTCAATATGTGATGTGGTGAACGTGTTTCGCTGTGAAGATACATATGTTTACTAAACAAGTAGTATAATTGGAAGTTATTTTATCTATGTATCCTGAATTGTGCTAAGTGCGTGCTAACAAAGTTTAAAATGATTATCTAATTTTGTAGATTCTTCTAAGTGAGCTTACGAAACTAAGTATTGAGCATATAAGTGTGTATGTGCATTGTGTTGTAATTTTTTTTCTAATAATGAGTCTAGAACCCTTATAGGAGTTTACTAGAAATAAACTTGATATATAGGACTGAAGTAAGCTTACTTGTGTCTTGATTTTACACTACGGTGTGCGATAACTTGTCCTGGTAGAAGTATATGTTTCATTTAACTTCCATGAAGAGTAGTAAAACCACACGCTAACTACTGCCTTCTGATAAATAGATTAAAAACGATGCCTGAGTATTTAATTATTTTTTTTTGTGATTATTGTTTTGAGGTTTCATTGTTTAATATGATTGGATCATTGGGTTTCAGGGCTATGTGTTGATTAGCAGATACCCCTAATTTAATTATGATATGTTATAAAGATTGTTTCTTGAGTTGCATGATGATGCGAGAGTTGATTAGCAAATTCTAGATACTTATGTGTGTTGCAAGTGCTGGTGTGTTCCTCTATGTGTAGTCCTTGAGGGTAGGAATTTACCTTATACCTTATTTTAGTTTGTGTGTCATTCTTGAACCTGTAGTGGCGATTTATGCTTAGAATGAAAGTGCACAGTTATGTGACATAAGAGGTGGAGTCAATATATTAGGTTGAGACTCATGAGGAGAGGTAAGCCGCACACGTTAGTGTTTCACAGATCAAGGAATAGAACTTTAAAGGGGTTGTAGGTGGGTGTACTGAGGTTAATATTAGGATTTAAATCGTGTGAATTTTCGAAGAGATTAAGTGCGAACTAGATTCATCTTGTTGTTGGGATTAGCGCGATTTTCGAGGACGAAAATATTCTAAGTGGGGGAGAGTTGTAACGCCCCAAAATAATTTAATTATTTATTTAAGCTATTTAGGACTTACAAATAATTATTTAAGTGAATTAATTAATTTGGAGTTATGTTATTAAAGAGGTGTATAAGTAATTAGGGAGTGGTGGGATTAAGTGAAATAGGAGGTGCAAATAGGGCCCAAACATTATTGGGCCTAGGTTAAATTGAAACAAAAGAATGGGATTAGAGGAAGAGGAAAGGGAACCAGCGCTGGAAGAGAGGAAACAGAAAGAAGAAAGGAGAAGAAAAAGAGAAAAGAAAGAAAGAAGAGAAAAGGGAGAAGAGGAAGGTGAGCTCGTGAGGGAGAAGAAAGGAAAGAAGGGAGAAGGTGGCGCAAGGGAGAGAGAGAGGGCGGCGGTAGGAGGAGGTGAGAGAGAGGAGGGGGAAACCGAAGCAAGAGGGTGGGAGGAGAAGAGGCTCGCGATCTTCCCAGCAAGGAGGAGAAGAGGGGTTTGGTTTATCTTGGCCTTTAGGTGAGTTTCATTGATCCTTTCCCTTCCATTTTCCTTCCTCTTTCAAGTGATAGCCTCAATCTCTCATTTTTTCCATTGTGGTTGTCTTCACCTTGGCTTTGGAAGCCACTGTTTGCGCAAGGAGGAGGAGGGGGAGCTGTTGCCTTTTTTGTTTTGTGGCTTGTGCGTCGCTTAGTTCTTCGATTTATCAAGGTTAGGGGGCTCTACTTTATACCTATAATAATGCTTAAGATAGGTGATATGTGTAGGAAAGGTTGTAGGAGTTGGATTGTTGAATATATATTAATGACTTGTGTGTTGAATTGAGTTAGTGGAATGGTGGAGATTATGTCACTGTTTGTTGTTATATTGAGTTAATTTGAAGGGCTGAATATTGTGTTGATTGCTTGTTGTTATAGTGAATTAGTTGAAGTGTTGAATAATTATGCTAATATGTTGTTGATGAAATGGGTTAGTTAAATTGCGAATAATTGTCACTGTTTTGGTTGTTTAGGGAGATAGGCATAATTGTTGAATATGATGCTAATAATTTGTTGATGAAATGAGTTGGTTGAAAGTGTGGATAATTGTTGAATTGTAGGTTAGGTTGAAGTGTGGATAATTGTTGAATTGTAGGAGTTTAGATTGTTGACTAAGTTAGTTTGAATGGGGATAATTGCTACTGTGTTAGTTATTTTAGTAAGATGGGTTGAGTTGTGGAATGGGGTGTTAATGCATTATTGTTGTATTGAGTTAATGTGGTAAATTAAGTTGAGTGAGGTGAGAGTGAACATAGTAGGAATTGTGCCTTTAAGTTAATTGATTAATTACCTCAATGAAAAGAATGTAGTTATATGTCGGTTGCGTTGTAATTAATAATTAATCAATCGTATTGGTGTTGAAGTGGTGTGAACTAAATGTTGAATTGTTAGATAAAATTGTTGTTAGAGTGTTGAAGTTGTGGTGTGTGTAATTGCGGGAAGTGTAATTGTAAAATTAGATTACTAGCCTAATGATAAAAAGCGGTGTGTACGGAGTTGTAATTATTTGGAGATGTGAAAGCGGTGAGGGACTCCGGTCCAAAGCGGTGTGATGTCCTTATGGCCTATATGTTGATGATATTAAATTGTGAAATGCAAAGCGGTGAGTCTAATAATTGTTATGGCTTATGTGTGGTGATGTGGTGCATTGTCATAGTGTCTCATGACTCATGTGCATAAAGCGGTGTGTGGGCTTCGGCCAAAGCGGTGTGGTGGCTTCGGCCAAAGCGGTGAGTGCCCTCAAGGCATAGTGCGGTGATGAAGGATCCTCATGCATGTTGCATACATGCATATATTCATAAATATGTTGATAGTGTTTATCGGTGGTTATGACTTAAAGGATGAATGTACTGTTCGTTATGAATGGGTGTTGTTTGCTGCCTTCCTTATTATAACGCTCCTCTTAATTATTATTATTTGTGTAAAGAGACTCACCCTACTGCCTTTGTTGCTTCTTATGTCGGCAACTTGCAGGTAATCCCGAGTGAGGGCAGTCTTGTGCCTTCTACTAGTAGTCGTGTCAGCTCTGATATGTAGCACCAGGGGGAGGGCGTAGTAGTATTATTTATTATTTTTTTTATGTATCAGACTATTATGGTGATGTATTGAGTACGACTTTAGACTTGAGAACATCCGCTGTGTTGATGAATAATATTTATTATATGCTGTAAACTAAACAGGTGTTTGTGGGCCCGTCCCTATAAGCGTTGAAAATGTGACACCTTCTTCAATGATTTATATTCTTTTCGAAAAACTCTGATTTTATATACTGATAAATAGTTAATTAAGAAGGGGGTGTTACAGGATACGTAGGAGCGGGGCTTTCCCGTGAAGCCAAAATTAAACTTTTCTAAATTAGTCATTATTATTTTCTACTATTTTATTTTTGGGTAACACAAATGAATTCGTAATTTATATTTGCACAATCAAATTTAGGGTAACTGTCTTAGGACAGATGTATTAGAGGTGTAGTGAAATTAGGTTTTCGCCCTTCCCTTTGCATAACCGACTCCCGAATCCAACCTAGTTTTCCCAGACCAATAACCTTTAGTTAGGTTTTTCTCAATTTTCCCTTATTTAATAAATTGGGTGGCGACTCCTTTAATAATCAATTCTTGAGCCGTCTACGTCGGTATCCTGGTCACGACAGATGGCGACTCCACTAGGGACACGTGAGAGTCAAGCCTGTTTAGTTTGTTTGTGCAAAATGATTATAAGGTACGCTTTGTTTACCTCTCTTAATTTATTATTTTTTCTTTATATATATTTCATTTGATATTTATTTGATATTCTGCTTGATATAAACCCTAAGCTAGAGAACACTTGATATTATTGTCTGGTTGTATTTTCTGGTTAATATGCAGGTTCAATTTGGGTTTTTATTTTTAGGATTTGAGGTTTGTATGCTCCCTTCACACACTACACCTACACTGAGCACACCTTGAGAGTTGGGCTTATACCGGAGCCTAAAAAAACACATAGGCTAGAACGAGGTTGTGTAGTGGTAGTCATTTCGGATGTACATCCTGGTGGCTACCATGAATTCCTCATCTTGAGTACGATCCTTCTCTACAGGTATCCACATCTGGGATGTACATCCTGGTGTGTTTACATTTCTAGAAGAGTACTTGACTCTAGAGACCTGATATTTCCCTAGGTTATAGCTGCTAACCCAGTGAGTATTCACAATAGAAAAACCATAGATCCATAGGGTCGAAAGTCCAATAGCATGGGTCAACCAATTTAAGTCACAAAGGGAGCTACTCTACCTCTACCTTATTTTTCATAAAAAAAAAAACAAAAAATCTTTTTCCCACAAACAAACTTTTGGGTTCAGAAAATCACACATTTTTTCGTACACAAAATCAAAATCATATTGTATTTCATGCATAAAAAGTGTAACACCCTAAATGATTTAATTAAGTAATTGATTAAATTATTTAAAGTGTTGCACTAATTTTGATTATATTATAATATAGTATTTTATTTAATTGAAGGGGATGGCATTGGAAATACCGGAACTGCAAGTAATGGCCCAAGAAGCCCAAGCCCATTGGCTTAGGCGCTCCTTAGGCGCTGGGGGTCTAGGTTTCGCCTCAGTTGTGCCAAAAGAGAGAAAGAAAGTCGAAGGAGAGGAGAAGAGAAAGAAAAAGGCGATCTCAAGCTAAGGAGTTAGGGTTTCGTTCATCTTGATTCTAGGTAAGAGTTCCTAGTCCTTTCTTATTCGATTTTCCTTCTCTTTCAAGTGTTTAAGTTTTCGATTTCCTAACCCTTGCTAATGTTGATCATTTGTGATGGTCCAAGAGAGAGAGAGAGGACGCGATCGTGAGAGAGGAAAGAAGAAGGAGAAGATTCCTTGTTGCGGTGGTTTGTCGGTGCTTCGGTGGAAAGAGCTCTATTTTTGGCATAATCAAGGTAAGGGGAGTCTCACTCTATAATAGAGAGTATAATAGGTTGTATGTAGATCATAGGGTCTTATTTGATGTTATTTGATAATGGTTTGATTGTTTAGATTGGTTGAAATTGATGAATTGTATGATGAAATCGATTTCCTATGCTAAGGCTAGGGTTTCATACCTTGATTTTGTGTCTTGATGTGTTCTTAATGTATAAGTGTGAAATTGAAGTTGCCGGTATGAGCTTAACATGTTTTATGATTGTTGTTGTGATTTGATTTGGAAAAGGAATTGGGAATTTGATGTTTGGTGAGGGTTGGGACGCATGGGGCGCCAAGTTTGTGTTGTGTTGCGCATGTTGTTTGCTGCCTGGGCGCTGTTCTGGTTGCTGGGGTGCGTGTGTGGTCTGTGCAGGGCGCCAATGTGGCTGCCCTGTGGCGCCTGGGGTGGCGCCAAGGTGCTGCCTGCGCCTAGACAAGGCGCACAAAAGGGTGTTTTTGGGCAAATCAATTTCTAAGCCGATTTTCCCGAGCCAAATTTTGTATTCACCTGCCCAAATTGTATTTTAAGTACTGTGGCTAAATAATTTTCAGTTTTGCACGCGTTGTTTTGAAATGGTCCTATTGGGCATAGTTTTAGCCTGTGTAAAAGGGGGCTTTGTGTGCAAATCAATTTCTAAGCATATTTTCCCGAGCCAAATTTTGCATTCACCTGACCAAATTCCATTTTGAACGTTTTGGCTAGAGCGGTTTTAATTTTCAGGTGGCCTACTCTGTTTGGTCCTTGTAAGGGGTTCTAGTTCTCTAGTTGAGTTTAGTCCTAGAGACGTGATTGAGATGAGATAATAAATGAGTTGATTGATGATATCATGGGGATATGGGCTATGGGGGCCAGAGTCATGGGGACTCAATTGATTGATGATGAGGCAATGGGAGCTATAACTAAGATTAATAAAGAGGTGATATATGATGTATGGGCTATGTCGTTAAGAATTGTGATTGTGATCTTTGTCATGGAGTCTCATGCATACATAAGGCTGAGGTCTGAGTTTATATAGTAATGATAAGGCTGCGGTCTGGGTTCTATTTTGTGATGATAAGGCTGCGGTCTGAGTTTGATATTATGATGATGAGGCTGCGGTCTGGGAAAATGGTACCACATGCATAACTGTATTGCATACATTCTCATAATAAGCATGCGAGTTGTTGGTTGTATGAACTATGCCACTGTGTGACTGTATGAGTGTGACACTATGATAAAATATACTTCTTATTATAGTCTTTATTATGTGGTTTGAGACTCACCCTTCTGTTGTTGTTTACCACAGGTAGTCCTGAGTGAAGGCTTACTCCCTTCATTCCCGAGTCGGTCTGCTCTGATACGTGACACCTAGGGGGTGGGCTTAGGATTCTAGTGTTATTCCTTTGCTGTTGAATTTTATATGTATTGATTTAATGATTTTGATGAGGCTGTTGTTCGACACTTTTGAGATTATGGTATTTTCCGCTGTGTAACATTCATTTTCTAGTGCGTGGATTTTATTGATGAATTCTTGAGTATTCCATCCCATTTAAGGGTGTTGCGTATTATAAAGGTGGAATGGAAGCTGATGCTGATCTTGTCGTTGTTAGATTAAAGTTATGTGTAGCATTCCATTGAAACGAAATTTTTAAACTCTGAATTTTATGATAAACAGCCGGGTAGAAATGGGGTGTTACATTAGTGGTATCAGAGCAAAAGTTCGGTCTGTCCGACCAAGTGTGTCTGTCTGTCATATTGTGTATGACAATTAGGTGTTGTTAATTTAATTCTGAATTGTCGTTTATGCTGCAGTGCTAGGTTGATATGGCTAGAAGGGATGATGCTGCTTTGGCTGCTGCTCTGCAAGCCATAGCCCAAGCTGTTGGGAATCAACACACTGCTGCTGATATGAATGCCCGTAACCTGGCAACGTTTCAGAGGGAAAACCCACCCACCTTCAAGGGTCGGTATGATCCCGATGGAGCCTTGTCGTGGTTGAATGAGATAGAGCGAATCTTCCGTGTTATGGAGTGCACTGCTGCCCAGAAAGTGAAGTTTGGGACGCACATGCTGGCGGAAGAGGCTGACAAGTGGTGGTTAGGGATGCTGCGTAGGTTGAACACTGCTGGTGAAGAGGTTACTTGGGAAGTCTTCACAAGGGAGTTTAAAAGAAAGTATTACCCTGAAGACGTTCGGGCCAAGAAAGAGGTAGAATTCTTAGAGTTGAAACAGGGAAATAAGACAGTGGCTGAGTATGCAGCTAGATTTGAGGAGATGGCCCAATTTTGTCCTTACTACGCCAATGATGCTGATTCAGAGTTCTCCAAGTGTGTGAAATTTGAGAGTGGCCTGCGACCTGATATTAAGAAGGCAATTGGATATCAGGAGATACGAGATTTTGCTAGACTAGTTGACAAGAGTAGGATTTATGAAGAGGACAGTTCTGCTGCCTACAAGATTGGGAAAGAGAAAAAGAATACTCAGTTTAGGGGAAAACCCTATGATGTGGCTGGAGGTAAAAATAAGTGGAAGGCAGGTGCTGGTAAGAGATCTTTTGAGAGTAAGAAGCCTAGTGGGGGAGGTGCTCCCGCTGATATTGTGTGTTTCACGTGTGGCAAGCCGGGTCACAAATCTTCGAGTGCAAGACTGGAGTAATGTGTTTCCGTTGTGGGAAGAAAGGTCATATGGCGTCTGTAACAGCCCAGGTCCACCGCAGCGGCCACCCCGGTCCCACTGTTACCTCACGGTCTTCTCTACCCCTCTTGTAGAGTTTTTGCCTTCCGTGGGAATCGAACCTTGCACCTGAGGCATAAGTGCAAGTTAAACCCCCTTCCCACTACCAATTGAGCGCGCGCTAAATTGGTAGTGGGAAGGGGGTTTAACTTGCACTTATGCCTCAGGTGCAAGGTTCGATTCCCACGGAAGGCAAAAACTCTACAAGAGGGGTAGAGAAGACCGTGAGGTAACAGTGGGACCGGGGTGGCCGCTGCGGTGGACCTGGGCTGTTACATAAAAAGGCGCCTTTTTATGTAACAGCCCAGGTCCACCGCAGCGGCCACCCCGGTCCCACTGTTACCTCACGGTCTTCTCTACCCCTCTTGTAGAGTTTTTGCCTTCCGTGGGAATCGAACCTTGCACCTGAGGCATAAGTGCAAGTTAAACCCCCTTCCCACTACCAATTGAGCGCTCAATTGGTAGTGGGAAGGGGGTTTAACTTGCACTTATGCCTCAGGTGCAAGGTTCGATTCCCACGGAAGGCAAAAACTCTACAAGAGGGGTAGAGAAGACCGTGAGGTAACAGTGGGACCGGGGTGGCCGCTGCGGTGGACCTGGGCTGTTACAGCGTCTGACTGTGATCGTAAGGAATCAGTGTGTTTCAATTGTGGTGAAGCTGGTCACTTTAGTTCTAAGTGTACCAAACCAAAGAAAGAGAAGTCCAGTGGAAGAGTTTTCGCGCTAGCAGGTTCAGAGGGGCCCAATGAGATTAGAGGTACTTGTTTTATTTATGGTACCCCTTTAGTTGCTATAGTTGATACTGGTGCTACGCATTCTTTTATTGCTGCTGTTTGTGCTGAAAAGTTAAATTTAGTATTGTCTGCTATGAAGAGGGAAATGGTTATCGACACTCCAGCTAAGGGTTCGGTGACTACTTCTCTATTGTGTGCTAAGTGTCCTCTGTCAGTCTTCGGCAGGGATTTTCTGGTTGACCTTATATGTTTGCCTTTGGGTGGGTTGGATGTTATTCTTGGTATGGACTGGTTAGTAGATAACCATGTGCACATCAACTGTTTCAGCAAGTCTGTGAGTTTCCTTCCTCCTGAGGAGGAAAAGTCTGTTTTGTTGTCTGGAAATCAGCTGCATAAGGTAATGAAGGATGGTGGTCAACTATTTGCTTTGATGGCGTCTATGTCTGCTGAAAACCAAGCTATAGTTGAAGGGTTGCAGGTGGTGTGTGAGTTCCCTGAAGTGTTCCCTGATGAGATTCCTAGTGTGCCACCAGAGAGGGAAGTAGAGTTTGGGATTTACCTTGTGCCTGGTACTAGGCCTGTGTCCATGGCACCGTACCGGATGTCAGCTTCTGAGTTATCTGAGTTAAAGATGCAGTTGGAAGAGTTACTTGAAAAGAAATTTGTGAGACCTAGTGTGTCGCCATGGGGAGCTCCGGTTTTGTTAGTAAAGAAGAAAGATGGGAGTATGCGCCTGTGTGTGGATTATAGACAGTTGAACAAGGTAACTATCAAAAATAAGTACCCTCTTCTGAGAATTGATGATCTGATGGACCAGCTGGTGGGTGCTAAGGTTTTTAGCAAAATTGATTTGAGGTCAGGGTATCATCAGATTAAGGTAAAAGACGAAGACGTCCAGAAGACAGCATTCCGAACGAGGTATGGACATTATGAGTACTCTGTGATGCCGTTTTGTGTCACCAATGCACCAGGGGTGTTTATGGAGTACATGAACCGTATCTTCCATAGCTACTTGGATCGGTTTGTGGTAGTTTTTATAGATGATATTCTGGTATACTCTAAATCTGAAGAGGAGCATGCAGAGCACTTGAGATTGGTGCTTGAGGTGTTGAAAGAGAAGAAGCTTTATGCTAAGTTGTCCAAATGCGAGTTCTGGCTGCGTGAGGTAAGCTTTTTGGGTCACATTATTTCTAGTGATGGCATAGCTGTAGACCCAGCCAAGGTTGATGCAGTGTTACAGTGGGAAAGCCCAAAGTCTGCGACTGAGATCAGGAGTTTCTTGGGGTTGGCTGGTTACTACAGGAGGTTCATTGAGGGTTTCTCAAAGCTAGCCCTTCCGTTGACTCAATTGACGTGTAAAGGGAGAGTTTTTGTGTGTGATGCTAAGTGTGAAGAGAGCTTCCAAGAGTTGAAGAGGAGATTGACAACGTCTCCGGTGTTAGTGTTGCCCGTGTCGGATCAACCGTTTGTGGTATATTGTGATGCTTCCAAAATGGGCTTGGGAGGCGTATTGATGCAGGATGGGAAGGTAGTTGCTTATGCGTCCAGACAGTTGCGGACACATGAGAAGAAATATCCTACTCATGATTTGGAATTGGCTGCTATTGTGTTTGTGCTGAAGATTTGGAGGCACTATTTGTATGGCACTAGATTCGAGGTATTCAGCGACCACAAGAGTTTGAAATACTTGTTTGATCAGAAGGAGCTGAATATGAGGCAGAGGCGTTGGTTAGA
This sequence comes from Astragalus membranaceus, assembly GCA_039519185.1. Lineage (NCBI taxonomy): Eukaryota > Viridiplantae > Streptophyta > Magnoliopsida > Fabales > Fabaceae > Astragalus > Astragalus membranaceus. The sequence continues at coordinate 60,480,643 of CM076854.1, forward strand.
GCTGCTGAAAGACTATGATTTCGGCTTGAACTATCACCCCGGCAAAGCTAATGTCGTGGCTGATGCTTTAAGTCGAAAGACTTTGCATATGTCAGCAATGATGGTAAAGGAGTTGGAGTTGATTGAGCAATTCCGTGATATAAGTCTGGTTTGTGAAGTGACACCGCAGAGTGTTAAGCTGGGTATGCTGAGGATTGGTAATGACTTCTTGGTTAGTATCAGAGACGCCCAGAAATTAGATGTGAAGCTGGTAGACTTGTTGGTTGCGGGTGATTAGGATGTGGATGGGGATTTCAGGTTGGATTCCCAAGGTGTGTTGAGATTCAGAGATAGGATCTGTGTTCCCGATGATAATGAAATGAAGAAGGTGATCCTTGAGGAGAGTCATAGGAGCAAGCTGAGTATTCATCCAGGGGCTACAAAGATGTATCATGACTTGAAGAAGTTATTCTGGTGGCCTGGTATGAAGAAAGATGTGGCACAGTTTGTGTATGCCTGTTTGACTTGCCAGAAGTCAAAGGTTGAGCACCAGAAGCCTGCGGGGTTGATGCAACCTTTAGATGTTCCGGAATGGAAATGGGATAGCATTTCCATGGATTTTGTGACTGGGTTACCAAGAACCGTTCGGGGATTTGATTCTATTTGGGTGATCGTGGATAGGTTGACGAAGTCTGCTCACTTCCTTCCTATCAACATCACATATCCGGTATCGAGATTGGCCGAGATATATATTCAGGTGATTGTGAAGTTGCATGGTGTCCCGAAGAGTATTGTATCTGACAGAGATCCGAGGTTTACTTCGGAGTTTTGGGGGAGCTTGCAGGAGGCATTGGGGTCCAGATTGAGGTTGAGTTCAGCCTATCATCCTCAGACTGATGGGCAGACAGAGAGAACCATTCAGTCATTGGAGGACTTATTGAGATCGTGTGTTTTAGAGCAGGGAGGTGCGTGGGATACACATCTTTCGTTGATTGAGTTCACTTACAACAACAGCTACCATTCGAGTATAGGGATGGATCCTTTCGAGGCACTGTATGGGCGGAGGTGTAGAACTCCTTTGTGTTGGCATGAGTCTGGCGAGAGTGTTGTTCTTGGACCTGAATTGGTGAGAGAGACTACAGAGAAGATAAAAATGATCAGGGAGAAAATGAAAGAGTCTCAAAATCGGCAAAAGAGTTACCATGATAGAAGGAGGAAAGACTTGGAATTTCAGGCTGGTGAGCATGTTTTCTTGAGGGTCACGCCTATGGCTGGTGTTGGGCGTGCACTGAAAGCAAAGAAGTTGACTCCTAGATTTATTGGACCGTACCAGATCACCGAGAGGGTTGGAAAGGTTGCTTATAGGGTGGCTCTACCGCCTAACCTTTCGAACTTGCACGACGTATTTCACGTGTCGCAACTTCGGAAGTATATCCCGGACCCGTCTCATGTGATCCATATGGATAATGTTGAGGTGCGAGATAATCTCACTGTGGAAACTATGCCAGTGAGGATTGATGATAGAGAAGTGAAGGTGCTGAGGGGGAAAAACATTGCTTTAGTAAAGGTGGTCTGGTTGGGAGCTGCTGGTGAGAGCATGACTTGGGAGCTGGAGAGTAGGATGCGGGAATCCTATCCAGAGCTATTTGACTCAGGTATGAATTTCGAGGACGAAATTTCCTAAGTGGGGGAGAGTTGTAACACCCTAAATGATTTAATTAAGTAATTGATTAAATTATTTAAAGTGTTGCACTAATTTTGATTATATTATAATATAGTATTTTATTTAATTGAAGGGGATGGCATTGGAAATACCGGAACTGCAAGTAATGGCCCAAGAAGCCCAAGCCCATTGGCTTAGGCGCTCCTTAGGCGCTGGGGGTCTAGGTTTCGCCTCAGTTGTGCCAAAAGAGAGAAAGAAAGTCGAAGGAGAGGAGAAGAGAAAGAAAAAGGCGATCTCAAGCTAAGGAGTTAGGGTTTCGTTCATCTTGATTCTAGGTAAGAGTTCCTAGTCCTTTCTTATTCGATTTTCCTTCTCTTTCAAGTGTTTAAGTTTTCGATTTCCTAACCCTTGCTAATGTTGATCATTCGTGATGGTCCAAGAGAGAGAGAGAGAGAGAGGACGCGATCGTGAGAGAGGAAAGAAGAAGGAGAAGATTCCTTGTTGCGGTGGTTTGTCGGTGCTTCGGTGGAAAGAGCTCTATTTTCGGCATAATCAAGGTAAGGGGAGTCTCACTCTATAATAGAGAGTATAATAGGTTGTATGTAGATCATAGGGTCTTATTTGATGTTATTTGATAATGGTTTGATTGTTTAGATTGGTTGAAATTGATGAATTGTATGATGAAATCGATTTCCTATGCTAAGGCTAGGGTTTCATACCTTGATTTTGTGTCTTGATGTGTTCTTAGTGTATAAGTGTGAAATTGAAGTTGTCGGTATGAGCTTAACATGTTTTATGATTGTTGTTGTGATTTGATTTGGAAAAGGAATTGGGAATTTGATGTTTGGTGAGGGTTGGGACGCATGGGGCACCAAGTTTGTGTTGTGTTGCGCATGTTGTTTGCTGCCTGGGCGCTGTTCTGGTTGCTGGGGTGCGTGTGTGGTCTTTGCAGGGCGCCAATGTGGCTCCCCTGTGGCGCCTGGGGTGGCGCCAAGGTGCTGCCTGCGCCTAGACAAGGCGCACAAAAGGGTGTTTTTGGGCAAATCAATTTCTAAGCCGATTTTCCCGAGCCAAATTTTGTATTCACCTGCCCAAATTGTATTTTAAGTACTGTGGCTAAAGAATTTTCAGTTTTGCACGCGTTGTTTTGAAATGGTCCTATTGGGCATAGTTTTAGCCTGTGTAAAAGGGGGCTTTGTGTGCAAATCAATTTCTAAGCATATTTTCCCGAGCCAAATTTTGCATTCACCTGACCAAATTCCATTTTGAACGTTTTGGCTAGAGCGGTTTTAATTTTCAGGTGGCCTACTCTGTTTGGTCCTTGTGATGGGTTCTAGTTCTCTAGTTGAGTTTAGTCCTAGAGACGTGATTGAGATGAGATAATAAATGAGTTGATTGATGATATCATGGGGATATGGGCTATGGGGGCCAGAGTCATGGGGACTCAATTGATTGATGATGAGGCAATGGGAGCTATAACTAAGATTAATAAAGAGGTGATATATGATGTATGGACTATGTCGTTAAGAATTGTGATTGTGATCTTTGTCATGGAGTCTCATGCATACATAAGGCTGAGGTCTGAGTTTATATAGTAATGATAAGGCTGCGGTCTGGGTTCTATTTTGTGATGATAAGGCTGCGGTCTGAGTTTGATATTATGATGATGAGGCTGCGGTCTGGGAAAATGGTACCACATGCATAACTGTATTGCATACATTCTCATAATAAGCATGCGAGTTGTTGGTTGTATGAACTATGCCACTGTGTGACTGTATGAGTGTGACACTATGATAAAATATACTTCTTATTATAGTCTTTATTATGTGGTTTGAGACTCACCCTTCTGTTGTTGTTTACCACAGGTAGTCCTGAGTGAAGGCTTACTCCCTTCATTCCCGAGTCGGTCTGCTCTGATACGTGACACCTAGGGGGTGGGCTTAGGATTCTAGTGTTATTCCTTTGCTGTTGAATTTTATATGTATTGATTTAATGATTTTGATGAGGCTGCTGTTCGACACTTTTGAGATTATGGTATTTTCCGCTGTGTAACATTCATTTTCTAGTGCGTGGATTTTATTGATGAATTCTTGAGTATTCCATCCCATTTAAGGGTGTTGCGTATTATAAAGGTGGAATGGAAGCTGATGCTGATCTTGTCGTTGTTAGATTAAAGTTATGTGTAGCATTCCATTGAAACGAAATTTTTAAACTCTGAATTTTATGATAAACAGCCGGGTAGAAATGGGGTGTTACAAAAAGCAGGAAAAAAAACATGTTGCATTGTAAAAAAAAAAGTGCATTTTCATGTAAAAAAATAGAATGTAATTAACTTTGTCTTGTTCACCGCGTGTCATTGAAAAGTATGCAATTTATTTGCATTTTTCTTTGCATAAGTCCTTAGATTTTTTTTGCTACATGTAGTGCACATCTTCATTTCACTGTCATCCATCATACTCATTTGTCAAAAATCACCCATCGTAAAATTTCTCCATATTTCATTTTCTCTTTGCATGTATGAGTGAATAAAACAAAGCACATTATCATTTGTCAATCCTCATAGCATTTCCCTTCAAATGGGGCAAAAAAAAAATTGCATTTCATTTCTTGCATGAAAAGGATGAAAAAAAAAACATTACAAAACAACACGTTACATCTTAGGATGAATGCTTAGATACATACCATGCATTTCATAACATATTGGTCTCTTTGACCCATTCACATAAATTTTTCTTTAAGAAAAAAATAAAAGGAGTTTTAAATTTTTGTGCTTGCATCAAAATGAATGCCAATCAAGCTTGGGCTCGTGGAATTGGATAATTCTCTAGAGAGTTGTTGGGAAAATTAATCATTAGAGGTGTAGAGAAGTAATGTCAGAGGAAAGATGTAACACCCTGAATTTCGGAGCGCTACTAAGTGATCTAAACTCCAAATATGACATAATTTTGGAAATGTACTCTTCATGCTTTCTCAAAACAGGGGTATCTTTTTTCTTTTAAAACTCTTTTCAAAACAATCAGAGTATTGCAGCATTTCTCGAAACATAATGCCTTTCTTAATATGATATAAAAATTAGAACTCAAATATAACATGTATATGTTAATTTCCCCACACAAATGTGATACCTGTTTCCAAATATTTGTACAATGCAAAGACAAAATATGTTTAAAATAAAAACACTCCCAATTTGTATCTAAATATCTCTATTATACATATTCGGCAAATGCTGATACCAAGATCCGGTCAAGAATCATACACTTGAGAAATTTCCCCAAGACAACGACAAAAGAAGACGCCTACGCTGATCAAGGATTCTATACTCAACTATCGGTTGGGACCTCAATGAGTCCACCAGTAGTCAACTAAGGAAAGACACCGTCTTCTGCAACTTTATCTCTGAAAAACTGAACTATGGTCCTCCAATAACTGGGTTGACATCCATTGCATTGGAGAACCACAGGCAAGGGTTATCTTCTAGAAATTACACATATATAGATATAAACCGACTCACATATACATAACCAATTCACATATGCATAATTTTAATAAGCTTCAAACAACATTCTAACAGCTCAGCCATGGTTGTCAAACTCGAGAGTCTACATAGACTCGTGAGGGGACCGTAGACTCGACTCGTAGACTCGACTCGTAGACTCGTAAGAGTTTATGAACAAAAAAAATTACACTAAAAAAATCGGTAAAATAATTACTGTAATGTCAAACAGTATCAAACTATCAATAACAATGAAGACATTTCATCAATACATAAATATGGACTTACTATGTCATTATATGCCACACGATGATTTCAAATACTTAAACATGTACAAAGATAATGATAATAATTAATAATACACTTGACTCAGTAGCTTTAGAACATTAATACTAATTCAAAGAGCAATAACATAGTAGCTTTAGAGCAATAATACTAATCCAGCAATAATAGTACTTGATTCAAAGAGCAATAAGACTATCCTTTTACTAATTCTAATTCAGCAATAATACAATAATAAGTGAATATTTTAGTATGTGATTGTTTTATGAATTATTTTGATTTTATAAGATTAAATGATTTTAATTTATTGTGTGTTTTTGTTATTAAAATTTGTTAAGCACCAACAACACATCACACCACTCCATATATCCTAATGCAATGCCTATATGTCAATGCATATGATCCCAGGGTGTACTACTCCAAAAAGTGTTGTGCTTCTCTCTACGATACTACACAACGGATCTAAGATCCAAATATGGGTGTGCTTCTCCCTATGATACTGCACTTGTGTAGTACTTCTCTCATCGATACTACACTACACCCCTTGATAAAAACTTTGGTGTGCTTCTCGCTATGATACTGCACCATGTGGTCACTTCTCTCTATGATACTGTGCCACATCCGGTATGGTATTTCTCTCGTCGATACTGTACTATACCAACATTGTAAGACAGGTACTTCTCTCGTCGATACTGTACTATACCAACCTTGTAAGACAGGTACTTCTCTCGTCGATACTGTACCACTAACTCTATGTATGCATGACTGTACATCAACACACTACAAGAAATTCGCTGTTTTGCGACGGCCATTTCCGTCGCAAATTGACCTATTTCCGTCGCAAACTAGCATTTCTGACGGCCTTTGCGACGGAAAGAATTCGGTCGCAAAAACGCTCGTCGCAAATCATTTGCCACGGACAGAATTCCGTCGCAAATACTTCCGTCGCAACGCCGTTGCAAATCTGCCACTAGATTCCGTGGCAAAACCGTCGCAAACCATGATATCCTTTTTGTCACAAATACGTCGCAAATCTGTGGCAAATTATTTTAAGTAACCATCAAAATTGTCGTCGCAAATTGTCAAAAATTCTGTGGCAAATTCAGTAACCACCAAAAAAATTCCGTCGCTCCGCAAAAAATAATTAGTTCTGGGCAATTCAATTTAGACTTCAATCCACGAATTCATACATATATAAACTACACTAATGTCATGCCTCTTTGCAATACTTACCTGCCAATTCAATTTAGACTTCAATTCACCAATTCATACATACATAAACTACACTAATGTCAAACATACCAAATCTCAAATTATATCAAAACATACAACTAGCTTATGTCAAACATACCAAATCTCAAAATATGTTAAAACATACAACTAGTTTAGGTCAAACATACCAAATCTCAAAATATATCAAAACATACAACTAGTTTATGTCAAACATACCAAATCTCAAAATATACCACTAGTTTATGTCAAACATACATAAACTACACTAATCTCCGGTAAACTCAATTCTGACAAAGCATCTTCAAGTCCAACTCTGAACAATAAACCTAACAAATCAAAAACGATAATTGTTACTAATTAATTCATAAAACTAAGATATTTTGCACATTAATTAAAACATAGATTACCTAGATGTCGTCAATAACCCTCCCCATAAACGTGATCTCCACTGTCTCTATTATCTGCATCTTCGTTCTCGTCCTGCTGGGCGGGCTGGTTCTGCTCGGGCGGCTGCCAATCAGGTGGAGGTACTGGAATCCCAGAATGGTTAAATACGTATTCAAGTAGTTGTTGCTGTTGTAACACCCCATTTCTACCCTTTTATTTTAATTTAGAAAATCAGAGTTAAAAATTCATTTTTGATCTCACCACGAGGGTGTCACACATACGTCAAAATAAAACCTCAAGTCTCAAATAAAATAGTACGTCGTCAAAGGTGCAATACATAGCACTCCACAAATAGGGGAAAACTCAAAACATCGAAACTACGTCATAAAATCCAACGACAACGCAGCGGAAAAATAAATCAGCCCATCAACGGTATAAAATCTAAATACATCAGCGAAACATCAAATACATCCCCCCAGGTGCTACGTATCAGAGCATGACGACTCGACCCAAGAAGTGAAGCTAAGACCTTCACTGGGTATCACCTGCACGTTACCGACACGGGGGTAACATTCAAACAGGAAAGGGTGAGCATCATTTCAATCCATATAATAGAAAATATGATAAGTACTAATCGTAGGCTACGCACTAGAGCAACCTGCATCCAAACACTAAATATTCACATCACCGTCATCGTTCACATCACTTACAATAACTCATTTCATGTCATGTAGGCATATGAAATGCAACCCACTCGCGGGCATATGCATGAGGTACCTTTTCACAAACGTCGCTTAGCCATAAAGGCCTCATCGTCACTTAGCCACTCAGGCCTCAAAACGTCACTGGGTTTATGCATATGGGGCATGAGACACTATGACATGCACCACTCACAAACACACAAATACTCAAACGCACAAATCACAGTCAACTATGTGACCCATCACTTACCGGTTTGCCAAACAAGAGGCACAGCACCTGCAAATTCACAATTCACACAACAACAACATCACTTAGCCTTTTAGGCCTTAACATCACTTAGCCTCTCGGGCCTCAAACGTCACTGGGTTTCATCATCACTCTTACACAGATGTCATCAACTCACACAAAAGCCACTGAGGGCAAAAACGTCATTTACTAGCCACCAAGGGCATCATCGTCATTTACACGTCACTATAAATAATAATAGCCACTAAGGGCAAAATAGTCATTTACACGTCATTATAAATAATATTAGCCACTAAGGGCAAAACAATCATTTAACTAGCCACTAAGGGCATCATCGTCATTTACACCTCATTATCAATAATATTGGCCACTAAGGGCAAAACTGTCATTTACTCGTCATTAGAAAGAACATTAGCCACTAAGGGCAAAACAGTCATTTAACTAGCCACTAAGGGCATCATCGTCAAAATCATCATTTTTGACATTACTTCGTTAAAACCACGGGTCGTACGCAAAAGAGAATTTTTAAAGACACCCAAAACATCTTTTCATTGTCACAGCAACGGTCACCGGGAACAGCCACTTGGGGCGCCCCAGCAACTTTCTGAAATTATACATTTTTATTTTTAAAAAGGGAACACACAGATAGGCAACGGAAAATGCTTCACAACGCTTTTTGAATCGTTCAAAACGGATGTCTGAGTCAAAAGTTATGTTGAAAATAAGTTTGGGAAAAATTAGGCAACATTCTGAAATTGGCGCCTTAGGCGCCCAGGCACCAGGCAACACGCGCACTGGCGCCCAGTGCCCAGGCGCGCAACACACGCACACACGCACGCACAACAGGCGCCCAGCGCCCAGGCGCGCAACACACACACACACGCGCACAGCCGGGCGCTCAGCGCCCAGCGCCTTGGCGCAACACACACACACGCGCATGGGCGCTCAGCGCCCAGCGCTGGCACCCAGCGCCCCAGCGCTGACACACAGCAACACACACAGCGCCCTTGGCGCGCAGCACAGGGCGCCTGGCGCCCAGAAACAGTACCAGCACCAGATTTTTGTCCAATTTCAGCACAAAACATTATTTTTCTCAAAATTTTTCACATGACCAATACCACCCCAAATTCCAACCATCAAAATCAAACTTTATTCACATCACAAAAAATCGTTTTTACCCATTATCAATACCAACACTATGGCGCCCTAGGCGCCTATGCACACACATATGCGAACCTTCAAGCATCCAACACACCCAATTGAAATTTCACGAACACACAAGTGCCATCATCATCAAAACGAACGCATAGATCTCTTCATATTCATGTTCAATTAGTAAATCAATTCGCATATAGGCACATATATATGTATGTATAAGTTCATCATCAAGGACAAATCAAGGGCATCAAGAAACATCAAGAAACATCAAGAACATCAAAGAACATCAAGAAACAACATGGATCTAGTATAAATCCTAGATCTAGAACCTATCATAAGATCTATTAGATGGAAGGATAGAGCTCCCCTAACCTCGTATTCGAAGAGTAGGAACCTCCGAGACGATCACGAACGGGACTACGGCAACGGAATCACGATCCTCTCCTCTCTTGGTGGCGCGACCTCCCTTCTCTTCTTCTCCTCTCCAATGGCGCGCCTCTCTTCTCTCTTCCCTTCTATTCTCAATTTCGCAAATGATCCCCACAAACCCTAACCCCCTAGGCGCTTGTTCACTTCGCATATGACTAGATTCGTGGGCTTGGGCTTCTCACTTAAGCCCAAGTCCATCTACTTTGGTGCCTCCACCTCCTAATACCACCTACACATATTAATATAATTTCTAATAATTAATTATATTCAATTAATTAATTTAAATTCCTAAGTACTTAATCAAATAAATTAATTAAATGTTTTAGGGTGTTACAACTCTCCCCCACTTAGAATATTTCGTCCTCGAAATCCACCTGTCAACGCCAACACTCTCCCACTAAGGCCACCTAGACAACTTAGTGCTATCAATCATGCTGATTACTATTGCTTTGATTACCGGCGGTAAGTGCTTGGGCGGCCGTCCCTGTAACATCCGCAAAATAATTAGTAGAATTATTTGGATGTTAATCCAATTAAATTAATTTAGTACTTAACTGGTAAATTTATCGAGTGCTAAAATTATTTATTGGTTGTCATCGGATCGTTAACCGGATAATACGGACCAAAGAATTTTTGGAATCGAAATAGGAGATTTCGATCGATATGGTAATTTGACCGCGTTACAACAAATATATTAATAAATATATATATGTATGCGTATGTGAGTGAAGAGAAGAGAAAGAATTAAATAAAAGAAAGAAGAGAAAGAAGAAGGCAGCGAGAGACAGAGAGAAAAGAGAGGAAAAAGAAAAGAAGAGAAAAGAAAGGGGAAGGAGGAAGAAGAGGAAAAAGGGAAGAGTTAGGCTCAACAAAACGACTTCCGTCCAACACGAAAAATGTTCATCGCTACTTCCTCTTCGTTTTGGTACCAATTTCGTGACGATCAGCTCACTCTCTCTCACTTGGCCATTTTCGTTTTTTTTGGAGCTTTTGTGGGAAATCCGATTTTGGGTTGGTTTTGAAGGTTTAGGTTCGGTTAGGAGCGAACCCAAGGATGATGGATCGTTGATTGAGGTTCGATTGAAAGATTGGAAGCGAGTTGGGTGATTTGGGGTTTTGGTGAATAGTGTCATGGAGGTTAGGGGAGGAAGATGATGAATAGTGTCCGTGGAGAATTTCGGGGAAATCGGTATTTCGGTCAAAAGCGGATTGGGTGTCGCCGGAGCGGGGAATGTTCGTGTGGTTACTCGGTGGATTCGGCCGTACGTGGTTCACGCTTCGAGGGTGAGTTTTACTCACGTTTAGGATTTTATGTTTCGAATTATTAATTAACTGTTTTATCGCTTTCGCTGGACTGGAATATTACTGGATATTGTCTGTTTCGGATTAGGAATCGATCGGAGCGAGTCTCGAGTTGTGTCGCGTTGAAATGGAATTTTCGGTGACTTGATTTCGAAAGATTTTGACTTAGAAACCGTTATTCGAAAATATGTCGCGTTTTAATACAATTCGTTTTGATTGAGTTTTTGGATTGGATTGATTGATTGTGTGGTTTGTATTGGATTCATTTTACTGGTTGTAAAATCTGTTTTCGATCGGAACAAAAATCGGAATTAAGCGAAATAGCGGATTTCGCGAAAATCGCAAAATTCTGCACTTGACAGGCCACAGGCCCCCTGTTCTGCCACTCCACGCGCCGTTGGCGCGCCGCGCGTCACTCGCGCGCTACTGAACAGAACTTGATTGCCAACTTGCGCGCCGTTTGCGCGCCACGCGCCATTCGCGCGCCAGTTGGCAGAATTTTCAGCAAACAAATACTGTTTTTCGTTTCGCGATAACTTTTGATCCGGGAACCCGATTGAGGTGTTCTAAGATGCGTTGGAAAGCTTATTCAGAGGCCTAACTGAATATTCTATTTTTAAGGCAAAATGATCTGTTTTTGATAGTGAAAATTGTGTCGAAAAATGGTCAAATAGAGTGCGAGTGTGAACTTGGATTTTTATAAAACGTGGAATTAAAGTGTTTCATTGATTGTCTGATTTGATGGACCGTGGGTTCATAGTGCTGTAGATATATATATATTATATCGAGTTTGGGTGACGACCCATGTTGACATACTAGGCGGGGCAGTCATGATCCCTTACCCTAGGCTCTGTGCCATTAGGAAACACTATTGGCTATGGGGTTCGCCGCAGCTTAGCGTTCGCGCAGTCGGTGTTATGTTAAATTGTTGTTGTGCGATACACCGCAGCTTAGCGTTCGCGCAGTCGGTGTCGTATAGTGCGGTTCACCGCAGCTTAGCGTTCGCGCAGTCGGTGCCGTACCGGGTTATAACATGTTAGCCGTAGCTTAGCGTTCGCGCAGTCGGTGCCGTACCGGGTTATAACATGTTAGCCGTAGCTTAGCGTCCGCGCAGTCGGCCTTATATTTAAAGTTAAAGAATGGGGTACACCGCAGCTTAGCGTTCGCGCAGTCGGTGTAACGTTCAAACAATCATAAAATTGGACCGAGAGTGTTAGTAGGGGTTCCGGTAGAACTCACTGAGATTGTATCTCATTGTTTATATGTTGTGGTTTTACAGATAACAGGGAAAGTGGAGATCCAAGAGGCACGAGTAGGTGGTACTCGGATGGTTGCTGAAGACTTAGCTTTTATGCTAAGTTATGTTTTTCCCCTTGTTAGTTATGTATCACAACATTATGGCTTTAGCTGTTGTAAAAGTTATGTATTTATTTCCGCTTTCTTGTTTGATATTGAACACTGTATTTCACTGATGGTTTATGGTCTTAGTTATGTTTAAGACTGTTCTGTGGTTATTCAGTGAAAATTTTTATAGTGATGTTCAGTATTTAAACAGGAAATATATCTCTGATGATTTAGGAATGGTACACTTGGGTATTTTTACTCGATAGAAATACCGGGGTGTTACAGTTGGTATCAGAGCTGTTCGACCTAGTCGGACTTAGTTTAGGGTTGAGTCGATTCCTTGTTAGTCCTTTTTGTAATTACACTTGTGATGCTAAGAGACATTGGGCCTGATCAACTTAATACTTAGTGCATCATAAGCGGAATTATGACTGGATGATCAAGACGCAGTCCTCGACCAAAAATCGGAATCTTCAACAGGTGCATCCTCAGGAAAGGCAACATGACGGTGGGAGAATACACCGCTAAGTTTGAGAAGTTGTCTCAGTTTTACCAAGTGGTAAAGTAAGCTTCGGATGACGAACGAAGAATGCAGAAGTATAAGACTGGCATAAATGCTTTTATGATTTATGGTCTCAGTTCTTATACTGCTACCAATTATGTTGCCTTGGTGCAATCATCCTATGTCGCCGAGGATGATCTCATAAGAAATATTGGGAAGGAAAGAAGGTAGTTGAAATATCAACTCTGAATACAAAGTCCTAAGATAAATTCATCGAGGGAAAAGCAGATGCAATTCTCTGATTCTTCAAAGGTCAGAAGATGTTCTAACTATGGAAAGCCTCACAGTGGTGATTGCAAGCGAAGATCTAATCTGTGTTATTATAGAAATGAAGAGGGTCACTATGGTATAGAGTGCCCTGTAAGGACGAGCTCCAAGGGGTTACAAGCAGCTCCAAGACGAGGACGAGTCAACATTCTGGAAGTTTAGACAGCTACGACTGCAGACAATTTGCTGAGGAGTATGAGATCAGTTTTCAATAACTCGATCAGTATATTAAATGATTCGGGTGCAACCTATTGTTGTATATCCCGATCGCATGTGGATCGGTTGGGTTTAGCCTTATCATCGCTATCCGAGCCGATAACTATTTTAACTGCTGCTAAGGGTCGTGTCCAGACATAATCTTTGTATAGAATTGTCTACTTGTCATAGGAGGCAGGAATTTCGTTGTAGAATTTATTTTTTGCCTATGAGAAGGGTGGACACCATTTTGGGTAGGAATTGGATGACTGCGAATCATGTGACAAATGTCCGTGTTAATTAGCTATCAGCTTCGCTTCAGAATCGGTTGAATTGTCTAGGACAAATTCTGAAGCGGTTACCTAGTTCACCTTAGGCGGTCAATCTTCATTCCAAGGTGCGGAAGCACATGTTAGTATGTAATCTGCATCCACTGAAACTAGTTTAGATTTGGCGAACGTTCAGGTCGTGAATGACTTTATGGATGTTTTCACGATGAAGTTCTTCTGAGCCTCCAGGGCGAGAGGTAGAGTTTACGGTAGAATTGGTTCCTGGCACGGGATCAATATCTATTGTGCGTTTCTTTAGAGTTAAAGGAAATGGAGTCTCAACTTGAAGAGTCGATGTTAAAGAAATTCATTCGACCGAGTGCTTCTCTGAGGGGTGCTCTGGTGTGGTTAGTCAAAAGGAAAAATGGTAGCATGAGATTGTGCAATGATTATCGACAACTCAACAAGTGACGATCAAGAACAAATATCCTTTTCTAAGGATACACGAATTGCTGGATCAACTTCGAGGTGCTGCAGAGTTTCTAAAATTAATCTGAAGTCAGGATATCATCAAATGAAAGTTAGAGCCTTAGATATTCCGAAGACAGCTTCCGTACTAGGTATGGACATTATGAGTTTGTAGTGATGCCCTTCGGTCTGACTAATGCTCCAGCGGTATTCATGAATTACCTGAACCGAGTTTTCCTCAATTACCTAGATCAATTTGTAGTCGTTTTCGTTAATGGTATCTTGATGTGCTCAAAGACCATTGAGGAGCATGCCCAACATCTCCTCATTGTTCTGAAAGTACTCCGAGAAAAGGAGTTGTACTTGAAACCTTAGAAGTGTGATTCTTGGGTGTCAGAGGTAAAGCCTTTGGGACAGGTGATTCCCCAAGTCGGGAGTTTCTGTAGATCCCAGTAGAAGGAAGCGGTGTTGAATGGAAGTGACTCACATCAGTCGCAGAGATCAAAAGTTTCTGGATCTAGCCGGTTACTGTGAGAGGTTTGTTAAAGGGTCCTCACAGTTAGTTGTCCACTTACTCGGTTAACTCGTAAGGGTCATCCGTTTACGTGGGATGCTGATTGTGAAGAATGTTTTCAAGATTTAAAGGTTCGGTTGACTTCTGCTCCAATCCATATTCTTCCAGACCCGTCTTTGTAATTCCAAATTACGGCGATGCTTCTGGGAAGGGTTTAGGATGTGTTCTTGTGCAGAGTCAACAAGAGGTAGCTTATGCGTCCAGACAATTAAGGTCTTATGAGAAGAGTTATCCGACTCATGATTATGAGTTGGCAGCTATAGTGTGTGCACTGAAGATTTAGAGACGTTACCTGTATGGGTCTCGTTTCGATGTCTTTAGTGATCACAATAGTTTAAAGGTATCGGTTTGATCAGAAGGAACTGAATAGCAGGTAGAGAAGTGTGTTGAGTTTCAGGAGGATTATAAATTCGTGTCGATGTAGCATTCAAGAGAGGCTAGTGTTGTAACTGATGCACTGAGTAGGGAATCCATCCACATGACCGAGTTTATGATGCATAAGATGGAATTATCAGAGTCTTTCAGAGACTTAAATCTGAATTCGAGATCAAGGAGAAACCGGTTAGTGTTGAGCCATATGAGGATCTCTAGTTCCCTAAGGGATTCTATACGTTTAGCACAGGAAGTTGATGTGAAGCTACAATCACAAAGGTATTTCCAGATTTTACCATGGATAGTGATGGAGTCAGTTGTTCCAACGGTAGGATCTGTACGCCCGGTGATGAGAAAAATAGAAGGCAAGTGTTAGAGGAAGTACACCGAAGTTTATATTCTGTTCCAGGGTGTACAGAAATGTAAAGCAGATGTATGAGTGGCAAGGTATTAGTTTGTTAACCTCTCCTTTGTGAAGGTTAACAAGGAGATAGTATTATGTGATTCCGTTTGACAAGTCAAACGTGAATTCGAATATGAAAATGAGTTGACGGTTGACTGTTTTACACGTTGCGAATAACCATCAAAGGATTAATTGATGGATCTGCTGCAAGGGACTGGAATTTCCGAAGTGAAGCTTGGCGTGCGGTGTGGTAGTTTTGAAAAATCGTTTTTGTGAAAACCCGCATGCTAAAGTTAATTTTGGGAACGAATCTAGAGGCTAATGAAATCTGATTTAGGAAAATCCTAGAAGGATTACTTAAGTTGAGGGGAAGCTCTCAATGCTATTGACTAATTCGGAAAGGAATCGGGTACGTCGTTGGTGAAAACCTCGTGAAGAAGTTGCAATATAAGAAAAGGAGCTCTGAGTTCTGTTTGATAGTTGTTTGGAGAACAACTGAGGTGATTTTCATTACGTTCAATTTATTTGATGTCCCCGTGGTTTATTTCTACGTTTAAGATAAACGTTTCTGGTAAATCCTCATTCCATCTCCTTCCGAGAAGTGTTATCTCGAAATCTTGGGGGTGGGTCAGGAAGTTTCACAGATGACCTTTCCGTCACGCTTTTTCAATGTGTATGGGAACTGTTATGGATTTTTAGAAAATTTGCGGAGAACGTGTCTACACCCTTTGAGAAGATCGTGTTTGTTTTTACCTCTACCGAGGAGTGCCAGTTGTGGATCTCATATTCAACATATATTCTATCAAGTGTCTTGTATTAGACCATTTGATTTAGATTAATCGAAGTTGGGGAGCAAGCGAGGATAATTAGAATGAAGCTTCAGAAGTGTTTTCAAATGCGGTGCCGAGCTTATGTAGGCGAAAGAAGAGTTTCTCGTGTCGATTCGTAGTAAGAGAGTTCGGACTGTAATCTTAGAAGCGTTCTGGGGTAGTAGTAGATCATACCTGGAGATTGATGTGCCAACTTGGGAAGGTTTTCTACCCTAATTTCGTTAGTTCGAGATTGTTTTCCAGCAAAATTGGGACCTTTCTGAGAATGTCTGTTCTCGGTTAGTCAATCGTAAGACTTGACGAAATTTTGAGGACAAAATTCTTTCAAGTTGGGGAGAATGTAACATCCGCAAAATAATTAGTAGAATTATTTGGATGTTAATCCAATTAAATTAATTTAGTACTTAACTGGTAAATTTATCGAGTGCTAAAATTATTTATTGGTTGTCATCGGATCGTTAACCGGATAATACGGACCAAAGAATTTTTGGAATCGAAATAGGAGATTTCGATCGATATGGTAATTTGACCGCGTTACAACAAATATATTAATAAATATATATATATGTATGCGTATGTGAGTGAAGAGAAGAGAAAGAATTAATTAAAAGAAAGAAGAGAAAGAAGAAGGCAGCAAGAGACAGAGAGAAAAGAGAGGAAAAAGAAAAGAAGAGAAAAGAAAGGGGAAGGAGGAAGAAGAGGAAAAAGGGAAGAGTTAGGCTCAACAAAACGACTTCCGTCCAACACGAAAAATGTTCATCGCTACTTCCTCTTCGTTTTGGTACCAATTTCGTGACGATCAGCTCACTCTCTCTCACTTGGCCATTTTCGTTTTTTTTGGAGCTTTTGTGGGAAATCCGATTTTGGGTTGGTTTTGAAGGTTTAGGTTCGGTTAGGAGCGAACCCAAGGATGATGGATCGTTGATTGAGGTTCGATTGAAAGATTGGAAGCGAGTTGGGTGATTTGGGGTTTTGGTGAATAGTGTCATGGAGGTTAGGGGAGGAAGATGATGAATAGTGTCCGTGGAGAATTTCGGGGAAATCGGTATTTCGGTCAAAAGTGGATTGGGTGTCGCCGGAGCGGGGAATGTTCGTGTGGTTACTCGGTGGATTCGGCCGTACGTGGTTCACGCTTCGAGGGTGAGTTTTACTCACGTTTAGGATTTTATGTTTCGAATTATTAATTAACTGTTTTATCGCTTTCGCTGGACTGGAATATTACTGGATATTGTCTGTTTCGGATTAGGAATCGATCGGAGCGAGTCTCGAGTTGTGTCGCGTTGAAATGGAATTTTCGGTGACTTGATTTCGAAAGATTTTGACTTAGAAACCGTTATTCGAAAATATGTCGCGTTTTAATACAATTCGTTTTGATTGAGTTTTTGGATTGGATTGATTGATTGTGTGGTTTGTATTGGATTCATTTTACTGGTTGTAAAATCTGTTTTCGATCGGAACAAAAATCGGAATTAAGCGAAATAGCGGATTTCGCGAAAATCGCAAAATTCTGCACTTGACAGGCCACAGGCCCCCTGTTCTGCCACTCCACGCGCCGTTGGCGCGCCGCGCGTCACTCGCGCGCTACTGAACAGAACTTGATTGCCAACTTGCGCGCCGTTTGCGCGCCACGCGCCATTCGCGCGCCAGTTGGCAGAATTTTCAGCAAACAAATACTGTTTTTCGTTTCGCGATAACTTTTGATCCGGGAACCCGATTGAGGTGTTCTAAGATGCGTTGGAAAGCTTATTCAGAGGCCTAACTGAATATTCTATTTTTAAGGCAAAATGATCTATTTTTGATATTGAAAATTGTGTCGAAAAATGGTCAAATAGAGTGGGAGTGTGAACTTGGATTTTTATAAAACGTGGAATTAAAGTGTTTCATTGATTGTCTGATTTGATGGACCGTGGGTTCATAGTGCTGTAGATATATATATTATATCGAGTTTGGGTGACGACCCATGTTGACATACTAGGCGGGGCAGTCATGATCCCTTACCCTAGGCTCTGTGCCATTAGGAAACACTATTGGCTATGGGGTTCGCCGCAGCTTAGCGTTCGCGCAGTCGGTGTTATGTTAAATTGTTGTTGTGCGATACACCGCAGCTTAGCGTTCGCGCAGTCGGTGTCGTATAGTGCGGTTCACCGCAGCTTAGCGTTCGCGCAGTCGGTGCCGTACCGGGTTATAACATGTTAGCCGTAGCTTAGCGTTCGCGCAGTCGGTGCCGTACCGGGTTATAACATGTTAGCCGTAGCTTAGCGTCCGCGCAGTCGGCCTTATATTTAAAGTTAAAGAATGGGGTACACCGCAGCTTAGCGTTCGCGCAGTCGGTGTAACGTTCAAACAATCATAAAATTGGACCGAGAGTGTTAGTAGGGGTTCCGGTAGAACTCACTGAGATTGTATCTCATTGTTTATATGTTGTGGTTTTACAGATAACAGGGAAAGTGGAGATCCAAGAGGCACGAGTAGGTGGTACTCGGATGGTTGCTGAAGACTTAGCTTTTATGCTAAGTTATGTTTTTCCCCTTGTTAGTTATGTATCACAACATTATGGCTTTAGCTGTTGTAAAAGTTATGTATTTATTTCCGCTTTCTTGTTTGATATTGAACACTGTATTTCACTGATGGTTTATGGTCTTAGTTATGTTTAAGACTGTTCTGTGGTTATTCAGTGAAAATTTTTATAGTGATGTTCAGTATTTAAACAGGAAATATATCTCTGATGATTTAGGAATGGTACACTTGGGTATTTTTACTCGATAGAAATACCGGGGTGTTACAGTCCCTCCTACTTGTTCAGCCAGGTAACTTCAAGCAGTAATAATCAGACTCACTCTCTACTCCGCTGCGCTACTCTGATAAACTAGCTCGCATCCTACCCCACTCATGTACCCTTAAGGATAACAAAATACTTCAATCATCATAGCATCACAACGAAACTCACCGGGCGCACAACAGTCGTACCACAAGCCTCATAATTTAGCAACATGACAACAACATCAACGAACAACTTTGCCACTCAGGCGACATCAACAACTAAAATTGCCACTCAGGCGACATCCACGACTAAAATTGCGACTCAGGCGACATCCACAACTAAAATTGCCACTCTGGCGACATCAACAACTACAATTGCCACTCAGGCGACATCAATAACTACAAACCGACAGCAAGGCAACATCATCAATAACAATATAACTTGGGCCATTCGGCGGTACCCAAGACAACACCAAAACATCAACATTATTACGAGTCAACCACAAGCAACAACAAAGCAACATCAACAAACATAGGCGCTAAGACGCCATCATGTAACAACAACGACTCTAGGCGCTAAGGCGCCGACATACAACAACAACCACAGGCATCGACAACATAGGTGCACAATGTAGGTAACAACGCAAGCACAACAACAAGGATGATAATAATAACATCAACATTACAAGTAACAACACCATCAATAGTAACAATATCGGGACTGGCAACCTAGTCACAACAATCGGGTGCCGAGGCACCAACACATCTCACAACCGTAGGCGCTGAGGCGCCGACTTGCAGCGACAACATAATAGAAATAATAAGACACACAGGACAGTCGACAATCAAAAATAGACACAACTCATAAAAATGGGGGCAGTGCATAAGATTAGGAACAATAACAGAAATCTTCTGAAACAACAACGAAACTCCCCAGGGAACAGCAGTCAAAGCATTAAAACAGTCAGAAAGGTCAATTCAGGGATACGTCAATTTTACAACTAAGGCACATATACAAAAAGGTATAATCGCAGGCGTGAACAGGATACTCGTTTAAAATTCTCGGCACGGAAAATAAAACACGTTACAGAAATTGATTTTCTTTGCCAGACTGAACATCAGCTTAAATTTCTTTTTTTTTTTTTGGGAATAAGGTGTCTTCAAGAACATACGGCAACAAAAGCCAACTCAAAGAGTGCAAAAATAGTGCCAGCGCACATTTTAAATGTCTAGGGCTTCTCAAAATCACGTAGCACAACTGCAAAGGGTATAACAGTCAAGTAAAATCATGCAGAACATAGTATTGGAAAATTTACAGTTCATGGTCACGAAACAATTCGTAAAGATTCGGCATGTCGAGGAAAACTAGACAAAGGACCGAATGGGGTAAAGTGCGTGGGATAATACTAACAACATAACATATAGTCCACTTTTAAAATCACCTCATGGATTCGTACAAAAGAAGAAAACAATAGTTGTGATATCCAGACCAAAAATTTTATCGTTCGCTGCAGCCAAGGCAGTAAAAACATCTTAACGCAATCGGCAAGACCGATTCACTAAGCACTTAGCGTATAGCACCATTGTGCAAATCAGGAGTGTACTATAGTAAAACTTTTCACAAAGTTAGAGTCCATTCAAAATAAATATTTGACGCCAATATTGACATTTAATAGTAAAATCTTTTTACACCAAGTTGAAATCCTTCGAAAAGAATCGAGGACAAACCATAGCACTCGAATGAAAACATTTCCTCTTGAAGTGGTCAAAACACTACGGCAGTTATTAGTGCAGCAACAGCTTGAGATAGTTTACAAAAATAATCTTTTCACAACGCACTCGGTTTTTCAAAACATCAAACGTATTCACAGGATTTTTCGTAAAAGCTCAGCGTCGACCTCTTAAAATAGTTCGGACATATCAACCAAGAAAGTACATGCGACTTAACAATCCACAGCAACAGCAATTAATTCGACATTTTATCTAAAACATACAGAGCTCAATATCAACTAAAACACATGCGAACATTTAAACAACATGACAATTCATTTAGAAGCACGCAGCAATAAGGATCACAACAGCAAAACACAGTTCTCACACCGAATACACAATAGGGCACACGGCACTAGTAGGGAAATCTCCCCCACTAGTTCACTTACCAATAGAAACTTTCCGGTGTACCTGCAACACAAACAACGGTCAGCACTGAAAAGACAACAGTTGGTCACTATCTGACACAACGACTCGACGACTCGGCCGGACAGACCAACCATTGCTCTGATACCACTAATGTAACACCCCCTTTCTACCCTTTTATTTTAATTTAGAAAATCAGAGTTAAAAATTCATTTTTGATCTCACCATGAGGGTGTCACACATACGTCAAAATAAAACCTCAAGTCTCAAATAAAAGAGTACGTCGTCAAAGGTGCAATACATAGCACTCCACAAATAGGGGAAAACTCAAAACATCGAAACTACGTCATAAAATCCAACGACAACGCAGCGGAAAAATAAATCAGCCCATCAACGGTATAAAATCTAAATACATCAGCGAAACATCAAATACATCCCCCCAGGTGCTACGTATCAGAGCATAACGACTCGACCCAAGAAGTGAAGCTAAGACCTTCACTGGGTATCACCTGCACGTTACCGACACGGGGGTAACATTCAAACAGGAAAGGGTTAGCATCATTTCAATCCATATAATAGAAAATATGATAAGTACTAATCGTAGGCTACGCACTAGAGCAACCTGCATCCAAACACTAAATATTCACATCACCGTCATCGTTCACATCACTTACAATAACTCATTTCATGTCATGTAGGCATATGAAATGCAACCCACTCGCGGGCATATGCATGAGGTACCTTTTCACAAACGTCGCTTAGCCATAAAGGCCTCATCGTCACTTAGCCACTCAGGCCTCAAAACGTCACTGGGTTTATGCATATGGGGCATGAGACACTATGACATGCACCACTCACAAACACACAAATACTCAAACGCACAAATCGCAGTCAACTATGTGACCCATCACTTACCGGTTTGCCAAACAAGAGGCACAGCACCTGCAAATTCACAATTCACACAACAACAACATCACTTAGCCTTTTAGGCCTTAACATCACTTAGCCTCTCGGGCCTCAAACGTCACTGGGTTTCATCATCACTCTTACACAGATGTCATCAACTCACACAATAGCCACTGAGGGCAAAAACGTCATTTACTAGCCACCAAGGGCATCATCGTCATTTACACGTCACTATAAATAATAATACCCACTAAGGGCAAAATAGTCATTTACACGTCATTATAAATAATATTAGCCACTAAGGGCAAAACAGTCATTTAACAAGTCACTAAGGGCATCATCGTCATTTACACCTCATTATCAATAATATTGGCCACTAAGGGCAAAACTGTCATTTACTCGTCATTAGAAAGAACATTAGCCACTAAGGGCAAAACAGTCATTTAACTAGCCACTAAGGGCATCATCATCAAAATCATCATTTTTGACATTACTTCGTTAAAACCACGGGTCGTACGCAAAAGAGAATTTTTAAAGACACCCAAAACATCTTTTCATTGTCACAGCAACGGTCACCGGGAACAGCCACTTGGGGCGCCCCAGCAACTTTCTGAAATTATACATTTTTATTTTTAAAAAGGGAACACACAGATAGGCAACGGAAAATGCTTCACAACGCTTTTTGAATCGTTCAAAACGGATGTCTGAGTCAAAAGTTATGTTGAAAATAAGTTTGGGAAAAATTAGGCAACATTCTGAAATTGGCGCCTTAGGCGCCCAGGCACCAGGCAACACGCGCACTGGCGCCCAGCGCCCAAGCGCGCAACACACGCACACACGCACGCACAACAGGCGCCCAGCGCCCAGGCGCGCAACACACACGCACACGCGCACAGCCGGGCGCTCAGCGCCCAGCGCCTTGGCGCAACACACACACGCGCATGGGCGCTCAGCGCCCAGCGCTGGCACCCAGCGCCCCAGCGCTGGCACCCAGCGCCCCAGCGCTGGCACCCAGCGCCCCAGCGCTGACACACAGCAACACACACAGCGCCCTTGGCGCCCAGCACAGGGCGCCTGGCGCCCAGAAACAGTACCAGCACCAGATTTTTGTCCAATTTCAGCACAAAACATTATTTTTCTCAAAATTTTTCACATGACCAATACCACCCAAAATTCCAACCATCAAAATCAAACTTTATTCACATCACAAAAAATCGTTTTTACCCATTATCAATACCAACACTATGGCGCCCTAGGCGCCTATGCACACACATATGCGAACCTTCAAGCATCCAACACACCCAATTGAAATTTCACGAACACACAAGTGCCATCATCATCAAAACGAACGTATAGATCTCTTCATATTCATGTTCAATTAGTAAATCAATTCGCATATAAGCACATATATATGTATGTATAAGTTCATCATCAAGGACAAATCAAGGGCATCAAGAAACATCAAGAAACATCAAGAACATCAAAGAACATCAAGAAACAACATGGATCTAGTATAAATCCTAGATCTAGAACCTATCATAAGATCTATTAGATGGAAGGATAGAGCTCCCCTAACCTCGTATTCGAAGAGTAGGAACCTCCGAGACGATCACGAACGGGACTACGGCAACGGAATCACGATCCTCTCCTCTCTTGGTGGCGCGACCTCCCTTCTCTTCTTCTCCTCTCCAATGGCGCGCCTCTCTTCTCTCTTCCCTTCTATTCTCAATTTCGCAAATGATCCCCACAAACCCTAACCCCCCTAGGCGCTTGTTCACTTCGCATATGACTAGATTCGTGGGCTTGGGCTTCTCACTTAAGCCCAAGTCCATCTACTTTGGTGCCTCCACCTCCTAATACCACCTACACATATTAATATAATTTCTAATAATTAATTATATTCAATTAATTAATTTAAATTCCTAAGTACTTAATCAAATAAATTAATTAAATGTTTTAGGGTGTTACAGCTGTCGTGTAACCTGCTCCTGCTGTCGTGCAACCTGCTCCTGCTGTCGTGCAAACTGCTCTGCAAATTGCTGTGACATATCTTGGATGATCCTACGAGCCTCAGGAGACAGGCCCGTGCTCGTCGAAGCTCCAGAGTCTACCATATTGTCAAATATGCCTCCTGTCCCATACACACGACTCTTATTGGGCCCTCCAACAGCCTTCTCCCACAAAAATCGCTTCAGCTTAGCCAACTCAACGGTACTGGTATATCTGATTGAGAGAACAACCGCTGAAACTCCTCCTATCAAATGCACAAGTTATAATCATACTCAAAATAAATGAGACATTTTATCAGGCACATTCATAATAACAGACAGAAATGTCTTTAACATTGAAATGACTCATATCTATTTCCAATACAATAGCCCTGCAAATTCAATACAAACACACCAATTATAATCAAACACACCAACTATAACCGGCGCACAGATTCTACTACACTAATTTGCACATGTTCCTGGAATTTTGCACAACAGCATTTGGCAAAACCAATATGGCAATTTCAGTATTATACATTAACTATGGTTTCTCAGTATATTTCAAGTTCAAGTCTCTAAACTTCTGAGTATGCTTATAAATCCTAGAGTTCATGTGAATGACATCTAGTCTTCAAGTTCTCATCAAATTCTTCTTATTTATAAATAGTACCATATTAGTAACTTGATGTTAAAAGACCTAACCAAAAGCATATCTTTCTGTCTTTGAAGCTTTGTCAGTTGAATTCAAAGTAAGTTCAGAGAAGAGACATTATAGAGGTGTTAGACAGAGACCATGGGGCAAATGGGCTGCTGAAATCCGTGACCCTATACTGGTGCTAATCCTAGTACTGGGCTGCTGCCTTAAAATTTAAAGGAAAGAAAGCCGAACTAAATTTTCCTGAAACTATTGTTACCAATCCTAGTACTGGTGCTAATAGTTATAATTCACAAGGTTGCAAGACTAATAATAATGATGTTAATAACAGTGGTTCTGCTTCATCAGTCAAGGACTCAAGTTAACAATCAATTTCAGAAGTGCTAAACTTTCCTTAAAGTACATGTTCGCATGTTCTTTATACCTGAGTAATGCGAGCGCGGTCCTCTACAAACTCGCTTGTTCCCTTCTTAATGTGAGTGTGGCGATGAAGCTCATCTACATGTGGCTTCCGCCCCATCTTCTTGGCCTATAATTAATAACTTAAGTTTGTAAATGGTAAATTATTATATTGACAAAAGGAAAATATAAGTTTAAGAATATAACATTCTCTCTGAATGCTGCAACATAGAGATAGAACCTCCAGTGTGCAAGCTTCCACCTTTTTCTAATGCCCTGTTCTTCTTATTCTGCTCACACATAGCTTTGAATTTTGGATCATTCCAGATGTGATTTCTTAGGTGATTATAGACTTGATCCCCCATCCAAAGAGGCCGGTCCCTCCCCATGCGGACACGTCTGAGCATATCAGGGAGTCGGAGAGCAGCCTTCGTATGAAAAAGATCCCGAACGGCGGCTTCCTGAGACTTACGCCATGCAACTTTTTTCTGCATTGTGAAAACATTTACAAAACAAATGTTACATCAAATCAAATAACTTAACAAATTCTAAAATCGTTCATCCTCATTAAGCTCTAACCAACTTAAAATGAACACTTACTCTAAAATCGTTAAAAAAATGATGTGTTAAAATGAACACTTACTTTAAAATCGTTAAAAAAATGGTTTCGCTCATCCTCATTAAGCTCTAACCAACTAGACCATGGGTAGTGGTATAACTCGCGAATAGTCAGTCGGATAGCATTTACAGCTGGCCTTGACGGAAGAAACCTGCGAAGTTAAAACAATTGAAAGGATTAAAACCCATTATATATATGACAAAACAATCAATCAAACAAAGTTATAAAAAACTTTACATACCCTCCATTCTCAACACGGATGACAACTCGCCCGTCGCGTAAAATAATCTCATCATCATCATCGGGTATTACATCATCACCCCCTCAACATCAGGTATCACATCATCACCCCCCTCAACATCATGCATCTGATCATCATCAGGTATCACATCATCTCCAGGTGAAAGTGGCTCTGTCGGTGATGGCAAAGGGATCGGAGTAGGCATAGCATCTGGTGAAGGGGTAGGAGTAGGTATCCCACAAAAGCCTGGTACGGGAATCATGCGATATGGAGGACTCTGTGATGGTGGAGGCGTCACTCGTGCAGATGAAGTACTACCATGTACATCTTGGGGAGATGGAGTAGGTGAAGGAGTAACTCGCGACGACAAACTAGATCCAATATGTAAGGACCTAACTCCAGAGGTCTGCTTTAAGGACCTAACTCCAGAGGTCTGCTGTGGCCTAACTACGGACCTAACTCCAGAGGTCTGCTGTGGCGTTTGTGTTGGAGGACTCTGCAATGGTCTCACTCTACTTGCATGTGTTGGGTGTAACACCCCTTTTCTAGTAACCTTACTATTTAATAAAAATCAGAGTTTATTTTTTTTTTGAAAACAATTTAAGCGAGTGCTACACTTACTCCATTAAATCAACCACTTCACTTTTCATAGTTCGGTTAAAACCACTAGATACATAGCACCATAAAAAAAACGTTTAGTTCACATCAACTAAATTCAGTCACTACCAGCAGCGGAATAATAATAAGTTCGAAAATAAAACCAATACATCGCCAATAACAATCTAACAGTATAAGGAAAATAACGCATAACATAGGACACCCCCCTGGTGCTACGTATCAGAGCATGACACTTCCTACCAGACGAAGGCATAAGGGTAACCTTCACTCGTTATTACCTGCACGTTGCCGACATAAGAAGCAACATAAAAGCAGTAGGGTGAGTCTCTTTTCATAATTAATAACATATGGAAATAAGCACTGCATAGGAAAAGGAAACCAGGCACACCGATTCACAACAATGGCAGCAATCACATCAACGTTACATTTCCAAGCAGCACTACACAATATATGGTTATGCATGAAATGCAACCCAAACTCCACGGGCACATGCATGTCGGATCCGTCACCAAATACAAATAGGCCTTAGCCTCTGCTCACCAAATAAAACTAGGCCGAAGCCTCTGCTCACCAATAATGCACATGTTTCATGAGATGCTTTGGGAATGCAGCACAACACACCACACAATTCATCAATTCACCATTTAATTCAACTCACCATTTTATTAGTCAGCTCACCAATTTAAAATTAGGCCGAAGCCTCTGCTCACCAATCACACCAATATACACTCACCAACTCATCCCACCACTCACACCAACACCAATTTCAATTAGGCCGATTTGGGATTTGACACGACATAGGGAAAGTGAATAAAAATTGCCATTTAGACACTTGAACACCTCAGCCCAGAAACACCAGTGAAATAATCCATTTTTGCATAAAATTAGAACATTTGGATAGACACTGAAATTAGCTTCAAAACGCATTTTGAACCGTCAAATTTGGATAACCGAGTCAAAAGTTACATTAAAAACAAAACCGGAAAAATACTTAGACATTCTGGAAACTGGCGCCCAGGCGCTGGGCGCCCAGGAGCAACACGGAACTTGGCGCATGGGCGCTTGGCGCCCAGGAACAGCAACACGCGCATAGGCGCTGGCGCCCAGGAAACAGCAACACGCATAGGCGCTGGCGCCCAGGAAACAGCAACACGCATAGGCACTGGCGCCCAGAAACAGCAACACGGCGCCCAGGCACTAGGCGCCTAAGGCCAACACGCAAGAAAACTCATTTTACTTCGAAATTGATTTTGTACAAGCCAAATACTCAGAATATGAGAACCCAACAAAATTTTGGCAAAAAGTGACACGCATTTTTGGCGCCCATGGACTAGGCGCCTAAGGCCAAGACAAATCACAACTCCTATGACTCCAAAAATTGTTTTGCACGAGCCATTTAACTTGGACATGAAAACCCAGTATCAATTTTCGCAAAATACGCAACAGAAAATGGGGACCCTTGGCGCCCATGACACAAGGCACCTAGCGCCAAAACTGGCAACACAGTGACACAGAAACAGCAACACAGTGGCAACAGACACAGCAACACAGTGGCAACAGAAACAGCAACACAGTGGCAACAGAAACAGCAACACAGTGGCAACACAGGGACTGGGCGCCTGGCGCCCATAACTAAGACACAAAAAAAAACAGCAGCAAGGCATATGGCGCCCAAGGCGCCTAGGAACTTCCAAAATCGAAATTCAAATTCAAACACCAAATTAAATTCACCAAACACCCAATCATATATATATATATATATATATATATATATATATATATATATATATATATATATATATATATATATATAATTCAATCATCATCATGATCCTCAATTTTCACCAAACAAGCACCAACAAGTCATATATTCAAACATATGACATACAATTCACATTAGCAACAATTCAAACATCAATCATGCGATTTCAACATAGGCAATTCATAATCATATATCACAACATTACAATTGAATCAACAACACCACAATTCATTCATATAAATCATTCTAAAACCCTAACCCTAGGCACTACTAATTCGCATAAGCCATTAAAAATAAAAAGAGGACCCCCTAACCTCTTAGAATTCGCACCACCAAGAAAAGCTCCAAGGAATTGCAAGACACCAACAAGCTCTTCCTCCTCCTTGAGTGCTCCACGAAACCCTCTCCCTTTTCCTCTTGCAAGTCGCGACTTCTCTTCTCACTTCTCCTCACTTTTTACGTTTCTTTTTCTTTCTTTTGCAATTGAGTAAAAATGAGGACTAACTCCCAAGACCCCTAAGTGAGTCGACTCCTATGACTATCCAATGGGTCATGGGCTCACTTGCGGGTCATGGGCCCCGTGCACCATCTAATTCGAGACAACACCTCCTAATAAATAAAATAAAATAAATTAAACCTCGAATTATTTAATTAAATTAAATAAATATTGTAAGCCTTAAATAACTTAATTAAATAAATAATTAAATTATTTTGGGGCGTTACAACTCTCCCCCACTTAGAATATTTCGTCCTCGAAATTACCTGAATCAAACAACTCCGGATATGCTTCCCGCATCTTACTCTCCAGCTCCCAAGTCATACTTTCACCAGCAGCTCCTAACCAAACCACCTTCACTAAAGGAATCTCCTTCCCTCTTAGAATCTTCACTTCTCTATCTTCAATTCGCACAGGCATAGTCTCCACCGTGAGATTATCCCGTACCTCTACTTCATCCATCTGAATCACATGAGACGGGTCCGGAACATATTTTTGAAGTTGTGACACGTGAAACACGTCATGCAAGTTCGAAAGATTAGGCGGCAAGGCCACCCTATAGGCAACACTTCCCACCCTCTCCGTAATCTGATACGGACCAATGAAACGGGGAGTTAACTTCTTTGATTTCAAGGCACGCCCAACACCAGTCACCAGAGTGACTCTCAGGAACACATGATCACCGGCCTGAAACTCCAAATCCTTCCTTCTCTTATCATGATAGCTCTTTTGCCGACTCTGCGACGCTTTCATCTTCTCACAGATTAATTTTACCTTCTCAGTTGTTTCTCGCACAATCTCAGGCCCCAATACTGCACTCTCTCCAGATTCATACCAACATAACGGAGTCCTACATCTCCGACCATACAACGCCTCAAACGGTGCCATTCCAATACTAGAATGAAAACTGTTATTATAGGTGAACTCTATCAACGGAAGATGTGAAGCCCATGAACCTCCCTGCTCGAGAACACATGCCCTCAACAAGTCCTCTAACGACTGAATAGTCCTCTCCGTCTGACCATCTGTCTGCGGATGATAAGCGGAGCTCAACCTCAACTTAGAACCCAAAGCTTCTTGCAAACTTTTCCAAAATTCAGAAGTGAATCTTGGATCTCTATCAGATACAATACTAAGCGGAACGCCATGCAACTTCACAATTGTCTTGATGTAGATCTCTGCCAACTTTGGAACTGGATAAGTCATATTAATTGGTAAGAAATGAGCAGACTTTGACAACCTGTCCACAACCACCCATATAGCATCAAACCCTCTCACTGTATTTGGCAAACCAGTCACAAAATCCATGGAAATGCTATCCCATTTCCATTCCGGAACTTCTAATGGTTGCATCAACCCCGCAGGCTTCTGATGCTCAATCTTTGACTTCTGACAAGTCAAACAGGCGTACACAAACTGTGCCACATCCTTCTTCATACCAGGCCACCAGAACAATTTCTTCAAATCTTGGTACATTTTCGTAGCCCCTGGATGAATACTCAACTTGCTCCTATGGCTCTCCTCAAGAATCATTCTCTTCATCTCAGCATCATCAGGAATACAAATCCTATCTCTGAATCTCAATACACCTTGGGAATCTAACTTGAAATCCCCATTCACAGCTTGATCATTCACAACTAACAAGTCTACCAACTTTACATCTGACTTTTGGGCTTCTCGAACACTAACCAAAAATTCATTACCAATCTTCAACATTCCCAATCTGACACTCTGCGGTGTCACTTCACAAACCAGACTCATGTCCCGGAACTGCTCAATCAACTCTAATTCTTTCACCATCATAGCCGACATATGCAGGCTCTTCCGACTTAAAGCATCAGCCACGACATTAGCTTTGCCGGGGTGATAGTTCAAGCCGAAATCATAATCCTTCAGCAATTCTAACCAACGTCTCTGTCTCATATTCAGCTCCTTCTGATCGAACAAGTATTTCAAACTCTTATGGTCACTAAACACTTCAAATTTAGTACCATACAGATAGTGCCACCAAATTTTCAGCACAAACACAATTGCAGCAAGCTCCAAATCATGAGTAGGGTAATTCTTCTCATGGGTCCTCAACTGTCTGGACGCATAAGCTACTACCTTACCTTCTTGCATCAACACACCTCCCAAACCCATCTTGGAAGCATCACAATATACTACAAACGGTTGATCCGGAACAAGCAAAGTCAACACGGGCGATGTTGTCAATCTCTTCTTCAACTCATTGAAGCTCTCCTCACAGCGAGCATCCCACACAAATGCCTTTCCCTTACATGTCAATTGAGTCAACGGAAGGGCCAACTTCGAGAAACCTTCGATAAATCTCCTGTAATAACCAGCTAATCCCAAGAAGCTTCTAATCTCTGTAACGGACTTCGGGCACTCCCATTGCGACACAGCATCAACCTTGGCTGGGTCCACAGCTATACCATTACGAGAAATAATATGACCAAGGAAACCTACTTCATTCAGCCAGAATTCACACTTAGACAACTTTGCATACAGTTTCTTTTCTTTCAACACTTCTAGTACTAACCTCAAATGTTCTGCGTGCTCCTCTTCTGTCTTAGAATACACCAGAATGTCGTCAATAAACACAACTACAAACCGATCCAAGTAACTATGGAAGGTACGATTCATGTACTCCATAAACACACCCGGCGCGTTGGTAACGCCAAACGGCATCACAGAATACTCATAGTGCCCATATCTCGTTCTGAAAGCTGTCTTCTGAATGTCTTCATCCTTTACCTTGATCTGGTGATAACCCGACCTCAAATCGATTTTGCTAAACACTTTAGCACCTACCAACAGGTCCATCAAATCATCAATTCTGGGGAGCGGATACCTGTTCTTTATTGTCACCTTGTTCAATTGCCTATAATCGACACAAAGTCTCATACTCCCATCCTTCTTCTTCACTAACAATACCGGAGCACCCCATGGTGACACACTTGGCCTTACAAATTTCTTCTCAAGTAGATCTTCTAATTGATTTTTCAATTCAGACAACTCTGAGGCTGACATCCGGTACGGGCCATAGACACAGGCCTAGTACCAGGTATAAGATCAATAGCAAACTCAACCTCCCTCTCTGGCGGAACACTTGGAATTTCATCCGGGAACACTTCAGGAAACTCACACACCACTTGTACCCCTTCAATGATCGCTTGATTCTCAGCAGACAATGACGCCATCAAAGCAAACAGATGAACTCCCTCCTTCATTACCTTATGCAGCTGACCAGCAGGCAACAAAACGGATTCTTCTTCTTCGGGAGGAAGGAAACTCACAGATTTTCAAAAACAATTAATATGCACATGGTTAACTACTAACCAGTCCATACCAAGAATGACATCCAACCCTCCCAACGGCAAACAAATAAGGTCAACAAGGAAATCTCTGCCGAAGATTGACAGAGGGCACTTAGCACACACAAGAGAGGTAGTTACTGAACCCTTAGCTGGAGTGTCAATAACCATCTCCCTCATCATAGAAGACAAAGCAAGGTCCAATTTCTCAGCACATAAAGCAGCAATAAATGAATGCGTAGCACCAGTATCAATAATAGCAATCAAAGGAATACCATTAATAAAACATGTACCTCTAATCTCATTAGTATCCTCTGATCCTGCGAGAGCAAACACTTTTCCATAGGACTTCTCTTTCTTCGGCTTAGTACACTTGGTACTAATATGACCTGACTCCCCACAATTGTAGCACACCACATCCCTTTTCTTACATTTCGCAGCCACATGACCTTCTTTACCGCACTTGAAACATTTATTATCCGAGCAGTCAAAACTCTTATGGCCCGGCTTGCCACACCTGTAGCACACCACCTTCGCAGGGGCATCTCCCCCACTTGGTTTCTTATTATCAGCATACCTCTGCTTACCCTTACCAGCTGGAACCTCATATGGCTTACCCCGGTTCTGAAATTTACCCCTCTGATCTCTCATGACCTTGGAGTGAGCATTACTATCATCTTCGAATATCCTGCAACTGTCGATCAAATCAGCGAATACCCGAATCTTCTGGTACCCTATAGCTTTCTTTATATCAGCCCTCAGTCCATTCTCAAACTTTATACATTTTGAAAATTCAGAATCAGCATCAGCATAGTGGGGATAAAACTTAGCCAATTCAGTGAACTTGGCAGCATACTCTGTCACTGACATGCTTCCTTGCTTTAGCTCAAGGAATTCTATTTCTTTCTTTCCCCTCACATCTTCTGGAAAATACTTCCGTAGGAACTCTCTGCGGAAAACAGCCCAAGTTATCTCCTCATTAGCAGTTTCTAATCTCTGCCTAACCTCCATCCACCAATCATCAGCTTCCTCTGCCAGCGTATGGGTACCATACCTGACCTTCTGCGCATCGTCACAATCCATGACACGAAATATCCTTTCGATCTCTTTCAGCCATGCTATAGCACCATCTGGATTGAACTTGCCCTTAAAAACAGGTGGATTCTCCCTCTGGAACGTGGCTAAACTGCGAGTCCCAGCATTTTCAGCACCATTTTGCTGGTTCCCAACAGCCTGAGCCATAGCCTGCAAAGCAGCAGCAAGAGCAGCGTCGTTTCTCCCAGCCATTTCAAACTATCACTGCAGCACAAACAGAAATTTAGAACTAATCTAACAATTCTATTTGTCATAAGACACTATGACAGGACGACTTGGCCGGACAGACCGAACTGCTCTGATACCACTAATGTAACACCCCTTTTCTAGTAACCTTACTATTTAATAAAAATCAGAGTTTATTTTTTTTTTTTGAAAACAATTTAAGCGAGTGCTACACTTACTCCATTAAATCAACCACTTCACTTTTCATAGTTCGGTTAAAACCACAAGATACATAGCACCATAAAAAAAACGTTTAGTTCACATCAAATAAATTCAGTCACTACCAGCAGCGAAATAATAATAAGTTCGAAAATAAAACCAATACATCGCCAATAACAATCTAACAGTATAAGGAAAATAACGCATAACATAGGACACCCCCCCTGGTGCTACGTATCAGAGCATGACACTTCCTACCAGACGAAGGCATAAGGGTAACCTTCACTCGTTATTACCTGCACGTTGCCGACAAAAGAAGCAACATAAAAGCAGTAGGGTGAGTCTCTTTTCATAATTAATAACATATGGAAATAAGCACTGCATAGGAAAAGGAAACCAGGCACACCGATTCACAATAATGGCAGCAATCACATCAACGTTACATTTCCAAGCAGCACTACACAACAGAAAATGGGACTGCATCTGCTCCCCGTATTGTTTCATCTCAGCAGCGTGGCTTCATCCCCGGTAGAAATATATCGGACTGCATCTGCTTAACTTCGGAAGCCATTAATATGCTACACAATAGGGCCTTTGGTGGTAATATGGCGCTCAAGGTTGACGTCACGAAAGCTTTTGATACTCTGGATTGGAATTTCCTGCTTAGAGTCCTCAAGGCATTTGGGTTTAATAGCAAATTCTGTGATTGGATTAATGCTCTTTTACATTCTGCAAAGCTTTCAATCTCAGTCAATGGCAAGCCTTCTGGGTACTTTAGCTGCAAGCAGGGTGTGCGTCAAGGGGACCCCCTCTCCCCCCTTCTTTTCTGCTTGGCTGAGGAGGTTTTGAGTAGAGGCATTTCCAAGTTGGTGCATGGTGGGTATCTCCAGTTAATTAATGGTCCTAGAGGCACTTAGGTTCCATCTCATACCCTTTATGCGGATGATATCATGATTTTTTGCAGAGCTTCGCTGAAAAATATTCATAGTCTTCTTAACTTCTTTACCAAGTATGGGGAGGCTTCTGGTCAGATTGTTGTAACATCCTCAAAATAATTAACCGAATTATTTGGATGTTAACCCAATTGAATTAATTTGGTACTTAATTGGTAAAATTATTGAGTACTAAAATTAATTATTGGCTGTCACAGGATCGTTAACCGAATAATACGGGTCAAGGAAGTTTTGGAATCGAAATAAGAGATTTAGATCAATATGGTAATTGGACCACGTTACCACTTATATATTAATAAATATATATGTGTGTGAGTGTGAGAGAATTAAAAGAAAGAAAGAAAGGTACACGAGAGAGAGAGAAGAGAAACAGTGGAAAAGAAGAGAAGAAAAGAAGAGAAAAGAAGAGAAAGAAGAAGAGGAAAGAAGAAGAGAAAGGAAGGAGAAAAGGTGAAGCCCATCCCTCCAAATTTCAGCACCATCATCATCTACCCTCCATTGCCAAACCCCCAAAGCTTGGTAAGTTTTCATCCGTTTTTCCCCAAGATATGGAGCTACGAATTTTAGGGGTTTTGAGGGAGAAAATTGTTGAAATTTTGGATTAAATGATGAAATTGATGATTGGGTTATGTTTAGGATCGAAGCTAGGAGCGGATTGGTCGCGTTGTGAAGTTCGAATCGAAGTTTGAAGCGGTTTGGTGAAATAGGGTTCCGTTCGAGAGTTTTTCAAGTCTCGGCAAATTCGGTTGATTTCGAGAGTTTTGAGTCAAAAACCGTTATTTCGAAAAATATCGCTTTTGGATGAGAATCCGTTTAGATTGAGTTTTTGATTGAATTGCTTGATTGTTTGATGTTGATTGGACTGGAATATTGCCTGGAATGATATGTTTTCGAGTTAGGAATCGATCGGAGCGAGTTTCGGATTAAACGGAACGCGAATTTTCATGAAAATGGCTATTTTTGGAATGCTGTCAAATGCGCACGATCCGTGCGTCCCAGGGGCACGATCCGTGCGCCTGGTTCGGTTTCAAGTTTTTAAAATGCTTAACAGGGAGCACAATCCGTGCGTCCCAGGGGCACGATCCGTGCGCATGCGCACGATCCGTGCGTCCCAGGAGCACGACCCGTGCGCATGGTTCTGTCCAAATTTTTCAAAGTGACCTAAATGATTCCGTTTCGATTCCAATCCGTTCCTAATCCTTTCCTAACCCTTCTATAATGATATTAGGCTTATAATGCCATGAATTTGGGTATGTTTCAAAAGAGTTTTATAATATACTTTTGAAGTTAAAATTCTTTCGAAAAGCCGAACAATAGTACACGTGTGCGGATGTGTTTTATTGATAACAAAGCGGACTAACAGTCCTACGTGGCAAAGTATAATTTAAATGAACTAAATGTTCATATGATTGTAGATATATATATTATATCGAGTTTGGGTGACGACCCATGTAGACATTCTAGGCGGGGTAGTCATGCACCCCTACCCTAGGCCTCTTGCAATAGGGAAAGTACTATTGGTAAGATGGTTCACCGGGTATGTAGCGTTCGCGCAGTCGGTGGTGTGTTGAATTGTTTGTTGTACGTATACCGGGTATGTAGCGTTCGCGCAGTCGGTGTCGTACTTAGTTGCAACAGATTCATCGGGTATGTAGCGTTCGCGCAGTCGATGATCTGTCAAAGGTTAGATAACGCGGTTCACCGGGTATGTAGCGTTCGCGCAGTCGGTGCCGTATAAAGTTAAAACCATTTCATAATTGGATCGAGAGCGTTAGTAGGGGTCTCGGTAGAACTCACTGAGATTGTATCTCACTGTTTAAATGTTGTTGTTTTACAGAGACACAAGGACAGCGGAAATCAAAGAGGCACGAGTAGGTTGAGCTCTGATGGTTGCCGTTGACATAGCCTTATGCTTGTTATATTTCCTTTTTGTTGTCCATGTACTAAGATTCTATGTATCTAGTACTTTATCTTTCATTCCGCTTTCTTGTATGACTCAGACTACCATAGTTGCTGACAGTCTATGGTCTGAGTACCGTATGGTCTTATTTGTGTATAAGACGGTTATGTTATATTTCAGCATAAATTTTATAATGGTATTCAGTGTCTGAGCAGGAAATATTATCTCTGATGAATATAGTTGGTACACTTGGGTGTTTTTAACAAATAAAAATACCGGGGTGTTACAGTTGGTATCAGAGCGGTTCGACCTAGTCGGACTTAGCTTTTAGGGTCTTTGCTTTCTTCAGTCGTGATTTTCTTAGTATGCTATTAGACATTGAACTTGATCAACTTAATACTTTGTGCATATTTCGCAGAATCATGGCCAGAAGAGGTAGAGGCGTCCCTCCTGCTGTTGATCCAAACTTAGAATGGATGCAGAATGTCATTGAGAATCAACAAAAGATGATGCAGGATATGTTGCAAATGCAGCATGACCAAATGGGTCTGCAACAGCCCAACTTCCAACCTCATCAAGAAGATCCTAACCGGACATATTTCCAATTTCAAAAGATGAAGCCCCCAACTTACAAGGGAGGA
The DNA here is from genome assembly GCA_039519185.1 of Astragalus membranaceus. Lineage (NCBI taxonomy): Eukaryota > Viridiplantae > Streptophyta > Magnoliopsida > Fabales > Fabaceae > Astragalus > Astragalus membranaceus. The sequence continues at coordinate 60,517,674 of CM076854.1, forward strand.
CCGGATCCAATGACTGCCTATTATTATTGGATCGATTCAATGGAGAAAATTTTTCAAACATTGCAATGCGGGGAAGAAGAGAAGGTAACATGTGCGGCCAATGTGCTCAATGAAGATGCCCACACCTGGTGGTGTAATGCAAGGAAAATGATGGAACTCCAAGGAACTCCCCTCACTTGGGACAATTTCAAGGAATTGTTTATGAAGCAATATTTCCCTTCAGTGAAGAAACTAAGCAAGCAAGCAGAGTTTGTGAATCTCAAACAAGGAGATTTGTCAGTTGGGGAATATGCTGCGAAATTTGAAAGACTGTCTCAGTTCTATGAGTTGGGGAGGTATGCCCCAAATGATATGTGGAAGATGCAAATGTTCAAAGAAGGTCTTCGAGCTGATGTGAGCCAAGGCCTCAGTTCTTACACTCTGACTAATTATCCTGCCTTAGTTCAACAAGCATATGTTGCTGAGGAGGATCTGAGGAAAATATATGCTGAAAGGAAAGATTACTGGAAAGGTAAGAAGAAGGTGACTGAATCTTCTACTCCAAACAGGCAATTCAAGGGGAGCAATTATAAAGGGAAACAGGTGCAATCCTTCGATTCATCAAAGAGCAGAAATTGTACGAAGTGTGGAAGGTATCACATTGGGGATTGTTAGCAAAGATCCAATCGATGCTATGTCTGTAATGAAGAGGGTCACTATGCAAATCAATGCCCAGCAAAGAAAAGCTTTCAAGGAGCACCAAATGCTCCTAATCAGGGGAGAATCAACACATTGGATGCTCGAACCATCGCACCTACTGATAATCTTCTGAGGGGTACGGGATCTCTTTTTAATAACTCAGTCAATATTTTATATGATTCCGGTGCAACTCATTGTTTTATATCACAAGCGTGTGTAAATCGGTTGGGATTGGCATTATCTGAGCTATCCGAACCGATAACTATTTTAACTGCTGCCAGGGGTCGTGTCCAGACCCAATCATTGTGTGAAAATTGCCTACTTGTCATAGGGGACAGACAATTTGTTGTGAAATTTATCTGCTTGCCTATGACAAGTATGGACATTGTTCTGGGTATGAATTGGATGGCTGAAAATCATGTAACAATCAACTGTGCTGACCGAACCATTAGCTTCGCCTCGGAATCCGTAGGATTGACACAGGCAGATTCTGAAGCAACGATCTCTTACACCGAAGCAAGCCAGTCATTATTCCAAGGTGCGGAAGCTATTCTTATTATGTTGTCTGCATCTACTGAAACGGGTTTAGATTTGTCATCTGTGCAAGTGGTAAATGAATTTCTAGATGTCTTTCCAGAAGAAGTTTCATCCTTACCTCCTGACCGAGAGGTAGAATTCTCAATAGAATTGATTCCTGGTACAGGATCAATCTCTATTGCTCCTTATAGGATGTCTCCATTAGAATTAAAGGAACTGAAGTCTCAACTTGAAGAATTGATATCGAAAAGGTTTATCCGACCGAGTGCCTCTCCATGGGGTGCTCCGGTGTTGCTAGTTAAGAAGAAGGACGGAAGCATGAGATTGTGTATTGACTACCGTCAACTCAACAAGGTGACGATTAAGAACAAATATCCATTGCCAAGGATAGACGATTTGCTTGACCAACTTCGAGGTGCAGTGGTATTTTCAAAAATTGATCTGAGGTCGGGCTATCATCAAATAAAGGTAAGAGCCTTAGATATTCCGAAGACGGCTTTCCGTACTAGGTATGGACATTACGAGTTCGTAGTGATGCCCTTCAGTTTGACTAATGCTCCAGCTGTATTCATGGATTACATGAACCGAGTCTTTCACACGTACCTCGATCAGTTTGTAGTAGTTTTTATTGATGATGTCTTGGTGTACTCTAAGACCATTGAGGACCATGTTCAACATCTCCGCATTGTTCTGAACGTACTCCGAGAAAAGAAATTGTATGCCAAGCCGTCGAAGTGTGACTTCTGGATGCCGGAAGTGAAGTTTTTGGGACACGTGATTTTCCAATCGGGAGTTGCGGTGGATCCCAGTAAGGTGGAAGCGGTGTTGAACTGGGAACGACCAACATCTGTCACTGAAATAAGAAGTTTCTTGGGTCTAGCTGGTTACTACAGGAGGTTTATTCAAGGTTTTTCACAATTGGTTCTTCCACTTACTCGGTTAACTCGTAAGCCCCAATCGTTTATATGGACTGCCGATTGTGAGGAATGTTTTCAAGAATTGAAAGTTAGGTTGACTTCTGCTCCAATCCTAATTCTTCCAGATCCGTCTTTGGATTTTCATATTTACAGCGATGCTTCTGGAAAGGGTTTGGGATGTGTTCTCATGCAGAACCAACAAGTTGTAGCTTATGCCTCCAGGCAATTGAAGACTCATGAAGAGAATTATCCGACTCATGATTTGAAGTTGGCAGCTATTGTGTACGCACTGAAGATTTGGAGACATTACCTATATGGGTCTCGTTTCGAAGTCTTTAGTGATCATAAAAGCTTGAAATATTTGTTTGATCAGAAGGAGCTGAATAACAGGCAGAGAAGATGGGTGGAGTTTCTGAAGGATTATGACTTCGAATTGAAGTATCATCCGGGAAAGGCTAATGTTGTAGCCGATGCACTAAGTAGGAAATCCATTCATATAGCAGAGTTAATGATACATGAAATGGAATTGTTGGAGTCTTTCAGGGACTTAAATTTGGATTCAAAGCCAAAAAGGAATCGGTTATTGTTGAGCCACATGAGGATCTCTAGTTCCATAAGAGATTCTATTCGCTTAGCACAGGAAGATGATGTGAAACTACAATCACAGAAAGTGTTGCCAGATTTTACCGAAGATAGTGACGGGGTTATTTGTTTCAACGGCAGGATATGTGTGCCCGACGATGAGGGTATTAAAAGGCAAGTGCTAGAAGTAGCACACCGAAGTTTATTTTCCGTACATCCTGGGTCCACCAAGATGTATAGAGATTTAAAACAAATGTACTGGTGGCCGGGAATGAAGTTAGAAATTGCTGAATTCGTATCACAATGCTTAACTTGTCAAAAAGTTAAGATAGAACATCAGAAGCCTGCTGGTCTGTTACGGTCACTAGACGTGCCAGTATGGAAGTGGGAAGACATTTCTATGGATCTTGTAATGGCGTTGCCAATGTCTCAAGCCGGTAACGACTCCATATGGGTAGTTGTGGATCGGTTAACCAAATCAGCTCATTTTATTCCAGTTCGTTCGAGCAGTAAGGTATCCAAGTTAGCTGAGGTGTATTTGAAGAACATAGTAAGGTTACATGGGGTTCCTACCAGTATAGTGTCGGATCAAGATCCAAAATTCACTTCTCGATTTTGGAAAGCTCTGAATGAAGCATTGGGAACTAAAGTACTTCTTAGTACCGCTTATCACCCACAGACAGATGGTCAAACCGAGAGAACTATCCAGACATTAGAGGATATGCTTAGGGCTTCGGTACTCGATAACGGAAAGAAATGGGAGGATCATCTTCCATTGGTGGAATTCTCTTACAATAACCGTTATCATTCCAGTATCGGAATGGCACCTTTTAAAACTTTGTACGGTAGGAAATGTAGAACTCCATTGTGTTGGTGGGAAGTCGGTGAGAACCGATTGTTAGGACCCGAGATGATTCATGACACTACTGAAAAGATCCGCCAGATAAGGGAAAGAATGAAAGCTGCTCAGAGTAGGCAAAAGAGTTATGCCGACAAAAGGAGAAGGCCGTTAGAGTTTGAATCGGGCGATCACGTGTTTTTGAGGTTGTCACCAACAATTGGCACAGGTAGGGCATTACGGGTGAAGAAAATCAGTCCTCGGTATATTGGACCTTTCCAAATTATCGAGCGAGTTGGGCCTCTTGCATACTGCATCGCTTTGCCTCCACCATTGTCAAATCTACATGATGTATTCCATGTGTCTCAGTTGCGGAAGTACATTCCCGATCCAAGTCAACCGTTAGATTTTGAAACGATTGACCTTCGACCGGACTTGTCTTTCCAACCTCATCCAAATTACATCATGGAACGTGGCGAGAGGACGCTACGGACGAAGTCAATTCCCATTGTCAAGGTGGTTTGGGATGGTTTTTCCGTCGAGGAAGCTACTTGGGAGTTGGAGGACGATATGCGGACTCAGTATCCATATTTGTTTTCTTGAGGTACGTTGTGTTTAATTTTGAGGACAAAATTCTTTCAAGTTGGGGAGAATGTAACATCCTCAAAATAATTAACCGAATTATTTGGATGTTAACCCAATTGAATTAATTTGGTACTTAATTGGTAAAATTATTGAGTACTAAAATTAATTATTGGCTGTCACGGGATCGTTAACCGAATAATACGGGTCAAGGAAGTTTTGGAATCGAAATAAGAGATTTAGATCAATATGGTAATTAGACTACGTTGCCACTTATATATTAATAAATATATATGTGTGTGAGTGTGAGAGAATTAAAAGAAAGAAAGAAAGAAAGGTACACGAGAGAGAGAAGAGAAACAGAGGAAAAGAAGAGAAGAAAAGAAGAGAAAAGAAGAGAAAGAAGAAGAGGAAAGAAGAAGAGAAAGGAAGGAGAAAAGGTGAAGCCCATCCCTCCAAATTTCAGCACCATCATCATCTACCCTCCATTGCCAAACCCCCAAAGCTTGGTAAGTTTTCATCCATTTTTCCCCAAGATATGGAGCAACGAATTTTAGGGGTTTTGAGGGAGAAAATTGTTGAAATTTTGGATTAAATAATGAAATTGATGATTGGGTTATGTTTAGGATCGAAGCTAGGAGCGGATAGGTCGCGTTGTGAAGTTCGAATCGAAGTTTGAAGCGGTTTGGTGAAATAGGGTTCCGTTCGAGAGTTTTTCAAGTCTCGGCAAATTCGATTCGATATCGGCTCTCGCTTCAAGGGTGAGTTTTACTCACGTTTAGGTTTATTCCGTTTTGGTATGAATTGTTGCGTCGGTTGATTTCGAGAGTTTTGAGTCAAAAACCGTTATTTCGAAAAATATCGCTTTTGGATGAGAATCCATTTAGATTGAGTTTTTGATTGAATTGCTTGATTGTTTGATGTTGATTGGACTGGAATATTGCCTGGTATGATCTGCTTTCGAGTTAGGAATCGATCGGAGCGAGTTTCGGATTAAACGGAAAGCGAATTTTCATGAAAATGGCTATTTTTGGAATGCTGTCAAATGCGCACGATCCGTGCGTCCCAGGGGCACGATCCATGAGCCTGGTTCGGTTTCAAGTTTTTAAAATGCTTAACAGGGAGCACGATCCGTGCGTCCCAAGGGCACGATCCGTGCGCATGCGCACGATCCGTGCGTCCCAAGAGCACGATCCGTGCGCATGGTTCTGTCCAAATTTTTCAAAGTGACCTAAATGATTCCGTTTCGATTCCAATCCGTTCCTAATCCTTTCCTAACCCTTCTATAATGATATTAGGCTTATAATGCCATGAATTTGGGTATGTTTCAAAAGAGTTTTATAATATACTTTTGAAGTTAAAATTCCTTCGAAAAGCCGAACAATAGTACACGTGTGCGGATATGTTTTATTGATAACAAAGCGGACTATGAGTCCTACGTGGCAAAGTATAATTTAAATGAACTAAATGTTCATATGATTGTAGATATATATATATTATATCGAGTTTGGGTGACGACCCATGTAGACATACTAGGCGGGGTAGTCATGCATCCCTACCCTAGGCCTCTTGCAATAGGGAAAGTACTATTGGTAAGATGGTTCACCGGGTATGTAGCGTTCACGCAGTCGGTGGTGTGTTGAATTGTTTGTTGTACGTATACCGGGTATGTAGCGTTCGCGCAGTCGGTGTCGTACTTGGTTGCAACAGATTCATCGGGTATGTAGCGTTCGCGCAGTCGATGATCTGTCAAAGGTTAGATAACGCGGTTCACCGGGTATGTAGCGTTCGCGCAGTCGGTGCCGTATAAAGTTAAAACCATTTCATAATTGGATCGAGAGCGTTAGTAGGGGTCTCGGTAGAACTCACTGAGATTGTATCTCACTGTTTAAATGTTGTTGTTTTACAGAGACACAGGGACAGCGGAAATCAAAGAGGCACGAGTAGGTTGAGCTCTGATGGTTGCCGTTGACATAGCCTTATGCTTGTTATATTTCCTTTTTGTTGTCCATGTACTAAGATTCTATGTATCTAGTACTTTATCTTTCATTCCGCTTTCTTGTATGACTCTGACTACCATAGTTGCTGACAGTCTATGGTCTGAGTACCGTATGGTCTTATTTGTGTATAAGACGGTTATGTTATATTTCAGCAAAAATTTTATAATGGTATTCAGTGTCTGAGCAGGAAATATTATCTCTGATGAATATAGTTGGTACACTTGGGTGTTTTTAACAAATAAAAATACCGGGGTGTTACAATTGTTAACTCCACCAAATCTACCGTTCATTTGGGCGCTGTTCCTAATCAACAGCAGTGTCACATTGCCGATCTGCTGGGCTTCTCTATTGGCCAGCTGCCTTTCACCTACCTGGGCATCCCCATTTTCAAAGGTAAGCCTAAAGCTAGTTATTTAATGCCTATTGCTGACAAGATTAAAGCCAAGTTATCAGCTTGAAAAGCTTCACTCCTCTCTATTGCTGGAAGAGCGCAGCTTGTCGAGTCGGTTGTTCAAAGTATGTTAGTGTACAGCTTCCTGATATACAAATGGCCTACCTCTCTGTTGAATACGGTCGATTCTTGGATCAGAAATTTCATTTGGTCTGGTGACGTCAATCAGCGTAAAGTGGTTACAGTGGCGTGGCATAAGGTTTGTAAACCAATCTCTAAGGGGGGGTCTCGGGATTAGATCCCTTAAAGACACAAATAAGGCAGCCTGTCTTAAGCTTAGCTGGGAACTCAGCATTTCCTAGAATAGCTGGGCTGTCTTATTAAGGTCCCGGGTTTTCAGAAATAGGACTACGATTTCTTATCATATCAGTTCGTCTTTGTGGGGTACTTTGCGTGATCATTTATCCGATATCCATGAAAATTGCATATGGCAAATTGATAAAGGTGACTGTATCAACTTTTGGATAAATCCGTGGATGTCGGACCCTCTGGTAAATCTTCTCAATGTCCCTGAGCATCGTCGCATCGTCAGCACTATCTAAAAGCCCGTGTTTGTGACTTCATTCAGAATGGTCACTGGTGTATTCCAGCATCTCTTTCTAATATCTTTCCTCAGCTGGCTTCGCTCCTTCGTGAAAAAGATCTGCCTTCATTTGACTCTCAGGATCAACTGATTTGGAAAAACTCTACAGATGGTATGCTTACTTTTAAGACTGCTTATCTTCATTATAGGCCTATGGGGCAGCCTATTAGGGGGTTCCAAAATATTTGGAGTAGTGTCATCCCTCCCTCCAAATCTCTCCTGGTCTGGCGTATCCTTCATAACCGTATGCCTACAGATGAGCAGCTTAGAAACCGTGGATGTGAAACTGTCTCAATGTGTAGTCTCTGTGAAGCGGAATATGAGACATCTTTGCACCTTTTCTGTGAGTGCTCTTTCGCTAAGAAGCTCTGGGACTGGCTTAGTGGTAAGCTATCAATTAATATTAATGTTTCCTCCCCGGAGATGATTTTTGAGGTTTGTCAGCGCCCTTGGTCTAACGGTCTAACCAAGTGCAAGATGTTGTTACCGCCGCTGTTATTAACGTATTTTGGGCTATTTGGCACTCTCGGAATCTGATTCGTTTTGACAACAAGAAGATCTTGCCCACTCACATGAAGAACTTGATCACGGCAAATGTGAGCATTTCTGGTAATCTCAACAAGGGCTCCACGTCAAACTCCATGCAGGATTTTTTGATTCTTAAGGCGTTTTCGGTTGATTGCAAGCCTCGTAAGGCTCCTACAACTATAGAGATTATTTGGAAGGCCCCTCCTTGCTCGTGGGTTAAGTGTAATACAGATGGCGCTGCTAGGGGTTCGCCTGGTTTAGCTGCTTGTGGGGGTATCTTTCGCGATAGTAATGCTGAATCTCTTGGTTGTTTCATGCTTCCTCTTGGTACAAATTTCGCTCTTCATGCTGAGCTTGTTGGAATCATGGTAGCCATTGAAGTGGCTTTCCATAAAGGTTGGCATCGTTTATGGATTGAGAGTGATTCTCAGCTTGCTGTTATGGCCATTTCGTCTCATTCCATTGTGCCTTGGAGTATCCGGAACCGCTGGCTTAATTGCATGGGTCTTCTAAAATCCATGACTTTCAGTTGCACTCATATTTTTCGAGAAGGAAATCACTGTGCTGATAAGCTTGCGTCTCATGGAACTACCTTATCGGGCTTCCAATGGTGGAATTCTATTCCCACTTTTATTCAGGATGATTTTAACCGTAATAGGGTTGGTCTTCCTTCTTTTCGTTTCAGACAGTAATTTTGGTAATTTCTGTTGGCAGGGGTTTTGGTTTATGTCCCCCCTTGCTTTTTGTATTTTTGCTTTTTATTCTTTAATGAAATAGAGGGAGTACTCTTTCCTTCTTGGTGTTTTTATCCCTAAGGAGAGTTTTGCATCAGAAGGTTTTAACGAGGCTCCTTTCCTTTTTGTTTAAAAAAAAAACAAAACAAAGATGATTCACACGTAAGAATTGGTTTTACTTGAGAAATAATCTTCACATAATTTATGTTTCATTGTTACTCTTAACCATGCATTATTACAAAGACAAAAAGTTTTACCAAGAAAACATCAAAATCCACAGCACTACCCACTAAAAAATGCAAGACAGGCTGTAATTATGAGATAATTTATTTTGTTTTTTCTTCTAAAATTAGTAGATCACAGGTGCATAGGAAATAGTAGATCAATTGAATGGTCCCTCACCTGAAGCACCACAAGGTGACAGCAAATTTATGGGATCTGGCCAATGTAGAAAGGAGCAAATTTATGCTTCTTCCAAAAGCCGGAAAGGTCCAATGTTAGGCCGAAGGAGACAGCAATATAATGGAGCTTCTCAGGGCGCCTTTCACGCAGATGTACAAGCAAATGAGGAAGATCTGTTCTATTTTCTTCAAGCAGTGAAACCTGAATTCATAGTAGTATCATTGACAAGTGAAAGCACATATCAGAAAGATAAACATAAAGTGATATACTGTAGGCTGTAGCATTAATAACTGAGAATATATACATCGATCCAGATGCCAATAAGAGATAGTAAATGATACTTAGGAATATATGGAGTTGAATCTCCAAGTAATAACCAAATTTGTAAAAGTCTTACCTATTCTAATTGTAACAACATATATATGTTGGAATCAAGATGATTGAACCGTGTATTACCCTTAACTTTTGATGATAACAAACAATGTTTTTTATTGACAGGATGATGATGACAAACACTACAACATATATAAGTTTAAAGAAGTCGTAAGAATAAACTGTATTTCATTTTTATTATTTCTTTTGTTGTATTTTGAGCAAATCTTTTAAAATTGATTCTTAAGCTAACATTTACAAACTTATCCCACAAAAAAATGCATAAGCAAGAGATAAGCTCACATGGAAAAACATTACTGATATAAGATGGATATAGCTAGATCAATAACTCAAGTTTATGCAATATTCATAGGAATATGATAGTGAGTCTATTTCATATAATAAAAAGAAAAGAGAGGTTCCTTTCTCAAATAAAAGGCACAGGGCAAAAAAGGCATATTTTTTTTGACACAAAAGAGGCATATTTTTATAAACAATAACTTAGATATAACATAGAAAGGGGCAGAGAAGGCGTCATAAATCACAACAATGAAATAACACAGAAATAACAACAAAGAAGCAACAATATCATAAAACACTAGCAATAAAGCATAAAAGGCAGAGCAACTAGGAGCAGTAAATGACCTTAGAAACTTTATTAACAAAAATCTAGCTTAATTTTCTCCTGATTCTTTTATTTCCTGCTTGTATGATTCCATATCTTTAGTGTTTGCAACTCTTCCTGCAAACACAAAAAAATAAAAAAAATAAATTATAATGGCTGGCCAATAACCTGTGACTAGTTAAAATTGAAATCAAACATATCCAAAAATATAATGATAAAGATAAGACAAAAAGAGTCTTTTAAGTTGTCGCAACTAAAGAGATTGGTGGCAGAATTACCCATTCTGACTGTTCCAGGTTTTTCCAAAATTTTCACCATAGAAACTGGTGCATCTAACAAGGGTTTAGGAGCAGTTTTACTGCAGGAAGAGGACCAGTGGCTTTTCTTAGCCAAACTCTGCCAGACAGGGCTCAGACAAAGTCAGTGTATGAAAGGGAGTTGATGGCTATTGTGATGACTGTCCAAAAATGGAGGCATTAAATATGCTAGGAAGGCATTTCATCATCATCATCATCACTGATCAGAAAAGCCTCAAATTTCTTACACATCAATGTGTGATGAGGGAGATTCACAAAACCGAAGCAATAGGATAGGGATGGGCTATGGAAATAATATTGGATACAAGGAAAACTTGAAAAATATGTACATTTGTTATTCTAGTTAGAATCTAATCTAACATCTACAATTACCGATTTGCTGAAGATATGAAACAAGTTTGCGAACATCCACCAGAAAAAGAAAATTTGTTTGCCTCACAGTTATCTAACACTTGATGGATGCAACTGTGTAAGCACAAATCCCCTACCTATCAATTTGTGCGGCCAAGTTACAAGGAGCGGCTGAATTGCACCGTGCGCCGTATCATTTGAATCCCTAAAATGCAGAAATCAAAAACCCTAAAACGCATCATAAAACAGAAATCAAAGAAAGGGGAAAAGGGAAAAGGGAAGAGACGCGCAGCATCATAAAACATGGACGAGTTCGCGAACGGAGGGTGGAAAAGGGAAGGCGATTTACCTGGTAGAGACGAAACTATGAGCCACGACCGAAGAAGAGTTGCGCGCCGGAGCGTGGAGTCGTGGCGACGAGTTCGCGAACGACGTGAGGCGGGCGGAGAACGGCGTGAGGAATGAGGCGGGAGGAGAACGGAAACGGCGTGAGGAGTGAGACCGAAGAAGAAACTGTTCTGTGTGTCTGAGAGAAGAGATAACAGGGCTCGCGTGGATATTATTTTGAAATAACGTTTGCGACGGGTTTGTGAGGAGCTATCCGTCGCAACTTAGCGACCAGCATCCACCTCCGTCGCAAATTAGTGACAAAGGTGCTTTCCCGTCGCAAATTATGAGCGGGGCTTTTAGCGCCCAATGCCCAAACTCACCTGTCGTCGCAAGTCCGTCGCAAATTAGCGACGGGCAGTCCTCCGTGGCAAACATTGGTAGCAATATAGGCTTATTCTTGTAGTGACACTCATGCATATTTCACCACACCAAGCATTATTCAAACAAATCATCACATGGATTAAGAATAATGACTTAACACCAACACCAAAACAAACACATATATAAGCCCACGAAGGACAACAACACACAATGTCCGCATAAGGACACAAAAATCACCAAAGCTCACAAACAAACAACAAAAACAAACAAACACCAACCACAATCTCAAGCGTATAATAGTAACTAGAAAGAGCTCTTACCTTAGGCGCTTTCCTTCCTAGCGTAGATTTTATCTGGTTGTACCCACGACCCCTTACAACTCGATCTTTCCATCTACGTGCCCACGTTCGATATTGCTACGTCCACTCGAGTCACAGCTAGTCATTCCGAGAATAACAAGTCACAACGTGACAACAACTACGGTACATCTACGATTAACTAACTATTTAGTGTAAACTAAAAATATATTAGCTATAAAACCTCCTATTTCTCAAACTCATTTTTAAACGGATCAATGTTTCCTAGCAAAGCTTGTAGTTATTCAAATCAATTATTTTTCTAACACTTTAAAAACAATAATTAAATAACTCCAAAATATTTATTTATTTTTTTTGAAATTTGGTTCTCGACAATACTTATCCACATTATCATCTTCCACATGACTAAATGAAGTTAGTTATTGTTGAAACCAATTATATTTCCAACATCCTAGAAATTGGGTGGTCCAAAAAGTTTTTCTACAATCTAACTTACTCCATTTAGGTTCCAAGCTTACTTCATTATTACATCCCTTAAGTCTAGCCACTAGAAAGAATCAACTTCTACTGGCCATAGAGTGTCGTTACTTAATTATTACTTAATTAATCTATATACTCAACTAAACTACAAACACAAATTTATAATCCTTTTAAGCCGAATAAAAGGTCACACTAATGCAACTAATTCAACTTAAATCCTATATGAAATATTAGATATCTCTAGACCACTTTAAAAAGACTTCTCTTACTCTCCTAAACCTTACAAAACTTCCAATTTTTCAATCCATTTATCATCACTTCACTTAAGCTTACGATAGAGAACTTTAAAGCAAGACAAAAATGATATTTTCTTATCCACATTCATCCTTGATTATTATTTTTTTTTTTGGCCAACTAACAATAAAATAATTCGAACCTACTATTGAGACTAAGACTAGTTCATTAGAGCCCTAATTAGGAACTCTACTTGACAAAACCTTAACACATTTTCTAAACCATAAATCCAATATGAGCATGAGTTATCATGTGTCAATTCTCCCACCCATAGTTTTAAAAACCGGCTCGGCCCGGCCGGTCGAACCGGGAGGGTAACCGGTTCGGTTTGCGTTACGGATCGGTAATGTCATGACTCGGTGTGACTCGTAGTAACCCGGCCGGTTTTAGCGAAACTCGGTGACTCGGCGGGTTTGCTAAAACCGTACCGGTTTTTGCACGTTTTTAAAAGAGACTCAAAACCCTCAACAAAATGCCATTAGTGAGGTTTGAACCCGTGACTTGTTGAAAGCAAATGCTGAGCGCTACCATCAGGCTACCAATCTTATTGAGGATATTGTTTATTTCAAATATATATAATTGGTACCTCTTTTCCTAAAAGTCAAGTACGCTCATCCTCATGGCATTAGCTTGTAATATTAATATTATGTTTCAACAAACTTATTTAATATTAAGTATTTTTTTAAAGATTTATTTAATATTAAGTTGTTAACTTATGAAATTTGTTCTAAATATTTATTGAAGCATGATATGAACTTTTAAAATTCATTTAATATATACCAAGCAAATAAAAATAAAATAGGCATGGTGTGTAATTTTAGCAAATTAAGTTTTACAAGTTTGAAATATATAGGTCCTGAAAATTCGGGAATTTTTTATATTTTAGTAGATATAAAATAAACATAGTTATTAATTTTACAGGGTCGAAATTTATATTATATACTATATAGGTATTGGGTCGGTCACCGGTCCGAGTTTTAAAACATTGCTCCCACCAAAGATTAATACTATTCTTTTAAGGCTTCACTAACCACCAGAGGATCTGACAAGTATCTATTTTCATCATTTGCTAATGACTTATATATATACTAGGGGTGGACAATTTCAGCGAACCCGCCATAACCCGACCGAAACCGTGAAGAAAATTTGTTGTCGGTTCGGATTGGGCCCAAATTCGGGTAGCTGGAAGCCCAAAATGGTTAAAAACGGCCTTAGTTAGTCGGTGGCGGTGGAGAGCCTTAGATCCATTTGTCACCGAAACCGACCGATTATGAAACCTTAAATATCAATAAAACTCTTCTTAACTCGCGTCTCACATTCACGTTTCACTCTCAACAATATGAAACCCTAGCAGAGCCGCAAAACTCACCCTCTGCCTCTCCATGAAATCGCCTTTCCCTCTCCACGAAACCGCCTCTCCCTCTCCCACGAAATCAACATCGAAGCTCTCATCTCCCACGAAACCAACATCGAAGTTCTCATCTCCCTCTCACAGAGCAACGGAGCTTCTGAATCTCTATTCGTCATCTTCAAGAGGTAAGCTTTCTTTCTTAGATTTTCTTCTTCCTATCATCTGATTGTCTTCGTTTCACGGTTTATTTGTGATTCAGATTGGAAACAAGAGGTAACTTCTTTACTAATCTGTTTTCTCTGGTTCGTTTTTTGTGATTCAGATTGCAAACACGGGGTTTATTTTTTCTTTCGTTTTTAGTGATTATGGGTTTCAGATTCGTTTTTGTTTAGGTTCAAGATTCATTTTTCACAATGGTTTTTCAGTTCCTTTTGTCTACTCTGATTTAGGGTTTCGAAAAATTTAGGGATATGTTTATATTTGTGAGTTCCTTTTGAAATTTTAGGGTTTAGGGATATGTTCTTTTGAGCTTCTTTTGTATTCTGTTTATATCTTCAACTAAAAAATGTTTATATGTTTATATTACTAGTTCTTTTGAAATTTTAAGGTTTCATACATCCTGTTTATATGCTTTAATGATGTGTTTATATGTTCTTCTTAGTTCCTTGTGACTTTTTTGTATTTTATTTTAGGGTTTAGGGATTATTTAGTTTTCAGTTATGTTTATATGTTTAGGAAGTTTGCTGGAACAGTCTTGTCTATAGGCAGATAGAATAGAAAGTAAGAAAGATTCTTTTGAAGATAAATTTATAAGTTTATATGCTATATGATTTTTTGTATTCTGTTTTCTGCTTATATGCTTTATTGATTTGTCTTCTTGCTAGTTGTATGCTTTATAGATTTATTGTATGGTTATTAACAATGTTTTAATTATATGCTTTTGAGTTTGAGCAATGGATGGTCAAAATCCCCCTCAAGCTGCCACTAGGCAACTAGCAACTGCTGCAGCTGTAGTTCCTCCTAAACCACTGCTTGGAAAGAAGAGGAAGTCAAATGCAAACAAAAAGAGAACAACTTCTGAAGCGTGGGATCATTTTGTTAGATTACCGGACGAGAAGGAATCTATGGCATCTTGCAAACACTGCCACATAAAATACCGATGCGACTCTAAGAGTCATGGTACGTCTAACATGATAGCTCACATTCCGGTATGTCCTCAATATCCATATGCTCTCATTAATGACCCCACACAAACAACTCTTACCTTTAGTCCTGGGGAAATTTATAGTTTAGGCACCACTAGTACAAGATTTGATGTTGATGCTTGTAAAAAGGCGGTTGCTATTTTTGTAATAGTTGATGAGCAACCATTTAAGGTAGTAGAGGGTGATGGGTTTAGGTTCATGATGAGTCAAATGCAACCCCAATTTACTGTCCCATCTAGGAGAACTATCGCTAGGCATTGCTATCAACTTTATCTTGAAGAAAAACAAAAATTGAAAACTCTTTTTAGATCTGATTGCTCACGGGTAGCACTTACCACTGATTGTTGGACCTCAATTCAGAATCTGAATTATTTAACCATGACTGCACACTTTATAGATAGCAAATGGAGATACCAAAAGAGAATTATAAGCTTTTGTGTTGTTCCTAATCATAAGGGAGAGACAGTTGGTAAGAAAGTAGAGGAGGTTCTTAGGGAATGGGGTATTAGGAATGTGTCCACAATTACTGTGGACAATGCAAGCTCTAATGATGTCGCTGTCGCGTATTTAAAGAAAAAATTGAAAAATATGAACGGGTTGGTGGGGGATGGACAGTTTTTTCATGTTAGATGTTGTGCTCATATTCTTAACTTAGTGGTGAGCGACGGATTGAAGGACATGAGTAGCTCTATTTCTAGCATTAGAACAGCTGTTAGGTTTGTTAGTTCTTCACCACAACGGTCTGCCAAGTTCAATGAATGTAAAGAATTTTCTGGAATAACTTGTAAAAAACTGTTATGTCTTGATGTTCCCACTAGGTGGAACTCAACATACATGATGTTAAATGCAGCTGAAAAGTATCAGCCAGTCTTTGATAAACTAGAGTATGAAGAATTGAGTTATGCAAAATTCTTTGGGGCTGCTGGAATTCCTAGTGCATCTGATTGGGATTATGGTCGTGTGTTTGAGAAATTTTTGAAATTATTCTATGATGCAACTAAAGTTTTCTCAGCCTCACAGAGTGTAACTTTGCATGCTGCATTTTCCCAACTCTCTTCCATCCACATTGAACTTAATAATTCTGCCATGAACCTCAACACAATTATTGCTAACATGAATGTGGAAATGAAGAAAAAATATGAGAAGTATTGGGGTAAAATTGACAATATTAATCAGCTTCTCTATTTTGGTGTTATTTTTGATCCTAGGTATAAGTTGAGGTATGTTGAGTGGTCATTTCAAGCAATGTATGTTTCCAATCCCACCTTTGCCACAAAACTTTTCAGTTCAGTTAAAAATAATCTTTTTAAGATGTACAATTGGTACAAGGATGAATATGAGAAGCAAAACAATGTTGGGCAGCAAGCTGTTAGTCATTTAGTAGGTAGTGAAACATCGGTTGTTTCTGAAATACTCTCAACTCAAGCAAGGGAAAATGCATTTAAGCAACATTTGCGTGAAAAGGATTCTATTAATAAGCTAAATGAGCTGGAGAGGTTTTTGGGTGAACCTAATATAGATGCATCAACCACATTTGATATTCTAGCTTGGTAGAAACAAAACTCAGATCGGTACCCTATCTTATCTACCTTAGTTAGAGATCTTTTGGCCACACCGGTTTCTACTGTGGCATCTGAGAGTGAATTCAGCACTGGAGGGAGGGTTTTGGATACATATAGGAGCTCGCTAAGCCCAGAAATGGCGGAAGCTCTTATATGTACTCAAAATTGGTTGAAGCCTTCTTTCTTCCAGTTTAAAAATCTCAACATTGGTGAAGAGTTTGAAGATTTTGATAACATTGTGGCAGGTTGAACTTAATCTGTTTTTTATGTTCTATAGAATTTTTCTTTTGTTAATATTTGCTTCATTTGTAACTTAATCTTTGTGTTTTATATTCTATAGAATATCAAGGAGGGGTTTCTGTGGGTGTTGGAGCTGCTGGAACTAGCTCATCATCTCAGTCACAGCCAATTACTATTGGCGATAATTGAGAAGAAATTCAGTTAGGCTCTATTACACTATAACAAAATTATTGCTTCATTTTGTTCTGAATGTATTAACAGTTATAATTTTTATCATTTGCAGTTTTGGGATTTTTTTGGAATTTTGGAGTCGCATGGCTCACATCTCAACTACATTTGACACCGTTTGTTCTTTTGGAGTTTTCATGACTCAGTACATTGTCCAATGATCCATCTTCATGCAAGGGAATTTTTGTTTTGATTATGGATGAAGGTAAATAATTTGTAATAGATTCTTGCATGCTGTTTTATATTTGCTGTTTTAAATAATTTGCTATTTCTGCAGAAATTAAGTTCATTTTTTGGGAACTTAGGACCTTGGTCGAGATTGAAAAGAGGCTTCGATACAAAGTCTGCTGCTGTTCAAAATCGATATGGTAAGTTAATATGGTTTTAAATTCTGCTGATATTGAAAAATCTGCTACTGAATATGTTATTTTGTGATAGATTCGTGCATGCTGTTTTATCTCTAATTAGTCTGTTGCTATTTCTGCATAAATTAAGTTCATTTTGTTGGAACTTTGGACCTTGGTCGAGATTGAAAAGAGGCTTCCATACAAAGTCTGCTGCAGTTCAAAATCGATATGGTAAGTTAATATGGTTTTTAATTCTGCTGATATGGAAAAATCTGCTGCTGAATATGTTATTTTGTGATAGATTCTTGCATGCTGTTTTATCTTTAATTAGTCTGTTGCTATTTTCTGCACAAATTAAGTTCATTTTGTTGGAACTTAGGACCTTGGTCGAGATTGAAAAGAGGCTTCCATACAAAGTCTGCTGCTGTTCAAAATCGATATGATAAGTTAATATGGTTTTTAATTCTGCTGATATTGAAAAATCTGCTGCTGAATATGTTATTTTGTAATAGATTCTTGCGTGCTGTTTTATCTTTAATTAGTCTGTTGCTATTTCTGCAGAAATGAAGTTCATTTTGTTGGAACTTAGGACCTTGGTCGAGATTGAAAAGAGGCTTCCATACAAAGTCTGCTGCTGTTCAAAATCGATATGGTAAGTTAATATGGTTTTTAATTCTGCTGATATTGAAAAATCTGCTGCTGAATAAGTTATTTTGTGATGGATTCTTGCATGCTGTTCTATCTTTAATTAGTCTGTGGCCATTTCTGTAGAAATTAAGTTCATTTTGTTGGAACTTAGGACCTTGGTCGAGATTGAAAAGAGGCTTCCATACAAAGTCTGCTGCTGTTCAAGATCGATATGGTAAGTTAATATGGTTTTTAATTCCGCTGATATTGAAAAATCTGCTGCTGAATATGTTATTTTGTGATAGATTCTTGCATGCTGTTTTATCTTTAATTAGTCTGTTGCTATTTCTGCATAAATTAAGTTCATTTTGTTGGAACTTTGGACCTTGGTCGAGATTGAAAAGAGGCTTGCATACAAAGTCTGCTGCTGTTCAAAATCGATATGGTAAGTTAATATGGTTTTTAATTCTGCTGATATTGAAAAATCTGCTGCTGAATATGTTATTTTGTGATAGATTCTTGCATGCTGTTTTATCTTTAATGAGTCTGTTGCTATTTCTGCAGAAATTAAGTTCATTTTGTTGGAACTTAGGACGTTGGTCGAGATTGAAAAGAGGCTTCCATACAAAGTCTGCTGCTGTTCAAAATCGATATGGTAGGTTAATATGGTTTTTAATTCTGCTGATATTGAAAAATCTGCTGCTGAATAAGTTATTTTGTGATGGATTCTTGCATGTTGTTTTATCTTTAATTAGTCTGTTGCTATTTCTGTAGAAATTAAGTTCATTTTGTTGGAACGTAGGACCTTGGTCGAGATTGAAAAGAGGCTTCCATACAAAGTCTGCTGCTGTTCAAAATCGATATGGTAAGTTAATATGGTTTTTAATTCTGCTGATATTGAAAAATCTGCTGCTGAATATGTTATTGTTATGGTTTGAAATTGATAAACTGATATTAGGCATGGCAACAGGGCGGGTCGGGGGCGGGTTTGGCATTCCCCGTTCCCGCCCCTACCTCTATTGGGGTCGGGTTTTGCATCCCCCAACCCCGTCCCAAACGGGGACGGGTTCCCCGCGGGTACCCGTTTCCGCCACAATTTATAGGAAAAATACAAAAATATATTTATAATAATTAATAAAATAAAATAATAATAATTATACAATGATAAAATAAAGTTAAAAGTATTAAAATAGATTTTTCTATAGGAAATAGATAAAAATTAAAAATAAACAAAATTTATGAAACAAAATGAATGAGTAAATATGCATATAATAAAATAAAATAATTAATTTATGTTTTGTCGAACGGGTTCGGGGCGGGGACGGGGTGGGTATCGACATCCCCGAACCCAACCCCGTCCCCAGTCAAAGCGGGTTTTCCCCGTCAAACTCGGGGCAGGGTCGGGTGGGTACCCGCGGGTTCGGGTTATGTTGCCATGCCTAACTGATATGCTTTTATATTATGTGCAGATTTGGTAAACTGTTATGGTTTAGAATACTGCAAATTTAGGATACTGCAAATTTATGGTAAACTGTTGTGATTTTAAATTAATTGTTTTTTGTGCAGGTTCAAATGGATTGGTGTAAATTGAGCTTCTTAGCTTCTTGAAGAAGCTTGAAATTCCCCTTGCATGAGTGTAAATTGTAAATTAGACTATAATTTACTAGATGGAAGTTGGAAAACATTTTAAATTTAGTTAGGTGTTTGGTAAATTGGTTGATTGTGTTTAATGTATGCTTTGATTGAACCGATAATGAATCAGTCTGTTAGAACAATGTAGTAGCATACCTGAACAGGGTTGTGAATTATTGTGATGTGTTGTGAACACTACAGGGTTATGAATTGTGTGAATTGTTGTGAATCATTCTATTAGAATAGGGTTGTGAATTATTGTGAAAAAAAAATGAAAATCTTTCTATTTGAATATGTGTATTAGAATAGGGTTATGAATAGGGATGGCAAAACGGGTTTGACCCGCCGGGCCGGCCCGTTGACCCGCCAAAAAAAGGCGGGCCGGGCTGAGGTATTGGGACCGCGGACCCGTTGAGCCCGCCCCGCCAAAAAAAAAAACCGCGAGCTAAAGCAAATATGGGGCGGGCCGGCCCGTCAGCCCGTTTTTTTTTTTTTTTTTTAAATTTTAAAAAATCTATTCCAATTTCCCACTTCCAGCGGCCCACTGTCTGTATATGTTCACCGATTGTCTTTAATTTTAAAGGAACTAAGCCGTAGACATTAAATATTATGTTTTAGAAAGTAATTAATATTTCTAAACAAAATAGGCGGTGTACATTCATAATACGTAAAAATATCTATTGCGTTTTGGTCGTTCTTGGTGAAACCTTCAAAGGAGGGTCCTTCAAAATCAAATGCGATCCACCAAATGAAATTATTTCTAGTGGTAGGAGGCTTCTTCAAAGTTCCAACATGCTAACAGCCCCACTCATGTGTGGGAGACTGATTTTGGAGAATAAATTAAAATATTTCCTATTTCAAAACTATTTTTATTCGATTCAAATGAAAAATGAAAAATATTGAAAAAAAAAATTCAGACGGGCCGGACCGCCAACCCGCCAGCCCATCACTTAGCGGGCCAGGCCAGTCTTTTGAACTCGCCATTTTTGGCGGGCCGACTCGCCCCGCCCCGTTTTTAGCGGGCCGAAGGCAAAACGGGCCGGGCCGGGCCGGGCCGGACCGTTTTGCCATCCCTAGTTATGAACACTACAGGGTTATGAATTATTATGTGAATATGTACGTGAATTAGAAATAGAATATGTATGGGAATTAGAACACTACAGGGTTATGAATTATTGTGAATTAGAATATGTATGTGAATTAGAATAGGGTTATTAAATCTCCTTTGAAACACCTTAGTTTGAATATGCTTAAAAAAAATTAAATTTTTTTTCTTCTGAAAATCAGACCAAAAAAGTATTGGGCCAGTGAAGGCCCAAACTGTTTTAACCCACCCGTGTACCCGCGAGTATCCGCCAACCCGAACCCGCCCCAACCCGTTTTTTAAATACTCATTACTGGGCCTGTATGTTCCAACCGTGGATTGGGCCGAATGGGGGTTATTGGGCCCGAATCCGACCAAGCCCGACCGCTGTCCACCCCTAATATATACCAAAGAGATTATTACTCATTTCACTAGTTCTAGAATAGTTACTTAGATCCAAATAGCTTCCAAACTCCAACTCATCAAAGATAAAATAACCATACACATTGCAAAATATTTTTCCTTCCCCATTTAGAAAATTAAATCTTTACCCAACAAATCCTAGAATTCATTACAAATAAATAAATACTTTGATTTCAAAAGACAACTCAAAATGTTTGTACGACCAAAAATCATTTCATTTCCAAAAACCCAACACAATAGTAATTCAAAATCCCTGCATAAATATGTTTTGCCCCGACTTTTTTTGAAGGACTAATTTCGTTTCGGATTTCGTGTAAACTGATTCTAAGTCTGATGGATCATATATTTCCTAACATAAACACGTGCCAATTTTTGAACGATAAATTAAAACCAAAATTCTAAGTAAAACAATTCAATTGAAAATTTCTTCTCCCCTTCTTTTTTTTAAACAAAAACAAGATAATCTAAATAATTTTGCTAGTTAGAGTTCTTGCCCTTGATTCTTCCTAGCGTTTGAACCGAAACTTCCCCGACGTTATGAGTCAAAAATCACCAAGCAGTCCCTAATCCCTCCATCAACAAGTTCAGCCACGGAGTGAATGGAGGGTCTCTAACATTTGCTTCAACAGTGCAGAGACAAAAAACAATAAAATGATCACAAATTAGAATGAGATCAATTTCAGATTTGGAACAATTAAGGCTAGAAGATGGAGAAAGATCAAATTGGAGTTGGGGTTTAAAGAAATTTGGGGTAATCGGATTAGAGGCATTAATAGATGTAAAATCAACTCACCCATCAAGGAAGGAGAAGGATTGGCCTCAATTCACTACTCCGACACGGTGGTGCGAATGCCGCTGCGGCGGAGCTCCGGCGAAGGGTGCTCCAAACTTAATGTTTCTTGAGGGGTTTTATTGATGACTACTTGGGGATCTCAAATGTCATACTTGTTTTATGATTTGAGGTCCACAGTGGCCGGAAAAAGCAAAATAAGGGACGACCACAAGGATAGAGAGAGACCATGAACGAGGGAGAAAGTGAGAGAAATTAAGAGAGGGAAGTGAGTGGAACACGAATATGACCTCACCTTACCATTCGCCGCCGGAGAAAGGCGGAGCAGCCCCTGGAAGGTCTGGCCGCGACGGCCATGAGAGAGAAAGGGAGAGAGCTTCTGATTTTAGGTTTTTTTGAAATTAGGGTAATAAGTGAGGGAGTGGTTCGCATGTTTGGACGGACAGAATGGGCTCAGCCCATGCGCTAGCCCAATGGAAAAAGGTCCAGCTGATCCAGCTTATACAAGTAAGTGCAGCGAGTGTGAATAGTGAGCATAAGGGAGGTGTTCAAGTAAAACTGCACTAAAATAGATTTTTGAGTCTAATAAAATTCTTTCACTCCAAAACATTGAATCCTTATATTTTTAAAATACACACACTAGAAAAATCCTTTTCAAAATATGCCCACCAATAAATAATAATTTCTTCATCTAAATATTTAGAATCACTAGAATATTATTATATTTGCAAAGCTACGAATAATACAATATTATTACAATCAAATAAATATCGCAAGCACTTTTTTGTAGTCTCTATGTAGCTAGTAACTAATTATATTAGAACATTTAGAAGATCACCATTCAATATTTCTCTTATACCACTATCGTAAATATACTCAACTGATCAAAGTAAATTATTGTTAAATAATTCACTCTAGTTTCTCCAATAATTGCAATTGATAACATATAAATTGCAAGATTTTCTTGGGTATTACAAAAGATATCATGGGGCACAATACTTGGGCATATTGAAAAAAATGGAGACATAAGGTTGGTAATTATGTTTTGCTCAAAAAGAAAAGGAAAAAGATGATTGTCATTAGCACTTCTTTAATCATGTAGTTCGAAACCAAGTTGACTTAGTTGAAGTTTTATGCTAATGAATTTGCATGGATTTAAAAACCCATTTTCATCCTTTCTCACGTTCCCTTAAAACACCCCTTCTGAGTTCTTGGCTCAAGCAATATTTGCTAAAGCCCTTTTGGTTGCGACATTCAAGGATGCGCCAGTGAACAAATATCAGATTTTGAAGGACCATTTCCCGATAATACAAAAAAAAATAAACACAAAAAATAAAAAATAAAAGCAAAAGAAAGAGGGAGCAAAGAATTTGTAAAAGAGTGAATGTTGTTTCGAAATTAAAATTTTTAAAATGAGGAATCATGATTCGAAATGAAGACTGGACATTTTTCTCTATCCCAAAAAAATGAAGTTTTGTATCCTTTGATGTCTTTCCCCTTTGAGCCTATAATTTCCTTTCATCAAACTCGGGACAAGGATCCACACACTACAGTGGAATATAGTGCATTTATATTATCCTATAATTTCCAAAGGTAGAAAATTGATGAGAAACAAATCAGGGGTAGTGGAGGAAGAGAAAAGAAAGAGGTTGAAAAAAAACAAAGGATGGCGAAGGATGAAAAAAATTAAAAAGAGAGAATCAGCCATATATGAAATAGAGGCGAAGGCTGAAATGAGTTAAAACAAAATCAAAGGAGAATAAAAAAAATGAGAAAAAAAGTGAAAAAAGGAGGAAAAAATAGAAATGAAGGAAGGAGAAAAAAAAATCAAATGGACGAATTTTACAAGAAAATGGTGTTGTTATCGAATCACAGTAGAAAGATGAATGCACTAAAGATCCTTAATCTATTTAACTCGTATGACATTTCTTTGAGCCTTCTAATAACTTTTCTTCCATAACCCATACCTGTAAAACATTTTGTTGAGCCCTCTAATCATTTTTTTCCATAACCCATAACCCATAACCCATTGCCACATTACAAGCCTTTAAAAGTCCACTCTGATTGATGAATGATTGATTTCATTTTCATAATATTAATTTTGAAATAAATCATTTGCTTCTTTCAAACAATTCTTTGCTCAAAAAAAAGAATGAGACCTGCTAGACTGAAAATCTTTAAAGGCAGACTAGGCAAAACTTAGGGTTTAAAAAAAAATAAAAATAAAAATAAAAAGACAAAGCCCGCTAGACTGAAAACCTGCAAAGGCAGTCTAGGCAAAAATTAGGGTACAAAAGAGGAATGAGACTTACAATGTTCATTTGTGTAGTTCACTAGATCTCTCCTACTTACGTCGAACATGAGTGCACATTGGGGCAATTTTGTGGAATGTAAGCTTGAGTCTCGAGAAATCCCACGCTAGGGGCATATTTTTGTAAGACCCTCTATGAGTCAAATATTTCTTGCTACACCAGTGTAGTATACTCTTGGGGGAATGCCTTTCACTTGAATGACACAAAAATCTTACAAGATCCAACATTGGCCTCACCTTTTACCCATCCTACAAAAAAACTTTTGCAAGGACCCTTCATGAGTCAAACTTTCTTTAGTACACCACTGTATTCTTCTTTTGGGGCAAGCCTTTTACCAATACTGGGGCGGGAATATTTGCATGACTCTTAATGAGTCAAATTTTGCCTTCTACACCCGGTAGTCTTCCCCCTGTGATAAAACTTGTTTCTAATACCTGACCAATTTCCAACAAGTCACCCCCCTCAAAATAAAAGAAATGCTCAATAGCCGGAGGTTACCATACACCTTTTTCCTACCATCTTGTGTCGCCTTTGTCATCCCTAATAACTTCCAAACCTTCGAAATCCAAAACAGGAAAACCAGGAAACACAGAAAAGTCCAGCTTGTCAATACCCACAAATCCATGCATGCTCATTAAGTAATGCTTCAAAAATAGTCAACTTGGAATCAATGATACGATTTAGAGAGCTAATGACTATATATTTGTGAAAAAATAGAGGGTCAAACTTGAAAGTGTTTTGTTTGAAGGATGAGAAGTTATCACAAAAGAGGGGAGATCTTAGAAAGCTAGCGAGGAAGAGGATAACCTTCCATTTGAGAATGAGTTTGATTGGTTTTAAATGAAGCATGCAAAAAAATGTTTTTAGTGAATCTAACTTTCATAACACGTGCATCTCAATTTTAACTCAAGGCTCATGCATATTTCATACATTTCATAGCATGCATACATTTCATGACTAGAAGAATGTGTTTTTTTTCAGTCGCTTTGTGAAAATAATCAAAATAGAAAAAAGAACCATTCAAAACAAGGCATTCATTGCATATTATTTCCATTCTCCTGTTGCAGATCCTATTCTGACTTTGCACCTTTAATATTATGTTTTCCTGCATGATATAGGCACTACAAGAATAATTGGATTTTCCGGGAAGGACTTTCTGGCGGACACCGGAACATTTCCGACGGATTTTAGGAATTACCGGCGGATTTATTTCCTCCGGAAATTTTCCGGCGGATTTCTGTTGACGAAATATAATTTTTTTTTCAAAAACAAAATCTGTCGGTAAGGTAATTTCCGTCGGATCATAAAAAACCGTGGCAATTTAAAATTTAAAAAATCCGCCGGTAAGTCATTAAGATCCGCCGGAAATGACACAACGGCCAAAATCTACCGGAAACGTCATTTCTGGCGGGTGATTTTGAAAATACGCGAAATTTAAAATTTAAAAAATCCGCCGGTAAGTCTTTAAAATCCGTCGGAAATGACACAACGGCCAAAATCCGCCAGAAACGTCATTTCCGGCGGATATTTTTGAAAAAATGCGAAATTTAAAATTTAAAAAATCCGCCGGTAAGTCATTAAAATCCGCCGGAAATCCCCTAATCCGCCGAAAATATATTAAATCCGCCGGTAGGTGACATTTTCGGCGGATTTTTAAAAAAGCAACCGTTTACCCTTCTTCCTATATATATAACTTCTCCACATTTCTTCTCCACACTTCTTCTTCACACCCAAATTCTCTTCTTGAAATTTCTCTCTTCCTCCCTACGAATTCTCTTCTTCTCTCTACTAAATCTCTTTCTCTCTTTGGCAAATTTCTTCAATCTAAGGTATCTTTGTAACATGAGTTAATAATTTTAGTTTATGAATTATTTTATAGTATGAGTTAGTTACTAATTGTGGTATTGTTTGAGTTTGGTTTCCTCTTTTTCCCTCTTTGTTTGAGTTGGGATTCGCATCAAGTCAGAGCCTTCTCTTCACTACGGTTGGTTATCAAAGTCATTAGTTGGTATAAAACGTTATTTGATTTTATTAGTTTTAATTTCTTTATTAAGTATAATATCAAATATTATAATATATTAATATTAATATTATTATATATTAGTTTATAAAAAATAAAGTAATTAATATATCAATATATATCAAAAAGTAATATTTGATAGTTTATTTCATTTACTTTGTTAAAAAATAAAGTCAATGTAATTAATAAGTCCGAAATATAATAATATATTAGTTAAAAAATAAAGCCAATGTAATTCTTAATTTCTATTGTTTGTAATTTTTAGATAAATACGAAATATTATTAATTTCTGTTGATGTTACTTAATATATCAATATATATCAAAAAGTAATATTTGATAGTTTATTTCATTTACTTTGAATAGTTATGATATTTAATTTATTGATAATCAAAAATTGGATAGTTTGTTTAAAACATAGTAATTTATAGTTATTATTTAGTCAAAATGTTATTTATGTTGTTAGTACATAGATCCCTAAATTATGATAATGATAATATTTATTGTAGTGTAGTACATAGATCCTGAAATTATGATAATACATGTATTTGAGTGAGACAAATAAACCATTATTTGAACGATCTAAAGACTCAAAATTATCAATGTGTGTTCGGTTGTTGGGTCTTAAGTCTCAATTTAATGTTGCTGAGTTGTGCATGGAATATATGACCAAAATGATGTTGGATGCAACCCCCATTAGAGGGCTTTTGCCGCAGAGTTATTATGATGCTAAAAGACTGTCGAAGCTTGGCTTAAAATCTAAAAGAATTGATTGTTGTGTGTCTGGTTGCATGCTCTATTGTAACAATGAGTTTGGCATAAATGATGGAGAGTTGTCGGAATGCAAGTTGTGTGGAGAGCCACGCTATCGTGTGAGTAGGAAAGGGATAAGCAGAGGCAAACCGGTTCCACGAAAAGCAATGTCCTATCTGTCGCTTATACCAAGGCTACAGAGGATGTTTACTTCAATGGAGACCGCGGGTAAAATGATGTGGCACCATCAAAATAGAAATAATTCTGGTGAATTACGTCACCCATGTGATGGTGAAGCTTGGAAGAATTTTGATCGTGTTCATCCAGATTTTGCTAGTGATCCACGCAATGTTCGGCTTGGTTTAGGCTCTGATGGTTTCACACCATATATTCAAGCCTCGGCAACACCGTATTCATGTTGGCCAGTTATTGTTACCCCATACAACCTTCCTCCAGAAATGTGTATGTCTAAACCATACATGTTTTTAAATTCTATTATTCCAGGGCCAAGTAATCCAACAACGGGTATTGACATATATTTGCAACCTTTGATTGATGACCTAAAAAGGTTGTCGAATGGTGTTTTAACTTATGATGCAGCACGCAAACAAAATTTTGTGATGAGGGCGGCTTTGATGTGGACCATTAATGACTTCCCTGCCTATGGAATGTTGTCTGGATGGGGGACACATGGTAAGATGGTGTGTCCGATTTGCATGGTTGACACAAAGGCTTTTACTCTTAAATACGGAGGAAAAACTTCATGGTTTGACTCGCACCGTAGGTTCTTACCTATGGATCACCCATTTAGAAAGCAGAAATATGCGTTCATCAAGGGAAATATTGAAACAGTTGGACCTCCTCGTAGGTTGACACCAGAGGAAGTTTGGAATAGTGTTAGGGATATCCCTCCTGTGGAAGTCGTAGCGGGTGTTGTTTCTCGTCCAGATGGCTATGGACAATGGCACAATTGGACAAAAAAAGTATTTTTTTTGGGAACTTCCCTATTGGAAAGATAATCTATTGAGACACAATCTCGATGTAATGCATATAGAGAAGAATTTTTTTGACAACATATTTAACACTGTCATGAACGTGAAAGGCAAAACGAAAGACAATGAGAAAGCTAAGAAGGATATAGATCATTACTGTAGACGAAAGGATTTGTTGTTGGTTGAGCAAGGTATTAGGACTTTGAAACCCAAAGCCAATTATACTTTATCTACTGAACAAGCAAAAGCAGTTTATCAGTGGATAAAAGAGTTGAAAATGCCAGACGGTTATTCTTCCAATTTATCTAGATGTGCGGATGTGGATAATGGGAGGTTGCATGGGATGAAGAGCCACGATTGTCATGTATTCATGGAGTGCTTACTTCCTATCGCATTTAGTTCGTTGCCAACACACGTTTTGAATCCGCTCATTGAAATAAGTCACTAGTTTAAGAATTTGTGTTCTGCAACGCTAAAAGCTGATGATCTTTCAAAAATGGAACAAGACATCCCACTTATCTTATGCAAGTTGGAGAGAGTATTCCGCCTGGTTTCTTTGATTCTATGGAGCATCTACCAGTGCATCTCGCATATGAAGCTAAACTTGGCAGACCTGTCTAATACAGATGGACACTACAAGAATAATGGGATTTTCCGGCCAGGACTTTCCGGCGGATTTGAGGAATTTCCAGCGGATTTTATCCGCCGGCGGAAAGATTTCGGCGGATTTTAGGACTTACCGGCGGATTTTATCCGCCGCAAACTCTTCCGCCGGATTTTGGGGTATTTCCGGCGGATTTTTTGGCATTGCCGGTGGATTTTAAAAAAAAAATTTTTTTTTTAAAAAAATCCGCCGCAAATGCCAAAGATCCGCAAAAGGCAAAAAAAATTTTTTTTTAAAAAAAAATCCGCCGCAAAAGCTAATTTTTTTTTTTTAAAAAAATCCACCGCAAATTCCAAAAAAGAATTTAAAAAAATCCGCCGGTGATTTCAAAAATCCGCCGGAAAATTCAGAGGGAAAAAATCCGCCTATAAATAAAAATTTCTCCTACACTCCTCTCATTCTCTCATTTCACTCTTTATTTCATTCTCATTCTCTTCTATATTTCTCTACATATGTCTCTTCTATATTTCTTATACTCTCATCTCCATAAATTTCTCTACATATCTCTCTTCTATATTTCTCCTTTCTTCTTCATTCTTTTTCATTCACTCCTTAATTCTTATTTCTTCTTACTTCTTTATTCACATTCCCTCCTATACCAATCTCTTCTAATATTCTCTTTCATTCTTATTCCTTCCTACTTCTACATTCTCATTCATTTATTTATTTTCATTCTTTTCTATATCATTTTTTCTCATATTCTACTTCATTTTCATTTTTTCTTACTTTTTATTAAAATACAAATTAAACATTAAAATTCGAAAAAATTGAAAAAAAAATTGAAAATTCAAATTTTTTACCGCCGGATTTTTTTAAATTTTTTTTTTTTGGATTTTGCGGCGGATTTTTGGCATTTCCGGCGGTTTTTTAAAATTTTTTTTGGCATTTGCGGCGGATTTTTGGCATTTGCGGCGGATTTTTTTAAAAAAAAATGTTTTTTTTGATCTAAAATCCGCCGCAACTACCAAAAAATCCGCCGGAAAATGCCAATTTTTTTTTTAAAATCCGCCGGAAAATGCTTTTCCGGCGGATTTTCCGCCGGAAAGCGTTTGCTGTGACCTGGCTACCGGCGGCAAAAATCCGCCGCAAAGTCCAATTTTGCGGCAGAAATATGGCTTTTCCGGCGGATTTTGCGCGCTGGAAAATCCTGTTTTTCTTGTAATGGGATGTACCCGTTTGAAAGGTCAGTTAATTTTTATATTATAAGAAAAAATTTTAAAATATATGATTATTATGTTAATTAATATCATTTTCTCTAGGTTCATGGGTGATTCAAAAAGATCGGTAAAAACAAAGCTAGAGTTGAAGGATCGATATGTTCTTCTTACTTCCACCGTGAAACAACCCATTTTTGTTCCTATTATTTCAAGAATGAGTTTGCTCCTGGAAGCATTCGAAATGAAATGGATACTGAATGTCCTAGACATCATTTAGCTTTGTCTGTCTTTTGTCTACCCGGTCGTCCATCTGGGAAGGAGTCAATTCACTGGCTAACAGATGAAGAGTTAAGTTCAGCACATGTTCATGTGTTGATAAACTGTACTGAGGTGCAACCATTTATTGAGTATGTTCCTCAACATTAACTATCGATCTTAATTAGTTAATATAAAGTAGACAAATGTGTAACAATTAATTATTTCTTTTTAGGGAATTATTGTCATCAGAGGACGTAAGTGAGCAACAATCTTCTGCTCATATTAATGCACATTTTCCAACGTGGTTTAGGCAACATGTTTATGCCCTCCCACCAACTCCTACCAACCAACACTTGAGGAACATATCAGAGGGTCCTCGAAGATGTGTTAAAGGATGGCACACATACTTTGTCAATGGATACAAATTTCACACCAATGAATGGACACAGGGCAGAGAAATAGTGAATAGTGGAGTTTGCATGAAGGGTGTCATTGGAGGAGGTGAAGATGATTTTTATGGTGTGGTTCAACACATATATGAACTTTCGTACCCCCATCTAGATTTTCGTCAAAAGGTACTGGTTTTTTATTGTAATTGGTTTGATCCGTCTGCTCGAGGAACAAAGGTGAATCCAAAGTCAAATACAGTGGACATTAAAATGAATAGTAGATATCGACTGTATGATCCGTCATTGCACAAAATGTGAGACAAGTCTATTATGTCCCTTATCTATCAACGCGGACTGATACGCGTGGTTGGTGTGTCGCAATTAAAACAAAACCAAGAGGTCGCATTGAGACAAATGATGACACGGTGGAAGATGTGCCATATCAAATGGAAGAGATGACTAATGTAAATGAAGTGATTCAAGTTGAACCCATTACTCGTTTATGTGATGAGCCAATCACCGGCGATGAAGTTGATGACGAAGAACATGTTGATGAAGATGCAACAGACCACATTGGTGTATCAAGAATTCACTCCTCTGATGATGATGATTTTGAGAATGAATGGGATTCCAATTAATTAGTTATTTTATGTTTCAACAATATATGTTAACCTATTTTTAATCAAGGATGTAATTTATGTTTGTTTAATTAGTATGTTTATGTTGACCTTGTTTAGTTATGTTTGTTTGTTTAAATGTATATGTCTAGATACGGTCATGGCATCGTCTCACTCAGGATCCGATCATGACGACACATATGTTCCTCCACCTGTCACGGGTGATGGCGCCAGCACTAGCAGGAGGAAGACTTCTACTCGCCTAGGGCGTCGTCGTTAGCCTGCTCGTGTTGTTGTTGCTGGTGGCAGATATTTGCCACCACCTGGGTCTGAGGGTCCTAGTAGTAGTGCTGCAGGCGAGTCAGTGATTCCTGATGGTACTGAGGGCTTAGCCCCGATAGATGTTGATGCAGATGGCGTACGCACATTTACTGTTAACCAGGAGGTGGTGAGGTATACAGCTGATGGTCGTATCATATTGGAGACTGCTGGCGATTCGTAAGTATTATATATTATTATTTATTAATTTATTTTTGTTGCCTTTTGTATAACTTATATAACTTATATAATACAGGTTTCTTCCTTCGAAGGCTACAGCTACCGCCATCACAAAAACAATTAAGGAGAATTTCACCGGCAGCTGGAAGAATTGGACCCATCACAGGCGTTTGGTAAATTTATTACTTTATTACTTGATTAATTAATTAATTATAATTAACTAGTCATTTTCGATCACGTGTATTAATTAATAACACTATATGTATATATATAGGAGGCGATGCATCAAAGGCCAGTTACTTTGCCTGAGTTGCATCGCTACCTTCATATGCGAAAGGACACTGGTGAGTTTGCTACAGATCGGGCGAGGAATATTCAGGTAAAACTACATTTACAATTATATATTAATGTTTATTATTTATATTTATCTTTATATATATATATATATATATATATTTTATTATATTATATATTATTAATAATTAGTTATTTATTTCTTTGTTGGGTTATTTTTTTCAGGAAAGCTTCCAGGATGGGCTGGCTGAGTACCATGAGTCACAGCAGAGCAGTGGGACAGATATCGATCCTGTGGAGGAGGCTAGAGTAGCTCGTGATATTTGGGAGAGAGTAGTTGGTCCCCAAAAGAGTAATCGTATGGTAGGATCTGATGGTATTGGACCGGCTGCTTTCAGAACAAGCATTATTTCGAGTCTATCTTCTTCACATTCTGGATCAGAGAGTACTGGTCACTCTTATGTTCCTAATTCTAGTGAGTTGAATGTCGTTACGCAATTGACCCAGCAACTGAGCGAGACCCATCGTCAGTTTGCCGAGCGGCAGAAGCAAAGTGAACGGGAAGTGCAGGCGCTTCGGGAGAAAGCTAGGATAGCTGATGAGCGCATGGAGGTGTAGGCTAGGATAAATGAGGAGCGCTTTAAGCTTTTGCAGGATCAGCTGATGTCTCAGCACTCGAGGCCATCATCATCACATATGCCATCCTACCTACCGCAACAGCATTTCGGCGATGCATTTCAGCCGTGGCCTCTGCCCCAATATTCCCAGTAGTATGCACCCCAGTATTCCCAGCAGGTTCAGCACCGCCAGCAGCAGCCATACCAGCACCCCCAACAGCCATACCAGCACCCCCAGCAGCAGTCGCCCCACCAGCCTAACTCAAACATCGATCTTAATATCGATGCGATTAGTGCTTTTCTTGCATCAGATGATACCTATTATCATGATGATGAGTCAGGCCAGCAGCCACCCCAGTAGCTTTGAATTGTTTTATTTTGTTGTAATTTAAGTTTTCATTTGTATTTGTTATGGATATTTGAGTACTCTGTTCGATTTGAAATTTGAATTAAATTAAATCGTCTTCAGCTCAGACCTATTATTGTTTTTCATTTCGTATATTATAAAGATCGATATTATTAATTTTATCGGCGGCACGATATCCGTCGGAAATTTCCAGCGGATAATCCACCGGAAACCGTTTGCTGCGAGCTGGCTACTGGTGCGAAAAATCCGCCGGAAAGTCCAATTTTTCGGCGGATTTTTGGCTTTTCCGACGGATTTTGCCCGCCGAAAAAACCAACTTTTCTTGTAGTGAGGACGCGCACTAGCATTGCACCATTTTACTGCAATTTTAATTGCATGCTATAGGTCGCGCCTTGGCATTTTACATTTTATTGCTCCCCCTTTACTGCATGCTATAGGACGCGCCCTGGCATTGCTCCCTTCGACTGCAATTTTACTGCAAGTTATAGGACGCGCCCTGGCATTGCACTTTTTATTGCACCCTTTTTACTGCATGCTATAGGATTAGCCCTGACATTGCACCCTTTTTATTGCAATTTTAACTACATGCTATAGGACGCGCCCTGGCATTGCACTTTAATTGCACCATTTTACTGCATGCTATAGGATGCGCCCTGGCATTGCACCCTTTTTATTTCAATTTTAACTGCATGCTATAGGACGCGCCATGGCATGACACTTTTATTGCACCCTTTTTAAACTGCATGCTATAGGACGCGCCCTGGCATTGCACCCTTTTATTGCAATTTAAACCGCATGCTATAGGACGCGCCCTGGCATGACACTTTTATTGCACCCTTTTTTACTGCATGCTATAGGACGCGCCTTGGCATTGCACCCTTTTACTGCAATTTAAACAGCATGCTATATGACGGGCCCTGGCATGACACTTTTATTGCACCCTTTTTACTGCATGCTATAGGACGCACCCTGGCATTGCACCCATTTATTGCAATTTAAACTGAATGCTATAGGACGCGCCCTAGCATGACACTTTTATTGCACCCTTTTTACTGCATGCTATATGACGCGCCCTAGCATTGCACTTCAATGCTACGGTTCAACCATGGCACTGGTGTTTTAAACTTCGTACTACGGTTCACCCCTGGTACTGCCTTTTAATTTTCATGCTATCGGTCTCGCCCTGGCATTGTCCTTAATTTTCCTGCTATCGGTCTCGCCCTGGCATTGTGTTTAATTTTGTGCTATCGGTCTCGCCCTGGCATTGTCTTTAATTTTGTGCTATCGGTCTCACCCTGACATTTTCTTTAATTTTGTGCTATCGATCTCGCCCTGGCATTGTCTTTAATTTTCATGCAATTGGTCTCGCCCTGGCATTGTCTTTAATTTTGTGCTATCGGTCTCGCCCTGGCATTGTCTTTAATTTTTGTGCTATCGGTCTCGCTCTGGCATTGTCTTTAATTTTCGTACTAACGATTCAACTCTGGCACTGTTTTTACCTTCTTGCTATCGGTCTTGCCCTGGCATGGTTTTTAAGCTTCGTGCTATTGATTGAGCTCTGACACTGTTAGTATTTCTTGCTACCTATTTAAATTTAACAGTCAATAGACATTTGTGCATATTTCACCGATTAAAATTGAGGTTCATATCTGTACTTATTCCTTACTTTGATAATACAACAAAACATAGTTTTATGCGTTATCTCGTAAGAAAGTAAGCACAGAGGGGCAACTGTGAACACCCAATTTTAACCGGTATATTTTTACTTTTTCAAAAAATCACAAAAATATGTTTTTCTCGCATATCTAAGTTTTTAATCCCTCGGGTAGGTCATTTTGCGCTCATTTACCAATTTTGCGTTATTTGGTGGTTAAAGAAAAACAAAAATAAAAAAATACTAACACAAAATTATATATAAAAAAAATTAGAATTTATTTATTTTCCAGTTTTCTTATAAATAAATAAAAAATGTACATTAACATGTAAAAAAATAATAACAACAAAATTACAAAAAAAATATAAAAATAGACCAAAATACCCAAAACTGCAGCTACTTTGCGAATGCAATTTCTCTCTCCTCAGACCTCGTTTCGACGATCCGAACAGTGAAAGTGAAGATATATGTCTCACAAACCTGCTGTCAAAAAATGAAGACGATCCAATGGTTAACGAATCCAGAATCGCACTTTTACGGTGGCTGATTTGAGGAAAACGGGAATTGCTTTCTCTATCTTGTTTTTGTCCCACATTGCTGGGGAGAAACAAGAACCATCTAACAATTGGCTATAAAAGAGGTTGAGAGGCAAAGACTTGAGGGGGGAGGTCATTGGCGGATTAAGTGATATTTTGGGCTAGCATTGCAGTCCATTACACTAAAAGTATGCCTTTAATTATTTTGTACGTTTTTGAGTCGGTTTTCCGGTTCTCAAATCGGTTTTTGCACAAGGCAGTTTTGGGGTCAAAACGGACCAGATAGGAGTCCAGTTCGCGGTTGACCTGGTCAGACTGCTCGGTCCGATTCGACGTTCATCGCGTTTATCAGCTTGAGGTTAGTTTGGTATTTATTTATTTATTTATCTATGTACATATTTATTTATTATTTCTATTATTTATTTATTTATTTATGTGTATAGTTATTTATTTATTTATTTATTTATTTATTTTTACTTTACTCTTTATTAATTGTTAGTTTTGTCATTAATTTTAAATACACAGATTATTTTCTTTCCTCAAAAAACAAAAAGGGGACTAAATCGCCCGTACAGACGGGTTAGTCATCGTTCTAGGATGAATGAGCCGTACGGCTTAGTAGTCCTAGAACCCCTATAAAAGATAATAATTAATAAATAAACCTAACTCCCAAAAAAAAACAAATAGGGGACCAAGTCGATTGTACAGTCGGGTTAGTCATCGTTCTAGGAGGAATGAGCTGCACAACTCAAGAGTCCTAAAATCCCTATTCCAAACCTTTTCTCAAGAAGAACTACGTAGCCTTTGATTCTCCACACATGGAGATACGTAGGAGCGGGACTTCCCCGTCAAGCTAATTAAGTTTTTCCCAAATAATTAATTTTCCTTTCTTTAACACCTATTTTCTAAAAAAATATAAAAACAAGGATTGACTGAGATGTGACGTCTTGTCGATCTTGGTTTAAGACGCCTGAGTTGTACGACTTGGTGATATCAAACCCCTTCAAAAATAAATCAACCAACCAAAAAAATTTTTCAAGAAAGAACTACGTGACTTTTGAGTTCCTCATTGCACCCGAGGATACGTAGGAGCGAGGCTTCCCCGTGAAGTCAAAATTAAATTTTCTAAATTAGTCCTTATTATTTTTACTATTTTATTTTTGGGTAAACAAATGAATTCGTAATTTATATTTGCACAATCAAATTTAGGGTAACTGTCTTAGGACAGATGTATTAGGGGTGTGGTGAAATTAGGTTTTCGCCATTCCCTTATTAAATAAATTGGGTGGCAATTCCTTTAATAATCAATTCTTGAGTCGTCTACGTCGGGATCCCAGTCACGACATAAAGCAAGGGCGATCTTCTCCATTTTCTGATATCGACACTCTGGTGCCTGTAGAGTTTTGCTTACGAAATACTTCGGACTCGGACCGGAACCCGTCTCTCTGACCAGAACTGCTCCCAACGCTTCTTCTGAAATCGCTAGGTATAGGTACAGAGTTTTCCCTTGTTGGGTCGGGTCAGAATCGGTGGTTCGGAAAGAACTTTCTTGAGCTAGTTGAGGGCCTCATCCTGCTTCAAAGTCCTCTTAAACTCTTCTTCCTTTTTAAGGAATTTAAATAGTGGAAGTGATTTGAAAGCAGCATTTGAAACGAAACAAGATAAAGCGGGGATCATGCCATTGAGTTTTTGAACTTCCTTTTTAGAAGTCGGTGTGTGCATGTCTGTCACATCCCGGAATTTATCAGGGTTGGCGTCAATTCCCCGTTCTGTTAGGTAGAACCCGAGGAATTTTCCAGCTCGGACTCCGAAGGTGCATTTTTCTGGATTCAACCTCATGTTATTCTTCCGAATTTCCTCGAATATTTCTTTAAGATCGGCTACATGGAGATTTTCTTGTTCGCTCTTTGCGATCATGTCATCGAGATAGACCTCAACGATGCGCCCGATCTGCTTTTGAAAGACTTTGTTCATCATTCTTTTATAAGTGGCACCGGCGTTCTTCAACCAGAAGGGCATAACCCGGTAACAAAAAATTTCCTCCATCAGTCATGAAGGCAGTTTTCTCCTGATATGGAGGGAACATCGGAATTTGATTGTAACCATAATATGCATCCACAAAAGACAGTAAACAAAAACCTGAAGCATTATCGACTAGGCGATCAATGCTTGGGACAGGGAAAGTGTCCTTAGGACATGCCTTATTAAGATCGGTGTAATCAATGCGCCATTTTCCATTGCTTTTCTTCAAAAGTACAGGGTTGGAGAGCCAAATTGTATACTTGACTTCCGTTACAAAGTTTTCATTAATTAAATTTTGCACGGCTTTAGTAGCGACAACCGCTTTTTCTCCACTCTGAGCTCTTTTCCTCTAGGCGACCCATTTAGCATCGGAGTTGACAGCGAGTTGGTGACAGGAGAACTCCGAAGGGATTCCGGGCATATCCTCAGCAGTCCATGTGAAAAGGTCGGCATGGCCTTTCAGACATTGTGCTAGCTCCGCATTTACTTCTTCGGAAAGATCGGCACTGATCTTCACCGTTTTGGATGGGTCATCCCCCAGCTGAGCTTCGACAAACTCCCCATCAGGCTGAGGACGTGATAACTCACAGAAATGTGAGTTATTTACGACAATCCAAATAAGAATTACCTTGATCCAAGAGTAAGTTGTGCTAATAAGTGTAGCAAATATTCATAAATTAGATACAAATGCAATTGGCGATAAAAATCATAATTGGGGAACGCAAGTGCCATTTTGTGGAGTTTAATGTGTTTTCTAGTGTACAGGTTGTCTTTAGCTAATTCAGTACTGAGAAGGATACTACGACAGCATCGCAGCAAACAAATGGATAAGAGCGTGACTAAAGTAGGCGCCTCATTAAGCACAACAGAAAAGGAAGTTCCATTCTTCTTAGCGAACAAGGCGCCAGCTGAGCAATCCGTAAGGAGCAAGACAGCGTGATTTCTAGGGTTAGTAACAACCATTTGTGAAGGCCCAAGAGGAGGCGCGCCGTGCTACCAAAAGCCTATAAATAGGCAGCTACCCTAGTGAAGAAAGCACGAAACCTCATACGCAATTCCGTTGGAGAAAAAGAGATCACCGAGCCGAGAGTACGAGATTCTTACCTCCACTAAAACGCCATACTTCCCCATTCGCAAGCATCAACCTCCACACTCAGATACAAGATCACCGTTAACCAGAGCAACCAGCGTCGCGATAGCACCACCCGTCAGTTGTTGTGTAACACCTTCATGCTCGTCGGTGTAACTCAGCCCTTAAGTGCTTTTTCTATGTTGATGAATCTGTTTACGGTAACTTTGTGTTGTTTTATCATGTCTAAGCTCATCATGAGCTAAATCCTTTGATAGTCAAGACGATGGTGATATAAACATATTCCTTTAGATTGCTTTAATGTGATTGATTTGTGATGCCTTATTAGCTTGTGTGTTTTCATTGTTATAAACTCTTTTCGAACTTGATCACTTTGACTAGGGTAACGTGTTTTAACATCTGAAAGGAGTTAACTCACCGATTTCATAAGTTAATATAGTTTGAAGGATAATAGGAATATTATTCTTTCCTAACGAATGATAGAAATATGAAGTTAGGGCTATAGTGTGAACTGAAACAAGCTTTTCAACCTACGTAATGAAGCTCAATGGGTGCTTAGGAATAAGGAAACCTTGACGAAATTACGTTTCATAGCGATAGGAATATCCACTTTCATTCTGCACACTGAGTGCTATCACAGCATCAATCACAGCACTGCACCTACAAGTTTTGTTTATTGATCCTAGTCTTGACTATTACCATCTCTCGTATCTATTCCTGTTCATATCTTGTTGCTCTCGTCCCAATTACGTTAATTATTGCACAACAAACTTCACTTAATTATTTGGTTACGTTTACTCATTAAAGCAAACGCTACTTCATAGGCTTAGCAATTGAACCTTAATCCTCGTGGGAACGATCTTTACTTACTACTTTATTACTTGTTAGACTGTGTATACTTGCACACGTTTTTGCACAACAAGTTTTTGGCGCCGTTGCAGGATTCTACAGAAGGTTTATAAAGGATTTCTCCAAAATCTCCAAACCATTATGTATGCTGCTGCAGCACGACAATGCTTGTAACTTTGATGTCGAATGTCTGGTAGCATTTAATAAGCTGAAGGTAGTACTGGTGACAGCACCAGTGACCATAGCACCAGACTAGAGCAAACCCTTCGAGCTAATGTGTGACGCTAGTGATTATGCTATCGGTGCAGTGCTGGGACAGAGGCATGACAAGGTATTCCACTCTATACATTACGCCAGCAAAACTTTGGTGGATGCTCAATTAAACTATACAACCACCGAGAAGGAATTGCTGGCAGTGGTTTTTGCCTTTGACAAGTTCAGATCATACCTTGTGGGAACTAAAGTAATAGTATACACTGACCTCTCAGCAATCAA
The DNA here is from genome assembly GCA_039519185.1 of Astragalus membranaceus. Classification (NCBI taxonomy): domain Eukaryota; kingdom Viridiplantae; phylum Streptophyta; class Magnoliopsida; order Fabales; family Fabaceae; genus Astragalus; species Astragalus membranaceus. The sequence continues at coordinate 60,557,044 of CM076854.1, forward strand.
GTACCTCATAGCCAAGAAAGATGCCGAACCATGGCTTATCCGATGGGTACTCTTGTTGCAAGAGTTTGATCTCGAAATTAGGGACAAGAAGGGAGTGGAAACCAGGTGGCAGACCACCTATCAAGGATCCCAGATGTGAATTCACCCTCTGATGTGTCAGAAATTAAGGAGCAGTTCCGTGATGAACAGTTGTTGGCCATATCAGCAGCTGCCAACACTGCAAACTCTGTGACAGAAGTGCATTGGTACGCTGATATCGTCAACTACCTGGTAAGTAATATGGTGCCTGAGGACCTCACATCTCAGCAAAGGAAAAGGATCTTCCACCAAGCAAAGCAATATTTTTGGGATGAGCCCTTTCTGTACAAGAAATGTCCCGACCAACTGCTGAGAAGATGTGTTGCCGAAAATGAAGTGGATGACATCCTAAAGCACTGCCACTCCTCACCATGTGGAGGACATTTTGGAGGAGCTAGAACTGCTGCTAAACTTCTACAAACAGGTTATTTCTGGCCCTCCATTTTTAAAGATGCCCATGAATATGCAAAAAGATGTGACAGGTGCCAAAGGATGGGCAATATTTCAAATAAAAACGAAATGCCCTTGAACAACATCCTAGAGGTTGAGCTATTCGACGTTTGGGGTATTGATTTCATGGAACCATTCCCACCCTCCTTTGGCAACCTGTACATCCTGGTAGCAGTAGATTATGTGTCAAAATGGATAGAAGCAATTGCTCTCCCCACCAATGATGCAAGGGTAGTGCTGAAATTTATTCAAAAAAATATTTTTACAAGGTTTGGCACACCCAGAGCTATCATCAGTGATGAGGGCACCCACTTCTGCAATAAACTGATGGAAGGGATGTTGGCAAAATACGGAGTTAAACACAAGATTGCCACAGCCTACCACCCTCAAACAAGTGGGCAAGCTGAGCTATCTAATAGGGAGATAAAGAAAATCTTAGAAAAAATGGTGAACCCATCAAGGAAGGACTGGTCCATCCATCTGGATGATGCCCTGCGGGCATATCGAACAGCTTTCAAAACACCCCTTGGTATGTCTCCCTATAGACTGGTTTTTGGTAAGGCTTGCCGCTTGCCCATTGAATTGCAGCATAAGGCTTTTTGGGCAACCAAGAAGTTGAACTTTGATTTGAAACAAGCTGGGAAAGCCAGAATGCTGCAGCTCAATGAGCTTGAGGAGTTAAGACACTTTTCGTATGAAAATGCCAAGATATACAAAGATAAAACAAAAGCTTGGCATGATGCTAAAATATTGATGAGAGAACTCAAGGAAGGTGACCAAGTACTACTGTTTAACTCCAGACTACGGCTTTTCCCTGGAAAACTCAAATCTAGGTGGTCTGGTCCATTCACAATTCTCAAGGTACACCCCCATGGGGCTGTGGACCTAAGGAATGAGAACAATGGAAATGAATTTAAGGTGAATGGACAGAGAGTTAAGCTGTACTTGGGGGAGCCTGTGCCTAGCACCAAGGCCTCCACCCCCTTGAGTGATTGCCCATGAGAATGACAGTTTAGTCAGGCTGAGGACTCTTAAACCAAGCGCTACTGGGAGGCAGCCCAGAGGCTAACTATGTTTGTTTTGTTTTAGTGTTTATTTTTATGTTTTAAGAATCAGGTGTGAGAATTCCAGTGAATGAACAAGAAAGAAGAAGAAGCTGCAGCCCCACACCCAAGCAAGAAGAAGAAGTGATCCCACCCTGCAACTTTTCTTATTTTTTACTTTTCTGCACTTATGTTTTAGTTTTTTTTTTATTATTTCCATGTTCTGTGCTGAACATTGCACATCCCTGGCTTAGCCAGTTGACAGTGGGGACACTGTCAAGGGTTTAAGTTTGGGGGTGGCGCAGTCAGCCCTTTTGCTCTGCAGTCTTTACTGAGCTAATAGTAAATGCCTTATTGCTCTACTGTGTTACTATGTTGTTCTGATAGCACCAAACTGTGTAGCAACAGCAGTGGTAATGCTAGCATAGCAGTAGTGATAGAATTATAACCAGAAGTGGTGTGGACTTAGAGCTGTGAAGGAAATAGCCTAGCCCCTCTAGTAGACACTTAACTCTGGCTCTTTGAAAATAGGTGCAAGGAATTACTTAGGTAGAAGCTAGGGGAAAACTTAGCAAGGACCGAAGCTGCCAGGAATTTGATAGAAGTTGCAAGTAGAGTAAAAAAGTCAAGTTTGGGGGTAGCACGCTAGTAGCAAGGCCAAGTGCTGTCAAAATCAAGCAATATAAAAGAGGGTGCACATGTGCAAAAGAAGGTTGTTTTGGCCACTGTGTAGGGATGCTGTTTTGTGGAGACACCATTTCAGTTTCAGTCGAAGCAGTGGTCAAGTCAAAGAAAAAAAAGTGTGCACCACTCCAATTGGCCTAAGTGTTATCAATGCCTAAAACTAAAAAGGCAACCCTTGTATATCACCATAACTTTGCTTGCAGCAATTGAGAAGGAAAGGCAGCAGAGGAAATTCTAAGTGGGAACCAAAGCCAAGCCTAGTAAACTGTCGGAGCTTATGGAAGAAGTGCGAGAGATCACACACACCTTTAAGCTAGGGGGCGAAGGCTATGAGTTCACATGTTGCTAAGGGATCTAAAAGTGTTAAGTCTGAGGGGGAAGTCTTGAGAAAAGTTTTTGCTGAACTGTAAACATGTTTTAAGCATGCTATCACTAGGTGTTTGTGGATGCTGCCCAGATTGTATGCTGTCACTAGTGCTGTCATCACTGTGTCTGATGCTATCATTACTTGAGGACAAGCAATGGTTCAAGTTTGGGGATGTGATAACTCACAGAAATGTGAGTTATTTACGACAATCCAAATAATAATTACCTTGATCCAAGAGTAAGTTGAGCTAATAAGTGTAGCAAATATTCATAAATTAGATACAAATGCAATTGGGGATAAAAATCATAATTGGGGCACGCAAGTGCCATTTTGTGGAGTTTAATGTATTTGCTAGTGTGCAGGTTGTCTTTAGCTAATTCAGTGCTGAGAAGGATGCTACGACAGCATCGCAGCAAACAAATGGATAAGAGTGTGACTAAAGTAGGTGCCTCATTAAGTGCAACAGAAAAGGAAGTTCCAATCTTCTTAGCGAACAAGGCGCCAGCTGAGCAATCCGTAAGGAGCAAGACAGTGTGATTTCTAGGGTTAGTAACAACCATTCGCGAAGGCCCAAGAGGAGGCCCCCGTGCTACCAAAAGCCTATAAATAGGCAGCTACCCTAGTGAAGAAAGCACGAAACCTCATACACAATTCCGTTGGAGAAAAAGAGAGACCGAGCCGAGAGTACGAGATACCAACCTCCACTAAAATGCCATACTTCCCCATTCGCAACCATCAACCTCCACACTTAGATACAAAATCACCGTTAACCATAGCAACCTGCGTCGCGATAGCACCACCCGTCAGTAGTTGTGTAACACCTTCATGCTCGTCGGTGTAACTCAGCCCTTAAGTGCTTTTTCTATGTTGATGAATCTGTTTACGGTAACTTTGTGTTGTTTTATCATGTCTAAGCTCATCATGAGCTAAATCCTTTGATAGTCAAGACGATGGTGATATAAACATATTCCTTTAGAGTTCTTTAATGTGATTGATTTGTGATGCCTTATTAGCTTGTGTGTTTTCATTGTTATAAACTATTTTCGAACTTGATCACTTTGACTAGGGTAACGTGTTTTAACATCTGAAAGTAGTTAACTCACCGATTTCATAAGTTAATATAGTTTGAAGGATAATAGGAATATTATTCTTTCCTAACGAAGGATAGGAATATGAAGTTAGGGCTATAGTGTGAACTGAAACAAGCTTTTCAACCTTCGTAAGGAACCTCAATGGGTGCTTAGGAATAAGGAAACCTTGACGACATTACGTTTCATAGCGATAGGAATATCCACTTTCATTCTACACACTGAGTGCTATCACAGCATCAATCACAGCACTGCACCTACAAGTTTTGTTTATTGATCCTAGTCTTGACTATTACCATCTCTCGTATCTATTCCTGTTCATATCTTGCTGCTCTCGTCCCAATTACGTTAATTATTGCACAACAAACTTCACTTAATTATTTGGTTACGTTTACTCATTAAAGAAAACGCTACTCCATAGGCTTAGCAATTGAACCTTAATCCTCGTGGGAGCGATCTTTACTTACTACTTTATTACTTGTTAGACTGTGTATACTTGCACACGTTTTTGCACAACAGGACGCTTGATTCTTCTTTTCAGTTCTCGGGTTAGATCATCATCGTTCTCTTCCTCCGAGCTATCTGGATCATACCTAGCATCCAGGTCAGTTACGTTTACATCGGCAGCCTTGCCACTTCCTTTCTTTTTCATATTTTTTTACCTTCCTCAAGGGGACCCCCTTCTTCCTTAGCCTTTTTGTCCTCCTTCATGTGTAGGTAAAAACACCTCTCAGCGGGCGGATTCCAAGTCGGTGTTGAGGGTGATTATTTTGTTGCTAAGAGAATAAAATTTCATCTTCAGGTAGACTGTGGAGGTTACTGCTCCGAGCCTTCCAATAGTTGGCCTTCCGATTATGCAGTTGTAAATAGAGGGACAAGGCAAAACGAAGAATTTGGTTTTAACCGTTCTAATCATTGGTTCTTCTCCATAAGTGACCATTGTCTCTAGATAACCAAGTGGCTTGGTTCGGGACCCATTGAACCCAGAAAGGTCTGTTCCTCTGTAAGGAGTGAGGTCTTCTTCTGAGATTTCCATTCTCTTGAGGAGGTCAACAAAGATGATGTCTGCCGAGCTTCCTTGATCCACCAAGACCCTTCTTATCTCTAGATTGGCCATTAAGGCTCTGATCAGTAGAGGTACATGCTTGTTAGGCTTCCCAGCCAGTAAGTCCTGGTCCCCAAACGTCAAACGAGGTCGGCTCGGTGAACCTGGAGAAACCGACGTAGAGGCTACGCTCAGAATTTCCAACCACTTTCTCTTCATGGTTTTCCCGGACGCTTCACTAGGAAAACCTCCCGAGATAACCATCATTACAGGTCGACCTTTAGAGCTTTGGAAATCTTGTTCTTCTTCCGAGTTTTCCTCCTTGGCTTTGCCCTTCTTTTTAGGGTCGCCTCTTTCTTCCTTGACCTCGTCTCCCTGCTGGGAATCTTTCTTAACATAATGGCTAAGCTTCCTTCTTTTGATCATGTCTTCAATATCGTCCTTCAAAGCGTTGTAGTGATTGGTGTCATGACCGCTGCTTCGGTGATACCGATAGTATTTGTTGGAACACTGTCCGCCTATGGTGGAGCAGATTGGGAAACTTAACGTCCCTAAACTCGGCGTTCATACAATCACTTAGAATTTTAGCTGTGGTTTCATTATGATCGGTGTCGCACCCCGAAAAATCCTTGGAGGGATCTTTCTTCGCACAACGGGATTTTAGAGTCGCCACCAATATTTTTTAAAGGTAAAACATCGGAAAAACCTTTTTTGGAAAGCAATGGTCTTTGGAACCATTAGATTTGGGTTCGGGGGTCTAATTACGTATGGGGAAGGTATTAGCACCCCATAACGTCCCTTCAAAGAAGGGTTACCTTAATTAAATATGTGATTTGCAAAGTTGATTCGGAAAAATGCTTTGTTTTTACCTCTTTTGTTGATGAATGACTTAAGGAAAAATCTTTAGTTTTCGCGCTTGACGGAGAGTATCCATTCCTACGTATCTCCCGGTGCGATGGAGAATTCAAAGCAACGTAGTTCTTGTTTTGGAAAAATGTTTTATTTTGGAAAAGTGTTTGGTTTTTGAAAGGAAAAATGTTTTGGGTTTGTTGTGCTTGATGGAGAGTATCCGCTCCTACGTATCTCCCGGTGCGATGGAGAATTCAAAGCTACGTAGTTCTGGGTTGTCTAGAAAAAGGTTTTTGTTTTTTCACCTTGTTTAATTGTGAAAATTGAGCTTTCATGATGATCAATTGAGCAAAGGCTCCAAGTGACCACCATTAGCACTCCATTGTTAATAATCATGCAAGCAAAGGCTTCGCAAGACTACTAACAAAGTTTTTGATTTAGTGAAAATCTTTAGGAAAATTAGGCATTCATGATGATCAATTAAGCAAAGGCTCCAAGTGATCGCCACTAGTACCTCATTGTTAATAATCATGCAAGCAAAGGCTTCGCAAGACTACTAACAAAGTTTGATTTTGAAGAGTTTTCGCAATTGGATTGATTCTTGTCTAGGGAATGATTTTGATGCTTGAAAAAGCTTTTGATTGAAAGTGGACCTAGACTACACACATTATGACACAATACATAGATAGGCAAGGAATGAACCAAAGTTGAACATTTTGGCAAAAACACATGAATAGGCAAGAAAATGAACCTAAGTTGCACATCTTATTGAAGATGCTAGGCAATGGGATGAACCTAACTAGGCATTTATGACACAATATGTGAATAGGCGAAGGCATTTCAAAGCACAAGTGATATCAAACTTCTAATGAATCACTTGAAAAACCCTAAGGATTTCACATCGACATTAGACATAAGCACCCATGTGGTATCCTTTTGATGTCATCAATGTCTAGTACATTTCTTCAATCAACCACATGGAAGGAATAAATTAAAAGGGGCATTTGCCTCATGCAAGATCATAGGCAAGTCTTAAGACTAAATTGACAAGTTTAGGCAATTAGGGTGTTGAATCCCTATAGGTAATCTTTGACACTTGGGATATGCACAAGTGCATAGGTGTCAAATCCTCTTACCAAATCGTCAACACAAAACCAAAAATTGTTTCAAAACAATTACTTATTTGCAAGACCAAGAGCATTTCAAAATGATTTATAAGTTGTTTTTGGTAATCAAAGCAATTGGTAAGGAAAGGAAACCTAAATTTGCATTCTTGTTCACTAGGAATCACAAAAGAAATTGAATCCACTTAGGCAATCCTCAACACTTAAAGTGTGCATCAAAGCACAAGTGAGAGTCCTCTTGCCAATCATCAACATAGGGCATGATTTGCAAGCAAATTCATGACATCAACAAGTTTTTAGCAAACAAACATCATAATCAAGGTTCAATTCCAAGTAATTGCAAGATTAGACAACCAACTCATCAAAAATCTCATAAACTCTAATTTCTTTGAAACATGCGAAACTAACATAAACCCTAAATCTCATTTTATTCATGGAAACACAAGATAATGCAAGAAAACAACTTAGATTAAACTTTTGGCAATGATTCACATGATCAAGCGAAGAAATGCATAACAATCACACAAATCCTAATTTTCCTCTAATATGCGAAATGAAATAAGCTTCAAATCATCATTTTATTCATGAAAACAACAAGAAATGAGTGAAATAAGAACAGCACACAATTTATTCTAAAGGAGAGAAGCATTCCAAGCACCCAAACCTCCCAAAGTGTTTGTCAAGATACTTGAAATACATCTCTCACTCAACAACAACAACTATACTAACATTATGACATTAAAATGCAATGGGATGCCAAAATGAAGTGATGATTTACATCTTTGATGCTAAAATTGGAAGATGATGCTAGGTTTTAGAGTATACCTCAACTCCAAGCTAGAATAAGGAAGGAAATGAGATGAATGAATGCAAAACCCCTTTAATCTACTCTTCAATCATCAACTTTGAACTTGATCCTTGAATTTGAAGGTGAATCTTTGAGAAGAATGCAAGAAGGATGGAAGATTTAGTGTAGGAAAGGTGTTTTAATGGATGATTGAGTGAAGAAATTGAAAAAGATGAGGTGAGGGAGAGAGAGGGAATTCGGCCAAGGAGAGGAGGAAGTAGAGGTTTTGTGCAAAAAATGAACTTGTCCTTGTATTTTGGGAGAGTAGGCTCATATTGGGTCTTGGGTGAAATTAGGGTTAAGGGTAGAATAGGAATGGGATGTTCTATTTTAAGTAAGTTTGCAATTTCTTATGAAGGAGTGAGTGTGAGAGGATGGTGTCATTTACAAAAAAGGGTATGAATCTACATGAGAGTGTGTGGGAATTAGGGATGTGTATGAAATGGGTAGGATTAAGGATAGTACAATAATATTCTTAAGGAATAATTGTACAATAGAAGAGTGTGGAAGAAATTGTGGAGAGAGAGAGAGAGGGAATTCGGCTATGACAACAAAAATGGGGAGGGAAAATTGCTTCTCCTTTTTGGTCTTTTGTCTTATTGAGGACACTTTGTACTTTCTATTTGAATTTTGAATTTTTGGGCATGCAAATGATAGTGCACCTATTGAAAAGGTGTCACATATTTTTGGGCACCATAAAAATATCCCTCTAATTATTCATGACAATAAAAGTTGTCATTTAATAATCGGGGAATATTTAATGGTCCTTTTTCAGCTTTTTTTGTGCAATAAAAATGGGAAAAATGCCTTTTAATTATTTTGAACTAGGATTTTCTTCCAAAAAATTATACGAAAATTATCCTTGATAGAATAAATTGTATTTTTCATCCTTGACTTGGTTTAGTTCAAAAATAATTAACTTGCTCTCATTTGAATGCCCACAGATATTGAAACATGCACTATTTTATTCCCTAAAATTCTCAAAAATTAATAAAAATGTTTTTTTTGGTGCCAAAAATTAATAACGATCAATAAATGGCCTTTTTGAAGATTAAAATGCATGCCAAATGGAAAGGGCAAAAGGGAAGCTCACACAGCTACGATTGGCCCGTGCGCGTAATTCAAATAAAAATGCGAGATAGGGGACAAATACACATAAATGCGAAAGTCCATTAACCTACACAAATTATGAATTACCCTTATTGTTTCCATTTTTGTTTGAAAAAAAAGTTTTGACTTGGGCGGACAAAATTAGGGTATGACAGCTGCCCCTCTTAATTTGGATTTTACCAAGAAATATGAATTGTCCGAGACATATTTCGAAGATAAAATAGGAATAAAGAATTCAGAAATTATACCAATTTTGTCTACTTGGAGAAACCCGAATTTTCTTTTTATGTTTCTTCTTTTTTCTCTTTTCTCCTTTTTCTTTTCTCTTTTTTTCTTTTTTTTTTTGAATCAACACTTGGAGTGTTGATGAGGAAACAATAAACGAAATGGTTAACAACATGCACGCTAACTGCGAAAGGCCAGGAAAGCGCTAAATGAAGAAAGCGATAAAGAAAGCTGAAAAAGCCAGGCTGCCTAAAACCTGTAAACGAACCCTTGCGAATCCGAGTTTGCACGTGGCTTTGAGGAGCACGCATCCTGAGAATCTCTGGTCATTCGAGCGACCGGGGGGATCGTTATCAGCTCCGAAACTGATATACTGATCAATGCACGGTGTCCACTATATCTTAAGCTGATACAACTATTCCGTTGAACCTCACATGGGGCTGCGGTCCATCGCGGTGCTCGTACACGATGTGAGACCATGAACAGAAGGGAGCACTGAACTCTGATAAGAGCGATTTGAACTCCAAACTGCAATGCACGCTTGAGCGCCGAACTGAAAAGCATTTGAACTCTGAACTAAGAGGGCATTTTCTGGGAACTGAGTGCGAGGATTAACATCGAAGTACTTATCCGTCCTTGTACCTGCAAGTGAGATGAACAAATGCATGCAATGCAAATGCCATGATTGCTTTTTGATGGGATGAATGTGATGTGATGCAGGAGTTTCTTTTTGCTCGCATGAATTTTTTTGTCTATGTTTGATGAATGCAATGCATGAATTTTATTTGTTTTATTGCTCTTTTGCTCTTTTTTTTTTTGCTGTTTCGACCAAATCGTAGGACTTGCGTTATGAGGCACGATGGTCGTCCATAATGGTGCGAGGGGCATGCTTCAGCCTTTTGAGAATTGTTTTGACGCGATCAGTGCTTTTGTTTGATTCTTGTGAATTTACCTGATTGAGAGATCATTTCTTTTCTCGTGATTTTCAAAAGTTTCGCAATGATTTTAATGCTCTGATTTATGCACATTTTCATAATTCATTTATCATCTACCATAAAACATCATTTTAAAGCACAAATGAAAAGGAACCAATGATAAAACAATAAGCAGGCGGAGTGGAAAATTTGGACTTTTTATTCATATGGAAACCGAACGCGGAAAAGGTCGTGCCGACTGAAAAGAGTACATTGAGAATTTTTTGAAACTAAAAAAAAAACAAGAAAAATGGACGCAACAGATCTTATGAGCGCTCTTTGTCTTTGGAGTGTTGATGCCAATCACCCATTTTTATCCAGGCTTTTGGAGGCGCTGCTTGCGTCTTTTACTTTTTTAAGTCCAACCTTTCTGACCCTAATTTTTGCTTGGACCGCTCTTTGCGAGTTTTCAGTCCACCGGGTCGCTCTTTTTTGCCTAGGCCACCCTTTCGGGTTTTCAACCTAGCGAGCTAATTCTTGCTTGGCTCATCTTTCTCTTTTTTTCTTTTATTTTTCTCAGGCGTAATATTTCTTAACTGAATCTGAATTGACTGGGTTTCTGAGTTCTTCACCATCCATGTTGGTGAGTATCAATGCTCCTCCAGAAAAGGCTTTCTTTACCACATATGGTCCATCATAGCTAGGAATCCATTTCCCACGGGGGTCACTCTGAATAGGCAGGATCTTCTTGAGCACAAGGTCTCCTTCGCTGAATTCTCGGGGACGAACCTTCTTGTCGAAAGCTGTCTTCATCCTTTGTTGATACAACTGGCCATGACACAGGGCAGCAATTCTTTTCTCCTCAATGAGATTCAGCTGATCCAGACGAGCCTGGACCCATTATGCTTCTTCTAACTTGGTTTCCATCAGCACCCGTAGGGAGGGTATCTCAACTTCAATAGGGAGGACTGCTTCCGACCCATACACCAAAGAGAAAGGGGTTGCCCCGGTTGAAGTAGGCACTGAGGTACGATACCCATGCAAAGCGAAAGGAAGCATCTCATGCCAATCTTTGTAGGTTACTACCATCTTTTGCACGATCCTCTTGATATTCTTATTGACTGCTTCGACTGCCCCATTCATCTTGGGACGGTATGGAGAAGAATTATGATGTTGGATTTTGAAGTCCTCGCATAACTCTTTCATCATCTTACTGTTCAGGTTGCTGCCATTATCTGTGATAATCTTGTCTGGATCTATTTCTATCCCCTTTTGGCTGACGATGAATCCCAACAACTTTCCTGATCGCACGCCAAAGGTACACTTGGCAGGATTTAATCTGAGCTTGAATTTTCTCAACCGCTCGAAGAGCTTTTGCAAATTGACAATGTGTTCCTCATCAGTTTTAGACTTTGCGATCATATCGTCCACGTAGACCTCTATTTCTTTGTGCATCATGTCGTGAAATAATGTAACCATAGCCCTTTGATAGGTAGCACCGGCGTTCTTCAACCCGAATGGCATGACTCTGTAACAGAATGTTCCCCAAAGAATCGTGAAAGTTGTCTTCTCCATATCCTCAGGAGCCATCTTGATCTGGTTATACCCTGAATACCCATCCATGAAGGAGAACAGTGAATGCTGCGCCGTACTATCCACTAAGACATCAATATGGGGCAGGGGAAAATCATCTTTGGGACTAGCACGATTCAGATCTCTGTAATCAACGCACATTCTAACTTTCCCGTCCTTTTTTGGAACCGGCACGATGTTAGCAACCCATTACGGATACTTGGCTACCGCTAGGAACCCGGCATCAAACTGCTTTTTCACCTCATCTCTGATCTTTAAGGACATTTCTGGCTTCATTCTTCTTAGTTTCTGCTTTACCGGAGGACATTCTGGCTTGACCGGCAACTTATGCACCACTATGTCAGTATCTAACCCTGGCATATCCTGATAAGTCCATGCGAAGACATCAACATAGTCATGCAGGAGTTCGATTAGCTTCTTGCTCTCACTTTCCTTTATTGAAGTACCCGCCTTTACTTCCTTCTTACTGTCCTGTGTGCCTAGGTTAATTATCTCAACAGATTCCCCATGCGCCTGAATAACCTTTTCCTCTTGTTCAACCATTCTCATCAATTCTGGAGGAGTTTCCCAGTCATCCTCAACATCCTCCTCAGCTTGATTAACGGGGTGATCAAAATTAACATATGAACTGTTGGCATCATTATTTTCAAAGATATTCATTTTAGATCTGCATTTGCGGGAATAGAAAGAAATGAACAAGCAAAATAGAAACACAAGATGAAGACACATGATAATGAAAAGCAATTTTATTCATTTGAGAGTCTGAAACAACATTTTATTGATAGATGATATTCGAAGGAAAAAACATGCATGCCCTTATGAAATATTCTAAGGCCTTGGGCAGAGCCAAAGAATTTTCATTGCAAAATCATTACTTTGGAATGAAAATAACAGGGAAATCAATGATCTTCCAATTATCAAGCTCTTCATCTGCAGCACTGCGACGCACCAAGTCCACACCTTTGTCTTCCATAACTGATTCTTCCTCAATGACGGCCACCTGATTGGGGTCCAGCATACCCGCGCTCCTGAAGCACTGGGAGAGATCATAGATAGGAACCTTCTTCAAGCTTGGTTTCCGCCCCTGAAGCTTAGCTAGCCTCCTTTCTCGCTTTTCCTCAGCCATCCTTGTACTCTCGCAGCTGAACCGGCGCCAGAATTCCCTGCTCGGACTTTCCCAACCCTTTTCCAATCTGGTAACCATTTTTCAACATGACCTTGGCTACCATGATAGCAGTGTTAGATATCTTTGGTGCAGGCAATGGGGCTTCTTCCCTCACGAAAGCAGCATTTGCAATTTCCAGCGACTGAAAGGCAGATTCAAGTGACTCCTCTGCAGCCTCAATGTATTGAGAAGGATGGAGCTTGCTAATTATGAACTCTTCTTCTCCAAAAACGACTATCAGCTTGTCGTCGACTACAAACTTAAGCCTTTGGTGGAGGGATGAAGGAACAGCGCCGGCAGCATGAATCCAGGGTCTCCCCAGGAGACAGTTGTAGGATGATGCAATGTCCATGATCTGAAAATTCACATAAAATACTTCTGGCCCTATCTGCTTCTGGAACTCCATTTCTCCCATAACCTCCTTCTTGGATCCGTCAAATGCCCTAACTAGTGTTGAGCTAGGCTTCATATATGAACAGTCTACATCTAGTCTGCTCATAGTAGATTTGGGCATGACATTCAAAGAGGATCCATTGTCGATGAGGACCCGAGAGAGTGTATATTCACCACATCTAACTGAAATGTGAAGTGCCTGATTATGCCCCTTCCCCTCAGGGGTGAGCTCATCATCAGTAAAGGTAATATAATTGGATGCAACAATATTCCCTACGATGCCATCGAGCTGGTCAACAGTGATGTTCTGGGCTACATGGGCTTCATTTAATACTTTCATTAGAGTTGCACGGTGGGCCTCAGAATTGAGCAGTAGGGACATGATAGAGATCTTTGCAGGAGTGTGGTGCAGCTGGTCCACCACTTTGTAATCACTCTGCCGCATGATCTTCAAAAATTCGGTGGCTTCTTGCTCTGACACCTTCCTACTTTCCTTGGGCTCTTGTGTTATACCCTTACCTTTGCGAATCCTTTCCTCATCTTCCTTTGAGGGACCTTCTTTCAGGACTTCGGGGACATAAACACGACCGCTTCTAGTGACTCCACTGCTTCCCGTAATGTTTGTGACATCGGGAACAACTTGAGGCTTCTGAATTGGAACTGACACCCCATAGCTCCATGGAACAACACTGTTCTTTTGATAAGGAGCTGGGACAGGAATCACAATGGTCTTAGGTCTCTCCACGATCGGCTTTCGGCTATACGGGACCTCAATAGGTTTCTGAACATTTCTATTCTTATCTGATTGGAAAGTCAGCACATCCTCCTCTTTCTCTTGCACACCCATTTGGATTATATGACGATCCAATAGGTCCTGCAAAACTGTCTTGAAGGCCTCACATGCACCAGCACAATTAACATCAACACAGACTTCTTTATGAGTACAACCTCTCTTGATGACCCCGAACTTGCACAGCTCTGCATGAATAACCTCTAAGGGTGTCTGGATACACTCCATAGTTCTGATTAAGGATTTGCCCCCCATATCATGGATGGCATTGGTTGCAGGTTTCTCATGACCAGGCAGCGGATTAGTTGTGATGCTTGGGCTTTCTTGTTTGAAGGTTATCCCTTTGGTATCAATCAGATCTTGCACTACAATTTTAAAGGCCTTGCAGTCCTCAACTGCGTGTCCAACTGCCCCTTCATGAAATGCACAGGTAACATTGGGATTGTAGCCTCAGAAGTAGGGTGGCTGGACTGGTTTCATGGGTCTGGTATTGATGAACTTGTTTGTGGCAAGATAGCTGAAAAGGTCAATATAGGACATGGGGATGGGATCATAGGTGGTCTGTTTTTTGTCTTGGTAGTTTTTGTGGTAGTTACTTTGTGGTGGATGGGTTGGTTGTGTTTGAGTGGGGACAGGGATATTTTGTGGTTGATAAGGTGGGCTTATGGTGATGGTGTTGGTCTCTCCTTCTTTCTTCTTCGAAAATCCGGAGAATGGCTTCTTGTGGGTGGTTGTACCTGCGGAACCATGGGCAATCTTGCCGCTTCTCAGTCCATTTTCTAGTCTTTCACCGATGATTACCATGTCTGAGAAGTTGGAAGATACGCTGCCGATCAACCGATCATAGTATAACGGTGGCAGGGTTTCCATGAACATGAAGACTAGTTCTTTCTCCAACAAAGGGGGTGTCACCTGTGCAGCCAAAGCCCTCCACCGCTGGGCATACTCCTTAAATGACTCATTATCTCTTTTTGCCATGCTCTATAACAGTGTTCTGTCAGGCGCTATATCCGTATTGTACTGGTACTGTCTGAGGAAGGCATCAGCCAAGTCCTTCCAACAATGGATATGGGACGGTTCTAGCTGCATGTACCAGTTGAGATATGCCCCAGCAAGGCTCTCTTGGAAATAATGGATCAACAACTTGTCATCATGAGAATGTGTAGCCATTTTTCTACAGTACATGGTCAGATGGCTTTTAGGGCAAGTCACGCCTTGGTACTTGTCAAAGTCAGGCACTTTGAATTTAGGAGGTAAAACCACATCAGGGATGAGACACAGATCACGAGCTTCTCTTGCTCTAGAGCCCGACCCCTCAATCATTCTTAAACGCTCTTCTAACATATGATACCTGTCTCTAGCTTGAGGAGTTTCAGCAGGATAGTTCTGAGGAAAACCATTCACACCGTAGTGAGGATTACTCATCGACACTACAGCTGGGTTCACATGTGGGTCACGTGAGTGTGTGGTATTCCCAGGAATTGGTCCCTGAACTTGGGGATGGACCGTTGCTGGTGAATGAAAGCCAAACGGAGTTCCCGGCGGAATAGGAATCTGAATTTGGACCTGAGGCGTTCCCGTTCCTCCACTGTTTGCAGCTGAGATGGGTTGGACTTGCTCTGCAACCCTAGGGGGATTACTTCCTGCATTAGCCTCGGCTCATGGAGGTGTGTATCCGGGTGGGAGTCCCCAAGGCATCCTATGCATGGCTGGTTGGCTCTGGTTGTTGGTCCCTGAAGTATGAGCAAAGGTGACAGTCTCAAGACTCGGAGGAGGGAGAGCGACAGCAACTTCGGTAGGGACGGCGGGATTTTCAGCGGCAGTTCCGTTCCTCAAAGCTTGTAGTATCCCCATCATTTCAGTCATCTGTGTTTCCATTGCCCCAATTTTCGTTCTCAATTCCCGATTCTCCTGAGCCAATTGCTCTGGATTGGGAACCTCAACAGTTGGGTTACCATGGTCCGATTCACCACTTCCTAAGTCTTCAATAACAGGATAGTCCGGGTCATTCTGGTTAGTTGCCATGAGCCTTGCTTGCAGACGAGTCAGGTATCGATGTTGGCGAACCAGCTTGCCTTTTTCTATTGATGGAACACAATTCCTGAGCGCGAGAATCACATAAATGAATGCAAATGCAATGCAATATGTATGACTTTATGTTTGTTTTGGTGCCGGGAATCGCGGTGCAACTCGTCTTGTCATAGGCGTGTAAGTTTAAAGCTCTAACACTTCTCTTTTTTTTTAATTTTTGGTTACAACGAGGTTGGAAGCAATAGACAAAACAAACACACTTTATTCAAAAGGAAGGAGTACTACAACTTCAAACTCGAAAGAAAAGCAAAGTACAATATTCTGAAAACAACACTTTCAACAGAAAAGTACAATATCCCAAAGAAAACTACAACTTTTTAGAGAAAATTTACAATTTCCTAAGGATTATTACAACGCTCTGAAGTGAACTTCAAAGGCATATAGCTTTCAATTTATCCTTCCTTTTTCTCTTCTTGCTTTCGGCTGCCCCCTTGGCCTTCTCCATGAGTTCTTCTGTCAGGATCTTGCAGTACTCGACAAACTCACACACCTTGGCCGGAGTGTTGAAAGGGTTCATCTTTGCTTCAGCTCTTCTTAGCTTCTTGGGAACATCCCTCACATCTTGGTTAGCTAGTCCTGCTAGCTTTGAAAATGTGCTCCAACAAAGCTGAATCTCATCCCTTAGCTCCTTGACGATCTCTTGGTCTTCTATTCTGCCAATTAATGCCATGAAACGTTTCTCCCAATACTGGCTTTCTGCTTGCACTTGCCCATAAGATTCCCTTAGGCATCGGAGATTCCTCTTCAATTCTTCCGACCTTCCTTGTTCAAACCCTAAAGCTTGTTGATACTCTTTCAAGATCCCTATGATAGACTCTCTATCTTGCCTGATGCTTTTCACTTGGTTCTCCAATTCAAACTTCATCACTTGGAATTCCTCTTTTGACTTAGCTAGCGCATCTCTAACCATTTTCTCATTCCTCCATGACTTGGCATATAGTTTCTTCCATTCACTTGCTTCTGCCACAGCCTCATTCATATTTGAGGCGCACCTCTTTACTTCCTCTTTAACACCTTTCAAATGTTTCTGAATTTCCCTCTTGCTCTCTTCTTCTATTTCAAGTTTCCTATTGGTTGCTTCAATAGCTGCGGCTTGGAGAGCATTTTCATTTTCTAGCTTCCGCTTGTCTTGCATCACCTTTCCCAATCTGTTTTGCAAAGCCCTTTTCTCTTCTTCCGCTTTAGATAAAGCCAACTTAGCCTCTTCTAGTTCTTCAATGAGGGGAACGTGAGGTTCCGGTATTTTCTCTTCAAGTGATGGCACCTTTTGGTTGGATGATCGAGTTTCCTTAATCCTCTTTTCAAGCCATTGAGTGAAGGAGATAGCAGTGGTCCTTTTAGATAACTCGCCTTTGTCCTTCCGCACCACGGTTTCCCAAGCTTGCAAGACTCGCCGAAGTAAGTACTCGTCTTTAGGGATCCCCGCATGGAGGTAAAAACGAGACAGCATAGCTTCGGAGGGTGAGTCCCGCATAGGGTACCCGAGTTGTCTCAAGGTCAAAGATGGGTTATAATTGATGCATCCCTGTGTTCCCATGAGAGGAACGTTCTGGAAACTGCCACATTGGAATATCACTGAGGGTTTATCTTCCCAACAATTGTGCGAGAACCGTCGAATTTGAAGAGCATCGAGGTTCTTAAAAGTATCCTTCCACTCCTGAGGGCTTATAGTCTTCGGATTACAACCCAAGACATAGGAAAGCAAATCCCCAACATCACTTTTGTTAATGCACACATGACTGATCAACCAAGCATATAGCACAAGGAAGGAACAACACATCTTATCCTTTCGGAACTCATGATGGCGGGTGAAGGCACGATAGGTCTCTGCGAGAATAGCGGGAACCGGATTGATGGGACTTTTTGCACTCTTGAAAGCTAGGAACACACCAATAGCGGTTTCATCTATATGTTTCTCAATCTGAGGGAAAAGAACAATGCCGAAGATGGTCAAGGCTAGTACTTGCTTGAAAGAAACCCAATCATCTGACACTACATAACTAGTCATCAAACTCTCAAAGTACTCCTGAGGAAACCCAAATATCTTGTTACGCTCAACTTTGTGGGACCGCACCTCTCCTACACTGATTTGTAATAGGGAAGCAAACTTCTCATCTGAATAATGCTGCCCCTGATACTGGTAAGGTCTAACCTCTGAGCGATCAAAACCCAGAATCTTCTCATACTCCTCTAGGGTAGGCGCCATTTGGAAGTTCTTGGAAAGAAAGCACCTAACCTCTGAATCATAGAACCAACATAGGGCGGCGATGGTGTAACACCCCTTTCTACCCGTCACTTCGTTTATAAAAATCAGAGTTTAAAAAATTTCGTTCATAGGGAATGTTACACATACTTCAATAAAACGTCGCTTATCAATTTTAAAAATAGTTCAACTCAGTAATCATGCGTTCACGTAGCACGTCACAAATAAAGAATCTCAAGCCTCAATTTAACGTCGCTTATAAAACTCAACATAACAAAACCAACTACGCAGCGGAAAATAATAAAACATAACAGAAGGGTCCACATGGACATAACAACCAGAAAAATCATTAATAAAATGTCGAGTTCGTTTCCCCCCTGAGTGCTACGTATCAGAGCATGACGACTCGACTCAAGAAGTGAAGCTAAGGCATTCACTGGGAATCACCTGCACGTTACCAACACGGGGGTAACATTCAAACAGGAAAGGGTGAGCATCATTTCAATCCATATAATAGAAAATATGATAAGTACTAATCATAGGCTACGCACTAGAACAATCAGCATCCAAAACACTAAATATCCACATCACAGTCATCATTCACATCACTTACAATAACTCATCTCATGTCATGTAGGCTTATGAAATGCAACCCACTCGCAGGCATATGCATGAGGTACCTTTTCATAAAACGTCGCTTAGCCCTTAAGGCCTCATCGTCACTTAGCCACTCAGGCCCCAAAACGTCACTGGATTTATGCATATGGGCATGAGACACTATGACATGCACCATTCACAACACACAAACACACAATTACTCAAATCATAGTCAACTATGTGACCCGTCACTTACCAGTTTGCTCGCAAAGAGCACAGCACCTGTTAAATTCATAATCAGCACACAACGTCACTTGGCCATTTAGACCTTAACATCACTTAGCCCTTCGGGACCCGAACGTCACTGGGTTCTCATCGTCACTTACACATAAATATCAATCAACTCAAACCATAGCCACTAGGGGCAAAAACGTCATTTGACTAACCACCAAGGGCATCCTCGTCATTTACAAACCATTATCTACAACTTTGGCCACTAGGGGCAAAACAGTCATTTGACTAGCCACCAAGGGCATCCTCGTCAAAATCATCATTTTGACACTACCACGTTAAAACTGTTGTTTATACACCAAAAAGGAATTTTAAAGAGCTTCATATAATTTTTCAATGTCACTGGGACGATCACCGGGGATGGCCACTTGGGCCCACAAACAATCAGAAAATAACAGTTTTTCATTTTAAAAATTGGACCCATAGATAGACAACGTAAAAAGCTTCACGACACTTTTCGAATCGTTCAAAACGGACGTCTGAGTCAAAAGTTATGCTAAAAATAAGTTTGGGAAAAATCAAGCAACATTCTGAAAATAGGCGCCTTAGGCGCCCAGGCAACCAGGCAACACGCGCACTGGCGCCCAGCGCCCAGGCGCGCAACACACACGCAACACAACACGCCACAGGCGCCCAGCGCCCAGGCGCGCACAACACAACACGCACACAGCACGCCACAGGCGCCCAGCGCCCAGGCGCGCACAACACAACACCCACACACGCCACAGGCGCCCAGCGCCCAGGCACGCACACACGCACCGCGCCCTTGGCGCCCAGCACAGGGCGCCTGGCGCCCAGTAAACAGCAGCAACAATCCAGAATTTTTTTCCAACAACTTTTAACACTAAAATTGATTACTAACAATTTTTAAAGTGTAAAAACTCAAATTTTTCCAGCAACTAAAAACGCACTTATCTCATTCAAATTCACCAAAACTCAAATTACCCAAAACTCAATTAAACAAAACAACATCACCAACACCATCATGGCGCCCTAGGCGCCCAAAATACCTACAACCCTTATGCGACCTCATCTCCAACAAGCCAAACGCATAGATCAACATTATAGTTCTCAACACATACGCATAACACCACCAATAAGGCAAATTCATAGATCATAACCAAGCAATGAATCAAATTCGCATATACTCATAATAAACATATATGAAAGTTAACATCAAGAACATCAAGAAACGCAAAAGAACATCAAGAACATCATGGATCTAGTAGAAACCTTAGATCTAGGGCCTATCATAGATTTATTAGATGGAAGGATAGAGCTCCCCTAACCTTTTCAAGAAGAAGAATTCGATGCCCTAGGAGAAGTCACCTACAGAGCCACAGCAACAACGGAGATCCCTTCCTCTTGATCTTCGAATCCTCTTCTCCTTCTCCTCTTGGCCGCCTCCTTGCTCTCTCTCTTTCTCACGCTCTTCTCTTTCTCTCTTGCTCTCTCTTGCAATTCGCAACAATTAGCCAAAAACCCTAACCCCCAACCACTAGTCCACTTCGCATACTAGTGGATCATGGGCTTGGGCCTTCCACTCAAGCCCAAGTCATGCAAGTGGCGCCTCCACACCCTCCTAATACCACCATCATTAGTAAAATTCTAATTAATTACATTATATCAAATAAATTAATTTAAATCCCCATTTACTTAATTAAATAAATTAATTAATTATTTTAGGGTGTTACAGATGGCACTCTCTTGTACTTCTAACTGTAATAACTTGCGGATGTTCCCATAAGTCTTGTCGATGGACCGGAGCTCAATAGGACCTAATAGGGAAGCATACTCCTTCAAACTAGTTACATCAATCTTCTTTACAATGGGGAACCTCGAATTGAATGCGGTTTTGCCTTTTGATTCCATATTGCTTCTTAGACCCCTGTGACAAGGTTCGGTGTTATGTTGCGATTTCCGGCAAACAAACTTTAATGCATGAAGAATGCAAATGATAAAAATTTTTTTTTCAAAATTTTGTCAGGTGCAAATGCAATGGTGCAAAATGATGTGAATGCGAAATGATGTGTTATTTACATGGAAAAAGGGTAAGAAAATGAGGTTATTGGTGGTACTTTGAACATTTTCAAAGATACACGCTACATGCCACCTCATGTAGGTGTTTATGAGGGGAAAAGAAAATTACTTTCTACAATTTTGAAATAGAGTTTGAGAAAAAGGAATGCCTAAGCTAATGCAACAAACAAAGGCGTGCCCCCGTGTCCTACAAAGGGTGGGAATCCTAGGGTCTAGAGTCGACGAAAAGGGTAATCCTCCCATGTAGGTTCTAATCACTTCCTCACAATGGCAACAAAGAGCTAAAGTCTCTCTCATGTTGACACCCACAATCGTAGAAAGCTACCGAGTGTGAGGCATCATGACAAAGCGCACTCTTGGGCGAAACTTTCATGAAAGCCATACAGACAAAGGTCTACGAATGGCAGTCACTAATCGTTCCCACTCTCCTAGATTTTTGTTCAGACCTTGGGTTTTAGGCCCCACTCAATGCTCACAAGTATAGGGTGTGAAGTGTGTGTTGAGGGCACAACACCTAGAAATAACTACCCTTCCCCACCTGCAAGAAAAACCATGAACAGTCCAGACAAAAAGGTCATCTACCCTAGGGTTCAACATGCATACATCATTTCAATATACAAACCATCCTAAGAAGTCAACAATAATTACACGCATTGCTTACCTCAAAGAAAAGGAGCCGAGAAGAGGGGACATAATAGAATTGGGGAATATGCATGAACTTACCTCAAAGAAAGGGAGCAAAGAAGAGGGAACATGATAAGATTGGGGGAATGCATGAAAGAAAGAAGCATATAAGCAAAGAGGATAAGAGGAGAGACTATCTACCACTTTAAGCAAGAAGCGAACATAGAAGAAGAAGGGATAAATACACATGAATGCAACACGATAATGTGAGAATGCAATGGAATTGCCAAGATGCAATCAAGTAGACACGAGAGAAAGGAGAAGAAGAAGGAATGTTCTAAAATCTAGCAAACAAATGGCATGGAAAATAGAACAAAAGTAGGAAGAAGGGGGGTAAAACAAAGCATGTTAAATCAGCAAAGCAAATCACACATTCAATTAATCGACTTGACCCACTTAAGAAAAAGAATCCCCAGCAGAGTCGCCAGCTGTCGCACCCCGAAAAATCCTTGGAGGGATCATTCTTCGCACAACGGGATTTTAGAGTCGCCACCAATATTTTTTAAAGGTAAAACATCGGAAAAACCTTTTTTGGAAAGCAATGGTCTTTGGAACCATTAGATTTGGGTTCGGGGGTCTAATTACGTATGGGGAAGGTATTAGCACCCTATAACGTCCCTTCAAAGAAGGGTTACCTTAATTAAATATGTGATTTGCAAAGTTGATTCGGAAAAATGCTTTGTTTTTACCTCTTTTGTTGATGAATGACTTAATGAAAAATCTTTAGTTTTCGCACTTGACGGAGAGTATCCGCTCCTACGTATCTCCCGGTGCGATGGAGAATTCAAAGCAACGTAGTTCTTGTTTTTGAAAAATGTTTTATTTTGGAAAAGTGTTTCGTTTTTTAAAGGAAAAATGTTTTGGGTTTGTTGTGCTTGACGGAGAGTATCCGCTCCTACGTATCTCCCGGTGCGATGGAGAATTCAAAGCTACGTAGTTCTGGGTTGTCTAGAAAAAGGTTTTTGTTTTTTTACCTTGTTTAATTATGAAAATTGAGCTTTCATGATGATCAATTGAGCAAAGGCTCCAAGTGACCACCATTAGCACTCCATTGTTAATAATCATGCAAGCAAAGGCTTCGCAAGACTACTAACAAAGTTTTTGATTTAGTGAAAATCTTTAGGAAAATTAGGCATTCATGATGATCAATTGAGCAAAGGCTCCAAGTGATCGCCACTAGTACCTCATTGTTAATAATCATGCAAGCAAAGGCTTCGCAAGACTACTAACAAAGTTTGATTTTGAAGAGTTTTCGCAATTGGATTGATTCTTGTTTAGGGAATGATTTTGATGCTTGAAAAAGCTTTTGATTGAAAGTGGACCTAGACTACACACATTATGACACAATACATAGATAGGCAAGGAATGAACCCAAGTTGAACATTTTGGCAAAAATGCATGAGTAGGCAAGAAAATGAACCTAAGTTGCACATCTTATTGAAGATGCTAGGCAATGGGATGAACCTAACTAGGCATTTATGACACAATATGTGAATAGGCAAAGGCATTTCAAAGCACAAGTGATATCAAACTTCTAATGAATCACTTGCAAAACCCTAAGGATTTCACATCAACATTAGACATAAGCACCCATGTGGTATCCTTTTGATGTCATCAATGTCTAATACATTTCTTCAATCAACCACATGGAAGGAATAAATTAAAAGGGGAATTTGCCTTATGCAATATCATAGGCAAGTCTTAAAACTAAATTGGCAAGTTTAGGCAATTAGGGTGTTGAATCCCTTTAGGTAATCTTTGACACTTGGGATATGCACAAGTGCATAGGTTTCAAATCCTCTTACCAAATCGTCAACACAAAACCAAAAATTGTTTCAAAACAATTACTTATTTGCAAGACCAAGAGCATTTCAAAATGATTTATAAGTTGTTTTTGGTAATCAAAGCAATTGGTAAGGAAAGGAAACCTAAATTTGCATTCTTGTTCACTAGGAATCACAAAAGAAATTGAATCCTCTTAGGCAATCCTCAACACTTAAAATGTGCATCAAAGCACAAGTGAGAGTCCTCTTGCCAATCATCAACATAGGGCATGATTTGCAAGCAAATCCATGAGAACAACAAGTTTTAAGCAAACAAACATCATAATCAAGGTTCAATTCCAAGTAATTGCAAGATTAGACAACCAACTCATCAAAAATCTCATAAACTCTAATTTCTTTGAAACATGCGAAACTAACATAAACCCTAAATCTCATTTTATTCATGGAAACACAAGATAATGCAAGAAAACAACATAGATTAAACTTTTGGCAAGGATTCACATGATCAAGCATAGAAATGCATAACAATCACACAAATCCTAATTTTCCTCTAATATGCGAAATGAAATAAGCTTCAAATCATCATTTTATTCATGAAAACAAGAAATGAGTGAAATAACAACAACACACAATTTATTCTAAAGGAGAGAAGCATTCCAAGCACCCAAACCTCCCAAAGTGTTTGTCAAGATACTTGAAATACATCTCTCACTCAACAACAACAACTATACTAACATTATGACATTAAAATGCAATGGGATGCCAAAATGAAGTGATGATTTACATCTTTGATGCTAAAATTGGAAGATGATGCTAGGTTTTAGAGTATACCTCAACTCCAAGCTAGAATAAGGAAGGAAATGAGATGAATGAATGCAAAACCCCTTTAATCTACTCTTCAATCTTCAACTTTGAACTTGATCCTTGAATTTGAAGGTGAATCTTTGAGAAGAATGCAAGAAGGATGGAAGATTTAGTGTAGGAAAGGTGTTTTAATGGATGATTGAGTGAAGAAATTGAAAAAGATGAGGTGAGGGAGAGAGAGGGAATTCGGCCAAGGAGAGGAGGAAGTAGAGGTTTTGTGCAAAAAATGAACTTGTCCTTGTATTTTGGGAGAGTAGGCTCATATATGGTCTTGGGTGAAATTAGGGTTAAGGGTAGAATTGGAATGGGATGTTCTATTTTAAGTAAGTTTTCAATTTTTTATGAAGGAGTGAGTGTGAGAGGATGGTGTCATTTACAAAAAAGGGTATGAATCTACATGAGAGTGTGTGGGAATTAGGGATGTGTATGAAATGGGTAGGATTAAGGATAGTACAAGAATATTCTTAAGGAATAATTGTACAATAGAAGAGTGTGGAAGAAATTGTGGAGAGAGAGAGAGAGAGAGAGGGAATTCGGCTATGACAACAAAAATGGGGAGGGAAAATTGCTTCTCCTTTTTGGTCTTTTGTCTTATTGAGGACACTTTGTACTTTCTATTTGAATTTTGAATTTTGAATTTTGAATTTTTGGGCATGCAAATGATAGTGCACCTATTGAAGAGGTGTCACATATTTTTGGGCACCATAAAAATATCCCTTTAATTATTCATGACAATAAAAGTTGTCATTTAATAATCAGGGAATATTTAATGGTCATTTTTCAGCTTTCTTGTGCAATAAAAATGGGAAAAATGCCTTTTAATTATTTTGAACTAGGATTTTCTTCCAAAAAATTATACGAAAATTATCCTTGATAGAATAAATTGTATTTTTCATCCTTGACTTGGTTTAGTTCAAAAATAATTAACTTGCTCTCATTTGAATGCCCACAGATATTGAAACATGTTCTATTTTATTCCCTAAAATTCTCAAAAATTAATAAAAATGTTTTTTTTTTTGTGCCAAAAATTAATAACGATCAATAAATGGCCTTTTTGAAGATTAAAATGCATGCCAAATGGCAAGGGCAAAAGGGAAGCTCACGCAGTTACGGCTGGCGCGTGCGCATAATTCAAATAAAAATGCGAGATAGGGGACAATTACACATAAATGCAAAAGTCCATTAACCTACACAAATTATGAATTACCCTTATTGTTTCCATTTTTGTTTGAAAAAAAAGTGTTGACTTGGGCGGACAAAATTAGGGTATGACAATCGGTATACACCTAATGACGATCACGGGGCCTGGACTCTCTCTCATTCCGGTTATCTTTTTTGTTCCGGGGTCTAGACGGTCCGGGCTTAATGATTGCTCAACCTGCGTTGAGTCCTTCTTCACGATCGATGAAGCATTGAGACCTTTTGAGGAACTCCGCGAGAGTCTTAGGTTCGAAGGTTCTGATGTTGGTCTGGAATAAGCTTCCTTCACGGAGTCCGACCCCCATGAAGTAGAGTCTGAATGAATCGTCCAGGTCCCGGACTTGAGCAGCCTCACGATTGAATCTTTCAATGTAATCTCGTAGAGGCTCATTCTCGCCTTGCCGAATGGCTCCCAAAATTTTCTTGTGTTTCAACTTGCTTTTGGAGTGAGCAAACTGAGCAGAGAAGAGTTTGGCCAGTTGATTCCAGGAAGAGATAGTGTTTAGTTTAAGGGACCTAAACCAATTCGAGGCTACCTTCTCCAAAGTGAGGTGGAAAATTCCGCACTTCATCTCCTCTGGGACATTCAGATATTGCATTATCGTATCGAAGTAGTCGAGGTGGCGGTAAGGATCGCCTGTCCCGTCATGCAATTTTAAACCTTCGGGGGTTTTTTCCGAGATTCCTCGGCACCGGATAGTAATCGATCTTAATCGTAAAAGGTCCTTTGCGCTTTGCCGTCTTCTCCTGGGGTGGGGATCGGTGATAATCGTATTTATCCAGAGATCTCCGCGAGCGAGGGGGAGGTCGTTCCAACCTTAGGATTTTTCCTGACTCCTGGAACATCGTCTCAGTGAGGAGGATGCTAAAGACGAGCTAAGATGAGGAGAGCATTCAGGGTAATAGTCTTCATCTTGAGTTCGACTTGGAGGAGTACGGGATCCATATCCCCCTTGTCGGCGAGGAGGGGAGCAGTGGTGATGCCTTCTCCATGCGGGAGATCTGTGGCGTCTTCGGCCGTGATTCTCGCATTGGGGTGAAGTCAGATCTGGGATATTCCGAGCTCAGAGTTCCGCGATTTCAGCTTCCAGCTCCTTGAAATGGTAACTGCGTTGCTGATCAGTCTCGACTGGACAAGCTGTTGAACAAAATCGTTCGGTACCGGGACTGTCCGAGGAAGAGGAGGAAGTTGGTTCCGAGGGATGAGTTCGAAACAGTAATAGCCACTCCTTTTGGGGTGACTTGCTGTGACGGGCTGTTGGATGGGTTCTTGGACCGATTGAAGGACCGGTCCTTCAACGACACTTGCGATTCTAGGACGTTACTGGGGAGGCATCGCCGATCAAGGAAATTGGAGAGGAACTAGAGTAAAAGAAACTCCCACTGTGGTCTCCAATGATCTGTACCGTATCTCGGAAGGTATGGACGATCCAGAATCGTTGGTAGTAGTAGGTCTTGATCAACAATGTTCCGGTCTGAGACGGGGGGTACCTGCAAAGACACTCCGACACTATCGGGAGGGTGGTCGCCAAGAGGGAAGAAAAAGGAACTCAGGGTGGGAAAGTCCACATTGGATATTCACACCCATCACTATCAGGAGGGTAAGGATCTTCCTAGATGCTCGTGAGAACAATATGATAGGCCTACCTTCTTAGAAAGAAACTTTGTAACACCCCATTCTACCCGGCTATTTATTATAGAGATCAGAGTTTCAAAATTTCTTTTTGAATGGAATGCTACACATAAGCTTAATCTAACAACGGTCAAATCGGTGTAAGCCTTCGTTACACATTTATAATACGCAACACCATTAAATAATTTAGGGTACACGTGACTTCACCAATAAAATCCACACATTGTAATTTAGATGTCTCGCAGCGGAAAATAACACAATCTCCAAAATACGCCGAACAACAGGCTCATCAAAAATCATTAACTCAAAGCATATAAAAATTCAACGACAAATAAATAACAGTAAAATCCCTAATCCAACCCCCTAGGTGTCACGTATCAGAGCAGACCGACTCGGGAGTGAAAGGAGTAAGCCTTCACTCAGGACTACCTGTGGTAAACAACAACAGAAGGGTGAGTCTCAACTACATAATAAAGATTATAATAAGACGTATATTCCATCATAGCATCACACTCACACAGTCACACAGTAGCATAGTCCATACAATCACCAACTAGCATGCTAATCATGAGGATGTATGCAATACAGTTATGCATGTGGTACCATTTTCCCAGACCGCAGCCTTATCATCATAATATCAACTCAGACCGCAGCCTTATCATTTCAATTTAGAACTCAGACCGCAGCCTTATTATCATAATTAACAACTCAGACCGCAGCCTTATGTATGCATGAGACTCCATGACAAAACCACAATTATAATTATTAACAACACGGTCCAGGTATCCTATATCACATCTTTAATTAATCTTAGTTTTAGCCCCCGTGGCCTCATCATCAACCAACTCATTATTTTCTCCTCACAATCACGTCCCAAGGACTAGGATAACACTTAGAGACCAATCTATCACCATTAGATCCGACACCCAAACACAAGGCATGGGCGCCCCACTTGGCGCCCTGGGCGGCCACACTTGGCGCCCCACACAACACCCAAACGCACAAACATAGTAGGCCACCTTAAAAATTGAAACCGCTCTAGCCAAAATGTTCAAAATGGGCTTTGGTCACGTGAATACAGAATTTGGCTAGGGAAAATATGTTCAGAACTCACAGCTCACCCCTAGGCATCACAAACATAGTCAAAACAACGCTCTCTAGGACAATTTCAAAATCATAAGTGCAAATCTGGAAATTCTTTAGCCAAAGTACTTAAAATATGATTTGGTCAGGTCAATACAAAGTTTGGCTCGGTAAAATATGCTCAGAAAATGATGTGTGCACAAGGCACCCCTTAAACAAGCAAAAATGATGCCCAACCGGACAATTTCAAAACCACAAGTGCAAATCTGGAAATTCTTTAGCCAAAGTGCTTAAACTATGATTTGGTCAGGTGAATACAAAATTTGGCTCGGTAAATTATGCTCAGAAAATGATGTGTGCACAAGGCACCTCTTAAACAAGCCAAAATGATGCCCAACAGGACAATTTCAAAACCACAAGTGCAAATCTGGAAATTCTTTAGCCAAAGTGCTTAAAATATGATTTGGTCAGGTGAATACAAAATTTGGCTCGGTAAATTATGCTCAGAAAATGATGTGTGCACAAGGCACCTCTTAAACATGCCAAAATGATGCCCAACAGGACAATTTCAAAACCACAAGTGCAAATCTGAAAATTCTTTAGCCAAAGTGCTTAAAATATGATTTGGTCAGGTGAATACAAAATTTGGCTCGGTAAATTATGCTCAGAAAATGATGTGTGCACAAGGCACCTCTTAAACAAGCCAAAATGATGCCCAACAGGACAATTTCAAAACCACAAGTGCAAATCTGGAAATTCTTTAGCCAAAGTGCTTAAAATATGATTTGGTCAGGTCAATACAAAGTTTGGCTCGGTAAAATATGCTCAGAAAATGATGTGTGCACAAGGCACCCCTTAAACAAGCCAAAATGATGCCCAACCGGACAATTTCAAAACCACAAGTGCAAATCTGGAAATTCTTTAGCCAAAGTGCTTAAAATATGATTTGGTCAGGTGAATACAAAATTTGGCTCGGTAAATTATGCTCAGAAAATGATGTGTGCACAAGGCACCTCTTAAACAAGCCAAAATGATGCCCAACAGGACAATTTCAAAACCACAAGTGCAAATCTGGAAATTCTTTAGCCAAAGTGCTTAAAATATGATTTGGTCAGGTCAATACAAAGTTTGGCTCGGTAAAATATGCTCAGAAAATGATGTGTGCACAAGGCACCCCTTAAACAAGCCAAAATGATGCCCAACCGGACAATTTCAAAACCACAAGTGCAAATCTGGAAATTCTTTAGCCAAAGTACTTAAAATATGATTTGGTCAGGTCAATACAAAGTTTGGCTCGGTAAAATATGCTCAGAAAATGATGTGTGCACAAGGCACCCCTTAAACAAGCCAAAATGATGCCCAACCGGACAATTTCAAAACCACAAGTGCAAATCTGGAAATTCTTTAGCCAAAGTACTTAAAATATGATTTGGTCAGGTCAATACAAAGTTTGGCTCGGTAAAATATGCTCAGAAAATGATGTTCATCCAAAACATGGTTTATGCGCCTTGCCTAAGCACAGGCAGCAACCTGGCGCCTCCCCAGGCGCCACAGGGCAGCAACATGGGCGCCCTGCCCAGAACACACACACGCCCAGCAACGGAAAACAGCGCCCAGGCGCCAATCCCCCCCCCCCCCCCCCCCCCAGCACATGGCGCCCAGGCGCCCCAACACAACCAAAACACCAATTCTCAATTATTTTTCCAAAACCAAATCACTACAACAATCACAAAATGCATTGCACTCATACCAACAACATTCAATCTCATATATATATTAAGAACACATCAAAGCACAAAATTAACACATGAAATCCAAATCTTAGCATAGGAAATCGAATTAATCACACCAATTATCAATTTCAACTAACCTAAACAAATCTAACAATTAACAAGGTATGTCATGTGGGATCCTATGGTTTACATACAACCTATTATATTCTCTATTATAGAGTGAGACTCCCCTAACCTTGATTATGACGACACTAGAGCTCTTCCCACCGAAGCACCGACACACCACCGCAACAAGAATTCTTCCCTTCTTCTTCCCTTATCCACGAACACGCCCCTCTCTCCTTCTCTTGGACCATTCGCGAATTTGATCAAAATAGAAAGGGTTAGGGAAAACGAAACTTAAGCACTTGATAGAGAAAGGAAATCGAATCATAGAAGGTTAGGAACCCTTACCTAGGATCAAGGTGCACAAACCCTAACTCCAAGCTTGAAATCGCTCCTTCCTTCCCTTCTCCTCTCTTCGACTTTCTTTCTTTTCTTCTCTATTTCGACTTTCTTTCTTTCTTTTGACACTAGTGAGGCGCGACCTAGACCCCTAGTGTCTAAGGAGCGCCTAAGCCAACGGGCTTGGGCCTCTTGGGCCGTCACTTGAAATTCCGGTATTACCAACGCCATCCCCTTCAATTAAAATAAAATACTATATCATCACATAATAAAATAAAATAGTGCAACACTTTAAATAATTTAATCAATTACTTAATTAAATTATTTTAGGGTGTTACAACTCTCCCCCACTTAGGAAATTTCGTCCTCGAAATTCATACCTGAGTCAAATAGCTCTGGATAGGACTCCCGCATCCTACTCTCCAGCTCCCAAGTCACGCTCTCGCCAGAAGCTCCCAACCACACCACCTTCACTAAAACAATGCTTTTCCCTCTCAGCACCTTCACTTCTCTATCATCAATCCTCGCTGGCATAGTCTCCACAGTGAGGTTATCTCGCACCTCAATATCATCCATATGGATCACATGAGACGGGTCCGGAATGTACTTCCGAAGTTGCGACACGTGAAATACGTCGTGCAAGTTCGAAAGGTTAGGCGGTAAAGCCACCCTATAAGCGACCTTTCCGACCCTCTCGGTGATCTGATACGGTCCAATAAATCTAGGAGTCAACTTCTTGGCTTTAAGTGCACGCCCAACACCAGCCATAGGCGTGACCCTCAAGAAAACATGCTCTCCAGCCTGAAATTCCAAATCCTTTCTCCTTCTATCATGGTAACTCTTTTGCCGACTTTGAGACTCTTTCATTTTCTCCCTGATCATTTTTATCTTCTCTGTAGTCTCTCTCACCAATTCAGGTCCAATAACAACACTTTCGCCAGATTCATGCCAACACAAAGGAGTTCTACACCTCCGCCCATACAGTGCCTCATAAGGAGCCATCCCTATACTCGAATGGTAGCTGTTGTTGTAAGTGAACTCAATCAACGAAAGGTGTGTATCCCACGCACCTCCCTGCTCTAAAACACACGATCTCAATAAGTCCTCCAATGACTGAATGGTTCTCTCTGTCTGCCCATCAGTCTGAGGATGGTAGGCTGAACTCAACCTCAATCTGGACCCCAATGCCTCTTGCAAGCTCCCCCAAAACTCCGAAGTAAACCTCGGATCTCTGTCAGATACAATACTCTTCGGGACACCATGCAACTTCACAATCACCTTAATGTATATCTCGGCCAATCTCGCTACCGGATACGTGATGTTGATAGGAAGGAAGTGAGCAGACTTCGTCAACCTATCCACGATCACCCAAATAGAATCAAATCCCCGAACGGTTCTCGGTAACCCAGTCACAAAATCCATGGAAACGCTATCCCATTTCCATTCCGGAACATCTAAAGGTTGCATCAACCCCGCAGGCTTCTGGTGCTCAACCTTTGACTTCTGGCAAGTCAAACAGGCATACACAAACTGTGCTACATCTTTCTTCATACCAGGCCACCAGAATAATGTCTTCAAGTCATGATACATCTTTGTAGCCCCTGGATGAATACTCAGCTTGCTCCTATGACTCTCCTCAAGGATCATCTTTTTCATCTCAGCATCATTGGGAACGCAGACCCTGTCTCTAAATCTCAACACACCCTGGGAATCCAACCTGAAATCCCCATCCACATTCTGATCACCCGCAACTAACAAGTCAACCAGCTTCACATCCAACTTCTGGGCGTCTCTGATACTAACCAAGAAGTCATTACCAATCCTCAGCATACCCAGCTTAACACTTCGCGGGGTCACTTCACAAACCAGACTCATATCACGAAATTGCTCAATCAACTCCAACTCTTTTACCATCATTGCTGACATATGCAAAGTCTTTCGACTTAAAGCATCAGCCACGACATTAGCTTTGCCGGGGTGATAGTTTAAGCCAAAATCATAATCTTTCAGCAGCTCTAACCAACGCCTCTGCCTCATATTCAGCTCCTTCTGATCAAACAAGTATTTCAAACTCTTGTGGTCGCTGAATACCTCGAATCTAGTGCCATACAAATAGTGCCTCCAAATTTTTAGCGCAAACACAATAGCAGCCAATTCTAAATCATGAGTAGGATAGTTCTTCTCATGAGTCCGCAACTGTCTGGACGCATAAGCGACTACCTTCCCATCCTGCATCAATACGCCCCCTAAGCCCATTCTGGAAGCATCACAATATACCACAAACGGTTGATCCGGCACGGGCAACACTAACACCGGAGATGTTGTCAATCTTTTCTTCAACTCTTGGAAACTCTCTTCACACTTAGCATCCCAAACAAAAACTCTCCCTTTACACGTCAATTGAGTCAACGGAAGGGCTAGCTTTGAGAAACCCTCAATGAACCTCCTGTAGTAACCGGCCAACCCCAAGAAACTCCTGATCTCAGTCGCAGACTTCGGGCTCTCCCATTGCAACACAGCATCAACCTTAGCTGGGTCTACAGCTATGCCATCACTAGAAATTATGTGACCCAAAAAGCTTACCTCACGCAGCCAGAAATCGCATTTGGACAACTTAGCATAAAGCTTCTTCTCTTTCAATACCTCGAGCACCAATCTTAAGTGCTCTGCATGCTCCTCTTCAGACTTGGAGTATACCAGAATATCATCTATAAAAACTACCACAAACCGATCCAAGTAACTATGGAAGATACGGTTCATGTACTCCATAAACACCCCTGGTGCATTGGTGACACCAAACGGCATCACAGAGTATTCATAATGTCCATATCTCGTTCGAAACGCTGTCTTCTGGACGTCTTCATCTTTTACTTTAATCTGGTGATACCCTGACCTCAAATCAATTTTACTAAAAACTTTAGCACCCACCAGCTGGTCCATCAGATCATCAATTCTCGGAAGAGGGTACTTATTTTTGATAGTCACTTTGTTCAACTGTCTATAATCCACGCACAGGCGCATACTCCCATCTTTCTTCTTTACTAATAAAACCGGAGCTCCCCATGGTGACACACTAGGCCTCACAAAATTCTTTTCAAGTAACTCTTCCAACTGCTTCTTCAATTCAGATAACTCAGAAGCTGACATCCGGTACGGAGCCATGGACACAGGCCTAGTACCGGGCACAAGATCAATCCCAAACTCTACTTCCCTCTCGGGTGGCACACTAGGAATCTCATCAGGGAACACTTCAGGGAATTCACACACCACCTGCAATCCTTCAACCATAGCTTGGTTTTCAGCAGACATAGACGCCATCAAAGCAAATAGTTGACCACCATCCTTCATTACCTTATGCAGCTGATCCCCAGACAACAAAACAGACTCTCCCTCCTCAGGAGGAAAGAAACTCACAGACTTGCTGAAACAGTTGATGTGCACATGGTTATCCACTAACCAGTCCATACCAAGAATAACATCCAACCCTCCCAAAGGCAAACATATAAGGTCAACCAGAAAATCTCTGCCGAATACTGACAGAGGACACTTAGCACACAATAGAGAAGTAGTCACCGAACCCTTAGCCGGAGTGTCGATAACCATTTCCCTTTTCATATCAGACAATACTAGATTTAACTTTTCAGCACAAGCAGCAGCAATAAAAGAATGCGTAGCACCAGTATCAACTATAGCAATTAAAGGGGAACCATAAATAAAACAAGTACCTCGAATCTCATTGGGCCCCTCTGAGCCTGCTAGCGCGAAAACTCTTCCATTGGATTTCTCTTTCTTCGGTTTGGTGCATTTAGAACTGAAGTGACCAGCTTCACCACAATTGAAACACACTGATTCCTTACGATCACAGTTAGACGCCATATAACCTTTCTTCCCACAACGGTAACACATTACCTCAGTTTTGCAGTCGAAACTTTTGTGACCCGGCTTGCCACAAGTGTAACACACTATATCAGCGGGAGCACCTCCCCCACTAGGCTTCTTACCCTCAGAAAATTTCTTACCAGCACCTGCCTTCCACTTATTTTTACCTCCAGACACATCATATGGTTTGCCCCTAAACTGAGTATTCCTCTTTTCTTTCCCAATCTTGTAGGCAGCAGAACTGTCCTCTTCATAAATTCTACTCTTGTCAACTAATCTAGCAAAATCTCGTATCTCATGATACCCAATCGCCTTCTTAATGTCAGGTCGCAGGCCACTTTCAAATTTCACACATTTAGAGAACTCTGAATCGGCATCATTGGCGTAGTAAGGACAAAATTGGGCCAGCTCTTCAAACTTGGCTGCATACTCAGCCACAGTCTTATTTCCCTATTTCAGTTCTAAGAATTCTACCTCTTTCTTGGCCCGAACGTCTTCAGGGTAATACTTTCTTTTAAACTCTCTTGTGAAGACCTCCCAAGTAACCTCTTCACCAGCAGTGTTCAACCTATGCAGCATCCCTAACCACCACTTGTCAGCTTCTTCCGCCAGCATGTGCGTCCCAAACTTCACTTGCTGGGCAGCAGTGCAATCCATAACACGGAATATCCGCTCTATCTCATTCAGCCACGACAAGGCTCCATCGGGATCATACCGACCCTTGAAGGTGGGTGGGTTTTCCCTCTGAAACGTTGCCAGGTTACGGGCATTCATATCAGCAGCATTGTGTTGATTTCCAACAGCTTGGGCTATGGCCTGCAGAGCAGCAGCCAAAGCAGCATCATCCCTTCTAGCCATATCAACCAAGCACTGCAGCATAAACGACAATTCAGAACTAAAACAAAACACCTAATTGTCATACACAATATGACAGACAGACACACTTGGTCGGACAGACCGAACTTTTGCTCTGATACCACTATTATAACACCCCATTCTACCCGGCTATTTATTATAGAGATCAGAGTTTCAAAATTTCTTTTTGAATGGAATGCTACACATAAGCTTAATCTAACAACGGTCAAATCGGTGTAAGCCTTCGTTACACATTTATAATACGCAACACCATTAAATAATTTAGGGTACACGTGACTTCACCAATAAAATCCACACATTGTAATTTAGATGTCTCGCAGCGGAAAATAACACAATCTCCAAAATACGCCGAACAACAGGCTCATCAAAAATCATTAACTCAAAGCATATAAAAATTCAACGACAAATAAATAACAGTAAAATCCCTAATCCAACCCCCTAGGTGTCACGTATCAGAGCAGACCGACTCGGGAGTGAAAGGAGTAAGCCTTCACTCAGGACTACCTGTGGTAAACAACAACAGAAGGGTGAGTCTCAACTACATAATAAAGATTATAATAAGACGTATATTCCATCATAGCATCACACTCACACAGTCACACAGTAGCATAGTCCATACAATCACCAACTAGCATGCTAATCATGAGGATGTATGCAATACAGTTATGCATGTGGTACCATTTTCCCAGACCGCAGCCTTATCATCATAATATCAACTCAGACCGCAGCCTTATCATTTCAATTTAGAACTCAGACCGCAGCCTTATTATCATAATTAACAACTCAGACCGCAGCCTTATGTATGCATGAGACTCCATGACAAAACCACAATTATAATTATTAACAACACGGTCCAGGTATCCTATATCACATCTTTAATTAATCTTAGTTTTAGCCCCCATGGCCTCATCATCAACCAACTCATTATTTTCTCCTCACAATCACGTCCCAAGGACTAGGATAACACTTAGAGACCAATCTATCACCATTAGATCCGACACCCAAACACAAGGCATTGGCGCCCCACTTGGCGCCCTGGGCGGCCACACTTGGCGCCCCACACAACACCCAAACGCACAAACATAGTAGGCCACCTTAAAAATTGAAACAGCTCTAGCCAAAATGTTCAAAATGGGATTTGGTCACGTGAATACAGAATTTGGCTAGGGAAAATATGTTCAGAACTCACAGCTCACCCCTAGGCATCACAAACATAGTCAAAACAACGCTCTCTAGGACAATTTCAAAATCATAAGTGCAAATCTGGAAATTCTTTAGCCAAAGTACTTAAAATATGATTTGGTCAGGTCAATACAAAGTTTGGCTCGGTAAAATATGCTCAGAAAATGATGTGTGCACAAGGCACCCCTTAAACAAGCCAAAATGATGCCCAACCGGACAATTTCAAAAACACAAGTGCAAATCTGGAAATTCTTTAGCCAAAGTGCTTAAAATATGATTTGGTCAGGTGAATACAAAATTTGGCTCGGTAAATTATGCTCAGAAAATGATGTGTGCACAAGGCACCTCTTAAACAAGCCAAAATGATGCCCAACAGGACAATTTCAAAACCACAAGTGCAAATCTGGAAATTCTTTAGCCAAAGTGCTTAAAATATGATTTGGTCAGGTGAATACAAAATTTGGCTCGGTAAATTATGCTCAGAAAATGATGTGTGCACAAGGCACCTCTTAAACAAGCCAAAATGATGCCCAACAGGACAATTTCAAAACCACAAGTGAAAATCTGGAAATTCTTTAGCCAAAGTGCTTAAAATATGATTTGGTCAGGTGAATACAAAATTTGGCTCGGTAAATTATGCTCAGAAAATGATGTGTGCACAAGGCACCTCTTAAACAAGCCAAAATGATGCCCAACAGGACAATTTCAAAACCACAAGTGCAAATCTGGAAATTCTTTAGCCAAAGTGCTTAAAATATGATTTGGTCAGGTCAATACAAAGTTTGGCTCGGTAAAATATGCTCAGAAAATGATGTGTGCACAAGGCACCCCTTAAACAAGCCAAAATGATGCCCAACCGGACAATTTCAAAACCACAAGTGAAAATCTGGAAATTCTTTAGCCAAAGTGCTTAAAATATGATTTGGTCAGGTGAATACAAAATTTGGCTCGGTAAATTATGCTCAGAAAATGATGTGTGCACAAGGCACCTCTTAAACAAGCCAAAATGATGCCCAACAGGACAATTTCAAAACCACAAGTGCAAATCTGGAAATTCTTTAGCCAAAGTGCTTAAAATATGATTTGGTCAGGTCAATACAAAGTTTGGCTCGGTAAAATATGCTCAGAAAATGATGTGTGCACAAGGCACCCCTTAAACAAGCCAAAATGATGCCCAACCGGACAATTTCAAAACCACAAGTGCAAATCTGGAAATTCTTTAGCCAAAGTGCTTAAAATATGATTTGGTCAGGTGAATACAAAATTTGGCTCGGTAAATTATGCTCAGAAAATGATGTGTGCACAAGGCACCTCTTAAACAAGCCAAAATGATGCCCAACAGGACAATTTCAAAACCACAAGTGCAAATCTGGAAATTCTTTAGCCAAAGTGCTTAAAATATGATTTGGTCAGGTCAATACAAAGTTTGGCTCGGTAAAATATGCTCAGAAAATGATGTGTGCACAAGGCACCCCTTAAACAAGCCAGAATGATGCCCAACCGGACAATTTCAAAACCACAAGTGCAAATTTGGAAATTCTTTAGCCAAAGTACTTAAAATATGATTTGGTCAGGTCAATACAAAGTTTGGCTCGGTAAAATATGCTCAGAAAATGATGTGTGCACAAGGCACCCCTTAAACAAGCCAAAATGATGCCCAACCGGACAATTTCAAAACCACAAGTGCAAATCTGGAAATTCTTTAGCCAAAGTACTTAAAATATGATTTGGTCAGGTCAATACAAAGTTTGGCTCGGTAAAATATGCTCAGAAAATGATGTTCATCCAAAACATGGCTTATTGCGCCTTGCCTAAGCACAGGCAGCAACCTGGCGCCTCCCCAGGCGCCACAGGGCAGCAACATGGGCGCCCTGCCCAGAACACACACACGCCCAGCAACGGAAAACAGCGCCCAGGCGCCAATCCCCCCCCCCCCCCCCCCCAGCACATGGCGCCCAGGCGCCCCAACACAACCAAAACACCAATTCTCAATTATTTTTCCAAAACCAAATCACTACAACAATCACAAAATGCATTGCACTCATACCAACAACATTCAATCTCATATATATATTAAGAACACATCAAAGCACAAAATTAACACATGAAATCCAAATCTTAGCATAGGAAATCGAATTAATCACACCAATTATCAATTTCAACTAACCTAAACAAATCTAACAATTAACAAGGTATGTCATGTGGGATCCTATGGTTTACATACAACCTATTATATTCTCTATTATAGAGTGAGACTCCCCTAACCTTGATTATGACGACACTAGAGCTCTTCCCACCGAAGCACCGACACACCACCGCAACAAGAATTCTTCCCTTCTTCTTCCCTTATCCACGAACACGCCCTCTCTCTCCTTCTCTTGGACCATTCGCGAATTTGATCAAAATAGAAAGGGTTAGGGAAAACGAAACTTAAGCACTTGATAGAGAAAGGAAATCGAATCATAGAAGGTTAGGAACCCTTACCTAGGATCAAGGTGCACAAACCCTAACTCCAAGCTTGAAATCGCTCCTTCCTTCCCTTCTCCTCTCTTCGACTTTCTTTCTTTTCTTCTCTATTTCGACTTTCTTTCTTTCTTTTGACACTAGTGAGGCGCGACCTAGACCCCTAGTGTCTAAGGAGCGCCTAAGCCAACGGGCTTGGGCCTCTTGGGCCGTCACTTGAAATTCCGGTATTACCAACGCCATCCCCTTCAATTAAAATAAAATACTATATCATCACATAATAAAATAAAATAGTGCAACACTTTAAATAATTTAATCAATTACTTAATTAAATTATTTTAGGGTGTTACAACTCTCCCCCACTTAGGAAATTTCGTCCTCGAAATTCATACCTGAGTCAAATAGCTCTGGATAGGACTCCCGCATCCTACTCTCCAGCTCCCAAGTCACGCTCTCGCCAGAAGCTCCCAACCACACCACCTTCACTAAAACAATGCTTTTCCCTCTTAGCACCTTCACTTCTCTATCATCAATCCTCGCTGGCATAGTCTCCACAGTGAGGTTATCTCGCACCTCAATATCATCCATATGGATCACATGAGACGGGTCCGGAATGTACTTCCGAAGTTGCGAAGAAAGAAAGAAAAGAGGGCAAAAATCCTCTTCTCTAACCTAAGAAGA
This sequence comes from Astragalus membranaceus, assembly GCA_039519185.1. Lineage (NCBI taxonomy): Eukaryota > Viridiplantae > Streptophyta > Magnoliopsida > Fabales > Fabaceae > Astragalus > Astragalus membranaceus. The sequence continues at coordinate 60,596,537 of CM076854.1, forward strand.
GTTCTCGGGTTGTACTGCTTTTTTACCGAGTTATACACAAAATGAGGAATAAAGAAAAGGTAAAGGAGACATTAGAGATACTAAACATTTTTTTCATTAATAAGTCTGAAGGCTATTGTCATTAGAAGTGCCTCATAAAAGAGTTCTTACCAAAATACAAAAAGAAAAAGAAAAATTTCATGTTAATGGGGGCATCCCCCTCAACATCTTCCACTTGAGAATCTACAATGACCTCAAGTCCCCCAACAGCAGGAGTCGCCTCAGATTCGGGAAATCCCTTGATTTGCAGTGGTATCAGGGGAACTCTCGTTTCCTACCTCCTCGGCAACTGGTTTTGTAGCACCACCAGCAATTTCCTCAATATTTTGGCCATTTCTAACCAATTTGAACAAATCCACGGGAGAAAGATCAAGCTCGGGGGCTAAAACCTTCACCGGGGCCTTTGCAGACTCCAAACCCTCATCAAGGAACAACCTTGCCTTGGTCTCTAGCTCTATTATCTGACCTTGGAGCTCGACTTTATGAGAAATAAAGGCTCCCCTTTCTGCAGCTCTTGTAGCACATCTCGACTTGCCATAATGAGCTTAAGGTTGTATTCTGACTTGGTTAACTTCTGCTTGGTCTAGGTCAGGTCATTGGACAGGTATTTCTAGCTGATCTCAGATGCTTCAACCCTCTTCCAAAAAGTGGCCTCTGGTTTCCTCAACTTTTGGAGCCCTTCGAGACTTCCAATTCTAGCCGTCTGCAGCAAGGTAACCGTGGCAGCTATTCAGAGGCCATAGGAGACAGTTGCTCAGCAAACATCGAGCCCACCAGCAACTTCCATCTTGGGGTCGTCCTCCCGGTCGACGAATTTGTCAACCAGAAAGCTATCATTGACAGTAGTGCTCCACAAGGAATTACTGGGCTCTAGACTATCATTAACAAACTCCCATAGGTGCTTGTAATATCAGGTCCCGCCCCGATGCGTAGCTTAATACCTCCTCGAGGCCCCCTTCACCATTCTGGCAGAGAGGACCTCAAAAGGCGAAGAAAGATCCCCATGAGCTACGGGGGCCGACTTCTTGCTCGGCTTCAGCTTAGGGGTCTTGTCCCGAACAACGAAAACCATCTTGGAAGGAGGAGGGGGATCTGTGGTTATATTGCGTTTGCAGGTTAGGTTTTGATGATGATGCGTTCGAAGTCAAAATGACAAGCATGTTAGGTTTTGATGATATGTTCAAAGCGGAAGATGGCAAAGCAGAAATCCAAGGCAAACAAGACTCAAGAAGTAAGAGTAGTCTTTAGGGTTTGGGTCGTGTCTTAGGATACTTTGTAAGCTGCTTCTGAGAGTCAGCTCAACTCATCTCACAGTCTCATAGCCTTCACATTTTTCTAAATGCATGCATGCATAGGTAAGGCACGTAACATAAAAACTATTTTGTGAAAGTTAGAAATCGATTCATGACTTCCTTCCTAAAGCCAAGAATCGATTTCCAACCTTGTTCAAAGGATAGAAATCGATTCATGACTCATTTACTAAAACCAAGAATCGATTCCCAAACTATTTCAAAAGCCAAGAATCGATTCCTATTATTTCTCATAAGACCAAAATCGATTTCCTGCTCTATTTTTAAAGTGCAAAATCGATTTCCTTCCTGTTTCCAAAGCTAGAAATAGATTTGCATCTTATTTAAATCAAGCAATGAATCGATTCATCAACTATACTATTTAAAGCCAAGAATCGATTCATCACCTCATGCACCTAAGCCTTAAATCGATTTTCTTCTTTCTAAAAGCCTCAACGGTCATATTTTCAAGCTATTAATTGATTCATACTTACTCTTTAAAAGCAAACAATCGATCACTCATTCCTATTTTCCAAGACAAGAATCGATTCACTATCATATGCTTTTCAAGTAATTAATCGATTCCTAAAATCATTCAACGGTCATATTTCTCCTGAGTCTATAAATAGGGACTTAGTGTTTCTCAGAAAAACACAACCCATTCTTACGCTTACGCTGAAAACGCAAAACTCAAAAACCCTAGCACACACACTTTTGTTCTTCACATACTTTTCATCTGTCAGAGATGATTTCTCTCAAGGGTTAGAGTTGGGTTGGTGATCTTCAAGTTGTGTAATCTGCCTTCATAAGAGGTATTTTGGTTTTTCAATTTGTAATTTGTTTTACGTTGTATTTGGTACTAGAGAGTGGGGTATCTCTCTAGGGTTATTGGTTGTAACAAGGGTGGGGTATCTCTTGTTGTTGCTGTAGATTTGAGGGCTCTTCATAGGTAGGGTATCCTAGGAGAATAGTGCCTGAGTCTGTAATGGTTTCTAAAGCACCTGTAAGCTTTGTTGTGTTAGTGGAAAATCTCACAAGGGTGTGAGGACTGGACGTAGGTCACTAGGAGGTGACTGAAGCAGTATAAAAATCTCTGTGTTCTTTACTGCTTTAGTTTCAGTTTTCGTTTCTACTTAATTCGTTCCATAAACCTGCGCGAAAAATCAATCAAGTCATTAAAGGAGACTTAATTTTAAAATCTCAATTCACCCCCCAAGTGGTATCAGGGCTAGACTCTTGTATAAAGGGCCTAGCAGCTTCAAGAGAAATGGCTTCAGGTTGGTCTACGCAAGAGGGTGCATCTCTTACCCGTCCTCCGGGATTCAACGGGGAAGACTATGCATATTGGAAAGAAAGAATGAGAATATTCATAGAAGGGGTAGATATAGATATATGGGATGCTGTGGAAAATGGACCTTTTGTTCCCACACACATGATAAATGGCACACTCACAGTGAAAGAAAGAAATGAATGGACGGATAGTGATAAAAGGAAAGTTCAACACAATTTCCGTGTCAAGAACATTATCACTTCCGCACTTAGTCCCGATGAATTTTTTAGAGTGTCAAATTGTAAAACTGCTCAAGAAATGTGGGACAACCTTCAAGTCACTCATGAAGGTACCAGTGAGGTAAAAAGACCAAGAACAAATACTCTCATCCGGGAATATGAATTATTCAGAATGAATCAAGGAGAATCGATACAAGAAATGCAAAAGAGGTTCACTCACATAGTGAACAAATTGGGCTCATTAAGAAAATCGTTTCCTCCCGAAGACTTGATCAATAAAGTGTTGAGATGCCTAAACAGAGAATGGCAACCAAATGTAACTGCGATAACTGAATCAAGAAATTTAGCTACGATGATTCTTGCCACCCTGTTTGGAAAACTACTAGAGCACGAGTTAGAACTCACTCGTCTAGCAGAGCATGATGGAAAAGATAAGAAAAAGAAAAATTTAGCTCTCAAGGCTTCTAGGTCAAATCCACCTAATGATAGTGATGATTCAGAAAATAAGGATGATGAAGACGATGAGAATATGGATCAAATGGTTAGAAAGTTCAAAAAGCTCATGAAAAGGAAAAGGTCACCCAAAAAGAATTCTTCATCCAAAGGAGTCTCAAGCAAGGAAAACTTGGCAAGTCCACCAACTTGCTACGAATGTGGTAAATCCGGACACATGACGATGGAGTGCCCGAACTTACAAAGAAAATTGTCAAAGTTTAAGAAAAAGGGGTCCAAAGGAAACAATGGTAGAAAAGCCTACATAGCATGGGAAGACAATGACATGAACTTATCAGAAAATTCAGAAAGTGAAAAAGTTCAAGTTGCTCTCATGGCCGACCACGACAGTGAAAATGAAACTGAGGTATATTCTAACTCTGAAACTTCACAAAATGCATATGGTGAATTACATGAGGCATTTCTTGAATTGCATAATGATTCTGTAAAATTAGCTAAGGCATTAAGTAAATCTAAGAAAACGATTACTCATCTTCAAAATGAAGTTAATGCTTTAACTAAGGAAAAATTAGAGCTTAGAAAAGAAAATGACGATCTTGTTTATTTTAAGGCAAATTATGTATGTGATAAGTGTACAGAACATGAAAAGAAAATCCATGAGCTTGAATGGACATTAGGAAAAATGTGCGTACAAAACAAACAACATGTGCATCCTAGGCCACAAAGAAACACTTCCATAAAAAGAAATTTGCATTATACGCCTAAGTTCACTACTAGTCCATATATTAGATGTTATTACTGTGCCAAACTAGGACAAATTGCATCTGTTTGCATGGCTAGAGGAAGACAAGTTGTGAAAAAGGTATGGGTTCCCAAAGGAAATATACCAAGTACTAACCCACAAGGACCCAAAGAAACTTGGGTACCAAAACTTTCAACTTGATCTCATTGCAGGTATGCTTCAAGGTATGGGGGCAGTTTGATACCTTGACAGCAAAGACTCAAAGTGCATGACTGGAGACGCAACAAAGTTCTTAACACTCACCCCCGGAAAAAGCAGTCATGTGACTTGTGATAACAACAATAGAGGAAGAATCACCTGTGAAGGTTAGATTGGTAAAGTTTTATTCACCTCGATTGAAAATGCGCTTAATGTAGAAGAACTTAAGAATATTTTATTAAGTTTTAGTAAATTATGTGATCATTGAAATAGGTAATCCCTAATCTTGGTTCATGCATCATTGAGAACAATATTTGTAAGGCATGTCAGAATAATAGGAAACAACACAAAGAAGGTCAACCCTCTAGGACTGAGCATATAGAAATTAGATATCACCTTCTTAGAGTTTATGGTTAGAAAGGCGATAGTGTGATTGAGTTAGTTGAGTCGTCATGAACAACTAGTTGATATTTTCACAAATCCATTGCAAAAGAAAACCTGGTTCTTCGTTCGTTCAAATGAGTTTCGATTAAATGTTTCTCAAGTGATTTTATAATAAATGTGAATTTAAGTGAAATTGTGATTTGTAAATTTCCGCGTGCTCAAAAAGCGATTTCTAAAGCGGTTAAAGTGCTATTTTGTTCCTTGAAATCTATTTTGCTCCTGTCACAGTCAATTGCTAGCTCTGTTGTTTTTTTAAATCGATTTTTCTCCTGCTATAATACATGCCCACAATAGGTTGTTTACCTAAAATAATTTTTCTCCCAAAACTCTACTTCCCTTGATCATATTCTGGCTGCCATCACCAACTTTCAAACTAAGCAGCGTGAAATGTATGAAGCTTAAACAAGAATTTGCTGCCTTAAAAGAATTGCTGAACAGATTTTGAGACTCATGTTGGCTTTTACTTGTTTTGATGAAATATTCTATTCATGGTATCGAGTATGATTTTTTTTTGGTTTTGATGATTATTTATTTTTATAAATCTGCAATGGTTCATTTACCTTGCCAAATAGCTGTGTTCAATTCGCAAACTATGTCTCTCAGTCACCCTTTTGATCATGACAAAAAGGGGGAGAAATATATATAGGATTGATATAGAATTGTCATTTTGCATCTAATCATTGAGATAGGGGGAGCATCAAGTGAGGGGGAGTCCTGTCGCATATCATGCATTATCTTGTTTGATGAACTAACCTGCCACCCAAATATGAGTTAAGTTTTGTCATCATCAAAAAGGGGGGAGAATGTGGTTATATTGCTTTTGCAGTTTAGGTTTTGATGATGATGCGTTCGAAGTCAAAATGACAAGCAGGTTAGGTTTTGATGACACGTTCAAAGCGGAAGATGGCAAAACGGAAATCCAAGGCAAACAAGACTCAAGAAGTAAGGGTAGTCTCTAGGGTCTGGGTCGTGTCTTGGGATACTTTGCAAGCCGCTTCTGAGAGTCAGCTCAACTCCTCTCACAGTCTCATAGCCTTCAAATTTTTCTAAATGCATGCATGCATAGGTAAGGCACGTAACATAAAAACTATTTTGTGAAAGTTAGAAATCGATTCATGACTTCCTTCCTAAAGCCAAGAATCGATTTCCAACCTTGTGTAAAGGATAGAAATCGATTCATGACTCATTTACTAAAACCGAGAATCGATTCCCATACTATTTCAAATGCCAAGAATCGATTCCTATTATTTCTCATAAGACCAAAATCGATTTCCTACTCTATTTTTAAAGTGTAAAATCGATTTCCTTTCTGTTTCCAAAGCTATAAATCGATTTGCACCTTACTTAAATCAAGCAATGAATCGATTCATCAACTATACTATTTTAAGCCATGAATCGATTCATCACCTTATTCACCCAAGCCAAGAATCGATTCAAGTAATTAATCGATTCCTAAAATCATTCGACGGTCATATTTCTCCTGAGTCTATAAATAGGGACTTAGTGTTTCTCAGAAAAACACAACCCATTCTTACGCTTACGCTGAAAACGCAAAACTCAAAAACCCTAGCACACACACTTTTGTTCTTCACATACTTTTCATCTGTCAGAGATGATTTCTCTCAAGGGTTAGAGTTGGGTTGGTGATCTTCAAGTTGTGTAATCTGCCTTCATAAGAGGTATTTTGGTTTTTCAATTTGTAATTTGTTTTACATTGTGTTTGGTACTAGAGAGTGGGGTATCTCTCTAGGGTTGTTCACAGTACTAGGGAGTGGGGTATCTCTCTAGGGTTGCTGTTGGTACTAGGGAGTGGGGTATCTCTCTAGAGTTATTGGTTGTAACAATGGTGGGGTATCACTTGTTGTTGCTGTAGATTTGAGGGCTCTTCTTAGGCGGGGTATCCTAGGAGAAGACTGCATGAGTCTATAAAGGTTTTCAAAGCACCTGTAAGCTTAGTTGTGTTAGTGGAAAATCTCACAAGGGTGTGAGGACTGGACGTAGGTCACTAGGAAGTCACTTTTTTTTTTCAAACAAAAAGGAAAGGAGCCTCGTTAAAACCTTCTGATGCAAAACCCTCCTTAGGGATAAAAACACCAAGAAGGAAAGAGTACTCCCCCCTATTTCATTAAATAAAAAGCAAAATTACAAAAAGCAAGGGGGGACATAAACCAAAACCCCTGCAAACAAAAATTACAAAAATTACTGTCTGAAACGAAAAGAAAGAAGACCAACCATATTACGGTTAAAATCATCCTGAATAAAAGTAGGAATAGAATTCCACCATTGGAAGCCAGATAGGGTAGTTCCATGAGACGCAAGCTTATCAGCACAGTGATTTCCTTCCCGATAAATATGAGTGCAACTGAAAGTCATGGATTATAGAAGACCCATGCAATTCAGCCAGCGGTTGCGGATACTCCAAGGCACAATGGAATGAGACGAAATGGCCATAACAGCAAGCTGAGAATCACTCTCAATCCATAAACGATGCCAACCTTTATGGAAAGCCACCTCAATGGCTATTGTAACACCCCTTTTCTACCCAACGGTTATTAAAAAAATATCAGAGTTTTTCGCGCCAAAAGAGTGTCACATTTTTCGAACCGGAAAACCACTTCGCAAACAGAGTACTTTAATTATAACTAACTTCTTTTCAAAAACATGCAGCGGAAATAAAAAGGTTTAACTTGGCAATCATACTTCAAAAGGTTTACAACTTAGAAAGGCATATACATAACACATAAGGAAAGACACAAGGACAACCCTCCCGAGTGCTACGTATCAGAGCCGACTCGACCATACTAGAAGAAGAATCTCTAGCCATCTTCAGTCACCGTCACCTGCAGGTTGCCGACATACGAGGCAACACGACGCAGTAGGGTGAGTCTCACTACATAGATAATAATAGATAAAACAAGAAACACAGTATAATAGGCACACCAGGGATACCATCAATTTACTACACCAATAATACAGTTACACCAAATCCAGTTACGCCGAATACTGTTACACCAAGTACCGTCACACCAAATATAGTCACACCCAGAATACAGTTCAAGAAGACGCAATCAAACACAGGACGCGTATGCAATGTATGAGATGCAACCCAAAACTCCACTGGGCATATGCATGTGGATCCATTCACCAAAATTGCCTTGAGGGCATTCACCAAAATTGCCTTGAGGGCATTCACCAAAATATTTTAGAAGGCCGAGGCCTATTCACCAGAAATGCATATGAATATGCGACACCATGACTATGCACCATGACACCAAAACACCAAATGATGTATTTATATTGCTCACCAATAATTTATATACTCACCAATCACCAAGATATATTCACCATTAATATGCATCATAAACATCACAATCACCTCACGACATCGTCATAAACGTATTTATATTGCTCACCAATAATTTATATACTCACCAATCACCAAGATATATTCACCATTAATATGCATCATAAACATCACAATCACATCACGACATCGTCATAAACATCCCCTTTACATTATTAGCCAGTTAGTACAGTTTTTAGAAACAACCCGAATGGTTCCCAGACTGGACAGATTCTGTCCTTCCACTTCAAATCACTCTAAACTGACTTACACTTGACCAAATGGAACAAAACCTTAGCCTTAACAAAAGCAATTTGAGTATAGTTTCTAATGGAAAAAGAATCGTTCAAATCAGAGTTCAATTGGAGACACAAGACCTGAAACACTGAACCTATACCTAGTTTAAGTCTAGAAATTGTACCTGACTTGGGACGCTCATAACTCGAGCTACACTACTCCAAATTTAACCAAACCAGTGCCAAAGTGACCAAAATTAAGTCTGTTTTCTAACAAAAAAAGTCCCATAATTGTTTGACGAACAGAAAGTTCCCAGTTTTAAAAATACCGAACCTATGTCCAGAATGCTTCCAGAATATTACCCTAACTTGTGGAATTCATATCTCGAGCTACACAACTCTAAACGCAACCAAACCAGCGTCAAATTAACAAGCATTCAATCAAGTTTTCGAAATGACAAACCACATAATTTTTCAATTAGTAAAACGTTCTCAGTCACTGAAATACTAAACCCATGTCAGAACATCTCAAAACAGTGAATTCAACAACGCAAACAACCATCACACTTCAGCCACATATAGATATTATAAACATCAACAGCAATTATATTGTTCATAAAACAGCACAAACAGCACTATATATATATTTTATAAAACGGCAATACAATTATATCAATTTAACAACTACTCCTAACACCTAGTACCCATGATTTCGTGGTTTATAAATTATTAACTATGAACGAGAGCCCCCTTACCTTATTGAAGAACTCGAATCCTTAGGCTTAGAAACCTTGAAAAACCTAGCTTTTCTTCTCTCTCCTCTTTTCTTTCTTGGTCACGAACTCCTCTCTTTCTCCTTGCCTTGGCCGCCACTCCTTAGCTCTCACTCTCTCACAAAATCTAATTTTCTCAACTAATGAAACCCTAACTTAAAAACTCCTTATTTATAGGCTCACTTAACCAATCATGGGCTTTCTTAGTTTATGACTTAATCATGGGCCTCCACTAACACCTCTAATTCGCGACCACCTATCCACATATACTAACAACTAATTATTTCTAATATTCTATCACATAAAATCCCTAAATAATTATTCCTATCATTTTATTTTATTTTTCTCAAACACAAACCCTAGATAATTAATTAAATAAATTAACTAATTATTTTGGGCTGTTACAACTCTCCCCCACTTAAAAGAATTTCGTCCTCGAAATTCATAAGCTAAACATAAAACAACAAATACAACACACAAGCAAAGCACAGAGTTCACACAAGAAAAAAAAAACATAACAAGCAATACCATACTAGTAGGAGCATCTCCCCCACTAGTTCTCTTACCATTACCTTCACGATCAGGATCATCTCTGCAACACAAACCACAGTCAGAATAAAAGACAACAGTTGGTCGCTAACCGACACAACGACTCGATGACTCGGCCGGACGGACCAACCATTGCTCTGATACCACTATTGTAACACCCCTTTTCTACCCAACGGTTATTAAAAAAATATCAGAGTTTTTCGCGCCAAAAGAGTGTCACATTTTTCGAACCGGAAAACCACTTCGCAAACAGAGTACTTTAATTATAACTAACTTCTTTTCAAAAACATGCAACGGAAATAAAAAGGTTTAACTTGGCAATCATACTTCAAAAAGGTTTACAACTTAGAAAGGCATATACATAACACATAAGGAAAGACACAAGGACAACCCTCCCGAGTGCTACGTATCAGAGCCGACTCGACCATACTAGAAGAAGAATCTCTAGCCATCTTCAGTCACCGTCACCTGCAGGTTGCCGACATACGAGGCAACACGACGCAGTAGGGTGAGTCTCACTACATAGATAATAATAGATAAAACAAGAAACACAGTATAATAGGCACACCAGGGATACCATCAATTTACTACACCAATAATACAGTTACACCAAATCCAGTTACGCCGAATACTGTTACACCAAGTACCGTCACACCAAATACAGTCACACCCAGAATACAGTTCAAGAAGACGCAATCAAACACAGGACGCGTATGCAATGTATGAGATGCAACCCAAAACTCCACTGGGCATATGCATGTGGATCCATTCACCAAAATTGCCTTGAGGGCATTCACCAAAATTGCCTTGAGGGCATTCACCAAAATTGCCTTGAGGGCATTCACCAAAATATTTTAGGAGGCCGAGGCCTATTCACCAGAAATGCATATGAATATGCGACACCATGACTATGCACCATGACACCAAAACACCAAATGATGTATTTATATTGCTCACCAATAATTTATATACTCACCAATCACCAAGATATATTCACCATTAATATGCATCATAAACATCACAATCACCTCACGACATCGTCATAAACGTATTTATATTGCTCACCAATAATTTATATACTCACCAATCACCAAGATATATTCACCATTAATATGCATCATAAACATCACAATCACATCACGACATCGTCATAAACATCCCCTTTACATTATTAGCCAGTTAGTACAGTTTTTAGAAACAACCCGAATGGCTCTCAGACTGGACAGATTCTGTCCTTCCACTTCAAATCACTCTAAACTGACTTACACTTGACCAAATGGAACAAAACCTTAGCCTTAACAAAAGCAATTTGAGTATAGTTTCTAATGGAAAAAGAATCGTTCAAATCAGAGTTCAATTGGAGACACAAGACCTGAAACACTGAACCTATACCTAGTTTAAGTCCAGAAATTTGACCTGACTTGGGACGCTCATAACTCGAGCTACACTACTCCAAATTTAACCAAACCAGTGCCAAAGTGACCAAAATTAAGTCTGTTTTCTATCAAAAAAAGTCCCATAATTGTTTGACGAACAGAAAGTTCCCAGTTTTAAAAATACCGAACCTATGTCCAGAATGCTTCCAGAATATTACCCTAACTTGTGGAATTCATATCTCGAGCTACACAACTCTAAACGCAACCAAACCAGCGTCAAATTAACAAGCATTGAATCAAGTTTTCGAAATGACAAACCATATATTTTTTCAATTAGTAAAACGTTCTCAGTCACTGAAATACTAAACCCATGTCAGAACATCTCAAAACAGTGAATTCAACAACGCAAACAACCATCACACTTCAGCCACATATAGATATTATAAACATCAACAGCAATTATATTGTTCATAAAACAGCACAAACAGCACTATATATATATTTTATGAAACGGCAATACAATTATATCAATTTAACAACTACTCCTAACACCTAGTACCCATGATTTCGTGGTTTATAAATTATTAACTATGAACGAGAGCCCCCTTACCTTATTGAAGAACTCGAATCCTTAGGCTTAGAAACCTTGAAAAACCTAGCTTTTCTTCTCTCTCCTCTTTTCTTTCTTGGTCACGAACTCCTCTCTTTCTCCTTGCCTTGGCCGCCACTCCTTAGCTCTCACTCTCTCACAAAATCTAATTTTCTCAACTAATGAAACCCTAACTTAAAAACTCCTTATTTATAGGCTCACTTAACCAATCATGGGCTTTCTTAGTTTATGACTTAATCATGGGCCTCCACTAACACCTCTAATTCGCCACCACCTATCCACATATACTAACAACTAATTATTTCTAATATTCTATCACATAAAATCCCTAAATAATTACTCCTATCATTTTATTTTATTTTTCTCAAACACAAACCCTAGATAATTAATTAAATAAATTAACTAATTATTTTGGGCTGTTACAACTCTCCCCCACTTAAAAGAATTTCGTCCTCGAAATTCATAAGCTAAACATAAAACAACAAATACAACACACAAGCAAAGCACAGAGTTCACACAAGAAAAAAAAAACATAACAAGCAATACAATACTAGTAGGAGCATCTCCCCCACTAGTTCTCTTACCATTACCTTCACGATCAGGATCATCTCTGCAACACAAACCACAGTCAGAATAAAAGACAACAGTTGGTCGCTAACCGACACAACGACTCGATGACTCGGCCGGACGGACCAACCATTGCTCTGATACCACTATTGTAACACCCCTTTTCTACCCAACGGTTATTAAAAAAATATCAGAGTTTTTCGCGCCAAAAGAGTGTCACATTTTTCGAACCGGAAAACCACTTCGCAAACAGAGTACTTTAATTATAACTAACTTCTTTTCAAAAACATGCAACGGAAATAAAAAGGTTTAACTTGGCAATCATACTTCAAAAGGTTTACAACTTAGAAAGGCATATACATAACACATAAGGAAAGACACAAGGACAACCCTCCCGAGTGCTACGTATCAGAGCCGACTCGACCATACTAGAAGAAGAATCTCTAGCCATCTTCAGTCACCGTCACCTGCAGGTTGCCGACATACGAGGCAACACGACGCAGTAGGGTGAGTCTCACTACATAGATAATAATAGATAAAACAAGAAACACAGTATAATAGGCACACCAGGGATACCATCAATTTACTACACCAATAATACAGTTACACCAAATCCAGTTACGCCGAATACTGTTACACCAAGTACCGTCACACCAAATACAGTCACACCCAGAATACAGTTCAAGAAGACGCAATCAAACACAGGACGCGTATGCAATGTATGAGATGCAACCCAAAACTCCACTGGGCATATGCATGTGGATTCATTCACCAAAATTGCCTTGAGGGCATTCACCAAAATTGCCTTGAGGGCATTCACCAAAATATTTTAGGAGGCCGAGGCCTATTCACCAGAAATGCATATGAATATGCGACACCATGACTATGCACCATGACACCAAAACACCAAATGATGTATTTATATTGCTCACCAATAATTTATATACTCACCAATCACCAAGATATATTCACCATTAATATGCATCATAAACATCACAATCACCTCACGACATCGTCATAAACGTATTTATATTGCTCACCAATAATTTATATACTCACCAATCACCAAGATATATTCACCATTAATATGCATCATAAACATCACAATCACATCACGACATCGTCATAAACATCCCCTTTACATTATTAGCCAGTTAGTACAGTTTTTAGAAACAACCCGAATGGTTCCCAGACTGGACAGATTCTGTCCTTCCACTTCAAATCACTCTAAACTGACTTACACTTGACCAAATGGAACAAAACCTTAGCCTTAACAAAAGCAATTTGAGTATAGTTTCTAATGGAAAAAGAATCGTTCAAATCAGAGTTCAATTGGAGACACAAGACCTGAAACACTGAACCTATACCTAGTTTAAGTCCAGAAATTTGACCTGACTTGGGACGCTCATAACTCGAGCTACACTACTCCAAATTTAACCAAACCAGTGCCAAAGTGACCAAAATTAAGTCTGTTTTCTAACAAAAAAAGTCCCATAATTTTTTGACGAACAGAAAGTTCCCAGTTTTAAAAATACCGAACCTATGTCCAGAATGCTTCCAGAATATTACCCTAACTTGTGGAATTCATATCTCGAGCTACACAACTCTAAACGCAACCAAACCAGCGTCAAATTAACAAGCATTCAATCAAGTTTTCGAAATGACAAACCACATAATTTTTCAATTAGTAAAACGTTCTCAGTCACTGAAATACTAAACCCATGTCAGAACATCTCAAAACAGTGAATTCAACAACGCAAACAACCATCACACTTCAGCCACATATAGATATTATAAACATCAACAGCAATTATATTGTTCATAAAACAGCACAAACAGCACTATATATATATTTTATAAAACGGCAATACAATTATATCAATTTAACAACTACTCCTAACACCTAGTACCCATGATTTCGTGGTTTATAAATTATTAACTATGAACGAGAGCCCCCTTACCTTATTGAAGAACTCGAATCCTTAGGCTTAGAAACCTTGAAAAACCTAGCTTTTCTTCTCTCTCCTCTTTTCTTTCTTGGTCACGAACTCCTCTCTTTCTCCTTGCCTTGGCCGCCACTCCTTAGCTCTCACTCTCTCACAAAATCTAATTTTCTCAACTAATGAAACCCTAACTTAAAAACTCCTTATTTATAGGCTCACTTAACCAATCATGGGCTTTCTTAGTTTATGACTTAATCATGGGCCTCCACTAACACCTCTAATTCGCCACCACCTATCCACATATACTAACAACTAATTATTTCTAATATTCTATCACATAAAATCCCTAAATAATTATTCCTATCATTTTATTTTATTTTTCTCAAACACAAACCCTAGATAATTAATTAAATAAATTAACTAATTATTTTGGGCTGTTACAACTCTCCCCCACTTAAAAGAATTTCGTCCTCGAAATTCATAAGCTAAACATAAAACAACAAATACAACACACAAGCAAAGCACAGAGTTCACACAAGAAAAAAAAAAACATAACAAGCAATACCATACTAGTAGGAGCATCTCCCCCACTAGTTCTCTTACCATTACCTTCACGATCAGGATCATCTCTGCAACACAAACCACAGTCAGAATAAAAGACAACAGTTGGTCGCTAACCGACACAACGACTCGATGACTCGGCCGGACGGACCAACCATTGCTCTGATACCACTATTGTAACACCCCTTTTCTACCCAACGGTTATTAAAAAAATATCAGAGTTTTTCGCGCCAAAAGAGTGTCACATTTTTCGAACCGGAAAACCACTTCGCAAACAGAGTACTTTAATTATAACTAACTTCTTTTCAAAAACATGCAACGGAAATAAAAAGGTTTAACTTGGCAATCATACTTCAAAAAGGTTTACAACTTAGAAAGGCATATACATAACACATAAGGAAAGACACAAGGACAACCCTCCCGAGTGCTACGTATCAGAGCCGACTCGACCATACTAGAAGAAGAATCTCTAGCCATCTTCAGTCACCGTCACCTGCAGGTTGCCGACATACGAGGCAACACGACGCAGTAGGGTGAGTCTCACTACATAGATAATAATAGATAAAACAAGAAACACAGTATAATAGGCACACCAGGGATACCATCAATTTACTACACCAATAATACAGTTACACCAAATCCAGTTACGCCGAATACTGTTACACCAAGTACCGTCACACCAAATACAGTCACACCCAGAATACAGTTCAAGAAGACGCAATCAAACACAGGACGCGTATGCAATGTATGAGATGCAACCCAAAACTCCACTGGGCATATGCATGTGGATCCATTCACCAAAATTGCCTTGAGGGCATTCACCAAAATTGCCTTGAGGGCATTCACCAAAATTGCCTTGAGGGCATTCACCAAAATATTTTAGGAGGCCGAGGCCTATTCACCAGAAATGCATATGAATATGCGACACCATGACTATGCACCATGACACCAAAACACCAAATGATGTATTTATATTGCTCACCAATAATTTATATACTCACCAATCACCAAGATATATTCACCATTAATATGCATCATAAACATCACAATCACCTCACGACATCGTCATAAACGTATTTATATTGCTCACCAATAATTTATATACTCACCAATCACCAAGATATATTCACCATTAATATGCATCATAAGCATCACAATCACATCACGACATCGTCATAAACATCCCCTTTACATTATTAGCCAGTTAGTACAGTTTTTAGAAACAACCCGAATGGTTCTCAGACTGGACAGATTCTGTCCTTCCACTTCAAATCACTCTAAACTGACTTACACTTGACCAAATGGAACAAAACCTTAGCCTTAACAAAAGCAATTTGAGTATAGTTTCTAATGGAAAAAGAATCGTTCAAATCAGAGTTCAATTGGAGACACAAGACCTGAAACACTGAACCTATACCTAGTTTAAGTCCAGAAATTTGACCTGACTTGGGACGCTCATAACTCGAGCTACACTACTCCAAATTTAACCAAACCAGTGCCAAAGTGACCAAAATTAAGTCTGTTTTCTAACAAAAAAAGTCCCATAATTGTTTGACGAACAGAAAGTTCCCAGTTTTAAAAATACCGAACCTATGTCCAGAATGCTTCCAGAATATTACCCTAACTTGTGGAATTCATATCTCGAGCTACACAACTCTAAACGCAACCAAACCAGCGTCAAATTAACAAGCATTCAATCAAGTTTTCGAAATGACAAACCATATAATTTTTCAATTAGTAAAACGTTCTCAGTCACTGAAATACTAAACCCATGTCAGAACATCTCAAAACAGTGAATTCAACAACGCAAACAACCATCACACTTCAGCCACATATAGATATTATAAACATCAACAGCAATTATATTGTTCATAAAACAGCACAAACAGCACTATATATATATTTTATAAAACGGCAATACAATTATATCAATTTAACAACTACTCCTAACACCTAGTACCCATGATTTCGTGGTTTATAAATTATTAACTATGAACGAGAGCCCCCTTACCTTATTGAAGAACTCGAATCCTTAGGCTTAGAAACCTTGAAAAACCTAGCTTTTCTTCTCTCTCCTCTTTTCTTTCTTGGTCACGAACTCCTCTCTTTCTCCTTGCCTTGGCCGCCACTCCTTAGCTCTCACTCTCTCACAAAATCTAATTTTCTCAACTAATGAAACCCTAACTTAAAAACTCCTTATTTATAGGCTCACTTAACCAATCATGGGCTTTCTTAGTTTATGACTTAATCATGGGCCTCCACTAACACCTCTAATTCGCCACCACCTATTCACATATACTAACAACTAATTATTTCTAATATTCTATCACATAAAATCCCTAAATAATTACTCCTATCATTTTATTTTATTTTTCTCAAACACAAACCCTAGATAATTAATTAAATAAATTAACTAATTATTTTGGGCTGTTACAACTCTCCCCCACTTAAAAGAATTTCGCCCTCGAAATTCATAAGCTAAACATAAAACAACAAATACAACACACAAGCAAAGCACAGAGTTCACACAAGAAAAAAAAAACATAACAAGCAATACAATACTAGTAGGAGCATCTCCCCCACTAGTTCTCTTACCATTACCTTCACGATCAGGATCATCTCTGCAACACAAACCACAGTCAGAATAAAAGACAACAGTTGGTCGCTAACCGACACAACGACTCGATGACTCGGCCGGACGGACCAACCATTGCTCTGATACCACTACTGTAACACCCCTTTTCTACCCAACGGTTATTAAAAAAATATCAGAGTTTTTCGCGCCAAAAGAGTGTCACATTTTTCGAACCGGAAAACCACTTCGCAAACAGAGTACTTTAATTATAACTAACTTCTTTTCAAAAACATGCAACGGAAATAAAAAGGTTTAACTTGGCAATCATACTTCAAAAGGTTTACAACTTAGAAAGGCATATACATAACACATAAGGAAAGACACAAGGACAACCCTCCCGAGTGCTACGTATCAGAGCCGACTCGACCATACTAGAAGAAGAATCTCTAGCCATCGTCAGTCACCGTCACCTGCAGGTTGCCGACATACGAGGCAACACGACGCAGTAGGGTGAGTCTCACTACATAGATAATAATAGATAAAACAAGAAACACAGTATAATAGGCACACCAGGGATACCATCAATTTACTACACCAATAATACAGTTACACCAAATCCAGTTACGCCGAATACTGTTACACCAAGTACCGTCACACCAAATACAGTCACACCCAGAATACAGTTCAAGAAGACGCAATCAAACACAGGACGCGTATGCAATGTATGAGATGCAACCCAAAACTCCACTGGGCATATGCATGTGGATTCATTCACCAAAATTGCCTTGAGGGCATTCACCAAAATTGCCTTGAGGGCATTCACCAAAATATTTTAGGAGGCCGAGGCCTATTCACCAGAAATGCATATGAATATGCGACACCATGACTATGCACCATGACACCAAAACACCAAATGATGTATTTATATTGCTCACCAATAATTTATATACTCACCAATCACCAAGATATATTCACCATTAATATGCATCATAAACATCACAATCACCTCACGACATCGTCATAAACGTATTTATATTGCTCACCAATAATTTATATACTCACCAATCACCAAGATATATTCACCATTAATATGCATCATAAACATCACAATCACATCACGACATCGTCATAAACATCCCCTTTACATTATTAGCCAGTTAGTACAGTTTTTAGAAACAACCCGAATGGTTCCCAGACTGGACAGATTCTGTCCTTCCACTTCAAATCACTCTAAACTGACTTACACTTGACCAAATGGAACAAAACCTTAGCCTTAACAAAAGCAATTTGAGTATAGTTTCTAATGGAAAAAGAATCGTTCAAATCAGAGTTCAATTGGAGACACAAGACCTGAAACACTGAACCTATACCTAGTTTAAGTCCAGAAATTTGACCTGACTTGGGACGCTCATAACTCGAGCTACACTACTCCAAATTTAACCAAACCAGTGCCAAAGTGACCAAAATTAAGTCTGTTTTCTAACAAAAAAAGTCCCATAATTTTTTGACGAACAGAAAGTTCCCAGTTTTAAAAATACCGAACCTATGTCCAGAATGCTTCCAGAATATTACCCTAACTTGTGGAATTCATATCTCGAGCTACACAACTCTAAACGCAACCAAACCAGCGTCAAATTAACAAGCATTCAATCAAGTTTTCGAAATGACAAACCACATAATTTTTCAATTAGTAAAACGTTCTCAGTCACTGAAATACTAAACCCATGTCAGAACATCTCAAAACAGTGAATTCAACAACGCAAACAACCATCACACTTCAGCCACATATAGATATTATAAACATCAACAGCAATTATATTGTTCATAAAACAGCACAAACAGCACTATATATATATTTTATAAAACGGCAATACAATTATATCAATTTAACAACTACTCCTAACACCTAGTACCCATGATTTCGTGGTTTATAAATTATTAACTATGAACGAGAGCCCCCTTACCTTATTGAAGAACTCGAATCCTTAGGCTTAGAAACCTTGAAAAACCTAGCTTTTCTTCTCTCTCCTCTTTTCTTTCTTGGTCACGAACTCCTCTCTTTCTCCTTGCCTTGGCCGCCACTCCTTAGCTCTCACTCTCTCACAAAATCTAATTTTCTCAACTAATGAAACCCTAACTTAAAAACTCCTTATTTATAGGCTCACTTAACCAATCATGGGCTTTCTTAGTTTATGACTTAATCATGGGCCTCCACTAACACCTCTAATTCGCCACCACCTATCCACATATACTAACAACTAATTATTTCTAATATTCTATCACATAAAATCCCTAAATAATTACTCCTATCATTTTATTTTATTTTTCTCAAACACAAACCCTAGATAATTAATTAAATAAATTAACTAATTATTTTGGGCTGTTACAACTCTCCCCCACTTAAAAGAATTTCGTCCTCGAAATTCATAAGCTAAACATAAAACAACAAATACAACACACAAGCAAAGCACAGAGTTCACACAAGAAAAAAAAAACATAACAAGCAATACAATACTAGTAGGAGCATCTCCCCCACTAGTTCTCTTACCATTACCTTCACGATCAGGATCATCTCTGCAACACAAACCACAGTCAGAATAAAAGACAACAGTTGGTCGCTAACCGACACAACGACTCGATGACTCGGCCGGACGGACCAACCATTGCTCTGATACCACTATTGTAACACCCCTTTTCTACCCAACGGTTATTAAAAAAATATCAGAGTTTTTCGCGCCAAAAGAGTGTCACATTTTTCGAACCGGAAAACCACTTCGCAAACAGAGTACTTTAATTATAACTAACTTCTTTTCAAAAACATGCAACGGAAATAAAAAGGTTTAACTTGGCAATCATACTTCAAAAGGTTTACAACTTAGAAAGGCATATACATAACACATAAGGAAAGACACAAGGACAACCCTCCCGAGTGCTACGTATCAGAGCCGACTCGACCATACTAGAAGAAGAATCTCTAGCCATCTTCAGTCACCGTCACCTGCAGGTTGCCGACATACGAGGCAACACGACGCAGTAGGGTGAGTCTCACTACATAGATAATAATAGATAAAACAAGAAACACAGTATAATAGGCACACCAGGGATACCATCAATTTACTACACCAATAATACAGTTACACCAAATCCAGTTACGCCGAATACTGTTACACCAAGTACCGTCACACCAAATACAGTCACACCCAGAATACAGTTCAAGAAGACGCAATCAAACACAGGACGCGTATGCAATGTATGAGATGCAACCCAAAACTCCACTGGGCATATGCATGTGGATTCATTCACCAAAATTGCCTTGAGGGCATTCACCAAAATTGCCTTGAGGGCATTCACCAAAATATTTTAGGAGGCCGAGGCCTATTCACCAGAAATGCATATGAATATGCGACACCATGACTATGCACCATGACACCAAAACACCAAATGATGTATTTATATTGCTCACCAATAATTTATATACTCACCAATCACCAAGATATATTCACCATTAATATGCATCATAAACATCACAATCACCTCACGACATCGTCATAAACGTATTTATATTGCTCACCAATAATTTATATACTCACCAATCACCAAGATATATTCACCATTAATATGCATCATAAACATCACAATCACATCACGACATCGTCATAAACATCCCCTTTACATTATTAGCCAGTTAGTACAGTTTTTAGAAACAACCCGAATGGTTCCCAGACTGGACAGATTCTGTCCTTCCACTTCAAATCACTCTAAACTGACTTACACTTGACCAAATGGAACAAAACCTTAGCCTTAACAAAAGCAATTTGAGTATAGTTTCTAATGGAAAAAGAATCGTTCAAATCAGAGTTCAATTGGAGACACAAGACCTGAAACACTGAACCTATACCTAGTTTAAGTCCAGAAATTTGACCTGACTTGGGACGCTCATAACTCGAGCTACACTAGTCCAAATTTAACCAAACCAGTGCCAAAGTGACCAAAATTAAGTCTGTTTTCTAACAAAAAAAGTCCCATAATTTTTTGACGAACAGAAAGTTCCCAGTTTTAAAAATACCGAACCTATGTCCAGAATGCTTCCAGAATATTACCCTAACTTGTGGAATTCATATCTCGAGCTACACAACTCTAAACGCAACCAAACCAGCGTCAAATTAACAAGCATTCAATCAAGTTTTCGAAATGACAAACCACATAATTTTTCAATTAGTAAAACGTTCTCAGTCACTGAAATACTAAACCCATGTCAGAACATCTCAAAACAGTGAATTCAACAACGCAAACAACCATCACACTTCAGCCACATATAGATATTATAAACATCAACAGCAATTAGATTGTTCATAAAACAGCACAAACAGCACTATATATATATTTTATAAAACGGCAATACAATTATATCAATTTAACAACTACTCCTAACACCTAGTACCCATGATTTCGTGGTTTATAAATTATTAACTATGAACGAGAGCCCCCTTACCTTATTGAAGAACTCGAATCCTTAGGCTTAGAAACCTTGAAAAACCTAGCTTTTCTTCTCTCTCCTCTTTTCTTTCTTGGTCACGAACTCCTCTCTTTCTCCTTGCCTTGGCCGCCACTCCTTAGCTCTCACTCTCTCACAAAATCTAATTTTCTCAACTAATGAAACCCTAACTTAAAAACTCCTTATTTATAGGCTCACTTAACCAATCATGGGCTTTCTTAGTTTATGACTTAATCATGGGCCTCCACTAACACCTCTAATTCGCCACCACCTATCCACATATACTAACAACTAATTATTTCTAATATTCTATCACATAAAATCCCTAAATAATTATTCCTATCATTTTATTTTATTTTTCTCAAACACAAACCCTAGATAATTAATTAAATAAATTAACTAATTATTTTGGGCTGTTACAACTCTCCCCCCACTTAAAAGAATTTCGTCCTCGAAATTCATAAGCTAAACATAAAACAACAAATACAACACACAAGCAAAGCACAGAGTTCACACAAGAAAAAAAAAACATAACAAGCAATACCATACTAGTAGGAGCATCTCCCCCACTAGTTCTCTTACCATTACCTTCACGATCAGGATCATCTCTGCAACACAAACCACAGTCAGAATAAAAGACAACAGTTGGTCGCTAACCGACACAACGACTCGATGACTCGGCCGGACGGACCAACCATTGCTCTGATACCACTATTGTAACACCCCTTTTCTACCCAACGGTTATTAAAAAAATATCAGAGTTTTTCGCGCCAAAAGAGTGTCACATTTTTCGAACCGGAAAACCACTTCGCAAACAGAGTACTTTAATTATAACTAACTTCTTTTCAAAAACATGCAACGGAAATAAAAAGGTTTAACTTGGCAATCATACTTCAAAAAGGTTTACAACTTAGAAAGGCATATACATAACACATAAGGAAAGACACAAGGACAACCCTCCCGAGTGCTACGTATCAGAGCCGACTCGACCATACTAGAAGAAGAATCTCTAGCCATCTTCAGTCACCGTCACCTGCAGGTTGCCGACATACGAGGCAACACGACGCAGTAGGGTGAGTCTCACTACATAGATAATAATAGATAAAACAAGAAACACAGTATAATAGGCACACCAGGGATACCATCAATTTACTACACCAATAATACAGTTACACCAAATCCAGTTACGCCGAATACTGTTACACCAAGTACCGTCACACCAAATACAGTCACACCCAGAATACAGTTCAAGAAGACGCAATCAAACACAGGACGCGTATGCAATGTATGAGATGCAACCCAAAACTCCACTGGGCATATGCATGTGGATCCATTCACCAAAATTGCCTTGAGGGCATTCACCAAAATTGCCTTGAGGGCATTCACCAAAATTGCCTTGAGGGCATTCACCAAAATATTTTAGGAGGCCGAGGCCTATTCACCAGAAATGCATATGAATATGCGACACCATGACTATGCACCATGACACCAAAACACCAAATGATGTATTTATATTGCTCACCAATAATTTATATACTCACCAATCACCAAGATATATTCACCATTAATATGCATCATAAACATCACAATCACCTCACGACATCGTCATAAACGTATTTATATTGCTCACCAATAATTTATATACTCACCAATCACCAAGATATATTCACCATTAATATGCATCATAAACATCACAATCACATCACGACATCGTCATAAACATCCCCTTTACATTATTAGCCAGTTAGTACAGTTTTTAGAAACAACCCGAATGGTTCCCAGACTGGACAGATTCTGTCCTTCCACTTCAAATCACTCTAAACTGACTTACACTTGACCAAATGGAACAAAACCTTAGCCTTAACAAAAGCAATTTGAGTATAGTTTCTAATGGAAAAAGAATCGTTCAAATCAGAGTTCAATTGGAGACACAAGACCTGAAACACTGAACCTATACCTAGTTTAAGTCCAGAAATTTGACCTGACTTGGGACGCTCATAACTCGAGCTACACTACTCCAAATTTAACCAAACCAGTGCCAAAGTGACCAAAATTAAGTCTGTTTTCTAACAAAAAAAGTCCCATAATTGTTTGACGAACAGAAAGTTCCCAGTTTTAAAAATACCGAACCTATGTCCAGAATGCTTCCAGAATATTACCCTAACTTGTGGAATTCATATCTCGAGCTACACAACTCTAAACGCAACCAAACCAGCGTCAAATTAACAAGCATTCAATCAAGTTTTCGAAATGACAAACCACATAATTTTTCAATTAGTAAAACGTTCTCAGTCACTGAAATACTAAACCCATGTCAGAACATCTCAAAACAGTGAATTCAACAACGCAAACAACCATCACACTTCAGCCACATATAGATATTATAAACATCAACAGCAATTATATTGTTCATAAAACAGCACAAACAGCATTATATATATATTTATAAAACGGCAATACAATTATATCAATTTAACAACTACTCCTAACACCTAGTACCCATGATTTCGTGGTTTATAAATTATTAACTATGAACGAGAGCCCCCTTACCTTATTGAAGAACTCGAATCCTTAGGCTTAGAAACCTTGAAAACCCTAGCTTTTCTTCTCTCTCCTCTTTTCTTTCTTGGTCACGAACTCCTCTCTTTCTCCTTGCCTTGGCCGCCACTCCTTAGCTCTCACTCTCTCACAAAATCTAATTTTCTCAACTAATGAAACCCTAACTTAAAAACTCCTTATTTATAGGCTCACTTAACCAATCATGGGCTTTCTTAGTTTATGACTTAATCATGGGCCTCCACTAACACCTCTAATTCGCCACCACCTATCCACATATACTAACAACTAATTATTTCTAATATTCTATCACATAAAATCCCTAAATAATTATTCCTATCATTTTATTTTATTTTTCTCAAACACAAACCCTAGATAATTAATTAAATAAATTAACTAATTATTTTGGGCTGTTACAACTCTCCCCCACTTAAAAGAATTTCGTCCTCGAAATTCATAAGCTAAACATAAAACAACAAATACAACACACAAGCAAAGCACAGAGTTCACACAAGAAAAAAAAAACATAACAAGCAATACAATACTAGTAGGAGCATCTCCCCCACTAGTTCTCTTACCATTACCTTCACGATCAGGATCATCTCTGCAACACAAACCACAGTCAGAATAAAAGACAACAGTTGGTCGCTAACCGACACAACGACTCGATGACTCGGCCGGACGGACCAACCATTGCTCTGATACCACTATTGTAACACCCCTTTTCTACCCAACGGTTATTAAAAAAATATCAGAGTTTTTCGCGCCAAAAGAGTGTCACATTTTTCGAACCGGAAAACCACTTCGCAAACAGAGTACTTTAATTATAACTAACTTCTTTTCAAAAACATGCAACGGAAATAAAAAGGTTTAACTTGGCAATCATACTTCAAAAGGTTTACAACTTAGAAAGGCATATACATAACACATAAGGAAAGACACAAGGACAACCCTCCCGAGTGCTACGTATCAGAGCCGACTTGACCAGACTAGAAGAAGAATCTCTAGCCATCTTCAGTCACCGTCACCTGCAGGTTGCCGACATACGAGGCAACACGACGCAGTAGGGTGAGTCTCACTACATAGATAATAATAGATAAAACAAGAAACACAGTATAATAGGCACACCAGGGATACCATCAATTTACTACACCAATAATACAGTTACACCAAATCCAGTTACGCCGAATACTGTTACACCAAGTACCGTCACACCAAATACAGTCACACCCAGAATACAGTTCAAGAAGACGCAATCAAACACAGGACGCGTATGCAATGTATGAGATGCAACCCAAAACTCCACTGGGCATATGCATGTGGATTCATTCACCAAAATTGCCTTGAGGGCATTCACCAAAATTGCCTTGAGGGCATTCACCAAAATATTTTAGGAGGCCGAGGCCTATTCACCAGAAATGCATATGAATATGCGACACCATGACTATGCACCATGACACCAAAACACCAAATGATGTATTTATATTGCTCACCAATAATTTATATACTCACCAATCACCAAGATATATTCACCATTAATATGCATCATAAACATCA
This sequence comes from Astragalus membranaceus, assembly GCA_039519185.1. Taxonomy (NCBI): domain Eukaryota; kingdom Viridiplantae; phylum Streptophyta; class Magnoliopsida; order Fabales; family Fabaceae; genus Astragalus; species Astragalus membranaceus. The sequence continues at coordinate 60,622,352 of CM076854.1, forward strand.
CAATCACCTCACGACATCGTCATAAACGTATTTATATTGCTCACCAATAATTTATATACTCACCAATCACCAAGATATATTCACCATTAATATGCATCATAAACATCACAATCACATCACGACATCGTCATAAACATCCCCTTTACATTATTAGCCAGTTAGTACAGTTTTTAGAAACAACCCGAATGGTTCCCAGACTGGAGAGATTCTGTCCTTCCACTTCAAATCACTCTAAACTGACTTACACTTGACCAAATGGAACAAAACCTTAGCCTTAACAAAAGCAATTTGAGTATAGTTTCTAATGGAAAAAGAATCGTTCAAATCAGAGTTCAATTGGAGACACAAGACCTGAAACACTGAACCTATACCTAGTTTAAGTCCAGAAATTTGACCTGACTTGGGACGCTCATAACTCGAGCTACACTACTCCAAATTTAACCAAACCAGTGCCAAAGTGACCAAAATTAAGTCTGTTTTCTAACAAAAAAAGTCCCATAATTTTTTGACGAACAGAAAGTTCCCAGTTTTAAAAATACCGAACCTATGTCCAGAATGCTTCCAGAATATTACCCTAACTTGTGGAATTCATATCTCGAGCTACACAACTCTAAACGCAACCAAACCAGCGTCAAATTAACAAGCATTCAATCAAGTTTTCGAAATGACAAACCACATAATTTTTCAATTAGTAAAACGTTCTCAGTCACTGAAATACTAAACCCATGTCAGAACATCTCAAAACAGTGAATTCAACAACGCAAACAACCATCACACTTCAGCCACATATAGATATTATAAACATCAACAGCAATTATATTGTTCATAAAACAGCACAAACAGCACTATATATATATTTTATAAAACGGCAATACAATTATATCAATTTAACAACTACTCCTAACACCTAGTACCCATGATTTCGTGGTTTATAAATTATTAACTATGAACGAGAGCCCCCTTACCTTATTGAAGAACTCGAATCCTTAGGCTTAGAAACCTTGAAAAACCTAGCTTTTCTTCTCTCTCCTCTTTTCTTTCTTGGTCACGAACTCCTCTCTTTCTCCTTGCCTTGGCCGCCACTCCTTAGCTCTCACTCTCTCACAAAATCTAATTTTCTCAACTAATGAAACCCTAACTTAAAAACTCCTTATTTATAGGCTCACTTAACCAATCATGGGCTTTCTTAGTTTATGACTTAATCATGGGCCTCCACTAACACCTCTAATTCGCCACCACCTATCCACATATACTAACAACTAATTATTTCTAATATTCTATCACATAAAATCCCTAAATAATTATTCCTATCATTTTATTTTATTTTTCTCAAACACAAACCCTAGATAATTAATTAAATAAATTAACTAATTATTTTGGGCTGTTACAGCTATCATGATTCCAACAAGCTCAGCATGCAGAGCGTAATTTGTACCAAGAGGAAGCATGAAGCAACCCAGAGATTCAGCATTACTATCGCGAAAGATACCCCCACAAGCAGCTAATCCAGGCGAACCCCTAGCAGCGCCATCTGTATTACACTTAACCCACAAGCAAGGAGGGGACTTCCAAATAACCTCAATAATTGTTGGAGCCTTACGAGGCTTGCAATCCACCGAAAACGCTTTAAGAATCAAAAAATCATGCATGGAGTTTGACGTGGAGCCCTTGCTGAGATTACCAGAAATGCTCACATTTGCCGTGATCAAGTTCTTCATGTGAGTGGGCAAGATCTTCTTGTTGTCAAAACGAATCTGATTCCGAGAGTGCCAAATAGCCCAAAATACATTAATAACAGCGGCGGGTAACAACATCTTTCACTTGGTTGGACCAAGGGCGCTGACAAACCTCAAAAATCATCTCCGGGGAGGAAACATTAATACTAATTGAAAGCTTACCACTAAGCCAGTCCCATAGCTTCTTAGCGAAAGAACACTCACAGAAAAGGTGCAATGATGTCTCATATTCCGCTTCACAAAGACTACACATGGAAACAGTTCCACAACCACGGTTTCTAAGCTGCTCATCTGTAGGCATACGGTTATGAAGGATACGCCAGACAAGAAGAGATTTGGAGGGAGGGATGACACTACTCCAAATATTTCTGAATCCCCTAATAGGCTGCCCAATAGGCCTATAATGAAGATAAGCAGTCTTAAAAGTAAGCATACCATCTGTAGAGTTTTTCCAAATCAGTTGATCCTGAGAGTCAAATGAAGGCAGATCTTTTTCACGAAGGAGCGAAGCCAGCTGAGGAAAGATAGTAGAAAGAGATGCAGGAATATGCCAGTGACCATTCTGAATGAAGTCACAAACACGGGCTTTTAGAGAGTTCTGACGATGCTCAGGGACATTGAGAAGAATTACCAGAGGGTCCGACGTCCACGGATCTATCCAAAAGTTGATACAGTCACCTTTACCAATTTGCCATATGCAATTTTCATGGATATCGGATAAATGAGCACGCAAAGTACCCCACAAAGACGAACTGATATGATAAGAGATCGTAGTCCTATTTCTGAAAACCCGAGATCTTAATAAGACCGCCCAACTGTTCTGGGAAATGTTGAGTTCCCAGCTAAGCTTAAGACAGGCTGCCTTATTTGTGTCTTTAAGGGATCTAATCCCGAGACCCCCCTCAGATGTTGGTTTACACACCTTATGCCACGCCACTGTAACCACTTTACGCTGATTGACGTCACCAGACCAAATGAAATTTCTGATCCAAGAATCGACCTTATTCAACAGAGAGGTAGGCCATTTGTATATCAGGAAGCTGTACACCAACATACTTTGAATAACCGACTTGACAAGCTGCGCTCTTCCGGCAATAGAGAGGAGCGAAGCTTTCCAAGCTGATAACTTGGCTTTAATCTTGTCAGCTATAGGCATTAAATAACCAGCTTTAGGCTTACCTTTGAAAATGGGGATGCCCAGGTAGGTGAACGGCAGCTGGCCAATAGAGAAGCCCAGTAGCTCGGCAATGTGACACTGGCGTTGATTGGGAACAGCGCCCAAATGAACGGTAGATTTACTGGAGTTAACAATCTGACCAGAAGCCTCCCCATATTTGTTAAAGAAGTTGAGAAGACTATGAATATTTTTCAGCGAAGCTCTGCAAAAAATCATGATATCATCCGCATAAAGGGTATGAGATGGAACCTGAGTGCCTCTAGGACCATTAATTAACTGGAGATCCCCATCATACACCAACTTGGAAATGCCTCTGCTCAAAACCTCCTCAGCCAAGCAGAAAAGAAGGTGGAGAGGGGGTCCCCTTGACGCACACCTCGCTTGCAGCTAAAGTACCCAGAAGGCTTGCCATTGACTGAGATTGAAAGCTTTGCAGAATGTAAAAGAGCATTAATCCAATCACAGAATTTGCTATTAAACCCAAAAGCCTTTAGGACTCTAAGAAGGAAATTCCAATCCAGAGTATCAAAAGCTTTCTTGACGTCAACCTTGAGCGCCATATTACCACCAAAGGCCCTATTATTAAGCATATTAATGGCTTCCGAGGTTAAGCAGATGCAGTCCGATATATTTCTACCGGGGATGAAGCCACGCTGCTGAGATGAAACAATACGGGGAGCAATTTTGGAAAGACGGTCAGCAAGAACCTTAGTAATAATCTTAAACTTGAAGTTCGCAAGGGCTATAGGCCGAAACTTCTCAATACTGTCAGCTCCGTTGACTTTAGGAATAAGGACAACCAAATTAGAGTTGAAGTTCGGGAGCATCCAACCCTGCTTGAAGAACTGCTGGACTGCGTTCACCGTGTCCTCCGCAATGATGTCCCAGAACTGCTGAAAAAAGAAAGCACCAAAGCCATCTGGCCCAGGGGCACCGTTAGAATTCATAGAAAATATGGCCTGCTTGATCTCTTCCCTATTAGGAACGCTGGTGAGCATATTGTTCTCCGCACCTGTAACAAGATTAGGGATAATCTCCTCCACCATACCATTATCAAGACACTGGTTATTAGAGGCGAAGATATTCTCAAAATAATTAACAACATGAGATTCAATTTCATTCGGAGAAGTAAGAAGAACATCACCATGTTTTAGGGCAGTTATTTGCTTGGTAATATGTCTAATTCTGACCATCTGATGGAAAAATTTTGTGTTGCGATCACCATGTGAGTGCCAGTTAAGTCTAGATTTTTCGAGCCAAAAATCCTCTTGGGAAGCTAAAGCTTGCTGCAGCTCATGCTGATGGACCTTTTCTTGCTCCTCTAACAACTCTGAATAGCCGTCATTATCAATCTGCGCTTGAACGTGATCTAGGGATGCGGTCGCCACCTGCACCCTCATATTAACGTCCCCAAAGACATCTTTATTCCAAGCCTTAAGCTTTAACTTAAGGTTTTTAAGCTTCTGATTGAGGACCACCATAGGGCATCCAACCACATGAGATTGCCAAGCCTCCTTAATCACATTCAGGCAGTCAGGGTGACTCGCCCAAGTGCGAAGGAATTTAAAAGAAGAGGGATGCGCCCCATCTGTAGTCTGAAGATCAAGCAATAAAGGGAAATGATCAGATTTAGATTTAGTAAGAGTATAGCAAGAGATACCTGTGTAAAAAGTGAAGCAGGCGTCATTGCAAATTGCACGATCAAGCCTTTTCTCCGTGAATGCCCGTCCTTTACGACCATTAGACCAAGTGTACTGAACACCCCTAGTTGGCAGATGAATCAATTTATTCAAATTGGTCCAGTTTTGAAAGTCTTCACAGGCAGCTTTAGAGGGAGTTCCACTACCTCTATATTCATGGCTGCCCAGAACAGCATTCCAATCCCCAATAAAGCACCAAGGGATTTTATAAGTTTGCTGAAGAAGAGAAAGATCCTGCCAAAGAGATCTCCTGCCCAGATAGTTACAAGAAGCATAGATTGCAGAAATACCTACTGTGTCATTATTGACCTCCACTGTAAAAGAGACTTGCTGATCTGAGCAAGCGATAACAGTAGGATTGAAATTGTCCGTACAGAGACACCAAAGATTAGGTGGTAAATTATTCCTGTCATTAATAGCAAAGACTTTCATACCAAGACGAGACCAATACCTGCGCGGGAAATCCTCAAGAGAACACCAAGGCTCAGAGATAAAAACGAAATCAGGCTTGTTAGATGAACAAAGCTTTTTAAGAGCTAATCTTGTAGGGGGATTAGCCAGGCCCCTTGTATTCCAATATAAGCACTTCATTGAGCAAGACTGTGAGATCCTGCCCTAGAACGGGTTGTAATTGGGGTAACAACTTTCTTTTGGCGCTGTTTTTGTTTTTTTCTTTTGAGACTTGGTGCGAACTATTTCAAATTCGGATCCCTCATCATTCTGGGCATTATCTTTCTCCAAGTTATCATCCTCCTCAACAACATCAGCCCAAGGCTGCTTAAGGATGTTCAAATCATCAATCACAACTTGAGCTGCTTCTTGGTCTGCAACCACTTGGACTCGGTTTCTATCGACCTCAAAGGTTGCTTCCATTTGCGAGTCACCTGCTAAAATTTGATCAGGGGTCGTTATAGATGGAGCTCTACCACTTGGGGATCCTGTTTCAAAATGATTAGAAATAAATCCAAGCAGTGGATTAACATCATCATGAGGGATATTGTTAGGGCCTCCAAACTGGTTAGGGATAGTGATCTCTTCAATAGAAATGAGATCTCTTGGACGAGTCGAGTGATTATCTTTTCCCACACTCACCGTGGCTTCAATATCAACTCCATTGTCCTTTTGGATATCTTTGCCTGCACCATTATCAAGAGTGTTAACAATAAACTAGGAGGTGACTGAACAAGTATAAAAATCTGTGTTCTTTACTGCTTTATTTTCAGTTTTCGTTTCTCGTTAATTCGTTCCATAAACCTGCGCGAAAAATCAATCAAGTCGTTAAAGGGGACTTAATTTTAAAATCTCAATTCACCCCCCCCTCTTGAGACTGAAGCCACTTGGTAACAGGATCCGAGCTTGAACCTCAAGGAAAATCCTTCCCAGAGTTCGCAACACCACTTGTAACAGCCTTCTTATTTTTTTTTTTGCAGCTTCAAGACGGGCTTAGGCACTAGCTCGCTCCATGTCTCCAATTGAGTTGTTTGCAAGAAACAAGAACTGGTTAATACTTGTGTACAGATAAAACAAAACACAAATATAAAGTGTCAGAGAATGAGCGCTCATCCATCAAGCTATCAAGCTACGGGTTTCAATGTGTGGCAACTCCTCGAGACACTGAATAAAGGCTCGGTTCTCAAAAGAAAGCCGGTGAAAGTCAATCTCCTTAATAGGGCGAGGGCAATGAGTCCATCAAAAAGGGTAATGCCTCTCCCCCTCAAGAGACCAAACAACCATGGTCAGAGCAGCGGCCATAACTCGGAAAAATTTGTATTTCAAATTCTTGATAGAACAGTCGAACAAAGACAAAAAGCCTCGACCAGATATTTGGTTAAACGAGAACCATCTCATCGGACAGCTCACCTTCAGTTGAAAGAAGTAGAAAAATATTAGAGCTTTGGCGTCAACGCGAAAATACAAACAGGCGAGCTCGAAAGCTTGGATAAATGCCCAACTGTTGGGATGAAGATGAGAAGGAGCGAGGTTAAGCCACATGAGAACTTCACGCTCAACAATGTTGAAGAGAAGTTGGATCCCGATCTTGTCCAACATCACTTTATAGAGATATATATGATCGGTAAGGTCCTCAGAGTTTCTGGAATGGAAAATGCTCTCCCCAGGCTAGCAGAGATCGACCAGGACTCGCTTCTCGTAGTTCTCATCCCGACATATGTTAGGAACCAATTTCCCATGGGAGTTGACATCTTCCACCCTTTGGTAACTTGATTCCTTATCAACGTTATGCATGTTTTTGATATGGCACATATAATTTTCATAATAAACCAAAAATGTAATTGATCTGACATTTAAAATAGTTTGGTTTGGAGGCATATATGTAACATAACAACTGATACAAGCAACAGCTGGTAACAAGCAAAAGCTTGTTTAGTCAGACACATGCTCTTACTAGCATAGTTATTATCATATACAAGTACAATAGAAAATACTCTACACATAGCACAGATATGTTCAATGAAGCATGTAAGGTGCTCTATAACTAGCACGGATGTATATGATAAAGCATATGGCAGAGGATAAGGATATAAAGTCTAAGTTGTACACTAACCTTTTTCTAGACTTATTTTATCCTTTGTTTTTATACCCTTTTCCCTAAGAAGCTTGACTTCATTTTTCTTTCTCCTCACAAAGGTTTCTTTCTCCCCCCTAGCTTGTCTTCATTTTTCTTTTTCCCCCTTTGTCATCAATCAAAGAGGGGGTTTGGATACTAAACATGCTATGTAGGGATAAATGAACCAGAAGATGTGGAGATGCACACTAGTATATCAGGAGTTGGAACTAATTTGGGAATTTTGAGGGGAGGCTTGGTATGTGACAACTAGCTTAAGGATAGACTTAAACTTTCCTCATTTGTGATGTGACTAGAACTCTAAATTTGAAGGTTATTAGAGTGTGTGCAGCAGATTGCTAAGGGATAGCAATTGAATACCAATTGATGTTTTTCTTGGTGGATTTGGAGCTTGAAGGTGGAGCAGTTGAAGAATGAAACATGTTATACAAGACAGAGGTTTCACACGATTTTGGAGGATCAGAAGATGAAATGAAAAGATCTTGAATAATTTCAATCTGGTGGGGGCTTAAGGAAGTAGGAGTGTGTTCAATAAGAGATATATATGTATGAGGAGACATAACAGTACCTTTGCCTTGATCATGGATAGTTTTAGAAGCTATTTGATCATAAGAGCAGCCAAAAATATTCATTTGCATGTGCTCCCCCTGAGAAGATGCTTTACTTTCATGCTTCTGAGAAGACTATGTCTTCTGAGAATATTCCATATATTCAGATGCATGAGAACTACTGAGATAGTCTTTCTCAAATCTTCTATCCTCAAGTTCTTTCTCCTTGTTGTTGCTCCCCTTGATCATTTTCTTTTTCACACACATGATCCTTTATGGAGCTTATTTCTTCTTCGATAGAGGCTATGTCTTGAGTGGACTGCAGATATTCAAAATTGTTTTGCAGTACTACTTCCTAGAGTGATATCTAGTTCCGCAATATTTTCTAGAGTAGTTTGTCCATTAATGACCTTTGTTGGAGCTTTCTTGACACATGTTTTCCTTATTCTTTTTCCCTTAAGTGCTTCTTTTTCATTTTCCTATTCACTAATAGCAACAACAGTTCCTTCTGTTGACTGTCTTATCTTCCTCTTTTGTTTCACCTTATTCAATGAGATTCATTTCCAATTTCATCTGCATCAAGTTCTTTGAATAAAACTCTTTTCTCTCATCAAAATAGTTGTATTTCTCTAGTAGTATTCCTTCATGACTACACACATTATGTATAGAATTCTTACATGATCTAGAAGGTTTGGCACTATTACTTTTGACTTTGGATATTGAGAATGTAAGCACATGGACGCTCTAGAGAGATATGGGCATCTATGAACCATTGTTCTCACCGATGGATCAACATCAGAAGAATGACAAGACATACTATAACAATTACTGATTTCCTAGGGCAGTCTCCAAGCGCTACTTCGAGTAGGTCCTCCTCGGAGCTGAACTCATACTTGCACTCGAGGTCATAACAAAACTCTAATTCTACTCCTCTTGTATGAAACGTGTCAAAAGCACCATAGGAGAGAGGATATTGCCACGATCACATTAACTACAGACACAGTAAATTCTGCCTAAATAAGCAGAGACAACCAACAGCTAGGGTTCGGCTCAAGGTTCCTAGGGTTCCTGAATGGTAACACTATAAATGGGGGTCATCACCCCACATCTTTGCTATGCTTTTTATCTTGACTAAAATCTGATATTGATCTCCTCTTATTCGAAACCCTAATACCGACTTAGACATCAGAGTGTCTTTGTAGAGAAAACCTCCTGGCGCAGAGACATGAAGCCATCAACCACCGTGCGCGGAGCAGGTTAACTGTTGTGCAGATTTATGAAACAACAGGTCTCATGTCTCTTGGAAGGATGAGCTCCGTGATGTGGCCAAGATCCATGTTGTGTCGGGTCGGGCTAGTGTGATGGTGATCACAAAATCATCACGAGTACCTAATTTACTAAAATTAGAATGGACTTATTTATTTATTTTAAGATGTAATAAACATACTTAAATTAGAATTATGTTATGTTTTATTTTGACTTTAGATTATTTTGTTATTTGTGTGTATGCACCTTTGGCCTAGGCACCATGGTGTGCAAGGTGTGCAGCTTAAGCACAACTACTCTAGGTATTTAAGCAACTCTTGTAAGTTCATTTCATTTCTTTGATGAAATAGAAGAGCGCGAGAATAGAGAATGCCTCTCCAAGGTTCTTTGATGAACCAAAAATTGAGTCTCATCAAGAGCCTTTTAATCTTGTGGTGATTCTACCTTGATCTTATCATCCTCTTGGATGTGGCGATTTCTTCATCTTCTTACCTAAATCCATTTGTATGTTTCTTCCCCTTTCTCTTTTTACCTTGTTTTCTATTTTTGATTTAAGAAGTTGCTTCGTTAAATCCTGTTTCGTAGGCAACTTTAGCTAGATAATGGGTCTAGGAGTCGAATTGCAAGCCAACCCAATATTTGGGGTATAACACCCCAATTTTCTTTTTAGTACGTTTTTGTTTATACGTGAACTAATAGTAAATTTTGTGATATATTTTGCATCTTTTTCCTTAATAATTATATATTTTAGTAACATTTATTATTTTAAATTACTTTATATATTTATGTGTGTTTGAATTATCAAATATATTGAAATGATATTGTATTTTTATACTATGTTGCTACTATATTATTGTTATTATTTAATCGTGTCATAGAATATTTATATTCGAGATATTATTGTTTTAGTCAATTATTTTATAAAATATTATTATTTAAAATATTATTTATTTTAAAAATATTTTGAGTTTACAAGTGTTAAAAATTAGTATTCGATTGGAATGGGCTTTAAAATAGATAAAATCAGGTTTTTGGTATTTTGTAACTCGCATACACCCCCCTTTTTTACTAGCCACACACTTGTCACTTAATCTATTCAGCAGTCCAGCCCAGCGCCACACACAGCCCAAATGCGCGCACTGGATCCTTGACCCGACCCGCCCGCGACTTCTTCTTCTTCCCTGCGAATTCACAGCAGCTGAAAACCCTAACACCAGCCCCAACCATTCATCGCGTTCTCCCTCCTCTCTCCACGACTGAACCCCAAACTTCACTACTCCACTGGAAATCTCCCCCTGAACTCGATTTTAGCACCAATTCCATCGATTGTAGCCTCCATCTCGTGATATAACCCCTCCTCAGTTCGCGACTTCACCCTCTCCAATCCCTCCTTCCTGTCGCGATTTACATCTAAGCATTGCCATGGCTGTCTCAACGCCTCCCTGGTGCGAGTTCAGTCAAGCTATGAGTATAGGAAAATCATCTTTCCTCTCCCTTGTTCAAATCGTGACATATCGGAACCTATTTCGTTCCTCACCCATTCACGACTTCAATTCCAAAAATTGGTCAGCACCACTATTTTCCCTCGCCATGGCTGATATGTGTGTATGTTCTAAACATGTTAAAATCCATCCTCATCCGCCAATTGCAATGTTCCCTACTTCATATTCGTGAAAGGCTCACCTTGAACCCTCCGAAAATGGCTTCTAGCCACTGACCTCACTGTGATATCGTTTTCTCTCGCCACTTACTGGCCCTCTCAGTCAAAAACCCCTTTGTAATCACCATATGCAATATTCTTGAGTCCTCCGGTGTTCGACTTTGACCCATCGTGTTGGTCGTGTACTTTTCAATAGGTACTCTTTTTCCAGACACGTTTAATACGAGCAATTAAGAAGTCGTATTATCTTTTTAGTAAATAATAACTATTTGAGTCTTGCTGTTTGATAATGTATGCGTTCGAGTTAATTGTTACGCCGCCAGATTCAGATTATATGCTTGAGAGCTCATAACTTGTCTTCCTCGCTTCGTTATTGGAATGTTATTCGTTATCAGGTATGGGGAAGGGGTTTCTTTTCTATATGGGAAATAGGGGATAGTACTATTATGCCATTGATTATTGCTATTCATATTTTGTCTGTATTTATTTACTTACTCAATTTATTCATTTTAGATGACTGTAAATAATTCAGGTGACTCTAATTAATTCGATGACTGTAAATAATTTGGATTCGGATGACTGTAACTATATGATTTGGATGATTTGTATGACTGTAACTAAATAAATTAGATGATTATAACTATATGTTTTGGATGACTGTAATTAAATGATTTGAGACTAACTATTTTGTCAAGTTTAGGGAATGAATCTAGTACGAATAGCCAATTGTATGTTAAATGATGTCTTTTAATTAACACGTGAAGAACGAAGAGTCGTAGGCGGATGACCGTAGAATTAAGTCGATAGTGAAGGCGGATTTAGAGTAAAACTAGATGTGTGGGTAATGCATTAATAAATAATAGTGAATGGTTAAATAGGATTGAGACTAAGGAAGGAGTTGGAGACATGACTAGTCAGCTAGTAATCACATTAGAGCAACGAAAACATGATAATTGACTTTGAGAATGATTAATAGTGATAGAAGAACATGTTGAATTTAGTTGTAGATCACGAGTGACATAAGACAATAAAATAGTAAGGTGTCAGTAGCTAAATCATGACTTAGTGCTAGTTAGATAAATGATGTTTAATAGCTTAGCGAAGTTAATTAAGTTATAGACGTTTGATAATGAGCCCCCAACAAAGTTGTGTAGATATGACCTGAGCATGACTCATAAGTAATTATGCATCACTTAAATGAGAATGAACGGTTAGTTATAAAAGTTAGCGGACGGGTTAATGTCTAATGTGTTAATGGATTAGAATGGTAAGCAAGTTTAAATGATACAAAGATAATATTGTTAAGTGATTGATGTTGATGTTTTGTTGTGATTGTTGGTTGGTATTGTGTGTATTGTTATGGGAAACTTATTGTGCAATGGGCAAGTTATCCTTTGGCAATGATTAACTAGCTGGTTCGTGTTGAAAAAATCTTGTCGCAACATGGACAAGAACTCGTTGCAGTATGGACGAGCGGTATTTTCGTGATTGATATTTGTTGAAGGAACCTTGTCGCAGCATGGGCAAGGACTCGTCGCAGCATGGGCAAGCCGTACCTTAAAAGTTGAAGATTGTAAGAGGAACCTCGTCACAGTATGGGCGAGTCGTGCCTCAATAGTTGAAATTGTATAGGAGGAACCTTGTCGCAGTATGGGTAAGGACTCATTGCAGTGGTAGGGAAGATAGGTGGGGTGGTAAGCAAACGATTATGGGAGTAGTAATAGAGACGGCCACGACCCGGCATTGCGGGTAGGCCTAGTGCGGGGGTCCTAAGTGGGGCACTACTGGGGCGTTTCACAAAACACTGGGGTACCCTGACTGGACTTTATCTATTTCCCAGGATGTGAGGGCACTTGCATCCGCTTACTCATAGTTAGATGGATCTTGATTTATCGTCGGAATAGTGGGTAGGATCGCGTTGACGTTGTAGTCATAGGACTGTACGCTAAACTGAGATGATGATTGTAGTTGATGATTGACTGTGTCCGTGCGTTATGTGCGTAGTATCCAAGTGTCGCTAAGATCTGAATAATGCTGGTGTCGGTTGCGAGATCTGAATAATGCTAAACTCAAATTCTAGCTCTTGTTTCGTTAAGATCTGAATAATGCTGGTGTCGGTTGCGAGGTCTGAATAATGCTAAACTCAGATTCTAGCTCTTGTTTCATTAATATCTGAATAATGCTGGTGTCGGTTGCGAGATCTGAATAATGCTAAACTCAGATTCTAGCTCTTGTTTCATTAATATCTGAATAATGCTGGTGTCGGTTGCGAGATCTGAATAATGCTAAACTCAGATTCTAGCTCTTGTTTCGTTAAGATCTGAATAATGCTGGTGTCGGTTGCGAGATCTGAATAACGCTAAACTCATATTCTAGCTCTTGTTTCGTTAAGATCTGAATAATGCTGGTGTCGGTTGCGAGATCTGGGTTTACTATCGTTCCGAGCCTCCTTCTCATTCTGAGGCTTGATCATTCCCGGGTCGGCATCCGACTTTCTCGCAACCGCTCCTTCTTCGTGGTCAATGTACTTTTGAGATCGCTGGAGGAACTTGGCAAGCGATTCGGCTTGATTTACTCCGACATCGATCTAGAAAAGACTTCCTTCTCGAAGACCCGGCTTCCATGAAGAAAAGTCGGAAAGAGTCATCGAGGTTCCTGACCTGAGCTTCTTCCTTGTTGAACCTCTCAATATAGTCCCGGAGAGACTCGTTCTCCCCCTGTCGAATTGCTTGCAAAACTTTCCGAGACTTCGGTTTCATTTTGGAGTGGGCGAAATGGGCAGAAAATAGCTTCGCCAGCTGGTCCCAAGAGGATATTGAGTTCGGTTTGAGGGCTCTGAACCAGTCCAACGCCAATTTCTCGAGGGTGAGAGGAAAAATCCGACATTTGATTTCCTCTGGGACATTCTGATATTGCATCATTGTATCGAAGTAATCAAGATGGCGATCAGGATCACCAGTCCCGTCATGCATCTTTAAACCTTCAGGGGCTTTCTCCAGGTGCTTTGGCACAGGAAAGTAGTCGATCTTTGCTGTGAAGGGTCCTTTTCATGCCGTCGATCTCTCCCTCGGGGGCGCTCTCTGGATAGGGCGCCTAACAGGGGATCCTGGAGAGCGAGGGCGTCGACGTTCATGCCTCGGGGACCTTCCCCGGCTTATAGAACGTCGCCTCAGAGAAGAGGACGCCAATGAAGAGCTTCGGTGAGGAGAATCTTCGGGGTAATAAGTGTCGTCCTACGTCTCGCTTGGGGGAGTTCCAGATCCTCGTCTCCCTTTTCGACGAGGTGGCGAACGATGGTGGTGCCTCCTCCAGGCTGGAGACCGGTGACGCCTTTGACTAGACGTTCTTCTGTTGGGAGAATAGTTTTGAGGAGAGGATCGGTCCGGGATGTCGCGAGCTCGGATCTCGGCAATCTCGGCTTCCAGCTGGGAGTAGCGCCGACTCCTTTTCTGGTCAGCTTCGACCTGCCTTGTCAGCAGTTGGACGAGCTATTGAACAGCGTCGACCGGCACCTGGACAGTCTGAGGAGGAGGTGGAAGCCGGTTCCTGGCGGAGCTTATGGGAACCATCGCTCTGGACGAGTTGTGGCCGTGGGCCGAGCTGCGGGGAAGAGTGACTGCTACCCCTTCGGGCATTTCTTGCTGTTGATCGGGTCTAACTATAACACTGGAGACGTTCCTCTGTCGTAATACTGGAGCCATCGCTGACCAAGGAGATGGGGGAGGGACTAGGGTACAAGATCTCCCACTGTGGTCGCCAATGTTAGGTACCGTATCTCCGACTTGGTATCCGATCTTGAATACCAGGTCCGATCCGAGATAGTTGGTATTTGTACTCTTGGTCAATCCGGGCTGGAGCTCCGATCCGAGGTGGGGTGGTACCTGCAATGACACTCCGACGCTCAAGTCAGTGAGTGGGTCAATTACAAGTGAGAGGATTGGAAAGTGTGTACCTTTAATGCTAGCATTAAATGCATATTTATAGGTTTAGGGAAACAATGGGAGCCATTGGATATAGGTCTTTGATCCTCACCATTGAATGTTGGGTTTGTCTTTGGCATTGGACCTTAGTACAAAATGCTGTAGTTGCCCAATCCATAACAGAAAGAATCCAGCTTGTCCGGGGGGGTGTTAAGAGTTTGTTATTTAGCTAACAGTTGAGGTCAGAATTCTATTACGACTAGCGACAGTTTACATAATCTAGTTTGGGTCTTTCCAAGTGTATATAAGTTGTTTTCAGCCACTATGAATAAAAAAGTTGAATTGTTTTCATCTATTCTCACAAGAACGCTTCTACGTTTTTTTTTGCAGAAAGCCCGCATTCATAGAAGAATGTATAATTTGGGACGATCAATTTTAAGTTCTACGAGCAATTTCAAAGTGTTATCTATCCATAAACATGAGATGAAGAAAAGTTATGCTTTTGTCCATTGCACTAAACACAAGTTGCAGCTTCTAGATTCTAATTGAGCACAATCTTTAAACCCAAGAACTACGATTTCACTAACACAATCTTCCAACCAAAAAGGTTTAAGCCTTTAAGGCATGTAGATTCTAACCGTGCGGATTGCTCAACACCACCAAGTAAACTCCAGAAGTAAGATTGGTGTGGGTTTCTCAACACCTTCAGAAAAATCTAAGAAGTAGGATTAATATGGTTTCTCCACACCGCCCAATTAATTCAATAAGTAGGATTAGTGTGTATTGCTCAACACTACTAAGTTGGTCGTTACGCGTGTTTCTCCAAGACAAATCCAAGAAGTAGGATAGAAGTGACGTCGGTCATCATACTCCAGGCACATTTCCTAGTACTTTTCAAACTTGGTATTTTGTACAAACTATACTATGATGCATGTTTGTTTTAGATTCCCTTATTCCTTTTCTTTTAGTCGCGTAACTCGTAACTCTGATACTCTTTTAAAAAAAATTAGTCGTATTCTAATGACAAGTTTTCTATTAATAATAAATAAATAAGGAAGTGGAGCAATAAGTTATGCTTTGAAAATTGGGGTATTACATGTTACATATTTTGAGCCATTTAGAACTCAAAATACCCATATATTGAGCTGGTTGTATGAATAACGGACTAGAAAAGTTACATCCGGGAGAACATATGACTCTAAATGTCTCACTTTTAATTACCAGGCAAATGGATTCAAATGCATAACTGATTTTAAATGTACAGAACAACCAAATGTCTTTTCTACACTAGTATCTAAGACGCCAAACTATTGCATTTGTTCCACTTTTGCCATTGTCCTAGTCATTACATTGACTACCACTCAAAGTCCACTTTGATTCAGAATCTAAGCATTTATCTTGGCAACACAGAAAAAAATTAAAGTGAACGAACTAAGAGAGGGGAATATCGACATTAATTCAGGAAAAGAATAAGAAAAAGATGTTAATTAAGTCAAAGCTATTCAATAGAATAACAAACATATTATTCGAGTCGCAAGTTGTATAAACTTGCATATTGATCTTAACAGGATGCTCATCCCTGGAAAGCTCTATATATAAATTATGCAATTGTTTCTCACAACTTGCATGCTTCGGAGCTAATAATATATATACGTATTTAATATCTCAAAAAAAGAATAAATATGCACATATTGTTCTTGCAGTTTAACACACACACACAAAGCGGGGTAGAATGCTAAGGGGCGGCTCTTCATCAACTTTTAGAACCCGGAGCTGGTGGAGGTTGGTGCATCTGTTGGTACATAGCTGCAATCCTACTGTAGGCATCCATAGTCATGGGCTGCACACAATTAAAAATTCTTTTATTAATTATACCATTATATATAATATCATCAAATTATAAACTGGTCTCTAAACATTGCATTTTTATTACTTAGAGACGAAATTAAAGATAAATTTTTTTTTTCAATCTCTATATTGTTGTTATTTCAATTTTCTTTTTACAATCTGTATTTCTATTTTATTTTAATCTCTCTCTCTCTCTCTCTCTACATTACACTTCTCATCAAATGTGAGACAATATCTTTCTCTCTGCCTTTATTCTAATTACTTTTTGAAAATTGTTAGTACCCACAAAAAGTGGGTATTAATACCTATAAGTCAAACAAAATTTAGTTTCATTGAACAATGTTAGTATTCTAATAAAAAAACGAGTAAAACAATGAATAAATGTATATAAAATACTAATTGTTCACCTGTGATTGGCATCCAAAAAATGTGGAGAGAGGGTCAGGCATGACGGAGGCCGAAGGCCCTTGAAGGCGGTCGCCACCGGGGGCATCCCATGAAGCCATAGGCATGAAGGCAGAAGGGTGAAGAACTGGAGGCATGCCACGCATGTTAGCACGATTCATTGTATTCATATCCATTCCCATTCCCATGCCCATGCCCATCCCCATTCCCATGCCCATTGGACCCATCATGGACATTTGAAGTTGTTGCTGCATGGCCATTGGAAGCATCATGAATGACATGTTGAATCTATTCATCATCTGTAATTGTGCTTGCAATTGCTTTAGATAATCTATCACCTCATCCAACATTGAAGCTTTATCAGTCTGTCACAAAAAATTAAATCAAGTTCATATATGCAGCTCGATCGTCTACTATAAAAAGTTGAAATAGCAACACAAATCAGAGACGAAACAAATGAAATATATCTCCATATTTGGTGTCGCTAGAGGGAACTAGGGACACATTTTGTCATTTCCCGTCACTAAATTTTTGTCGCAATTTCAACTTTTTTTAGTAGGTATTGCAAAAGTTATCATCTGGGTGTGGACCCATATTATAAGTGGCAAAACTCTATTTTTTCAGTTCACAATCGATCTACTCAAATCATATTTCTAGTGCAAAAGAACCAAACTCTATCATTTAAAGTTTAAACCAATGTGGTCATTGTACTTTTTGTACAGCTATCTTTTTAATTCCAGTGGCTAAATTCATATAATGAGCTAATATTCAACATATATGCACGCCAACATTGAAAAGTTTCGTCTATCCTGACAATGATTTATTTTTCCATCGTCTATATCTATTTTGCCCTGCTCTATTTGGGTTAGTCCAAAATATTGATGTCTCAGTGTTTTTGGCATGAATGATCATTAGGTCCTACCACTGCAGACAGTTTTCATGTAGCAGTTGGGTGTTTCCTCACCAAACAACCTTATGTGTCAATGTATCACAATAAGTAATAAATGGGACATTGTTGTGGATTCAGATGAGTGCAAAGTGAAAACAGTACCCGCCATAGCTTTAGATATGTGATGATTGGAAAAAGGTATGAGTATGACCACAAATTATCTTATCACTTTCTTTTAATAAAAAGTTATATAATAACGAAAATTCACTGAGAAGCTGGAATACCGACAATAATCAGCGATGAAAAAAATAAATTTGTACCGTAAATTTGGCGTTGCTGATACTTAAAGATGAAAATAAAAATAACGATTAGTTTGGCCATTTTTTTTCAAGAATTTTTTTTCTGCAATTTCATTTTTCTAGTAGTATATATAAACAATGTATCATCGGTGCGTAATTGCAGAAAATAATTCCTCAAGTCGGGTAGGACTACAATTGGCGGTAGAATTCTCTCTCAAGAGATTTAACACTACTGCTTGTGCAAGCCTGAATTCAAACTCAGGACATTGGGTTCGAATCTCTATTATAGTAGTAATTAAACACAAGTCGGTCACTATATTTGAGTCCAATACACATAAAGGTAAAATAAAAAAAAATAAAAAATTTCCGCTCTAAATTTTTATTAGTGCACCAGAATCTTTGTACATAAAGTGATAATAATATATAAATAATATGAAAAGAATATAAACATGTGCCACTATTAAATTTATTATGTATTAAGACGTTATAATATTAATTAATTATATTTATATATAATAAACATAATTAAAGATATAAATTATGCACTTCTTTGTAAATTTATATTCATATTTTAACACTGAAGGACAAAGGTAGGACAAAAAAATAAGAAATTGGTCGATGTACAAAAATCTTGCTAGAAATGAGTCAAGAACGAATGAAATCCATAGATACCTATCCACAGCGAAGAAGTTCCAACAACTTTAAAAATTGTATTGAAATAAAAGTACGTAAAAGGTAGAATAATAATATCGTTGAAGATTGAATGCCAGGTCGAAATAGTAAAAATATCTAAGTACAAAAAATCAAATAAACTTCTTAAGTGATATATATATATATATATATATATATATATATATATATATATATATATATATATATATATATATGAGTAAGGATATATTGACACCAGGTGTCAAACTTATCGACTTACACCAATTGATATATTCGCGTATAAAATGAAATTTGTTAATCTGATCGTTGAATAGCGTGATATTATCCTTGGGATCATGTATATCAATTTTCAAAAAAATTGGATACTCATAGGTGTGTTATCTAACAACACACATTTCCTTATCTTTTAAATAACATATTAACCATCAAAATAGAGTAGTGCGATGCACTGTCAAATAGTTTTGGATTTTTATGAAATATGATATATATATATATATATATATATATATATATATATATATATATATATATGATCTCAAATATAATATCATGTTATTCAACGGTTAGATTGATAAATTTCATTTTATATACAGAGATATTAGTTAGTGTAAGTCGCTAAGTTTTACACCTGGTGTCAATATCCTAACTTTATATATATATATATATATATATATATATATATATATATATATATATAGACATACACCGATAAAGGTTGGTCTAAGCGATTATTAGGTTTGGATCTCACCATAAGGTCTCGAGTTTAAGTCTTGATAATGGAAAAAAACTCTATTAGAATGGGAGAACCACACAGACCGACAAAGCCGAGTATACGTGGTCAGACAGGTTCCCTGACGTAAACCCTAAACTACCACCTTTTTATGGTAGATCATCCATCTTTGACAAGAGCTTCCTCCATCACTATGCATGCTTCGGCCACCAACACCACCATCTTTGACAACAACAAACTCTAATCAGTTCGTCTGTTATTATTTAATTTAATTAATTGTACTCATCTAATTTGTTTTATTCGGTAAGAAACGAGGGCTAAGCCCTAAGCCAAAAACAAACACAAAATAGAAACAAGTTTGGGAGTATAATTTCCTACATCATCTGATAGAAATAGCAGTCCTACAGAAGAAGGACACTGCTCATAAAAATTAAATCATTAGTTTGACATGACCAAATATTGGCCAACGCATTCGCACAACGATTAGTCTATTTGAAAATACTAGCAAAATGATGCTCTGACGGTAACTTACGATTCTCTCTAACAATACTCCACCCCGAAATGTGCCCATTCTTTGAATCAAGGATCACATGAGAAGCAACCTTAGCATCCACTTGCACCATCACACTACTCCAACCCTGAGAGAGAACAAGCTCTAAGCCAATGAAAACACCCTAAAATTTAGCAATCAAGGGGTCATAGAATCCAATATATTTAGAGAAACATGTGGGCCAAGCAATATTGGAGTTTCTTACTAGCCCATGCACCACATCCAACAACCTTAGAAAATGCTCTCAAGGAACCACGACAGTTGAGACAAAACCAACCATCTTCAGTAGGCGCCCACTTAACACTAACCTGTTCCATGACTTGATCTTGGACTGGACAAGAGGCAACCATCGCAACATTATACTCTTCCACACACTTATTAACCACAACCAAAGGTCTAAAAGGGCGAATATATGACACATCATGCTCTATTTTATTTTTCCAACTGCAAAGCAATTGAGATCCCACGACCCATCAGGAATCCCAATCAACACCAGCCTTGTTCCAGCTAGCTCACATAAGGTTGAAGTGGAGCCAATTAGATCACCACCAAACAAAGCACTACGATCCTCGACTTTAATTAAGCATAACCACAAAGCAGAAGCACGAGGGCAATCACGTAATGCAAGCAAAGTTGTTTCAAGAATAGTACCGTGATGAGAACAAAAGAAACTACGCAACTCCATACCATGTTTCCTAGCATTATTTTAACGTCCGTCATACACAAGGAGCAAAACAAAGGCTCTAACTCTTTTTGGAGTATCTTCCAAATTTTGGCCCAAAGAGGATTAGGTTGAGTCACACCATTATTCGAAAGGAGATGAAACCGCTAGCAATAGAGAAGTCATCGAGACTATTACCAGGCCACAAGCACAAACCATTAACATAATCTGAGTTTGGATGAAGCGAGGCATGGATACTAGGCACAAGGTCATGGGAAGAAAAATTAGTGGAATAACTAAGGGAGGATCTAGGCAATGTTTTTAAAACCAGGTCGGCGATTAAACTGGAGAGACCTCCAGATCATGGTTTAATTGGTTCATCGGTTCAACCTTGGTTGAACCGAATGAGTAATAATTAAATAAAAAGTAAATTAAAAAATGCATTTTGGGCGGTTCAACCTGGGCCAATTGACGGTTCAAAGCGGTTGAATCGTGGTTCAATTCGTTCCAACCCGGTTCGAAGCAGTTCAATTGGTCTGCAGTTCAAATAGGGCTGAACCAACCGCCGAATTGGCCGGTTACCAATCCAATCGGTTGAACCATCCGGTTCGGTCCGGTTATTACGACCCAAGATCTAGGTGCTTTAGATTTCAGGGAGGATATGGATGACTTATGGGTTTGAGAAGGAGAAAGAATATGTTTATACTCTATAAATTAAGTTAGCATATAAACTTCTCACTTGTGTATATATCTCTTAAAAATTAATTATTAAGGAAAAAAGTAAACAACTTAAGATTATGTGGGTAGACCTCTCCGAGACCGCAATCGAATCTATTTTTTAATATTAGTTTGAGTACTAAAAACTTTTATTGTTCACTCCTCCTTTTGATCACTACTCCTTTTATTGTTTAGGCTAAATTTTGCTAAAAAAATCCTAAATGTTTATCTTTATGAGAAGACCACAAGAAGAAGAAAACAAAATGATAATGTGAATAGGGATTTATAGTGCAGAATCCTCAGGGGACCACTAACTAATTGAAGTCTAAGAAAGTGAATGAGAAAAAAAAAACAACGTTACATCATTGCAACTGTTGCTCGTACTTAACTGTTGTGAATTGGGACCATTAGATACCAAATAATTGGCTTAGATACCTCATACACATTATCATTAAATTATTGACTAGTTGCATTGCAATCAAAGAATTCTATACCTTGCTGGAATTTGGGACCAACTTTTGCAATGTCTTCATTCTCTGGTTTATCTTATCCCTCCTTTTCTGTAAAGCAAATTTAGAAACAAACCAATGAACTATCAATTCTTGATTTTGTATACTTAAAATATTACTCACTCTGGCCTCTTTTTATAAGCGAAAATTCGTCAACGGAGATCGAAACTAATAGTATTAATTATTATAGTATTTGATTTGATTCTATGCTCACCCTTTCTGATTGGTTATGTATAGCTGCAGCTCTGCTCCTTTTTGTGGACACCGATGATTTTCGATTTTCCCTCTTTTTTTCTTCATCCTCAGCATCCTCCTTCTAAGAAAATCAAAAAAATTAACATAAAATATCAACAAACTAAATTGTTATGATTTTTTTGGTTACAACAAAATTGTTATAATAATAACTAAGTTAAATTTTTAACCAAAACTAACTTCGTCTTCCGAGTTTTTCAGTTTGGTAAAAGAAATTTGTGATTTATTCTTCATAGAGCTTAAATGTTGAAAACTTGGTCAAAATTTGATCCCTATATTTCTTTAATTTAACATTTTAGTCTCCCCATTTTTGCATTTTTAGTCAACTATTTTTCTAAAATTCACAAAAAAAAACTAAAGATTTTGAGGAACACAGTGTTCAATTACAAAAATATAGAGATCAAATTCTGATTATTATATTTGGAACGACTAAATTTGTCAACAAACAATTTGGGGAACCATATTCGCCAAATTGAAAAGCTTGTTGGAAAAAAAGTGCATCTTAGTTTAATAGACAAATATGTTGTTACGCTTAAATATTCTAATAAACAAATGCTTACCATTGGTCTACTGTGGCAAACAGAGTCATGATCGTCAACTGTGGTGGTCTTAGTGTTTTCCATCGACCCTATGGATGTTGAAGTGAACCCATCCACCCCAAATTCCTTCTCACTTGTGTCTAGTGTCACCTGCTGGCTGTGCCTCCCAAAAGTGGCACTGCCACTCATACTCATACTCTGATCCCTACCAATCCCCTGCACATGAGTCGCCACCCTCGCACGCTTAGCCGCTGTCGCAGCAAAGTGCCCACCTTCGTCTTGCGGAGCAGCACTGCAAGACCCCACAAGTGTGGAGCAGCCTACATAACCTGAAGGAGCAGTGTTCTGCTCCTCCGTGCGATTGGAGTTTGGGACCAATGCGTCCATAGCAATTCCATTAGAGGTAGCAGCAGCGGCCGCGATTGCTACAGCACGGTGGGGGTCAAGCCATGGGACTAACACGTTCCCATAGACACCACCAACAGCACAACCATCACCACCACCGCCACCACCACCACCGAAAAAGAGTGATTTTCCACGATGTGGTAAGGTAGTGGCTTGGTTCACTATGGCCTCCAAAGTTCCACTTGCACGGGGCTTCTCCCATGCATCCTTGGTAGACGTGCTAGTGAGAGTTGTGGAGGGTTTTACCGGTACTCTCGGTAACCCTAATCCATGCATAGCAAGTTGTCCATTTTCCCATGTAAGCTCCGCAACATCATAGTCTAACATGGAAACATCAGGGGCAGTTGAATTGGAATTGGAACGAAGAGAAACCCTTGGAGGTGGTGGGTTTTCATCGACATCCCAGCTGGGAACACACTGGCTCATTTTGGGGAAGAAATGAGAACAGTAGACACTAATCGTGTTTCATTATATTCCACATATTGAGTAAGGATAATTGATAGTGGAGAAAGAAAGAGAGAGAGAGGAAGAGATTAATAGTTATATGCTATCATATGCTAGCTAGTTGATCAAGTTGTAAGGAGTGTGACACCCGGCCCCTATATTAGAACAAGGAGAGAAAGTAGCTTGTGGAGTTTATTTCACCATGAAAAAGGAGAGAATCTAGTCCATATGTATTGGAATGAGAGATTTATGTGGAGTCAGTTCGGTTTTGTCGTTGTTTCAACCATTTAGAATTGTTCGGTGTAATGTGTCTATCATACTCTCATTCTCATACATTAATTAAAATAAAAAAGAGAAATACCCTATCTTAGTGTATAAATATTTAGAATAATATACAAGAAAAAAGTGCTTTTTTGTTTAAATATCCAATATTTTTTGGTGCTATTTTAAATCCGGAGAGAGATTCAACAATATATATTATTGTGGTACAGCCGATGTGGTCCTATATGAATGGGGACACCGATAATTATAGGAAATAGTTTAAGGGTGTGTTTGATTTGTAAATAGGTAAGTACTCGATTGGACTGAACAGTACTGGACAGGACATTATTGGACAACAGTTTGTCTCTGGTGAACAATGGACAACACAAAGAGAAAATGTAGAATTTATTATAATTCTCTTTCTAATGTTTATAATGATTTTATATAACATACTCCCTCCGTCCCAAAATATAAGGTCCTTTTCACTTATACTTGTCCCAAAATATAAGATTATTTACAACTTTCAAGATACATTTATTTATTACTGATTTTTCAAATAAATCCTTATTAATAGTACTAAGGCTCGCCGATTGTAGCTGGGTGTCAAACTGAAAAGCATGCGTTTTTCGCTTGGGATTATGTACCTGTATCATGATTGCAATGACTGAGAGTGTGACAACTATCACTTCAGTTGGCCTTCTATAAATATGAGGAGGATCCTTGCTTTCGTACTTTCACTGAATTTTGTACTTTGGAGTTTTCGTTCAGCTTGTCCTAGTTCTTCCGACCTCATATTGGAGTTAGTGACTTCTCGAGACATCATTCGTCCAACCACGAGGTATATTCTCTTGTGCTCTCTTTTTCATTTCGGGGTAGTCCTGTTTTCTATTTGGATTGAGAAAACCCGTTGCATCCCCCCGTCCCCTCTCTTTGAAGTAGCTGCAGAGAGTTTCTTATAATCTCCCATGACACGGGCTTCTTTTGTAGGTATTAGATCGGGATGAGGTCTTCGGCTCGGATGAAGCGAGACTCGCCTCCCACTAATGGTTCCTCTACCTCTCGTCAGGCATTGGGCTTCTTGGTGGGAAACCGAGACTTCTCCTTTGTTAGTGACAACTGGGATTCTCGGTCTAGGGTTTTTTTTCGGATTCGTTTCCCAAAGCAGTGCTCTCTGAGAACATGATTCGTCTCTTCTGGCCGACATCCACACTTTGGTAGGGTTATGTTGGCATAAAGAGTAGGATCTTTATGGGGTTCCTTGCGGAGTGCCGGTGTGTAGTCCAATCAGTGGTGGCCCGGGGTTCTTTCTCCACTCGGCTATGATCACCGAGACGAGGGCCCGCCCTACATTTACTCCCTTTGAAAAAGGACTTCTTGAGTTTGTTGAGTTTAGTTGGTATGCATATTTTTTAATGGTGTTTCCTCCTCAGTTATATATTTGCTTATAATCCTCTACTATTTTTCTTTTAGCTGCGATGTCGTCTCTCACCACTCTTTAAGAGCTCAGGGAAGCTGCTGCCAGATCTGTAATTCCTCAACTTCATCGCTCCCTGCTCCGAGACCATAATCTGGTGTGCTGAGTGTGGAGGTCGATCTCGAAAGGGAAAAGAGGCGATCGATTCAGAAGTTCCTGCACAGGTTTCTCCTGACGACGTGACGAAAAGAAGTCAACCTGAAGTGGTCGACCAAGGTGTGAAATTGACTTTTAAGGCTTCTCCCCCGAAGAAGCCAAGGTTAGAGGATCCCACCAGTGATTCAGATGCTTCGAGAGGATATTCCTGACTTTGTAGGGGTCATTTTGGAGGACCTTCGTCTAAATCCTTTCAAAGTTGTTCTTCGGGTTGCCATTTTTGGGACCAAGTTGTTCGAAGCGGATCGTAAGTTTACCGAGGGAGGTATTTACTCTTACATTCTTTTCTCTTCGGTTTGCTCTCTTTCGCTCTTGATTGATCTAAGTTTGTGATTTGTTTTTGGTAGGGAGATTGAAGCTTTTGAAGGAGCGTGACGAAGCGAAGGAACAGTTTGAGTCTGGGAAACAATCTTTCACGACAGCGTTGAAGGTACAAAAGAAGGAAGTCGCTGCTCGACAAGTAGCTGAGGCAGAGCGGGATACTGTTGTTGACGAGGTTTATCTGCTTTCTAAGCTTTAGAGGAAGCTTAGAAGAATTTTGCTGAGGGTACTAGAGTACTTGCTAAAGTCGAGTCGCTTCATACTAGGATCATCGAGCTGGAGGAGATCGTGGAGAGGATCTCAGCAGAAAGGGACGAAGCTCGGAGAGAAAGGGATATGGCACTGTTGGCCACCCAGAAAATTGCTGCCAAGGCTTTGTCGTTTTGCGACGAAGCTTTTAAGAATGCTTTGGAGCAGGTGGTTGTGCTGAATCCGAGAATTCCTCTTCGGACGCGTGAGGCTAACAAATGAACGCCCTCGGTGGCGTGTTGGTGGAGTATAGCATCGACAAGTCTTACCATGAAGTCTGAGTTAATCCCGAGGTGCCAGTTGTTTTTGAGACCGTTAATGCCCTGATGCCTAGTTTTCGTACCCTGTAATTTCATGTACTATTATGTAACTTTTCGAAATGGTGACTATTTTAATAATCATGCCCTTTTCTGTGTGATCTGAATGGCTTAATTTCTGATCGTGTACTTCATGCTAGGGTTAAAGGTTGTGGGCTAGTTCGACTTCCTTTGGTCCGACTTCTGGTATCGCTGTTCAGGTTAGTTTCAAGCCAAAGTGGGCACGTTGCCCTATGATGAGTGAGCCTTAAAGGCTGTAGGCTAGTTCGACTTCCTTTGGTCTGACTTCTGAGATCGTTGCTCAGGTTAGTTTCGAGTCAAAGAGGTCGAGTTGGCCTAAGAAGAGTGAGCCTTAAAGGCCGTAGGCTAGTCCGACTTCCTTTGGTCCAACTTCTGAGATGGTTGCTCAGGTTAGTTTTCGGTCAAAGAAGTCGTGTTGGCCTAAGAAGAGTGAGCCTTAAAGGCTATAGGCTAGACCGACTTCCTTTGGTCTGACTTCTAAGATAGTTGTTCAGGTTAGTTTCGGGCCAAAGAGGTCGCGCGGGCTAAGTAGAATGAGTCTTAAAGGTTGTACGCAAGCCCGACTTCCTATAGCCTGACTTCTTAGATCACTGCTCAAGTTAGTGTCGGACCAAAGAGGTCGTGTTGGCCTAAGAAGAGTGAGCCTCAAAGGTGGTAGGCTAGTCCGACTTCCTTTAGGCTGACTTCTGAGATCGTTGCTCAGGTTCGTTTCGGGCCAAAGAGGACGCCTTGGCCTAAGAAGAGTGAGCCATAATGGTTGTAGGCTAGTCCGACTTCCTTTGGTCCGATTTCTGAGATCGCTGCTCAGGTTAGTTTCGAGTCAAAGAGGTCGCATTGGCCTTTTCTCTATTCTGCATCATTTTCTTGATGACTCTTTTTTAGTCGTACAATATTGTTGAGGCAAAAACTAGAATCATACTATAGCATTTGTCTGTATGCATATCGCGGAATTTCAACTATAATACCTTTTGAGTTTGGTGGCATTCCAGGTCCTCGGAATAGGCTCCCCTTCTAAAGTTTCAAGCTTGTAGGCATCAGTACATGTTTTGACGGTCACGCGGTTAAGGGCCTTTGGGGGCGAGTTTCCCTTGCTTGGCGTCCTTTTGGCCCACATCAGCAGGTCTTCGAACAAGGTCACCGACTTCTAAGTCCCTTTGGACAACACTCTTGTTAAATCGAGTTGCCATCTTCTACTTAATTACGGCCTCTCTCAAGGAAGCTTGACTTCTGGCCTCTTCAACCAAATCTAATTCTTCTCGCCTCGCCTAAGTATTTTCTTGGAAATCGTTTGGATGAGTCGTTCTCCATGTTAACTGGCCTATTTCTACCGATAAAATGGCCTCGGTTCCATATGAGTCGAAATGGGGATTCTCCTGTTGTAGAATGAGCAGTAGTTGATATGCCCATAGTACGTGGGAACGTTCTTCCACACTGTTTCCCTTGGCCTCGTCTAATCTGCGCCTGAGTCGTTCGAGGATGCCCCTATTGGAGGATTCGGCTTGGCCGTTGATTTGTGGTGCTCTATTGACGTGAAGTAATGTTTGATGGACAGATCTGCCATTAGTTGTCGAAAGTTCTTAGCCGTGAGTTGAGTTCCGTTGTCAGTCACCACTACCTCTGGGATTCTGAATCTCACCATGATCGGCTTCTTAAAGAATTTGATGACATTTTTGGCCGTGATTTTGGATAAGGGCTCGGCTTCTATCCATTTTGTAAAGTAGTCGACTGCTACGACGAGATACTTGATTTGGTCGGGGGCAGTCAGAAAAGGTTGTCATACCCCAATTTTGTCCGGCTTAGGTCCAAACCCTTATTTTCCACACAAAAATAAATTATGCATTTTGGACCCTAGAAACCATCCCAGAATTTTTGAAATCATTTTAGGGTTAGAATGCACGTTTTGGGAAGTTAGGGTCAAAAAGGGCATTTTGGTCATTTCTCACAAAAGGGTCTATAAAAATAATTTTTGCAATAAGCCTCATGCATCAAATTAGGGTTTTTAAAAATGTGTTATGTATGCATGGTAAGTTTTGAAAAATATGTTTTGCATGCATGGCAAGCTTTGGAAAATATTTTATGCATGCATGGCAAAGACCTAAAAGCATTTTTTGGGAAAGCAAGAATTAATTTCTATTTAGTTCTTATGGCCAAGAATCGATTTATACCTTTTTCCTAAGCCATGAAAATCGATTCTTTATCTCACCTATAGGCCGATAATCGATTTCCTTAAATTTTAAAAGACTATGAAATCGATTTTCAGGATCTCCAAATGTCCTGAAAATCGATTCCTACCTTTTTCATAGGCCATATAATCGATTCTTATCATTTCCAAAAATAAAGAATCCATTCATACATATTTCCAAAGGCCACATAATCGATTTCCAGGATCTCCTAAAGGCCATGAATCGATTCCTCCCTATTTCAACTAAGCAAACAATCGATTCTTTTAATTTCTAAAGGCAATGAATCGATTATACACTTGTTACACTTCATACAATAATCGATTCTTCACTTACATTAATTGTCTTTTCAAAAATTCTACTGTTGCCTAAGCCTATAAATACGTAGGTGTGATTTT
This sequence comes from Astragalus membranaceus, assembly GCA_039519185.1. NCBI lineage: Eukaryota > Viridiplantae > Streptophyta > Magnoliopsida > Fabales > Fabaceae > Astragalus > Astragalus membranaceus. The sequence continues at coordinate 60,651,240 of CM076854.1, forward strand.
CATTTTTCAGACACATTTCACGAGATCTGAGAAGACAACTCTCGCAAATCTCATTTTCCAGTTCTACGCTTCATTTTTGCTCTATTCGCGCCGTTGGTCCGTCTGAGCTGATCTCTGTCATACCCCAATTTTGTCCGGCTTAGGTCAAAACCCTAATTTTCAATCAAAAATAAATCAAGTCTTAGCATTCATCCTAGAGGTTAGGAAGAGCATCATGCTTGCATCTTAGAAGTTTCAGAATGCATTTTAGGGTTAGAAAAGCATTGCATGGCATTTTAGAGCACTTTAGAGCATTTCTAGGGTTTCTAGGGTTTTTCCTAGTTCAAAGGGTATTTTGGTAAGATCATAAAATTCAGAGCCTAATCATTGAATCATGGGACATGGCCCAAAATGGCAAGAATTTAGAAGAATTATCTTGAAAGGAATAATCAATATTCCTTTGATTTTTGAAAGGTCAAGTGTAGTACAATAGTACAAGTTGCAATTCCACTCACTCTCTTTCCTTTGGCTGCGAATTCCAGCCCTTTTTCCCCATTTTTGGTTTATTTTATTGATTGCAAATTGTGTTTAAATCATGGCCTTCCATTCAAGTGTTAAATGCAATCCTCACCCTTCATTTGAATTAAAATGGCACTCTTGTAATATGCTTCATGAGAAAATACATTTTTGTAATTAAACTTATCCTTCACTCACCTCCTTAAGCTACACCCCTCAGCCCTCTCTCTCCTCACTTTGTTCTTTCTAATTGCCCTCAATCCAAGTGACATTGCATCTTGACCTTTGGTTCAAAACTAAAATGCAATCCTAGAGCACAATGGAAATCAAAATGACCTAGAAGCCCTTAATGATAAGTGAGCACTATATATATCTTCATATGATCAACCCACACATCTTCTTAGCCTCACTCTCCATTCAAAAAACCCTAGCACACCAACTCCTCTCCTCCCTTCTCCCTTGGCCGTAGCCCCTCACCCCTCCTCCTCCATTTTCTTTTCAACTTCCATCCACCAAATCACCTCAAACTCACTCCATATTCATATATCTTCTTTCTTTCATCCTTAATCCCACATTTACATCATCAAAGGGGTTGTTTCTTCAAGGTTGCGTGGCTGTTTGTTGATGACTTGTGAAGATTGTTGGTGATTGGTTACTCTTGATTTCCATTTCTACTCTTGTTTAGCTTGGAACTAAGGTATAACCTAAAACCCTTTGCATTTTCATCCACTTCCTTGCATCAAAATCCTTTTTCAACTTATATTTGCATCTCATAACATCATTTAAATGTAGATTAGGGGCTGTTGTGGGTGAGAGTTGGCATCTCACCCACCAAATAAATTGTTCTTGTGACTATGTGTTGATTATGTGTTGTTCTTGTGATTTGCTCTTTGTTTTATGAGATTTTCACCAAGTAAAATTTGTTTTTCTTTACCTTTTTGCTTCGGCCTAGGGCCTCTCTTGTTGAATAACATGTTTTCTTGCTTGTTTCTTGAGTTTTGATGGAATAAAATTGGTTAAGTTAGTCCTTCATGCTCTAAGGTTTGATAGTGTAGAATTAGGGTTTTTATACTTTTTGTTCCCCCTTGTTTTAATGTTGAAAAATGATGAAATGGCAATTGATTGAGTATGAAATGCATGTGTAGATCCTAGGATTTATATGTATGTGTTCATTAATGTGATTTGATGGCAAAAATTTGATGAAATTTGTGCCTGAATATGCATGTGGTGCATTCGGCTAAGGGCCTCTTTTTGTGACCAAATTTTTGCTCAAAACTTTGTTGTTTGATCTTTGATGGTGTGAGTAATTTGTGTGAATTGTGTTTTTTACTTTTTACCATTTCACCTTTTACTATTCATTCAAAATTTACCAATAGATAAAAACATTTTTACTTTTTACCAAAACTTAAAAACATTTTACTTTTTACCCAAAATCCCAAAAACACTTTCACCCTTTACTTTTTACCCCTTTACTCAAAATTTACACAAAGCTTTTACCATTTCAATAAACATTTACCACTTTATTTGAAATTTTCCATTTGCATTCTCATCATTCTACCAACATGCATTTTTATCCTATTCATATGCATTCAACTTTTTACCACATTGCATCAAATAACTTTTACCAAAACTCTTTCATTATTTTACCACTTCTCAATCATGCATACCTACCCAAAAAGACCAAAACATTTCGCACAATCTTCCTCATTCATTTAAAAACTCAAAAACATTTTTCCCATTGCATACTTTGTTGATGATTAGGTGATATGATCTAGCACTTATGCCTAGCACATATCCCATGTGTTGGAGATCCCCTAAAGTGACTCAACATTTCATTTTATGCCTTACCTCATGATCAATTACTTCTTTCTGTTGATGATTTGGTAATATGACTTGACACTTATGCCTTTGTACATTGTTAATAAGTGTCAAGGATTACCAAAAGAAACTTAACTCTTGCGTTTTTATTGTTAATCCTAAAATGATTCAATAAGTTACCTTTTGCAATTGTGGCAACTTGTAATTAGTTTTGAACATTACATATTTATGCATATTGCTTGTCTTTTGGATTTGTAATGTTTGCATGAATTGTAATTAAGTGATTTGTATATTGGCTAGGGATTGGTATGTTGTTTGAAAAGCCCTATTTGTTTTCCAAAACCCTTTTTCCAAATCAAATTCTTTTTCTTAACTTGTTTCAAATCAAGAATCGAATGTTTTTCCAAACAAAAAAACCTAAGGCATCTTTCTTAAATAAATCATTAGCCATCACTCGAAGCCTTTGCTTGTTTGATCGCTAATGAGGAGTTATTAGTGGTAGTCACTCGAAGCCTTTGCTTGTTTGACTATTATGAAAGCTCCCACACCATAATTAAACACAGACAAAATTCAAACTTCAAAAACAACACGAGCTATTAGTGATAATTATCACCGATGCTCACCCCCTTTTTTCAAAATGATTTCAAAAAGATAATAAAACGTTGTTACTTGTAATCACTCGAAGCCTTTGCTTGTTTGATTACCGGTTTCGCCTCTTTCCTTTCGAGTTAGTAATGAACGCCACTCGAAGCCATTGCTTGTTTGGTATTCGTGAACACTTGAGTCTTATTTCAAAAACACAAAAACATTTTCAAAACCGACATCCCTAGAACTACGTAGCTTTGATCCCTCTTCCAGAGAGGGTACGTAGGAGCGGGTCATAACCCGTCAAGCAACCCTTTTAAAAATCTTTGTTTTGTTCCGCTTTTCAAAGATACCAAAAATATTTTTCTTCTCAATAAAACCGTTTCTCAAACGAAATAAAAAGAAAGGAAGTAGAACAAAAATCATTTCAAGTCAACTTTTTCTAAGCCACACATCAAAGTTAATGGTTCCCTTTCGGTAGAAAGGAGGTGCGGGGTGCTAATACCTTCCCCGTACCTAACCGACCCCCGAACCTACATCTCAATGTTTTCGAAAGACCATCCGCCTTTTCCAAAAGACTTTTTCCA